>JAREYC010000008.1:56646666-58002500 GCA_030015325.1 Cryptoblepharus egeriae | reverse complement strand
GAAATTGGGGAAATGCAAAAAAAAAAAAAAAGACAGATGCAAAAAAGGATAAAGAGAGGGGGGGAAACTCAGGAGCTAGCTCACTGTCAAAGCTAGCACCACCAGGCAACTATTTACAGCAGTATTTACACTACTGTGAGTGCACCTCTGCCCGCTCACGTCCCAGACTGATGGCATTTTGTGCAAGTAATTAAAACAAATCAAGCTGCTCTGTGATTGTTTTGGCGTCTGTGGACAATTGTACACAAAAATCAGCATTTAATCACTAGGGTATGTCTTTGGCGTGCAACGTGAGGGGTGACAAAGGTTCAAGACTGAGCCAGCATGCTTACCATAATCTTTCTAAAGTAAGTGCTTCTATTTTTTTTTCTTTTTTTTTGGGTGGTTCAATAGCAAGCAGTTTTTAGTCTCAAGTCCTCAGCATGCTTTTCATGTCTGTAATAAATATACACACTCCTTGCTTCCCTTATTAGGACAAGCCTGCTATCATAACACTGTACTTTTTGGTCAAGCTCCAAACACAGCTCTGCAATTTTTACAGCCAAAAGGAAGTATTTTTTCAACAAAAAAATAAGCAAACTAAAAAGACAAGCATTTCACAGCCACAAAATCAGATAAAGCCAGAGAGAAATAATCTCCCATTCACATCGAAACCACTTCACAATGACAATTTGTCCAAGCAGATGTTAATCAAGCCTCAGCCTTTGAACATCAGATACCATCAATTACTAACCTTAATTGAAATCACAGTGCTCCAGTCTCTCTGCCAGCATGTTCAGAGGATGATGTATTAAGATATTTACAGTAAAGTAAACAATGCATAGTTGCAATGAAATGGAAAATTTTTCAGCTAATGGTGTTTGTCAATCCTTTGTCAATTTTTCTGCCTGCCACAGATGTTTTCTTAGCTGCTTCACAAAAAAAGGGAGAGAGGGGGAAAAAAAACAGGAATCAACTAGCAGAGAAGAAAGACTTTCTCTCCCCCAGGAAAAGAGTACAAAGCCAAGTCTGTACACAGCAGATGCAAACCAAAGTCCATCTGCTACCAGCTCACAACACCACATGGAGTTTTAAGATTTTATACTGTAGGTAGCCTAGCAGTGTTTATGTAGACACCATCAGAATAAAAGGAGGGGGGAATGCTAACCTCAAAGTGTTAGGGTAAAAACTACAGCAACTCCAGCCTCTCAATAATAGCTAACTTGCTAGCAATTGAGTGAATCAAAGATTTGTTTGCCAGATTTTTCTCCCCACCCCCCTTTTCCCTACTGTTTCTAGAGCCAGCGAGAGTTTGCTGGCAGTTACACCCTAGGCATGCATCACACTAACTTTAGTTTTATGGCCTTTAATACTGAAGAAAAGGCTATAGAGACACTCACATTTATAAGCTGAATAGTGGCATGAGTGCACAGGCTTAACAGCATACAACTTCTGTGCAAGGCAACAACATGGGTATGGCTGAACAATACATTTCAAAAACCATCTTTAGCCAGAAACCACCCCCGCCACTGACTTACAGTATCTTTTTTTGCAGTTCCTTTTAGATTAATAACATCTGCCTCTACTTTTCGTAACACATTTAAATACTAAACACAGGAGGGGAAGAAGTACTTAAAATAACTGCTTCTAATAGCCTTTAATACAGACATTTTGGGTAAGTAATTACAGCAAATTTCACATTTCACCTTCAACCCCCGAGGCTACACTATTCTTTACCTCCTCTGAAATGAACAGAAAGCACTTATTCTTTAGCACTGTGATAGAGAACAGTTTAATATTCTGTGTTAGTTCCCCCTTTGCTTTGTATTAGAAAGACTTTACGCTTCAAGGTATGTTTACAGTACTACTTTAAAGAAAAACCTTGGTTTGGTCTGACGAGACACACCTTTGTACAACCACTAATGCTGCAATCCTAACCATGTCTACTCAAAAGTAAGCCTCATTGTTTTCAATGGGTCTTACTCCCAGGAAAGTGTCTTTAGGATTGCAGCCATAGTGTTCACCACTTGATAATACACGCGTGACACATGCACAAGTATGTTGTATGCATGCGATCACATGCTCCATTTGGGCAGGGAACAAAGCAAATGAAAAGCTTTATGATCACATGACCCTTTAGCATACACTTAGTTTTAAATCTGTCTGACAACTTAGCAAGGATTTATTTTTTCCTTTCTTTCTCCACATCACATTCTACACCGAACTATATGCATTTTCCATAACTTTTCCTTGTATATTGTGATATATAATCCAAAGGAAATAAAATGATTTTGTGACTTATTGCAAAGGTGTAACATTTTCACACAACTTTGTTTATCTCTACCAGAGCCAACGAAAACATGATTGTTTATGTGATATACAAAAATCTGTATAGTTAATACAGATTAGCATCCTGCAATGCACACATTTGAGACATTTAAAAGCTATATATTCACAAAAGTTCCTATACTTGCTATCTCTGACATATTAAAAAATGGTGTTATAAATATGCAAATTAATTTTTTTAAGTAAAATATTTGCATCTCCTTTCCTCCTCCAGGCTTTTGAACTTCTGAGGTCAACAAGGACAAACAATACCACTAGTGTCTCTTTGCAAAAAGCGGGGTTTGCTGTCTGCAAGCAATGGTATCATTTCCATAGCAACCCCCTAACTATTAATTTTCAATTAAAGCGGACACAAAGCGACAGCCTGAGGCTGCAGACAGTGTCAAGAGCCCATCTCTGTAGGCAACAGTTTCACACAGCTATCAAGCGATAGGTGTCTCTTCCATACAGTTGTATCAGAGGTACGTCAACTTTGGCTGGTTAAAATGACATTAACCTTCAGTTTAAGCCTTCTAAAATCTGACAAGTGAAGCTTTTATCAATATGACATATTGTGATCAAATAATGAATGTAAACAAAACAGATAAATTCATAAAACACAAAGCATAAAGGAGTATAGTATACTAAGATTTGTGAGTATGTGGCTCAAGGTAGTCCTGTAATAATAGGACAATTTCTCCCACTGTCTCAAGGTTTCCCACAATAAAGTCCTTCACAAATCAGCTCAAGATTCAAGCCATTTACAGTGTCTCTATATATCACAGTAATTGGGACTGGTACGAAGTTGATGGGATAAATTAAATGGAAATGTTTTAGTTAACGTACCTTTATGTGACATCTGTTACTTTCCAAGTCCACTTTCTATACACAATCCAAGGGTGCTTTTAAAACATGGTTTTAAATGTGTTTTCCTGACAACAAGGGTGAGAGATCTTGCATTTTTTAAACATGATGTAATTGCTTTCTCTAGAAATGGATACATTAAAGCTAAAATTTTCCTCTCTTCATAGGGATCAGAGTTACCAACATGATTTTGCAAGGAATCACACAAAGTGCCAGTAAGCACCATCTTCCCAGTTCTGAACTGGGCTTTTGACAAGTAGGCCAGGGAGAGAGAGAGAGAGAGAGAGAGAGAGAGAGAGAGAGAGAGAGAGAGAGAGAGAGAAAAGGGTAAAACCCTCTCTCCAACCACAGAGATAGCCTAGACTAAAGATTGCCACTGCTTGGGATATTTCACTCCAGGGTGCACAAAAACACCCGCTGGCAGTGACAGGTATTATGTCACAGCCTGTTTTCTTCCAAACAAAAGATGACAGGCAATGCAAACTGTTTTCAAATGACAACTTCCCGTCAAATGTACTGCTCTAATTCTGAACCCTTTCTGCCCTTTCGCCTCCAGAAACAATTATGCAAAAGAACATATAACAGGTCAAGATCATCCTCCCCCTTTCCCTCACACTCTGTATGATCACAGTTGTAATCCTCTGGACAACTGTCAGCTTTTTGCAACAGTTGGATGCCATCTCACCAGCAGGATCTAGAGAAGAAAAGCTTCTGGTCAGCAGCCAAAGACAGCAGTCTGTTACTGATTCTCAAAATCTTCAGAAGGAACAGTGACCGCTGAGTATAAGATTGTCAAGTAGTGTGTAAACTCCATGTTAGTCCTACTGTATTTAAGAAATGAGGTATTTATAAATTGGGCATATCATATAATATACTCCACTATGGGGGGAGGGCTTACACATCAAGACATAAAGTTCTCTATAGGAGAAAATGAGTTTGAAAGGTTAAGTAAAAAGTGTACTTATATCACAATGCTCATAATTAATCCAGTTTTAAATAAATTATAGAATTCACAGAACAGAGAAAAATGAGACAAACGACCACAACATAATGTAAATTCACACTAATAATAATTTTCCTTGATGTAAGAATAACTACATTTAACCTTTGTGCAAATTAAATATTTTTAAAGTATTTTTTAAAATACTTCTAATTTAAAATAGTACCACCTATTTGTCTGAATGAAAACAAAGGCATGATGTAACCAGTAGATTCAATGAGTTAAGTATCAGATTTTGTCTATAACCAAGTGGATATGATATCGCAAAAATCTTGGAAGCATATTCTTCCACAGGCTTTGAGAGATACAAATGTTCAATGTTTATGGGCAATCAATTTTCTAAATTGGCCATAAGTATATTTAAATGAGTATGTACACATACACGTTTGGTGTGACATCTGTGTTGGCAAAATATGGTTTTTGCTCAGCCACCAAAACAGAATAAAACAATGGTTCAAATGATGGTTCAAATGAGATTTGCAAACCATGATTTTACAAATTATGGCTTAGCATGATAACTGCACTGTCAAAGTACATTAAGCATTCTTAGTAAGTATTCTTAGTAATTAATAACACAACCATAGCTCTATCTCTGGAGATCTCAGCACCATAAAATTGGGAATATGGTGATCTAAAACCAGTGTATTTTGAAAACTCAAACCAAGACTTGAGTTGTAAACTTTCACCAACACAACTGGGGAGTATGGTGTGACATTTGAATTGAGTCTGTCTCTCACTCACTCACACACTCACTCACACCTACACCTTAAGCAAGCATTGTACACAAAATTATCCACATATCACAAACTCTTGACACCATTCTACAAAGAATTTCAGTCCTATCATTATCATTATGGGTGGCATGGGTGGCGCAAGACGTTAAGACGCTGTGCCTGTTAACCAGCAGGCCAGGGTTTAAGATCCGGGTCGGCCCCACAAGACAGGGTGAGCTCCTGTCCTTAGCCCAGCTCTGCGATGCAGCTGGATCCAATCATATTGGCTCTGCCTTTCCATTGGACTAATTCAGTGGCGTGGAGAGAGGGGATTTGCTGCTTGGGTAACAGCATATCCTCCATAACAATCCAACCCTGGCTTTCGTGCTTCGCATGCAGCGTGTGCAGCGCTGAGCACAATACCATAATCTTCCAAGACTGACGGAGGCCTGCTTTTTTATCATTATCAAAATGGCAAAAAACTCAGATGATTCTTTACACATGGCAAGTTTAAGAATAGTAAGCCTTTCAAAACTAGTTGTGCACAGGTATGACTGCCTCAGAGAAGAAGTGGGTCTCTTCCACTGATACATGCCAACTACATGCTCTCATTCTCTTATCTATCAATGTGCTGTTGCACAAACAGCTCTCAGCTGACACAGCTGCAGTGAATCAGGACTAGCATGAGCAACCCAGGAATATTTTTAAAACTTGGAGAAAGGATGAGGGAAAAGAGCTCCCAGCAATCTAGCCATTACATTAATTTATTGAAGGTATGGGTTTTCTTTTCATATTTTGTTTTATACACTAACAAGTTTTCAGCACAAATTGTGAGTGGTTAAGATGTGCATCATTCCAAACACAAGGATCCAATTTCCTTGGAAGTTTGTTAAAACTTCAACACAATTAAATAACGTCATTATCAGAAAAGTTATAAACAGTTAATATAAAACTGTTTTATATTAAACTGTATTATATTAAAGTGTTGACTCCTAAAGGTACCCTTTTGTATATAGAATTCTAAGACACTGGAGAAAAGGTCAACTTTGAGACAAAGAATGGCCAAGAAAATTGAAACTAAATTCAGTGTATCTTGCAGATACAGAAACACCAAAAATATTATAGAACCCACTTACTCCAGCATAGGAGAAAACCTCCTGAAGCCTGCAGAAGAATGCTAGAAATCATCTTCCACCTAACAAAGCATTTTAAAAATCCAGTCCAAATTCAGGGAAGAGAATCATATTTACATAAATAAAAATACAGTGGTACCTCACTTAACAAGTGCATCGCTTAACAACTGATCCACATAACAAGCAAAAATTTCTCTAGGATTCTGTTTCACATAACAAGCATTGCTTCACTTAACAAGCACACTCGTTGGCAGTTGGGGCAGATGCGCTGGCCGGCAGACCTTTTAAAAAGTTTCAGGGTTGCCTAGCGCGCCTGCCCATAGCAAATGCAACACTTCTGTGCTGTTCCTCCTGTGGCCAGGCATCCGCTGGGCAGAGGGAGAGAATAGCAGTGGAGAAGAGGGAAGCCAGAAGGGAGCTGGGAAGCTCAGGGCTAGCCAGAAGGCAGAAGGGGAGAGAGAGGCTCAGCATGAAGAGAAGGAGAAAGTGGGGAGACACTTTGAAAGTGTCTTGGATTGCAGCTTCCTAACCATGTCTACCCAGAAGTAAGCCCCATTGTGTTAAATGGGTCTTCCAGGAAAGTGTCTTTGATTGCAGCCTCCTAACCATGTCTACCCAGAAGTAAGCCCATTGTGCTAAATGGATCTTACTCACAGGAAAGTGCCTCCTAACCATGTCTACCCAGCAGTAAGCCCCACTGTGTTAAATGGGGCTTACTCCCAGGAAAGTGCCTTTAGGATTGCAACCTAAGTAGACTTCTTAGGATCATGCACATTGAATGCATGTTTTGAATTCAATTCCAGTGTTTTGTCATCATTTTTACATCCAGTTAATATTTTTATATGAATGTTTTGGGGGTTGTAGAACCAATCGTCTGAGTTTCCATTATTTTGTATGGGAAAATCCACTTCACATAAAGAGTGTTTCACATAACAAGCTTATGTGAGGCACCACTGTACCTGGATCTGCTAGTGACTAGATTCTGTACAAAGAAATAGCTACACGCACATAGAGCACAATCCTAACCATGTCTACTCAAAAGTAAGCCCCATTGTGTTCAATAGTTCTTATTCCTTGGAAGGTATGTTCAGGATTGCAGCCATAATCTCATCCGTACATAAAATGAACCCTTCTAGGTCCGGCCAAAGGACCATCTAATCCATCATGCTGTTTTCCGCAGACGCTCACCAGTTGTTTTGGGAAGCTTTTATTTAATTAATATAGCAGGGTTCTTCTTATGTTCTTATGTTTTGATTTTGTCATATGGGTGTCAAAATTTTCCTGCTTGATGATGCCACTTCCAGTTAATGACATAACTTCCAATGGGTTCAGACAAGATTATCATTCTAAATGAGCAATAAATTACTAAAACCTTTGAGAACTACTGATCTAAGCTACTGGCCTTCATTGTTCTCCTAAGATCATTGACTTCAGCACCCACTCATGATGAATGAAATGGAAGCTGAAGGGATATGGCAATGTCTTTTTGTTTCATGTCATGTTTCAAAATCTTGTGCAGTCAAATGTATGTTTCAAATTTCAAAGGCAGATTCAGAGTGTCCACAAGGTTTACATTGAGGTGGAAGTAAATGAGACTTGTCTCAAGTGAATCTTACTGCAGAACTCCCTGCCCATTTGGAAGAGAGGAGAATCCTAGATTTAGGTTGCAAACCTAAGCACACTTTCCTGGGAGCAAGCCCCACTGAATATAATGGGACTTACTTCTGAGTAGACAGGTAGAGGATTGCACCCTTCATCATTTTTCATGTGGAAACATATGTACATACAAACATTGGTATATAGCAACAAGAAAAAGAGAAGCTCTTTCCTCAGAACAAAAAAACATGGGAATGGAGTCACCATCTGGATTAGTGGAAGACCACTTATGTTGAGGCTCAAATCTACATAACTGGAACAGTAGGCAGTATGATGGATCATAAATATGGTAAGACCTGTGGAAGACTTTGGTTTTGAAGGGATTTTGATCAAGTTACTTTGATCAAACTCTCCAATCTTTGGTGGGCCTCTTTGACGTTCCAACCACTGGCTTGCCTTTCCCTGTGGTGGCATTTTCTCTGTTTTGTCTTGTTTTTCCCCATCCCACCACCTTTCCACACTGATGACATTCCACTGCCCTTTCATGTTCTGCCTCCTGTTTCCCATCATGTTCTGCCTCCTGTTTCCCTCTGGAAGTAAAGAAAGCACAGAATGACATAGAAGCAGTGCACATGGATGGCTGCTACCAGCTGAGAAGAAGAAACATTCACTTGGCCATTTCCCTTGTCATTCACCTGACTACTCTCCTTGTCCATCAAGTTATTGAAGGTAGGTTCTGTGTTGCAGGTTAGGGTTTGAGGTGTGTCTCATCTTTTGACAAATAAGCCAACAGTGGGTTGCTACCTACTGTATAATATGTCTGGGAGTTAGGTTTCAATATTTGAGTACAATACACGAGTCACACTGGGGGCATGTGGATTTAATTTCCAGCTGTTCTTTCAAAACATGTGCAAGCAGCAATCTGGACAAGAATGGGCACCTGCCTGTCAGTATTGTGAAGAAAAAAAGTTGTGAATGACATGCGATACTTGAGTGATACCTCAATTGTAACTACAGCTGTCAAAGCATTATCTAGTCAAAGTTAAGCAATGTTCAAGGTATGAGTTCTACTGGTTTGAATGTGAGAGATTTAAAAAGTTGTTTAGATTTAAGTCATCTAAGTAAATTGAATTTAACCATGCTTAGCTTTGGTTGGATCAAGCCCTTCATGTACCCCTTCTCATGACTGGAGTGTCCTCAATAAAGCAAAAATTGAAAAAATGAAATAAAAGAATGAAGTATAAAAGACTGAGTTAGAAAACTGACATTCAAGTGCATGTTCTTCCATCGCTGGCAGGAGAAACATTCCCTAAGGCTGTGTGAGTGGAATCTTGTTGTAAAATCAGGTACCAAGGTAAATAACCTGGCTTTGTGCAGTGTGAATTACTAAGGATACATTTTTCTCCTCCAATAAATATATGCCTAAAACCCCTACCATTCTAGGTGTCCTAAACACAAATGATTTGAGCTCCCTCTGCAGGTTCTGCACATTTAAGTAACTGCTCCAAGATCTCTTTGTATATAAATTTACAAAGGTCATGATAATATGCAGAAACAGAAATGTTTTGACAGGATTTGGCAACAGGATAATTGATACAGTTATTACTATTGTGCTAAAAACTAGAAATTCTGGTTGAACATAAGCAGGTGTCTTTAAGCCATTGGAGTGGCACCTGTTTACAAAGACTTTGAATAAGCTTAGCAAGTTTATCCTTTTATTTTTTTTTCTTTAACTGCAAGAAATTTGATGACCAATAATGGAAAAACGGATGCAATGAGGATTTTGATTATTCTGAATATGCATAACAGATTCCAAAAGACAAATAGCAGCTTTTTCTTTAAAACAGAGATGTTTTGTGATGCCAATGATATGGTGTCTTGATGGTACAGCACATACAGAACCATTCTGGTTCCAAAAATGACTTTGTTCACACCAACACACTCCACTCACTGGTTTCAAAAAGTGAATGCAGCTGATAATTTGTGAACTTACAATTTTCAATATATATGTAACCAGTGGTGGGCTCCAGCGGGTTCATACCTACTCTATAGTACCAGTTGTTAACGAGAGGTAGGACATATAAAGTTTAAAAATAACCATTTAAAACTGCCTGCCAGATGGGCATAGAACCGGTTGTTAATTTCTTTGAATCCCATCACTGTGTGTAACCCCTGTAGTAAGCCACACCCCAGTAATATCCTCACAACTGGAAATTTTTATCACTTCCTGCTTCCACAGTTTTCTGAGAATGAGTGCACTTTCTGCTCACTGCTTGGCTGTCAACTGAAAGAGGTCAGAGCCAGAATAAACAATTATCGTGCAGAAGACTACTCATTTGTGCAGAAGGTTACTCATTCTTTTTCTACAAATGCAACTGAATGTTCTCCGTCAGTTCCTAAGGTTGCTGTAGTAGTCAAGTCTACTTCTGAGCACACACTAAACGTTACCGTATGAATTCCCTATCAAGCATTCCTTGAATTTTGTGGAAAAGATTGAACAGTTCCTTGTCTACTACACGGAAAAACAAACCAAGTGTGGAAAATATCCACACAGAATTGCAATCAGCAACCATGAAAACCGTGTCATAACAGCAAAACCACATGAGAAAAGTAACATTGGTTCTGCTCTTAAGTTTTCACATGGTTATATGCACTTCGTGGTAAATTAAGATGACTGTCAAAATGAAGTCACAAACTTGTGAGCTGTATCAGGTTTCTTGATATCCTGACCTGGAGGCCAGATCTGGCAAAAGACTGGTCTATCCCATGGTGCTTACCATTCTGCCAGGAAGCAGCTGTTTTCACTGCCAATCTCCCCAAAACTCTGTGTACATCTATTAAAGACAAACATTTCAAAACTTACATGTATACTGAGGGATTAATATACTCTGGGTCTCCAAGCATTTTGGCCAAAGGGCTGTATCAAATATCTGGCACGCTGTTGAGGGCCAAAAAAAATTGAAACATAAAATTTAAATAAATATCGTAGAGATAATTCTAATTCTGGGCTGTGGTAGTGCAAGTGGTTAAGACACTGTGCCTGTTAACCAGTAGGCCAGAGTTTGAGAACTGCATCCTACAACACGGGGTAAGCTCCTGTCCTTAGCCCTGCTCCTGCCAACTTACTAGTTCAAAAGCAAGTAAAATAGAAGTAGATAAATAGGTACCACCTTGGTGGGAAGGTAAAACTACTCCATGCGCCTTTGGCATTTATGCCTGCCCCATGACCACAGAAATGTATTTGGACAATATTGGTTCTAAAGGCTTAGAAACGCCTTCCATGCGTTCCAAACGAATTCCATGCGCCTTCGGCATTTATGTCTGCCCATGGCCACAGAAATGTATTTGGACAATAGTGGTTCTAAAGGCTTAGAAACAGAGATGAGCACCATACTCTGTTGTTGGTCACAACTAGCAGTATAACCTGCAAGGGACATCTTTACATTTTTAATTCTGATTCTTATTAAAGATAATTCTAAGGCCCTCAGAACACCATCTAGATGCAAAGAAAGAACATCTCTGGTTGTGTTCTGTTGAGTTGGCCAAAAAGTGGACCAGAGGCTGGCTGAGGGCAAGATAGAGGTTTCTAGCCTCTATCAGGGTCAGGGTTTAGAGACCCCTGTACTAACTAGACCTAAAAGATAAAGGTTGTCCCTCGCAGATTGCCCTGCTAGATGCAATTCAAGACAGTGTTCATCCCCATTACAAGGCCAAAGAGCCAACATTGTCCAAAAATATCTCCATGGTCATATGGCCATCCTGACAAAACACCAAAGTGCAACACTATTACTTGCTCACTGAAGTGGTACCTATTTATCTACTTGTATTTACATGCTTTTGAACTGCTAGGCTGGCAGGAGCTCACTCCACTGTGTGGTACTCAGCTCTCGAACCGCCAGTCTCCCAACGTTCAAGTTGACAAGCATAATCATTTAACCATTAGCTACCACAGTCCACCTTGATGGACCTTAAGACATTTTTATTTAAGATGACGTTTGATTGCCGGTGTGATAGGCTGGCACTTTTAATCAAAAGCAGTTTTCATTGTTTTACATGATCTTTGCTCTGTATTTATTATTTTTAATTGTTTAGTATTTTATTTTAATATTGTAAGCCATTTGACTGCCCTTACTGGGGGAAAGTATAGTTCTCAAAGCCTAAAACTATTGAAATTTTGGCACCTGAACCCTATGCCCTTCATGGAAGACTCTTCTGGTGCCCTCATACCATCCAAAGCTAAGCAGGTGATGGCTTGTGAACATGTTCCTCTTGTTTGTACCTCTCTGTACACGAATGTACAGATACACACACATTTGCTTCAGCAAATGACATTCTCCAGTTCCTGGAGCAGACTTGCATTACTTCATCAAAGTCCTTGTTTAAAACATTTCAAGGAGTTTCAGAAAAAAGAATTAATCACATGTCGTAGACCCAAGAAAACCATGAGTTATACCTCCAAGTCAGAACTCTTCTGAAAGACTTTAGTTCAACCATTTTGACATGATTGACAGGATATGTGCTCCACTGACAATAGTGACCAGTAAATAGTTTACAAGTTGAGTCTCACCATCTGCAAGGTTTTTGTTGTAGGAACCAGAGTGGATGCAAAATTTTACATTAAACAAAAGCAATTCAAAGATTAGGAAGCCTTTTAATAATAGACAACTTACCAGGGGAATGGGGCAGGCAGGCAATTAATCAACCTATCTCTCTCCCTTTCTGGTGCTTCATTTCTGCTGAGAGGCAGACTCTTCCACTTGCATTGCAAAAAAAAATGTAGAGTGATATTTACTTCCCATTTGTTCTGCATTCTCAAAGCGGAAGAGAGGCATCTGTATCCCAACTGAATAAAGCTCTGAAGCTCTTAAAAGCCCCCTCCGCCAAAAGAAGAGTGACACTGATTGGCTGCCTGCACTGTTACCATGTTAAGCAGACTATTTTTAAACCTAAAGCATTATTTGTCTTTTAATTTAATGGACTAACATTATTTGCATTGAGATAAAAACATGGGTGAAAAGCTGCTGATAATTAAGTTATACCTGAACAAGCTTTCAAAGAATCTGTTTTTTGTTTGTATGTTTTAAAAGGTGTGTATAAAGCCAGTCAAGCAAATAGAAGGGAATGCTACAGTTAATATATCCACAGTGAATCATATAACCCACATTCTACCAAAAATATTTTCAAAAAATTCTGGAGACCACCATTGACCTCACTGGGTGATAAAACTAAACATCCCAATGTAGCAAAGCTCATTCTTTTAACAGATATGCTGTTCTACAAACCATGTTCCATTTATCCTTCCAACAACTGAGACATATCTTCATGACAAAGTATTTAATGTTCCTGTTTCATAGATGTGGAACTGAGGCTGAAAGATAGTGACTTGCTCAAGGCCATCCACTGAACCTTACTGAACCACACCAGCTAGTTAAAAAATATATATATTTAAAAATCCACACACACTTCAATGTAGCAAACTCCATTTAAAAACCAAAACCAGAACTAATTCAAGACTCTCACTAAAATTAATTCAGGCCATACACCCCAAAGCAACAATCAATTTCTACTGAGATCATCCAGCTAACCTTAATACACACATCGTTATGCCATAGATGCAGTTAAGCTCTCCAAACAAAATTCCAGCTGTAGTATCCACTATCCAGAGCACAACTGAGAAAGGAGAAAACTGAGCAGACACTTTTTCTCTTTTTTTCAAAAGGAAAAGGGAGGCATCATCTGCACTACTCCACATTTATACTCTTATTCTTTATATCAGCTGTACATCAAGCAGGCAGAGAATGGGAAATGTGGCTTAAAATGCATATGAAGGAAATAAAGGATGAGAGATTAAAATGTGCATGGAGTGAAAATCCTAGGTCTTCCCTCTTTTCTTACCTGTTCTGACCTTCCTGTGTTCAAGAAGGTTTCTGTAATGGGTCAGCATCCTTATGGGGAGGCTGAGTCATCTTGGAGGAGTTGCTATTTTTGCTTTACTGATGTTTACCTTCTCTGCCTTCTGCAACAAACTGGTAAACAAAGTATTTGGCTTTGAGTCAGCTCATGGAACTGTAAAACTGATCTGATTCTCCACAGGCCAGTTAGAAAGCGCCAGTGACCCTAAGTAACCAGCCCAGCAAGTAAATCTAGGTAGCCATCCAGAGGTTAGGAAAGATAAGAAAATCCCCACTACATATTTGCATGGTCTCTCATTCAGAGCAACAGGTGAATAGGGGAGGGTCATCTGCCCTCCGTTTCTGGCCTGGTGTGGTCTCCTGCACCGACCTGATTATTGAGGGTAGAGTTCCACCTTTTAATCTCCATGCCATCCTGGTACTCTGATTGCTGTTGCTTGATTCCCAACTGTGCCTCCCTTTTGTATGTTTTATTCTTTCAATAAACTCTTTTTACTTTTATTGATTCACCTGCCTGGTCTCAGACCCTTTGGGAGGGAGCTGGTTCCCCATCTCCCTGACCTCTAGATCATCTAACTCTACTACTATCATGCTTTCAAGGAGACACACTGGGGAGTTTTGACCCAGATGGCCTCCTGCCTGAATGTCCCCAGTTTGGGAGTGATGGTGTTATTAAGTACCTTTCCAATTTAACCCCATTTCAAAGAAGAAATGAGGGCAATGAGGTGGGTGCCCTGTTGCCCATCACAGGGGATGTGCTCTGCAAAACTGTCATAGCAATGAAGGTGGAGTGAGAGTACAGACAATTTAGTACTTTCAAAGAAAAGGCTGCCATGTAGAAAAAATGGGTTATAAGAATTACTCAGATGAGGTATACAAAGTGACCTGAATATTATGAAGAGCTGTATGAATGCTAAGAGTTTTACATACTTTGTGGTTTTAGAAGTTGGATCTATTCTTAGGTATATCTGGGTGGCTGAATCAAAAAAATAGCATTGGCTTTTCCTGATTAGTTCCATCTGGGAGTATGGCATAGCCATCTTATATGCTGATTCAAGCATTTCTTGAATCAAGGAAGGAAGCATCACTAGCTTCCCTGTAATGAACCCAGGGGGTCTGCTTCCACATGAGGAAGTTGCATATAAATCAGCATATAAAATAGCTATGCCGTATCCCCAAAACTAGAGCCAACTGTGCAAAACAGTGCCATTTTTTTAATCAGCACCCCAATGATACATTAATTTTATTCAAACATCTTCGGCAACTTTTTAAAAAACTGTATTTGTTTTGTAGGCCTGTGTTAATAAAGTAATGGCAATAAAATCAGAAAAGGAATGTGAGATAGCACACATCTTCTAAACTAACTGAAGAGGAAAGATATGGAAATAACGAAGGGCTGCACTGAGGACATTCACAAAGTCTAGACATGAAATTAACAGGCTACATACAAGTATTCTAGCAATAGAGACAGGGAGAAAAGATATATAGCTCAGTTGCTGAAAAGGAAGACTATACAAGATTTGGTGACATCTTGCATGATCAAAGGTGGTGCCAAGGTTTCATTTATCAGAGACAGGGTTTTCAGGGGCAGCAAATAAGTGAGGCTGCAGGGACAGCTTGGAGGGAAAGATTAGGTCAATCTGTCTTGGTAGTATTTCATGTAACATAGTGGTGGGGCACCCTTGGAGATATATCAGTAAGAGGTCAGAGATAGAAAAGGACATTTAGGGGACATGGGCATAAAGATTAAGAAGCCATAGGAACAAATAAGACTACCCAAAGAGAATGCAGGAATAGTAGAGAACCAGACATTTGAGTCTTATGGGACAGGAAAACACTTGGAGAGTCTGGGGGTGTCTTCGCAACCCAAGGAACACAGCAGTATTAGAAAGAGAAATGGATAAAAAGCAGAAAAGAGTAACAGTCAAGAGAGAAGATACTTTGAATTGACCAATAGGTGTTTCCTTGGAAGGACTCATAGAGAATTCAAGGCTTTGCACAGATAATACATTTACTAAAACTTGCTCATAACACAGTAGTATTGAAATGCAGCAATTAACTTCTACTATGACTCCAACAACTATATCAGTTCCAGATACTAACAATTCTAGAAACCAACAAATACTGTATTCAGCTGTTGTATTGGAATCTAATCATACCATTCCCCTATGGCACCAGATAACACAGGCACAATCCTAACCAACTATCTAACACAGAGATAAGGACAATGCAATTCGTAGGTAACAAACATTCCTTTGCCTTGAGGAAGCCTCTGTGATTGCCGCCTAATTTCAAGATACAGTATATGTCCCATTAGCACAGCTATGCCATTTTTGGGTTAGTTGGTTAGGATTTGTATCATAAAAACTTAGATGTCAAAAAACATCCAGTTCTTTTTTGGAACTGCAGAACTATCATAGCCATGTAACAAGACGTTTTACTACTTTTTTTAACCATTCCAATGGAAGGTTTTTAAAATTAGTTTTATATATGATCATTGTGCTTCAAGCGATAACTCAGCATTCAACAGTTCAACCAGTACTTCTGTAACAGATGTATGCATATCTGCTATGCAGGAGAGCATCAGTGATATTAGTATGATTAATATGCAATTATTTCTCTCAAGTACCAGAAACAAAGGAAACTAGAGGAAAGTGGTTCACGGGATTCAGGCTGGAATGGTTAACCCCATTCCTGGAAAGAGCAAGAGAACCAGAGACAGAATTTTCGTTTTTGGAGCAAGAGGAAGTGGGAATTACAAAGTTTACACGTTTCACCATGCTAATATTTCATGTGTGTGTGAGTGTGTGGATGTGCACATGCACACAAACACACAAATACAGATCTTTTGATGGTGCAATCCCCCACAATGCATTCAAGATCATTTCTTGATGTGCCAAGCTTGTAACCCATTTGATAGACCTAATGAAACTGACAACAGATACAGTGGTACCTTGCTTAACAAGCACCTCGCTTAACAAACGTTTCATATAACAAGCAAAAATTTCCAAGAAATCTTGCTTCACATAACAAGTTCTGCTTCACTTAACAAGCAAGTGCGCTATGGCCACGCGTGCTATGCAGCCCTGACACTCTGCTTGGAGGCTCTTTAAAAGGGCTGCCAGCCAGCATTGCTGCCTCTAACTGCCCCCAACTTGGGGGCAGTTGCCTGGAGGTGCCAGAGGCAGCTGCCCCTAACTACCTCCAAGTGCCCCCAGCAACCACCTTGAACCTCCAGCAGCAGCCCAGGTAAGCCTCCCAGGAAAGTGTCTTTGATTACAGTCTCCTATGTCTACTCGGAAGTAAGCCCCATTGTGTTAAATGGGGCTTACTCCCAGGAAAGTGACTTTAGAATTGCAGCCTAAGTAGACTCATAGGATCATGCACACTGAATTCATGTTTTGAATTCAGTTACAGTGTTTTGTCATCATTTTTACATACAATTAATATTTTTATATGAATATTTTTTGGATTGTGGAGCCAATCGTCTACATTTCCATTATTTCCTATGGAAAAATCTGCTTCAGTTAAAGAGCGTTTCACTTAAAGAGCAGAATGAATTAAGCTCTTTATGTGAGTCACCACTGTAGTTAGATGTTCATTTCAATCCAAACAAAATCCTCTCAATTCTGAAGAGTGTGAAGATTAATTCTTAGGAAACAGATAAGTCAGGGATCCCAGATAAATTTTGTGCACCGATGCAGCCACAATGCACCCTGAGATAAGGGAATAAATATTATTGATTGATCCCCCACAGCAGAATGCAGTACACATCCCACTGGTATCAGCACTGGAAAGCTGGATAGGATAAGTCCTTTAGCTGGATTAACACTCGATCTGGAGAAAAATCTGTGAAGAGTAATGGTACCTACCTAAGAAGCAATTATATGGTGTTCCAAACAGACATCCGCTTGGATAACATACTGGTCTCTCTGAATTTATTTACCATATTTCTACCCCCTTTCTTCCCATAAGACAGGGGTCTGTAAACATTTTGGCCAAAAGGCCGGCCATATTAAATGTCTGGCACAGTGATGAGGGATAGGAAAAAAATTAAATATAAAATTTAAATGAATACAACAGAGATGGAACTTAGATAAATGAACAAATGGGGGCTTAAATTTCCCAGATTTCTGCAAGCACCTACAAAGTCTCTACAAAATTTGTATTTCCCACAAATTCAGTATTCTAATTCTTCACCTGCTTCCAGTTTCTCTAATGAAACCATCTTCCCCATGAAAAACCTTTATCTTATTAAGTGTTCAGTCCAGTTAAAGGAACCATATTTTTGCTCTTTTGCCTCCCTTTTGCCCTGTCTATAGTGTTTGAACAGCAACTATTTTTATTATTATTGGCATCCTTCAGTCTCGAAAGACTATGGTATCGTGCTCTGATTGGAGGTCCTGAAACAGCATCTAGTGTGGCTAAAAAGGCCAATTCGAGAGTGGCAGCCCCTTCCACACTGAGGACAGATAAATTCTGTCCCCTGCCCAGGCTCCAGGTTTCGCTGCTTTCGGGTCTGTCTCTTTGCTTCAGCCTGCCGAACAAGTGTCTCTTCCAGTTGGAGAAGGCCATGCTGGGTCTTTTGCCTCCACGCTGAGCGGTCAGAGGTCAAGGTTTCCCAGCTGTTGATGTCCATTCCCAAGGCCTTTAGATCCCTCTTGCAGATGTCCTTGTATCGCAGCTGTGGTCTCCTTCTTGGGCGCTTTCCCTGCACTAATTCTCCATATAGGAGATCTTTTGGAATCTGACCATCAGCCATTCTCACGACATGCCCAAGCCAGCGTAGACGCCGCTGTTTCAGAAGTGTGAACATGCTAGAGATTCTAGCACGTTCCAATACTGTGTCATTTGAGACTTTGTCATGCCAGGTGATTCCAAGAATACGTCGGAGACAGCGCATATGGAAGGTGTTCAGCTTCCTCTCCTGCCATGCATAAAGGGTCCAAGACTCACTGCAGTACAAGAGTGTGCTCAGGACGCAAGCTCTATAGACCTGAATCTTTGTATGTTCCGTCAACTTCTTATTAAGCCATACTCTCTTTGTAAGCCTGGAGAATGTAGTAGCCGCTTTACCAATGCGTTTATTCAGCTCAGCGTCTAGGGAGAGAGTGTCAGAGATAGTTGAGCCAAGGTACACAAAGTCATGGACAACCTCCAGTTCATGTTCAGAGATTGTGATACAGGGAGGTGAGTCCACACCCTGACCCATGACTTGTGTTTTCTTCAGACTGATTGTTAGTCCAAAGTCTTGGCAGGCTTTGCTAAAACGGTCCATAAGTCGTTGAAGGTCTTCGGCAGAGTGAGCAGTAACAGCAGCGTCATCGGCGAAGAGGAACTCCCGCAAGCATTTCAGCTGGACTTTGGACTTTGCTCTTAGTCTGGAAGGATTGTAGAGTTTTCCGTCTGATCTGGTCCGGAGATAGATTCCCTCTGTTGCGTTTCCAAAAGCATGCTTCAGCATGACTGCAAAAAAGATCCCAAATAAAGTTGGTGCGAGGACGCAGCCCTGCTTCACTCCACTTCGGATGTGAAAGGAATCTGATGTTAGGCCATCAAAAACTACAGTGCCCTTCATGTCCTCGTGAAAGGACCTGATGATGTTGAGGAGCTGAGGTGGGCATCCAATCTTGGGGAGGATTTTAAAAAGGCCATCCCTACTAACCAAATCAAAAGCCTTTGTAAGGTCTATGAAGGCTACAAAGAGTGGCTGTCTTTGTTCCCTACATTTCTCTTGCAACTGTCGAAGGGAAAATACCATATCAGTGGTGGACCTGTTGGCTCGAAATCCACACTGTGATTCAGGATAGATTCTCTCTGCAAGCACCTGAAGCCTCTTCAGTATGACACGGGCAAGCAGCTTCCCTACAACACTAAGAAGAGAGATGCCACGGTAGTTGTTGCAGTCACCCCTGTCGCCTTTGTTCTTGTACAGTGTGACAATATTAGCATCCTTCATGTCCTGTGGTACTCCACCTTCCCTCCAGCAAAGGCAGAATATCTTGTACAGTTCAGTGGAGATGGTCCCTCTACAGCACCTCAGAACTTCAGCAGGGATGTTATCTTTCCCGGGTGCCTTGCCAAAAGCAAGGGAATCCAGGGCTTCGTTTAGTTCTTCTAAAGTTGGTTCACTGTCGAGCTCCTCCAAGACAGGCAGGCACTCAATGTTGTTTAATGCTTCTTCAGTTACTACATTTTCTCTGGAGTATAGCTCAGAGTAGTGCTGCACCCAGCGTGCCATCTGTTGTGCTCGGTCCTGGATGACCTCACCTGTAGCGGACTTAAGTGGGGCAGATTTCCTCACTGTTGGACCTAAGGCCTGCTTGATGCCATCATACATCCCCTTGATGTTGCCTGTGTCAGCTGCTACCTGGATCTGAGAGCAAAGCTGCAGCCAATAATTGTTAGCACATCTCCTGGCCATCTGTTGGACTTTGCTACGGGCGACTCGCAGGGCTTGAAGGTTGCGCTCACTAGAACAGGCTTTATATGCAGTTAGAGCTCTCCTCTTTTCCTCAAGGGCTGGTGTCAGCTCCTCCGAGTGGGCTTCAAACCAATCTGCTGTCTTTCTAACCTGCTTACCAAAAACTGACAAAGCGGTAGTATAAACAACATTCTTGAAATGTTCCCACCGTTCAGAAGCGTTTGCCTCAGCCGGGCCTGGGAGGATTTCCTCAAGTGCTTGGTCAAATTCCAACACTTTTTCCAGACTGCGGGTCTTGCTGATGTTAATTCGTGGTCTTCCTTCCTTCTTTGAGTGATGCAGCCTCTTTGCTTGCAGTTTTACTCTGCTGCACACCAAGGAGTGGTCAGTATCGCAATCAGCACTCTGATAGCTACGTGTGATCTTAATGTTGGGAAGGCTGGAGCGCCTGGTGAGGATCAAATCAAGCTGATGCCAATGCTTCGATCTAGGGTGTTGCCAAGACACTCTGTGTTGAGGCTTTGTGTTAAAGAATGTGTTGCTAATGCAAAAATCATGATAGCAGCAAAACTCTAGCAGGCGTTGGCCGTTTTCATTCATCTTCCCGATGCCAAAATGACCTAGACAAGCGGGCCAAGAACTATGGTCAGATCCAACTCTTGCATTAAAATCACCAAGGATAAACAATGGTTCTTTCTCAGGGATTTTCTTGATAGTGGCAGCCAGATCATCATAGAATTTGTCTTTGGATTCTGCTGAAGATGATAGTGTTGGTGCATATGTACTAATAAGAGTGACCAGCCCTACTGATGTCTGTAGCTGCAGAGACAGAATTCTTTCACTCCCTCCAGTAGGTGGGATAATGGAGCCAAGTAGGGTGTTTCTAACTGCAAAGCCAACTCCATATTCCCTAGTCTCACTTGATGGCTTTCCCTGCCAGAAGAATGAGAAATTTCTCTCCTTAATAGATCCTGAGTCTGGCAGCCTTGTCTCTTGAAGGGCAACTATGTCCATCTGCAGTCTGCTCAGCTCCATATCAATGACAGCTGTCTTACGTACATCATCCAATTCTCGCAAGTCATCAGAAAAGCCGGGGGTCATTGTCCGAACGTTCCAGGTGCCCAACTTAAGGGCTGAGGTTTTCTTATGTTTGTTGCATGGTGCTGAGTTGTCGATCTGCTTGTCGGTTTTCACCCTAAACCCCACGCACCCAGTGAGGTTAACAGACCGTGGCGAGGCAGCATCCTACTGGCTGGGGGCTGCCCAGCTTAAGGCGGGCGATAGCTGCCCAATGAGGCACGATGACCTCTCCCACCGTCGGAAGTAGCCCCTGGCGTCAAGCTCTTCGCCAATCGAGCAGCGACTTATAACCGGTAACTGCCACTTCCCGTGTTGTTTCCACGCTGTATGCGAGGCTGGAGTACCTCTCCAGAGCACGAAGGCCTGGGTATGTTTTTATGGGGGATAGGCTGTTACCCAAGCAGAGAATCCCCCCTCTCCACGCCACTGAAATAGTCCAATGGAAAGGCAGAGCCAATACGATTGGTTCCAGCTGCGTCGCAGGAGTTACCAGAACATGACTGTAACACAGTCATGAACTGCTTTCGGGACTCCGGCTCCGGATTTTTCCTCGAGGTTTTCTCCTGAAGCCTTTCCCATGAATGGGTATAGCCACAAGGCAGCGGAGGTTTAGTGGGAGTTTTCCTTCTCCTAGGTAGGTTTGATAAGGACTCACTCTCATGATTTATACAGTCGCATGCTTGATCCTCACAACACACTCAGTCTCGTGCTCCACTACCAGAGGCAATGCAGATCTCCCCTCCCGTACAAGCGACCAGCAGGGTAAGACCAGTGCACTGCTCCAATTCCAAACAAAGGCTGCAAACATTGAGGCATACCAGAGACCTCCCCCCACTCAAAAGAGAAGGAAAAAGAAAGGAAAAAAAGGAAAACCAGCACCATGAGTCCCAGAGAGCCCCTCCTCTCTCACAGGAAGGATACTCTGTACACAACGGGGACCTCCCCCCACTCAAAAGAGAGAAGGAAAACCAGCACCATGAGTCCCAGAGAGCCCCTCCTCTCTCACAGGAAGGAAACTCTAGAAACACCAGGGACCTCCCCCCACTCAAAAGAGAGAAGGAAAACCAGCACCATGAGTCCCAGAGCGCCCTTCCTCTCTCACAGGAAGGAAACTCTATAGACTCTAGAAACAACAGGGACCTCCCCCCACTCAAAAGAAAGAAGGAAAACCAGCACCATGAGTCCCAGAGCGCCCTTCCTCTCTCACAGGAAGAAAACGCTAGAACAACAGGGACCTCCCCCCAGTCAAAAGAGAAAAGGAAGAAAGAGAAAAACGAGTACCATGAGTCCCAGAGAGCCCCTCCTCTCTCACAGGAAGGAAGCTCTAGAAACAGCAGGGACTTCCCCCCACTCAAAAGAGAGAAGGAAAAAAAAAGAGGAAAACGAACACCATGAGTCCCAGAGAGCCCCTCCTCTCTCACAGGAAGGAAACTCTAGAAACAACAGGGACATCCCCCCACTCAAAAGAGAGAAGGAAAACCAGAACCATGGGTCCCAGACACCCACACCTCTCTCACAGGAAGGGAACTCTAGGAACAACAGGGACCTCCCCCCACTCAAAAGAAAGAGGAAAACCAGCACCATGAGTCCCAGAGAGCCCCTCCTCTCTCACAGGAAGGAAACTCTAGAGACAACAGGGGCCACGCCCCACTCAGAAAGGAAAAAGAGGAAAACTAGCACCATGAGCCCCAGAGACCCCCCTCCTCTCTCACAGGAAGGAAACTCTAGAACAACAGGGACCTCCCCCTGTTAATGGGTATAATAATGGGTATAATAATGGTATAATAATTGACTGAAAAACTCAAAAGAGAAAGGAAAAAGAGGAAACCAGCACTCAGAGGCCAAGAGAGTGTGCTCGGATAAGAGGCGGAGAAAAAAAAAAAAAAAAAAGAAAAAGAAAAAGGAGCCCTCTCCCCCCTAGTAACCACCAGAAAACAAAGCCAAATACTTCCAGACTCCCACATGTGCTGAAATCAGAGGCAAAGCAGAGGGACCCCCTCCCCCCTAGAAAACACCAGGAGAGAAAGCCAAAAACTCACTTCCAGACTCCCACATGTGCTGGAATCAGGGCAGAGCAGAGGGACCCCCTCCCCCCTAGAAAACACCAGGAGAGAAAGCCAAAAACTCCCTTCCAGACTCCCACATGTGCTGGAATCAGGGCAAAACAGAGGGACCCCCTCCCCCCTAGAAAACACCAGGAGAGAAAGCCAAAAACTCACTTCCAGACTCCCACATGTGCTGGAATCAGGGCAGAGCAGAGGGACCCCCTCCCCCCTAGAAAACACCAGGAGAGAAAGCCAAAAACTCACTTCCAGACTCCCACATGTGCTGGAATCAGGGCAGAGCAGAGGGACCCCCTCCCCCCTAGAAAACACCAGGAGAGAAAGCCAAAAACTCACTTCCAGACTCCCACATGTGCTGGAATCAGGGCAGAGCAGAGGGACCCCCTCCCCCCTAGAAAACACCAGGAGAGAAAGCCAAAAACTCACTTCCAGACTCCCACATGTGCTGGAATCACTGAAATTGTCAAGGTACACCATCAATTGTTCTTATCATTGACAAGGCACACCAGACTGTTCAAATCCCCCAATTTTCCTATTAATGAATGTCAATCCCCAAATCCCCACGGCACACTTGAGAACTATCCATGGCACATCAGTGTACCACGGCACACTTGTTGAAAATTGCTGGTCTAGAACCTTAAGTCAGTGGGCTCCCCAATAATAGAGTTGTGATAGCTACACTTCTTACAAAAAAATGTGTAAGGTAGAGCAGTAACATTTGAGTGCATTTTTATACAGAAAGGCAGAATACAAATTTATCTCTATTTATTTTAAAAATTTGTATCCCGCCTTTCTCGGGTCATAGACCGACTCAAGGTGGCTCACATAAAACATAATTAAAAACATTAAATGGAACATTCAATTAAAAACAGTTAAAACATAGAAGCTAAAAACAAAAAACCCCAACCTCTGCCTCACTAAACTGCTTTTTTAAAATAAAAGGTTTTTAGGCTCCACCTGAAGCTCTGTATCGAGGGAGCTTTCCTAAGTTCTAAGGGGAGGGAGTTCCAAAGCTGGGGTGCCACCGAGAAGGCAACTATTAAGAACCCTTTAACAACCATTTACACCTTATCCAGAGCCATTAACACCTCACTAGAAGCCTCTTTTCTTCTGAGACTTTATAGGGAGGTGCTAGAAGAGAAGGGAAAAGCCTGCCCTCATTCATGGACTTTATTAACAACATATTAGATGTTGGGTGATTTCACTAACCATTTCCAATGCATGTAAAAAACAAAATGTACCACCATTTAAAGCACCAATCCCATTCTCTCCATCAGGGAGGATAGGCAAAACCAAACCTTCCCCTAACATGCATTTTAAATACTATTTGAGTAGTATTTAGTAGTATCTTGAGTATTATTTAGATTGACTGCGAGGCAGGTGTTTGAACATACACCACAGGTGTATTTGTGTGTTTAGGAGAGTTGCAAGGAGTTTCACAAGGGGAGGTGGGAATCACACCCTCTAACTGCAGGTGACTGCAATGGACAATGCCTGCAGCAGGGTGCAGTTCAGACAGAAACAGCAGTCCTAACATCTTGGGCCCAGTGATGGGATTCAAAGAAATTAACAACCGATTCTATGCCCATCTGGCAGTCACTTTTAAATGGCTATTTTTAAACTTTATATGTCCTAACTCTCATTAACAACTGGTTAACAACTGGTTCTACAGAGTAGGTGCAAACCTGCTGGAGCCCACCACTGCTCAGGCCTGGATTTGATCCTATTAAGCCATAAACATAGGAGCCTAACTTTGAAACAAAGTCTTCTGTTCCAGGGTGTCCAGTGTCAGGACTCCTCAGAGAAACCAAACTCACCAACTTCTGAAATGCACTCCCTTTATCCTTCACGTTGATGCAACCACTGGACAGGAGCAGGACAGGGAAGAATTACAAGCCAGGAGACAACCCTTTGATGCCTTTCTAGTCTCCAGGGAGAGAGGCAGAACCTGGGAGGGGACAGTTCAAGCCCTGAAAGTTTTTAAGACTTCAGTCCTCCTTTGGCCCTTGTTGGACAAGTTACAAACTTGGAACTCTCCAAAGTACTGAAACCCTGATCAAACTAGCCTTGTAAACAGAGATTTTCAGCCTTTTTAATATCACGGCACACTGACAAGGCACTACCATTGACAAGGCAAACCATCAGTTTTTCACCATTGACAAGGCACACCATGCTGCTGGTGTGAGGCTGAAATCCCCATTTGTCCTACTAATAATGGGGCTCAAATCTCCCCAAAAATGACCATCCCCATGTCCCGTGGCACACCTTTAGACCTTCTGGGCACATGGCACTGTTGCTGAAAATCACTGTTGTACTGACAGATTGGGGAAACATTAGGACATCTTGCTTGAACCCACAGGAAGGAAACATGCCAGCCTATTCAGTGGGCAGCAGAGTATGTTCCCTCACCTGGAGGTAACTCTTCCAGCATCAAGTATGTTTAGTAGCTTAAGGAAGGAAAGGCAGGCTGCCAGGCAGACTGTATCATATATGCTTACAATCTACTCCACCCCTAAACAGCAACAATAGGTTTCTAGCTGAATTGTAACATACTTCTGGAGACCTTCTGTAGGCAGAAAATAGCAAGTCATTAACATCTTGCACAGGAGTGTTCAAACCCCAGCCCAGGGGCCAAAAGTTGCCCACAGCAACCTCCCTCCATCTGGTCCCAGACAAGATTTATAATGTTTCTAACACAATCTTGTATTTAAATTTACATAAATTTATTCAAATTTGAAATGTAAATGATTTTTCTGGCCCCTGACACAATGTCAGAGATGATGTGGCCCTCCTGCCAAAAAGTTTGGACACCACTGATCTAACACATACAACAAATGGACCTGAAATATGTTAGTTCCTCCCATACATGGCCACTAGTTTTAGCTGGAATGAGTGCCCTTGTCAACTTTTTTTTACTGTTCTGAGACACAACTTTTTAAATGAACTGGTCTGAGCTCTTAGGAATCCTCCTACTTTGATTTATCCCTAATCTAATTTACAAAAGCCAGGACACTTAAGATTAGAGCATTCACTTCCCCCTTCCCCTACCAGAGATTTGCTAAGAAGAGACCAGCCAAGTATGCTTGCAAAGAAAGTCATCATACAACCATTAGACATCCATTAGCCCAGCATTTTCAACCACTGAAAATGGTTGAATGGCAAATGGTCCAAAGGTAAATCATGATAATTTGGGAGTTATTTATTAAAAGACACATTGGGAGATGTGAGCCACTTACTGGCAGTGTGCCTTGTCAATTATCCAAAAAAACTGATGGTGTGCACTATTCCAGGCCTATCAGTGTTCTGTAAGATGAAAGGGTTAAAAGTAGCTGCCGTAGACACACATGTCAATTCAGAGTCTAGGAAAGGAGGATGGACTTGGCATTAGCAAGAACTTAATGATGTAACAACAGGTGCTTAAAGTGCTGGGAAATATTGTTATCAAGAAGCATTCCAATTAATTAGTTCCATTCATGTAAAATCAATCGGCTAAGATACCAGAATACAAACTCAGATATAAAGGATATGCATGTATGCATATCTAAATCGCTGGTTTTCCTATTACGAAACATGGAAGGTATGTCCCAATACATTCCTAGCCACCTCCTTCTGCATTTGTGTATGCCTCTATGTGCGCACATGCAAGTGTGTTTGTAATTTTTTTCTGAGGGATGAATTATTTACATGAATTATTATCCTGTACCTGAGAACAAAGTATTTTGTGAGAAGTTGTTCCAGGTTAACTAGAATACCAAAAGCCAGAGAAACCACATAACCAAATGAAAGAAATAAACTTTCCATTCTTTTAGTAGATCCTAATATGTAATATAAAATATATACTGCTTTTTCTTACTGTTGTGGAGAGGCAGTCATGCAAGCAATCTTTCCATTCTTCAGATGAACCAGACAAAAGCAGGAGGTCCTTTGCATTTATAATTGTTGAGTGCCTCCCTATAAAAGTAAGAAAAGCTGTTTTTAAAGGAATGCACTTTTTTTTGTTTTTATTTAACATTTTTTGAATCAGTTGGGAATCCCAGAATTGAACCCCTGCAGATACTGAGGCATGACCCTATTCCTTTAGGAGCAACAGAAGAACAAAAAACCAGGAAGTGGATCTTTAAATCTGTTTTTAACACTTTTTTATTCACAGATTCTTTTTATCCACAGGGGGTTCTGTTCTGGAACCCCACTGAATGACAAAGGACAACCTATATTTGTATGGCTATTTCTTTCAAGAATTTCATCTGATTAAAGACACAATCCTAACCAACTTTCCAGCACTGTTGACCCTGTGGGACAGATGTTGCAACTCGCAGTTTAAGAGCAGTCACATAGTCCTTCTCAAAGTAAGGCAATGTTTGCTTCCACACCTTGGAGTTGCATCATCTTTATCCAGGAGCTGGAAAATTGGTTAGGATTTAGCACTACATGTACTGAAGTCCAAAAAAGCTTAAGCTACCCAAAACATATTTTCATTAAATTGTCTGGGAGCAGCACTGCCTGACATGGGCATTGCACTCATAAGAACATAAGAAAAGCCTCGACTGGAACAGACCAAAAGCCCATCTATTCCAGCTTCCTGTATCATAAAGTGGCCCACTAGATGACTCAGGGAACAGATATGACACATTTATTTATTTAATTTATTTATTTATGTCTTTATGTCTTTATGTGTTTATTTTGATTTGATTTGTATCCCGCCTTTCTTCCTTAACAAAATGAATCACAAGGCAGCTAGCAACATTTAAAACAACAATAAAATACCATTAAAACTAGATACAATAAATAAAATACTATTAAAATACTATTAAACTATATAAAAACTATGTATTCAGGTTTCCCCCTCCCTTGCATCTTGTTTTTTGAGGTTGTCCATGTCTATACACACACCTCATGGCTTGTAACCTGTAATGGCTCTTTCCTCTAGGAATTTGTCCAATCCCTTCTTAAAGGCATTAAGGTTAGATGTCATCACCAGATCCTATGGCAGGAAGTTCCACAGATCAACTATACACTGGGAAAAATAAATATTTTCTCTTATCTCCCCCAGTCCTCCCAACATTCAATTTTAGTGGATGCCCTCTGGTTTTGGTGTTATGTGAGAGGGAAAAGAGCATCTCCCTATCCACTAAGCCTCCCCAGAGAGTCAGCAACTGCCTGTTCATGGGACCAAATTCCCTGCTGGAATCACCTGACGAACCAAGGTCCTAGGCAAAGCAACACCCACCTCCGCATTAAATGAGTAACAATTAACTGCTATGGCTACTTATACCTCATCTTAGGCTTCTAAGGCAGAGTCCCTTGTTTCCTGGTCTGCAGAAAAACTGGTGGCAGTTCTAAAGGCCATACATGGCCATAAGGAAGACTTCAATATAAAACACTAGTAATTAAAACATTTTAACACTGCGATGCACTTCATCCTTCCACAGTGGGTGACTATGTGATGCTCCCTTTAGCACCACAATATCTTGGGAGGACCTGGAGATCACTTAAGGAGATCACTTAAGATCACTGGGTTCACAACCCACTCCACTTTGCCATCAAGGGCCCCAGAATGCCCTGTGGAAGCAAATTCCCATTTGCAAAAGTAAACAGGAAGTTGTGTATGCAATCTGGAAGTTTTTCTGAGTTACCTCCATGAGGCATTCTGAAGAATGAAGAGGCCAATGGGATTGTGACCCACCACATTTCAATCTGCAACCTACCAGTGATTCACAACCCATAGTTTTTGAAACACTTGTATAAAGGTTTCACCAGTGCCAGTGATTAAGATGTAGTGGTAGGACTGAGGGCTGTGTCTCAGAAGTTGCAGAGAGAGAGAGAGAGAGAGAGAATAACCCAAGTAGGCTGGCTCCCAGTGGATGGAAAAATCTGAGACCTGATAGATGGTTTAGTGAATATGTTGAGGGAGGGCCTCTTCTCCAAAGCAGGCTGGCATGGACAATGCCACAAAACATTCTATATTATCATACTAACTTGTAAAGAAGTACTAAGAAATTGTGCCAACATACACTTTACAAAAAGGAAGGTCTCTTACATTTAACCTGCATGCAATTTTTTTAAAAAAGAAAAAAAAGATTATGTTCTACTTACACACCAAAAATTATAATGTTCTATTTCATAAAAAAGACACTGAAATGTAAAAATGGGCTGACATCAAAATATAAGAAGGAAGCAAAGATAAATTAAAGGAATTCTTTAGTTCTTTCAATAACTAATCATAGATATATAGAAAGAGACCTTTTAAGTTTAATGATACCTGCTCATTAAATGATGCTAAACACTAAAATACCATGAGCAGCAGGGAATTTCAGTTTACATTAGAGGAAAAAAATAAAAGGGTAAAATTGACTGAAGTTGGTCAGTTCAAGCTGATAGGGCACTTCAAATGAATAACAGAAGAATAAAAGAGATACTCTAGGTTAAATTAGGTTCTCCTATGCCTTTTCTTGAAAGTTCTTAACTTCTTTTTTTTTAAATTAACTAACCTACAAAAAAAATCAAAGGCTTGAATAGGGGTAAAGTTAAACAAGCAACTGCACTTCACAGTAAGTTTACCCATTTAACAGCATATAAAACCTCAGCATAAGAAAGAAAGAAAAAGATGGAGGATTTGGGATTTAGTCTGTGTATTAGTTTCTAGTCAAGACAAAGAAAAGAAATATGAATTACATTATATTCTTGTGCTAAATTGGGCCCTTGCAGTAACTGAGAGCCCAGTCCTGAGCTCTTAGTGTCTGCTATATGCCTGTTTTATACTATTGCAAACATGCCATAAGGCACATTTAAACCATTAGCACAAGTCCTGTGCCAGAGCTAGCCCAGTGCCAGCCAGTACTAGATAAGTGCCAGTGTGAAGCCAATGTTCCACTACTTGGTGGTCTCCTGGACCATCAAGCAGCAGAGAGGTGAGTGGGGGAGGTGGGAAGGAGGCACTTAGAGCACAATCCTAACCATTTCTACTCAAAAGTAAGTCCATTGTGTTCAACGGGTCTTACTTCCAGGAAAGTGTCTTTAGGATTGCAGCCTTAATTCAGCTGAAAATGCAAGAAATATTTATAATTTATCTAATCTAACAAACACAATAACTTTGATTTTAATGTGTTTATGTCCATATTTATGCTATAGTGGAATATATGTGATATGTGATATTGACACAACACTAAATTAACTAAATGAATGACACCCAAACCTCAGTAGAATACACTACAGACATGCCAAAGGAAATCTAAAATTTGAATCTCTTCCACACAATGGACATATCTAGTATTTAATGTGATATTACAATTGATTTTAGCCTGTAGGTTGAAAACCACTAATGTGATACAACAAAGGAACCTATAATAAATGAACATTTTTATACAAATCCTGAAATTCAGAATGGGGGGAATTACATGCCATTCTGGCATATAATTTGAAAGAATGCTTGAGCCATTAACTCAGTTGCATGCCTAACAATAAGCCCTAATTTATGCAAGGCATAAGAGCAACATCTTTCAACACACCAAAATTATGAGTGGTGAAATATTTTTGGAAATATGAAATAAAGTACACATTGTAGTATGTAAAAATGTGGGGGGAAAGTCAAGCACTCTCAGCCAAAATGGCACTTATCTTATTTTTTACCTGTTAGCATCCTCATCTATAAAATAATAAATCTCTTCCATCTTACTTTTTGTTTAAATATCTAATTATTTTTACAGTTATTTCCATTGCCATGACAGTGGTGCCTTGATTAACAAGCATAATTTGTTCCTGAAGCATGCTTGTAATCCAAAATGCTTGTAATCCAAAGCGGATTTTCCCATAGGAAATAAAGGAAAAGATTGGATTGGTTCCACAGTCCAAAAATATTTACTGTATATAAAAATGATTACAAAACACTGTAATATAATACAAAACTTCATAATAAAAAAATACTGTATAGTGCTGAACTGTATTATACCTTTGAAAATCTTCATGGCTGGTGTGAGGGAGACATGAGAGAAGAGGGATTTTGAAGGATGACTTTAACTATCACTAATGGATTAAGCCTACCCATTGGCTTAATGGAATCATTGTCTTTTTTGTGCAGCTTTAACATTCCCATGTGCTGATAGGAAGCAGCATTGGAACACTAATAAGGCACACCTTCCATACTGTCACACACAGATCCCACACATACCTGGTTCAGGCTACTCCCCCCCCCCACCTTTCCCCATGGAAGCCTGTTCCAAACTTCCTCAGAACTGCTCATCTTCCTAGATAGTGCTCTTGAAAGTCACAATTTCTGAGAAAAATTTGCTTGTAATCCAAAATGCTTGTAATCCAAGTCACCTGTAAACCAAAGTACCACTGTATATTATTTTAAATTGTGCAATCCAAGCCTGGAATCCAATATTTCATCTAGTTAAATCCTTGCTGTAAAGCAGAATATATCCTATGGCTAATTTTGATTTTATGCCTAAATTACGCCTAATATCCTTCTACCCTCACCCTCCCCTCAAGACACTTGTGCTGGTCAAGATAACCAAGTGCAACCTTCCGATACCTGGTATCCACATTGGAATGGGAAGGCTGGGACAACTCCCTACACTGGCCTCCCCTACTCAGAATGTATCACAGATGTTCTTTACAGCACATTTGAACAACCCCCGAACCAGCGCACGTAACTTGCATCAGCCCAAGGGGTTGGTCAAAGATTGTGTGGTAAATCTCATTATGTTCAAAGGCGCTTGCTTCCAGGAAAGTCAGAGAATTGCAGCCACAGTTGTGCCCATCCCACGCTGCCAAAATTTTTACAATTAAAATCTATTACCTTGTTTGTAAGAACAAGGAGAAGAATGTAACAAATGAGATATTGATGTAATTAATTCCAACAAATTGAGAATTGTGAACACTATGGAGGAGTCACAATGCTATGAAGAACTATGTTGAATTTCTGGGATCGCCAAGTAAACCTGGGAAGACCCATTTCTAAAATCCTGGAAAGCCATTGTATCAGAGTAAGCAAATGTCGGTATGGGTTGTAATATGAGGATTTCTATAATTTGGGGGGGGGTGGTTAGTAATTTAGTTTAGGGGGTCACAGTAAGAAAGGTTGAGAACCCCCGGTTTAGGTGCTTTTAAAAGGTGAATAGAGAAATTTATGTAGAATAAACTGTCAACAACTAATAAATGAAATATCTAAGGCTGAGAAGAATTATACCAGATTGACCACTATTGGAAAAGAATGCTGTACCAAATTCTGGATGGTCAGTTTGATCCTTGGTTAAGACTCTTAACCATTCATTTACAATTAAGCACTTGCTTCCCCAAGTTACAAGTTAAATCTAAGATACATGGTGCTGTTCTTATAGTTTCAATTAAAACCACTTGCAAGAAATAATAGAGAAGAGAAAAGCTTAATATTTTGAAGTCAGGTACTCTCTACTAATACATTTAACTATAGAATAAAGAATGGCCATCACAGAAGACCATTGTAAGTAAGTTTGCCCTATTTCAAAATACTGCAAGAAACACCAATTTTTACATACTCTATATGCATCTGCATGGCAGGTGGTGTACTAGGATAGATATATTGGACAGGAAATGGGGATAAGATAAAATTCATTGAGCAAATGGCTTAGAAGCTTCAAAGCATACCTCTTCCTCAAGTGTTCTGTCTATATAACAAGTCTAAAAATAAAGAATACCAGGGCTACACTATTCAAAGAAGAAACGATAGCATCTGCCTTCTGCAGCTTACATTAAATATGAGGACCTAAAGCAAAATTTACATTTGTAGTATCACATCACTAGAAAAAAAATTAGCTTTCTGGTTCTTTATAAATTCTTCTTTTAGCAATATTTCACCATTTTAAAAAAAATACCATTTTCAAATTTTGCATCTCAACATGTAAGACCAAAAGGATTAAAATATGGGAAAAACAAAGAACAGTTAGGATTAAAACTGGAAAAGAAATACTGTTTCACAAGAAGAGGCAGGCAGTGGTCCTATTTAGGGGAGTTCAAAATGAGAGGTACATAGAGGTTTGAAACTTTGTAAGAGCAACAGCAAAGGAAAATAATCTCCATGAAAAGTAGCAAAAAACTGGTCTGCCCATAAACAGCAGTTGACAGATATAAATTAGTAGAGATCTAATATGTTTTAAAAAGGCAAAGAGCCAAGGGAGAAAAACTGATTTAATACTGCAATTCCAACCTCACTTACTTATATTTACTTCCATTTACTTACATCTGAGTAGAAGGATAGGCTTGCACCTTAAGGCTGCAATCCTAACTTCCACTTTGGCCAGCCTAAACCCAGGCATAAGTCCTGTGCTGACCTGGGATTATCACAAAAGTGACCAAAAGTGTCACAAAAGTGCTATAAGACACTTTTGCGCTACTCCTGGGCTAGGCCAGTGCATCTGTACATCACCACAGAAATGGGAAGACAGGTGTGTTGTACCAGCCTAGGTTAGCACTGCACTGTATATTAGTTTATACTGCCAGAAAAGACTTTTAGATGCTGAAAGGACTTAACCAGGATCCTGTTACATGCAGCAAAAGCCCTTTTGGAGTAAACTCTTTAAAATCTTATTTTAGTGGTAGAGACATATGCTTAACTGTCTTACAGAGTTCAACAAGGCCTAAAAACAAACCATACATCCCATTACTATATCTACTTGAATTTAATGTGCACCTTTTTCAGGTGAATTTAGTCTCTAAAATCAGGATATGCATTAGATTTGATAGTACATTATATTTGAGCAAATATGGTATTTTGATTATAAATGTCAGTATTTAACAGTTTACTACATTCAGTGGTGGGCTCCAGCAGGTTCGCACCTACTCTATAGAACCGGTTGTTAACAAGAGATAAGACATATGAAGTTTAAAAATAGCCATTTAAAAGTGGCCGCCAGACAGGCATAGAACCGGTTGTTAATGCCTTTGAATCCCAACACTGACTAGATAGTAAAATGTAACATAAACCCATTGTTGCATGAAGTAGTACAATTAGGTAAATACCATAACAAAAACCTATTGTCATATTGTTATTGTCATGTAACTCATTGCTGTGTGCAGTAAAATTAAATTTTGTGCCTGATTTATAGCTGTGCATTACAATCACCCAAAAACTTTTTAAAATGTCAAGCCTTTTAAAATCTGGATGCACATCAGATTCAACAGCATGTAAGATTTGAGTAAATATGAGTACATTTAAGACACTGACTGACTGTCTCACTCACGGCCTACAGACTGAGAAGCTACAAACTAGCCAATGTATGTTAATTTATCAGTATGTCCATTGTATTTAATTGTGCCTTCACCCAGGAATGTACAGGCATCCCCCAATAATTGGACAGGTTAGGAGCTGGAGCACCATTGAAAAGTAAAAACTGTTGAAAAGTGGGACCAAATCTTTTTTAGTTTATAAATGCTGCTTCCAATGCTATTTTAAGCTAGCAAATTGCAAATACCCCTTTTATCTCGCAAATTCCTGCTGTCACACCAAGATTTCTGCAAATGAGTTCTCATTAACTTCTTCAGGAATGGGTTTGGACCAGGAGCTACAATATGAAGGAGGGCAATTTTGGCCTTTAGAACAGCAGAGAGGTTGAAAGAGAAGATCACGAGTTGAATGAATGAGTTTGGGGTATAATTGAAAGGTATTGAAAGAGTGGATCATCAGAAAATGAACTATTGGAAAGCGGGGGATACCTGTATAAGATTGCAGCCAAAGGCAAATAGATAGGTGGGCAGAGAGAAAGGGAAAGAAATGAAGTATAAAGATGGGCACAAGAGATGGATACCATGGAGTACTGGATATCCTTTGTTATCTGGAACTCCTATGTATAAAAAAGTCTGTGGATAAAAAACAGAGGAAAAACATGCCTTGATAGCCGCAGGGATTTAATTCTAGGACTCCCTGATGATACAAAAATGTGTTAAATGAAGGCAGTGTAAAAATTAAGTGTGTTTTTACAATTGTGTTTTTACAATTGTGTTATACAAATACAATTGTGTTTTTTTTAAAGCTTTTCTTACTGTTGTAAAGAAGCAGCAGTTAAGAGATTTAAAGGACCCCCTCCTTTTGCTTGGCTCAGCTGAATAATTCCTCTCTACAATAGAAAAAAGTAATTTTTTAAAACTGTAATTTGAAAAAGACACTTTTTTACATTCTCCAGGGATCGGTATGTTCTTTCTCATTTGCTGTGTCTGAATCTACATATTTAATATGTAATCTATATATTAAAAATATGTGCATAACAAGGTTGGACTTGTACTTACAAAGAGAGGATATATCATTAGAGGTAAGAAAGCTATGTAATTTTACAAGTCATTGAGAGTAGGAGACACCTGAAACTTATGTGAATTGCAATAGGGAGGTAGGAGCAATGGGCCATAATAGCAGGAAAAATCAAAGTTCAGCAAAAGCATTAAGAAGAATTTCAGAGAAAATAGGAAGTCCATCCAGTTGCAACCCTGAGGGAGCAGGAGGTACACTGCCCCATGTATCATGCCTTGAGATGGCACACTGGAAGACCCTTTCAAAACCCTCTAAGTCACTCCCTGAAGGCACTGTACCTCTGGTGAGCATGGGGCCGGTCTGAATCGGGCATTCGTCGCCTGCCCTCAGGCCACTCCATGAAAGGGACTGCTGCTGGGGAAGAAACCCCTAAGAAGCCTCTCCTGCTTCCTTGCAGTTGGCCCTGTGGCCGGAGGGACAGGACCTCTCTCCCAGCGGGGGGGGGGGGGGAGAAGGCGTCCCAGGCAATAATTATAAAATGGGGGATAGATCAAGGAGGAAGCTCCCCAAGAAGATAAACCTCAAAAGGAAAGTGCACGGAAAAGGCAGGAAAGCCAGAAAAAGAATTTTAAAAAGAACTGAGGAAGCGTGGATCAACTGCTCCCGAATATGTCCGACCACCTGAAGAGACAGGACTGGACTGAAAGGCAGGGCCTCCAAGAGAAATTTTTTAAGGCGGTATAAAACCCATTTGGGGCCCCTAAGACTTGCAAAATTATTTTGAAATAAAAAAGTTGAGGCTAATTAATGTGCAACAAACTTCAGCAAGTGCTCATTTATGGATCATATAAAACATTATGTTAAAGCATACTGGTATTCAAATAATGTGACAATATAAAATACTAAAATCTTATCAAGGAAAAAATTAGAAAAAAATTAACTATTTAATAAGTGCTTTTCTGGCTTTCTTATGTGCAAAATTTCTAATAACGCAATAAAAATCAACTTGTCTGGCAACGCTTAGTCTTGCTAGGTCAAAAAGTCAAGTTTGTGACATAGACTGCAAATAATTTTTATAAGTTTAATTTAATTTTATTAATTACTAATAAATTTGTATTAATTTGTTAGTAACAAACACTCAAATGGTCCTTCAGTCATGGGCCCCTCCGTAGCTCTTGGGCCCTAGAACAATGTACCTGCTGGACCCCCCTCTCATAGGCCCTGCTGAAAAGTCTGGGTGCCCCTTCAGTGAGAGGAAGCAGAACTTCGTCCGGCCTGCCCCTATGCTGTGAACGAGTGCTCTCCCTTCCTCCCTCCAGAGAATAAATGAAGAAGTAAATGAAATTATTTTCTTTTTAAAAATGAATACTTGGGCAACACCTTTTAGAAGATGGTCCAAGTGATAGACGGGTACCACTGAGGGGCCAAATCAAGCCATCAAGAGGAATGATATTCCCATGTATAGGCTCTCCCTAGAAGCCATGCTACTGCATTTCTGGATCAGAGATAGTTTCCAGCTACATGGGACAGCACACTGTCCGTGAAATCCTAACCTACTGTAGGCCAGCACTACTCATCAGTCTTCCCCTTACCATGGTGATTTAGGGAGGCATGCTGAAGTCTGCACACCAGCCTAACTCTCCCCCAAGAGAGGAGCAGAAATGTCTTATGACACTTTTGTGACAACCCCAGGTCAGCACAAGACTTATGCTGGGGCTTAGGCCAGCCTAACTGGAGATTAAGATTGTAGCCTTTGTGAATGTGTAGCCTCTACTTCATTGGCTGCTACTTTCAGAGACACAAAAACAGAAAATGAAAATATTTGATTTATTTTTGTTATCAAATAGGGACATCCTGGTGTACGTAGTTTAGTGGATTGCAGCCTAAAGGTGGGCATAACAGTTGAACATTCCTTCCAAATGAAAAAATAATAATTAAAAACAATTAGATTCCCTCACATAAAGAAAACCAGCATAGCATGCAAATATCAGGGCTGATAGACTGATATTCCACTTTACGGGAGTCTTTGTTTTTTTAATATGGGAAAATTACTCAACCACAGTATGTAGGTATTTGTTTAGGCTAAAATGCTACATTAAAGCACATAATTTTGCTGAATCTATAATCCCAGCTTCAGAAAGGAAAAGCTTTGGAATGTTAAAAAATTTTTTTAAATCAAACTCTCCTTCTGAAGTGCTCAACACAAATACTACCAACTTTATTTACTGCACTGATAATGATATTTACTCTGCATATTTGCTAGGAACTATATTTTACAGTTGATTCCACTTAGCAAAACTGCACAATTATGAGCATAAAATGTCAAGTTTGTACTGATGAAATGTTGGTGAAACTAAAGGAGAGACAATAATTAAAAATTAAACAAAGTAATTATTATGCCTTTGAGCTTAAAAACATATTTCACTAATATTTTAAAAATTGGTGTAGCATTCTTGCCGATGGGTCCAAACAAATGTGTCTACATCACTGATTTCAATGTAATGTTTACTTCTGGAAAAAAAATCCAGCAAGAATGAGATAATCTATATAATTAAACTAGGTTTCTCTTCTAGTGCATTAAAAATAATTATTAAGATTCCAGACTTTTTCCCCTTGTGTAATACAAACATCTGTTGAATATTATCACACTGAACACAAATGCAGAATACAGAAGGATGATAGTATCATATTTTTTTCAAGATTAAAAATGAATAACTTGTAAAGTTTTAATTATTATACCATAAATTTCTTGCGCTGACACTGAAAGTTCTATCAAAGCAACCAATCCCCACCATGACCAGTTTGACCACCATGATCAGTCTGGATATATGGCAGCATTCAAATTTGTATTTTGGAATCATCATTTTGCTGGGCAATCATCACTGAGCGTGTTTAGCAAAAAAAAAAATGTTGGGAATTCAAAACACATATTCCATCCATAACTCCAAACAAATCACAGACTGTACTTCAAATGCATTGCAGGACTATTAGGTAATCCTTCTTTGTTTAGATTCAGTAGGGTTCAGTGACAAAAATTCATCTTCCTTTTCTGTACTTATTGCTCAGTTTAGGTAAAACAGCTTTAGTTTAGCTTTAGCTGCAAGTTCTTTTGCCCACAGCTTTAGCTGCAAATCTTTTTACTGGGAAAGTTAAGTGAAAAAATTCAATTATACCTAAGTGTACCTAAATGCAAACAGTACCCTGCAATTATGCAAAACTTTCAGATGATTTTTAGACTTTCTTTCTGTGTTTTGTTTATAGACTAGTACATTTACATCTTTAGATAGATAAGGCTGCAATCCTTATCATGTCTACTCAGAAGAAAGCCCCATTGTGCTCAATGGGTCTTACTCCCAGGAAAGTGTGTTCAGGATTCAGCCTTATTAAATTAAACACAAAGTTTTTGGAAAAAAAAACCAACAGCTGTTCCTGAGCCTCATTACCCTGTTGTGACTTCTATCTTGGAAAAAAAAAGTTTTTAAAATATACCACTGCTGACATTGTACTAAAAAGTGAATTTCTAGGGGGAAAAGATTTAAAACACACCTCAGGGGGAAAAAAGAAATGGGCATATTTAAAGATCTGTACGTAACTATTTTCCATGCGGACCTGCACATAATTTCCACCACTACAATTTTTGTTCTTATTTTAACAGGTGAAAGTAATTAGATTGAAACTTACTGCGTTGTGAATGACTCTGCTTGAGGAACAGAAAATCCTACTCCATAAATACTACAACAAAATAGAATTCAAAATGAAAGCTATCTGTTTAGTATCAACAGATTTGTAGACAATTAAAAAAATTTTATTAAACAAGAATTTCAGTCTTACCAAGTGCTGTAATCTTATGTAAACACCGACATGTGCGAAATGCTTAGGAGCGGTTTGGGGGGCACAGTTAAATGCAGCCCATGCATTCGGTGGTAAAAAATTGTTAGCTCTGTTTTGAAAACTAAAGGACCACTCCAACATATGACTACATAGAATGTGGCACACCTACCACTGCAATGATGTCACAAAGAATGACAGTTCTGGAGCTGTAACAGCAAACAAAAACAACAACAAGAAGCAAACTAGTAGAATTATATAGGGTAGTTGAGCAGCCGAACCCTAATCAGCATTGGTGCGTTGGGAACACATGGCCATGCCATATCTGTTGCTAGGAAAGAGCATGACTGAGGTGACCTTGGGGTAAGGGAACACTTGTTCCCTTACCCTGTGTCAAGCCTAAACCTGCACAAAGAAATACAGTTGCACCTTGGTTTACGAGCATAATACATTCCAGAAGCATGTGTGTAAATCAAAACATTTGCATGAAATGCTCACATTATTACTAGAAACAATGGGACCATAGATGATTCATTCCACAACCCTTCAGTGTGCACTAAAGGGTTGCAGAGGAAATCATCTTCACACATCCCAGTTGCAGGGGTGGCCGCTTTGCTGAATTGCTCTGCCACTTGTTAGTGGCAAAGGGGATCTTTTCCTTCCCCGCTTCCCCCTCCAAATGAAATCACTTGGAGAAGGAGACGGGGAAGGGTCTCCTGACCAGAAAGATTGGCTCCTCTGCTTGTGTGTGGGGGAAAGGCAGCTTACACTGCATACCCCTGCGATCAACTCGCAGTTGCAAGGGTGTGCGAGGAAGGCAAGCAGTGCCTCTGCCCACCTGCCCCCACAAGCAGAGGAGCATTGCTCCATGGCTTGTGGGGGACAGCAAAGGCAGACCACGCCAAATTCCCCTGTAACTCTGCAGGAACAGAACCCCCAAATTTACAGTATCTTTGAACTCCTTCAATGTTTTACCTTTTCAAGCAGTGCGTTATTCGGGTACAAAATTATTCTGGTACAAAAGATTTTGTCTTTTTAAAGTTCTAATACCAAATGTCAGCTCTTCACAGTATGTTTAAAAAACAATTCAGGAGTTTGTGGGAGCATATTTTAAGAGGGAAACCCTCTAAAATACTCAGGTGTGCGCAATCAACCAAAGGATATAACTCTCCAAACATTGCTTTGAGAATACTCGTAAATAAAAGAAATGACATTCCCTGCAGGTTGCCCAGTTAGTCATGACCAACTCTTAAGAACATTTTGCCATTACATGGAGGTTCATTTTTTGCACCATTGTGGGGTTCCTTCCTTATTCAGTGGAAGGAGAAATTCGTCCCCTTCCCCTGAGGAAGCACAGATGGTAATTTTTTCCCCAGCAAGGATAGCATGGCAGATATTCAGGTGTGGCAGCTGTTCTGAAACCGCAAAAAGCTCAGGATTGGGCTGCCCATCAAGTAGGAAGTCAAAACTCAATTACCAATTTTAGAATTCATATTCAAATTCTGAATTGTTGGGAAGAAAAATATTGAGAGATAAATATTAATATAAGCAAAATTTCACCATCTGTCAACTGTGAGTGAATGGAAAAGACACTATGTATCTTTGTAATCCTATGTATAGGATTGTACAATTTAAATTGTACATATGTTGTACAAATCCTATGTATAGGATATGTACAATTTAAATTGTACATAAGTTGGCATAGCGGATATGCTGATATAATTTATTATTCAAGAATTTAGAAAGACTTTTGTTCCAAAAGTTAGATTATGTGGTATATATTTTTCTGTGTCTGGTTTCTTCTCTTGGAGTTAAAAAAAACATCTTAAACAAATACCTCTTTGCAGTTCCAGTAGTCAGTCTGCCAAAATTCAAGTCAATAAGCACATTTTTTTTCTGCCTATCCAACACTGTCAAATTATATAAAACTTAAAGAATAAAATGCTTACTGTTGAGACATGTTTATTTCATAAGGTCATCAGTAATGGTAAAGACTGACAGGTCTTTTATTGCCACAATTCTACTTTTACTCAATCAGACTCGGCCCATCAAATTATAAGTAACCTGCAAGCATTTTACTCAGGTGGAGCACAGCTGAAAAAGTGAAAAATAGATTGTGTTGGCAAATTATTTGCCATCAAGGCAAATTAGTACCCGTTTACACTAAATAACGCCAATGGGTCTTACTCCCAGGTGTGTATGCACAAGATTGCACACTAAAGTGGTTTAAAGGGAAAAACTATTGACTACACTATGTGGAATCTTTTGAACTTAAGACAAATAAATAGTAGAAGATACGACCTTTTAGGAAAATCAATTCAATGTTATTCAATACTGGAATGGGAAAATTTAATTAATAGACAACACGAGAGGGTAGCTCCAGCTGATGTTGTATAAGAACAGGAGAGAGGTCCTTAACATTTTCCGAACCATATATATATATATAAAAATAAAATTAGGCTTAAAGCCTGTCCTCACCTGGAAAAAGAATGCACAAGTTGACAGGCAGAAAGCTTCCTAAAGTCCACAAAAATCTTCTGCAAATTCTTCATAAGAACATAAGAAGACCCTCCACTGGATCAGACCAAAGGCCCATCTAATCCTATATCCTGGACAGCTTCCTGTATCCTGGCCCACCAGATGCCTCAGGAAGCACATAAGACACCTGCATCCAGATGTCCTCCCCTACATCCGGCATTTTGAGGTCGCCTACATCTATATCTATCTGTGCAAACACACATACACACACAAACCCATCATGGGTTATAACCTGTGATGGTCCTTTCCTCTAGGAATTTATCCAATCCCTCCTTAAACAAACGGAGGCTAGATCCATTACCACATCCTGTGACAGGAAGTTCCACAAATCAACTACATGCTGGATAAAGAAATATTTTTCTCTTGTCCATCCTAACCCTCTCAACATTCAATATTAGTGGATGTCCCCTGGTTCTGGTGTTATGGTGTTTTCTGGAAAGAGAAAAAAACATGTCCCTATTCATTATATCCATCCCTTGCATAATTTTTTATGTCTTAAATATGTCCCCCCGTCAAGAGCCTCTTTTCTAGACTGAAGAGCTTCATAAGCTGTAGCCTTTCCTTGTATGGAAGGTGTCCTAGACAATCAATCATTTTGGTTGCTCTCCTCTGAAACTTTTCCACTTCCTCTATATCCTTTTTGAGATGTAGCAGCCAGAACTGGCTACAGTACTCCAAATGTGGACTCACCATTGATTTTTACAATGGCATTATAATATTAGCCGTTTTATTCTCAATACTTTTTCTAATGAACCCAAGCATAGAATTTGCCTTTTTCACTGCCGCCACACACTGGGGGTTACACTTTCATTGAGCTATCCACCAGTACCCCTAGATCTCTCTCCTATTCTGTCACAGATAGCTCAGAGCCCATTAACCTAAATGTAAAGTTAGGATTTTTTGCTCAATGTGCATAATTTTATATTTACTTACACTAAAACACATCTGCCATTTTGTTGCCCAATGTCCATTCTTCCTGTATAGAGAGATCCTTCTGAGGCAATTCAATCTCTTCTGGTCTTCACCACTCAAAACAGTTTGGTGTCATCTGCATACTTGGCTACCTCGCTCCTTACCCCAACCCCAGCCCAGGGGGCCAGATGTGAGCCTCAATGCAGCCTGCGACAAGACCGTCCCATCCAGCCTTTGGGCAACCCTTGTGGTTCTCCAGATCTGTCTCTAATATACTCTTACATGCAAATGTATGTACCTGTACATTTATTCAAATTTGCAATGTAAATCATTTTTCCGGCCCTGACACAGTGTCAGAGAGATAATGTGACCCTCATGCCAAAAAGCTTAGACACCCCTGCTGTGGGACATTTATGAACAGGTTGAAAACCACTCATCCCCGGAAAGACCGCAGGGGCACACCAGTCTTTACCTCTCTTTATTATGAAAATTGCCCATTGCCACCCACTCTCAGTGTCCTGGCACTCAACCAGTTCCCAATCCATGAGTGGACCTGCTGTCTATTTTCCTAACTGTGGAGTTTTCAGAAGCTCCTTGAGACAGTTGTATTATGCATGTGATTAACTCTAGTGTGTAAATATCTCATTACCCTGATAGTGAGCTAAGTGATCAGTTAGTATCAGTAGGCACAGACAGTAGCAATCTAAAAACTGAAGAAATTTAGATAATCAGTACAGGGGAAGGCCATTATGAAATAAAAGTAGGCCTCCGTCAGCCTTGAAAGACTATGGTATCGTGCTCGGCACTGCATACGCTGCATGTGAAGCACGAAAGCCTGGGTTGGATTGTTATGGAGGATAGGCTGTTACCCAAGTAGCAAATCCCCCCTCTCCACACCACTGAATTAGTCCAATGGAAAGGCAGAGCCAATACGACTGGATCCAGCTGGCGTCGCAGAGCTGGGCTAAGGACAGGAGCTCACCCTGTCTTGTGGGGCCAAGCATCAAAGAGGCAAAAATACAGGGACGAATTCTCCCTTTCCACATCATCATAAAAATACCATCTTTACTCAAATCTAACGCACACCTTCTCAGCCAATTCAGTCTCCAAAATCAGGATTAAATCCTCCCCTTTTTGATATGCTGGGTGTCCTGAATTTTTGAGGGACCTTCTACTCTACTTTTTATGGCATATGGTCACCCTGTTCCCAGCTTATGCATCATCCTATATATTCATTTGCAGGGTGACCATGTGCTATGACAACAAAGAGGAAAAGGCTCGACCAAAATGTAGGACACCAAAGAAAAATGCAGGACATAACAAAATAAATGATAAAAGCACTCATATACATTGCTTTCATGTAGTTAATATAAGTACTAAACAGTATTCCTTATTAAATGAATATTTGTATTTTGAATAAGTTCTGTAAGATACATCTGTTCATATAAGTTCTAACGTATTCATTTATGTAAATTTGATTAGAAAATTCTTTTTTTTCCCCTTCGGCTCCTGACACAGTGTCAGAGAGATTATACGGCCCTCCTACCAAAATGTTTGGACACCCCTGATGTAATGCAACACTGAAAGGATAACTGAATCCCAGTTAAGTGTGAATCAGAAAGGATAATGAGAACAAATTTTCCCCAACATATCTCCACTTTTCTTTTTAAGCATATGTTGCATGTGGTTAGCATGACTATGATTGACATTCATTTTTGTTTCTTCAGAGATGTTGACCATGTTTCCTAAAAATATCTTCTAGAAATTATGGAATGCTAGATGAGATATATGAGACAATGGTGTTATCTAGGGTTTATGTCACCCTCTGCAGAAGACCAGTAACTCACCTCCATGATAGCCTTCTTCCCATTCATTATCCTACCCCCACTGGGTTTTTTGTTATAACTAGAATAGAGATATTTCAGTGTGGTTTGTTTCATTACATTCTGCATGAAATTACACTGAATAATATTAAGAAGTAACAAAATTTTAAAATTTGTGGCCAGCAGTGATATTTCATGGGGTGATGGCCCTGTGCAAATTATTCACACCTCTTCTATTGATATCACTGCTATTAGAAATAACATGAAGGTTTTATAGTAGCACTTTGATGTACTTAAGCAGTATGGTGCATAGCTGGGTGCTTTCACGATACATATGGACTTTAACGTTGAACTTCCAGTAAAGTAAGTGTGTGTGTGTGTGTGTGTGTGTGTGTGTGTGTGAGTGAGTGAGTGATTTTAATGATACCACTTTTCCCAGGACTGAAGGTTGAGAGTGTGTGTGTGTGTGTGTGTGTGTGTGTGTGTGTGTGTGTGTGTGTGTGTGTGTGTGAGAGAGAGAGAGAGAGAGAGAGAGAGATTTTAATGATACCACTTTTCCAAAGAGTCAATGTTGACTCAGCTTGCCAATCAGATTTTCTTGTTATTCTGGACGAGGGCAATCTCATTCTTCCTTTATCTGTAATGGGAGCAGCGAAGAAGGTGGGATTGGTGTCAGTGGGGCTCACTGAATCCCAACCCCCAGTTTGTATAACCAAAGGGAGGTGCACTGTAAGTACAGGAGCTGCCACAATGTGCCTTTGTAAGTGGCCCCTCCCAACAGCCATTTGAGCCAATCCAGGCAGTGATGGCAGTGATGGCAACACACAGGTGCATGCTGATTGGTTGCCATTGCTGAAGGGCTCCAGCAGTAAATGTGAGGGTCTGCTTACATAGTGCATTGAGGTTCACGCTGCTGCCCCAGTGACTATATAACTGCCAACTTCCTTCTCAGAGCAATGCCAACTTGCACCATTGATTGCAGGTGCAGGTCTGAGTTACCCCACAGGGACTGCTGAGGCTTACCCTGAGGCAAGGAGAAAATGTCCCCTAATCTTGAGCTCTCGAACAACCAAACTCCCATGTGGGACAAAGAAGAAGCAACAACAGCACTCAACTGCAAAACACAGGGAGTAGGATATGAAATTTTCTACAGAATATCATTTCTTTACATATTTTAAAGTAAAGGTGAAAACATCATCTAATTAGTAAATTATACTGCACAAATCCAAATATGGTCAATCTTAAAAATCTCACATGCGTTGAGATTAATGAATAACTTACAATTTAGAAGGGTTTTTTTAATGTACAAGCATTATAAGCATAACAAATAAGATTAACCTACAATTTCAGATGCATATTTACTCAATTAAGAAACCCCCACCCATGAGCCACTGTGCATGTAAATCAGCATGTTCAGAGATATTTCTAATCTGATGTGAAAAAGACTTGTGAGAAATACATCCAGGGACAGAAGAAAAGAATTAACCACATGCTAATTATCCAAACTAGAGGGTGTGGTTAGAGTCTCAGAAGCTCTGGCTATGTTTCAGTAGATGGGTGTGAAAAATACTGCTACGTCAGGCTGCCAAAGAAGGGCTTTTGGACACACATGTAAAAGAAAGCACTCAAGAGATTAAGAGGATTTTGCAGATGATATCAATTAATCAATATTCACAAAAGAGACTGCCAAACAGCCAATTCACACTTCCACTGAATGTACAGACTGACTCCACTGATACTTTGGAGATGATATAAGAAAATATGGAAGTCCAGCTATATGTTAAGTTTCCTAGGCTGCAATCCTAACCCCCCATTAGGTCAGCATAAGCCTCAGCACAAGTCCCATGCTAGCCTGGGAGTGTCACAGTAGTGCTCTAAGATACTTCTGCACCACTCCTGGCAGAGGATTAGGCCAGTGCATAGATATGCATTTTCCTCCCTACATCACCATGGGAATGGATAGACCAATGAGTTGTGCCAGTCCAAGATAGAACTGCACCCTCGTTTTCCATGTAGTCTATAACAGAAATCAGTGATTTCAGAAATCTCAGAAAACCTGATCAAATCATGATTTGTTATAGTTTGAATTGATATCAAACCATGATCCTGATCCTGAGAACCTGATCAAACCATGAGGTTATCAAACCATAATTTGTTAAGGTTGCTTAAACCACAAGTCTGGTTGTTATAGGTAACGCGGCAGCTGGTTTAACAACCCAGAAGTTCTCCAGCAAGTTAATGCAGCATAAGATGTTTGTTTTGACATTGCTTGCTTTCAAAATAAAAAAGGATTTATTTTTTAGTTTCTTCTTAACATGCTGTTATGATTATTGTTATTCACAATCTGGCATGCCAGATGTAAGTACATCATTTGCTATTTTCCTGTTCAAATACAACAGTCCCCAATAAGCAAACTTAGCACATAAAACAGGTGATAAATAAATGGCAACAGTAGTAAATTCAAATTAAGTAACAGCTTCCATTACTGTATCATTAGTTGTTTTTTTTTTTTAAAAACCACCTCTTACTACATATTGAATTCTTTTAAGTATGAGAAAAAATATTTTAAAATGAAAACTAAATTTTGTTCAAGAGTTATTGAATTCATCTGCATTTTTGTTGGAGTTTTCCAGTGAACTGGAGGGGGATAGTTGCAACATGCACTGAATCCCTATATCCCCGATCAGAGTGCAGTGCTACTGTCACAGGTCTAAGTTGGCCCATTGCAGTTGCTAGGGCTTATCCCAGGTCAAGGAGACAAATGTCCTCTTACATGAAGACCTCCAATGACCAAAAATACCATATATACTCGCATATAAGCTGAGGCACCTAATTTTAACCACAAAAAACTGGGAAAACTTATTGACTCACATATAAGCCGAGGGTGGGAAATGCAGCTGCTACTGGTACATTTCAAAATACCGTAAAAATAGATACAAAAAAAAAATTTACTGAGGCATCAGTAGGTTACCGGTAAATGTAAATATTTTTTTCCCAGGACACCAGAGTGAAAAGAGGACATGTCCTGGGGAAAATGTGCTCCTGGGAAAAAATAAAATTTATGAGAAGGCTGCATGCTGCCTGCTCATAAGGAAAAGGAGGACAATGATGACTTTTTCCCAGGCACAAGAGTGAAAAGAGGACATGTCCTGGGAATATTGTGGTCCTGGAAAAAAGTATGGATGATAAGAAGACTCCATGTTGCCTGCTCATAAGGAAAAGGAGGAGAGTGAAGATTTTTTCCCCAGGACACAAGAGTAAAAAGAGGACCTGTCCTGGGAAAAGAGGACATATGGTCACAGTAATTTCCTGGTAGTAGGTCCATTGACCATGATGGCTTGATGCTGGCAGCTGACAAGGAAAAGCAGGGCAATGTACTTTTTCAACACCAAGATACAAGGCTAAAAAAGAGTACCTGTTCTGGGAAAAGAGGACATATGGTCACTAAATACTTGCTTCTGAGCAGGCATACAGAGCATTTGGGCTTTGAGGCCCCCAGTGAATTGAGAGAGAAGAGCAGCCACTCAAAGGTTCAGGAATTTTTAGTAGAGGAACACAATGGGAGGAAAAAGAAGGGCTCATTTGCATAGACCCACCTTTGCAAAAACAAGAAAATACCTCCTCAAAACTTGCTAGAAAGAAGGTTTTTAAGCAAAATAAGATGTTTAGCAGAGAGGGGCTTCCTTCCAAGCCATCAAAGCAGAAATTGTTTCTCACCCTGAATGTAAAGTATACAGCTGTTTTAGACAACCACTTACTTATGCTTGGGGGAATTTAGCCTCTTCATGGGAGCCTATTTGAATCATGGCCTTTGCATGTGGTTAGCAAAACGATTAGGAGAAGGAGATATGGAGAAGCCTCCCTGGAGGGGGAGGAAGGAGAGAAATGTAGAGAAACCATGTAGAGAAAATAAGCTGAGGGAACTCCTGGCTGCTTGACCTGTGTATAAGCTGAGGGAGCTTTTTAAGCTCCAAAAAAGGGTTAAAAAACTCAGCTTATATGCGAGTATATACACTAGTTTCTGAAGTTAGCATTATAACTCTTAAGGCTGCAATCCTAAACACACTTTCTTGGGAGTAAGACCCACTGAACACAATGGGGCTTACTTTTGAGTAGACATGGTTAGGATTGTGCTCTAAATCTCATCTTCCACATGTGAGAATTGGTCCATGTGTGCAAAATATTGTTTGGAATGACCATAAGATGCAGTTCTAAATTGGAATGTCCTAATCAGGACAAGGTAAGCAAAACAGGTTGGTCTCTCCATCTGCCTTCTTAAACTTATTTCTCACGTTTACCTTGCTTTGCCAATGCACCTAATTTAATTAAAATAAAAGCACTCTGTTTTATATTTAGAACAAAGCTGCAGGCTTAGGCTCATTTTAACACACACATACATACTCCAGCAAGATCAATAACTTTACAATGGGAAACATAAAGGTAATTTTTAAAAGAAATGTAAGGAATAGCAGCTCATGCTACAAAACTATTTCAGTTCCCATGAAATGTATTACTCATCTTTATATGAATCAAGACTATTGTGAATATTTTTTCCTAGTCTGCAGTAGTTCCGTTTCCATACTCTGCAATGTATAGTTATAACTTTGTCTGAGCAACTGAACTTTTCACGCCCTCAAAACCCACAAAATCAGATGGTCTGTGGTTTTTGCAGCTGGTGTGCAATACTCATATAGGGCAGTGTCATTTGAAAAATATTTCACTTTCTAAGCCCTAAACAAAGTCAGTCATTAATGAAGTGCAGGCAGTACAATGAGATCATATGAAGTATAGATTTCAACAACTACATTAGAAATACTGAAAGAACAACTGAATAAAAACACACAGCACATTCTTTCTGCCAGAAAAGAAATGATAGAAAAAGCAATGTAGTTTTAGATTTAGCATTTGCTTTGAAAATAAGACACCACTGTTCAGGATACACTTTAGTAAAAGTGTTAGACTAAACAAATCACAACTTGGCCCACTAATAACAGTAAATAATTTTAGGAATCCTCTCTACGTTAGAGGTAGACTTACCTTAATAGGGAAATATCAAGTCACACATTATTTCCTAAAGCTACATATGGAATTTGCTTACTTCACAACCAAAATACATTTTACAAAACTAATTTCAGGAGCAGAGTTTCATCAAGTTCAATTACTATTTTATAGGAACCAAGCAACTTACTTGAAATTATCAAAAAATCCTGTTTTGGATCAGAGTTTAATTGCATGGTTTCTTAGCATCCGTTCCTTCATATATTTAAGTATACTTTTGACACTGTTATTTATGCTCAGTTATGCAAAACTTCAGAACTTTAGAACATAATTTAAAATACACCATTCCTCCCCACCCCCTTGCAAAATAAACCAGCTGGGAAGAATGGCCAAAAGATTTCACTTTGCACCTCAAAATTCATTGTGCAAAAAGAAGTTAGGTACGCAAAACTATTGGCATGAAGGAGACATCATTATAACTACCGTATTTCCCAGCTTATTACACGCATCGGACCATAAGACTCACCGAAGTTTAGAGGAGCAAAACAAGAAAAAAATATTCTGAACCAAATGGTGTACTAATACACTTAATAAAATATAGCAGAATAATATTTCAACCATGTAAATTCAACAGTGGTCTTAAGAACCATTATCACTGTCATTAACAAATGAGGAAAGACTTTAAGCTTCAAGCACTCTTCTAATTTTCTGGAAACCCCCAAAACTCATCGTCTCAAGTCTCAGTGATTTGTGACCTTTGCACAAATCTCATTGCAAATGATCAGACACCAACATTTTACACAAATCTCATTGCAAATGGTCCAGGAAGGCAGGTAAGTTGAGGGGGTTGTTTTGGGGGTGGGGGATCCAGATAGGTAGGGAAAGGTGAGGGGATCTAGATAAATAGGGAAGAGTGAGAGATACTCAGGCATGGAGCAGCAGGAACCAGGTCTTTTAAATGTCTACTTTGGAGCAAGTCTCCAAGTCAGGGAAGGCTGCTTAGGATTGCAACTGTTCCAGGGTGACCAGATGCCAAACCCAAAATTCCTGAACCCCAAGGCCAAAATTCCTATCCCCACGGTAAAATTCCTAACCCCCCCAGCCAAAATTCCTAACTGCTTAAAAAAAATGCCAAAAAATATATATTTTTTTGTTTTTATATTTTTGTTTTTTGGCCATAACGTTTGATGGGAAGGAGATATCTCAAAACTGATTTTTGCACTGGATTCTGCTCGTCAATACAAATGCAATGACATATGACATGACAGGGTAAGAATTGACCCTATAAATCAATAAGATGCAAAGACATTCCCCCCCTTGAGGAGAAAAAAGTGCGTCTTATAAGCCGGGAAATACGGTAAATTGTTCTGGATGTAGATCAACAGTACAGGGTGTGAAATAAGATTGATGTGAGCAGGATGACTATATGTCATAACGAAAAAAGAGTACAAAAGTTCCCTCAAAAATGTAGAATACACTCTAGAAAAATGTAGGACATGATAACATACAAGCTAAAAACAATCAAATACCATATATTGTTTTTATATGGTTACCTAAATCTCTATATTGCTTATCATAAAATTTAAAACTATTACATATAATTTATTCCATATACAGTAAAACCTTGGATTGAGAGTGCTTTGCAAGACAAGCAAATATTTATAATAAATTTTAACTTGATATACATGCAATGTCTTGATAAACAAGCAAAAAAATAGTCCCGGCTGGGATATGGCTGGTTTCGGCACTTCTTCAGCACTTTCTCAGCCTCTCCCGAGATACCAGCCTATACATGTCTACTCTGATAAAAGAGTATTATAGTCAATGGGGCTCATTCCCATGTAAGGGCGGCAAAGGAAAGGTGCCTGAGAGACCTAGCCATGAATGTCTACTCTAAAGTAAGCCCTATTATAATCAGTGGGGCTCATTCCTGTGTAAGGAGGGCAGATTGCAGCCGGATAAACCTGAGACACAAATGCAGGTTAACTAGTTTTCATTTTCTTTATATTTTGTATTTTTTATTATATTACAGTGCAGGTGTCCTTCATTATCCACTAGATTTCCATTCCGTAAACTCTTGTAGATTAAAAAAAAAATCCATGTATAAAGAAAACAATGAAAAAATATGTTTAGCCTTTCTACCTAAAAAAGGATATCCATCTATGGATGGGGTCCATCTGCCACATCTGGGAAGCTCTTTGAGGCTGTGCATGACCTTCCAGAGGCCTTAGGAAGGCACTTCTAGTTTTAGCAAAAATTAGAAGCATCTTTTATATGTCTTCTGGAAAGCTTTCTAAAGCCTTCGGAGGTTCAAACAGGCAGTGTCCCCTTTAGCCCTGTTTACTTGGGGGTACAACCCAAATATGGGTAGTACATATGGACTAGGAAACGAATAAAATATTTCTAGCTGTATATGCAACATTAAATCTGTAACATACAAATAAAAACAGTTGAGTTAAACATGCAACATTCAGGGCAGCTAAGTGCTCAAAAATTGCACCGCATATAGAAATTATACGGGAAAGCTTTTCATTTCTATTATTTCCACCTGCAGAAACCATGGTTCCTGTTGAATATCTGGTTTTCACATAGCTGATGAAGGTGAAACATTCTGTTTATAGGAAGATATACTACTATAACAGAAATAAGAATATCCATTCAGGAAAAAAAATGCAAGAAAGTATAAACAAATTTTGCATTTGTTTATATGCAGTGAATTTGAGGCACTGTTGCTGTTAGAAGACGGTGTCTTCTCAGTGACACAATACCTTCAAAATGTTACATTCAGGATGCAATCCTAATCATTTTAGGATGGCATAACTCATCTGGCATATCTTCTTAAGGTGATTTGGAAAGGTCAGCATATTCCTATGAACTAGCCAAGATCCCAGAAGTGCCTTATGGCACTTTTGTGAAACCCCAGGTCAGCACAGGACTTATGCCAGGGCTTATGTCAGCCTAACTGGAGCTTAAGATTGCAGCCTCAATCACATCAACTTGTTGTTAAAAATGTCTTCATTTAGATGATAAATCAGGGGTCTATAAACTTTTCAGTTAAAAGCCAGTATCTAATACCTGGAATATAGTAAACTTTTCAGTTAAAAGCCAGTATCTAATACCTGGAATATAGTGAGCCAGAAAAAAATATCAAATATAACATTTAAATAAAATACATTATAGATGGAACTTCAAGCACTGACATACATTACACAAATGAAGCATATTCAAATGGATACCCTCCAGCCATAAACAGATCACAACTTTAGTTGTGTTTGGTCAAATGGTCAGAAGTTTTCAGGGAACTAGAGGCTGGCTGTGGGGTACTTCTGGTTCCCAGGACTGGGTTTGGGTGTGCTAAAAGCACATGTGCTAAATGAAGATTATTTTATTGTCTTAAGCATTTGCTTAAACTCACTCTAAAGTTGCAGCTGAATTGGAATCATGGCATCACTTGTAACAGCCAGAAAGTATGGAGATGTGTCTATACAGCATGCCTGTTCAGAAATGTTATTGAAATACACTGCTTTCCAAACAATTTGAGAACAAAAGTGTCAATGAAATTGAAAAAAAAATCTTGTTTGGTTTACGTGCTTTGATGATCAGTATGAAAATAATGGGGATTATAGCAGACAATGCATGGACATATCAAAATTATTTCATACAATACTTGGAAAATGAAAATGGAGCTGAAATGCAACAAACAATTGTGATCCTAAGTACAGAGTGGGGAGTTGGACCAATATCTGGAAGTTCCAGGTTCAAATCCCTCCTTGGCCACGAAGCTTTCTAGCTGACCTTTGGCCAGTCACTCACTCTAAGCCTCACCTCACAGAGTTATTATGGGGACAAGGATAAAAGCTTTGTAAGCCACGGCAAAGAAGAAGCCAGGTATAAAACCCTTAAATAAAACAGACAAGCAAGCACATAAGTTTGAGCCATACTCAGAATGTCTCCAATTCAGTAAATTGTCACAAAAGTGAAAACTTGCATAAAAACTGTTTTTGAGTGGTAAACTGCAAGCATAAATAAAGGGTAAGAGGGATGATGTACAATCTGAAGAGGTGTTCCTTCAAATATTCATCACCTCAGTTTTCATACTGGGGTGGTAAACTTCAGGGTTGTCATTGCCCTGTTGCACAAAATGAAATGTGTTTTCATTTCAAAATAAACTCTTCCATGTCTTTAACACAGGTTGAAATTAAATACTACTTGAGAATTGTTGGAGCTGTTTTGCTGATTTCATGTTGCTTTTGTAAAACATGTAGGAAGAAACCTACATGGTTTCTTCCTACATGGTTAGGAATGGGGGAATTCCTTTTTCATACCTGTGAAACGCTACCTGTGGGATGTGGCATGAAGCTAAATTAAGCAAGGGTAACTGAATGACATTGGAACCAGCCTCATGGGTTTCCCATAATGCTCCAGTTATGTGTGGATCAAGCTACAGGGAAGAGCTACAATTCAATTTCCAAATTTTATATCTCTGAATTAGATGTCAAGTCTTTGCTGTTAGAAACCATCTTAACTACAGTGATACGATATCACTCATTCGGTGAGTTAAAGCTGATAAAGCAAAACCCACAAAAACCCAAAACAATCCTTCATTGTGTCACAGGCCAAGTGGCATTGTATTCTGCTAAGTTGGTGCTCTAAGTTTATAAAATTCAAACAACTGAAAGACCACAACATCTATCAAAGCTACTGGGAGAAATGGAAAAATACAAAAAGGTATCAGACCTCAATAGCAGATAGTAAAATTAACATTTCAACAGTTCCTGCCTTTCATCTTAGTCTCCAAAGTACTTTTTTTTCCTGGAAAAGCAACGATTTGGGTTTAGAAAGATGCAGAATTACATAAAACATCTGGAAAATGGGGAAAAGAATATTATCCCTAGTGAACTCTCCCTATGAAAAATTTAATAGGTCTGTTTTGGTAGTTTTAATCTCCAGAGCACCTCAAGCTATGTTATGGAAACATCATCTTGGTAATTTATATTAGAAAGAACACCTGGTGATAAAAGCAAATATATCTTTTTCAAAATGGGAGGAGTGTTTTTAATTGTCAAACCCTTCATCTTATTTTAGCAGCTTGAATAAAAAATGAGCATTGTGTCTTTGAGAGTGATTGCTTTGTACTCATTGTGAACTTGCACTATTTTACTAGAAAGCTGTGGTTTGCCCTTACTCCATTCATAGATAGACATCACAATCTTAATCATGTCTACTCAAATGTAAGTCCCATTATGTTCAATGGGTCTTATTCCCAGGAATGTGTATTTAGGATTGCAGCCAGTGTCATTTTTCCCTTAACTTTGAAATGTAACTCGAACAAGTTTTAAGGAAGGCTGTATGAAATCTTATGGAAATCATTTTAAAGAAGGCTGTACGATATCAACACCATAAATTCACTTAAAATTAAATATTGATAGTTTATGACCCATATATTTCAAAATGAAAAACCACTGTTTCAACAGATTTTAGCTATTCCAGTTCTATTTGGCTACCCAATTCTAAAGCCACTTAAGATTTAAATTTTCAACAAGCTTGTTCAGGTTTAAATTATCAGCAATTATGTTTACTGAACGCATTCAAGATTTATCAGATTTTACCACATCAGTTCAGACTATGCAGTTAGATCTGCTTTCAAAATGTGGCAAAAGTACACTAATATAATTTTACATTTTAACATATAATTTTACAAGGTACATAATACAGAAGCAATTTATAGACAAAACTGGTAATAAAACATTATATACCACTATCAGTTTTGTTTTCTGAACTGATGTTATATTAACGTGAGTATAATTAACAGACTGGTATATCCATGACTTGTCCCAATAAAACTACCTGTTAGGTCTAGCCTATAATTGTGTTTTCATTTATCAGCTTTCCAGGTAGGAAAACTACATTTGTAAATTAATCCATTATGAGATCCAATGCACTTCACCTAGATCAAAAATATGCTGTAATACACCTTCATGTATGCTAATTAAAAATACAAGGCCTTAAAATATTATAGCCTTTAGTCTATAAAGATTTTAAGCAATATTTTTATTAATTTGACACAGATACGCCTCCATTTCTAATATCCTAACCCTGCAACATTTTAAATGCAATTAAAAGTGGTTATGAAAGACTGTGAACTTGCTTGTGAAGTAGGAAATCACTCTTGTGATTAACATGCAAACGAGCTCATGCTGGCAGAATAGATTGGGGTTTTAAAACCCCAATTACTTTTGTATGATTATCTATTTACCAGTACACAGACTATTTTCATCTCATACAAAGTCATCATGCTTCCATTTTCAGCACACCAATTAATATTTACAATAATTATGACATCAAGCACCGCTGAAAGCACACCAAGCAAATTATTTACTATGTTTTTTCTTTAGTAAACATATATTTCATTAAAAGACTGATACAATAAAATAATGTCTTGTCTAGTATATTAAACCATTGTGCCAGTTTCCAATGCATTATACAGTCTTAATACAGTCTTCCACTAGATTCAAATTTAGCTACGGGACCAGACTATTTTTAGCAGCTGAGTAAATTAAGTGCTGCTCAGGCCACAGTTGCCAAACTTTCAAGCCCCTAACTGCTTTGTATAAAAATTCTAAGGTTTGTTTAAACTTTCACAGTAAAAATAACAATAAAGTTACTTCCTCCCCTCTTCCCCACCCCCATCACTCAGTAATAACAAGCAATTCCAAACTTCCATGAACATGCTTTTATTCATACTTGCTACAGACTGCATACACAATTTTTTTCCAGACTTCTAAAGAAAATTATAATGCATTAATGACAGGAACCATGGTAATGGAAAAAGGTCATCCTCTCTTGAACACCTTCTGTTTTAAACCATTATATATAAAGACATTTGAGAAAGCAAAGAATTAAAAGGCAGCCTTTGTGCAACCCATTACTGAAATATTATAGAATAATCTATATCAAATGTAGTGGAATAGCAGATTCTTTTGGATCTAAATTAACAGCAGCTCGAAATGCTTTTATGCTTATTATGTATCTGCATGTTGATTCAATTATTAAAAGAACACCTGACAGCATCAGACTTATTTAATTGAATTAATTAAACTGGATGAATAATCACTGAATTCCTATTGTGTGAAATTTGTCCTATAAAGTAACAGTGGAACCTTGGAAATTGCAAGTAATTTGCATGGTAAAATATAATAAAGAAAGAAGTCTACTGTTTCTATAATCTGAGATTCCTCACTTCATACATGAACAAATGGACACATAAATGAAAAGACAGCTGTGAATAATGAAGGCTTTTTTTTCTTTTTATATTCTAATTTTGTCATCGAAGCCCTGCCTATGCCACAAGGCCTTTAAACAACCTCTCAAGAATCTTCTAAATATTAGTAATCTCTATATTTTATTATACAAATTATTAGACTGTCAACTGTCAAACATACAGACAGGAGGGTCTTTTGTCAAACACAGCGTTATAAAGTTGCAAGGATGAAATGCCGGTTTTACATTCTCCAAACAGCAGTGGTTAATTATTCAAAATACTGCAAGTAAGTTATAGAAGTAAAGCTGGTTCCTTCAGCAGATCCTCAGAGAAGCAAACAAGAATCCTCTATTATTATTATTATTATTATTATTATTATTATTATTATTATTATTATTATTATTATTATTATTATTATTGCTGCAAAGGAAGTGGGAATATTTCTCTTGGCACACTGATTACAACATACATCCAAGTATTCCTACATATAGTTTTTGGATCATGAAGTGCCTTGCAACAGAACATCACATGAACTTAGTGGTCCACTGCAAAGGTTAGCCTCCCCTCATTCTCTTATGACTTTCACAACATGAAAATACAGCAAAGAATAAAACATTCAGAACAGATGTCAGACAGAGGATGTTCCTGGAGTATAAACACTGTGTTTGGCACACTTCCAAGAGCCAGCTGTTAGGTGCACCATCACCATTGGATTTTCCTTCTCCCGCTACATCTTATATTACATTATTCCCTTATATGCTGGAGATGTGGCACGTGAATATTTATTCTATTTCTAGTCACCACTGATTTCAGTATTACATTCACCTTTAAAGCAGGCACACTTTCTCAGCAAGGCATGATCCACTTGCAGGTATTTCCACCTGCTTAATACTAACCTAAATGTCTCTGAAACCTAGGTATTATTGGTCTGTAGGTCAATCACCCCAAATCAATGATTTTGATAGAAAATTATTATGTCAGCATTTAAAGGAGGAAATCAGCTATATCATTACCTGACACTCATATCAATTAAATAATAGATTCTTTCAATAGTAGATTCTTTCAACATCTTTTAGATGTTGTCATGCTAAGATATAAACAGGGTTCACTCTAAATCAGCCTCCGACCTCAGAATTTGACAAGTTTTTTCTTGCTACTGGAAGCACAATTTACATTTTTTCCAAAACTGGATTAAGGTAGATTTCTTTAAAAGCTTCCAATTACATAAAAATTCATAGCCTTCCCATCTCTCACACATTTTAAAAAAGCATTTTAAATGTATAATGAATTTGCATATTTCGGCATTAACCAAATTTAAATATTTTTGTAAAATAGTTTCACAAAAATCATAGTAAATTTTACAAAATACTTCCTGAACATCTAGGAATACATTTTAATATCAATATTAATAACTAGCAGTTAGATTTTTTCTATAAATTATACGAAAGTACATTGGCATTACACACTATTTTTTAATACTGGTTTACTATAGCTCTATTTCATAATATTGGAGGTGGAAATGGAAACACTGCCATCATGTGATACTTTTCAGGGTACTTCACTTTTATTTTCAAGGACTGAGTGTACGGCTGATGTATAAATAAGAGAGTCCTAGAAAAGCACAAAACGGAAATATAATGTATTATTAGACCAGGGCACCCTTGGATGATGTACTGTCCTAAAATAGTCCATTCGCATTTGTAAATACTATATATCTATCAAACATATTATCATTTCTGGCACATTTATGAAATTCTTTCACATTTTAAAATCCAAAACAAGTATGATCTTTACAAAAAGGGGCAAAAAGATACATTCTCAATAGCAATTATCATTGTCTATAGGCCATAAAAAAGAACCAAATGGATTCCAACTACATGAACTGCAAATAGGATCCTAGAATTGAAGGCATGCATGTCACATACTATTTTTGCAGTACAATATATGTTGTATGAAATCAAAGTATCTGTTCTCCTTTGCAGTAATCTTAACAATGAAGAATCTTTTTTTTCTCTGGGTCAGAATGGATGGTCAAACATCACAATTTTTTAAAAAATATCATCTTATATGTCTTCCCAGAAGAGGAAAAGCCTTCAGACAACTCCTGGGATTTTAAAAATTGACATATACCTGTACTAATAAACCTGAAATTTCACCTTGCTGCAAAACCCAGAACTGTCACACCTTGTACTATATATTTTAAAAGATCTGTCTTTATAACGAAATGAAATACAAGATATTTTCATTCATATAGACATATCTATCCAAGAACAGGATAAAACATTATTCTAAAATTAACATCTATATAATTAGGCATCCATTAAAAATGACAAATCAATAATCACTTAATAAAAAAATAATATTTGTTGGAATGTATTACTAAAATACTTTCCATTATAAAATACTGCCATATGTCAAACACTAAAACAGAATATTCTTTACTTAATACCTAAGCAATACAAAACATACAAGTACATGACAACAGAACTCTGCCAACATATTTATGTTACAAATGACAAAAAGTTTATAACAGATTTTGGAAAAAGGGTACTTGAAAAAGAGTTCTCACTATTCCCTTGAAACCTGGTTTGTATTTAGGGTGAAGAACTGAGGAGGCATGTATACAAATGAGTGAGCAGTGAATTCACGCACGTAAATACTCCTGCTAAAGCATTTATATTTAAAACAAAGTTAGGGAGGGAAGACATGCTAGACAATTTTCTGTTGTGGAGGAATTCTAACATGGTCCCAGGGAGGGCATAAGAGTGCAAAAGCTTAAGACTTTGCAGGCTCCCAAACCACTGTCTCATGCTAGGGTTACCATATGTGTCAAAAAACAGGGACAATCCAGATTTGGGGGGGATTGTGTTCACATACTAAAAAAAGGTCCTGTCTTGATTTTATGGAAGAGAACTATGGCAACCCTATCTCATGCACACAAAGCTCATTTTTGGCCAGCCTTCCTATAATGTGAAAGTGGCCCATCTCTCTGTCCACTGGTGGCAGGGCCAGGAGTTACCTTGGCCATTCTCCAAAAGATGAATCCCAATCCCCTCCCATCCCAGGAAGGGGGTGTGGCTTGGAGGTCAGGGAAGGAATGCCCACCTGGGGTTAGGCATTTCAGTTAGGCATCTTACATACCATTTCAGCAAGACATCACCTTTGCACCACACACTATCTTTGCCTGTTGCTGTAGATCTTCAGCTTTCTTTCCCTGTGTATTACTGTTAAAAATATCTTTTAATACTAGCCTTCTGAGTTCCACATTTTATATGGGTAACTAGGATTTTTATGATTAGTTTTGTGGTCTTGCATTTTTTGATTATCTCTCCTTACTTCTGTTGACTTTTAATGAGACTTTAGATGGCTCTTAATGTTTATTTTTTCTATATTCTATTTTATAATGTTTATTTTATAACTGTTTGTGGAGATTTTTTTGAATGCCTATTATAAAAATAATGCAAAGTATAAATTTGTGAATTAATTAATTGGCCCATTTACCCATACATCTCACATAGTTCCTGGGGAGTGCAGGGGTAATGCGGAGTTCCAATAAATCTTAATAAACAACAATCAATAAACCACTAATTTAAATAAATAAATCACTGATTGGGAATAAGTTCCAAAACAGAATAGCATATCCCTCTCCCCTTGTCTGCTTTGCTTACTGATCATATTGTTTGTTTAACTTGCTTAGTTTTAAGATAGTGTGTTTGCTTAACCTATAATTCCAAGTTCCATTGTCAAAGGCTATGGACTGGTTTGCAAAACTTCCAACCAGTTCAGTCAACCGCAGGATGGGAAATATGAATTCATACAATCCTTCCAGTGGGTACAAACTGCAAGAAAGGAGATTCCAGTTGGATATCAGGAAAAAATTCCTGACGGTGAGGGCGGTTCGGCAGTGGAACAGATTGCTAAGGGAGGTGGTGGACTCTCCCTCACTGGGCATCTTCAAGCAGAGGCTCAATGAGCACCTGTTGGGGTTGCTTTAGGAGGATTTCCTGCTACAGGCAGGGGGTTGGACTAGATTACCTACTACGTCCCTTCCAACTTTATGATTCTATGAACACCTTCCATATGCGCTGTCTCCGACGTATTCTTGGCATCACCTGGCATGACAAAGTTTCAAATGACGCAGTCTTGGAACGTGCTGGAATCTCTAGCATGTTCACACTTTTGAAACAGCGGCGTCTACGCTGGCTTGGGCATGTCAAGAGAATGGCTGATGGTCAGATTCCAAAAGATCTCCTATATGGAGAATTAGTGCAGGGAAAGAGCCCTAGAGGGAGACCACAGCTGCGATACAAAGACATCTGCAGGAGGGATCTAAAGGCCTTGGGAATGGACATCAACAGCTGGGAAACCTTGACCTCTGATCGATCAGCCTGGAGGCAAAAGACCCAGCATGGCCTTCTCCAACTGGAAGAGACACTTGTTCGGCAGGCTGAAGCAAACAGACAGACCCGAAAGCAGCGAAACCTGGGCCTGGGCAGGGGACGGAATTTATTTGTCCTCAGTGTGGAAGGGATGGACACTCTCGAATTGGCCTTTTTAGCCACACTAGATGTTGTTTCGGGACCTCCAATCAGAGCACGATACCATAGTCTTTCGAGACTGAAGGATGCCAATGATGAGTAACTACATCTCCTAGTGAAAACCTATGGGAAATTCATACTGGAATCCAGAGCAAATTGTTCTTACACCGGAACAAGGACTCCCCATAGTTACTCTGGATTTTGCCCCATGTCTGCAAACCCTGTGATCTTGCATTTTTTTTGTCACCAATGGTTCACCATGGCTGAAAGAATGCAAACTGAGCCTCAGAACATTTCTGTGCCTCACTCATGAATTACAATATCAGTGTCCAGGAACAAATCCAAGGCAGTTATTTAGGGCTAACCTTTGTAATCTGATTTAGCTTATAGCTTACCTTGCGGGTTGCAAGATCTAACTATATACTGTATTTGCTGGCTTTTAAGACACACTTTTATCTCCCCAAAGGGGGTGAAAATGTTTATGTGTCTTATAGAGTGATAGCACCTTCAGCAGTGGTGCGCAGTACTCCATCATGTCATATGTCGGATTCATACTGAAGAGTAGAATCTAATGCAAAAATCAGTTTTGAGTTATCTTCTTCCTACCAAAAGTTATGGCCAAAAAACTGAAAAACAAAAATATAAAAACAAAAAAATACATATTTTGGCCGTTTTTTTAAGCAGATAGGGATTTTGGCTTGGGGGGTAGGAAGCTTGCCCTGGGGGGTAGGAATTTTGGCCTTGGGGTTCAGGAATGTTGGGTTTGGCATCTGGTCACCCTGGCACAGTTGCAATCCTAAACTGCCTTCCCTGCCTTAGAGACTTGCTCCAATGTAGATATGCACAAGACCTGGTCCCTGCTGCTCCATGCCTGTGCATCTCTTACTCTTTCCTATTTATCTAGATTCCCTCACCTTTCCCTACCTACCTGGATCCCCCACCCCCAAAACAACCCCTCCCCCAACTTACCTGCCTTCCTGAACTATTTGCAATGAGATTTGTGCAAAATGTTGGTGTCTGATCATTTGCAATGAGATTTGTGCAAAAGTCACAAAACACTGACACCAGAAATGATGAGTTTTTGGGATTTCCAGAAAATTAGAAGAGTGCTTGAAGCTTAAAGTCTTTCCTCATTTGTTAATGACAGTGATAATGGTTCTTAATACCATTGCTGACTTTACATGGTTGAAATATTATTCGGCTATATTTTATTAAATATATTAGTACACTATTTGGTTCACCATTTGGTTCAGAATATTTTTTTTCTTGTTCTGCTCCTCTAAACTTTGGTGCGTCATATGGTCTGGTGCGTGTAATAAGCTGGGCAATACGGTATTTAATTTAAGGTACAATCCTACCATAATCCAACACAACGCATCGGTTAATGTAAGGAGGAGGCACAGGAAATGTGCCTTCCCCCAGGAATGGCACAGAATCTCTCTCTCTCTCTCTCTCTCTCTCTCTCTCTCTCTAGTATTTATATACTGCTTTTCAATTAAAATGTTCACAAAGCGGTTTATAAAGAAAATGAAAAAAGTAACGGCTAACGGATGGATCCCTGTCCCAAAAGCAGCTCACAATCTAAAATACAAAAGAACAGCAGCAGAAGCCACTATAACAGACATTGCTGGGGTGTGGATTGCCAGTTACTCTTCCCCTATTAAATAAAAGAGGAATACCCACTTGAAAGAGTGCCCCTTGTCCAGTTAGCAGGGGAAGAGGTATCTTACGATACTTTGGTAACACCTCCAGATTAGCAATGGACTTATGCCAGGGCTTAGACCAGCCTAACTGGAGGTTAGGATTACCGCCTATCATTTTACCCAACAATTACAACAGCTCATGTCATTTCTTCATTTTTGAAAAAAATATTATTTTGTCCAGTTTTGTTCATTATTCAACTTTTATGCCAATAATTTCAAAGTCTAGCACCAATCTCAGGCTTCAATTCCATCCACACCTTCTTAGGACAGAGGCCCACTGACTGTGATGGATGTTACTTCTGAATGTGGATGCTTAGGATTGGATTCTGTTAGGCTATGGTGGTCCCAAAGAATAAGGCACAAAAATAGGTGCAAAAACTTTTACTGGATGAACTTCTGCTAGCACAAAAAGTGGACAGCTTTCAAATTCCACAAATACATTGCTCAAAGAAATCCATAAAGTTGAAAAGCTTGAATTCCTATTCATCATACTGGTCTAATAAAAGGTATCATGTTACCAACCTCTCATATCTGATTCTCAGATGGTGAAAAGGGTTCTGATGAGAAATATAGGTAGAAGCTCAGGAAGAAGAGCTCTAAGGGCTATCTTGCTTGGTGATCTATTTCTTTCTTTCTTTGATAAGGAATTAAAGTGTAGCCTTTGGGAGAAGCTTTTATTTGTTCTTAGATCTTATTTGTCCTCAGAGCTAAAAGAAATTCTATGGTCAAATTTAAGTTCAGAATCAACTTCACTGAATTTTGTACTTAGAAAATATTTTGGTGGGGCCTGATTGCAGAATTGGTATCTACTGTATAATACTAGTTGAACATAGGCATTGCATATCACACACACACACACACACACACACAGAGAGAGAGACAGACAGACAGACACACAGACAGACAGACAAGGGGATAGAATTAATTCAAAACTGTCCAGAATCTAACTTACAATGGATTTCTTTCTTCATTATTCAGAAATCTTCACCACTTAAAATATCATATTTCCTGGCTTATTACACGCACCGGACCATGAGACACAAGTTTAGAGGAGCAAAACAAGAAAAAAAATGTTCTGAACCAAATGGTGTACTAATATATTTGATAAATTATAGCAGAATAATATTTCAACCATGTAAAGTCAACAGTGGTATTAAGAACCATCATCAACAAATGAGGAAAGACTTTAAGCTCCAAGCACTCTTCTAATTTTCTGGAAACCCCCAAAACTCATCATCTCTAGTGTCAGTGTTTTGTGACTTTTGCACAAATCTCATTGCAAATGATCAGACACCAACATTTTGCACAAATCTCATTGCAAAAGGTCCAGGAAGGCAGGTAAGTTGAGAGGGTTGTTTTGGGGGTGGGGGATCCAGATAGGTAGGGAAAGATGAGGGGATCTAGATAGATAGGGAAGAGTAAGAGATGCACAGGCATGGAGCAGCAGGGACTAGGTCTTGTGCATATCTACTTTGGAGCAAGTCTCCAAGCCAGGGAAGGCAGCTTAGGATTGCAACTGTGCCAGGGTGACCAGATGTCAAACCAAACACTCCTGAACCCCAAGGCCAAAATTCCTACCCCCTCAGGGCAAAATTCCTACCCAGTTTAAATAATTGCCAAAAAATGTATTTTTTGTTTTTATATTTTTGTTTTTCATTTTGGCCATAACTTTTGATAGGAAGAAAATATCTCAAAACTAATTTTTGCACTGGATTCTGCTCTTCAATACGAATCCAACGACATATGACATTATGGGATACTGTGCTCCAGGATTGGCCATATCACTCTATAAGACGCACAGACATTCCCCCCCCTTTGGGGAGAAAAACGTGTGTCTTATAATCCAGGAAATATGGTACATTTCAGCTCCTCCATACATATTTAACATGGTGTTGCCTTTGTGTATCCCTAGGGCAGTGATTTTCAATCTGTGTGCCTTGGCACTCTGATGTGCCACGGATAGTCCTCAGGTGTGCCGTGGGAATTTGGAGATTGACATTCATTAATAGAAAAATTGGGGGATCTGAGCAGTCTAGTGTGTCTTGTCAATGGTAAAAACAATTGATGGTGTGCCTTGACAATTTCAGTGCCTTGTTAAGTGTGCCGCGAGATGAAAAAGGTTGAAAATCACTGCCCTAGGGGATCAATTTCAGGATACCCCCACCTTTTAGAGACACTGAAACGGTTTTCAGTGCAAAACGAAGTGCTCTTTCTGAAGTCCGTGGAGGTCATATACAGCCTTTAAAGGCGTGACAGTTCTAGAAGTACCAACCTGTATCTCAGAACATTAAAAGGACCTCCTTAAAGGACAGCCAGGACCTCAGAAGACTAAAAAAATGAAATATCTACTTCTGGATTGCAACATGATGTTGAAAGTGGGATGCAAAGCAAGCACATTTTTTTCAGTATTCTGAGGAAGCATTGAAGATTTCATCAGTGCTCTCTGAATGCCCTGGAGGTCAGCACAGAGGTAAGTTTATAAAAAAAAACCCTTATTCCCTAATAGTGGAACAATCCTGGTGATCATGTTGCTTTATATTTGCAAAGGGAGAAGACAAAATTTATGATGGGGAAGGCTCACAGAGAAGTCCAAACACCCAACTAGAGTCGTCCCAGGCTGCCGGGAGGGACACACACACCCAGACAACATGATTGTGAGGTATCACTGCCCATGTTTTCCCTCCGTCACTGCTTACCCTTCTGAGGGCTAGGGAAACTTCATTGTGAACCTAAGTCCAGCTTTGTTTTATTCTTTGAGATGCATGAAGTTGTTTTTGTGAAAAATAAATTACAGCGGTAAATGCTGTGATAGAAAACAAGTGAAGACTACCTGGTTTGTTTTTTGAACATCTGAGACATTTTGAGATCAGTGTGAATACTGGAACTCCAATGAAACCCAACATAGATATAAGCACATACTGTATTTCATAAGGCCAAAAACAGTTGTTCTTACCACACATGCATCATCCATTTAAATACCTACAAAATAACATAAATGAAAGCATCTCAGGGGTATTAAACCAATGTATGGTATTTAAAAATAGCTACAAATTAAAATTATAGGCCATATATCAGCAACGTCCAACAAATTAATTTCAATTTAAATTCCATGGATAAAAAGATGTAACCAATTAGAAATGGAAGAGCACTGTAATTAAATGACAGAGTCTGAAATTCCAAGAATGTAGTATGTGCAGAAAAGATATATGTAAAATTGGAATGGGAGAAATAATTTTTACTCTCACATAGGGTCATGGAAGCAGATACATTACCCATTTTAAAAAAATGAATGAAAGGGATCTATTTTTATGGATATGTGTTGGTTCAATGGTTAACAGCACTGTATTTGTCAACGTGAAGGTCAGCAGATTGGCAGTTCAAGACCCAAATGGTACAAGATGGAGTGATGCCAAACTAGCAGTTCAAAAGCAAGCAAATCCTAGCAGATAAATAGGTACACCACTTCAGTGGTAACATAACAACTAGGTGACAGGTCTCTGTAACAGGCTGACTCCATGTTGGTTTAAACATGGGTCAGAAAACTCTGATCCAGACTATCAGACCTCGCCACCAAATGGGACAAATGCTGAAGACAAACGTTGTTGCTCATCCTAAAATACTCATATAAACTAATCGTCTAACTATTTAGAGATTATGTTCTCAGATTAGGCCTAATAGAATTATAGCCCAGCAACACAGTATGGTTGCTATTTATCCTATACTTGCTGTGTTACTAAAAGGAAAGCAATAAAATGCTGAATATTCATTTTTGAAAGTAGCACTTTACAGAAACCTTTTATTTTAATAAACAGTCCCATAGGAAATTCTGATGACATGTCACACTTGATAGTATGACAGTAGATAACTGCATTTCAAGAGTGAGCCTATACATGTGTGGTAAGATAAAAGGAATCAAGAACTTTAGACCAAGAGTATCTCTCTTTGTGCTAGTAGAGTAAGGGTCCAGAGCCTTAGCCTATTTTTTATGTGAGTTCTCAGAGAGAAAAATTACACAAAAAGTGAAAGATTCTTCCCTTGAAGCATTAAGATATCCAAGGACAAATACACTACCACTGTGGTTTATTATTCATCCCAACCCCTTCATTCCTATCTTTGATCTTCTCTAATAGTGCTTCTAGCAATTGATCCTTACTCTCTCCTACAAAACTAGCCCCATCTCACTTCATGATCAACTATTACTTCCCTTCCCTGGTGTTTCCCTATGTGCCTCCAGTACAGACTCTTCAGCTATCTCATTTCATACTTTTTCCCACATTGGAAACTACATTTGAAGAGGCAAGGTCAACAGGAAAAGCCAATTATAAGGATGCATGAAAATGTTGACATTCCCAATTGGGTACCAAGCTCTCCTTAGAGATAATTCTAAATTAAAGTCTCTCTTTTCTATGGGAAACCCAATTTCCAAATGCTTCTTCACTGTACTGCTTTCAGTTATTATTATTTGTATGTCATCTATGTACATCTTACTTTTTGGAGTAGATGTAGAACAATGAGAGTTCCTGCCTCAGGGAGTTTACAGTATAACAAACCAGGCTAACACACCAGTAGAATATACATATACACAATGTATACATATACTTCCTACTGGAGACAGATGAAAATAAGTTCTAAATAGCTGCCAATGCTGCCAGTGCTCCAGCAGGAAGGCCTTCTGGTGTATGCCAGTGGATCTTGGAAGGTCTGCTGGAGCAGGTAAGCCTAGCACAGATGTGGAATGGGGCAAGGGGATAGCAGGAAAAGGTGGAATGGGAAACATATGGGGTGCAGGATGGCTGAATCTAGCCCAGGATGGGGAAGGTTCAACAGCATTGGAACATGCCAAATCTGAAACCCCTTTCCAGGCATGATCAACTTGCACAGATGAAAATGGACTTGTACCAGCTATAGAGCTGGCACAAATCTGAGCTGACCCCTTGAGGCTGCACAGGCTTACCTCAGGGCAAGGAATCAATTGCCTCTTTACCACAAGGAAATCACCAGGAGTCCAAACTCCATCGCCAGATATACTGGAGGCTGCGCAGCCATCACTGTGGAGTTAAGTACGATTGGACAGTACATTACATACAGTGAAGACAGAACGGAAGACTAAACATAGTTGGACATGAAAAATGCAATTAAATATGTTTGAGCTGAACTGATTAAGTTGGAAGTTTGTATCCTACCATTCTGAAAAACTCACAAAGAAACTTACATCCTTGAACATAAAACAAATTGACCTTGAACAATACAGGTGCAGAAACCATAGGCAAATTAGATTTTGCTTTTACAAGAATCTCATACAGTGAACATCTAAATCTTTGAAAACCTCCTGACATATTTTCAGGTTGTTCTTAAAAATAAGTAAGAATGACTTGCTGAAACATCAATAGATGCCCCATGGGAGATACTTTCACAAGGCAGGAATTAAGAACAAACACAGGTCCAAATCTCTGCCTTTTGCGTGACAGTTATGCAGGCTAAAAAAGGAGGGACAACAATGCCAGGGTTTCAGGTAGAGGTTCTCCTACACATAGAAATCTATCTTTGATTTAGGGTTGAAAGTGTAGCAAGGAAGGGATGAATGCTGGATAATTAAAAAAACTTGGCATCCATCAGTTTCGAAAGCACAATCCATCAGAATTGTGCTCGACACTGTATGCGAAGCACAAAGGCCTGGGTAGATTAATATGGAGGATAGGCTGTTACTCAAGCAGCAAATCCCCCCTCTCCACGCCACTGAAATAGTCCAATGGAACGGCAGAGCCGATACAATTAGTTCCAGCTGCATCGCAGAGCTGGGCTACAGACAGGCGCTGTCTTGTGGGGACCTGGGTCTTGAACCCTGGCCTGCTGGTTAACAGGCACAGTGCCTTAACCACTTGCGCCACCCACAGCAATTCATTACAAAACATTGCCATGTTTAAGATCAGGGATCTCCAAACCCCAAGGTTTGGATGCGGCCAGATGTGGCCCTTGGCAAGTCTCAATGTGGCCCCCGGCAAGACCTCTCTATCCAGCCCTTCAGCAAGCCTTGTAATCCACTCCAATATATTATTATGTGTAAGGTTATGTAAATGTATTCTAATTTGAAATGTAAATTAGTTTTCTGGCCCCCAACACGTCAGAGAGACGTGGCCCTCCTGCCAAAAGCTTTGGAGACCCCTGGTCAAGATCAATGGACAATGCTGACAGGTTTATAAGAATAAGGCTGCAATCCTAATCCCTAAATAGGCCAGCATCGTCCCAACAAAAGTCTTTTCCTGGCCTGGGGGTCACTACTGTCCTCTCTTGTCAATGAATCAGTCCAGGTGTGGGAGATTAAGGCCAGTGCACTGACATGCACCAGCATACCGCCACTGTAAATTGTGCCAGATGAATTATGTTGGCCTGTAAGAGGGATCTAAAGGCCTTGGGAATAGACATTAACAGCTGGGAAACCTTGACCTCCGATTGTTCAGCTTGGAGGCAAAAGACAGCAGCATGGCCTTCTCCAATTCAAAGAGACACTTGCTCGGCAGGCTGAAACAAAGACAGACCCAGAAGCAGCGAAACCTGGGGCCTGGTCAGGGAACTGACTTTATCTGTCCTCAGTGTGGAAGGGATTACCACTCTCGAATTGGCCTTTTTAGCCACACCAGATGCTGTTTTAGGACCTCCTATCAGAGCACGGTACCATAGTCTTTTGAGACTGAAGGATGCCAATGATGAAATTGGTTAGGATTGTGCCCTAAATAGTCAATTTCTTGTTGTTCATGTCCATTTTGTGGCACCATTGCAACTACAACTGTTTTATTGCTAAAAATTGGACAGGGAACTAGAAATTGATCCTGTTATCAAACAAGAATGTTTGCACAGCAAACATCAACACAAGCTTCCCGTCCTTAGCCCACCTCCTGCCAACCTAACAGTTTGAAAGCATAGAAATGCAAGTAAATAAATAGGTACCACTTCATGGGAAGGTAAAACAGCATTCTGTGCACCTTCAGCAGTCATGCCAGTCACATGACCGTGGAAGCATCTTTGGGCAATGTCAAGGTGACCAGATGCCAAACCCAAAATTCCTAAACCCCAAGGCCAAAATTCTTACCTGCTTAAAAAAATTGCCAAAAATTATATTTTTTTTGTTTGTATAGTTTTTGTTTTTTCAGCCATAACTTTTGATAGGAAGGAGATATCTCAAAACTGATTTTTGCTTTGGATTCTACTCTTCAATATGAATCCAACACTGTATGGCACAATGGGGTACTGTGCACTATCACAAAGTTCCAAAACAAAGCCAAAATGTAGGACAATGAAGCCAAAATGTAGGACACCCGGACAGGAGACTAAAAATCCGGACAATTCCGGGTTTTTCCGGTCATATGGTCATTCTGGGCAATGTTGGCTCTAAAGGCTTAGAAATGGGGAAGAGCACTGCACCCTACAGTCAGTCATCACTAGCAGTATAACCTGTGGGGAACACCATTACCTTTTTAATTCATATACTCCTGAGAGTTTAAGAAAGCCCTCTTCATTTTAGCAATATAGACTACCCTCTCATGGAAAGACACTTGTTGGACTCAGCCAGTTACCCTTTCTTAGTCTATGTTTTAATAAAAGCCCAAGAATGCAAGATTTGACCAAAAAACGATGATTAGAAAACACTCTCCAAAGTACGTCGTCCACATCCTTTGATATAAACAATGAAAAATCATCCCACAACACAAGATTCAACAGTGTCCTGGATGCATTCATTATTATGAATGCCAAACAAAGTGATATTCAAGCAGTTGCAAATGCAAGCAAATCTATCCTCATTCAGCACATTGGCTCCTGTGAAATCTTCACTATTATATTGTTGGTCAAACTGAAGAAGGACACATGTCACTCAGAAAAGCCCCTAGACAGCACAGGAACAGTATGACGGTGGTAAAAAAAAGGTTGCTTCTTCAACACCGCAAATTAAGCTAAAAAAATGATTTCTAATCTATGTTCAATCAAATGATCTTTAATCCATATTCCGTATTTTATTCCATATGCATTCCTGTCATCATCCCAGCAGCTTCATAGGCCTTCCTGGCAAGTTAAGGGTCTGAACAAGATCTGTTTGGAGGACACTTAGGGCACAATCCAGAGCAAGTTCAAACTGCTCTGCCCTAACTGCTCTCTCCTAACTATTCTGTATCCAGAGCAGAAAGTTATGCTGCATCCAGAGAGTCAGGAAGCCTGGCCTGCCCTAACTGCTCCAGAGCATGTAAGTCAGTGACAGCTGGGGAGGGCTTGCTCCTGAGTAGACCCCCCTCAGATCACAGTGAAGAAGGAACAGCTGTGGTGCCTACATTATAAGGAAGCCCAGCAGTTCCTGACAACCAGTTACAGCTGCAGTTCTTCTAGTGCAAGATGGATGCTTGGAGTGGCCTGCTGTATCCTGAGGTTAGTGGGCTGCCATAGTTGTGCCATATCCTGAGGTTGAGAGGCAGGGATTGCAGCTAGGCTGGCCAAGAACTCCGATTTTTGGTCAACACTACCATTCTTACTCAGGCCTTATCATGGACCCCTATGGGTCTACTCATTACTATACCTGCTCCTGAGGTGGTATATCTCTGAGGAACTGGAAGAGGGCATTTCTGCCTTGAAACAGGCTTTGGATACAGAGTAACTGCTCTGCCCTAGGCAATGCTAAACATGCCCTCAACTTGCATCTCCTGAGCTGCTTAGGCTCCCCCAGTTAGGGCAGAGCAGGTCCACCTCTCTTAGGGCACCATATGTTGCCTTGCTCTGCCCTAAGCCTCCTCCAGAGTAACTGGGCTGGAGCATCTTGCAGTTGCTCCACCCTAGTGATAGATAGGACAACCCAAGGGCTCTTATATGGACAGATTAGTTGCTCTGGATTGTGCTGCCTAAAGCTATTGTATCAATCTTTCAAGTCATTTCAGTGTTCCAAAGAGGAACCACAGTTTTGACAGAAATGAGAGCAAGCCTGAAACCAGCAATAGCAACAGAAATATGGCAGACGGCAGGTTTTATTAGACACAACATGAAGTAAATATTCGGATAACCACTTTTTGTGCCAAGTCACAGCATGATGTGCATCACAAAAGATTTGTTGTACAGCAAATTCCATTGAGTGGTAAGAACAATTTTTGAAGCATTTTAACACACTGTTGGCACAGATTAACACTGTTGGCATAGATTAACCATGCGCTCTGCCTCCTGGAGGGAACCACCGAAACTAGCCAAGCAAACCATGAAACCATTGAGAAAAACCTATTACCTACAATGTCTAGGACTGTCACCCAAATGGTAACCTTGGCCAATGAGAGATCAAGGGATTTAACAGTTGAAAAAGTTTGGGAATCATAGGAATAAGTGTTTAATATATTAGAGATACTTAACAGAACTGCTATTTGCTCAGGTCATACTAAATGTTATGCTATTTATTTACAGAGTCCAGAGTTTTTTCTGGTGGCGGAAGGATTTAGCCACTGGTGGAGTTTCCAGTGTTGCCCAAGGTAGGTCCAATTGCTTGGAATGACATTTCCACAGTAGTCTTTGGGTTCCTTTCATGTATGCTGTTTTTTTGTCCCCATAACAACCCTGAGAGGCAGGTAAGTGTTCTATGGGCAACTAAGAGAAATCTCTCCCAGGTGGAATCCTTCACGGCATGGTCATCACATCTATTATTAGGAAATGCCTTCCAAATTTCCAGCAGGAGCTTTCAGGTTAGCCAATCTGTAAACAGCGACACCTTCTGGCTCTGTAAATGGAGACACCTTCTTGATAGCTGTCAGCTTGCAGTCTCCCATCCAGGAGCAGTCCAGGTCCTTCCCTGCTTAGCTACCTTCAGCAGCCCTGCACTCAATCACCAGACGACGCCTGCTGTTATACTGTAAAAAAAAAGCTATTCCTATGCTCCAATATCAATGAAATTACGACAAATACTGTAATGGAAACTATAAGCCAATAAATGTGACTAAGAAGTAAACAAAAGAACTTGGCCAAGCTCACACAAAATACCTCCAGAAGCCATTCTATAAGAAGGATATACCTTCCCTTCCCTTCCATGAATGTTTAAAGCTCTCCTTCAAGCTCTTACTAAATCTATTGATCTGTGAAACACAGTGCACTCCAGGGAGGCAATTCACTTGACGTTATATATCAAATGATGAGATGAATAATGATCATACCGTTCGGTAATTAAGCATCTTACAAACCTTTTAACTGACTGAACGTCAGAAAGGTCAAATGAGGTCAAGCCCACTATTTTATTTTATTTTTAATTCACAGCTTGCATTAACAGAAAATAATCACTCTAAGAGCAGCAGTAGTGAAAGTGTATCTAAAGCAAATATTTAAAGATGCATTTCCCACTTTTTAATTTCTTGACTATTATTACTAACTATAATACATGCAAAACCTGCTTATTCTCTTTCATCACCTATAGCTGTATCTCTCTCTTAATTGTTATACCTTTGGTGAAGTAGTTTCTTGCAGAAATGGGCATGCTACCAGCTCTCCTTAGATGAAGAAAAACACGCAGCTCACAGCAAATGTAAACCATGTCAGAAAACCAAGGAAATTCACCAAGGTGAGAAGGCAGTTCCCATGCAGAGAATAATTCTTTTAAAAGGAGTTATTTTAAGACATTTTAGAAACTCAGTTTCAATATTTCTCTATATTTAAAGTATAACAGTGTACAGCTAAAAAAAGTGCATGCATTTTTACAGGAATTTGGATTTGATATTTATTTAGATATTAATTAATCTCTTGCCTGCTAACTGGGCAAGAGACACTCTTTCAAGTGGGTGTTCCTCTTTTATTTAGCAGGGGAAGACTAACTGGCCCTACACACCCCAGCAATGTCTGCTCTACTGGCTTCTGCTGGTGTTCTTATTGCATTTTAGATTGTGAGCCCTTTTGGGACAGGCACCCATTAGCTATTAATTAACTATTAATTTTTTCATTTTCTTGTAAACCGCTTTGTGAACTTTTCAGTTGAAAAGCGGTATATAAATACTGTAGATAGATAGATTATTCAGACTTCATGACAGTGAACTGTAAAATTAATTACATATTTAAAAAACAAGAAAAGTTAATTTTCAATTTGGTGTACAAACTCTTAAATTTTGAGCAGATATTCAAGTACAAATTAGCAGTTGAGCAGATTTATTAAACTCTTTATAAATGAATAAAGCACCTCCTTCCACAAATATATATTTTATTCCAAAAGTATTTTAATACTTTTTTCTGGTGATCAAAACTGTTTGAGGCCTCAAAAGTTAAAATATATATGATCTGCTCCCCTAGGTTTGGATTAAGACCACAGAGGGAACCAGGACACAGATGGTGAAAGAGAAGGAAGAAGGGTGAAATATCCCCTTCTCCACTGCTGAACCTTGAGGCCTGGTTACAGTTCCCAGTTGTTAGGACAGCTACCACCCTTTATTTCTATCCATCTTTCCCTGGAGCAAAAAAGGACTCAGAGACCAGTGGAGCATACTCCTTTCATGACTACTCTGTCTGGGCAGAGTAGAGAAATAATTTTCAAAATACCCAAACCAGAATATCCAAGACTGCAATCTTAACTACACTTTCATGGGTTTAGTACTATTGAACACAAAGGGACTTACTTCTGAGGAGGCCTGCTTAGGATTGCACTCCAAGTCTCTTTATTACTATTAAGCAGGATTAGGACAAGTCCCATGGGGCTTGACTCGTTGAGTAACTGGGCTCCCATGACATGAGTAAAAAATTAGTTGTAATGGGGGGCAGTTTTCAGGTCCTCAAGTCATCTCATTGTCACTCTATAGCACTTGTGTCAAGTCACCCCGCCCTTTTTAAAAAGTCGGCTATGAACTCACACTCACCGCTGTGAGTGCTTTGGAGTTCTCTTTAAAAACTCCCTTTTCTATCTTCACCCATCTCTAAACAGGACAGGAGGGATGGGAACAACTGCAAAAGAGTGGGGAAGGAAGCAGCAGGAGGAGGAGGAATAAAGAAGTCATTCCCATCAAGTAACCATCATTGCTATTAAGAACATTTTTATGCTGTTTTTGAGAAAACTGCCTCATTACGATACTATACAACTTCATGTTTTGGGATCCACACACCACCAACCAGTTATGTATAGTAGTCTATCAGAGGCTTAATACACTTTTGGACCTTACCACTTACCCAGCACTCTGAAGATGACTGGTTGATTGAAAACTGTGGTCTGTCTGAGATAGACCACAGTTCAAACCAATGAGATACATTTGGATAAATTTGTCATACACTTTGGAAGCTGGAAATATAGAAGGGACAAATAAGGGCAGAGGGTGGCACTTTTTCAGATACCCAACTGAAAATGGAAAAAAAGTTTTAATTATGGCTGCTATCCTATACATGCATACCTGGGGAGAAAGCTCCATTGAACACAGGGGAACGTACAGCTGCATAGACATGTACCGAATTGCACTATGAATCATAACCTATCTATATCTAAAAGTACAAATAGCTCAAATGACATATCAACAATATTTGTCTTTCTCTTTTGTTGTAGCACATTAAAAAAATTAAACAGCAGAATTTCTAATATCTATCAAAACAACTTTCAACTACACCATAGTGCCTTTTTTTACTAGTTTAATTTGTTCTGGAAGCACCGGTATATCAAAGCAAATTTTCCCATAAGAAATAATGGAAACTCAGATGATTTGTTCCACAACCCAAAATATTCCTATAAAAATCATTACAATACTATATTATGACACAAAATAATAAGGAAAATACAAAATATAAAGAAAAATAAAACAAATTAACCTGCATTTAGTCTGCAGGCTGCACCCTTATACATGAGTGAGCCCCACTGATTATATTAGGTCTTACTTTAGAGCAGAAATGCAAGGCTAGGTCTCTCAGGCTCCTTTCTATGGTCTTCCTTACATAGGAACGAGCCTCATGGACTGTAATAGGCTTACTTCAGAGTTGAAATGCATAGTTTGGTCTCTCAGGATAGGCTGAGCAGGTGCTGGCACAGTGCCAAAACTGGCCATATCCTGGCCAGGATTATTTTTGCTTGTTTATCAAGACATTGCTTGTATATCAAGTCAAAGTTTATTAGAAATGTTGTCTTGTCTCTCAATCCATGTTACTCTCAATCCAAGGTTTTACTGTATATGCAGGTTTCGTATGTCTGCTGTTTCCTTTTAGAACATATGAGATTTTTTTTAATGTTTAAAGGGCTAATGATCCACATTCTGAAATTCCACACAGCAGTTGAGAAATCTGCACAACAGTTTCTTTTCCCATAATATTTGAAGAAAAATACTTTTTAAAAACTCCAAGATTTATCAGTCATTTTTATACCTTGCTAAAAGGTTTTCAACAATTGCTATTTGGGATCACTTGTATTTTTAAAATCCTCGAAAATAAAAACTTTCTCCCCATATGCTGTGCATAGAAAACCTTACTGTCTGCTTCAGTGCTTGCCTTTTCACAGGCTTAAACCTGTCAAATTATTCCATCTGATTTCAGAGAATTCTCATATGGCAATCTATTTTATTTACTTTATCTTCAATAAAATGGTTCAGTGAGCATTAGCAACCATAAGACACAAGTTTCAATCAGTCGTCTAGCAAAGGCGTCAATCTACATTAGACCTACTGTGCCACGAGTTACGCTAAGCACACTAGAATAAAGCAAAGTAATAGTGAATGAGCAAGTAAGGCAGAATGATGCAGCAGTGGAAAGAGGGAAAAAACCTCTCCCTTGACATTACAATATGCCATTTAAATAATACCAGTGCCTAGTTCAACATGACCAAAGCTTCTTAATGAAGGCAACAGATTAGAACAGTGATTTTCAACCTTTTTTGTTTCACTGAACACTGACAAGGTACTAAATTTGTCAAAGAACACTATCAGTTTTTTGACAACTGGAAAGGCACACCATTGTGCTGTTGTGCCCTCACATCCCCCAAAGGCCTTACTAATAAATGGCCCTTCCCTGAACTCCCATGGAACACTTACACACAATTCGTGGCATACCATTATGCTATAGCTCAGTGGTTAAAAATGACTGGCTTAGTAGGTGTGCAAGATTGCAACTCAATTCAGACATTGTACCAAACCATGATTAAGAAAGCTGAACAACCATGTGGTGTAAAGTTGAAATTGCTAAAACTGTGGTCCATCCCCACCAGCAATCCAGAAGTTAACATCAGAATCAAGGTTTAATGTCTGAATTCATGAACGATAGCAGCTTCTCTTTTTCAAGGCCATGCTAAAAAATAGAAAATACACCAGATAAAAATGAAAGCAATAGGCAAATATTATAGTACATGTTGAGGCTCATCTCATGATTTGGATACTGGATAACAATTTGACAAAATCTCTGATTTGAGCCTATAATTTTTATTTATTGACAACCTGATCTGGTCCAGCCATTGGCTGAAGACTGGTAAGCTGCCTCAGGGGCTCGATGGACAAAAGTGGCAATCTGTCTCTGTCGGCCACTTCCACAGCTACTGCTTTACTTCGCTGTCACTTACTGCCTTGCATTAAAGTCTAAAATGGGGCATAATGGAAAAAGGAAACCAGGAGAACCACTGCACCACTCCCAGCTTCCTTGTTTTCTCGTGATCTGCCATGCCAGATCCAGGAGTCTGAAACAGGAAAGCTAAGAAGACAGATGTAGGAAGACAACAGAAGAGACAATTTCAGTCAGCGGCACTGCCACCATTTTCTTTGCCATCTTTTCCTTTCTCCTTGTTTATAGAGGAAGTAATCCATCTCCTGTTCTTCCTTCCTCTCCCATATTCATTTACAAAGGAGAAAATAAGTAGGTTAAGGTGAGCATCAACACTTCTGCTAAATCAAGGGACTCCAAGCTGGAGACTGCTGCATCCGGACAATCCCTTTCCCAGTTCAAATGGAGATTACCCCTTTCCACCAGGGAGCATAATCTTTTCACCACATATTGTCCCAAATATTGCACTGGCCATGTGCCACTAACTTCACTTCCATGTTCTCCTGGAGGAGGGCACTCACTGCAGAAGCTTAACATCTCCTACTCCTTCTCCTATGGAGCCTCTCTTCATGCAGCACCTCACTGCCTGACCCAGAGAAGGTTCACACAAACACCCCAGGCTCTGCTCCAGTTATGTGAATACAGGCACTATTGACTTCAGGCACAAAATGTCTTTGACTAGTCCTGTCAACAACTACAAAGATATTCAAGTCAGTAAAGTTAAAGAGTTTTTTTCCACTTCTACTATTTGTGACTTAAAGCTAGGTTATAATGTCTTCCATAAAAATATCATATAGCTTCTGAGAAAACAGCAATTTTCTCTCATCATTCCCCTAACCCAACACTTACAAAACTTGGATATGTCAAAGAAGGCTTTTGAATTAGTCATAATTGAAAAACAATCAAGTATGTTTGAGCAACAATTCTTTTTGAAAGTTATCATTAAGGACTAATTCCAAGAAATGTCAGGTATCATTCAGAGATGCCGTGAAAATGTCTCCCAAAGCATAAACTTTGTGATAAGTGATACAAGTTCATCTCTGATATGGGCTGTGAAAAAATAAAAGAACAAGATTATTGTAATAGTCTCTTCCCAGCAAATCAGACCATTAAGAATGTACTTAATGTTCACTTGAATAGAAAAGGACGCCCGTTAAAATCCATATTTTGCTACTTTGTATAATCATAGGAAAATTTACTACCTAGCAGTTCCAGGCCACAAATTTGATTTTTATGAATGCAAAGTACATTTGATTTTACCAAAAAGAAAATGTCTGTGTTCTTTTCTAAATTCCATTTAAAATGTTTCTTTACATGCCAATAAGTCTGTTATTTCTGACAGAAAACAATCTTAGAACAATCAAACATCTTAGAACGGTCATAAATATTGTTCCACGCAGATTGAGATCGACATATACGTTTTATTATCAAATGTTAATGTAATCACTATAATTGCATCTGTGTACACATAAGGTTAAGACAATTTTATAATTTATATGAATACAAAATTTACTACTATACATGTTATGTTGGTGTTATAACTTCCTTTTATGGTGACTGACATAGAACCCAGAAATAAGTGCCAAAGATGCACACTGCAATTATATCATCACCATTTCCAGATCCTTCCTGAAAAGAGGGTTGAACATCAATGTAAAATGGTAAGAGAAAGCACATAGCCCTCCAAAACATCTCATTCAACCCTCTGGTAAGAGAACATAGCTTGTGCTCCACAATCCAGCACACAGACACTGTGTGGGTTTAGCCTGAAAGGGGGCCCGATGTCCCTCAAGATTCACTGCAATGTGCCAGGGCGTTTGTGCCAGACAACAATGTGCCATGTGCAATGTGCCAGACTAAAATCCTAACTCCTAGTTAGGTTGGCATAACTCCTGGCACAAGTTCCCTGCTGGTCTAGGAGTCTTGTAAAAGATCCGTTAGACACTTCTGTTAAGTGTTAAGCCAGTGCATAGACAGTGTGCTAGTCTCCCAGCACCATCCGGTGTGCTGGCTTAAATTGGTGCACAGTTTGGGAACTTCTATGTCATGTGAATATTGCAATTTATCTTTTCTTAGCTCTTTTTACTCTCATAATTCCCTCCATAATTTTAAGCAGTGAGAACCAGAGTTCTATGTTAACTTTCCTGAAAGAAACAGCACAATTTTATGTGAGGGAAAATGATACAAACAGTTAGCAATAATGAACTGTACTGACCTTTCTTTTTTAGACCTCTAAAAGTCTTGCTAATTTTCAGCCTTGAACAGGAATGGTATCAAATCCAGCATTGAAGACCTGAAAAGACAAAGTTATACATGTCAACTATAACTTCATGTGTTATTTGAAGTCATAAGACATCTCACTCATTTCATTTTATACCATACTTTGCAAGTGTTACCATAGACATATAATGAACTATAACGGCACATGCACGCTGCTCATCACATAATCGCACCATAATCAGGCAATAGCTCAAATATACACTTGTTTACCAACGTTGCCATGAAATTCTAGAACAATGGTTCTCAAGAATTTCAGCTGAAAATGACAATCTGTGTGGGACCCACACACATCCAGAACCAGAAGTGCCATCATTGTGATGCCAGAGTTCCTCTAAGTCTACTCTGAAGTAAGTCCCATTGTGTTCAATGAGACTTCCAGGAAAGCATCCAGAATGACCCATTCCAAGATGCTGGCGCCCAGTGCCAGATTCCAAGATGGCAGTGCTCAGCTTTTTGCTACCCCCTAAAATGAAGTCACAAACACCCCCCCCCAAGGGGGGTCCCAACCCCAACTTTGAGAACCATTGTAATGGAACACCACAGCAGTCAAAGGATTGGGGAATGGGTAAACAAAAGGGATTATTTTAATATCACTTACAAACACAATACTTATTAAAACACTGTGATTGACAGTATGGATCACACTATATACCTAATAGTTTGTAAGAAACTATGTTTCTTTAAAAGTGAGTGACATCTTCACAGTGTATTACTAATAGAGCAGAATCCTAAATATGTCTACTCAAAAGTAAGCCCCATTGTCTTCAATGGGTCTTACTCCCTGGAAAGTGTCTTTAGGATTGCAGCCATAATGTTTATCTCTGAAATCAATAGTCCACTTGCTCCATAAACCTTGGCTGCTTAAATTACATGGTTTTACCACTGCCAGGCAAAAACATTGATGATGGAGCACATGGAGACCATGTGAAGGAGGGTGTGCCCCCAGAAGGAAATTCCATAATTGAGGTGCCACTACAGAGAATTGCCCTATCACCACCACTCCTTCTTGGGATAAATGTAGATTCAAATAATTTATCCACTAAGTGGAAGGAAAATGGAAGGAAAATGAAGCCCCTTGAAACTGGAATGGTCCAGTTTCAATGGACCATGGGGGGATAAAAATCCTCTCAGAACTGAAACGTGAAGTACCTTAGAACTGGAGGGAAAACATTTTTCAAGAAAGTCTCATATTGTAAAATATTTTGGCCATCTGTGGCAATAGATGAGCCATTTGGGGTGTCTTTGGATACAATTAAGGAAATATGAATTCAAATAATTTATCCACTATGTATAAGGAAAATGGAGGGAAAATGAAGCGCCTCAGAACTGGGCAGAAAATACAAATCCCCTCAGAACTGTGAGGAAATTTGAAGTATCTCAGAACTGGAGGGAAAATACAAATCCCCTCAGAACTGGAGGAAAAATACAAATCCCCTCAAAACTGGAGGGAAAATACAAATCCCCTCAGAACTGGAAGGAAAATACAAATCCCCTCAGAACTGGAGGGAAAATACAAATCAGAACTAAAAACACAAATCCCCTCAAAACTGGAGGGAAAATACAAATCTCCTCAGAATTGGAGGGAAAATACGAATCTCCTCAGAACTGGAGGGAAAATACGAATCCCCTCAATACTAGAGGAAAAATGAAGTGACAAAACTGGAGGGAAAACATTCTTCAAGAAAGTCTCATATTGCAAAATATTTTGGCTATCGTGGCCATTTGATGGCCATTTAGGGTGTCTTTGGATATTATTAAGTCCAGGACTCTTTTGGTTTCATTGTTCCATATGATTTTCAAGCAAGTGGCTTGCTTTCCAGAGGTGAGTGATGGATGGAGTGCTGACTATATGGTGACTAAATTCAAGGAAGACCAAACAATGAAGAGAAAAATGGTCACTGCTCAATAGAGAGCCCATGGTGAAACCCCTATTTTGGGGCAGCAAGTTTAATGAGACTAACATGTAATAAATTACACTTGATACATTTGGGGCTATATAAGTGAAGTCTTCTTGTGCCCCAATTCATTTAGCCAGATAATTCCCACGCAGAGACAACCAGGGAGACTCTGGCTTGATTGATGACAGCCATATCTTTGGAGAAGCAGGGAAAATGTGAATCCCTTCTAAATCTGAGGGAAAAATTTGAAGTACCTCAGAACTGGAAGGAAAACGAAGACCTCAAAATTGAAGGGAAAATGAAGCCCCTCAGAACTGAATACGAAGAATCTAGAATTGAATGGAAAATATGAAGTAACTCAGAACTGGAGAGAAAATGAAGCCCCTCAGAATTGGAGGGGGGAAAAGCTCCAGAGACTTGGAGGGGAAAGTCCTCCACAATGAAAAACAGATGTTAATTATTTCATCACAAGCAATCAATGGGGAAGGAATCTCCTGCATCACACAGGAGATTGTATGCTACTAGAGGTAGTATTTGGGTATTTGTCTCCTTGTCCAACTGGAATCTGTGGATAATTGGGTCTAAATTTTAAAGGCATTTAACCAAAAAGGTGTGAAAATCACACCAAAAAGGTGTGAAAAGGCAGAGCTCCTGCCACCGCGCAGGAAAAATGCACCATTTCTAAGCCTCCAGTACTATTTTTAAGACGAAAAGACCCACTTCCACATTGCGCAACTGTTCCTTGCCTCAAAATGAATCGTGATAATGCATCTCTGGGGTTCAACTGAATATGAGGCACATGCCTTTGAATCCCCAGTGTCAGCAGCTGCTATGCAGACCCACTAATAATTGTGTCTAACACACAGTAACACAGATAACTCATTCCTAAAAATCAAGAAAGTCACAAAGACAAGTACTGTTTTATATTCAAGTAATTGAAGTTTATATAGATATACTATGGAGAGACACTAATTTTAAGTAACGGTTATCCATTTTAATCCACACAGTGTTCCTCTAAAACACTCACCTATCAAAAGGAGCATGCACAATTATAGTCTAAGAGTTTTAATTTAGGCTATTGTGATTTAAGAATGAAATTGTGTGTTAAATTTCTCACTGAAAACCAGCCCTGGCTCTCCCGTTATGTAATCCCTTCGTAAGGAAATATTGAGAGACCCTTAACTACAGCAGCACTACTGGATGCCATTATAATTAACAAGGACATGCAAAAAATAAATTAACAGTTATGTTTTATAATCATGTGAAAGCGAAATGAGCTCATGAAGAGGTCCAAGTACTTACTGTGATCTCATTAACCAAATTTTACATGCTATTTTATATCACTGCTTTTGCTGCTGGAGTATTAATCTGCCAGTATGTTTCATATATTCATGAAAGCACATTATAAATATCCAGTAATGAAGCGTAAGGACCATTTGGCAATTACATAGCATAGCACCTAAAAAGGACACATAGTTGTATGTTCCCAACATTTCCATTTGAGATGCTTACTTTTCCCTTCACCTTTGACAAGTATACAGATTTTAATTATAGCAAAATATATTCTCAGCCTCTCAGAATACAACTTTAATTCATTTTTAGGAAATTGTTTGCTTCAAGAAAATTAATATATATTTCAAACTGATTAACATAATTGTTTGAGTTCTATTACATTAGCTTCCAAATGGGTCTCTATATTAATATGTTGGAGTATTTTGCAGGGCTCCCTGTGGCTCATAAAAATGGTGGACGTTGTGATTGTGTTGAAACTGAAAGTTCCACTCATCAAACTTCATTTGTAACCACACAGTGGTCAGTGTGAATCTAACAGAGATGTCCCAGAGTGAAGCTAGAGAAAATCAATCTATCTAATCTATCGTATTTATATACTGCTTTTCAACTAAAAAGTTCACAAAGCGATTTACAAAGGAAATGAAAAAAAATTAATATCTAATTCTCCATTCATTTAAAGTATGTGGCTCACCTCTTAAGTCAGTGGCTCCTAACTATGGGCTGTGGCTCCCAACCAACCAGGGGAGCCACAGATGCACAAGATTGTCTCAAATAAGGTCTATGATGTTAAAGCACCTCCCTCCTCCAGTTCAATAAATGTTAAATCTTAATAAACAATTTGGCCTGCAACTTAGACAGTGTATTAGATTTTGGCCCTTTGTACTGATTGATTGTAACACCCCTGAACTAGTTAGTAACGACTCATGTCAGCTCCAAACAATGGTGTCTCCACACCATATGACCAACAAAAGAATGCAATTATAAAGGAGGATGAAAAGAAAGGGAGAAGAAGAAATCAGAAGGAACAAAGCCAAAAATAGTCAATTTTGCCCAACAGCTTTCCACAAGAGCAGCCCCAGAGGCAAGCAGCTGATAGCCCCACACATCCTATAAGTACTCTCCCCTCCCCCCAGCAACCAGCACTGGACCTAAAGAAGCAACAGACAGCCCCCCATAAACTGCTACTTCTCTCACACACTATATTTTTCCTCTTCCTAACTTCTTTGTGTTATTTTGTACACAGACCATGATCTAGTTGAAGTTGTAGAGTACATATATCAGACTTTTTTCCTTAAGGTTAGACGTGGAAAGTGAAAATTCCCCACGCACCCACAAAGCTTTGATGTTCCTGTTTCCAGCCCCAGAGTATAATCCACTTCTCTTCAGTGTTAATGATGAAAAGCATGATGTTTAAAAAGCATGATTTTGCAAACAGGGACAGCTCTACATGAAAGAGGTGAAAGGGGGCAACTTCTGGTGACAGACTGAAAGCCAGTTCATTGTGGTAGGCAGCACCCCACCTATCACCCCTCCCATCTAAGGATGGCTGGTCCATGAAGGAAAAATGTCACTTTCCTGTTTTTATTCATCTCTTCCTAACAGAAAAAGGACGGGAGGGGGAGAAATTTAAAAGGAACTAAAGATGTGATTTTATTAGGAAAAAGAGCTACTGCACTGCCTAAGACTGCAATCCTATCCACAGTTTCCTGGGTGTAAGCTCCATTGATTATAATGGGACTTACTTCTGAGTAGATAGGCATAGGCTTCGGCTGTCAGTCAGTGAAACCATGGGAAAGCCATAGGTACTGTCCTATTCTGAATTCTCCACTTACTAGAAAAGAATGTTCAGCCCACTTCTAAAATTTTACTTTTCTTAAGCATCCCAATGATTGTTCATGTTTTACCAAGAGTATGTAACACAAATAAATGAGGCAAGATTTTTTTTTTATGTCCAGATCAGTCATTAGTTCAAGCTTAAGTCTGGCACAAACACACGGTTTTTATCACCCGGATATTTTCAACTGTTGGATTATCACTTGCCATAATAAAACCTACAAACATACACTGGCACAAACAGTTTGACACCAAAGCTCCATTTCACTCCTCACTTTAAAAAAATTAGGGCTTTTAGTTTCAAGATAATTGTAGACCACAACAGTGTTCCACCTGATATAAATTATGTACATTTTTTTAACACTGCTGCTTGTCACACACTTAAGGATGTCAACACTATGGTACCTTGTAACTACTCTGAATTTAGTCTGGGAGCAAAAAAACCCCAATTCTCAAAAATATTCTGCTAATTTTTTTAATTCATTAATGACAAGAGCAAATTTTTTATAAGAACACCTGAGTTACCAGGCTATGCTTGTCTCCAACAGAAAGGAGACTGAAGCTCAGAGACAGAGTGCAGTTTGATAAACCCTTAAAATCAGTCAGGAAATCAATCCTGACTATTCACTGGAAGGAAAGATACTGAAGCTGAAACTCAAATATTTTGGCCACATCATGAGAAGGGAGAACTCCTTAGAAAAGAGTCTGACATTGGGAAAAACTGAAGGCAAAGGGAGAAGCAGATAGCAGAGGATGAGGTGGTTAAACAGTGTCACCAAGGCTATGAAGATGAATTTGGACAGACTTTGGAAGCTAGTGGAGGATAGAATGGCCTGGCGTACTGCACTCCTGGACAGTCAGACACAACTTAGTGACTAAACAAAATCAACCCTTTAAAATACTTGGGACCAGGAGTGTTTCATATTTTAAGTGCAGATAGTAAGTGCTAGAGGCCTCTCCCATCCTGGTGACCCACTCTACAGACCCTCAAAAGTCTACACCAGGGGTCCTCAACTTTTTAAACGGGGCTGGTTTACTGTCCCTCAGACACTGTCGGGGGCCGGACTATAGCTTCCTCCCAGCGAGCCACGCCCCGCGCCTGTGACGCATTCCTACACTGAAGTAAATTCCATGATAGTCAATGGGCTTACTCCCAGGAAAGTGTGGCAGGATTGCAGCATCAGAGCCCCATCCATCCTAGAAAAGTGACTTACAAGCCGGCAACTGAGCAAGAAGGGCGCAGGAGGGACTGAGTGGGAAGCACGCACGCCTGTTGCCGCTTCTCTGCAGCGCCAGGGGTTTCCTGGCCAGCGCACATGCAGCGACTGAGCAGGAAGCAGCAACTGAGTGGGAAGGGCGAGTGCGCCAGCCAGGGAACCCCTGGTGCTGCGGAGAAGCGGTAACAGGCGTGTGCGCTTCCCGCTCAGTCCCTCCTACGCTCGTTCACCTGGTGTTGAGGCCCCTGGGGTTCCCCCCAACCCCTGGCTGGGGGGGGTTCTGAAAGTGCCCACGGGCTGGATTGAGGGCTCTAGCGGGCTGTATCCGGCCCCCGGGCCATAGTTTGAGGACCCCTGGTCTACACAAATTATTTCTGTTTTTTTGCAGACCACTAAGGTATGAGATGCCAGGTCAGAAAAGGGGTAGGGATTGGGAGTCTTGAATGGCTCCTATTTGGAACTAAACCAGAATAAGTGTGGGCAGGTGGGCACCAACTGAGACCCACCATGCTTAGGCTGGCAACCTACCAGTGTGTCATGGCACAGATTTTGGGAAGTGATTTAAACTCTTGTAGCTACCCGGGCTTACCAGTTTTTTCAGTCATTATTAATGGTCATGAATTCACCAGGTGACAATGTCAACTGTTGCTTTCCCATGGTTCATATACTAAGTTCTGCCAACGGAGACAAAGCCATCAGATCAACATCTTTGTTGAGACACAAACATAAGTAAAAGACAACCATGATTAGATAATGTCCCCTGCCAAAACCACAAACACATTCACACTCCTCAATGAAAAGTATTACACAGTTGGGCTTCCCCTCCCCACTAATTTCTCTTTTACAGACATCACAGAACCAAGTTCTCCAATTTTACATAATTTCATGGTTCAAGACTAAAACTCCAAAAAATATTAACCACCCACAGAGATCACCTTGACATGCTTTTGCTGCAGAAAATAGAACATTATACTAACTACTGAACCCTAAAGCATATTCAAAACATCACATCCTATTTGTAAAATGCACAAAGAAAATGGGGTAAGAATATATTTTTAAAGTAATACGCTATACTCATTTTTTTCCTGTATAAAATTAGAAGGTTTTACTCACACACACCTTTTTCTAACAAGGTCAAATTATGCATGCAGTGCATGCATTTGCTAGTTAAATTCTAGTTTGTTTGCACTCACAAATGTAAATGAATCTGTGTGCGGTACCATACTTGTTTTATGTATTTCAGATGCGAAACAAAGAAAAATCAGTTGCAAGGAGCAGAAGAAAATTCATTAGTGCTGTTTCATGAGCACTTGCCCAACACTAATGGAATGCTACATGCTTAACCAGCATCACACTGTAGTCAGGATTTTATTACAGTAAAAGAAACATGGTGAATAAGACTGAGAACTTGTTTCAACAGAGACCTACCTGAGCAGGCAACAGTAGTCACCTAACTGTCAGTAGATTTTTCACCCATGGTTTTACCTCAAAGCTAGTGAGATTGGCCCATTAAATTAAAACCGCTTAGGTTTAAAAATAGCCTGCTGAAAAAGCCTACTCATGAGGGTGAAATGCCCTTCATGGAGGCACCGGAACTAGAAGAGCCACAGCTACATGGTGATCTTAATTACCCCTAGAAGTGGCCCATCCTCCTCCTGCCAGCACTTGACCAAGTGCCTGATGGTCATAGGTCCAGCACCAGTGCTCCCTACAAACAGGGTAAAAGCTTGATGGACCCAGCTTGATGGACCCAGCACTGGCACCAGGTGAGTATAGGACTGGGCCCTCACAAGACATAAATGGTAGGGGAAAATGAAGCCAGTATATCCGCTCCTGGGAAGTGGGTGTGATTGGCAAGCTCAATATTTGTTTATTAGGGTCATCACATAAAATGGTTGATGACCACTGCTATACATTATGAATTCAGGAAACTAAATTTATCAGGAAAAGCACTTTTAACTGCCAAAATTGGGGGAAGGAGAATGCCTATTATCACTACTGCTGCATCCCCCCTCCATATTTCATAGAAGCTGGTTATTACTTGATTTACGCATTTTAAAGGCCTTCACTTGATTTACACATTTTAAAGGGCTTTCATTTTTCTTCAAGAAAAAATGCCCAGTTTAGTAGATATTCCTTTCAAGAAACACATGATTAATGATTTTGAATACCTAACACTTTACTGGGTGATTTACTCAGATTCATTATTTTACCTTTTCATCAGCAAACAGATGTATGTTCATGTTTCAGCTTAGTAAAACAGATGGTGAAGCTTACTGTATATCTTTAGGACTGTATACTCATGAATGCTACAGCTTGATTATTCAATGTGTATCACAGTGACACATAGTCCCCCTTTTTTTTAAAAGATGTTGCTAGCTCCTGGGGCAAAACATCTGACAGAATGCAACTTCACAATTTTTTAAAATGGTTTTTTAAAAAATTTATTAAGGAGCCTTCTAAAAAAAGACTTTTTAGGAAGGGCTTTTGGGAAATATCCATCATTTCTGATCTTTGCCCTAGAATTGAAACCTCCAAGATCACTCCCTGTTCTATATTTTAATACAACAATAAGAACTCACAAATGGTGTATTCCAATGGACACTGAACGGAACCAGCAGTCTAATTGCTCAGACAGCATCACAGCCCAATTCTATCCTCCCGCCCCCCAATTCACCAAAAGGCCAGTGTTGCATACTGCAGAGGGAAGCAGTGTCAGATATTTTTCCCCTGGACTAGGGAATACCCTTACCTGGGAGTTAATCTCTTCAGCACAGAGGGTCTATCCAGAGCTGTGCTAGCAAAACCACTGACACAGATTCATGTGGACCCATGATGTGGAACCACCTTTAGCAAGAGGGCTAGGATTTGACATTTGCCATTGCCTCACCCCATTCCACCATCCCACATTAGCCACTCGGCCACAGGATGACCAGACATCATAACCCAAAACAGACCATTCAAAGTAGATTCAATTCCCAAATTAAAGCAAGAGTAGAACATATGTTTAAAGGGGAATCAGCCACAACCTTTTATTTATTCTTCACAACTGTCACCCTGACTCCGCCTGCACTCTTAGTTGATGACATGTTTGTTGTTGGAGCATGTTTTACAACTACCCTAAGGCCATCTATACTCAAACACCACATGTTCCACCAAATGTATAGCAACAATAGGATTGGGTTGTAAATATGACAGACCAGTTTATTTTGTAGTTATTGTTTCATCATTTTAATTCAAGCTTTGGAGACCCAACATTATCTTAGTCTTTTTTTAAATTAATCTTTTCATGTAATATAAAAATGGAATTTAAAACATTAGGGAGGAAAGCAGTACAGTATTTAAAATAATTTAAGAAGATACTAGACAATAATAAAAAAATTATTAGAAAGCAAGAAACTAGTAAAAAGATTTTTCATATGTATAGTTCATGATTTTCAAATAATTTTTTCTTGAAAATTTTGCATCATTGTGGTAAGTTCTAAATGGTGTTAATTAGATTTTCTTAAAATAATAGTCTGACCTCATACTCCTGTTAATGCTATTTATACTATAAAGATAATATTCTGTAGTACCATACACATTTTTGTTCCAGTATGCAAAAAGCAACAGTATGATTTTGTAAGTTATCTTGGCAATTGAACTGAATTTGAATTTGTCAACTGGATATAAAAGTGAGTTTATAGCCCAGCCCTCATTAGCTTCCCAGCATTGGTGCAGTTGTGCCAATATGAAAAATACTACATCCTCTCTTGAATAAGCAACTTCATTATTTTGGGTGTATGAGAAAATTGCTCAAAATACACATCATGTAAAGTGAGCTTCATTACTTTCTTTGCATAAGAGAAGATCTGCAGTTTGAAAACCAATTCTAACTGCATATATAGAGATCATTGATTTTCAACCATGAATGGTCCACAGGTGTGCCGTTAGAGATTGGACTATTTATATATTTATTAAATAAACATCATTTATTAATAGGGTTATTAAGAAATTTAACCCCCCACCAGAAGCATGGTGTGCATTATCAATTTTCCAAAAATCAATCATGTGTCTTGACAATTTTGGCACCTGGCTGGTGGCTCCATGAGATGAAAAAAACTGAAAATCACTGATAGAGATCCTACTGATATAAAATCCAATTGTGATTATCTTATCCTATATACAGTGGTACCTCGGTTTATGAGCATAATTCATTCTAGAAGCATTGTTTTAACCCAAAAACTTGTATATCAAAGCAAATTTTCCAATAAGAAATAATGGAAACTCAGATTATTAGTTCCACAATCCATGAATATTCATATAAAAATCATTACTATAATACAAAATAATAAAGAAAATTCAAAATAATAAAGAAAAATAAAACAAGTTAACCTGCACTTAGTAACTTAGATCTCTCAGGCTGCAATCTGCCCCTTATACTGCAGTGAGCCCCCCTGATTATAACAGGTCTTAGTTAGAATAGACATGACTAGGCTTGCTATTTTTTTGCTTGTTTATCAAGACATCATTCTTTTATCAAGTTAAAATTTATTAGAAATTTTTACTCATCTTGCAGAATACTGCCAAAACAAGTTATTTGCAATCCAAGGTTTTACTGTATTAAATAAAAGCAATTTACAAAATAAGAAGTACATCCTGTTACCAAGAGAGCAGTAAAAATAGGGGAAATAGCTTGTGCTTCTCTTTGGTTAAATGCCAGGACCTGGGCAGAACTCAGAATAAAGGGGATACCTTTAATAGAAAGTGAACCACTAAGGAAAACGTATCACAAAGACAACAGACTTTATTATCATAAAGCATAAACTAACATTACATACATTCAATAGCCTGAGAATGAGGTATACTTGTTCCTTGTATAGAGTGTACCAAGGAGAAGGGGAGGCAAAGGAAGGGAAGAGAGGGAGCTAGGAAAGAAAAATGGAGGAAGCAATATCTACCTTCTTCAGGCCATGCCAGGATCCAAGTGGAGAGAGTCCAGGTGGAAAAGGAGATCCAGGTGGAAGAGAGAGAGAGAGCAATAGGATACAGGGTTTTTTATACCTTAGGTCCAAGAGGGACATGCCCACCTGGGTGTGGTTACCTAGGAAAAGGACAGGCTTGGGGAGGGGCTGTTTACCTTACAGGGAGGGGAAGGCCAGAGGACCACTACCTGGAGACCATCACCCAATCAGGACCAAAACAGAGCAGAACATACCCAGCTAGGTATGGTCAAGATTTGGAAAGGAAAAAATGGGGAAGGGTTAAATGTGACTGGTATAGACTTGGCAATGGAGGATAGTAGAAGACCATGCTTCAGACTGACTTCCACATTAGCATATAAATGGCAGGATGCAGAGTAGTTAACAAAGGAGAAAGGATTACAGGAAGAGTTGTTTGTAAGCCACAAAGGTTGCTTTTAGAAGTGAGAGTGGGGGAAGGGAAATGAGAGACTTTGCCAACGCATTTATACTATTAAATTAATAAAAGGTATAATACTGTAAGAGAGCAATTCTTGTAACAATCCCTTTACTATCATTTAAAAACAGCTTTTCTTACTGTAGAAATGCAAAGGACTCATGATGTGGCCTGGCTCAACTGAAGAATGGAATGATTGCTTGCATGACTGCCTTTCTACAACAGGAGAAAACAGTTTTATAAACTAATTTTAAAGGGATATGTTTTCTCCCTTTCCAGGGATTGGCACATTCTTTCTTTTAAGAAGGTTGGACCAGTATTGAGGCAGTGAAAACATAGTGGCTGGAAGTTCTTCTATCTATAGGTGTGATATCTTCTTCAAGAAAAAAGCAACAATATAGTATTATTGTCCTATTCACACTCCCATGGGATTTTATATTAAATCCTAACACACAATTATTTGCTGAAAAGAAACACATTATAGAGAATCAAGTGAAGGAATGGCTTTTGAATCACTATCGGCAAATTTTCACATAGCCCAAAATGAAATCTGAAAAAAATCTATACTTGTTCCAAAACTCCTTGGCTTATTTTACATCAATACAATCAGAGTACTCAGTAAAAATGAATGAAGGGGAGGGGCTAGATGTGTGCCTTTAGGTTTATATTAAGGAGAAAAAGTCAACACAGGAACAAGTACCTACCATCTCAAAGGTATGAAGAAAAAGTTCTCTCACTCACTCTTCCCCTGATTACAGAAAAACTTTGATCATAAAAATTGTATGTGAACGCAAGCAACTCAGGCACAGAAGGCAGGTAACTTCTCAGAGGCTATTCATTTGGACTACAACTGCAAGCAATATATTTTATAAGAGTTTATTTTTTAAAAAACGGAAGAGAGGAAGAAGGAGCTTCAAGAAAATAAGTACATTAGGGACTCTGAGAGGCAAATCATAAACCTGCTTGGGGGTCTATGATTCAAGTTAAAGGAACTTTTTATTTTCTGCATCAGGAACAACTACAAAAAAACCAACCAATCTGAACTGTGATTCTTCCAAGTCTTGGCAAGTCTAAATACAGGAGACTATTCAGCTCTATTCAACAAAAGTTAAGTTGAATTCAGAGAGAGCATTCAGACAGCATTCAGCATTCAGAGAGAAATTTAAGAAATGTATCCCTTTTACAAACTGCTAACACTTTTCATTTATTTCCAAACTGTAGTTTGCTTTTAAGCCAAATGTCCATTAGGAGAATTATTATTTATAAAACACCATCAATTTGCATTAACCAGAATAAATCAACAGGTTCCTACTATGAAAATATTGACACAATGGAGACACCAGAGGAGGAAAGGCATGAAGACCTGGGAAAACCTGGGAAAGGCATGAAGACCTGGCCTCCCACCCCCCACTCCCCACCGAGAGGAGGATTCTGATCTCACGCCTCAGGCAGAGTTAGGGGGAAGCTTTTGAAGTTGGAAGGGGTAGGCAATGACTGCCAGAGGAGTTGAGTGTCAAACTCCTCCAATGTGTCATCCCCCTCAGGTGTGTCACCTGATGTGGCCTGCAACAGCTGCACATCCCTAACAATGCCTTTGAATGGGATCAAAGAACATAATGGTGGAATTCCAAAAGGGCTTCACACTTTTGAACACAAACTTTCCCTCACCACACCATGCCGCTTGACAAACCCAAATTTTAACTGTGTACATGCATCCCTCACTTACTGAACAAGTAGGGACCGGAGCACTGTCCAAAAGCAAACACCACTGAAAAGTGGAAACCATTCTTTTATACTTTATAAATGTTGCTTCCAGTGCTTTTTTAACTTGCACATTAAAAATGTCCCTTTTATCTTGCAAATTCTTACCACATCAAGATTTCTGCAAATGGATTCTCCTTAACTCATTCTAGAGTGGGATTAGTGTAGGATCTACAAGGGAAGGGCAATTTTAGCCTTTAGAACAGCAGAGACAGGTTGAAAGAGTGAAACATGCATTGAATGAATGAGTTCTGTGTATAATTGAAAAGTGTTGAAAGAGTGGAACCATCAGAAAGTGGGGGAAAACTGTATTCCGAAAGCAATCTGTGATCTGGCCCCAAAGAGGGTTGTTTAAAGAAAAGATAAACACACACAAAACAAAAACACAATTCCCAGTCCCAGAATCCAGAATTTGTGCTCTTGATCTTTGCCTCTTGCTGTAATTGACAAGTAGCTGTGAAGTGTAAAGGTTGCTATCTTCTTGGAAGAGCATTATTAAAATCATGTGAATAATAGAGTAAACAAATTACTGAGAAGGTTTGTGGAATTATTAAAGACACATACAAAGTCATGTCTTTAAATGGCTTTAAAAGGAGTCATAAAACATTTAAGACAGGCTATTTCTTAAACATAATTCACAAGGGAACTGAAGAAAAAGAAATCTGATGGCCTGAACTACTAGAATCAAGACTTCTTTCATGTAGTTTGCTTTCTTTAAAGAAAACAACAAAGGGAATGAGATAAATTAAACCAGAAATCTGCCTGCCAGTAAGATATTAAAATGTTGAGCATTTTGCAATTCAAAGTACTTAATCAAATAATTAGTGAAGAAGTCTTATATTGTCTGTACCACAAACAAAACAAGACCAATTCTTTTTCCCCCAGAAATTCAGTATGAAGACGGCATTTAATTTCCGGGGCATATATTTAAAGGAGATATGTTTAAAACACAGCATTGGAAATATTTTAATGACTCTAATTATCTAACTTTTGTTAAATACACCTCTAAGTTAGAAAATACGACTTGCACCAAGAGGAGGGCTTGAAACATCAGATTAACATTTTTACTAAGAAAAATCACAACAAACAATAAGGGTGTGTGCAATGATATTATTTTCTGACTGAGCCAAAGGCTTCAATTATGCACATGAATTCTGTTCTCATGTAAAGGAGAGAAAAAACTCTCCCCTTTGCAATGAGAAGTGCTTGATGCTCTCAAGAACTATTAATTGATTTAAAGATTGTAGCCCACCTTTATATCTCCTGAACGGAGTTAATTCAGGTCAACATACATACATAAAGTTCAAATAAAAATAATGAAATAAACAGTACACAGAAATCAAGAGAACAAAGCAACATTGAGAAACAAATAAGATAAAAACTCACCAAAAATCAATAGAATGCAGTGGTACTTCCTCTATCTCTGTCCAGAAGTATCTTGAGCCTCCCCCTCCCCCCAGTCAGCAGACCCTACCTACCTACCTACAGTATTTATATACCGCTTTTCAACTAACAAGTTCACAAAGCGGTTTACAAAGAAAATAGAAAAATAATAATAGCTAATTAAAAGCTAATGGGTGCCTGTCCCAAAAGGGCTCACAATCTAAAATGCAAAAAAGAACACCAGCAGAAGCCACTTGAACAGACACTGCTGGGGTGTTTAGGGCCAGTTACTCTCCCCCTGCTAAATAAAAGAGGAACACCCACTTGAAAGAGTGCCTCTTGCTCAGTTAGCAGGGGATGCAGCATGCAGGGGTGCTTGTAAAAATTTCAGGAACATAGATAGAGGCTTTCCTTAAGTAGAACTCCTCTTCCGGAAGGTCCACTAACCCTCACCACACTTGTGGAAGGTCCACTAACCCTCTCAGTACCTCAGACGCATCGCTGAACTCCAAAAACCCATCCAGGAGAAATAAGAGTGGATAATATTTATGCCATAAACACTATGGATAACCTGAGCCTATGCTGCCAAGCACCTGTGCTGAAGCCCCACTGCAATGTCAGGCATAGTAAAAATGCCATGAGTCCGCTATACCAAGAGATGCCCGCATCAATCAGTGCCGGACCTCAGTAATGAAAAAGATGCAAGCCATGAACACTTGGTGGTAAGTTTCCATGTCAGGTGACAAGAAGGACTTTTGGGGTGGCAGGGAAGTGGGGGAAAGATAGGGAAGGGCAAGCAGATTAGGCCTGGGTGGGTGGTAGGATCCTACTCTTCTGGAGTCGAGCACCAGGCAAGGGATGTCTTTAGTCCTGCACCAGCACAAGAGCACCAATACAGATCTTAGTATACCAGGGGCATCCAAACTTTCAACATTTGGGCTCTTGGAACCTTAACAAATATGTAGAAGAGGGAATTTCAGCAGGTGCTGAAATTGATCACAAGCAAGTCCCTCCTCTAGACATTAAAGGTGTTTACTTAAGCACTTAAGTTGAAATTTTGGACATCCCTGAAAAACTTGTCAGGGCCAGTCACACTTGACACAATGTTCCTTTATCCTCAGAAGACCTTTGGCAGCTTCTCTGGCTCCAGAGGACACCGAAGCAGCCAGTTTGACTGGAGGAGTTGAACCCTTAGGATACATCTCAGATTTTTCCAATGGCAGCAAAATGACAGCAAAAATGAAACCCTTCTGGATCACAAGGGCTAAGACTTAAATCTCTTAACAATATTTTCTGTTATCTGCCTGCTAGGAAGGACTAAGGGTGCCAAAACAAAGTATCCAGCCATGCAAATACCATATAAGTGACATGCAAAGATACTGAAGAAGTCCAATTCCTCAGTTCTGTTCTCAACACTTCATTCATTAGAGCAATTAAGGCAGGTTCAGACTGCTAACCCAGTCTGAGTGATAGCCCCATGAGGCTTTTTATGCTGAAAAAAATTATCAAAACACCCCCAGACACAGGCAAACATTGAGTCCAAATCACTGACTTGAGTTCCATCTTTGATGTGTGTATACCCACACACACACCCCTATCCATATCTATCTATATCTATATATACACAAAATCACAAGAGTCAAACCACGTACCTAGAAAACTCACCCGATGCATCCATTGCTGAAGTCTAGTAATTCATGATGTGGAGTGGGAAACAAATGTTTGAACGTCTCTCCTTACAACTGTGCTTCACCAGTGCAAGCCAAACATGTCAGGGGAAAGACTAGCATGGCAATCCTATTCCCTGGATTCAGGAAGGAGGGTGTTCTTCTACTCATGGGTTGTCGTCCCCACCAATCAGGAGGCTGGACGAAGTCCAATTCTCCTCCTCCAGGGACGGCACCACAGATTCCCAGTCTCGTCCAGCCTCGCTGCGGGCAGGACGAAGTCTCTGGGAGCTCCTTTTTTGCTCCCTGCTTTTCTCCTCCTTTTCTCTTCTTCCTTCTCTCTTTCTCTCCCCTCCTCTCCTGGCTGTGTCCCTGATCCCCCCCAGCACACCAGCAGATGGAGGCTTTCCCTTTCACTTGGGAAGCCTCCCGATATTCAAGGAGGCAAGAGCCTCGCCTGGGACCGCGGCGCAGAGAGAGGAGGCTGTGGACGCCCCGCCAGGAGCGTGCGGGTGCGCGGGGTTCCGGCCAGCGGCCGCGGCGGGCAGCTCGCAGCGGGCGTTGCTGCCCGCGCCCCTGCGGCTTTACAAGGGAGCAGCACATAGGGTTGTGCGCTCCCGCTGCCGCCGACGCTGGAACTGATCAGCGGAGCCCAGCGGTTGGGTCCGCGTGGCTCTCCTGCTGCTTTTCCCGCCGGCGGCCATCTTGGGGATCCTGATTTTGGCGCGAACGGGCGCCATTTTGTGAGTACTGAGGGAGCATGGATTCAAAGGGGCGCGAATTGGGGGACCCGGCTGGGGAGCCCCATACACCCCCCAGACTGACTAATACCTCTCCCAGGGGTAGAGAGGAGCCTGTCATTACTATGTCCTCCCTTTCTCAACTTATGAGAGATGCAGTCCAGGGTGTCCTGGAGGAAAAAATCAAGGATCTGGTTCCCGATCCCAGGACGGTTACTCACGGGAAGGCCTACTGCAAGTCTAAACATGTTTGCGAGGCCTCAGATTCTGACTCCGAGGAGGATACCCCATCTGCCAAAAGGCGTAAGGGGTTTCCTCAGGTGCGCAGCCAGGAGACCTTGGATGATTCCCTGTCCTCCCAGTCCCAATCAGAAGGGGACAATGGTGAACTTTCGGGGGAAGAGGGTCCAGACCCGTCTCATTTACCCAAGGTTGATCGCTTATGCCCGTCAGAGCTTTACACTAGGGTGCTCTCAAAGTCTGCAAAGATCATGGATCTGGAGATGCCGGCTGCCCAAACCAAGCCCGAGACTCCCTCGCACAGGGCTAAAACCTACCCTCAAGGTCCCTTGAAACCACAGGTGGTACCTTTCCCGGAGGCCCTTGAGAGGGTGTTCACTACAGAATGGGGACATTTCAGGCAATCTACCCAGCATACTCGTTTGATTGATAAATTGTACACGTTGCCAGATCCTGTCATGACTAAATTGAAAGTTCCCACAGTTGATGCTCCTGTGGTGGCTATCTCTTCAGCCACGACCATCCCTTCAGAGGGTGAGTCTGGGCCGAAGGATGCATGCGATAAGAAAGTGGAACACTCTCTCAAATTCTCATTTGAGGCCAGTTCGCAAAATTTTTGAGTGCAAGTAACCAGTTCGATATTTTCCAGATCGGCTTACATTTGGGCAGAAGAGCTTGCGGAAGATAAATCTTTGTCTCGCAGGGCACGCTGCACGTTGAGAAAAATCGCCCTCGCATCTGCAGCGGCTGCTGACTGCGCGTATGACTCTATCCAACTTTCTGCTAGGGCCATGGCCATGGGGGTCTTGGCACGAAGACAGATCTGGCTTAGACAGTGGAACAGCGACTCTGCATCCAGACGGATACGGCTTTGCTATATCCCATGAGTAGAAGAACACCCTCCTTCCTGAATCCAGGGAAAAGAAAGTTTTTCTTACCGTAGACTTCTTTTCCGGGATGAAGGAAGGAGGGTGTTCTGCCCACCTCTCTCTGACCCTTGGTCCTGGGTTCTGCCTGGTGTGGTAATTGGTTCCGTGGCTTGTTGCCCGGGGTTAACAGGGTGGGGACATGGTTTGTCTTACCTGTTTTTTCAATCTTTTTCTATGTTGTTAGTTGAGTGTTTAGGGCCTCTATGACCCTTGGCTGTCTTTGGGGCCGTGCATGTTTACGTTTTCGGCGCTGCTGCTCAGCTCGGCTTAGGAGACTGGGAATCTGTGGTGCCGTCCCTGGAGGAGGAGAATTGGACTTCGTCCAGCCTCCTGATTGGTGGGGACGACAACCCATGAGTAGAAGAACACCCTCCTTCCTTCATCCCGGAAAAGAAGTCTACGGTAAGAAAAACTTTCTTTTCACACATTCCTGGGCGTTAGCTTCATTGACCACAATGAGACTTTCTTTTTAGTAGACTTGCATAGGATTGTGTCCTAATTTAAAGAATGTAAGTGGAAAAAGAGCAAACTAAAAAATAGCCAACTACAGGGAAACTATGGTAGAATAATATACTAACATTGGAATGTTACTGTCTTTGACCCGGATATAGGTTGTGTGTGCTCCCTGAGGCATCTCGTGGACCACTGTGAGATACAGGAAGTAGGACTACATGGGCCTTTGGCCTGATTCAGTGGAGGCTCTTATGTTTTTATAGACTACAGGGAGATCATAATGAAGAAATTAAAGTTGTAGAGTCAAAATTAAGGAAACAATAATGTGTACCATTATGCATAAGAAGAAATGAAAAAGAGTCCGAGTGTGCACATTCATATACCAAATATGGACAATGTATCTTCATTGAAAACTAAAGGCATAACACAATTGATTACAACAAACCATTTGTTCTGTTCTTCAGGCCTGTCCCCCTTCAAGAACATTTATATTTTATTTTTTAAGATTAAGTAAATAAACGTCAGTTGCTTGTTACCGAAGAGAAGAGGGAATCTGGCCTTCTTTGTAAATTTCCTATCTTTGAATGCCACTGTAGCTCTGTAGTTTCGCTCCTACTGTGCTAGAAATATAATTTTCAGATAGCCCAAAGGCATTGTAGCACACTCTGCGCTGCCATGAGCGAGACCAATATTTGAGAGCTAACTTAGGACTCCTGCTGCCTGAGCTGGTAGAGAACAAGCATGCGGGAAAAGTGATGAGCTTGTTCTCCTGGGGGTAAGGTGCCAGCTGCTCGACGCGGAGAGATAGTGTGGAATTAATAGTGGCCTCATAGGGAAGCAGTACATTTTGCCTTTCAGTGTGAACAACCGTGCATTAATGGAAACCAGACTGGTGGTGGAATGAGACTTCCAAACTGACAAAGAGAAAGAAAAACAATTTTTCCCAGACAAAACAACTGTTTTCTTTCTTGCAACAAGCTGGCTCACGGTAGGTTAAAAGCATGCTATGTAAAACATATTTATTATTTATTGCAGCAAATGCCTGGATAAAGACCTCCTCCAAGGAACTTGCAATCTCATGGGCAGAGGTTATATGGGAAAACACTGAAAACAGATGTAGGTAAATTATAAACGGGCATCAGCCAATATAATGCACTGATCAGGGTCTCAAAGATCTAGAAGATGGCTTTTAAGTATATGTAGAACAAGGACCATGTGGGTTCTGGCTGTTCCTGGATCACCCTAACCAGAGGCTTGGCTTAGCTAATAAAGCAGGAACGAAGTGGCACACACAGTTGTAAGAATAAGAGCTTAGCTGGAAAAACAAGTAGTGAACATACAGGATGAATCACTGAACAAAGGAATGCAACACTACCTATGAATATTGCTGTAGGATCCAATGTCAAAATGGAAACGATGGACAAGAATGCAACAGCATCAAGCCATGGAAGTGAGTTCCAGAACATGATGTCCAAACTTTTTGGTAGCGGGGCCATGTCATTTCTCTGACACTGTGTCAAGGGCCAAAAAAATTTACATTTTAAATTTGAATAAATTTACATCAATTTACATACAAGAGTGTTTTGGAGTGTATTACAAGGCTTGCCTGGGGGCTAGATGGAGGGTTCTTGCTGCGGGATGCATTGAGGCTTGCTGAGAGCCACATCTTTTCTAGAACGGGATACCCCTGTTCTAGAATAATAGCCATCTGACCACACTGGAATAGGCTGGCTGACCTGCCTGTGCTGCAATCAATGCTTGGTTGGGGCTGCTGCTGTGCTACCACAGGGATGGAGAAACCTTGTCCCAGTAGAGCTGCAGCAGCCCCAATAAGTCTTCTTGGTTCTATGCCACCTCCGAATGCAGACATAAGAAATTAGACACAAGCAACCAAAGGCAGCCAATGTGGATGTCCTGCTGCTGTGAAAGCTGAATTGAGCCTCTGCGGCCTGGCAAACCTCCCCATGCCAGCATAGCTTCCAACCAGATGACACAAACATGATTTATTTGTAATTGTTCTAGGTCAGTGCAATTGGACCAACTGCTCCCAATCACTCTCCACATGTAAGGTATGAACACTGAGGTTATATACCCTTGTTTTGTCAAAGTACTTATAATAGAATATTGCCCGTTTACACCTGACATCACATTTAAGGTTTTACCGAGAAAAGCAATAATGTTCTTTTAATATTTTTTTACATATTCTTAGTGTTTGTTTATACTGTTTATATTTTGAAGCTCTTTTTCAAAGGTAATCTGCAGGTTTTCTTTGCTTACTTGAATACTATTTTATATTAAAATGAATACTATTTAATAATAAAATATTAAACTGTGCTTTGTTCCATTTATTCAGTCAACTTACATGCACATTTTCAGTGCAGATTTTCATGCTCTTCCACTGTATTATAGAGATACAATCAGTGCAATCCTAAGCATGTCAATTCAGAAGTAAATTCAACTGAATTCAATAGTACTTACTCCCAAGAAAGTGTGGTTAGGATTTCTGCCAACGTCTATAATAAATTGTACTTGCAACACTTTTGACAGAGCAATCCTTTGAATGTTTACTCAGATGTTAATTCCCATGGGGTTCAATGGGGCTTTCTCCTAGGTAAGGAAAGCAGTATATGTAAAGCAGTATATTACTATATATAAAATGCAATCCTATGCATATCTACTCAGCAGTAAATTCCATTGAGTTCAATGGGGCTTACTTCTGGAGAGTGCTCTTAGGATTGCAACATTAGTATACCATATCTAGACTACTTAGTAAATATTTTAGGCTGCAATCCTAAAACACTTTCTAGAGAGTAAGACCAGTTGAACACAATGAGGCTTATTTCTGAGTAGACATGGTAAGGATTATGCTCTTAAGAGCACAATCCTAACCATGTCTACTCAAAAGTAAGCCCCACTGTGTTCAATGGGTCTTACTCCCAGGAAAGTGTCTTTAGGATTGCAGCCTTAGTCTATTATAGTCTATCAGTATATTATTATCAGAATATTTTATTAAAGGCATTTTTATTATATTATAAGCATATTATATGAAAGGCAGAAAAAGTCGTATATTCTACAAACTATTTCATTTTTTAGAGAATCACTTGTGGAATAATCACATACTTCAGACATTCAGTGGGAGTGGGGTGTGGGAACTGAATACATATGGTAGTAATAAACAAGAGAAACGCTATAAATGATAAATGGGGAAAGATATGGCACAATCCTAAGCATGTTTACTCAGAATGATGTGAATGGGTCTTACTGCCAGAAAAGCATCACAGGACTGCAGCCACAAACTTTTATTCTGCTCTCTGTATAATAATGTTTTTGGAACCTTATAATATCATTTATGAAATTGTATTTTTTACCATTTTATACTGTGGCACTGATGGACATGAACATTCAATGTATGTTCATAGATATTTGAAAACAATGAAACAATTTTGACACGAAAAAACTAGCATATATGAAGGTCAATTCTGAAAAGCTGACTACTGTAAAATCATTTTTTTGCTCTGAATCTGGGTGTGTGTTTGTTTAAAAATAATCAGTGTCAAAACTCACAAAGCTTTTGCAAAATAGATATTTGTTTATGAAAATCTCAAAATTAATGACAAAACAAGCATGGATTTTCTTTTTTTGGAGTGACCATTTCTTAATCCTTTAAATGTAGAAAAGTGCAAAGTTGCATGAAAACAAAAGTACAGTGGTACCTTGAGTAAAGAGCGAATAAAGAGCATTTTGTGTAAAGAGCAAAATTTTCTCAGAAATTTTGACTTGTGTAAAGAGCACTGTCTTGAGTAACTTCTGAGAAAGTTTGGAATAGGCTTTTTCCAATTTTGGGAATAGGCTTTTTCCAATTTGGAATAGGCTTTTCCAACACAATTTTGACTTGTGTAAAGAGCACTGTCTTGAGTAACTTCTGAGAAAGTTTGGAATAGGCTTTTTCCAGTTTTGGGAATAGGCTTTTTCCAATTTGGAATAGGCTTTTCCAACACAATTTTGACTTGTGTAAAGAGCACTGTCTTGAGTAACTTCTGAGGAAGTTTGGAATAGGCTTTCATGGCAAGGGAACTTATAGGCAGAATGAGGGGACTAGCTTCAGCTACAGTGGGACCCTGGGGAAAGTTTGGAATAGGCTTCCATGGCCAGGGAACTCATGGAGGGTCTGGGGGGTGCAGCCTGAGCCAGGTTTGTATGGGGGATCTGTGTGTGGCAGCGTGGAAGGTGTGCCTTATCAATGTTCTGGTGCTGCTCCCCATCAGCAGCTTGGGAATGTTAAAGTTGCGCAAAAAGACAAAGATTCCATTAAGCCAGTGAATAGCAGTGACTCCATTAGTGATTGTGAAAATCATCCCCCTCTCTGTAAACCTCACACCAGCCATGAAGGTTATCAAAGGTACAGTACAGTTCAATACTGTACAGTATTTTCTTTATTGCAGTGTTGTGTTTTACTGTATATTACAGTGTTTTGTACTGTTATATTATAGTGTTTTGTAATCATTTTTATAAACAGTTAATATTTTTAAATTACATTTTTATAAACAGTTAAAGCAGGCTTCCATCGGTCTTGAAAGACTATGGTATAGTGCTCAGCGCTGCATACGCTGCATGCGAAGCAAGAAAGCCTGGGTTGGATTGTTATGGAGGATAGGCTGTTACCCAAGCAGCAGATGAATCCACGCCACTGAATTAGTCCAATGGAAATGCAGAGCCAATACTATTGGATCCAGCTGGCGTTGCAGAGCTGGGCTAAGGACAGGAGCTCACTCTGTTACTATTTTATATTTTAAAATGTGTGTAATTTTTTTTTTTTGGGTTATGGAACCAATTGTCTGAGTTTCCATTATTTCCTATGGGAAAATCCACTTCACGTAAATAGCGTTTCATGTAACAAGCATGCCTCCAAAACGAATTAAACTTGTTGGCGCCACTTGTTATGTGAGGCGCCAACTGATATCATTAGAAGCTATTTCTATTGTTATGCGATTAGGTCATTAAGCAAACATTCAGTCCAATCTAGTGCCTTTGTTGTACAGACATACACTCCCTGTCACTTCCTATCAGATAACTTTCTGGCTGTGCAGGCTACTGGAGACCAATTGTCTCTTCTTTGCATTAAGAGCCTCTTCTTTGTGTCAACAGACACTTCAGGGCTGGCTATGAGAGACCTGATTGTATGGTTGCCATCATCATCATCAGCATCCTTCAGTCTCGAAAGACTATGGTATCGTGCTCTGATTGGAAGTCCTAAAACAACATCTAGTGTGGCTAAAGAGGCCAATTTGAGTGTGTCCATCCCTTCCACACTGAGGAAAAATAAATTCCGTCCCCTGCCCAGGCCCAGGTTTCGCTGCTTTCGGGTCTGTCTCTTTGCTTCAGCCTGCCGAAAAAGTGTCTCTTCCAGTTGGAGAAGGCCATGCTGGGTCTTTTGCCTCCACGCTGAATGATCGGAGGTCAAGGTTTCCCAGCTGTTGATGTCCATTCCCAAGGCCTTTAGATCCCTCCTGCAGATGTCTTTGTATCGCAGCTGTGGTCTCCCTCTAGGGCGCTTTCCCTGCACTAATTCTCCATATAGGAGATCTTTTGGAATCCAACCATCAGCCATTCTCACGACATGCCCAAGCCAGCACAGACGCTGCTGTTTCAGAAGTGTGAACATGCTAGAGATTCCAGCATGTTCCAAGACTGCGTCATTTGAGACTTTGTCACGCCAGGTGATGCCAAGAATACGTCAGAGACAGCGCATATGTAAAGTGTTCATTTTTCTCTCCTGCCATGCATAAAGGGTCCAAGACTTGCTGCAGTACAAGAGTGTGCTCAGGACTCAAGCTCTATAGACCTGGATCTTTGTATGTTCCGTCAGCTTCTTATTAAGCCATACTCTCTTTGTAAGCCTGGAGAACGTGGTAGCCGCTTTACCAATACGTTTATTCAGCTCAGTATCTAAGGAGAGAGTGTCAGATAGTTAAGCCAAGGTACACAAAGTCATGGACAACCTCCAGTTCATGTTCAGAGATACAGGGAGGTGGATCCACACCCTCACCCATGACGTGTTTTCTTCAAGCTGATTGTTAGTCCAAAGTCTTGGCAGGCTTTGCTAAAACGGTCCATAAGTTGTTGAAGGTCTTCGGCAGAGTGAGCAGTAACAGCACCGTCATCGGCGAAGAGGAACTCCCGCAAGCATTTCAGCTGGACTGTGGACTTTGCTCTTAGTCCGGAAGGATTGTAGAGTTTTCCATCTGATCTGGTCCGGAGATAGATTCCCTCTGTTGCGTTTCCAAAAGCATGCTTCAGCATGACTGCAAAAAAGATCCCAAATAAAATTGGTGCGAGGACGCAGCCCTGCTTCACTCCACATCGGATGTGAAAGGAGTCTGATGTTAAGCCATCAAAAACTACAGTGCCCTTCATGTCCTCGTGAAAGGACCTGATGATGTTGAGGAGCTTAGGTGGGCATCCAATCTTGGGGAGGATTTTAAAAAGGCCATCCCTACTAACCAAATCAAAAGCCTTTGTAAGATCTATGAAGGCTACAAAGAGTGGCTGTCTTTGTTCCCTACATTTCTCTTGCAACTGTTGAAGGGAAAATGCCTTATCAGTGGTGGACCTGTTGGCTCGAAATCCACACTGTGATTCAGGATAGATCCTCTCTGCAAGCACCTGAAGCCTCTTCAGTATGACTCGGGCAAGCAACTTCCCTACAACACTAAGAAGAGAGATGCCACAGTAGTAGTTACAGTCACCCCTGTCGCCTTTGTTCTTGTACAGTGTGACAATATTAGCTTCCTTCCTGTCCTGTGGAACTCCACCTTCCCTCCAACAAAGGCAGAATATCTCATACAGTTCAGTGGAGATGGTCCCTCTACAGCACCCAGAACTTCAGCAGGGATGTTATCTTTCCCGGGTGCCTTGCCAAAAGCAAGGGAATCCAGGGCTTCGTTTAGTTCTTCTAAAGTTGGTTCACTGTCAAGCTCCTCCAAGACAGGCAGTCACTCAATGTTGTTTAATGCTTCTTCAGTTACTGCATTTTCTCTGGAGTAATGCTGCACCCAGCGTGCCATCTGCTGTGCTCGGTCCTGGATGACCTCACCTGTAGCGGACTTAAGCGGGGCAGATTTCCTCACTATTGGACCTAAGGCCTGCTTGACGCCATCATACATCCCCTTGATGTTGCCTGTGTCAGCTGCTACCTGGATCTGAGAGCAAAGCTGCAGCCAATAATTGTTAGCACATCTCCTGGCAATCTGTTGGACTTTGCTACGGGCGGCTCGCAGGGCTTGAAGGTTGCGCTCACTAGAACAGGCTTGATATGCAGTTAGAGCTCTCCTCTTTTCCTCAAGGGCTGGAGTCAGCTCCTCCGAGTGGGCTTCAAACCAATCTGCTGTCTTTCTAACCTGCTTACCAAAAACTGACAAGGCGGTAGTATAAACAGCATTCTTGAAATGTTCCCATCGTTCAGAAGCGTTTGCCTCAGCCGGGCTCAGGAGAATTTCCTCAAGTGCTTGGTCAAATTCCAACACTTTTTCCAGACTGCGGGTCTTGCTGATATTGATTCGTGGTCTCCCTTCCTTCTTTGAGTGATGCAGCCTCTTTGCTTGTAATTTTACTCTGCTGCACACCAAGGAGTGGTCAGTATCGCAATCAGCACTCTGATAGCTACGTGTGATCTTAATGCTGGGAAGGCTGGAGCGCCTGGTGAGGATCAAGTCAAGCTGATGCCAAAGCTTCGATCTTGGGTGTCGCCAAGACACTCTGTGTTGAGGCTTTGTGTTAAAGAATGTATTGCTAACGCAAAAATCATAATAGCAGCAAAACTCCAGCAAGCATTGGCCGTTTTCATTCGTCTTCCCAATGCCAAAACAACCTAGACAAGCGGGCCAAGAACTATGGTCAGATCCGGCCCTTGCATTAAAATCACCAAGAATAAACAATGGTTCTTTCTCAGGGATTTTCTTGATAGTGGCAACCAGATCATCATAGAATTTGTCTTTGGATTCTGCTGAAGATGATAGTGTTGGTGCATATCTATATATATAAAAGAGAAAAGTCACTCACTGACTGACTCACTGACACATTGACTGACTGACTCATCACCGCCCTGCCAAAACCGCTGGGCCTAGAAGTGTGAAATTTGGGGTGCGTGTTCCTTCCATGACGGAGGGGTGCACTAAGAACTGGTTTTCAGAAATTCCAACCGGAAGGGGGTGAAAAGGGGCGCAACGCGTTTTCCTCCCTATACTTTGCATTGGAAAATTGCTGACTCATCAACATTCCACCCCAACTGCTGGGCCTGAAGCATGGAATTCTGGGAGGGATCCTTCTGTCACCTGAACACCCACCAAGAACCATCTGGAGAAATTTAACCCTTCAGGGGCTGAAAAGGAGGCAACGTGTTTTTGTCCTGTACTTAACATGGGGGACTGAATAACATCCAGCCAGTTTGGTGCTCAGACCCTGGTGCACTGGGGGATGTTGTTAGGAAAAAGAGGTTGCACCGGAAAGAATGCTGCACACGGGGGAAGTTGCGCATGGGGGGATGATGCACATGTAGGAAAGTTGCACATGGGGGAAGTTGCGCATGGGGGGATGATGCGAATGGGGATGATGCGCACGGGGGGATGTTGCACACGGGGGGACGTTGCGCACGGGGGGACGCTGCGCACAGGGGAATGTTGTACATGGGGTAGGATGCGAATGGGTTGTTGATGCGCCGTGGAGGATGTTGTATGGGGAAATTACTCCCGCAACGCGGGTATGCCTTTTGCTAGTGCACTAATAAGAGTGACTAACCCTACTGGTGACTGTAGCTGCAGAGACAGAATTCTTTCACTTCCTCCAGTAGGTGGAATAATGAGTCCAAGTAGGGTGTTTCTAACTGCAAAGCCAACTCCATATTCCCTAGTCTCACTTGATGGCTTTCCCTGCCAGAAGAATGAGAAATTTCTCTCCTTAATAGATCCTGAGTCTGACAGCCTTGTCTCTTGAAGGGCAACTATGTCCCTCTCCAGTCTGCTCAGCTCCATATCAATGACAGCTGTCTTACGTACGTCATCCAGTTCTTGCAAATCGTCAGAAAAGCCGGGGGTTATTGTCCTATGTTCCAGGTGCCCAACTTAAGGGCTGAAGTTTTCTTACATTTGTTGCATGGTGCAGAGTTGTCGATCCTTACCTGATTGCCTCATTAAAAGTCTATTTCTTGTGCTTTGACCACTGTCGTATATGTGATCGTCATTAAGCAGAAGGATCTTAAGTAACAAATATTTTCAAATAGGCATAACGTTATGACATGGCATTATGCTTCTCTCATATAATTCCAATAAGATCTCACATTTGATGGGTAAAAACATTTTCCCTATTGTTCCCCTCCACTGCCATTTGGATTTGAATCACATTTTTTTCCCTAAAAAAAATCTTTCAATTATTCTATAAGTTTAGTCAAAAACTAAAATAGGAAAGTGAAAGACAAGCAGCTGGCAAACCAAGAACAAGTCACACACTTTAAAAATAGATATCTTTCTAATAACCCCAGGTATCCTTTACTGTTCAGTTAATATAATGTCTTGCGGATATTATGACAGAAGTTGGCCTTAAGAAAGATCTGAAGAGTAATGTGATAGTTAAATTTTTGGCCTGGGTGTTCTGAAGTATGTGTCAACTTAAGTATTCAAAGTTGATTTAAAAAAAATATTCTTCAAACTACAAATGAAAAAAATTTATTTGCTTCACAATCTGCTCAAGCATGCAGTGACAATAAGAGCAAAAGTATAGGCTGCTGTGTGTGCATGCAGAATAGCAAAAATAAAGTCACTATCAAAGAGCTCAATGGGATTCTATTTGTCATTTAATCATGCCTCACCTTTATAATGGACTTCTGAGACATCTGAAAATAAATAAAATTTGAACTAATAAGAATTACATAGAAAATTTCCTGCTAAAGGCCAATCAGATTAAGATACACCATCATATCTCCAAGTAAATACTTATCCCCCAAACACAAAACTGGACAAAAACACACCAGCATAGCTTGGACAAAGAAGTCCAAACATGGAGATTAGGACAGGATATGGAATAAGTGAGGAGGCCTCAACATATACCATCTCCTAAACCCTTTCAAGAAAGGCATGAACCCCACGGCCAGAAAAAAATGCTATATCAACAAAAGAGTTTCCTCTGTAACAGAAAGCAGGTACTGTGGCAATAGGTTGATGGAGGAAGCTGTGCTGGAAAGGGAGGGAGCAAGTGAGGATGCATCAGACAAATTGTTTGGAATTCTTCTTCAACAGTTGTCACAAAGGCAGGTTTGCAGTGTAGTTGAAGAATATATTGCAAGTCAAGTCCTCCTTTTATATTATGTATGTCCAGCCTACAGAACGGCACACAAACAGCACAAACTCATAAGAGTATGCTAACCATTTCATAAAACCTTCTAGTGAACCATTCCATAAAACCAAACTTAAAAAAAATTAACAGGGGCAAACATGAACCTTTGTCATAAGAAACCATCCTTATATAACTGGAATAGACAAAATCCTTAAAAAACCTACAGCAATAGCTCCCGTCCTTTTTAGCACAGTCCCATTATTTAATTATAGTCTTTTGAAACCTGTTTTTATGAGATAAAAAGCACAATCCTAACTATGTCTACTCAAAAGTAAGCCCCATTGTGTTCAATGGGTCTTACTCCCAGGAAAGTGTATTTTGGTGGGAGGACACCTTCTGCTGTGCTTGACACTTCTTGTTGAGCACTACCTTTATGTGAATTGGTGACCTTGAACTCCCCTTCTCCTCATCCTCAATAAAAGCATGTGTCCTGCCCATGAGCAAATGTGGACATATGATTCAGTTTAACTTTCTACAGTGTTCAGTCCATTTTCCATCTTAGCCATCAGCTTTTCATTGTCATGACATTTCACCAACCAACAGGTTGAGACCCAGTAATGGCAACCCACAGTTTGAGAACCTCTGATCTAGAGCAGCAGTCTTCAACCTTTTTCATTACCTAATCCCAGTAAAGTGTGAGACTGGATACCCACTATTTATTCCACTCTCCTCCTGTGACCTCCGCTACCCATCCTTTTGCCACCCTCCCCCATGCTGCTCAATCTGACAGCTTACCCCACCCACTGTTATTGGGATGCAGGGGCTTGGCTTCCCATGGAAATGAAAGGCAGGGCAGCCTGCAGGGTAATGTCAGATAAGAGCAGAAAAAAAGATGAAAGATCCTGACCACTTTTGGTGGCACCAGCAACACTGTCCTATACACACTTACTCCATTAGCTACTGGACTGGCAGAATATCTACTAACTGCTTTTGACTCCAACACTTCTCCTCCCCAGATGGCAACCCCACAAATGAGAATACAACTTCAGTGAACATAAACACATACCATGAGTGCATAATGAATCCCTCCAATAATGAATACTTTTTTCCAAGAAAGGAAGGAGCTTTTGCTCACTGACAGGGAAAAGAAGACATGGCCACCCAAAAAGGAGGTAACCCAAGCAAAATGTAGGACACCCAAGCAAAATGCAGGACAGACAGCATAAAAGCTAAAAACTCATATATTTTGCTTCCTTGTGCTTTATTTAAACATTATGTAACTTATTGTTAATTTTATAATGATTGCATATAATTTATTACATGTAATTTATTAATTCCAAGAAGGTTACATGCTACCCATTTACAAGGAAAAGGGGGACATTGAAGATTTTTCCAGGACACAAGGCTAAAATTCAGGACACATCCTCAAAGGGCCGCCCTGGCTCACAGATCACACTTCCATTCACCAAAGTGTAACTCTGGATGCTACCCAGAGTACCTTACAATTATAGTCCCAAATAATAATCTTGTTATCCTCTGTCTTTAAACAGTGAAACACATCAGAAGCTTGAATTTATATATTTTGTGCTGCTGGGATTGCAGAAGGCCCAGCCGTTCTCTTTTCGATATCACTGGCTAAGTTTCCACAACTTATATTTCAGAGACCACTGAAGTCAAGTAAATTTACTGTTAAATCCTGCACAGGACCCCTTGGGAGCAAGTTATAGGCTCTAGATTAAGCATGGATTTAGTTTGCATTTTTTAATTTAACTGATTTAAATGAGTTTGTAACACAGAGGCTTTTATTTTTCTATCAAAAGTAGTTTGCTTTCAGTGAAGCCTGATTTCCTGGAAACATTAATTTATCTGCCAAGCATTACACACTCCTAGTTAAAAAAGAGAGAGGGAGAGAGACTGTAAAGGCAAAAAAGGTAACTGACATAATAGGAAACAGTTGTCCTTTACCGGCCACAGGAATTTGTGCAAGCTTGACCTCCAACTAGATGAGCAAAATAACTCTGCATCATAGAATGGCACCTGACCTCAGCAAAGTGAGCAGTATACGAGACCCATAATGGGCTGTTTCTATATTTCCTAAACTGTGTGCTGCAGAACCCAAGAGAACAAGAACAAAACCATAGGGGGCACCATAAGTTGTTCCCAGCAGCTTTTTACCGCTCTCCTGGATGCCACCATCTTGAATAATGCGAGAATGTGCAAGATTTCACATGACCTGGAAGAGCCAGGCAATAGTGCTATTCCATAACCACAGGGTGCTCTGACTGTGGCAAGTTTGGAAACTGTTGGATTATTTTATTAAAGTGCTAACAGCTTATCAGTCAACTGCATGGTCAAAGGATCTAATAAGTCATGAAATGCCAATTCCACACTCAAAATGTTTCTAGTAGGTTTCCAACTTTCCAGCACTGGTAAAGGGCAATTCAACTCCAAGGAAATTGAACTAATATTGCCTTACCTTAAGGAGATCTCAATTATTTCCCCTGCCCCTCAAACTGGAGGATGCAACACATGCCTCGATGGCACAGCTATGCGAGTGCTGGAAAGTTGGTTAGGGTTGTGCCTTGGATCTCTGTACATCAGTGCTTTCCAAACCTATTTGCATCAGGACACACTTTCAAAAATGACAAATCGTTTCTTGTGAACGACTAGACCCCCCCACCAATTATTATTTAATAATAATAAATTAATAATTACTGGTAATATGGTCTTTTGCTCTCAGTGCTCCTGGAGAACTTTCATATAGATTGAATGTCTAGAATATTTGATAGACTCTCCTTAAAATGAGTTTGTTCCCTATATTCTAATGATAAATAGGCAGGGTGACCACACAGAAAGGAGGACAGAGTGCCTCTACATTTAACCATTTCATAGAAGAGGGAATTTAGGCAGGTGCTGCTTTTAAAACCCTTCTATGTTGAGCTAAACCTGCCTAAATTCCCTCTTTTATGCAATGGTTAAAGGTGAAGGCACTCTCTCCTCAATTCTATATGGTTACCCTGTAAATAAGACCCTGCAAGACCCATATCATGAAACTGAAGAGTTTACACAAAAGTTTAGGAATGTGTAAGCAGGGTACTAAAATGAAATACCGGTACATAAAATACAGGTTATTCATATAAATGTGATCAATATATTCTTTGTCATCTGAATAACTCTTCCAATTGGTGAATATCCAGAAAAAGAGGTGCACAAGGAGTCAACTAGTGAAGGTATTCACCATTATCCATTGCATTTTTTTTCCTCCAGAATTCAAATTATCCCTTCAGGCAACTGACAACTGCTAGATCTGTGGAATGTGCTCTTTGAACTGTACAAAAGCCTTCAGCATTTTGTGCGTTGCTGCAAACAAAAAACTGCCAAGTGTAATTATTTTCTCAGATTTAATGCTATAGAAGAGTTGCATTTCTTTCCCTCAAGGTTTACAAATAATGATATATTAAAAAATAAAACAAAAAATTATAAGTTTAAGGGGGGCAAAAACGTGTCCACCAAACAAGTTTAAACGTTAGCATTTTGAGCAGATTTTTATGAAAATCTAAGAAAAAAGGGCTTTGAAGTGTCACTCTTAACTGCTGGTCTTTAATCTTTGTTTTTAGTGGGAGAAATAATGGATGAACAATACTTGGCCATTTAACAACCTTCATAAAAGCCAACATTTCTTTTAGGGAAATAGAAGGTAACTCTATTTTAAATTTAAAAATTATCCAAACAGCACTGTTAATATGACAAATATTTAACCTAGTTGTTCTAATAGCCAAACAGTATAGTATACAACAGCGTTAGGATTGCCATAATTGTCTTTCACAAAATCGGGACAGGGCCCTCTGTCCCTTTTGTCAGTATGTGAACACAGTCCCCCAAAATCGGGATTGCCTGTTTTTTGTGACATATGGCAACCCTGAGCAGAATCTACGAAAAGCCTCCCTTGATAGGTGTTAAGTCAGGTTTGCACAACATATGACTGCAGAAGTCCTATGCAGCCCACTATGATTAGTTGCAGCCCACCTTTGCCCACATCTTTTGTATCCTGCTGTTCCTTCCCCTGCAGAGCTAATGATTGTGCCAGCATAAAATCCAAGCATGTATTTGCCTGGCATTCAGGGACAGACTTTCCACCATTTCCCTAGAGTGGTAGAAGCGTTCCTGCCTGCTGGGGTTGGCTTATTCATTTGCATTTTAAATGCTCCAGCAAAGCAGTTTAGGAAGGGACAGGAGGGAGACAGGCAGGCAATATTTATTCCAACATGGCAATGTATGGAGGGAGTAAGTAAGCATCCCTTTAAGCTGAAGGCCATGCCTGCACTTGATCATGTGCCCACCTATTACTCAGAAATATTCTAGGGTACTTGGTTCTCCAAGAAAATCACCTACGTAGCCTTTCCAATTACAGTGGTACCTCGCTTAACAAGCATTTCACACAACAAGCAAAAATTTCTAAGAAACCTTGCTTCACATAACAAGTTCCGCTTCACTTAATAAGCAAGCGCACTATGGGCACGCGAGCTGTGCAGCCCTGATGCTCCGCATGGAGGCTCTTTATAAGGGCTGCCGGCCAGCGCTGCTGCCCCTAACTGCCCCCACCGGCTACCTTCAACCTTCAGCAGCAGCCCAGGTAAGCCTCCCAGGAAAGTGTCTTTGATTGCAGTCTCCTAACTATGTCTACTCAGAAGTAAGCCCCACTATGTTAAATGGGGCTTATGCCCAGGAAAGTATCTTTGATTGCAGCCTCTTAATCATCTCTACCCAGACGTAAGCCCCATTGTGTTAAATGGGGCTTATTCCCAGGAAAATATCTTTAGAATTGCAGCCTAAGTAGACTTCATAGGATCATGCACATTGAATGCATGTTTTGAATTCAATTCCAGTGTTTTGTCATCATTTTTACATCCAGTTAATATTTATATGACTATTTTGGGGGTTGTGGAACCAATCATCTGAGTTTCCATTATTCCCTATGGAAAAATCTGCCTCACTTAAAGAGTGTTTCACTTAAAGAGCATGCCTCCAGAACGAATTAAGCTCTCTATGTGAGGCACCACTGTAACTAGGATTAAATGCCAACCTGAAATGCTTTTTCTAGATAACATATCTTTCTAGGTTACTTGAAATCCAGATCTTTCTTGTGTTTCAATCTAATTAAAATTTTAAAACTCTCTGTATATGTTAACCTGGCCAGGGCTGAACTATGAGGCTACAGTCCTGAACTTGCACTTTTGTGCACAATTTACTTGGAAGTAAGTTAGCATTTCTATACTAGTGTTCTCTGGCTTGGCAGTGACTACTAACCAATGAAAGCCTTACATTGTGGATTGCACTCAGCCAATGAATTTCCTGCCTAATTTCATAAAGTGCTACTCGAGATAAGAATATACATGAAATCAAGGAAGAATTAGAATCAAAATAGATGTGTTATTTTAACAACAAATGATTGACTAAAGGAGAGTAGTATGCTGTATGTTGCAATCTACAAGTGAGCTGTTATTTTATTTGTCCATAATTCTCAGTGGCGTGGAGAGGGGGGATTTGCTGCTTGGGGAACAGCATATCCTCCATAACAATCCAACCCAGGCTTTCGTGCTTCGCATGCAGCGTATGCAGTGCTGAGCATGACACCATAGTCTTTCAAGACTGATGGAGGCCTGCTTTAATTCTCAGAATTAAAGAATTCTGCTTTAGTTCTCTGCAATCCATCAGAAAGTGAGGCTGCAATCCTAACCAGCACAAATCCTGGTACAATTCCCATGCTGACCATGAGGCACTTCTGCACCACTCCTTGGAGGCAGGGTGGGGGTTATGCAAGGGCACAGACAAGCAACAGCCTCCCCACACTACTATGGGAACAGACAGTGGGGCAGAAGTGCCTTGCAGCACTTTTGAGATGCCCCTAGGTCAGCACAGGACTTATGACAGGATTTATGCCAGCCTAACTGATGGCGAGGATAGCAGCTGCAGTTACAAGTTTAGGTTACAGTGGCATGATACTATCATAGTATTTAACTACAAGTGAATTGTTGCTTGAAACAGAAAATTGTTTGCAACTCTCCCCCAATTTAAAATTCCATTCAACATGCACACTCCTGCCCATATTGATAGGGGCAAGCAACTCCTGTGTATACTACAGCAGCTGTTATCAGTCTTTTTGGTCTCTGGAGTCTTCTAAAAGGAATCACAAGGAGCCCCGCCAGCAGATATGTAGAGTGTCAGGGATTGCCAGAACATTTGCACATATCCAGAGTGGAGCAGCATAGGGCAGGTGGTGGCCACAAATGGTGTGCTTGTGGGCACCCCTAAAAGGGGGGGGGCACAGAGCTCCAGGATTCTTTGGAACACATCTTCAGAAACTTAGGGTCCAGCACAAAAATGCATTATTGCTATTGTTAGAGTTGAAAAGGCACATTGATATCTTCAGTGACAAGATGGCAGAAGCCATGCCCAGGATGGTAAGAGCATCCAAACTCATGCTCTTGGAGTAATAAAAAAATCTCATAAGGAAACTTGATTATAAGATCATGACCTTCAAATACCATTCAAAATGTTTTATAAAATGGTGTATAATGTCATTAACTACACCCTCAGTGACTTCGAATGCACCATGATTCATATACAGCAATTACACATTTGTAATAATAGGAGACATCTTGCATTTCTCCAGGTGCACAACAGTGATTTACTCAGGAATGTATATTTTGCCATGACAAAATTCTTGGGAAAACATATGCAGACTGTGCTCCAGTGGCATCCATAAGGGGGAGAAACACACAAATCACTAAAATTGCTAAAATTGTTAAAATAACAACATCATGTCATATACCATTGGATGTGTATTTTCAAGCAGAATCCTGTGCAATAAAAATCCATGAAATATCTCCTTCTTATCAAAAGTTATGGTATAGAAACTAAAAAACAAAAATGCATGGATCCCTAAGGAAAGGGAAAGTGAGCTGTATCGTGCTTTTACTCATGAGTAGAAAAACATACCTTAGTCAATTTGAAAGGGGAAACTGAGAGGAATCAAACACCCCCAGAATGGTCCTGACCCAATGGCCACATAAATCAACCCATAAGGAACTCACTGAGAATTGCATTGAGCCCTATGGAAAGCAGAACTGAGCTACACAGCTGCATTTACTCATGAGAAAGCAAATGTGCCTTGGCTTGTATTCAGGTGAGGCACAGAGGAATGCAAGACCACAAGAATTGTCCCAATCCAGTGAAAGTGGAGCTCAACAAGTGCTCCCGAAGGCAGCCTCACCCCTCCCATAAAAAGAATACAATAGAAGCTTAAGTTGTAAGGTGATTTTTAAAATATGAAAATCTAATTAATTGTATTAATTAATACTGATAATAATTAAATAAATTTGACATATGGAGGTGTCAAAAAATTTGTGGGTTCCGGGTGCCAAATAATCTCGATACACCACTTTGTGCAGTTCAACCAGGACTTTGAATTCTACATATAGAAATATTAAACTGAAGATACACCGTGAAAGAGAATGCATGGGAAAATAGTACAACTTATTGTAACAAGACATCTTTCTTTGGGCTCTAGATGTGTACACTCTGTCACAATGGTGCAAAATAGTTGTAAATTATGCAATTATCATAGAAGGTGTAATCTGGTCATGCTCCAAAATATTCCCTTACCCTCTAAATAATTCTGAAGTTAGGAAACTAGCCACAAATATTGATAGGCGTCCACCGGCAGCACACCCAAGATTCAGCTTCAGCTAAGTTTTCATGTTTTAGAGCCACCAGGGATAAACTACTCCAGAGGTAATAGTTCTGCAGAGATAGATTGCCTTGCATCAGTGCTCAGTAAATCCCTAAGCAATTAAACAAAGACTTTATGAGTCTAAAACCAGTCAGTTCATCTTCAGCTACAGAACCAGGCAGGCCAGTCTTCAGAAATATGCAAGGAACTGGGACTAATATATAGGTCCTGTGGAAAAACATCATATATATGTCTTCCCATCTTCTTGAAGTACTGTACATTAACAGTTTCTTAAAAATAAGTTGTTTTTATAATTTTTCTTTTACTGTACCATTTAATGTATTCATAATTTTTTCAAATGTACAATTCACTTTTCATAACTTGGATATTACTATTTGTAGTTTGCATGTAAATAATTATGGGAATCTTCTCATTCATTCCATATCACTCTTTAAGGAATTCTCATTCATTCTATATCATTCTTTAAGGATAACCAAGATCAACTAGCACAAAACCTTGGGAAAAAGACTGATGGAAAACCTGGATTTAAAAGTCTGTTGACAGTTTTCTGAGGTAAGAGAGCTTCCTCTTATTATTATTTCCAATTCATTAACTATTCACAAATTGCATAAGGTTGCAATTGTAAACAAATTTAGGCTGGCCTAACTCACCTGGCCTATCTTTCCATGATGGTGTGTGGGGGGGGGGGGGACTGGCGTATGCACTGGCCTATTCCCCCCAGGAGTGGGGCAGAAGTGTCTTACTGCACTTTTGTGACATCCCCAGGTCAGCACAGGACTTATGCCAGGCCTTAGGCTGGTCTAAGTGGAGGTTAGGATTGCAGCCTTAGTCGAGATCCTTGTTTTGTTTTGTTTCAAAAAGACAAAATATACTGTACACCTGAACATGCCACTATGAACAGGGTAATCAACAGCAAAGTGTTAGTGACAAGTTTTTCTTTGCCATGCTTATGATTTCAGCTGAATGGAAAAAACACGCAAAAAATATGCTTTCAAACAGTTCAATGATACCAAGTTCCAGCTCCAGACAAAATTTCTAAAATCTACTGTAATTCATAAAAATAGACATTTATGATAGAGCAATCTTTTTTAAAACTTATTATTGACTGAAATAAGTTTAATTAAACCAGGAGTGTCCAAACATTTTGACAGGAGGGCCACATTATATGTGGTTGGGGGCCAGAAAAATGATTTACATTTCAGATTTGAATAAATTTACATAAATTTAACTATAAGAGTATATTAGATATATTGCAAGACTTGTCGGTGGGCCAAATGGATAAATCTTGCTGCAGGCCACATCTGACCACCAGACCGGGTTTTGGACACCCCTGGTCTAAACTGCACACTACACAAAATGCATTGCTAGGTTTAAAATAAATAGTGCATGGAAGAAGGGCAGAAATTATAACAGGAATTATTGGCAGGAATTATTAGGGTTTTAGTACTGCTCTCATTACATGAATGAATCCAATCACATCTTTCCCACTTTATTTTATCTGAATCAAATTTTCCATTGATATTCGAGACACATCCACTATCATCCTTCTTCTCTGTCACTGGACAAGTCTGGGAAGTCTTGAATCCCCTTTTATAAGAAAAGGTGCTGAAAGTTTAGCCCTGAGAAGGACCTTTCCTGAAGAGTGAAGGAATTACAAAGGAATCTAGGAAGAATGTGAAGTCTAGGAATCTTTAGGAGTCTAGGAGTCTTTAGGAATCTAGGAAGAACGTGGGATGTGATTTCATTTATTTTTATATTCTTATTCTCAGCAGAGAGACTACGAAGAACCATTTTGCCAGAGGCTGTATCCACTTTTCCACTCACATCTGAAAAAATAAAGTTTAGCAAACACAGAAATGTGGAGAAATAGGTCATTCTGCTCAACTCAGAGGCAATCCTAAGCCCCAGTTAGGCCACGTAAGTCCCGCCACAAATCCCGTGTAGGCACTACTCCTGGGCAAGGAGTTAGGCCAGTGGGAAGACATGCGCTGGTCTTCCTACACCACCACAGGGATGGGGAGACAGTGAGTTGTGCTAGCCAAAATTGGTTAGGATTGCATTATCAGAAATGGAAACAAAAGCCATGCGCTAATCTGACAATGCACCATATGCCTTCCCACTCCACAGCAAGCATCACCACTGACAGAGCACATGTTGCATGCTATGGTGAGAGGCAACTAGGCAGCCTAGGAGAGGTAAGTTAAAATATTTTAGTATTTCCTTTGGCTGGGAGCTCCATTGTCCACTGCAAGTTTGGAACATGGAATGAGTTAAAATCTTAGGTCCCAAATCCACATAAAAAGCTCCAACTTGTACCTGTTTCAAACACTTTAAAACTAATCTTTGTACTACTCTAATATGAATCATATATTCCACATTTCAAGAAGAAACTTAAAACTTTTTTTTCCAAGAAGAACAAAAGCCCTGAACTCTCAAATTACTCTCCAACACAAATTAATGCATAACTGGGAGATTAGCTTGTGATACATTGTTAGTACAAAGCACACTGAAAGAACAAGACCAGGGTTAACAGTTTATATTAGAGTGTGAGCTACAGGCATTTGGTGTGAACATTTTTCTACATACACTGAGAATGCAAAGACGTTTTTAGTGGAAGTGTGGAGTCTGTTAGTGTGACTGTTTAATATGATGTGAGAAAAAAACCTTACATTAGTGACACCTCTGTAATTATAACAGAAAGAAGAGTGTTGACACTTCAAAAAATAAGGCTTATGAATGGATTTTTCATAGGTTTTAAGGTCAGAAGGATCCACTAAGATTATCTATTCTTATTTACTATATAATAAAAGGAAATTAATTTGAACCTTGTATCATGCCTATTATTTGTTAGTTTTGCTGAAATATAATTCTCGGGAAAGGTCTGTTTGAACATTATAATGAGAAGGCTGCATGACAAACCGCATGATTTCTCCCACTCCTAAAGTACGTACAGTATTATTTATTTCATATCCCAGAAAAAAATAGTTGTATCTTTCAGTTTCCAGCTGCTGTTTCAGGTTTATTAGTTTACAGCTCTTCACAGCGAGTCCAACATGTACAGGTTGGACTTCAGTATTCATTCCCAAATGGATAGGAAATCCATGAGATAAAGAAATTTGCAAGTTAGTTCCAACAGGATTTCCAGATGCGACCAAAAGTGCCTTCAACCCATGATACCTTCCTTCATGAAGGCCACAGGAAATCTGGCAGCCTCTCCAAGACTCTCTACGTTACCTCCAAGGTGTTGCAAAGGTATTTCCAGTATTATAAAAACTGCCTGTCTAACACCTCCAGGAGTGATTTAAAACCTTCTTAGGTCTCAGAAAGCCTCCCTGATGGTACTGGAAGATTCTTCCAGTCAAGTCTAGGAAGTCAGGTGAGGAGAATAGTCTCTCCCCAGGGACAGCATTTGCCACTTCATACCAGTAGTAAGATATTTATCAGAGTGGCGCAAGTGGTTAAGACGCTATGCCTGTTAACCAGCAGGCCAAGGTTCGATTCCTGGGTCAGCCCCACAAGACAGGGTGAGCTCCTGTTCTTAGCCCAGCTCTGCCAGCTGGATCCAATCTACATATTGGCTCTGCCTTTCCATTGGACTAATTCAGTGGCGTGGAGAGGGGGGGATTTGCTGCTTGGAGCCAATCCTCCATAACAATCCAACCCAGGCTTTTGTGCTATGCATGCAGCGTATGCAGCGCTGAGCACAATACCATAGTCTTTCAAGACTGATGGAGGCTTGCTTTTTCCTAAAATGCTCTTGTCCATGCTGTATACTTTACCAGTGTTTAGCACTTTGACAGGATGGAGCTTTTTAGAAAAAAAATTAATTTCTATCACATAATCCTGGTTCTGCTGAACCTCTTCCAAAACAAATTTGAATAATCTCCAATGTACTGTATTTACTCAAATACAACACTCACCTTTTTCAGCCAAATTCAGTCTCCAAAATCAGAGTGCGCATTATATTCAATGTTAATTAGAATTGAGTAAATACAGTATTTTGATTCTAAGGATAGGGCGCACATTATGTTCAATGGTGTATTATATTAGAGTAATATATGGTATTAATACATGCTTTTGATTCATAGAAAAATACTGAAGGGACACTTCCATTCACCACTTTTCATGAGAATGAAACCTCAGAAAAATGTATCAGTTCTTCAAATAAGTGATGCCTTGGAGATGTCTAAAGTCTCCTCAATCCTATTTATGCTTGATTTACATTCAACACAATGGATATCACAACTGAATTCAAGAGCCAACATATAGATCTCTGTTAAAGTCTTCCTTTGAATTATAAAATGTTTCAAGATTGCTGATGTTAGAACCAGGAAAAAATAGAACAATATGTTCTTCGAGTGCCAGAAGGCCGATTCTCAACTATTCATGCATTAATAAGACTCTCAAAAGGACATATGCCTTCCTTTCTACATGACTTAGTAGCCAGTGTTTACATATTGTTTTATATTTTCTGCATACTTATTTACATTTCAAAATTCTTAGCTTTCTTTTCCAGCTTTGAAATCTTTGGAAACAAGCCCGTCAGTCTTATCATCTTATCATCTTGTCCAGGAAATCCTATTATATAAAGTGGCTGAAACACTTTAAGAGGGTGCACCAGTCACTCAGCCTCTGAACTGATGAGGAGAGGAGGCAAGCGCACTGCTCAGCAGGAGCACAGGGCAGTGGCTTGATGATGATGATGATGATGATGATGTCATCAGATGTCATCAGCATAAGCTTCTTCTTGCAGTCACATTCAACTGAGAGTAATAAGCTGCATGTGGTAGAATGGGACGGGTATCCATGAAGGATACCTGCATGGAGGAATGGGACTCTCCGATTTTACCACACCACCACAGCATGAAGCACAGTGGTGGGGGATAAGATTGGGCTACAAGATGCAGATTTCTTACATTTAACAAGAGAAAAGCAATAATTCTCATTCTCCACCACAGTTTCTCATTTGCTATTTTTTGCAATATCTGACTTAAATAGCAGCAAATGCTCAATGAATCCCTTCCTATGTATCACAACACTGAATTTTTTTCCCCAAAGCTGGTATGTTCTGCAGTGTTTTACTATTCTTTAAATGTCCTCAATAAATGATAAACTGCTTTTTTGTAAAAAGTAGTATTACCTCACAATTTTTAATCAGAAAAAATACCTTTCAAGAATTCCACATAGAATTCCGTCTTCCACTACCATGGAAGCTTCCAGTACCACTTCTCCCACTCCCACTTCTACTTAATACTCACACATTTCTCCTGAGCTGAAACCATCTATTTACTATTTAAACCATCCATGACATACCAGTGCACTTATCCAAGTTAAATGGCAGAATCTAATTAGAATAACCAGTGTGTAAGTGGAATATGTGGTCGAGGAGGTGTCAACACCACAAAGCAGAATATCTGCTATAAAACAATATTCCCCCAGAAATTATTGTTGCTAGTTCTGGAGTTCTAGTTCAAGAACTGTATACTAGATCCCTATACTAGAGTTATCACTGCCTTAGTATTTAATAGCATTTCTCATATTACAGCAACTTATTCCAGAGTGTCTCAACTAGTGTTAGGGATATCATTTAAGGTGTTTAAGGTGTCTGGTGGTACTTGCAGGACCTCTCAATACCTACCAGTGAGACCAGGAACACAATGCAACAAAGAGTAGTAGGAGGCTTGGCTTGGCAAGCAATGATATCAAGCCTAAATGATATCCCTAACAGACAAGAATGCTTTTCTGTGCTGAACCAACCCTCTTACTAGTATTCATCACATTGCATTTGGCCTCCCAACTCAGAAGTAACTGGTGATGATGTCATTACAAGTTACTTCCAGTGATATTTCAAATTGATCAAATACGTGAAGTGGTACAGGCTCTCCAGCGGCTGGGGATTTGGAAGATCCTATTCCCGGGGACTGGAGCAAATAGACCTCCGCCCACCTGTGATTGCAGCCTTATTCAAAATACAGTAGCATAAACACCACAAGTGCTGAGGATATAAAGAAAGCCGCCTGTTAGCATTACTTGCTTTTATTCACTTTTCCCCATGTTCATTCCCTAGCCATTCATCTACATTACTTCCAGAGACACACATAGTCTCACATAGGAAACATAGGTGCCCAGTTGTACTGCAAATACAACACGTCACAGCAAATGTTGTAAAGGTATTTCAATTAAATGTTTTATATTTGTGAATATCTGTGCCAACCAAAGGTTGCAGAAGCAGTTTCTGCATTTAGCAGGTCTGTCTGAAAGAAAACAAAAAATATCCTACGGCAATATAAGCACTTAATCCCCACAAACACAAAGTGGGAACATTTTAAATCATCTTAAATATTAACAATGCCATCAGTCTTCAAAATTCCTGGAATAGTCATCTAAACCTGTATGGCACAAAATTGTGAAGCAACAAGAAGCACCTAAATTCACTGAAGACCCATCACAGTTCTTGTATGTGCAGGTATCTGATTTCTAGAAAGTATACAAAAACTAAGGTGATTTCCAGGTGATTTCAGTGCTATGCTATTTCACTGTTTTGTGGCATTTCTTGACTATTTTCTGACATTTCTCCACCAGCCTAGTTTTTACAATTTAGATACATGGAGGTTGCATGAAACCATGTCAAAAACCTTACTGTAACTCAATCGGAAGTATTTATATATCGGTTTTCAATGAAAAGTTCACAAAGCAGTACAATGTAACTAATGGCTTGGGGTGAAATCCAGAGTAACTACGGGGAGTCCTTGCTCCAGAGTAAGAACAAGTTACTCTAGATTGCAATATGAATTTCCCATAGGTTTTCACTAGGTGGTGCAATAACTACAGGTGCACCACCGTTTCACCATTGTGAAAGACTTTACCAGGTTTCATGGATACCTGAAATCTATAAAGCCTTCTGCTTAATCTAGTCTATCCTGTCTCATACCTGAATTTTCCAGGCACTTCTTTGGAAGAGGAGGTACTTTAATTACTGCATTTACTTTTACAGCCAAAGCAGTCACTCATTATTTTATTTTAATGATGTACTATTGCAGTTTTGCAATTACAATAATCATAAATAAAATGAAAAAGTTAATGACAATTCTTCTGGCTGCAAAATCCTGCAGGGTCAGTGGAAGGTGAGCTGAATTTCAGAAGCAGAAGAACATAATTTAAGAACATATTTTTGCAGACTGGTGGGAATAGGTTATATGCTGGGCAATGGGACTGGCAGGAGAATTAACTCATTGGGTAATATCACCTCCACTCCATATCACTCAGAATGTGTAACCTACACAAAGGGTGGGAAGAACTAGAACCTCTCTTGAGTTGGTAAAGGGCAACAAGAGACATTGGCTGCACACCTAATCACACTTTTCTAGGAGTAAGTCCTACTGAACACAATGGACTTACTTCTGAGTAGACATGCTTCAGATTGCACTATTTGTCTTCCAAGCGCCAAAGGAATTCTGCCTTCCCTTTCAGTGACAAGGACTGCAGCCACTTCACTCATTGTTTGCTTCTATAGAAAGTGTTGTAACATTTTACAACCCAAACCATTTTACAACCACAATCACCACCAAACCACTGCCTTCGCCATCCTACAATCTCACATTAGAAGTACAGTGACCTAAATATGAACCTAAATATGAACCATACTTACAAAGAGAGAAAGTTTCATTGGATTGAATAGAACTTTCTTTCAAGTAACCTTTCTTAGGCTCCAATCCTATTTAATTTTCCAGCACATATTTAGCCTTATGTTTAGGGCATATTTAGGGCATGTGCTACATGTTGCAGTTGTGGGAGAAAACATATAGGACTCTCTCAATGTAAAGATATGTTCTGAAATCTCCAGAAGGCTTATAACATCACTTTTTTTGCCTCAGAACAACCCATGGGTGCAACTAGAGCACAACTCTGGAAGTGTTTGGTCATGGATGGTCCCGATCAGGAGGCAGCCTTCAAAAGTGTGGCCCTGGACTGTGCCACAGCATTACCGTATTTACTCGAATCTAATAACGGCATTGAATCTAACATGCACCCCATACCTATAATAAAAATACACTATTTTTAATCTAATTAACCATCAAATCTAATGCACACCCCAATTTTGGAAATTAAATGTGGTTGGAAAATGTGAGCGTTGGATTTGAATAAATACAGTATATTCCAAAGAAGTGTAAAACAATTTTATTTATAACTTAGAAGCTGACATAGGAAGATAAATGATTCAGCATCTTGAATCCGCCTTTATATGGAAACAGCCTGAATGAATGATGTTGGCAGTCACATTTCTGGAGTAGGAAGATCAAGTTCTCCCTGCTAATCTAGTACTGTTTAATGGATATACAGGCGTCCCCCACTCATTTGACAGGTTAGGACTGGAGCAGTGATGAGAAGTGAAAACAGTTGAAAAATGGAACCCACTCTTTTTTGCAAAAGCATTTTTTGCAAAGCAAAAGCATTACTTCCAATGCTTTTAGCTAGCAAACTACAAACAGAACCATCCAAAGCTCAGAGTTGGGTACATAGTCTCTTCCCTCTTCTTGTACTTATAATAAACTGGCCCAAGATCATCCAGGAAGCTATGTGGCTGAGGAGGGGATTTGAACCTGGACCTTCCAGGTCTAACTCCCAAACCACTATAACCATCCTGCCTTTATTTCCAGAAAAAGCCAGAACTATAGCCAAAATCACAAGCTGTTTGCCATAAGACACAGGAAAAAATGTAGGAATTTGTCAATAGTTTATAACCAAATATAACCTCACCTTGAGTACTGTGTTCAGTTCTGGGCACCTCACTTTAAGAAAGATGCAGCCAAGCTGGAGCAAGTCCAGAGGAGAGCGACAAGAATGATCAGTGGGATGGAAGGGAAACCCTACGAGGAAAGTTTGGGGGAACTTGGGATGTTCAGCCTGGAGAAGAGAAGGCTGAGAAGAGACATGGTTGCCCTCTTCAGATACTTGAAGGGCTGTCATAGGGAGGAAGGGGCTCTTTTGTTCATAGCTGCTTCTGAAAGCAGAACTAGAACCAATGAGTACAAACTGCAAGAGAGGAGATTCCGGTTGGATATCCGGAAAAAATTCCTGACTGTGAGGGCGGTTCGGCAGTGGAACAGATTGCCAAGGGAGGTGGTGGACTCTCCCTCACTGGGGATCTTCAAGCAGAGGCTCGACGAGCACCTGTCAGGGATGCTCTAGGGGGATTTCCTGCTGCAGGCAGGGGGTTGGACTAGATGACCTACTAGGTCCCTTCCAACTCTATGATTCTATGATTCTATGAAATATAGCACTTAATACAAATAGCACAATGACACAGAACTCGTTATAATTACTTAGTAATTATCTGTAACATTATGGCAACTTGTTTCACATTTAGAAATTAAAGGCTTCAAAAAGGCAACAGTACTGTAGAGTTAAAGACAGACCCCTTTGCATGCTTCTCTCATTAAGCCCATCTATTTTCCTTTTCTGGAATATTTAAGGCCTACATTACTTTGTGAGGGATCACTGTTAATTAGTTGAACATTATTGGTGTTAATAAAATACACAAACACTCCCCACAGAGCAGATGGTTTCTGTAATTACACATCTCATCTACAGTATTTGTGATCCTGTCTCCTTTTATACCCTTCAATATCCTTTTCTTGTAGACACTTTTGTGTACATGACAGTTTATAGACATCAACACCATATTTCCATTTCCTCAAAGAAATTCTTTCTGAAGAACCAGAGCTAAAAGAATGTGAAAAATGTGCCAATTATAAAGTAACAAAGCTAAACATACTTCCAAAATAACACTGAAAAAGTGAAAATATCTGGACAAAGGCCCAGGATTATGCTAGTGCAGGACACACTTCACAGGTGTATAGTGACAGAAATTTCTGTAAAGCACATTGCGATGTTGTACCTGTCTATTGTACTGGCTGGAAGGACATCACATTCCTGGCCAGCACCAGAACACTGAAGGATTGGGTTTGGGATCAACAACACTGGTGAGTGCCCTATCCTATTCTCAATCCCAGGCCTGATCTAACACAGAACACCATAGACTAAGGGCAAAATCCATAGCAGTTACGGGTCCACGCAGTTACGACACCCTCTAGTGTTATTTTATGGAAAGTCATCTTAACGGATCCAAAGCAAGGGGGTTAATTTCACTTTAGAATATAGGCCTTACAGCAGCTATGTATAGTAGCTGACATGGGTCTGAGTTGAGACTATGGTATCGTGCTCAGCGCTGCATACACTGCATGCAAAGCACGAAAGCCTGGGTTGGATTGTTATGGAGGATAGGCTGTTAGCCAAGCAGCAGATCCCAACTCTCCACGCCACTGAATTAGTCCAATGGAAAGGCAGAGCCAATATGATTGGATCCAGCTGGTGTCGCAGAGCTGAGCTAAGGACAGGAGCTCACCCTGTCTTGTGGGGCCAACCCGGGAATCGAACCCTGGCCTGCTGGTTAACAGGCACAGTGTCTTAGCCACTTGCACCACCCACAGCCCACCAGGCACCAAAAGAACAAGGAAAAGGTCCCAGTATAAGAAAGTCATTAACTAATACTATGTATTAAATTTAGCATTCTAAGAATGATGTATTAGGGGCTGGTCTATACAGAGATACTACTGCATTTGTAACAGCCATGCGGATTGGGTACTTTTCATCATGTTGTTACAAACCCTTCTGTTTGGGCAGATGTTAAACGCCCAAACAAGATGGTACGCCAAGCCACACTAGCAACTTACATGAAAATAGCTGTCATGTTGATAGATTTACAGCGCCTTCTATGTGGCAGCTGTAACATGGAGACCAGCTTTGTCAATAACATGTGAACAAAATTAATGCAAATGAATCTGCACTAAGTAAATTGCACACAGGGCAAAACAGGCAGCTGAGCTAACATAATGTAAAGGAGATTTCATTCTTCTCCTCAGCATTGCTAATGATTTAAGCTGCCTTAATAACACTCTACGGGAGATGGTGTGAAGCCTAATACATTCATGTTTGGAAAGAGCAGTAAAATTTTCAGATAAAATACAATGCATTGCCATTATATGTTTACTCATATGCCACACTGTCGCAAGATAACACAGGGAGAGTACCTAGCAACTCTTTCAGTGCCATTCAGCAACGTGTGCCATCCAAGTTTGGGAAAAGCGCCCTTAGCATAGCAGAAGCAGCCCTACAGAAAGGAACAAGGAATTATGGAAGCTACTGCAGCAAACTGCAAGCACATATTTCACAGTGTATTTAGTTTATAAATGTCACTATCAGAAATGTGCAATGCAGCATACATTTGAGTACATTAACTTTAAATGTGGGGGAAGATCCACCTAACATATATTTTCTTCATCTACCATCCAGAGGTAGCCCATGGTCTTTGGATGCATGAAGCAAGTGTCAAAACAAACATGGGTTTTTATACACTGTCTTTTGGGTCACTGGATTTCTCTTCTGACTTCAAGGCAGTTTACATGGGTAGACTTTCTATTTCAAGGGTAGTTTACATGGGTAGACTTTCTAATCCTTGAGAGGGTTTTATAATTGACAAAGACATTCTCTATTTCAAGAATTTCTACATTCTGAAATGGTTCCAATAATGAAGCTGGTGCACCTTGCAGCACCCGCTCACTTTGCCCTTCTGCAGACTGCAGAAGAGCCCGGGCAAAATGCATTGCAGCCATTGGCTGCAGAAGGGCCTGGGGGGCGGTGCCTGACTGTTCCTGGGCTTGCTTGCCCGGGGAAGCTTGGCTAGTTTATTGGGTATGCCCACTCATGCCGTTCGTAGGATCGGTCGGTGGCGGTCGGATACCTACATCCTTTATGTTTGGAAGTGATAGCTTCCCTGGTTTTATACCTTCATGGTTGAATGGGGGTCAGAGCTCCCTGTTATTTTTCGGGCGTGTTATCCCAGATGGACAGAGGTAATGCCAGCGGTTGGCTTTAACAATTTTTTTTTGTTTTTTTGGTGGGGCCCTGTTGTCCCAGATAGAAGTTCCCGGGCCTGTTGTCCCAAAGAGATTGGCATTGCCTGCACAAGGCTTTGCCATTTGGCCTTTCCCAGCCGAGTTGGCCTATGTTTGGGCACATGCCCAAGTTCCAGTGCCTGTTATATTAGAGAGATGTTCCAGGGTCTGTTATCCCAGAGATAACAAATTAAGGCTGGGGAGACTCTTAGGTAATATGTGCTGCCCTGTTAGAGCTTTGGAAGAGCTGCAGATGGATTGGTGGGGTGACATGGTCTCTTACTATAGCATTTGGATGGATCTCCCCTTACTGTGTGCCAATTCAGGGTTGCCTTCAAGGCTGCCTTGCACGGCTTAGGGCAGTGATTCTCAATCTTCCTAATGCCGTGACCCCTTTATAAGTTCCTCATGATGTCGGGACCCCCAACTATAAAATTATTTTTGTTGCTACTTTATAACTGTAATTTTGCTACTGTTATGAATCGTAATGTAAATATCCAATATGCAGGATGTATTTTCATTGTTACAAATGAAATGTGTGTTCTGTGCACACACTGAACACAATGGGATTTATTTCAGAGGATTGGGCATAGGAGTGGGCCCTGAAGCTGCAATCCTATCCACATTTACATGGGCGTAAAGGTCCCCCTGACTATAATGGGATTTATTTCGGAGTAGGCATGCATAGGATTGGGCCCTGAGGCTGTCATTCAGCCCCAGCGCGTGTGCAGCTACAGCCGGAGGTCTGGCAAGCCTGACCTAGCCCCCTGTACCAGGGGTCTTTAGGCGACCCCCAGGAGATCTCTAGGCAACCCCAAAAGGGGTCCCGACCCCAACTTTGAGAAACGCTGGCTTAGGGTATCCTACAGCTGTTTATGGCCTGCATTCACTTTGTATTGGAGCCATTCACTTTGTATTGCATTCACTTTGGCTAGTTTGATGGGTATGTCTGCTGATGCCATCCGGCGGATTGGTCGGTGGTGGTCAGATACTTATAAGCTTATGTTTGGAAGTGAATGTTATACATTTATTATCATGGGAGTCTTGGCTCCCTGTTAACTTGTTTGGCCTTTTATCACAGATACATGTTTCCAGGGCCTGTTATCCCAGAGAGACATTTGCCGGGGCCTGTTATCCCAGAGAGATTGGCATTGCCTGCACGTGGCTTTGCCGTTGGGCCTTCCCAGCCAGGTTGGCCTAAGTTTGGGCGTGTGCCCAAGTTTCCCGTGGCCTCTTATCCCAGAGAGACGTTTGCTGGGGTCTGTTATCCCAGAGAGATTTGCATTGCCTGCACATGGCTTTGCCATTGGGCCTTCCCAGCCGGGTTGGCCTATCTTGGGCGCGTGCCCAAGTCGTATGTTACGTTTGGTTGTAGGGTGAATGCTTGGGCCTTGCTGGTGTCAGCTTGGCTTGTAATTCTAGGGGCTTGTGCCCAAATTGTGTCGTGAGAGTGGCCCAGCTGGCACCGGTTCGGGTCTGCTGGTGTTACATCCTGCATAAGGTGGCACCTTTTCAGGCATAGCCCGCATTTGTTTGGCCTTCGGGCTGCGGTTAGGGTTAGGGGCTCGGGTTGGCGCCCCCGGGCCCATTGACTGACCATTAGTGCTTGGTCGAGTGTGGTGCCGATATTTGGCCTGGAGTGCTGAATGTTGCATTCTAATTGAGCTATGTTTTCTCTTTCCCTCTTAGGAGGAACCAAGATTCGAATCCTGCTCATCGGCCACGCCATCCTCTTCTGGGCCAAGAAGAGGGCCGAATGCAGCGGATTTGGCACCCAGTTTGGGCTGAGGATCTCGGGCCTCCATCTCCTGGGTGGCTGTGAGGGGGATGAGTTGGGGGCAGTTCCTGCCTGCCCCTTTTGGAGTTCCTAGGAAGAAACCCGCCTCCACAGGTACTTCTGGTGCATCTGGGGGAGAATGGACTTCCTTGTCCTTGAGAGTGCAGATCATGGAGGAACTCTCCTTTGCGAGAGCCAGTTGCCTAAGAGTGTGCATCATCTGGTCTGAGATGTTGCCCACATGTGCGTGGTTGGGTGCCAGGAGCGTTCGGAGGGTGGATGTGTCCCGTAAGTGCATTAACACTTATGTGGCTCATTTCCTCATTAGTGTGGGTGGTGTGGATATTCCACACCCCCAACTTGAGTGGAGGCGGCCTGAGTTATACAGAGCCGATGGAGGGCATCTGTCTCCATTGGCTGCTGATATTTTCTTAGTTAACTTGCAGCAGGGACTGCTCCCTTTTTTGTAGTGGGGCGATTGAGCCAAGCACTAGGCTGGCTCACCGTGTGGCAGGAGTCGTGCGGAGTAGGCAGGATAGGCCTCGGTGTGCAGCAAGGGTTTGGGGCGAGTCTGCAACCTAGGTGCAGTGTCTGGCCGGACCTCCAGCGGCTGCACGTCCGGTTACTTTGATCTTGGGTTGGCAAAGATGGGCATCCTTGAACTCTGTTCAAGGAAGGCCCTGAGCCAGGCTGAGAACGTCCTTAACCACCTTTAACATCTGCATGGGGAACTACGCAGAGAGCCGTATCCCCTTAGACCACACGGCTATGGTTAGAGCAGTCCCTGTTTATTTAATAATGTTAATAATTAATAAAGTGGCCCTTTAATCCAGCACTTTTGTCTGGCTCTTTATTAGCATCTGTCTGGGGTAATGAAGCTGGTACACCTTGCAGCACCAGCTCACTTTCCGCTTCAGCAGACTGCAGAAGAGCCCGGGCAAAATGCATTGCTGCAGAAGGGCCTAGGGGGGCGGTGCCTGACTGTTCCTGGGCTTGCTTGCCCGGGGAAGCTCAGTTGGGCTCCAGCAAACATCCCCCACCCTCCCTCCCTGTAGTGCAGCTTAGGATTAGCTGGTTGCATTGGGGCCGGGTAGGAATTTTTTGGATGTCACCTGATTGGCTTGTGGTGGCATTCTTTTTTGCCTACCCTGAGATGTACAAGGGGAGAGAGTTAAAACACCTAATTGGCTTTTAAACCCGGTCACTTTGGCAGGAGTCATGCAGAATAGGCAAGATAGGCCTTGGTGTGCAGCCTTAGGTAGCAAGGATTTGGGGGTGAGGAAGCCTCCCTGTGATGCTTGTCCAGCTCCAGGAGTATGGTCTGACAAGCCCCCTTACCTGGATGGAAAACCTAGGCGCAGTGTCTGGCCGGACCTCTGGCAGCTGCACGTCCGGTTACCTTGACCTTTGGGTTCACAAAGACGGGCATCCTTGAACTCTGTTCAAGGAAGGCCCTGAGCCAGGCTGGGAACGTCCTTAACCACCTTTAACATCTGCATGGGGAACTATGCAGAGAGCCGTATCCCCTTAGACAAGCACGGCTATGGTTAGAGTAGTCCCTGTTTATTTAATAATGTTAATAATTAATAAGTGGCCCTTTAATCCAGCACTTTTGTCCGGCTCTTTATTTGTGTCTGTCTGGGGTAATGTCTGAATTCTGGCTTCTTTTTTTGCCTCGTGGGATACTCAGTTGTGGTTGCTTTTCTTATGTGCTTGTAGAGGGGTACCATTAAATGGAGCCCTGGAGCATTAAATGGGTTGATTTGTCTTCTCCCCATTCACACAGCCCACCTTTCATGGTGTATCTCCATTTCCTCAGGTTGTCCTTGGATCTTCCTACCCCAGCATCAGTCTCTTTAATGTAGGATATCTTTCCCTACCTACAATATTTTAAACAGTGCTGTCTCTGGTTCGTCCTTAAATGGGAGAACTGTTCAAAATTTTTATTTTTGCTTTTAATCTGCTGAGTTTTAATTACAAAAGCTAAAAGTTTTATTGGACTGAAGAGATTGTCTTTCCTGCAGCGAATGGGGGATGCTTGCTTTTTTGGTTGATTCTCTTTTGTTGACTTGCTTAGGTAGAGTACTTGCCCTCCTGCTGCAACTGAGTGGCAAAATATGAGTTTGGCAGGTTAGGAGGTTTGCACTGGTTGGATAATTATCTGCCCTGCTATAAATGGGTGGAGTTTACCTTTAAACTGATTTTTAAAAATGTGTTCTCTTCTAAGTAACTTGTTTGGAGTAAAGTGCTTACTGTATTCTCTCATTTCTTACTTATTTTCTAACGCAAAGTTATAGAGTAAGTCAAATATCTGTATTCAACTCAAATCTAATGCACCATAGACTCTAATATGCACTGCAATTTTAAAAGGCTTGATATAAAAAAATTTATTGGCAATTGGAATGCACAGCTGCAAAGCAGGTGCAAAATTTAATTTTACTGCATACAACAATGTTATATGATAATAGTAATATGACAATGGGTTTTATCTTATTATTTCTACCTAATTGCACTACTTTATACAACAGTGGGTTTATGCTACATTTTTATTACAACATAGGAAACTCATAAGCTAAATACTGATCTGTACTTACAATCAAAATACTGTATTTACTCAAATCAAATGCATCATCAAATATAATGTGTACCCCAATTTTTGAGACTAAATTTGACTGAAAAAGGTGAGTTAGATGTTAGCAAATATGATAATCTATTGTGCAGCTATATCATCAAATATCCAATATCCACGAGGTCCATATATTTCTTATTTTCTTGAGTTTCTGTTGCCTGCGTAATGACATCAGTATTCAGCCTGCTGTATGAAATGAGTTTGACAGCTCTGCTCTAGAGTGCTTGCAAAATCTTTTCATTTTCTATTGCTAAAATCTGTTAGATGTGAGCTTTCCAGAAAGCCTATATAGATCAAAAGGGAATCAACAGGTTCTGTATCCTCTCCCACACCAAAAGCAGTGTGTGTTCTGAGGGTTTCTCCAACACCGCCCATGGTTCAAAATTAGAACTTCATTAACCACATTTATGCTAAACCAGTGTTTCCCAATCTTTTTAACATCAGGCCACTTTTAAAAATGATACTCTGTTGGGACCAACCAAGATTTGCCAAACTTTTTTTAAAGTGATCTAGTAAGAAATAGTATTTTATTTATTTATAAGTAATAATAACCAGAAAACAATCCTCAAATATTTATCTTCCTATCTTCCCTATCTATATTTATAAATGTTTGCAAACTTCAAGAGCTGGGGTTTTTGCAGGGCAATTAGCAGCTATACTATCTTAATTTTGAATAGCCTCAGGGCTATTGATCCTATTGATCCTTATCTGATCCTTCTATCACCCTTTGGCAACACCACCAAACAAATCAGAAGCCACAGTGGGTCCTGACACACATTTAGAAACTACCAAGTTAAACTAAACTGTCACTGTCCACATTGATGGTTCTGGGAAATATTCCTGCTATGACCACCAGAAATTCAGGCTGAATCCCTGGGTAAACATCTGGAAAGAGGAAAGCTTGAGCTGTTGATGTGATTGTTCCAGTATGGCCTCTACCTTGACACAGAGCCTAGGTGAATTTTAGGACTAACATCAGGGTGCTGTGGACAATGGACTAAATGACTAGATGAGGGAGAACGAGTTGAAACAATATCTGGATAAACACAGAAATGCTGTTGGTCCAGAAACCTGTCTCTAAACAGAGCTGTACACTTTCTGAAGAAACAGCTTAGGAGACTTCCTGGATTCCACATTGCTCCTGGATAACTAGGCAGCAAAAGTGTCAGGGGCAGAAAGAGTGTTTGCTAACTGGGTCCATACCTGACCAAGGTCTGTATCTGTTCCATTCAGTGCCACCAGACCCAGTCAGGCATTGGTGATATCAAAATTGGACTACCACAATCCACTCTATGTAAGACTTCTTGATGTCCATTTGGATACTAGATGCAGAATTGGCTGTGTGTGAATCTCATAAGGGCCAGACATCCAGACTCCTACACACTGTTGTTTTTCCAATTAAAATAGCTTCCAGTGCTTCTCTGAATGTCTTTCAAGGTGCTGGTGATTATCTTTACAGTCATGCCCTACAATCTAACTAAGGGAGCATCTAAGAGATATTCACATCGACGTAGTTACGGCACCACCTAGTGAAAACCTATGGGAAATCCATATTGCAATCCAGAGTAAACTGTTATTATGTCTGAGCAAGGACTCCCTGTAGTTACTCTGGATTGAACCATGGAAACTGAAGGACGGCCTCCTCCCCCCAATACAAGATGGTCTATGTCTTAAGGGACTATAATCGCTCAGTGGTTAAGATGCTGTGTCTGTCAGTCGGAAAGTTGGCAGTTTGAGATGGAGTGAGCTTTTGTCCCTAGCCCAGCTTCTGCCAACCTAGCAGTTCAAAACCATGCAAAAACACAAGTGAATAAATAGATACCACTTCAGTGGGAAGGTAAGTGTTCTATGCCCATGGCACCCTGGTGTCCAGCACTCAGTTATGCCAGCCACATGACCATAACTGGACAACGCTGGCTCCAAAGGCTTTGAATTGGGGATGAACACTTCCCTCTATGGTAGGTTAAGACTATACAGGAGAAAACTTTATTTTTATCCATTAAGATTAATGTCTCCTATGAAAAAGAGAAATTGCTCAATTTTTATCAAATCTAAATAAACAGCAGGTGTATTTAAGCTGAATGTAAAGATCTTTGTATAAAAAGGTTATAGAAAATATTACATCTTTCACTATTAATGAGGTTGCAATTTTGGTTTTAGTTCAGATTAGTAGCTGAAAATACAAATCTTCCCTTTGTGTAATCTAAAATGTTCCATTAGAAGCAAAACATAGTAACTAATTAGACACAGATTACTGAAAGTCAAGAGAATCAGTGTTCTGGATGAGAAGGAAGTTTCAGCACCAGTGATCACTAACAAAATAAATTAAAGCGATTCACCTTTCCAGTGCCCACATCCTCACCTACAGGCCTGGGCTTATTGCCAAGCATAATATTAATATTCTCGTGTGGAAAACGTGTGAAAATTTACAATATCAAGTGCTGGCAAAGTTACTTGTTTCCTCCCCTTATTTAGTACAAATTAGCTGTGATCCAGAAGGAGTATAAATGCATAGTAGTACAGTCTCTCTCTCTCTCTCTCTCTCTCTCTCTCTCTCTCTCTCTCTCCCCCTTTGAAATGTAAAAAACCTTCAATCCTGGTGTTAAAATCATTCATCAACTCCAGGTGACCGATTTTCACACAAAAAACTACTTCTTAGCTGGAATTCCTTCTCCCTTTCTGACATGAGGGAACAGTTATGAATACAAAGCACTACTGTGCTGAAATGAAGAAGAGGGCAAGGTGGAAAAGAGAGCGGAGTAGGATTCCCATATATTTCCCCCCCCCCCAAGAAAAAGGGGGATATATATCCTCAATTTTTGAGGACTGTGTTTGCATACTGGCAAGTGTATAGAGGGTCCTGTCCCAATTTTATGGAAGACAATTATGGCAGCCCTAGAGTGGAGGCAAGATGCTCCAAGCATGGCTACAGACTTGCACCCTGGGATACTCATACAATGTGGGTAAGTAAGTGCCCATCTTTCTGCCCATTCAGAGCCATAAAGGGAGATTTCTGACCATGCATAAAAGCAAGACAGAGAATGAGGGGAGTGAGGACTACAGATTCAATTGACTAGTATTTTGCAGTAAGAAGAAGATTCTTAACTTTTTTTCAAAAACCTATTCATTTCCCCCAAAGCTAAACATCAAACTAGTTCTGACTCTTTTTTTTCTTTAGAAATAGTCATTGTTGGGAGGGGATTGATCTGTTCTAAAAAAGAGGTCTAGCACACAGAGAGCTATGGAGGAACCTTCAGTGGAACATTGTGAGCAAGGGAGAAACATGTCTCTCCATACTGATATTGGTCCACAAATGTGGTAATTGCTGCCCTACTGTTTGGGTTGAGAAATCTAGCAGGAAAATAGTGCAGGTGGGAGAAGAGATCCTCCCTCTGCAGGTATCACAGATCCAATCTGATTCATGATTCTTGGTGTACAAATACAAAACAAAAATGCAGGGATGTATTTTAAGTATCGCATACTTAATACAGCATCTTTCACTTGTGTGACCTTCAGAATGGGAAACATCAGGATGGGAGGAGAGAAACAGAATTATTGATCAGCATATGGGGTTACCAGGAAGCTTTATGGTGGTTTCTAGATGCCTTCTTTACATCACCCATTGTATCATCTCCATGGTTGACTTCCTCCCATAACAAAGCATACAAAAAGGGAACTCCTTCAGCGTCTGTACCATGTGTTGACGGTGTCCACTTTTTGTGGATTAGAGTTCCCTCCAATCCATGGTGGATGCAACATGGGGAAACCTGGCTGGCCTGTCGCAGGGGCCTGTCACCAGGACGATGCCTTTCCCACCAAAGTGGTCCCTATTTATCCACAGTTCTTGCATTTGGATCCTTTTGAACTAGTAGGTTGGCAGGGCTAAGGATGGGAATTCACCCCATCTGGCAGCACTCGGGGTCTTGAACTGCTGGCCTACTGAGCAGAATTCCAGTCAAGCAGTGTTCTCACTCCAGTGGTCTAACCACTGAACCACTTTTTGGAAAGTAAGGAAGTGGACTTTTTTCTGGATATTTGGCAATCCTTTGCCCAAGAATACTTCTTGAAAATGTACAGAAGTTGAAGACACAAACTGGATGCGGTTTCCAGTCTGGAAGGCCTTTTCAAAAGGGCTGGAGCAACTTCCAAATGTAGAAGCCCTAATATGCCCTAATGTGAGAATTGCTGTGCAGTGTCCCTACTCCCCTTCCAGATTCCAAGAATTCCCCCATTTCAGTAACCCCGGGGGAGGGGTCTCAAACATATATGAGAGGCCCACTATATACATTAGGGGTGAAATCCAGAGTAACTACAGGGAGTCCTTGCTCCGGAGTAAGAACAAGTTACTCTGGATTGCAATAGGAATTTCCCATAGGTTTTCAGTAGGTGGCGCAGTAACTACGGGTGCACGTAATGTCTCTTATGTGCTCCCGTAGTTACTCTGGATTGTGCCCTAAATTTTCTTTTCACACATCTTCATTCAGATCCAATCTAAAACATCAAGCCCAAAAAAGGGTGGCCATTATCTCACCTTTATCAGAAAAACAGCTAGAATATGCCAATGATTCCAATGCAGAATAACCAATGATTCAGTAGTAGGGTTCCCCCTCCCCATTGAGATATAAGTATGTCACACTACCTTTCATATACCTTCCATTTTCCCTAAATCATAAGAGCGTCTTAGTGGACTTATTTGAAGATTCTCCCAAACACCTGCCAGAAAGAATAGGGCTTGATTTCTATACTGCAATTATCATGAATGGCATGTAAAGATCCTTTGTTTTGCCAGCTTTCTTAGCAAAATCTTTGTTTCAAGCACAAACATCAAGGCAACGGTCAACATTGCTAAGAAATTGTCTACCTTTTATAAACCACTTACATTTCTTTGGAGTCTCCTTTTTTTCCTTGTTTGCTCAAGAGAGAATGGTTCCTATTTGCTTGCAATGGCTCTTCCTTCAAAATGTTAAGAATGGGGTCACTTCAGAAGACACTGAATGATCTATATGAGAAAGAACAGAAAAAAACTGTTTTTGTTGTTTTGCATACAAATTTTCTGAGGGTTTGACAGAAAAACACATTCTCCATTATCTTCAATTTGTCAGTTTACACATACAAAACACACACACAAAACTGGATATTTATACAAAACGTATCATTCTTAGACAAAACACATTTTTGTCAAAACTGAAAACCAAGGCTTATAGGTAAATTTGCCTACCATGAAGTTGTAACACAACTCAAGAACAGAAATTAACAACTGCTTTCAGAATATTAAAATCGCTCTTCCAGATTTTTATCTAAACCACATTTTGAGGTCAGGCCATGTTAAACTTCTCCTGAAAAATATGGGAATCACATGAAAACCATATCTTGAAAATATGAAAACGAATAAAATTAAAGTTTCAAACTAGAAAATTGCATTGCATTATTAAAAATGCCTCCAATTTTATCTACTTCTCCTATATTTAGTTTAGCAGAGCAATCAATCTATCCCATCTAGACAACATATATGCCATTCTTGCATCTGTTACAAAAAAACCTCCTGCGGACTTGCTATTCCAGTTATAGGTGAGGCTTCAGCATCCACGGGGGAATCTGTTCTTAGACCCCAACTAATAGGAATTTTTGTGGAAAGTTAAATGTGTGACGTCAGTGAAGCTCAGTCAAGACCAGGTGACCTGCACTGAGTCAGATCTGTGGATGTATCATCAATAGATAAATTGGCTTCAGAGCCTATACATACAGACCTCTCCAATCACCCTTCCAAAAGCTTTATTAACTGTGCACCTGACACCATCCTGACTGACGAGACCAAGGATGCACATACAAAACTTACAGCACAATCCAGAGACCTACAGGACCACTTACATCGATGTAAGACATTTACGTTGATGTAGTTACGGCGCCACCAATGGGAAACTTATGGGACATGCATAGGGCAATGCTGAGTAAATTTTTCTTATGTCAGCCTAAGAGGTCCCGTACTTACTCTGGATTGCACTGTTAGAGACATTTTTCTTTCTATCACCATGTTCTTGTTTCTGTATTATTAGCTCTATGTTGTTATGGCTCCCCAAAATCCTGGAGACCATTATGACTCACCCTGTATTTACTACTTCAAAATAAATCTGGACTCAGGTCCATTCTGGGTTACCTGGTGGAAGTCTGTTGAGGAATCATGGGTCCCTTATTGACAGAGGTTGTTAGTTTCACAGTACAGAAAAAATCTAACTGAATTCCCTAGGTAAACCACTGCCCCATCACTAGGTTTTCTCTTGAATAAACCAGAGCATACTAACATCATATATCAGTTAACTTGATTCCTACTTTACAAATGCTCCTCTTTCTTAAAGAATATGGTACGCACTATACGAAAAGAACAGATGTAAAGCATTCATGTCATGGCTTTTCTACCATATATTTCATGCTTTTATATTCTCTCTCTCTCTCTCTCCTCCCAAAGTGCAAGACTCTATTACTTGCTAACACTTTATTTTTTATAGTATTAAATATACAGAATACAATAGAACGACATTTGCAATTCAAGAAGCTTCATTTATTATAGTCAACATTTTCAAGTGTTACTTGGCTATCAGTGCTTTACCCCCTCTGTAGGGAAAAGACATTAAGAGAAAATCTTTAGGGGAAAAATACCCTATCTGCATTTATTTTGCAATTCAGTATTGACAACAGTATTTTCTAAACATTTCCTATTCAATGCTAGATATGTAATTACCTTTAGTTCATAGTCTAGACAATATTGCTTTGGTAGTATTTAAGACTCCTTGTAACATGCTTGCTGTTTTAAGTAAGCTAGGCTAAATCTTGACCAGATAAATTAGCAAAGAATGCAATAAAAGCGGTAATAAAAGAACTTTATCCTCCAAACCTTCAAGTTGCTGCTAAATGAGATTTCTTTGAAATGCAGATCAGTTGAACTAGATTAGTGAATTTTAGCTCCTGTCAACATCATAACAAAATACAAATACAATTGTTCACTAGCCTTATCTCCATGCTTCCATCTGCTGCCTTGTTATTTACTTTCCTTGATTTACTATGCAGATCTAAATAAGGCACATCAAGGAGGGCTTACAACACAATGGCTTCTTAAGCTTTACATCAAGGTATTTGAAACTGAAGCCCTGAAAAGGGCTGCCATCAAAGACATATCTCTAATGAACTTCCATATCAGAGGAGGTTTGGTATTTAATACTGCTGTGAAAAGGAAAAAGCTACAAATCAGAATGGCCTATGCAGGAAAATGCCTGCAAATCTTGATGAGATTAACACCTACCAGAATTAATAACCCAATAAAAATGATATCGGGTTCTTCGAAGAGTTAAACTTCAACCCTGGCACAAATAATGCTTTGTGTCAGAATGCCAAAAGAAAAGAATCTGTTGACAAGGTTGAAAGGTTAGCATCCCCCTCCCTTTTCCCAACAAAAGCTGTAAATGCAGCCTCTCCCCCCCCCCCCAAATCCATTAAGACACTGTTGACAAACCAGGGCTCAAATAATTAACATAGTCAACAACATTACTGAATTGCTTTCTATGTCATCAGAATCTTACAGTACCTTGGGAAGGGGGGGCAGGAATAACTTAAAGTGATGTGAAGCACACAACATTAGTTCATCAATTCTAACTACTTCCTCCACAAAGAAGATTGAAAATAATGTCAATCCATTTAAAAATAATAATGGAGTGATTAGACCAGTGATTTTCAACCAGTGTGCGATGGCACACTGGTGTGCCACAGAAAGTCCTCACGTGTGCCGCAGGAATTTGAGGACTGACATTCATTAATAGGAAAATTGGGGGATTTGAACAGTCGAGTGTGCCTTGTCAGTGGTAAAAACAATTGATGGTGTGCCTTCACAGTTTCAGTGCCTTGTTAGTGTATGCCATGAGAGTAATAAGGTTGAAAATCACTGGATTAGACAATACTAGAAAAACTTCACTCAGAGAAAAATTGCATGAGAAAAGAAAGTTTGTCGTTTCTTGTCTACTTTTTCCAATATATTATACACAGGAAATCTCTCAAAGTGTTTCTGCAGAGTCTTTCACAACTATCACTGACTGCACACGTGCGAATATTTGACTGTTTCTATTACTAAGTAATACAGTCCATAAACAATAAAATCCCCCCAAATTAAAAAAATACACCATTTAAATCATTTATATTCTTCTATAACAAGTGAAGATCCCACAAGCATGTTCTGTACTGTGGATCAATCAGTTCCAAACCAAAGTAGACGTGTTACAGCTCTTGTGCCTGGGAATCATGCTGGAGGCTCACCAGATGATGAAAACTGAAGTATGCTGTTGTATGGCAGCCCCACATGGCATCCATTAGCTCCTGGGCATGTCAAACTTCACAACTATCCTACAGTCAATGACAGCAAACACCTTCCCTTTTCTTCTCGCCTCCAAACATATACTTGACTCTCTACCCTTCTTCCAGATTACAAGGCAGTCTTCCAGAAAGCAAAAGTCCCAAAACAGAACTAGGATCCCATGGCTGTACGCTCACAGAAATCACAGTTGTCTGTTTGCTAGATTTCATTTCATATGTTTCCAGACTTATTTGTCACCACAAGAGACCCGATTTGCTTAATGAAATGGCAAAACAACAGATTTGCATATGCAAAAAGCAGGTGCTGTAACAGGTTTAAAGTACTCTTGACCTGAAGCATGTTTATTTTTTTTAAAAAAAGGTTCATGAGCAACAGCTGTCTCTAAGGTACAGTGCCTGTGATGGCAGTCAAACCCTGCCATCTGTAGTAATTCTGCTTAAAAAATGACAATCCGAATTAAAAATTGGTCACCAGATCTTGTATAACTAATTATCACAGCAACTACATCCATATGCTGAATTCCCAGGATGGGAAAAGTTGCAAAAATTAAAAATCCATTAAGCTACACAGTGCAAAGGAGATAAATACAAGGGTTTCTTGGAACCATTTCAATATACTCAAATTAAGAATTGTTGTACATTTTAACTTTTGGCTTTTAGTACATTCAGAACCCAAAGCTATGCATATCTACTTAGATGTATGTCCTTTTGTAATCAATAGATCTGACTCCCAGGTAAATGTAAATAGGACTACAGTCAAAGTGTGATAGTTTTACTATTAGTAAAACTATTACTATTAGTAAAACTACTACTAATAGTTTTACTATAAATTTTATTAGTTCAGATGTAACTTAATATAAGCCTAGGTTTTAATGTGTCACAGAAAGTTTCAACAAGCATTTTGATATGTCATAACTGAACATAACACACAAAAATAAATAAATAAATAAATAATAAATAAATGAATAAATAAATAAATAAAATAACAAATGCAACATAACGGAGGGCACAATCCTAACCAATTTAGGCAAGCACAGTTCACATTCCCCGTGATGAATTCCCATCTCCTTGTTCTTATGGTGACATGGAAAGGCCAGCAAACATCTGTGCACTAGCTTAACACCCCCTGGAGTGGTGCAGAAGTGCTTTATGGCACTTTTCTGACATCCCCAGACCAGCACTGGATTTGTGCTGGGACGTGTGCCAGCATAACCCAGGTTATGATTGAATAGTATCTACCATTCACCCAAAGTTTCTTCAATGGAGTGGATTCACATATAACATCACAATCCTATCTTCTGCTGGAGCAGGCAGGTTGGATATACTTACACTGCATCCCATACAAGTTTGGGGCTGCTGTGGTGATACCCTGAGGCAAAGGGATTTGAGGGCATCACATGGGTAGAGCAATGGGAAGATTTTAATGACATTTAGGACTTCATAGAATCCAGTTCAATTCAATACTTTCATTTAGCATATCATATCCTTTTTAGAATTCAAATGTAGCATACCATAATTCCAAGTTTCTTTCCAGTCACTGAGTAATAAAAGATGCATTATGCTACCTCAGTGACACAGCAAACATTTTATTACTTTCATATTTTACACATGTAGTTGCTTCTGAAAAGAAAACAGAAATGAGAACTGGTTCAGAAAGTAGCAAACATTTTAATAACTGGAGCAACTGCAGAGAACATAGAATATCAATGTTAAGAAATCTCTACCGGCTACTACCAATCTGTTGCCAGGCTGAAATCAAGGTGCTCTTCTTAACTGTTAAAGCCTTGAATAGCAGACTAAAAGACTGCACTCCCACCAGTTGAGACTGGTGCACTGCACTCCAACATGGATCTCCCACCAATTGAGATTGGTTTCCAAAGCAATTATCTGCCCTTGTCATTTAGAGCAATAGGAAAGAAGGACTATACAGGTCCAACCTTGTTATACACAGATTTTTGTATACACAAATTGGGCTCAATGTGAATGGCCACTGCAAACCACAGTTTAAAAAACTGCTTTTCTACTGTTGTAGATAGGTAGTCATGCAAGCAATTATTCCATTTTTCAGTCCCAGAAACCAGCCCCTGCATATATTGAGGAACTACGTTATTCAATTAGATGCAATAGAGGAGAAAGAAACCTGGAAGTGGGTCTTTAAAACTATTTTAACATTGTTTTCTTTTTACACAATTTTTTTAATCCATTGGAGGTTCCAGAACAGAACCCTTGTGGATAACAAAGGACACCTGTACTATTCTGGAACATTAATTTTCACAGTTAGTGTAAATCTCCAGTCCATATACCAATTTACTCTAAGGGTGCAATCCTATACAGGCTGGTCTTCAGCAACTGCAGCTGTTCTGTTCTCAAAATCTCCGTGGATGCAGAACACAGCGGAAAATGAAATGAAACCGTCTGACCTGTTTTCAGAGGTGTGGATAGGTTATGTTCAAGCTCCCCATGTCCCAGAATTCCTGCCAGAGCCTTCCAGCAGACATTTCTTGTTTTCACAATTTTTCTTCTATGTTTTCAGCTTTGTTTTTCCTCTATGGGTCCTCCAGATGTGGGTTCGGAACCCATAGCTGGTCAAACAAACAGGTTCTAAATCCGTTGATAAAGAGGACCTACTACACTTGCTTTCCAGGAGTAAATGTCACTGAACACAATAGCACGTCCTTCAAAGTACAGCTGTATAGGATTTCTCAATAAATATGCTTAAACCCAATATTTTTAATGCTTTATGGTCTGGGCTCAAATACAACAGCAGCTCTGTCACAAAATAGGTTATTAGTGAAAAGGCACATGTAGTAAATAGGTCATGTACCTTGACACGCAAAAGGATTTGCAATTTTATAAAATTATCACTTCTGTAAAGATGACAAAATATTTATTTTTCTTGATCTGAAAGCCTGAACCTGACCCTCAGCAAAGAGTGACTTGTTTTGGAGCTATGCTGGCAGAAGGTAGCAACATATGCCCCAAGCCCCAAGTTGGATGCTCTTTCTATAGTCCAATGTGCTTGTCAAAAGATGTTACAATCACAAATCTTTTTTTTTGTCTAGAAATACTTTGACTGTATAAAGAAAATCTCCGTTCTCCTTCTGCATATAAAAACATAAAGCATTGAGTTGTGTCTTAAATTGAGTTGTGTTTAAAATAAATGACAACATTTTTAAAAAAATGTAATCTATAAACCTTTTTTAAAGAAAAATTCAACAATTATATAAACCAAAAAAAATTCAGACTTCACACATTAAGATACTAATTTCAATATGAAGCCATCGCATGCCATTTTTAAGCAAGTTTAGCTTGTACAAACAACTCATCTCTCCTGAGAACCTTGTCCATTAACATTTGTGCCATTTCCAACTCATTCCTTTTGGTATCTGGTTTTAAAGCTAATATCCAACTTTGCCAATGACATTTGCAGCAATAGGTATGTTTACAAGAATATGTTTGAATATGTGTATGTTTACACATATTCTTCAATGATCATCCTCTAGATCAGTGATTTTCAACCAGTGTGCCATGAATAGACCTCAGGTGTGCCGTGGGAATTTGGAGACTGACATTCATTAATAGGAAAAGTTGGGGGATTTGAACAGTCTGGTGTGCCTTGTCAATGGTTAAAAACTACTGATGGTGTACCTTGACTATTTCAGTGCCTTGTTAAGTGTGCCATAAGATGAAAAAGATTGAAAATAACTGCTTTAGATAATTCAATAGCAGGGCATGTAGTCAGGAAAGGGAGAGCCTCACCAGAGTCAATAAATTTTTAATGTTTTTAATGTTAATGTTTTTAATTCTAAATTTTAAATGTTTTTAAATCTTTTGTGTGTGTGTGTTTGTGTGTTTATCATATTATTTATCATGATGTTTTTATTATGTTGTAGTCACCTTGGCTCCACATGGCAGAGAAAGGCGAGGTAAAAATCCTTTAAATAAATAAAATTAATAAATAAACTGTAAAAAAACAAATCTTGCCTTTCTGTGACACTCCCTTCATCTCCAGCAGTTAGGCTACAACCCTAAGAGCACTTTCCTTTGAGTAAGCCCCATTGAATTGAATTGAACCTACTTTTGAGTAGATACAGATAGAATTGCACTGTTAGTGAGTTAAGCAGTACATACTCACAGGCACATTACAATACACAGGGAGGTAGCTAGCAGCTGATCCATTGTAATCATGGCTAACTTCCAATGAAAAATAGGCAGGGAGGTTGACTTCTAATGAAAAACAGGCAGTGTTTGCATCAGTAATTCTTGGGGAGGTAGTGGGCAAAGTTGCCTCCGTTCTGTCCAAAGAAAGCCATGAGAACCACAGAGAGCCAGATCAAGGAACCTGGAGCTCTAATACATCATGGGAGGCTACCTCAGAGGGACATGTTGCTTAACCCTCCCTAACTATGAGTGGGGGAAGAAGTGCTCCAAGGACAGTGTCTTTAGGATTGCAGCCACAGTGTCTTAATCACTCAGGGTGACCATATAGAATGAAGGACAGAGTGCCTATCCATTGCACAGAAGAGGGAAATAGGGAAGGTTTAGTTCATCATAGTTTAAAAGAAGCACCTGCTGCAATTCCCTCTTCTATGAAATGGTTAAAAGTACAGACACTTCGTCCTCCATTCTATATTGTCACCCTGTAACCACCTGCACTACCACAGCCCTTTCTTGGAAATAAGTATACAAAAATCTAGTAAAGCTTTCTGTTAAAATTGTTTTGCCTCATTCAAAACAACTGAAATTAAAATAATTATCTCAATTACATTTTATCTGAAGATAAAAAATCTGTAAGTTGTACATGTGCTTGAAGATGCCCAATTTTTTGTTAATCCCTAAAAGCCACTCAGCCATCTCATAAAATATTTTTAACAATAGTGCTTTTTTACCTATTGCCTCTTGCTGTTACTATATTAATAAAGATTTAGCAAAATTAGATTGCGTGGATAATTTAATAAGCAGGTCTGATATTTTGTGCTAACTTTAAAATTCAGGTAATGAATTCTTTTTATCTCACCATCCTGATAGCTTGTAGAACTGCAGTGGTACCCAAGATCTAAGGCACAGTTCCTTTCTTCCTAAGGCTGCAATCCTAAAGACACTTTCCTGGAAGTAAGACCCATTGAACACAATGGAGCTTACTTTTGAGTAGACATGGTTAGGAGTGGTCCTCCTAAAACAGTGGTCCTGAACCTTTTTGGCCCCAGGGACCAGTTCTGTTGGGGAAAAAATTTCCAGGGACCTACCCAGGGGTGGCGGTGGGAGAGTCCTGCCTCTGGCGACCTGGAAAGAGTGCTTCCCTTCCTAGAGCACAGCACAGCTGCCTCTAGCTGTAAATCCCATTACAATAAATAGAGCTATTGCTAGGTTACTGTGGAGAGGATTGCAGGTGAGAGCCCAATGTCTCAATGCATGTCCACTCAGAGCAGGGATTTTCAACATTTTTCAGTGCAGGATGCATTGAAAATGCACAAAGCCATCCTACTCACTCTTATTTGAGAGTAAGGCTGCAATCCTAAAGACACTTTCCTGGGAGTAAGACCCATTGGACACAATGGGGCTAACATCTGAGTAGACATGGTTAGGACTGTGCTCTAAGATTCATTGACTACAATTGACTTATTTCTGAGTAGACAGGCATTGAATTGGACTCTAAAGCTTCAATCTTATCCACACTTTCCTGGGAGTCAGTTCCACTGCCTACAATGGGACTTATTTCTGAGTAGACATGCACAGATTGGGATCTAGGCTGTAATCCTGTTTATGCTTTCCTGGGAGTAAGCTCTACTGACTACAATGGGACTTACTACTGAGTAGATAAGCATAGGATTGGTCTCTGAGGGTGCAATCCTCCGACATAGCCTTCCTGCTGTGAGGAGGGGAAGATGCACTTAGAGGAGTCCTCTCACGGACTGGTCAGGCAGCTACCAAGGACCTCCAGTGGTCCCCGGATCAGGGGTTGAGAAACCCTGCTCTAAAAACCAGCCAGGGGAGCAATGGAATCCTCATGGAAAAATTCACTAACCTTTACTATGTACAAATTGGTAGTCCTTGTTAGTATTTGAATTTAATAATAAAACATATTTGTTCAGGCAAGTTGATTCCAGGCTGATGCAATACTGAAGAAGGCTGATGCAATCTAGCTGATGCAATCTGAAACTGCTCTTACAGCATGAGTCAGCAGAATTGAAAGTGCTGAGTCACTGATCACCTGACTGTAATATCTATAACTGATTGGTGTTCCACTAAATTTAAGTGTGTATGAGATTATTGCAAAGTGTGGGTTACTGAGGAGGAGTATTTTGCTGTTTTGATACTCTGAAAGACTGAACTGTATCTGTGGACTGACTTGTGGACTGTTTAACTGGATTTACTGAGATTGGAATACCCCTGAACTTGATGTATGTATATGACTGATCTACTGCTCTGACCTTGGACTGTGTTACTGGACTTATCTTCTGCCTTTCGTTTAAACAATATAGTTATCTTTAACTATAAACAGCTGTCGTGTTTACTCTGTGCTGCTGCCCATTTGCCTCTGCACAACTACTCTGCTAAGCCCTGCACATTAGCAGGGTCTCACAACCCCAACAGTCCTAATGGACAGCAACAGTCCATAGTCCAATAGATCAAGGGAGCCATCATTTGGCATCCTGTATCACACAGCAGCCTACCAGATGTCTCAGGGAGCTCACAAGACATCCAGGTGCCCCCTTCATTTGGCATTTGGAGGTTGTCCACAGATGGCTTTCAACAACCCTTAAAGATAATAAGGGCCCAATTCTATCCAGAAATAGAAGGGGGGGGGGAGGGAGAACAACAGTATCAATGGGCAAACTAACTTTTGACCACAAGTTTTTATTGCCAGCAATAGTCCAACAATTTAATATATCAGGATTGAATGACCATTTTGATTTACAATCCATGTTGTTAAACATTATATTTTAATAAATTTTAGTTGCTACTCTGCTAAGAATATACACCAAACTATTCCAGTATTACACATACTTCATTTCCTCCACACCCTTGGCTTTTCCCTTTTTCTAATTCTGCAACAACAAATTCTTTGTGTTTACACATTAGATAGAGAGGAAGAAAAAATGGCAGCCGAGGAAGGAGGACAAAGAACATGGGAGTCACCGCTATCCCTAGTGGCCAAATTGCTTAGTTAAAACTTTGAGTGACTTGGAGTAAACCAGTGTGACCTTCCTCACTTCCATGACTGCAGGTTTGGCAAGGCTAAAATTGCCTCTTAGCGCTGTCAACACTTAACAGCCCTACCCTGTCCCTGTACTTTATGCCCTTTCCTCGCATTTGCAACAAAGCTCATCCGTGAGTGTCTATCATTTGCCTCTGAGTTATGAATGCCTTACAAAAAAGATATTTACAAAGGCAAGGTTGTTGTCATCAGAAACAGTTGCATGGATGGTTCAAGAGTGCCTGTTTCAATGGTAAAAAGCATTTTCAAACCATTAATACACTACCTTCGAAATAAGATTTCTCTTCTTTATATTGGAGAGGCAGAAAATCATATTGTTTAGCTAAAAAATTTGCTTTTCAAAAATGAAGCACGTCTATATTCAGCAATTGTCACAGCCTATTCCATATATAAATTTCACATGATGAAGTAGATTTAAACAATTCTCAGCACCGAATAGACGTGCTAACAAAGACAGGACAATTTAGCAATCACTCTGAGACTACATGGGGAAAAAAACAAACCAAAAGAAAGCAAATCACATTTGTATCCACTTAAAAGATGAAGCACCCCCACACACACAATGTATATGGTTTAATGTGGCATGAATTTATCTGCACTGTAAGCAGAGCTGGTCAAGTTCAATTAATTAGAATACATGATCTCAGAAAGCTGTGATCATCATTGTTTTAAATTAGCATAAGTACAGTATTAATTAAGCATTCTTATTATTGCTTAGAAAGCAAGAAGAATTAGGTGTGAAGGGGGAGACTGACATTTCGTACAATAAAAACTATGCATTCAAAAACCTTTGTGGAACATTGTATCATTACAGATATCCATATTTTTCTCAATTTTGTCAAATGCATTATTATTATTTTTTCTAAAGAATGTATATTACTTTTGAAATGTCATTCAGAAAACCATGGAAAAGTTTTTTGTGTTTTATTTTTGCAATTATGTTAACTATTAGGAGTAGCCTCAAAAGTTGTCCAGTGGATACTGACAACTCTCATCCAAACTGTGTTAGCTACACAAAAGGGGAGCATACCAGTATCCACATGAGGGGAACTGTGGTACATCAAGTCAGCATACTGACAAGTTTTGCATGAGATTTTTCAAAGTGTCAGGCATTTAAAAACAAACAAATTAAAAAATTTTTACTATGGAGTTCAGAAAATTCAGAAGCCAGAAACACAGTTTATCCTCCCACCTAGAAAGTATTGATCATCCAGTAGAGGCAAATAGATCCCTTTCTGCAGCTTCCTCAGTTAACTGGAATGGAAGATTTTGGCTGCAATCCTAACCACACTTTCCTGGGAGTAAATACTATTGAACACAATGGAACTAACTTCTGAGTAGATATGCTTAGGATTGCACTGCTAGTTTTTCTTTTTATTGTATTGTCTACTGTGTTATGTCTTAATAGGAGTTTTGTAGCTGTCACAGATTACAACACGTAGACCATATCTGGCCAACCAACACATTTGCAACCACCCACATTGTGGCATCATAATAGGGTGACCATAAAGAATGGACGAGAGTGCCTCAGCCTTTAAGCATTGTATAGATTAAAAGAGGAAATTTTAGCAGGTGCTGCTTTTTAAACCCTTCTACGATGAGTTAAACCTGCATCAATTCCCTTTTCTATGCCATGGTTAAAGGTACAGTCATTCTGTCCTCCACTGCATATGGTCACCCTGCATCACAATTATGTGTGTTACACCATGCCACTGAAGGAACTTCACCCCACTGAAGGAACTCCAATTACTCCATCATTCTCAATGAAAATATTTTTAAATGTTTGTTCTCAACTGTACCACCATTCATGGTCCACCTATTGGAAGTACTACCAAAAGAAAATGGTGGTTGTGATGCCATCGCCAGCCATTTCTGGATTGGGAGGCCAAACTGAATATGACAAACACTGGTAAGAGGATCAGAGTGGATGGGAGGACTTCTTTGAGAGTTTAATTAATTACCATACACATGTGTACAGCAAAGCAATTGAAATAAGTAAAAACCAGAATAATTTGAATTGGAAAGAAGAAATAATGTAAATAAGTTATGAATGATTAAGATAAAGGTAGTACCCTGTAGATTACTCTGCTAGTCACGGCCGACTCAAAGATGCTTATCCCCATTACAAGGCCGAAGAGCCAGTCCTATCCAAAGATGCTTCCATGGTCATGTGGCTGGCAAGCCGCATATAATGCTGTTAACGTCCCACTGCAGTAGTACCTATTTACAGTATATACTTGTTTTTACATGCCTTCAAACTGCTAAGTTGAAAGGAGCTGGGCAAGAGATGGGAACCTACTCTGTCTTGCCGTACTTGGGTCTCAAACTGCCAACCTGCGTCTTACCCACTGCAGCCCTATATATGGTAAACAGCCCTGAAAAATACTACTGAAAGAATAAAAAACCAGTTGCGGTTAACAGCTGACAATGATGTTCCTAATTCAATAGGCAATTAAGGCTGCAATCCTAAAGAAACTTTCCTGGGAGTAAGACCCACTGAACACAAAGGAGCTTACTTTTGAGTAGACATGGTTAGGATTACAACCTGTCTTTATTTTTAGAGTGAGTTTTAGCTTTTAGTTTTCAGTTTTAACTTTTAGTTTCAGTGTGGTGGTATTTAACCTCCCTCCTCCTTTTCACAATTAGATTAGGTCTTTAGATTTTGATTTTATTTTATTTTGAAAAAAAAGTGTATACCATGGCACACAAACTAACAAGAAAAATTTACTAAGATCTATGGAAAGTGAAACTGGCCACGGGTGCACATCTACTCACAAGTAGAGAAATATGCCTGGGCTCCTATCAAAGCAAGGCTAAAGGGAATGCAAGGCCACCAGGATGAACAGGGTGTTAAAACACATGCTCCCAAAGGTCCCACTACACCATAGTCAAAAGGATTGAAAAGTTGCTTTAAAAGCTTGTAAGGTGAAACTGTGTGTTGTTGTGTATCTTCCAAAGCCAAGTGAGTCCCGATTGAGTCAACTTTTAAAAATTGGGTCTGGGTGATAATTTGTTTGCAAACTATTGTCATAAGGCAGCATCTTTAAATTTTTCAGCTTAAGGGACACACCCAATATCTGGCACAGTGTTGAGGACCAGAAAAAAGATTACATATAAAATTTAAATAAATATATTACAGACTGAATCTAGATGAATGAATAAATAGGCTCAAATTTATAGGATCTCTCTAAGCTCCAACACCCATCACAGAAATAAAGCACATACTCAAATGGATTGCCATTCCCCACCTCCCAAGCACCTTCTAAGACCTTCAGATGGCACAAAAATTTACTAGAAAACTAGAAAGTGATTTTTTTTTGGCCCTCAGAACTACCTCCAGATCTAACCAAAGCACTACACTGATTGTGTTCATACAAATGGGCCCGATGTTTGAAGGAGTCCAAAAGCTGGCCAAGATTGGCTGCATTTGCCCCCTACGTCAGTGTTCGGAGACCCAAGTCCTAAGTCAATAGTGCCTATTCTAACTGCCCAGGTCAAACCTAATCTAGATTGTTGTTGAACTGCAGTTCAACACAACGGATCAGACATTTCTCATCTAGGGAAATACTGGGAAGGCTGCCAAATGTTCATGCTAATGCAGCTAATTAGTCTTGAAGGGGGAATTCCTCTCTTTATCACATTACCGATTTAATATGGCCTCCCTATTCTACTAACACACAATATCTGCAAATATCATAAATTCTTACTGCTGCCTTTGGGCCACTTACCTGCAGTACCTCCGTCTACACCTGTCTTGTGTAAGGTGCAATTCATATATTTCACATAGGATTTGAGTTTTCATTATTTATTATGGGAAAATTCGCTTCAATAAACAAACATTTTGGATTACAAGCATGCTTCTGGAACAATTATGCTCATACACCAAGGTACCACTGTAGTACTCTTTTCAAGAAATAATGAGTTTTGGGTTAGAAAAGAATGTATCAAAACAAATAACTAAAGATCCTTCACAGTTGTTTTATAAATGCAGCGAACAGGAACAAGCCATTACTACTTCGCTGTATCCTAAGTGTACTAGGAATTCCTCAACATTATTCTTTCAGCTGCAAAAAAAGAAAAAAAACTTTCACACCAAGATTCCCAACACTGAATTTATGCATGAGTGAAGTAATAGCTTTCAGAACAGGTTATTCAAATATCTTATACATAAAGAATCTGAAATCCTTACCTTAACAATAATCCAGATAGGAATTAAAATGAATCTGATTTGAACTGTAGCCCCTCAAATGTTACCGTAATGCTTGTTGAAGACCTCGCACAGGCTTCTCCCAACACAATTCAGCTCTTGACTAAACCCAACTGTTCTACATTCAAAGATTCTTTGGGAATCCTACATTTTGGGCAACCTGATTAGTAAAAGTAAGAAGTACAACACTGAGGGTGAAATCCAAAGTAACTATGGGGAGTCCTTGCTCCGGCGTAAGGACAAGTTACTTTGGATTGCAATATGAATTTCCCATAGGTTTTCACTAGGTGGTGCAGTAACTACGGTTGCAAGTAATGTCTCTTATGTGCTCCTGTAGTTACTCTGGATTGTGTCCTTAGACTGCAACCCTATATTCTCCTGGAAGAAAGTCCAAGGGCATGAACTATGGGGCATGCATAGGATTGTGCTGCTGACTAGGTAAAATTTATTTATTAGATTTATACTCCGCCTTTCTCTCCAAAGGGCACCCAAGGCAGCTAACAATCAATAATAAAATACAATTAAAAATGATAAAATGCAATTAAAACAATTACAATACAATTAAAATGATGTAGTCAGCAATAAAACCAAGTAAAAGATGGATTCACTCTAGGGCACCTAATGTATTCACTCAAGTAATATCCACTCTAGGGCACAGATTGTAATCTGCAGACCTCCATGGGGTTCCCTAGACCCCCCAGACCTAGACCCCCCAGACCTCATCAGCAGAAATTGCCCCTCTTTCCCCTGAAGCAGCACAATCATGATTATCGTTCTGCTGCTTTTCCCCCTTTCTCCCCTTAAAGGTTTCAGGGCACCTTTACACAAAAAGGGGGGTCCCAACCTCACAAGTCCTACATTGTAACAATTGTCAACTTGTAATTCAAAGAAACTCGAAATTTACACTAAGGGAAAACATGGTCCTCTTAATCAGTGGTTAACAAACTGTGAGCTATAGGTCCCCAGGGAACAGTGGAAACTAGCCAGAGGAGCCACTGAACTGTCATGGAAAACTGCTCACCCTGGAAACAATGGATAGGATTATAGCCCTAAAAGGGAATCATGGACAATGGAAAACATGACCAGCACTCAAAAAGTTTGGGAACCACTAACAGCTCAATACATAATGCTAACATTTGAACTCTTACAATAATATTTTTTAATATTATGGTACTATTCAAAATTCTTTATTGTCTTTAGGCACAATCTGGAATGAGTGCAGTGAGGAGTGCCCTAGCTGGGCTGCCCCAACTATTCTGTTGAGCAGAGCAGAAAGTTATGCTGCATCCAGAGAGTCAGGGAGCCTGGCTGCCCTCACTGCTCAGTAGGCACCAAGTCAGTGACAACTGGGGAGGGCTTGCTCCCGAGAAGACCCCCTCAGATCACACTGAACAAGGAACAGCTGTGGTGCCTGCCTTTATAAGGAGTCCCTGATGAGATGCCAGTACATTCTACAGTGAATACAAGGGACTTCTTGGGGTGGCCTGCTGTATCCTGAGGTTTGTGGGCAGCCATAGTTGTTCCATAGCCTGAGGTTGAGAGGCAGGGGTTGCAGCTAGGATGGCCAAGAACTCAGATTTTTGGTCAACGTTGTCATTCTTATTCTGCCTTATCATGGACCCCTATGGATCTACTCATTATATACCTGCTCCTGAGGTGGTATAACCCTGAGGAGCTGGAAGAGGGCTTTTCTGCTCTGGAAACAAACTCTGGATACAAACTGCTGTGCCCGTGGCAATGCTAAACATGCCCTCCACATGCCTTTCATGAACTGCCTACGCTGGCCCAGGTAGGACAGCCCAGATCCACCTGTCCTGGGGCAGACTGTTACAAGTACACTTCTGGATTGTGCCCTATATCTCACACAACCCAATATGTAATGCAGGGGAGTTACTTCTAACACTCCAGCGGTAGAGTAACCTTCAAACGAGTGTGTCTTCTAAAAACATCAATACACATTTTATTTGATATTGTAATCAGGATTACCACATGGATCAAGTCACAGCAAAAATAATAGTGAAACAAATAAAGCCCTTATTATATTAACTTCCACATAAGACATCACAACAGAGCACTTATTTTGTTTCTTAAAACAAAAATGCAATCCAATTGTAAAAAGACCTAGAGATAGTCAACTATACATATTAAAACAATAAAATTTTTAAGCATGATAAAAAAATGAAAGAGATAAATCCAGCAGAACAGAAAAACAAAGCAGATTCATTGAAATTATTTTAAAAGTATTGGTTTTGGGCTGCCTAAGTAGTAACAAAAATGGTACTAGCCCCCAAATCCAGAATAACTTCAGGAGCACATAAGAGACTTTGGCTGCAATCCTAAAGACACTTTCCTGGGAGTAAGACACATTGAACTCAATGGGGCTTACTTTTGAGTAGACATGGTTAGGATTGTGCTCTTTACATGCACCTGTAGTTACTGCACCAACTAGTGAAAACTTATGGGAAATTCATATTGGAATCCAGAGTAAGTTGTTCTTACACCGGAGCAAGACCTCCCCGTAGTTACTCTGGATTTTGCCCTGGGGAAGACAAGTGGGGAGGTTAAACAGAAAGGGTATTTTAGCACTGAATATTTTAAAACACATTCCTTTTTCCAGTTTTGGGCAGTTAAACAACTATCCAAAGCAAAATTAACTCCCAGCTAATGCTTTGTATCTAGTAAGTCCAACTCCAAACGTACAAAACAAATGGGAGATTTTTGTACTGATGGGATAATTAAAGCACAAAAGCTTCATCGACTTAAGAAATGAAACGCAGTCTTTTATCAGAAGCAGTCATTCTATCTCAGCCTGACAGTTAACAGCATATGATCTAGTAAACAAATACTTTCACACAGTACAAGACTGCCATTAAAGGCCAAAACTGTCAACACAAATTCCATTCTTACAAGAGGGGAAAAAATATATATATAAACTGTTGATCACCTCTGGTTGCCTTAACTAGCATGGAGGTTGTCATGGAAACATTTCTGGGAAGTTCACAGTGATGAAACACAAACACTTCCACTTTAATTGCTATTAGGTTTAGCATAACACAGTTTATTTATACTCAAAGCGCATTATGATAAACCGCACCAGAAAGTAGGAGCTCAAAATTATCTACCATAACCAATCCAAGGATGAGATTTCAAAAGAAACAAACAACATCCAAAAATTTAAAATATAGGAAAATTCAAATTTGACACAATTACCTGTTAAAGTATTAATCTCCTTTTTCAGCGTTAAAGTTTAAGTTTAGTTTAGTAAACTTAAGTTGAGACTGAATGCACACAGTTATCCAAGTTTGAAAATATGTTGATAAAGAGAGCACTCTAATTCATTGGTTCCCAAACTGGATCACAACCTAATTCATTGGTTCCCAAACCAATGCCACACAATGCTTGGATCACAATTCTAATTGACTGGTTCTCAAACTGGATCCGGGGAATCCATCTCCAAAGGGTGATGGATAATTACAACAGATAATTAATTGCCTCAAATCCTGAAGCTATTAAAAATCAGGAAGTGCAGTTGCTATATTGTAGCTGCAGTTTTCAATAATGTGTAAATGTAGGGAGAGACATCTTTGAGGGTCTTTTTATATAATTATAAATAAATACCCCCGGTTAATGGAAATAGATTCTCATTGCCCTATACTAGGTAAAATCCTGATGCCATTATTTACTTTACACTGATGATATGGTACTGATTTTGCATACTAGGATTGGCTTAAAGAGGCTGGTTAATTGTTGTATTGAACATTTGGCCAAGAATAAACTACATCTCAACTATGATAAGTCAAAAATTCTCATCTTCAGGAAGACATGGAAGCCACACTCCTGAACGTTTAATGGACAGACAATACAGCAAGTAAAAACATTCAAATACCTGGGAATTGATTTCCACTTTAAATACTTGTGGATTCCCCATCAAACCTCTGTCACCAAATCTGCAAAACTTATTACACAGGCAATGTTAAGTTTCTTCTATACCTACGGTAACCCCTATGTTCCAGCTGCTTTAAAAGTATTTAATGCCAAGGTCACTCCACAGCTTCTATTTGGAATCCCAATATGGCAATCAGCGTTCAACTGACAGGTTGAAAGGGTTCAAGATTCTTTCTTAGGGTTACCTCATTCTGTGCCCTACGTGGCAATTTCCCTTGAGACTGACCAATTTTGTTTAAAGTTGTTGATGTGGGCCAGATTCTTCAAGTACTGGCTGCGTGTTTGCTTCTCTGCCAACCAAAACTGCATGTTTAAAAACACCCTATCAGAAGTGACCGAACTCCCTGAACTTACTATGTTCATCAAGAAAATACTGTATTTATTTGAATCTAACACTCACCTTTTTCAGCCACATTCAGTCTCCAAAATCAGGGAGTGCATTAGATTTGATGGCTAATTAGATTTGAGTAAATACACTCTTGATTATAAGTATAGGGTGCGCATTAGATTCGATGGCGAATCTAATATAATATGGAGTTATATCAAATTACCTGTACCATATCAAAGACCCAGAAGCACAGCAGGCACATTTGCTGGCAAGATGTAATGTATTTTCATCCAACATTCTTTAGGCCAGATTTGAAGGCCTAGACGATCAGGCCAAGTTCTGTGCATGTGGGGCAGAGGTACATGAGACCTTGACCCACATGCTTCTACACTGCCTCTAGTATATTGATCTGAGATAGGCATTCCTGAACATGTACATGGAATAGCACACTATTCCAAACTCTCTGGCTGACACTGAGATTATTAGTATTCTGCTGAAAACAGCAGATCTTATGTGCAATCTGTTGCAGAATGTCTACAACTGATTATTCAGAAGTGGACAACAATGCTTGAATCCTGATAGCCAGTAAAAGCATTATTTACCTACAAAGTAGGAAGGAAGTTGGAAAGAAGCTCTACTGCGTGTTGCTGCTTCCCTTTCTCTCTCCCTCAGCCACTTCCCACTCCCCCTGTTCTCCTCAGCTAGTGCTGAGTTCTTTGCTATGTACTCCTCCCACCTTTCTTTTTCCTTTATACGTTCTTGAATTTCTGCATGCTGTTTGATGCTTACTTGCCTTGTCTATGCTTATGCCAAAAAGGTATCTTGCACTTCGACTATTATAAATAAAATATTATTTCTTTCTAGATCTCTTTTCTTTAAAAGTCAGGTAAACATAGGTGGACCCAGATAAATGACTATCACTCTGGTGCTAAAAGGTTTGGCAGCCAATGTTATAGGACTGCCAACTCATCTGAATTAGGAGCTTAATTTTCGTTCAATGTAAACTTTCATAATTTGTGTATTTGGCATTCCTATGGTACTCCTGAATACAATACATAGTACTAAACAGCTACTGTTTTGTGATTATAAATCCCAATAATTGTTATCCAAGTACTTCTGAACCATCATATTTGCATCCATCAGTCTTGAAAGACTATGGTATTGTGCTCAACGCTGCATGTGAAGCACGAAGGCCTAGGTAGATTAATAAGGAGGATAGGCTGTTACCCAAGCTGCAAATCCCCCCTCTCCACACCACTGCAATAGTCCAATGGAATGGCAGAACCGATACAATTGGTTCCAGCTGCATCGCAGAGCTGGGTTAAGGACAGGAGCTCACCCTGTCTTGTGGGGACCCGGGTCTCAAACCCTGGTTAAGAGGCACAGTGTCTTAACCACTTGTGCCACTAACAGCCAATCTGAACCATCAAAATTACCTTATCTAGGAACATACAAATGAAAACAGTGTCTTGCTGAATCCAACCAAGCTCTTATCTAGTCAATGACTCAGTTCACATGAAATAAATAATACCTGTTGTTTCAATTCAGTGAAAGTTCAGTATATCCATCAGCACTTGCACCTCACATATTCATATCCAATTGAAGATGCATAGCCAACGATGGGTTGGCTAACAGTTGTTTTACACAATTCAGATGCTGACCATGGACCAGCAAGGAGTAGAGGGGGCATGTTGGGAAGCAGGCAGGAGGCATTCCAGGGTGCAGGGAGGGTGGGTAGCAGGCTGAGGAAGGGAGAGAGGTGAGTCAGAGCAGTTCTGCTTCTCCTAATCCAAAGCTTCCATGAAGTGATGTTTCACGATGCAGGAAGAGGCTATGCAGGAAGGAGGACTGCTTTTTTACCCAGGGGAAGGGGACAAACATACCCTTCCCCCATGTAAATGGCAGGCAGCCATTGCAGCTGCATGGAGGGATCCTGCACTAGCCACTATGGAAACCCTGCTAATGCGGGCAACCTAGGGTTGGGCTGCCCATCAGTTTTACTGTGGTTGTGTATGTATATTTCACTATATATTTTTAAGATAATTTCATTCTGACAACCAAGCTTCTAACAAATGCATTAGATGCACTTATTCAAGCTCATCATCACCAGAAAGACCAAGAGAACAGAAATAATCCAGACAACAATGTGTATACTTATTAAAAACTAATTGCAAGTCTGTTAATTCAACTTACTGGCAAAAGACATGCAAACAAGCTGTTGCACTATCAAGTTTACAGCTGATGGAAACCAGGCAACTTCAAAAGTGTGTATATATTTAGAAGACTGACAACAGCATACAGAAAGTATAAATTTATTAAGCCTTCCGACTATTCTTCAGTCTGGAAAATGTTTTGAAAAAATATAAAAAAAGACAAGAAAAGCAGTGTTAAGTAAACATTTCAGACCTCAGCCTTCTTTATATGCCTTTGAACCTTTCCTTTCATCTGCAATACTTGATAGCCCACAGAGAATAACTGCTGAAAGCCCCAAAGATGGGTAAAACAGAATTTCTGACTCAGGAAATAAAAATCAGCTGAATGTGATTCCCACATGGCAATTCAGATCAATGGAAAGCAAGACCAAAATTTACAATGTCTATACCGTAAAGTACAACATGGTGGTTGCCTTTTTTCCCCCTTCTTTTTTTCCTGGTAGCAAAATTCCCAGTGGCTACGAATAAAAGCAGACACAAAGAATACAAATGAAGTAATGGTGAATTATATAAAATATATTTTGGTGCTTGCAAGAACACCATTTTGATTTAGTGATATAAACACAAAATATATGACAAATTGAAACTGAAGTCATTGTAAAATCAACTACATGTAAATTCAAATACACATTTTCTGAGCAGAGAAACCATCTACAGTATTTACAGTTATGTTTAAAAAATTCATAAATATTTTGAAAGAAACAGTTATTGTTCCTGCTTACAATATTGTATTTGAATTCAAGAAACTATAGCGCGCTGTTTCAATATTTGGTTTATAACTATGAAATGCTGAATTTGAAGAAACATGTTAAACTATAAGTATGACACAATATGAATATGACTCCCACTGTTATGACACAATATGAATTTTCTGCCCAACTGTTAATAATTGGGATGTCCCAAATTTTGATAATTTGGCTATCATGTATCTTGAAACTACAATTAAGGTTAGTGTTATAAACATACTTTGCTACAGAAGGATAAGCAGAACAATGCCTCCTATGCTGGAAGCTAAAATGTGCCACAAAACTCTAGAGCAAGTGTTCCTCACTAACTCTACCCTAGAACACATAGAACTTTGGTTGAAAAGCAGTATATAAATACTGTTAATAATATTTATATTAATAGTATTAATTACTACCTTTACTATGAAGAAAAGGTATTAATAGTATTAATTAATAAATTAATAATATTTATTTATAAATTATTTATTTATTATTAATAATTAATTATTATAAATTATTTATTTATTAATAGTATTTATTTATAATAGTATAAATTAATAGTATTAATTACTACCATTACTATAAAGTGGCTGTGGGTGGCGCAAGCGGTAAAGACGCTATGCCTGTTAACCAGCAGGCCAGGGTTCGAGACCTGGGTCGGCCCCACAAGACAGGGTGAGCTCCTGTCCTTAGCCCAGCTCTGTGACGCCAGCTGGATCCAATCGTATTGGCTCTGCCTTTCCATTGGACTAATTCAGTGGCATGGAGAGGGGGGATTTGCTGCTTGGGTAACAGCCTATCCTCCATAACAATCGAACCCAGGCTTTCATGCTTCGCATGCAGCATATCCAGTGCCAAGCACGATACCATAGTCTTTCAAGACTGACGGAGGACTGTTTATGAAGAAAAAGAAAGGAGAAGCAGAGCATGGGCAGGTGATACCCCTAGTTCTCAGGAGAAATGTTTTTTTCAAAATCATAGGGTAGCAAAACTTCACATTAAGCCAGAAATTCAGAGTAAACACTAAAATGATTTAACAGTAATAGGAACAGCTCTTTATTTCACCCCCAATTTAGATGATGCTGAAATCCTGATTTATGATTTTAACCATTTATATGAGTAATCCTTTTAAGTAGGGTTGCCATAATTCTCTTCCACAAAATTCTCTTCCCCTGTTCCAATGAGACAGGACCCTCTGTCCCAATTGCCAGTATATGAACACAGTCCTTAGAAATCGAGATTGTCCCTGTTTTTGGGAGTTTTGTGGCACATTTTAGCTTCCAGCATAGGAGGCATTGTTCTCTGTACTATAATCCTAAACTATTTGTAAGCAAAAACCAAGTTGACATCTCATTGGGCCTAAGAGATATTGAGGAATCTGTGAAAAGCCAAAGCTTCTTGGAGAAATGTCAGTGACTCCACATTAGGTAGGTTTCTATTCCATTTATCTTCAAGACTGTCCCAACAAACAAAAGAGTTCCAAACAAACAATAAATGGGTTCCTCTCCCTTCATTCACTCTGAACATAAGGGAATTAAGGAAAAATTAACTGAGTGAAAAATTAATCAACTCCTCCCCTCAGTTAAATTCTTCACTTGTTCCTAAAGAAATGTAGGACTCTAGTATTTAATGAAAGTAATGAACTCACTGAAAGGTTTATAGTACAGTGGCTCAGGATAACCAACTTTATCATTATTAATTAAGAGTACAGTTGGAGCCTGTTTATTTGCAGGAGATCTATTCCCAGACCCCCTGCAGATAACAAAAACCAAAGATAATGTAATTCACAGTTTGCTGAGAACACCTGCGCTCTGAATGCATCTGGGAGCCATTCTGAGACTCTCTGAGTTTCAGAATACTGCCCAGAGCCCTTTTCTGGCAACTTCCAGGTAACATGAAAACTTCTAGTCAATGAAAAATGGCTCTAGGTGATATTCTGAGCATTGAAAAGGTCATGTGCAGCAGTACATAGCCTAACCAAGGTTCAAGAAAAAAAACCTCCCAGACTCAACCAGAACAAGGTTCTGGTTGTGTCTGTGTAGGATTGCCATATGTCCTGGAAAACCTGTCCCGGATCTGGGAGATTGTGGTTCAAATACTGGCAAAACTGACAGAGGGTCTTGTTAGGGTTGCCATATTTCTTTTCCACAAAACTGGAACAGGATTCCCTGAAAAACTTGCCAATATGTGAACCCAATCCCTGAAAACTGGGACTGTTCCAGTTTTCCAGGACATTTGGCAACCCTAAGTTCTGTTCCAGTTTTGTGGAAGAGAATTATGGCAACCCTACATCTGAGGGTCTTCAATGAAGCTACCAAAGAGGGTTCACCATTGGTAGTGAGGTGGATCTGTGGATAAAGAAGCAACCGCATTCATATACCACTTTTTTAAGTCATAAGAAGATTCCCACTAGATCAGCAGACTAATCTTCCTATATCTCACAGTGGCCCATCAGATTCTGGAAAGTAACACACAAGACACCTGCATCTTTTTATTAAAAACTTTATATAGCTAAATTAATTTTTACCCCACAAATCCGGAAACAATAATGGCTGTTCTAAATCCATGTCTGCAGAACTTCGACAAAGCTGGGGTGGATTAGACAAAATTGAAATAGATAAAAAGAGACAACAGCAGTATAACAGTAGATGCTCAAGCTTAGTAGTAGACCACAGAAGTTGTTCTTGAAGTAGAGAAAAATTCCTTTCCAAAACCATTAAAAAGTCTCTATCAACAATACTAAGTTGGAAGGACCAATACCCCAACTTGTGTCAGCCTTCCAAATGCCTAGAATTGTGCATACTGTGCACAACACTGACACTACATCACCAAATCTGCCATGATATGGGCAGGTGGAAGAAAGGAGGGACCAAAGCAAACAAAAGATCACCAAAATAAAGGCTCAGGAGGTGTAATGTCACCCCCTGAGGGTGAAATTCAATATAGTTCACACCTATTGCACCCCCCAGCGATGCTCAGACATCTCCTGCAACCTTAGTGCTTAAGTGGCTCCACTGCTAAAACTGATTGTAATATTATTGCAATAGTGTTGAATAAAACCCAAGTAGGCTGAATCACGGCAAAACATCCCTATCTACCATTTATCACCAAAATAGTATGAGAACAACTTTCAATTAAAAGAGCTCACAAAAGGCATGTGTTCCCTTACAGTACAAATTGTTGACAAAATTAAAGGTGGGAAAGATTCATTGACTTGTGTTTATTCAAGTGCTGCCAACTCTTGTAATTTTAGGAGCTATTAATCCTCAAATCAGCAGTCTGTCAATTCAGCCTTAAGACTGTTTTGCCTTATAAAGCTGGTTTCTAGTGCTGGTATTTACAAAGAAAGTTTAAAAAATTATAAAATGCTATTTAAGTACAGAAACAAAGGCTTTGCATAATATTACTCATTCCAAACTGTTACTAGAAAAGCTCTATTATTATACTTTTTATTAATTATTAAATTATGAATCTGATGTGCAAAGTCCTTCATTTCCCCCCTTCACTTCTCAAAAAAACCTTTCTGCCCTACACCCATCTCATCCTGTATTCCATTCTCCTTTAACTCCCCCCCCCCATATCTTTGCCTCCCCTCTTCCTTTTGATATGCACTATTCAAGGCTCCGGTACACTTCATTTCATGGTATTGAATCTACTGTATGTAATTTTACTTTATGCCTTAAACAATAAATTCTGTTTTTTGTTTCCTAATTCTTAAGTTTCCCAAGTTGTTCTCTTTCTAATGAGGGTATCCCCTATGCCATGACACTGTTTAAGAGTCCTGCCTTGCTGTACTTAGGGCAACAGTTAATTCCCCTAACTCATTTTAAAGCCCTTTTGGTAACAAAACTATTTTTTGATTGCTGGGCTCTTGATTACATTATCCAAATCCTCTGTAACTATATTGTATCTGATGAACCTCTTTTTCTTTGAGAGAGTGCTGATGACCTAATGAATATCTAGACACTGGCTTCAAAACCTAGACCCATAAACCTTGTCTCCGAAATGGAAGACTAAGGTTATTTGGGTTTTTTATTAAAGCAAAAGCAAAGTTAAGTACCCAAAAAGGATTTCTATAAAAACGACAGTCATTTGAATAATGGCATGTATTAAAAATGTTTATTGTTTGTTAGACTTGAACAAAATTCACACTGACAGGTGTCAAACTTGGGTCATCATCAAGCCATTATTAGAAATTTTACTGCAACTGAAGGATGTCCCCCCTCCCCCCAAAATGTGTTTTTTTTCAGATGAGAAGAATAGCATTTATATACCTGTATGCACTTTAAAGTTGGAAAGAATATTTTCTCCATAATTAAGGCTGCAATCTTAAAGACACTTTCCTAGGAGTAAGACCAGTGATGGGCTTCAAAGAAATTAACAACCGGTTCTCTGCCCATCTGGCAGCCACTTTTAAATGGCTATTTTTAAACTTTATATGTCCTGTCTCTCATTAACACCCGGTTCTGTAGAGTAGGTGCGAACCTGCTGGAGCCCACCACTGGGTAAGACCCACGGAACATAATGGAGCTTACTTTTGAGTAGACATGGTTAGGATTGTGCTCTATGTCAAAATGGTGTTACAGATCTTATTTTCCCAGTATCGAGAATCTTGAATGTTTTAAGTTCGGACAGACACAACTGGGAGTTGGACTTGCATAACCAGAGGTGATGCAGAAATCATTTCCAGAAGTATTCTTGGGCCTGTTCAACACAAGATGGGAGCGACTTCCAGAGGTGTGTTGCAACATTAAGTGGCCTTCAATTGTGTCTGTTTGGTTCCAATTTGGAGTCAAAAAAGGAAAGTATGGACAGATTGGCCCAACTCACAACCTACCTGACCTTAGGCCATAACCCACCAAATGGGTCACACCCCACAGTTTGATAAATGCTACACCAGGTTGTTATCTCTATAAAATTAAGAGCATGACAAAATGATCCATATTAAGCCAAGAATCTGAAGCATGCTTGCTTTGAGGGAAAATCCTATTAATTTTAACAGAATTTACTAAGTTAATGTTGTTAGAATTGCAGCCTTAATAAGTCTCAACATAGAAATCAACATGAAGAGCACATTAGCTATCGTTCTTGCACTCCAGCCCTAACAACACATAGTTGAATCCAAGTCCTACTGAGGCTAATGGAATTTCAAGCAAGTGCACTTGGGTCTCCTGATTTAATGGATGTCTTAACAAATCACACATTTTCAGAGAAAGCAGAGCTACTATTGCTTCCTATGTATGAACTAGAAATATCAATTTTTTAAAAAAGTTGGTATGTTTAAACAATGACACATTTCTCAAGACATATTCAGAAGTAAATACAAATTTGCTGAGATTGTAATAAAACAAGTTCCCAAACTCTACTGTATTAAAATTCGGACAAAAATAATTGAGGCTGCAAACCTACTCACACTTACTTGGAATGGTACTTAATGGCTATAAAGCTACTTAATTCTGAGTAGACATGCATAGGGCTCTAACTTATGTTACATCATTTATCTATTTTTCCACATTTTCTGTAATAGCCTTTCCTCCAAATTTACCCATTGTAAAACCCTATGTAAAGCATAGGGATGAAAACCCATTGTTCCCCTTTTCACCCCCTTCTGGTTTGAATTTCCAAAAATCAGTTCTTTGTGGGTACCTAGATCATGGAAGGAAGACCCTCCCCAAATTGCATGCTTTTAGGTCCAGCAGTTTTGGCTGAGCATTCATTCAGTCAGTCAGGCTGAAATCCTAAAGATACTTTCCTGGGAGGAAGATCCATTGAACACAGTGGGGCTTACTTTTAAGTAAACGTGGTTAGGATTGTGCTCTCAGTGACTTTCAGTTTTATATATATAGTTGAAATAGTTCACATTTTAAAATTTAATAATTTATATTATTAAAAAAATTACTAATATGAGCTCCTCACTGGTCAACCTATGAGAAACAGAGATTTCTAACTAGCTACTCTACAACAAAGAGAGCCATATTATACAGGTGAGAAATGTATTCCCTACAAACATAGAGATGATTTTTTTTATCATTTACTTTGCTTTTCTTCCCATAGAGCCTCTGCAGATTACTTATTTACAGCTAAAATAGTACCAGTACTGTATTAACAGTTTGGGGTGCCCATAGATTCAGTATGTCTTAAAACTGAAAATGCAATAAGAAAACTGGTTAGCACTATAAATTATAAAAGTGTCCCCTGCAGGTTGCCCTCCAAGTAACAGCCAACTCTGGGAAGCTGTGCTAATCCCCAGTACAAGGCCGAAGAGCCAGCATTGTCTAAAAATGCTCTCTGGTTATGTGGCTGGCAAGACTAAATGCCAAAGTGCACATAATGCTGTTACCTTCCCACCAAAGTATTACCTATTTTTCTACTTGCATTTACATGCTTTCAAACTGTTAGGTTGGCAGGAGCTGGGCAACAGACGGACTCACTCCATCTTGCAATGCTCGGGTCTCAAACTGCTGACCTTCACATTGACAGACATAGTGTCTTTAACCACTGAGCCACTTCATCATTAGCAAGCCTTGAATTCCTAAGCTTCAAATCATTGGGGAAAAAATTATTCCTCAGGGGGAATGTACAAAGGTGAAAAGAAAACCCTCTTTTTAAGGGCTTTCTAGTGCCATATTCAGTACTACAGGATTTTCTCTCTCAAAAAAAACCCCAACCACTAAGCTGAAACTTCATGCCTTAGCTCTTTCTGTGTTCTTGATAGTATCATCTGAACTTCTAGTTAAAAAGAATGCCAAAACATTTTTTTTAAATAAACATTACTGGAGGCTTCCAAGATATGTATATTTTAAAAACTTGTTTAGATTTACTTTATGATCTTTTCTGGGCAGCATCACCAGAAAACTTTCAAAAAGGCAAAAGTTGGTTATAACTTCATGCGCCAAACTAACCTTTTGCTTTTTCAGGCATTAGTCACCTAAAGCATAAGCAGACAACAAATGTTCCACCGCTAATTTATTTCTCAATAAACCTTGGTTTCTCTTTGCTAAACAGACATGTTTTCAGGGCTTTATGGCTTGTTCTGTAAATTATAACCATTTTGCGAACTGTTGACCATATGAATTACATGGTGTACTTGGACAGTTATGGTGCACTGAGAACAATTTACTGGCATCATCACAACCTTAAAAGTAATTTAAATTCACTCAGGACTGATAACAAGTCAGTTTGAATGAATTTTCTGGGTGAACGCATTTCATGATCATTTCCAAAAGTCACATCCTCATATTCTTGCACTCCCAGCACTTGCACACTATATACTAATTGGTTTCGATTGAGAGATCATCCTTACAGTATTCCTCACAATATTCTGCAACATCGCCTGTGTTACACCAGCTGCACAATACAGAAAATAATCAGTATTTCCTTCCCTGATACATACCCTCATTAAGTTTAAATATGTATTTACACAAATATTACAAGAACTTCTCGATACCAAGAAAAAAATATTCATAGCCATTCCTTAGGAATCAGACTCTTCATATCTGACTGCATTAGGTCTTTTGTACTTTCATTTTATGGTCAGAATATACTGTAAGTACTGTAATGTAACCACAATCTTGTCTATGCTTTCACATACAACAATATGTTCCATCATAAATATTTTAATTCCCATTTTTAATTTTAGAAAACCTTATGCGTGTGTTTTTGATAAACACTTATTTTCTCTTGGCTTGCTCATCTTTCATGTCCAATTTCAGCAACTTATATTTAGTAATGCAAAAAGAAGTGGGAACATTATTGCTGCTATCAGTAAGCTTTATAAATACATACTAATGATACCAAATCATCCTATTTTTAGGAGTATCCATTATTTCAAAATAATTATATTTCCATAGAACTGTGAAGAACAGAACCACCCAAAAATTCTGGGAAGTCTTCTAAGGCATGGGGAAGAAGATGTCTGGGGCACAGGAAGACTGTTAGGCTGGGGAGGCAGCAAGTTGGCCACCATGTCCCCAGCTTGCCATTTACCACTCTACCAGCAGCAGCCCAACAAAGCAAGAGGAGGTATAACAGTTTTGCTGGAATGGAATGGGATGAGCTGACCATATCCTTACCATCTCTTCCAGCTCTACCTCTGAAGCTCAGCCATTCCCTTTAAATTGGCATGGTAGGTAGGAGGATGCTGTGAACAGAAGCCAATTTAAAGGAAGCAGTAGTAGCAGAGATGGCATGAAGTGGTAACGGAAAACGTGGAGCTGAGATGTGTTAGGGGATAAGCTGGTGTTCCTGGGGGGAGGCAGGCAGGAAAGAAAAGTGGGGCTTTGATATGGCAGTTATGCAGGAGCCAAGCCTTGTTACTTGGACATCTGGAAGCAGCCTCTGGCTGTCCCCATCTACTCTGGCTGTCCCCATCTCCTCTGGCTGTCCCCACCTTCTCCACAGGTGGCTTAGATTCAAGAAGACCAATTGGGACTGTTTTGCCTTACAGTAGAGAAGGGTAAAAGTTTTCCCTTTCCCCAGCCCCAATCCTTGAGCTGGATACAGCACAAGCGGATCCAGTCTTCCTGTTCTAGCACAAGTGAAGATTGCACTCACAATTTAAATTCTGAGTTGGATTGGCTTTTGTACTGTACCTTAACATATGCTTATTGCAGGACTGGTACTCTGAATCAGCTAAACACATATTGTTAACTACATCCAACTGACCACCTTTTTATTTCAACAAATCAAATATTCCATGGGCACACTACCTATGGGGACACTACCCACAACCTACAGGCAAACTACCTTATATGCAGCTACTAGCAATGTAGGAACCTGCCTCTCAAGCTAGCAAAAAGAAAGTCGGGGCAAACATGCACATACCCCACACTGAAAAAGTTGCTTTCTAACACTTTTCAGAAACTGCTTACCTCCCTCCTTCCTATTAAGCCACATTATAACAACTTTTCCTACTAGCCTCTTAACTTCAACTATCACGAGGAGGAAAACAGGGTTCAGAAGGATGAACGAAGCAGAGACACAAATTGATCATGTTGGCATAGGTCTAAAGTTGCCATGTAGGTACCTTTTTACATGAAGCAGCAATTGTGTTGGTGGTATAGTTACACCTGTGTGCACTATGAAAGTTTTGTGTTTTGAACGTCAGCGTATGTACTGCATACACTGTTGGTCAAAGTGACAGTCTTGACTACTGCATCCTGGACAATAGTGTCCCAATCAAATGAGTTCCAATATTGGACATGTGCATCCCAAACATTTGCATCCCAATGTATGCATGTATAAGATGACATCCAAATAGGTTCCAGGTTTCTTGGGGAACAGTAATCCACACTGAAAGGCCACAGACTGACAGACTTACTGAAATGCACAATCAAAACCACCAGACCTAGAAGTTTAAAATGAGGAGAGGGTATTCCTTCTGGGATGTAGGCACCCACTGAAAATCAATTTTGAGAAACTCAAACTGGAAAGGGAGTGAAAAGGCAAAACACTGTTTTGGTCCCTATACTTAACACTGAAGAATCCCTGACTCATCAATGCCCAGCCCCAATCCCTGGACCTATAACCATGAAATTTAGGGAGGGCATTCCTTCCATAAAGTGGGCATCCACTAAGAACCAATTTCTAGAAATTTAACACCTAAAAGGTGTTAATTTTTATCCCTATATTTAACAGTGAAGACTGATCAATGCCCAGCCTGGCTCTTCAGTAACTCTATCGTACAGGGGAATACTTCTCCCCAAGTTTCTCTCATTTTTTTAATAGACAATCTTTATTAATCAGAATTCAGAGTTACAATTTAAACCAAAACATTATTTTTGGTCATCATAATTTTAAGCTGAGCTGTGCCCAGCTTAAAGAATCATCTACTACGTTGTGAACTGGAGAAGCAGCAAGAGCCAAAGAAGCATCCCCTTGCTGCCTTAATGCTTGCATTCTACGTACAGCACATTCAAAGTCCCAGACCAGGATACCAGATGACTGATGCCAATCCATCCATCGACTCAACTGCCCCAATCCCTAGACTGATAAGGTCTTACTCTCCATAACATCTTGAGGGATTCAAAGCATTCCCTGACAGTAACCAGGACCTGGGGTTCCAAATGACGTAGAGGCAACACAGCTCTGCAAATGGAACTGGGTTTATTCACTTCGCTGAGAGAAAGATTGCCACTGATGTAATTTTGCAGTCACAGCTCAATTCAAATTAAATTCTTGAGCAATGATGCAGCACCGCCAGCTTGGGCTACCCTGACCCCTGCTTTCCTCCCAGCATCACCTAGGTCTAATATCTCATGGGTGCCTTCTCTCAAGTCTCCATTGAGCCTTGACTAGGTGCCTATAACAGTGATGAGTAGTGCCAAAGGACACCATTCATTTGCACTCAGTTGTTCATTGTCACCTCAATTCAATATGCCAGACAGATCTTCTTCTCTCCCGCTCCTCTCCTAGGACTTTCTCCCTTTCTATTGACAATGTTGCCTTTCATTCTACTGCACAAGCTGAAAGCCTTGGTTTTATTTTTACTCCTTTCCTTCATTCCTTATCTCCATCCCATCCAAGTCATCCAAACATATATTTCATGACCAACTCTCCAACTATATGCTTTTTAAGATTTCTGCTCTAATGTGGATCACTTTACACCTCTTTACACTGAGCCAAATTTTCCATTTTGTGGTCCATGAACCCAATTTTGCGGATTTTTCTGGCCCTCTTCGCACTCTGCTTGACTTCTAAGTAATTTGAAAAATTCAATGCTATCCACAAACTTGATGGGATCATTGCTCTCCTCTGACCATTTGTAAATAAATATGATAATGTTGGCCCCAATCAGATCCTTTGGGGACACCACTCATTATTGCCCTCTACTTCCTGCCATTTGCTTTCTGTTTATGAAATCCATAAGATGATCTATTATCTTATTCCATGATTGCTAACTTCACTCAAGAGCCTTTGGAAAAAGGCTTTATTGAATGGTTTTAGAAAGTATAATAACACCTTTTAATATATAGTATAAAGTTTGTTAAAACAGATCTAAAAGGATGGTAAATTAGAACATCCCTCTGCAAAAACCATACCAATTTTTCCTTCCTCAAACCTTACTTACCTTTCTAAGAATTCTGGTTCTAATTTTGCTTTCCACCTATATATTTGTAACAAAAAAAATAGGCTAATGACCCCCCATGCCTTTTCAAGTTTACTTACCCCCAAATCCAGTGTACCTACAGGAGCCCATAAGAGTCTTTACCTGCACCCACTAGTGAAAACCTATGGGAAATTAATATTGGAATCCAGAGTAAGTTATTCTTACACCGGAGCAAGGACTCCCCATAGTTACTCTGGATTTTGTCCTTAGGCTATGCTCATTCCTGCTACAAAAGCCATACAAACAACTGCTCTGCGAGAAGGAAAATAAAAACTCTATGACATTTATCATACCCATGTCTTTTTACTGGTGGAAGTCATTGAGCAGGGGACAGATGGAGGATCAGAGGTCAAAAGGTAGAATAAAAATATTCAGGAAAAAATTCCTAAGTCAGCCTCCATTTCCTGGATCACTTTTTGAAGACGGGTGTTAAATCGGCTCCATCGTAATTCTTCATTACTAAAGCCTGTTTTGGCAGAAAGTTGCACGTTTTCTTACAAGGTCAAAAATTTCACATTTGAGTGAACCCTGTCCAGGCTCAGTGACTTGATAAATTTTAATTAATCAATTAGAACTAGAATTTTGCCTCTCATTGCTTCAATTTCACTTCATTCTTCCAAAGCCATTCCCAAGAAAGATGGTTCAGGCATGGTTAACTGCCCGACACTTTTTGCAGCAATCGACTCAAAGAATGTATTCAGCTGCTCTGCACTCTCCCAATCATCCTTTCACTTTTCAGCACTGAGCATTCAAAACCTCTTCAACCAGTTGTCTGCTTGTGACATAATTATAGATGTTTTTATTGTTTGTCTTAATTCAGTCCCAGCAAACAGAGAAATGGTGCCTAAGAAACTCCTCCGAGGCCATCCACCTAACATGGGAGACAAGCACAACCCAGCACATCCATGGTAGTCACATGCCCTCACCTCTTCTGCTTCAGTAAAGAAGTGACAGCAGCAGCCCACCCTCTGTCTCTTCCTCTATGAGGACAGGTAAGGAGACAGCATCAGCCATAACCCTTACATAGACATCACTAAACCAGGGCAGGGGGGCTCAGGTATGAAATTTGGAACGATTTGTCTCCACACCATTTAAGGCTCCCGTTGGCAATCATTTGGCTGTTTCAAATGCCACATAACACTTAGTATTATGACATAAATAGAAATGCACAAAAGGTACATCTAGAGCACCATGTGTGCATTAATACACACATGTGTTTTCTTGCATTTCTGGTATACATCCATGCAAGACAATAGTGGCTGTGCCTATATCTGTTAACAGTAATTACAAGATGATAGCCTGGGCTCCTAGGAGCACACTTGTAAAGTCGCTGGCCTATACAGCACAACCGTGGATTGAGAATAACTTGGACTGAGTGTTTTGCAAGACAAGCAAACATTTCTAATAAATTTTAACTTGATATACAAGCGATGTCTTGATGAACAAGTGAAAATATAGTCCAGGATATACTGCAGGATACAACCTGCTTTGGTGCTTCGCCAGCACTTCCTCAACATCTGAGAGACCAGCCCAAGCATGTCAACATTAACATAATTCCTGTTAGAATCAGTGGGGCTCACTCCTGTGTAAGGAGGCAGATTGGAGAGACCTGAAAGAATAAGTGCAGGTCAATTGATTTTTTAAAATATATTTTGTATTTTATTAATTATTTTATATTATACAGTATTGAAATCATTTTTATATAAATACTAGCAAGATGAACCTACGTTGCGGGAGCAAAATATCCCCCTTATGCTATCCCCCACATTGCTCAACACCCCCCCATGAGCAACACCCCCAGGCATGCACAGCAACCCCACCCATGCACAACAGTACTCTCATGCTCAACACTACCCTCATGCTCAATACCACCCTCATGTGCAACAACCCCGCATGCGCAACACCCCCATGCAAATCAACACCACCTGCACAATGCCCCCACCCATGTACATCAACCTCCTCATGCGCACCAACCCCCTCATGCGTAACAACCCCCCCATGTGCAACTCTTCAGCAACAATCCCCCCTGTGTAACACCCTCCTCTGGACAACACCCCCCCAATATGCATCATGACCCAGTGCATCAGTCACTGGGCGTCAAAATGGCTGGATGTTGAACAGTCACTTTTCAATGTTAAGTATAGGACAAAAACACGTTGCACCCCTTTTTAGACCCTTAAGGGTTAAATTTTTCAACACTTGTTCTTGATAAGTATTGATGTAACAGAAGGAACACCCTCACTGAATTTGATGCTTGTAGGTCTGGGGTTTAAGACAGGGCAGTGATCAGTCAGGGATTCTCAATGGAAGGAATAGGGAGGAAAATGCATTGTGCCCCTTTTCACCCCCTTCTGATTAGAATTTCCGAAAACCGGTTCTTAGTGGGTGTCTCAGTCACGGAAGGAACACCCACCCCAAATTTCACACTTCGAGGCCCAGTGGCTTTGGCCAGACATTGATGAGTCAGTGAGTGAATCAGCGCCTTTTCAGTTTTATATATAGAGAGAGATTATTGGGTTGTGGAATTAATTGTCTGAGTTTCTATTATTCCTTACGGGAAAATTCACTTTAATATACAAGCATTTTGGATTAGAAGCTATACAATCCAAATGCTATCCGGAAATGCTTTCTATATCACCTCTGAATTGAGTTTAACAGCATCGCCTAAATGTTTACTCTGAAGAAAATACCAATGGGTTCAATGAAATTTACTTCTAGAAAAGGTATTTAGGGTTGCAATTGATATAAAAGGACACATGAAATTCAACAGTACTTGTGCAAGTTATATTATGTTATTTCTAGTATATCATGTCAAAGAAGAGTGATGAGTTTGAGAACCCTCCCTCCATTAGTATTCCATATTTGTAACGGAACCAACAGCATTTCAAATCTAACTGTATTTGCAATTTTCTCCACTAACAATCAAACCTAAGTACTTCTCAGTAACTTGTGTCCTAAATAATTTTCCATTCACAAAAGTAAACACCACATTCATAATTTGACTAAGAAAACATACAAAGGCACATTATTCACTTCTTCCACCAAGATCAAGTCTTTCCAATGCCAGTCTAGTAAATGGTAACACTGTTGCACAAATTAATTCCAATATGCCTATGAAGGATGAAGAGAACTAGAATTCTCTTAATGTTAACAGATGAGAAAACAACAAACAATTAGATCAAACATCCTGCAAAGCAGAACTTACATGTAAACTTAAATGACAAAACCACTTACTTAGAGGAGAACTTTCATTAAAAGAAAAGGGATCGCCTTTAAGGGATGCCAAATACTGAAATGTCCATTGGCTCAATTCCAAAAATTTAATTTTGGTGGTGAAGCCCACTCTAAGGGCACAATCTTAACAAATATATGCCAGCCTAACTCACATGGCATATCTTTCCATGGAGGTGTGGGGAGGTTGGTGTATTCTTGTGCAGTGACTTAACCTCCTCACAAGTGGGGAAGAAATACCTCATGTCAAATAGTGTGACACCCCCAGGTCAGCACAGAAGTTAGGCCAGGGCCTAGGCCAGCCTAATTGGAGTTTAAGATTGCAGCCCTACAGTCAGGCTGACCATTTGACCGGGGATTGGCTGGAGACCTCCAATAAAAGAGCAAGTCTACCAGGGAGTAGGAAACCCTCCCCCCATTTACAGGGATTCGGGCAGGAATTTTGGCTTGGGGAGCAGGGGGAATTTTGGGTTCGGCATCTGGTCACCCTGCCTACAGTGCAATCCTAACCATGTCTACTCCGAAGTATGCCCCATTGTGTTCAATAGTACTTAGTCCCAGGAAAGTGTAGTTAAGATTGCAGCATAAGTGACATATCTAAACCATCCAACAAACCTATATTTGAAATGAGGAGTCTTGTCGCCCTTGCCAAAACACTGCTCTATAAGAGTGATTTTCAAACTTTTTCATCTCACAGCACACTAACAAGACACTGAAATTGTCAAGGCACACCATAAATTGTTTTTAACCATTGAAAAGGCACACTGGCCTGTTCAAATCCCCCAGTGAGGAATCCCCCAAGGCCCCCCCCCCATTAATGAATGACTCTCCCCAAATTCCCACAAGACACCTAAGGACTATCCACGGCACACCAGTGAGCCATGGCACAGTAATTGAAAATCTCCTCTATAACATTTCTTGCTGTATGGATCTTTCAAAAACACATATGGTCAATGTTTTACATACCACCCACCCCAAGCATGTTCCCCTGAATGTAAACTAGTTTCTTTTATCACTATTTTTCATATAGCACAATGGCACCTTACACAGAACAAGTCTCTGTCCCAAATGTCTTAAAGTTCTGATAAAATGGAGAAAACAAAAGAAGGGGGGAGAAATGGGAAGAAGGAATGAAATTGGATAAATCCAATTTCTTGTACTTTTTTCAACTGACATTGAACTTTTCAACTGATATTGTACCTTTTTCAACTGACATTGAACACTTTTTTATGGCTTTTTCAGCTACTTTATATAGTAAAACTATACAGCCACTCACCCTGCCTAACTTATTATTAGATATTTGGCGCAAGTGGTTAAGGCACTGTGCTTGTTAACCAGCAGACCAGGGTTCGAGACCCGGGTCCCCACAAGACAGGTTGAGCTCCTGTCCTTAGCCCAGCTCTGTGATGCAGCTGGAGCCAATCGTCTTGGCTCTGCCGTTCCACTGGACAATTTCAGTGGTGTGGAGAGGGGGGATTTGCTGCTTGCTGCCTATCCTCCATATTAATCTACCCAGGCCTTCTTGCTTCACATGCAACATCGATCACAATACCATAGTCTTTCGAGACTGATGGATGCCAATACTATTCCCTCTCCACAACAGGAATGAGAACATAGGTAATGAGCAAGCTTTGTTTCTAATGAGCAAGATAGGATTATATTCCAAGTGAATGCAATAGACTTACTTCTGAGTAAGAGAAATAACACTGTTTTCAAACATCTTTATACCTACTGGAAACAATAGAGAAATCCAGAATTTCACATTGCTGTGATCACATTGCCCACCCCAAAAGAGACAGCAAGAAATATGGGAGTTTTCTTTCTCTTCATAATGGAACCAATCAATTCAGTTAGTATTTTATCCTCTCTTTAGGCCAAGATTGTTCTGAAAAGGTTCCTGAAGGTCACACAGGTCCTGGGATTTAAAAAAAAACAACTACATGGGATTGGAGACAAATTTTATTTTATCCTCTTGTTTACAAACTTATCTGCTTCTGCATATCACCTGAGATACCCTCCCACCCACATATGTACCAACCACACCTTATTTGGGGAGAGTACTTCTGTTCCTTGCAAACTGAAAGGCCTGATTCTAACACCTGAAGTTTGATCTACTAGTACTGTATAGATCAAAGCTTTTAAATTTGTTATTTTGTTTGTTATTTCATTAGGGCAAAATCCATAGCAGTTACAGGTCCACACAGTTACGTCACCCTCTAGTGTTATTTTATGGAAAGTCATCTTAACTGCTCCAGAGCAAGGGGCTTAATTTCATTTTAGTATATAGGCTCTAGTTGCATTATTTTACTTTCTCTGTAAATTGCTTTGTGAACTTTTGTTGAAAAGCGGCATATAAGAGCTGTTGATTGATTTGTTTGCAGATTTTTGGAAGTTTCTTCCTTGGGGAGCATCACTATTACCAGAGATTGTAATGGTGCACCGAAGTAGATCCAGTAACTCAGAAAAGGTTGCACATAAGAAGAGCCTCCACTGGATCAGGCCAACAGCCCATTGAGTGCAGCTTACTGTATCAAACAGCGGCCCACCAGAAGCCTCAGGGAGCACACGTGACACCCACATCTGCACAAAACACCAGCTATCGCCATGCCTTAAACTCCTAAATACCTCATTCAGTGAGGTAGATACAGGGTATGGCAAGCACCACAACAGTAAGCAGTGCTCCCACTCGCTGTCAGAGCCACTCCAGCCAGTGAAGCTCAGGAGTTTGACAACTAGTGTAAGGGACCTACACAGCACAGAGCAGCACCTGAAGTACTTAGAGCATCATCATCCTCATAGCTACTCCATTGCCTACATCTCTTTTGAGTGACCAGGACACCACACTGTTAGGTTCAACTACCTGCTCACTGTTGTCTCGATTATCAGTTGGGATGATAGGACCTATTATAATTCATCAATCTGTCAAATATCCACCATTGGTATCATGCCATTCATTTAAAGGAACTGGTATAGATGACAATGACAGAAATAAGAGGAGGAGACATCAGGGAAGTGGTCCAGGGGTCTATTCAGAGCAGTTAGGGAGGAGCAATGGGCATACTTGAGATCATATTTATGGAACATTGCAGAGAGTAAAATAAAACCAGCCACTGGTACACTGTACATAGTCCATTGAAGTGAATGCAGAGCACAGCCCAGGCCAACTCCCTACCTCTACCATCATTTACAGCCTCAAGCAATGGCCTTGGCTGCCATTCAAAAGTCTGATAGTGCTTTCATCCCCTTCCCAGGCACCATCATGGGTCACGGTAATAAAGAATAAAGTTGGTTTCTTAACAGCACCAGAATTTTAACAACAAATCTGAAGTGTACTCTATTGAAATATCACTGATATATGCTTCTAGTGTCACTTTCACCAGTATTGCTATAAGAAAAAATCCCAAGGACGTTAGTAATATGTTTAGGATTATGGAGTAAATGCAGTTAGTACTGAGGCTTCAAAACTCACAACTAAGAAGTTGTTCAATATTTCATTCACATAATTTAAAACTTTCTTATACAGAATAAAGTGATTGAATAATTTTTCCTACTTAAAGTATATGAAAAACAGGTTGTGGGCATATTCTTACTAGAACATGTGTTATGAACCCTTCGTTCCAGCACTCTTTGGCACAGTGCCATTTGGGTGAAATCATAAGAATTATTTCTTGGCAAGTTAACTTCTACTAAAATCAATGGGCTTTGTTTCAGTGCATTTCGGAAACCAAACCATTTCAGAAACCAAACCTCATGTATGCTCTACAAATAAGATGCACAAACAGATTGATTAAGGTGCTTATGTATTAAGTCCAATACATATTCCACTTTCAACAGCTTAAGAACCAAATTGTTAATAGGATATTTAACAATTTCTGAATATTTTCAGTTCTACAAAGAAACAAGTTCATCCCTATTTTCCTTCAGAAACAAAAAAACCCATGTCACTCAAAACTAACAAGGTATATGGATTTGTGTGTGTGTGTGTGTGTGTTGCACTCTTCAGTGCAGAACAATGTTACCAAATGAAGGAAATAAATACAGTTCTCATTAGTGAGCACTTACTATATACTCAACCGATAACAGCTGACTGTTCAAAGTTAAAATTCATTCTCCTATAATGTAACAATCAGCATAAATCAGCCAAGTAGATACTGCAGAAGAATATGGAGTAAAGTTCACACCATCGTGAGACTAATTACATGTGTTCAGAATATATTCAACTTACAAGTCCTATTTTTCCCTAAATGTATTTATACGTTTGTCATTACTGGATAACTGTGTGTATATATGCAAAGCAATGAGGTCCGTTGCAATTTTACACATGAGGGCAATGCAGCCTTCATTTATCAATTGCAATTCTACCACTAACATCGGTGGAATGAGATCTACACTCTTTTAGGGTATGGAGTCACAAAAACAGTAGCTACACTTCAATATTAGTATGTCTGTATAAGTATAATCTCAGTCTAACTTTAAAGAGTCTTTCATTCATAGACAGAGATGCAGCATTAGCAAAAGAGCTTTCAAAGTATTAATGTCCAATATTATCAGATACCATATTTTTTCTACAAGTTTCATTTATCCATTGCATATTTAGACAGAGCAGCAAAATAATTCACATGATAGTTTAACATTATCAATTATTATAAGAGTGACAGTGATATACTCTTTTCCACAAAAATGTCTAAGGACTTGATTCAGCCAACTGAAATGAACAGAGAAATTTAAATTACTCCTTTCCTGAACTTTTAGATCTATCTCTAGAACGTTAGAGGTGCTACCTTTAGGATCTACCTCTAGAACAACAAAGAAATTGGCAGAGATTACTTTGACACTGTGATCTTAAATTACCGTATGCAGAAATGGTTACCTCTTATTTTAATCTGCTTCCAAGTAAGAATTAGCTAAGGAAACAGCCTTAGATTCTCTTTTTTAGTAATTCCTACATACAGGAAAGACAGACTCACATCTCCTTGCTCTAAAATTATAAAGGTTATTCATTTTGTTCTTCAAAATGTTGTGTGTGCTGTGCTTTCTCCTCTCCTGAATACAGCAGAGGCGCTGCTTGTTGAGGATATTCAGGTTAAGAACTTTTCCTAAACATCAATTACTTTCTCTCCACTGATTTACTGCCATCTACGATTTCATGGTAATCTGTATGGTTTCAACATGATCCCAATATCAATTGTTTCTCCCCCTGCCCTCCAGACAAATGTACCCCAAATTCCCAATGCTGAGAACTCACCCTGTCAATGAAAGCATTCAACCTTGTTTGGAGAAAGAGACATATGCAATATTTAAGTATGATTAATGTCTAATGAAATATTTTAGTGAAAAGTTACTTGGACAGAGAATCTGCATCAGGGAGCACACCGTGTTTCACTGGGAGAGCTATCCTATTTTTTATTCATCCACACATCAAGAACTTTCTATGTTTGGGTAACAACTCAGAAGTGTAAGTGAAAAAGCAGCTGGCATTTTGTTTTATTCCTTTCCACCCCTGTCCTCCTGCTTACAACTCCATAAACAAAAGCCGTCCAACATGCCTTAAAGCCATTTACTTACTCCCTCTCAAAGCTCTTAAAATTAAACTCACAACTTGCTAGGTCTTGAGTTTCAAGAGGAGATTTCTCTCTCACAACCAGCTAGAAAAGCAGACCTCAGGAGCTTCGTATGGACCTGCCATTATTATTTATTTATCGATTGTTTTAGGCTAACATTTTCTGTTGATGTTGTTCAAGGTTAACAGTCTCCAGCAAAGCACAATCAAAAGGCACCAGGAAAGGTGTTGGAAGTGAAGGCAATAACTTGTCCAGAGAGACTGGACAGTGAACCATCCTGATCTTGGAAATGCATGTGCAACTAATGGAAAGAAGAAAAGTCAATGAATAATGCCACAGTTGCCTGGAGATGGGAAAGTGTCACAACTAGGCCCTTCTCAGCCCACTTTCACCCCCCTCCCAAAATCAGCAAAGAGATCTGACATGGAGCATGTGCATCTCACCACTCTCAAACTCTCGCCCTTCCTCCACAGATGGATTATCTATGCTTTCTGCTATTTAATAAATGACAGGAGAAAGATCGGAGAGAAACCCAGGCACACCCACAAAACACATAAAATAAAACACACTCCAGTAATTGAGGCTGCAATCCTAATCCCCAGTTAGACTGGCATAAGACCTTTGCTGACCTAGGATGTCACAGAAGTGTCACAAGGCACTTCTGTCCCACTCCTAAGGGGTTAGGCCAGTGCACAGGCATATGCTGACCTCCGCATACCACCGCTGGAAGATATGCCAGCTGAGTTAGGTTGGCCTAAATTGGTTAAGATTGCTCCCTAAGTGGAACAGTCAGGCGTGCATGATTTAAATGCACCTCGCAATGCAGTAAAGATATTATGTACAGGCAGATTCTGAAAATGTGCAGAACTCTGTACATGGCGTGTGCAGAAAGAAAAGAAGAAAAGAAACCCCAAGGGGCAAAGTCTGTCATGTGTCAACTGCTTTTGATGAAATAGCTTCTAGTCCAGGAAAGCTGGTGCCCCAACAAATTTTGAATGTACCCAGGACTTGTGGCTGTGTTTGCTGTTTAAACGCCACTGGAAAACAGAAAGCCGAACTCGGCATTATAGTGTCACACTTTTCTCCGCTGGTTCATTTTATTTCCCCAACCCGTGTGGAGTGGGAAAAGAAGAAAAAAAATGCATGCCAAATTAAGCATGATATAGGCCCACATTATCAATTTGGCGTGGAGGGAAGGAAGGAGAACCACTGTGTTTACGACCTGTGGAGAACAACCCCTTGACACATGTCACATTGAGACAACCCCCTACACCCCAATGATCAAGGTAGGCTGGAAAAGAAACTTTCTTCTAGCATGCAAAACTGAGCACAATATAATCCCACATTATAGATTGGGGGAGGGAAAAGATCACTCCTTCCCCAAGAACTACCCTCTTGACACATTGTGGCAATACCTTCCTCTCAATAAGGACATGCTGGAAAGGAAACTTTCATGCATGCAAAAATTAAGCACATTATTGATTTGGGGAAAGCAGTGTCACCCCTTCCCCAAAAATAATCTCTTTAACAAATGTCATATTGTGGGAACCCCTCCCTCCCTCCCCCCCCCCCCCCCCAGTGATCAGGGCAGGCTGGAAAGGAAACTTTCAGGCATGCAAAAATTAAGCATCACATTATTGATTTGGGGGGAAGAGAGTCACCCCTTCCCCAAAAATAATCTCTGTAACAAATATCACATTGTTGCAACCCTTCCCCCCTTTCATGATCAAGAGAAACTTTCTAGCAGTCAAAGAAGGAGAAGCTGGGAGTGGGGGAGGGGAAGAAAGAAAAAGAGAGTAGCAAGTCAACCCCCAGACTCAAGGATGGGGGGAGGAGAAAGACTGATAAAACTTACCAGGGTAGCAACACTGAGCAGAGCAGGAGATGAGGATCTGAGCAAGTGTTGCTTGCGAGATCTGCTGCTGGGATGCGCCTGAGGATCTGCTGGGAGGAGGAGTAGGAGGGAGGGATGCAACCACTCCAATGCAACCACAGAGCAGCAGCAGCAGCCGCAGCAGCAGCCAGAAAAGGGGGAGAGGATAGGGGGCTCCTTGCTCCACACCCCAGGCCTGGTGGTGATCAGCAGAGGGGATCCAACCTCAGCCACACTGCAGCCTGCCCAGGCACAAGACGCACTCACTCCTCTCCCTGCTACTGCAGCTCCAGCGCCTCCACCACTTCCCCCTCCCCAGTTGTGGGTCCTTCTGGAGGGTATGCAGGTGCCCCCCCTCTCTCTTTCCCCTGCCTGCTGCTCTGGTGGTAGATGAGCGCATGCACGCCTTTGCACGCACCCCTGTTTGGAGAGAGAAGGGAGAGGCTTCCCAAGGGTTGTGCAAAGTTGTGTCAATAAGGCTGTGTGTGCAGAAGAGGGAAGGGGTTGCAAGAAAGCTTCCTCTTCTTTACACTCCTCTCTTTCTCCCTGCAAAGAAAGTGCAGCCTTTGCAGTGGGTGTTCCCCCCACCTCCAAAAAAAAGTGCAGCCTGGTAGGGTGTCCTCCCCCTTGGATGCTCTGCTTCAGCCCCCTCCTGGGAAGAGGAGACCAGGCTGGCAGGCAGAGTAAGGCTACTAGAAACCTCCTCCTTGACGTCAGGTCCACCTGCTATGTCAACAAAACAGGGTGGGAAGTGGTTTGTGCTCCACTCACACCCCCCCCCCTTTCTAACCAGCCACAGCAAAACAAAAGCCTCGTGTCCAGTTAGCGGCGCCTGCGCATGGAAGGAGTGTGTGTGTGAGTGTGAAGGGGGGTAAGGGGTTCCCCTAGGGAGAGACCTTGAAATGATAGGGAAGGCTAAAGGGAGGGGGGAGAAATTGGGCCACCTCAAAAATCCTGATTGCATCTCCAAATAATGCATGCTTAACTCCAGATCACACAGCCCAAAGCCTGTCTACTCAGAAGTAAGCCCCATTGGAGTCAATGGAGCTTCCTTCTAGGAAAGTGAAAAGAGGATTGCAACCTTAGAGGTCACTTATGCCTGCCTACTCAGAAGTAAGTCCCATTATAGTCAGTGTAGTTTACTCCCAGGAAAGTGTGGAGATGATTGCAGACTCTTAGATCTACTCAGAAGTAAGTCCCATTATAGTCACTGTAGCTTACTCCCAGGAAAGTGTGGAGAGGATTGCAGCTCCAAATAATGCATGCTTAACTCCAGGTCACAAAGCCCAAAGTCTGTCTACTCAGAAGTAAGCCCCACTATAGTCAATGGAGCTTCCATCTAGGAAAATGAGGAGAGGATTGCAGCCTTAGAGCTCAATCTTATGCTCAGTGTAAGTCTCTACTTACTCAGAACTTACTCAGAAGTAAGTTCCATTATAGTCAGTGTAGCTTACTCCCAGGAAAGTGTGGAGAGGACTGCAGCTTTAGAGCCCAATCCTGTGTAGATCAACTGAGAAGTCCCATTATATTAAAGTCAAGGGACGTTCCTTCCAGAAAAGTGTGGAAAGGATTGCAACCTTAGAGCTCAATCTTATGCCTGCCTACTCAGATGTAAGCCCCTTTATAGTCAATGGAGCATCCTTCTAGGAAAGTGTGGAGAGGATTGCAGCTTTAGTGCCCAATCCTATGTAGATCAACTCAGAAGTCCCATTATAGTCAGTGTAGCTTACTCCCAGGAAAGTGTGGAGAGGATTGCAGCTTTAGTGCCCAATCCTATGTAGATCTACTCAGAAGGAAGTCACATTATAGTCAGTGTAGCTTACCCCCAAGAAAATGGGAGAGGATTGCAGCTTTAGAGCCCAATCCTATGTGTCTCTACATAGTAAGTCCCATTATATAGTAAAGGGATCTTCCTACCTGGAAAACGTAGCCTGAGAGCCCAATCCTACTTAGAAGTAAGTCCCATTATAACTAATGGAACTTCTTTCTAGGAAATTATGGAGAGGATTGCAGCCTTAGCCTCCCGCTTCTCTTCAGTAGAGCCAGAGAGAACCACATAATTTACCCCCACCAAGGAAAGGGATTACCCTGGGTTGTTCAAGGAGGCACTCTGCACATGTTCAGAGGCAATAAGAGGGACTCTGCCTGTCAAGAGGCCTCTTCCCGCCCTGCTAAGGGGGAGAGAAGCAGAGCCAGGTCTAGTCTCTGCCCCCTGACCCAATTTGGCTAGGAAGTCCCCACCAGTGAGCATTTCTAGGGAGGGAAGGGAGAGCACTTCCCCTAAAATGTAAGGAAATCCCCTCTACTGCCTTTGTTTTTTAGGGCTGCCAACTCTCCAAAAATCTCCTGGCATCCTTTAAGAACTTTTGCCTAAAATTCTAAAAACACTTTCCTGGGAGTAAGACACATTGAACATAATAGGGCTTACTTTTGAGTAGACGTGGTTAGGATTGTGCTCTTTTAAGTGTGACTGGCATAGTCCAAGAAGCAACTCTGAAAGGGGCAGAGCATGCAAACCTCTCTCTCTTTCCTGGGCCACAGAATCCTCTATACCCACAAGAATCTCTCACACCCACACAAACATACAGACTCACACATAAACACAGGCTCACGCTCATACATAGGCACTCACACACAAAACTCTCTCCAACAGACTCTCACACAAACATACACTCACATTTCCTCTTTCACACAGATTCACACACAGTTTCATTCACATACACAAAACACACAACAGACTCACATATACACAAACACATACATAGTTTCACTCACACACTTTCACACACAACTCACACTCACACCCCTTTTTGTGACACAGATGTGCTCAGTTTCACTCACAGACACTTTCTCACATGCACTCACATATTCTCACACACAGGCACTCATTCGTTCTCACATAAACATACACTCACACTCTCACATGCACTCACACAAATTACTCTCCAACACACATATACAAACTTTCACACATATGGACAATATCCCTCACACAAACATGCACAGACACATACACACTCTCTAAAGCTGCAATTCTAAAGACACTTTCCTGGGAGTAAGACCCATTGAACACACTTGGGCTTACTTTTGAGTAGACATGGTTAGGATTGTGCTCTAACACACACTCACACCTCCTCTTTCACACACAGATGCACTCAGTTTCACTCACACACAAAACACACAGGCTACAATCCTAAGGACACTTTCCTGGAAGTAAGACCCATTAAACACAATGGGGCTTACTTTTGAGTAGACATGGGTAGGATTGTGCTCCTAGGCAAACACATACAGTCAGTTTCACTCATAGACACTTTCACATACAAAGCACACACACAAGATTCACATCCACACTCCCACCCCCTTTCAGTTTCACTCACACACTTTCTCTCAGACACAAAACACACACAGAGACTCACGCCTACACTCACACCCCTTCTTCACACACAGACACCTCACGTCCACACGTTTTCTAACACAGGCACTCATTCATTCACATAAACATAGGCTGCAATCCTAAAGACACTTTCCTGGGAGTGAACACAATGGGACTTACTTTTGAGTAGACATGGTTAGGCTTGTGCTCATACACTCACACCCCTTTCACACTGTCTCTCACACACATGCACTGTCACACACAAATATACTGTAATGCACATACACTCTCACACATACACAAGCTTTCAAACATGGACACAATATCACACACAAACATGAACATACACACTTTCTTTCTCACACACACGTGCGCTCTCTCTCCCTCTCTCTCTCACACACACACACACCAGAGCACAATCCCTGTATGTCTACTCAGAGGCAACTATATTCCATGGGGCTTACTCCCAGGAAGGAACTACTACAGCATTGCAACCTTACCTCACTCTTTCTAACACACATATACACACACAAGCTACGTATGCGCGCTTTCCAAGCGCCACACTCCTCTCCTCCTCCACCCCCTGCAACTCCCCCCCCCCATTTTCCCCTGAAATAGTTGCAGCCGAATCCCCTTTGAAGAAATCCTTTTTGCAAGAAGGGCAGACCCATCAGTAACTGGGGGAGTAGAATGCAAAGCCACAGACCTATTAGATTCTACCACCTATGAATTCTGGGGTGGGGGTCTGTACAGCTCAGTGATACCCACTCAGGTCTTAGGGACTCATCTGTCATCATCAGGTTTCCAGCTTAATTTTTTTTGGGGGGGGGGGGGCAGGAACGACGACACTTCTATTTGTGCTTCAAGTACAGTTTTTTATGTTTTGCAATCCTACTATTGCAATACTACAGGGTGATTGGAAAGTAACTCCCTATTTTAAAATACTTATAAATTACAATGTACTCATCTACTACTACTATTTTTGGACACGTTTTATCATGTATATGAAAGGAAGAAGTGAACAAAGGGGGAAATCATACCCAGGCAATACCGAGAAGGGGGTCAGGATGGGCCCCCATGTTCTGATGCAGATGCATCTTTGGCACATGAAATGCTGTCAATAGAAAGAAATGCTACCTGCTGCATCACAGTGATAGGTTTTATTTTTGCAGGGCTGCAAGCTTGGGAATCATGCTGGTGTGCAAAATGAAAGGGTAAGTTACATGTCATTTCTAAGTAGAAAGAGCCCAATCCTAACCATGTCTACTCAAAAGTAAAGCCCCATTGAACACAATGGAAACACAATCCTAAAGACACTTTCCTGGGAGTAAGACCCATTGCACACAATGGGGCTTACGTTTGAGTAGACATGGTTAGGATTGTGCTCTATGTCACAGATTCTTCACTCTCTCCAAGCTTATCCTTTAATTTTACGCACCAGTATATATGCCTGAGTTAGGCTGCAATCCTAAGAACATTTTCTTGGGGACTTAATGAAACTGACTTCTGAGTAGACACGAATAGGATTGCACTGATAGTTGCCCATCCTGAAAAAAAATAAAAATAATCAGCCACCCCTAGGATTGTGATTACAAGCAAAATCTGATGGACGTGGCTCCGGTCTAAGAGTTGCCAAATTCGTATTTTGGAGAAAGTCGAGAAAACTCTGTGAAATCCACTCCCTAGAAAGTGATCCGACGATCCCCATCCAAAAACCTGGAGAGTTTGATCTCCTCATCTGACAGCCCAACCTTAGGCATGCCTACTCAGAAGTAAGTCCTGTTGTAGCTAGGGACACTTACTCCCAAGTAAAGGGTGGATAAGGTTTCAGCCTAAAATCGTCTGGAAAATTAAAGGATGGAATGATTAAAAACAAATTTCCATTTCCATTGGGGGATCGCACGTGTCCCCCTTTTTAAAAAACCCAAACGTGAAGCAAATTTGCTTAGATGTGTGTGTTGTATGTTGTGTGTGTTTGTGCGATTTCCTCCTATTTTCCCTGCAAAAAAAAGCGTTCATATGGACACTTTTGGGGAGGCATAGGCTGCAAACCGAACCACATTTTCCTGGGAGTAAATCTCATTGAACTCAATACGGCTTACTGCTGAGAAGACATGTTTACTCAGAAGTAAGTCCCACTGTGTTCAATTTGATTTACTCCCAGGAAAGAAAGTATGAATAGGATTGAAGCCTCCTCTGCCTCCCGCGCAGAGGAGAACGCAAAAGATCTGCAACTTTGCAGGGTTGCGCTTTGGATTTAATAGGACATCAAAGCCACCCTTTTTCCAACCCCCTCCCCAGGGTTAGTACCAGATCTAGGAATTTATCCTAATTTGGGAGGGGATTGGGATTTGCTATCTAGTTTTTTTTGGGGGGGGGGGAGTTTAATCTCTCCTAGTTTGGAGAGGTTATCTGGAGAGGCAAGGAGACCTGATCAGACTCCAGCCCTCCTCCCCCCCCTTCTCCATGTCTGAGATCCACAAGAATGGGGTGAAAGGAGGGGGTGCAGGGGGCTCCTCTGCCCAGATTCCTGAGCTCAGCCAATCCGCCTGCACTGGGTTCGGGAGGTGAAAGTTCAGCCCCAGGGCAGGCACACTCAAAGCTATTGACTGCCCCGGGCCAGGAGTGCTTGTTGATGGGTGGTCGTAAAACATCTTCATCTTCCTCTCCTGAAACTCTTTCCCTCTGAACCCCCGCTTCCCACCTCCTTTAATTGCTCATAAAAACTCTGGGCTGCTCAGCACCACCAGGCAAAAACGCATTGGACTCCAAGGAAACTGTGTGTGCCCCCCAAGCCCCCACCCCATGAGGATTTCCATGGGGCTCAGTTCTCTGGCAGTCCCTGTACACTGCCCAGGATCTGTGAACCCAAAATGTGCCCAGGACCTGTGATCCAAATAGTGCCCAGGATCTGAGAACCCAAAATGTGCCCAGGATCTGTGCAACCAAAATGTGCCCAGGATCTGTAAGATCTTAGATTTCATTTTACGCCCAGCGCCTTAAGAAATACAACACTCAGAAGGTGGGTTCCTTTGGGAGGAAAATTACTCCAGAGTACACATTCCTCAAGATTCTCAAAACAGGAGGATGTCCTGCACAACCTTTGGAGACTTATCGCCCAGATGCTCCTAAAGTTTTTCATATCCTAAGATCTTATGGCTGCAATCCTAAAGACACTTTCCTGGGAGTAAGATCCATTGAATACAATAGGGCTTACTTTTGAGTAGACATGGTTAGTATTGTGCTCCAGATCTTAGATCCTAAAGCTGTTTAGGAAGAGAGATGGAATGAGTTTTTTGGGGGAGTAGTGGCGTAGCTGGAGGGGGTGAACAGCACTAATTTTTGCAAAAATCTCTCCAGCAAAACTTAGGACGCGATCCTAATCGCCTTTGCAGGTTTGGGTGAGGACGATGCAAACCACAATTGATCCCCTTATCTTGAGGAAGCTGCCCAAGCTACCCCCCCAATTGCAGGGGGCAGCACATGGCCCCTATTGGCACAGTGCTAGAAAGTTGGGTGGGAATTGCACCCTAAGTTCCCTGCAAAACTTAGTGCTTTGTAACCCCTCGAGCTAAGGGGGAGTAGACGGGGAGTAAGTGGAAAGTAGACGGGGGAGTAGGAAGAAGGATCCTCGCCGGAGTAGCTCCTCCAGCCTTCCCGAGGAATGTGTTGATGGAGATGGACGGAGAACGAAAACTCCCTTTCTGGGCACCTCCAAAGTGTCTGCAAGAAACTCCCGGGAATCTTCCAACGAAGGCTGGAAACCTGCAGCTCCGGTGCTCCTCTGGCTCCTCTCCCCGGGGGATAAAAGGATCCCAACCCCTCCTCGCTGCTCTCATCCCCACATCACCAGCTTCTCTTCCCCACAAGGCAGGTCGAGGTAAAACATAATCTTGGAGGTCACTCATTTGGGCACAGAATTGTTGGGAAAGGACGCAGCGAACCCCAAATGTGCCCAGGATCTCTGAACCCAAAATGTGCCCAGAATCTGCGAACCCAAAATGAGTCCAGGATCTGTGCACCCAAAATGTGCCCAGAATCTGTGTACCCAAAATGTGCCCACGATCTGTGAATCCAAAATGTATCCAGGATCTGTGAACCCAAAATGTGTCCAGAATCTGTGTACCCAAATAGTGCCCAGAATCTGTGTACCCAAATAGTGCCCAGGACTGCCCGCTGTTGAGAGTCCCGACGGCGGGCAGCCAGTTGTTCTTGCCTATGTCTGCGGTTTCTGGCACTGAGCGTGGCACAAGGCATCAAAAGGACGTGGAGAGCCCAGCAGCCCCCCTGTTACCAACAGTGTCCCAGATCCCCCTCCTGGGGTATGCGGGGAACAGCCTCCTTTTGTCTGACTTTTAATGTGAGACTCTGACCTTTCTGGCTGTCAATGGTAGTGCTCCCTAGTGGGGAGGGTGATGCAAACACCTGGCTAAGGTGCCTTTTCCTGCCTCTCCAAGCGGATCAGGCTGGTGAAGCCACTTGTTCTTGGGAAGAAGCAGTGGGGAACTCCCTCCCAACTTACAAAGGGTGTGTATGTGTGTGTGATCTGCAAGCCCAAACATTAAAAAGTCAGAGGAACCAACATTTCCAAGTTGTGTTGCTCACTCTCCCCAAAAGCAAAGTAGATGCAAAGATTCCTAAGCCCCATGCTCCTGAAATTAAAATTATACTCCCTTTCCCTCTTTTGTTCTTGTTTAGGGGAGGAGATGGCAGCCCACCAGACTTGTCTTCTACAGTATTTCTCCCTTCCAATCACTCACTTACGAAACTAATTAATTTAATGCATTTCTTTTTTCCCTTGCGCCTGGCAGGGTTGGGCGTAGATCAGATTGCCATGTTCTATTATGCTTGTTTGTAAAGGGGGAAAAAAAGAAGAAAACAATAAACAGGCTGTTCTTCTAAATGGGATTATTTTTCTCAAATCCCCCCCCCCCCAATTGTTAGCTGAGACATTTCAGGCAAAGAGGAGAAAAAAGCTGTCTTTAAAAACCTGAAATCAAATTCAAGAGGAATCTCTCTTCCAACATCAAAGAAGACATTAAATCGGTGGAGTTACACCACCATCTGTCGTTAAACTTTGGGACTACAAAACTCCGATTAATAATAAATCTTAATGAGAGCTGGCAACTAACCCCCCCTTCTACCAATTAGCTGTTTCAAGCTCCACTTTCCAGTGGCATTGAGGTAAGAACAGCCAAATGCTACTCCCTGACTGCCATCCCTTACTCTGGCATAGAGTGCAGTATATGGCATAGGAAAATACAGTATATGGAATCGGAAAATACTGTATATGACATCAACAAAGCTTCAGCCCTTAAGGATATTGGCTATTCCTGCTTCTTGACCTCCTGTGTCCTTTGTCTTTCTTAGGGAGCAATCTTAACTTAGGCCAGCACAACTCATTCGTCTTCCCATTCTCGTGGTCTTCCCATTCTCGTGATGATTCCTGTAGGGACGCAAGCACATGTCTGTGCACTGGCCTAACCTTCCCCTGGGAGTGGTGAAGAAGGGTGACCTGAACCTCAAAAGGAGGACAAGGTCTTGTATTCCTCTCAGCCTGGCCTTTCTGACAGACAATGGCACATTTGCCTACTCAAGAGTAAAGCCACAATATTGGGCACTTTCACTTTCCCACTTTCCCATCAATGCATATTTTTTATTTTTAGTTTTTTTGCCATAACTTTTGATAGTAAGGAGATATTTTAAAACTGATTTTGCATTAGATTCTGCTCTTCAAAACGAATCCAACAACATATGACATGATGGGGTACTGCACACCACTGCAAAGTTCCAGAATGAAGCCAAAATTGAGAACAATGAAGCCCTTTTGGAGGACATACGGACAGAAGGCTAAAAAAGAGGACAAATCTGGAAAAATCTGTTCATATGATCACCCTGTGGAACTGAATTACAGCACTTTTGTGACAACTCCAGGTCAGCACAGGACTTGTGCTGGGGCTTAGGCCAGCCTAACTAGGGATTAGGATTGCAGCCTTTATCTCTCATCTGTGCCTCTCCAGTTTGCATGGCACCAAAACAAACAAGCATTCAAACAATCAAAGAAGAAAAAGTGCTCACTCCAAAACAATTGGTTCCCCAGTTTGATTTCACCAGCCTGATGTTTGGAGAGCCTAACCCAAGGAACAGACCTGTTGGTGGGTAAGTACCCAAGCCTTCGTTTTCATGTCATAAACTGGGAGTGTTGGGAAGAATCTGATTTGAAAATGCCTAGACATTTTCCCCATGGTGATTAGCAAATTAGGAACATGGCACTGTAGGAACAAACTTGGAAATGATGTCCTAATGCAGTGATTTTCAGCCATTTTCATTGCAGAGCAAGGTGACAAGGTGCTAAAACTGTCAAGCCACATCATTTTTTTGCCAATTGATAACACACACTGTGTTGCTTGCATGAAGGAAAGGGGACTTATAGTCCCCAATGATCCTACTAATAGATGAGCATCCCATAATCTCCTTTGGCACATCTGCAGTTTGTTTGTGGCACACCAGTGTGCCACAGCACAGTAGATGGAAATTACTATTCTAATCCAGAATTGGAAATTGCTATTCAAATTGCTATTCTAATCCATGGTTCTCTAAACCAAATTTGGCCCATGGCAAGTGTCTAACTGCCTAAAGCTGCAATCCTATCTATGCTTACCCAGGAATAAATCCTATTGACTATAATGGGACTTACTTTCATGTGCTTAATTTAAACACTATATTAGTGAATCTTACATTTAAAATTATTACATATACAATTTATCACATACAAATGGGTTGGATATCCGGAAAAAAATTCCTGACAGTTCGAGCGGTTCGGCAGTGGAACAGATTGCCAAGGGGGGTAGTGGACTCTCCCTCACTGGGGATCTTCAAGCAGAGGCTCAACGAGCACCTGTCGGGGATGCTCTAGGGGGAATTTCCTGCTGCAGGCAGGGGGTTGGATTAGATGACCAACTAGGTCCTTTCCAACTCTATGCTTCTATGATTCTATGAATTTATTAATTCCTCTTCCTTGTCCCGCCTCTCCAGTCTTCCAATGCAAAGTTTGAAAAATGACTGGGAAATGCCTGGAATCTAAGGTGGATTTTTTTCCAGCTTTCCGGCCCTGCCTTTTCCCAGTGATCTCCAGGCATTTCCAGTCATCTGGGCACCCTGGGGTTATGAGCAGGATAATAATTGCCAATAGTTTGATCACCAAAATGATCTAGGGAGAACTACCAATGTTCTTGGAAGAGTTATGGAATTGCTTCTTTTGTTCAATTGATGTGTTATTTTATTATTTCTGCTAAATAATTTTTTTTCAGAAACAGATCACAGTCTCTGGTTAGTGTGACTGGGAGGATTTCTTGAAGGTTGGGTAGCCCAGATTTCTCCCTTCCTTGTTTGGCATCTTAGTTCATATCCGCCTAGTATAGAGTTACGCATGGGTCTCCTACAAGAGGTTCTGCTACAAGTTGTGTGCTGGGAGGTAATACTTCCAGCTGAGCTACTTCAGTATGGCTCACCAGAGCTTCACAGAGATGGGGCAGAAGAGCAAGTGATTGAACAGCTGGAGAAAGGAAGTCTTTCTTCCACCAGAACCAGATATGCTTCACAGAGAGATTCAAGCAAGCCAAATTTGGCAGAACTTCCACAATGGGGAGATTATTTTGATGGATTTCCTTTTGGGTGGTAACAGACAGGAAGAGCAAGACTTGACTTTGGGGATATGGGAAGGGGTCTTAATTTCATTTGTTTATCAAGAAGAAAGCATTCATGCCATCTTATCCATCCCTTTACAACATGTTTGCTTATGGTGAAGGTACCTCATGTTTTAATAGTAATTTTATAGAAAGTGGCTTCATTTCACATTATTTGACCCAGTGTCTCCAACATTATATTTTATGGTCTTTGCCAGCTTAGGGCAAGCAATGTACAGTGACATTTGGGTTCCAACTCTTCCCTTGGAAAGGGAAGATGATTTATGAATTGCAGTTGAAAAAGCAATAGAGGTCATGCATAAATGTTAACGAGATGTAGTGAGCAGGGTGACCTTATGCCCTCTTTTTTCCAGAGCATGTCCTGTTTTTTAGTCTGGTGTCCTAGAAAATTTTTTCATCGTCCTCCTTTTCCTTGTGAGCATGCAGTGCTCAGCCTTCTTGGAATTATATGTAATAAATTACCTGTAATGGTTTTAAATTTAATACTAACTAGTATAGTGTTTAAATTAACTCCATGAAAATAATATATATGAATGTTTTTAGCTTTTATTATGTTGCGTGCTACATTTTTCTTGGGTGTCCTGTATTTTGGAAGGGGTCTTGTCCTTTGTTTTGGTTATGACATTCAGGCTGCAATCCAAAAGACACTTTCCTGGGAGTAAGACGCATTGTACACAATGGAGCTTTTGAGTAGACATGGTTAGGATTGTGCTCTCAATCTCCCTGTATAGTGAGGGGTGTAGGTTTTAAACTTTCAAAGCCCTAAGCAGGTACAATCTCAATGTATAAGAAAGTTCATAGTAAGTAGAGATTGCAAATATTGTTGAAGCATTTGCACTGTACCACCTACTGTTATGGCTTTTTAGGAAAGCTACTTTGGGTAACCTCTGGAGAAAAAATTGGAATAAGAATTAAACAAGCAAACAAGTAAGTAAGTAAGTAAATAAGTAAATAAATAAATAAATCTATATATATAAAAGAGAAAAGTCACTGACTCACTCACTCACTGACTCACTCATCACCGCCCTGCCAAAACCGCTGGGCCTAGAAGCGTAAAATTTGAGGCGTTCCTTCTGTGACCGAGGGGTGCACTAAGAACCAGTTTTTGGAAATTCCAACCGGAAGGGGGTGAAAAGGGGCGCAACGCGTTTTCCTCCCCATACTTTGCATTGAAAATTGCTGACTCATCAACATTCCACCCCAACTGATGGGCCTGAAGCATGGAATTCTGGGAGTTCCTTCTGTCACCTGAACACCCACCAAGAACCATCTGGAGAAACTTAACCCTTCAGGGGCTGAAAAGGGGGCAACGTGTTTCTGTCCTATACTTAACATGGGAGACTGAACAACATCCTGCCAATTTGGTGCTCAGAATCATCTGATCCATGTTTTTGCTTTTCAGGTAAGCACTATGTGCAAAGTAATCCAAAACAGATTCATTCAGTTCCCAGTCTAGAGACTCTGCACTCTGCATATGCTTTAAAGCCAGAAGCAGGAGCAGGATTTGTGACTCCCAGTGTCACCCCACTGGAAGTGCTTGACTGAGGTGATGTGTCGAGTTGTGTGCTGTTCCGAGTGGCTGTCTGCTTTTCAATTTTGCCTTTTATTTCTCAAAAGGAGGGGAAAGTGTTTTTTTAAAAAAAATAGATAGTCAACTGTTCAGAATGATGAGCAATATCTTCAGATGCCTGTGGGGGCTGGGGGTGGCTGGCTGGCTTGACATCCCCATAGGCATGGTCCCCGGGGCTCTGTATCCCCTGGTACCCTGCCTTAACTACACCATTGGCCAGGAAGCACATTTCACTCCAGAAATCAGAGTTGCCCTCCTACAAAAGCTCTGCCTAGAATCTGGAATCTCATCTAGATACAGAGAAAGCTGGAAGGGAAAGAAATTGCATGTACTGCTTTGCTCTGTACATAATTTCTTCTCACCTCTCTTCTTAGTGACTTAGTTTTCTCTACACGGTATTTCTGAACCCAAGCCCTAGATCACATTAGCCAAGAAGAAGATAAAGGGAGAGAAATAATAAAGGAGGAAATCATATCCAACAGCTCCTCCTTCACTGCCTGTGTAATTTCTGTTCCAGCTATCTCTGCCTGTTGGTGGGGGTAGCATTTATAATTTTATAATTGTCCCCAGAGACATTGCTCACATGGTAGAACTGATCTCAGATAGATAGATAGATAGATAGATAGATAGATAGATAGATAGATAGATAGATAGATACTTTTATTGTCCTTATACAAATATAAAACAAAATTCAGTGTGCTTGAGGATAAGTACTCAAACATAAAAACTATATACATTATGGTGTGTGTAACGTGAAGCTAGATTCTACCTCTGAGGAATGTTTAGAAAATGCATATAGCAAACCTTCCCACTGCTGCTTGCTTTCAATCTACACAAGTCCCCATTATGTGTGTGCATGTAGTGTGGGGTCAGAACGACTCCTATTGGACCTTCCTTCGCCTATAGAACATAATCACCACAATCCTAAGCATGGCTACTCAGAAGTAAGTCTGGAGTTGCTTTTGAACTATCCAGTGCTGTTGCTAGTATGAATAGTCTGGTTTCAGTTCTAGCTCTGATCTATAGGACATGCAGTGAACCCTCAATTTAATGGACCAATAGAAAGAAAGAGATGTCTGTTAATGCCTGGAAGCCCATTAAATCTGAGTGCATTTAAATCAGTGGAGATGCACATGCACCAAATGTGTATGACTAGTTGTTAATGAAGCAGAAAATGTCCATTGATGCTAAAGTCTGCTAAACTGAGGTCTGTTAAATTGAGAGATCCTTGTAAATCCATTTGTTAACTCAATAGAATTGAATATACAACACAAGTTGTTGTAAATTCTGCTTACATTTAGCAGAATGTAAGCAGAATTTACATCTCCTATTTGTTCTCCTTGTAAGTAGATAATCCTGCTTAGCTTTAAACAAGAAGGCTGGGCAGCACCTCTTAAAAAACTGGTATGAAGTGCATTTTGCTTGGAACAAGTAAAGTCTTGACAAGCATCTGGACGGACATGCTGCAGGAGGATTTACTGCTACAGTTAGGGGGTGATCTAGATGATCTTTTAGGGGACCTTCCAACCCTATGTTTCTATGATTCATTTGCTCTTGAAAACTATTGGAAACATGCACAGCTTTCTATTCTGAAGTGAGTGTCTTCACAGCAGGTAGGGAATCATGATCCAACTTCTCCTTTCTAGAAATACCATTGCAACCTTTGGGGGGGGGGGGACTCAAACACTTGACTGTTTACAAGCCCAGTGATTTTCAAACTTTTTCATCTCATGGCACACTGACAAGGCATTAAAATTGTCAAGGTGCATCATCACTTTCACACAGTTGACAAGGAACACCATGGTGCTCATCAGGGTTTACATCACTCATTCAGACTATTAACAAATGACATTTACAGCACAATTCTAACCAAGTCTACTCAGAAGTAAGCCTCACTGTGTTCAATGGGCCTTACTCCCAGGAAAGTGTGTTCAGGATTGCAGCCTTATTTAAGTAATAAAATTGCTAAACTTCCATGGCATACCTATGGCCACAGCACACTGGTTGAAAATCACTACATAGGCTTATTGCCAAATTGTTTATGATGTACACTACTCAAGAATGATGTGTCTTTCTGTTTGAGTAACATTTTATTGAACTCTCTGCAGCCAAAAGCCTGAACTGGAATAGTATTGAAGGAAAGAATTTTGCAAAGTAAACTGCAAATTTGAGAAGGGCTGAACTGGTAGAGTTGACTTTAAAACAGTTGAAAGCACACATTATCATTATGGCTGTCAGTAATCTTATAGGATTCTCATAATCAAAATGATCATGGGAGATCCATATTGGCAGTGAAATCTCGAAGATTAGCCATGTTTGTTGTGGCAAAAAACATCAAAGGGTCTTGTTAGAGACTGACAAATGTATTGTGGCATGAGCTGGTAATTCACAGTTATAAAAGATGCTATTGATGTGATCCTCAGTGAATTTGGATAGACAGCAGTAGATATAGGCCATCTCTGAGATGTAATTTGTTTGCATATTGTTTAAGCAGTCTGATGTCCTTTACCACATTGTCAGTGAGTTTTTTAGTGGTGTGATCTCTTCACTTCAAGATATTACATACTAATATGTATGTAATATATTTATTAAACATATATTTAATATACTTATTAAAAGGTGGTTTAGGTGACTTAAAAAGATGAAGAGAACCACTGGTTTTAATTTTATAAACCACTAGCAAAATGCATACCCACGTTGCGGGAGTAAAATTCCCCATATGCCATCCCCCATGCTCAACTTTCCTCCATGCTCAACTACCCCCCATGCGCAACTTCCCCCATGTGCAACTTCCCCCATGTGCATCAACCCCCATGCGCATCAACCCCCATGCACAACATCCCCCATGCACAACATCCCCCCATGCACATCAATCCCCATGCGCAACATCCCCCATGCACATCAGTCACCCATGTGCAACATCCCCATGCGCATCAGTCACCCATGCGCATCAACCCCCCAAGCGCATCAATCACCCATGCGCAATATCCCCCCATGCGCAACATCCCCCCATGTGCAGCATCCTCCATGCTCATCAGTCCCCATGCTCATCAGTCACCAATGCGCATCAACCCCCCATGTGCATCAGTCCCCCATGCACATCAGTCCCCCATGCACAACATCTGCCCTTGCGCATCAACCCCTATGCGCATCAATCCCCATGTGCAGCATCCTCCATGCTCATCAGTCCCCCATGCTCATCAGTCCCCCATGCGCAACAGTCCCCCATGCACAACAGTCCCCCATGTGCATCAACCCCCATGCGCATCAATCCCCCATGTGCAGCATCCCCCATGTGCATCAACCCCCCATGCTCATCAGTTCCCCATGCGCATCAGTCCCCCATGTGCAGCATCCCCCCATGCGCAACATCCCCACATGCTCATCAGTCCCCCCATTCGCACCGGTCCTCCCATGCACATCAGTCCCCCATGCGCATCAGTCTCCCATGCAAAAATTTCCCTGCATGCGCATTACCCCATGCACATCAACCCCCCAACCCCCCTTTCTGCCATGCGCATCAACCCCCATGCGCATCAGTCCCCCATGCCATCAGTCCACCATGTGCATCCGTCCCCATGCACATCCGTCCCCCATATGCAACTTACCATATGCACATCAACCCCCCATGCGCATCAACCCCCCCAAGCGCATCTTCCCATGCACAGCATCTTCGCCAGTGCAACCTCTTTCTCTGAACAACATCCCCCCACTGCACCTGTCACTGACCACCAAATTGGCTGGATGTTGGTCAGTCTCCCATGTTAAGTATAGGACAGAAACATGTTGCCCCCTTTTCAGCCCCTGAAGGGTTAATTTCTCCAGATGGTTCTTGGTGGGTGTTCAGGTGACAGAAGGAACTCCCAGAATTCCATGCTTCAGGCCCAGCAGTTGGGGCGGAATGTTGCTGAGTCAGCAATTCTCAATGCAAAGTATAGGGAGGAAAACGCATTGCGCCCCTTTTCACCCCCTTCCGGTTGGAATTTCCGAAAACCGGTTCTTAGTGCACCCCTCAGTCATGGAAGGAACACTCTCCCCAAATTTCATGCTTCTAGGGCAGGCGGTTTTGGCAGGGCTGTTATGAGTGAGTCAGTCAGTGACTTTTCCCTTTTAAAAATATAGATAAGGTTTTAACTTTTTTAGTAAAGGCCTATATACATAATAGGTGGGCGGAGGGCAAAGGGACGACAGGACTGTGGGGGCAGGAACAGGAGGCATGGGTCAGATCCGGCAGTTATGCCTGATCAGGATGACACATATCCTCTTTTTTCCAGGATATGTACTCTTTTTTAGCTCAGTGTCCTGGTGAAAAAATCCTCATTGTCCTCCTTTTCCTTGTGACCAGGCAGCAAGGAGATGTCTTGTAGTTATTATATTATATGTTTAATATAATATATATTTAATAAATTTATATATATATAAAAAAAATATATATATTTTTATATATATATAAAAAAAAATCATAGTTTCACATTTAATAATAAGCAATATAGTGTTTAAATTAGCCACACGAAAGCAATATATATGAGTTAATTTTGCTTTTATTTTGTCTTGTACTGCATTTTTCTTGGCTACATTTTACATTTTTCTTGTTCTCTTTTCCAGTTATATGTTCACCCTGTGCCAAATCCAGGCAGACAGGAGCAACCTTAGGTCCACCGGAGCTGCTGTAGCCCTGCCGCGGGGAAGGGAATAAGGGCACAATCCAGAAGTGCACTTGGGCTACCCTATCTATCACTGGGCTGACCCAACTGCAAGATGGGCCACCCTAGTTATTCTGGATAAGGCTTGGGGCTGCCTAAGGCAACATAGGCTGCCCCAAGACAGGTGGACCTGGTCTGACCTAACTGGGCCTAACAGTTCAGGAGAGGTATGTTGAGGGCATGTTGAACATTGCCTAGGGCATAGAAGTTACTCTGTATCCAGAGTCTGTTTTCAGGGCAGAAATGCCCTCTTCCTGCTCCTCTGAGTTATACCACCTCAGGAGCAGGTATAGGAATGAGTAGACCCATAGGGGTCCATGATAAGGCAGAGTGAGAATGGCAGTGTTGACAAAAAAATCTGAGATCTTGGCCAGCCTAGCTGCAACCCCTGCCTCTCAACCTCAGGATATGGAACAACTACGGCAACCACTAACCTGGGCACACATCAGGCAACTCCAAGAAGCCCCTTTTATTCATGCTAGACTCTACTGGCATCTCATCAGGGACTCCTTATAATGCAACTGTTCCTTGTTCAGTGTGATCTGAGGGGGTCTCCTCAGGAGCAAGCCCTCCCCAGGTGTCACTGACTTGGTGCCTACTTAGCATGCCCTGGAGCAGGTAGGGCAGCCTAGGCTTCCTGACTCTGACTTGTGATGCAGCATAACTTTCTGCTCTGGATTCAGAATAGTTGGGGCAGCCCAGCTAGGGCACTCCTCACCGCCCTCACTCTGGATTGTGTCCTAAATCTCAATGCTTGTGCTGGATTCAGTGCAGGGAAGCCAGCCTGCCTAAGCCCGCGCAAGTTTGGATTGTGTTGCTTGATTGCAATCCTAGATGTTAACTACTCAGAAGAAGCTTTATTAAGTTTGGTGGAACCTACACCCACAATGTGGCTGAATGGTGATGCTGGTGGTGGATAGATAGGATTGGACTGCCCATATAGTAGATTCCCAGATCACTAAAGGCACAATCCTAAGAAATTTAGGCTGGCCTAACCCTCCCAAGAGTGAGGCAGAATTTCCTCTTCATTCATGTTTTTTATTGAGAAGGGAAGAACAATATTTTCCTGCTTAACAGCTTGTTATTTCCATACCGCATTGAGAAAAAACCATGGAATATAATAGTGTTTCATATCAATTTTAAGCTTGGCATATAGTCATACAGAGCTAATTATGTAGAAATAGTTATTATTTTACTAGAATTCCAGTTATTACTTTACTAGATTAATTTACTAGATTTACTAATTGTTGAATTTCCACATTTAACCTATTTTTGTTGTATATGTTCTGTTTATTCGTCAACTTCAGACACTCAAATACAGCAGATATAATAAGCCATTTATGGGAAGTAGCATTTGCTCAAAAGTTATATTTTTGAATATATTGAATCAGTTTTTTTAAAAAAAAAATCTTATTTTTTAAACTTGTAAATATCTAAAATTTACCATTAATTGCAGGGAACTGAAGTCTTCAGTAATATGATTTATGGATTAAATTTATTTTTTTTTTGCAGGTGAAATATGAATGTAAATGAACCTTCAGTAATGTCACTGAGGTATGTGGAATGTATACCTTAAGCCTTTGAAGAAGGCTATTTGATGAATAATAGCTATTTGGTGCCATCTAGTGGTTAATAGGTTTTTGAATTGCTGGAAAATGGTACTAACATTAGGTCAGTCTCAAAAGGCTAAGGCAGTGATATTCAACCAGTGTGCCATGGCACACTGGTGTGTCGTGGATAGTCCTCAGGTGTGCCACGGGAATTTGGGAATTCATTAATAGGAAAATTGGGGGATTTCAACAGTCTGGTGTCCATGGTAAAAACAACTGATGGTGTGCCTTGACAATTTCAGTGGCTTGTTAAGTGTGCCATGAGCTGAAAAAGGTTGAAAATCACTGGGCTAAGGCATTTTAAAATAAGCTCATGCTGTTTTTCATGGGCTTGTAGTTCAACTATATTTGTTTCCATACACCATAGAATTAGGACAGAAAATTACAAGTGGTAGTGCCATCTTTCTCACTTCCCTACATCCTCCTCTCTCCATCTGGGGACTTTTGGATAGCCGGAGAGAAATCCCAGAAGTAGTGATTTTCAGGCTTCTGGAATTTTAGAAGGCATTTGGAAGGCTAGGAGGTGACCTGCCCAGCAATCTGAAAGTTATGGGATACCAGAGGGCAGCACTTGGTTAGAGGTACAGTCCTGGTTCCGAGTGGCGCTGGTACCAGGATCCCAAGTGCTGCTTAAAAAGAGACCTTCAGCTGAAACATTTTTCTGCTTTTATGGCTATTTATAGTTTAAATAGTTAATATTAACAGAGTGCTTTCGGTTTGCCTCTTGATTTTGTCCAGAGGACAACTCTAGGTATTCCAAGTGTAAATATGAGGAATTGGAAAGAGAGACTGTGTGACATCTCCAAGGCCAGGAAATGAGTCAGTAGCAAAGGATAGATCCCCACAATCTATTTATAGCCTGTGAGATTGCACATGCTGTGTGTGAACACTTTAGTGGCCAGACAACCTGCATCCATTGATTCAACCAACAATGGAGCAAACATGTTTGGAAAAAAACTTCCTTCCTTTCCTTCCTTTTCTTTCCCTCCCTCCCTCCCTCCCTTCCTTTTTGGAGTACCAAAGAGCCCATCACTAGAGCAGGCCGCTTTTTGGTCTTAAAACTCACAATCTGCAAATAGGATACCATTTTATAGGTTTGAGAATCTGTGGTGTTTTGGTATCTGCGAATTTTGGAACAACGTCCCCCCTGATATGGAAAACCCACTGTTAAGACCCACAATATTAGACTTTTAGAGTATGGGGAAGATCCATTTTGAGAAGTTAAAAGCCTCCACACTGCTTAGAACTGGCACTATGACTTGGTTCTATTCAGGAAAAGACTGCTTGCAGGGAAAGTATATTGAAAAAAATCAATGTGAGAAATCAATACCCCTTACCCAGGTTATCAAAAGTGCTCTCAATGTTTAAGTTGCTAAATAGCATCTATTTCAAATAAGACGCATCTCGCATCCGTGCCTACAAAGCAAAAGGCATTTCAGTTTGTGTGTGTTTTTCATAAAAATGATTGATTTGTAATTTGCACAGAGGCACCAATTTATTTCACATTTAATGTTGTTTCAGGCTTTAATTGAGTCACATTTATTTAAAGCAAAGCCTAATCAATTACCAGCAACAACGCAGTCAGGAGAAATCAAATAATATGGGGCTGCCTTTTAGCTTTATTTCCAGAATAAAGTGGCATAAAAACTCCGGTGTAATGAGGGGCTATGGGAGACAGTTCTTTGGGAAAGAACTGCAGTCAATGGAGTGGAAAAATGAGGGAACACAGAATGGATTTCACAGTAAACCATTTCCATTGGATTTCATCTCTCCATGATACACTGGTATTTTATGTGCATACAAATTATATTTCATGGCGACTCTACAGGGTAAATTAACAACATATTGGAGTGGGATATAGATTTTCAAAAACTCCTGTTTCTACAGACTTTTTGCAACAATATTGTGCCCCAGCCAGCATTTTCCATTGGGCCAGGTACGTTGTGCTTTCAACTGCACACAAGCTTCTTTTTATGCACTGTTTTCTTGATGTGCATGTGTGCTCCTGAGCATGAGTGCAATCTTGATGCAATCAAATGTACATTTGCATCACCATTGCTATTGTTTTTGCATCAATTTTGTCGGTACTGACAGTGGACCCTCCATGTCCACAGAGGATTAGTTCCACAACCTCTCCCTCTGCAAATATCAAAACCTAGGATAATTAAATCCACAGAGGTCCAGAGTTACAGAGCTGCAGGGACTCATCTGGGGGCAATGCTGGACCCTCTTGCGGTTGGACTGGCCTCCCTGCTTCTTCAGAAGGCCTACTAGATTCAACTGGAAGCCACTTGCAGTTTGTTTCTGCAACTTTTGGTTATGTCCAGGAGGTGTTCTTGTTGTATAGAAAGTTTGTCACCCATCTCCCTTTTTACTGTCTCTTGTGTTGAAGGCAAGAGAGAAAGCACAGATGTTCAGCTGTTTAAATAAGGCAAGAATCTGTATTGAACCAATCAATCAATAATCAATTTCTGAATCAGAAGAGAATTGGTTCCATCATCTACAAGTAGATAATGGAGGAATTAGAAAAGCTAATAAGTCACATATGACTTATATAGACAAGTCCCAGATCTAGTCAAGTCCCAGATCTAGTTATCACACATAGGTATTACTCTGCTCTTCATCATCGTCTCTATCAATGTCTTCAAACTAGTTTGGAATTGGTTTAATCTAAGATCAGATGGTCTGTCTGACCTCTTCTTGGAGGCTGTCTGCTGCCATCAACTTTTTTGTTAGTTACATTCTTAAACAATAGGCATCTTCATATTCCTAGGCATGTGTTGTATGTACTACATATGTTGTATCTACTATATTAGTTGTTAGCTTATCCCGGCAAAAATGGAAACATCCATCACAGCCTGCTTATTCAACCAGACTATTAGATCATTTACAATCTCATGTAACCCTACAATCCAGAGTAACTACAGGAAGACGTAAGAGGCACTTACTCTGGATTGCTCTATGCATTTCCCATAGGTTTCCCATACTACGTCAGCGTAAAAGGTACTGTAGTTACTCTAGATCAGTGGTTCTCAATCTTCCTAATGCCGTGATTCCTTTAGAAATTCCTCATGTTGTGGGGACCCCCAACCATAAAATTATTTTCGTTGCTACTTTATAACTGTAAGTTTGCTACTGTTATGAATCATAATGTAAATATACGATATGCAGGATGTATTTTCATTGTTACAAATGAAATGTGTGTTCTGTGCACACGTTGAACAGAATGGGATTTATTTCAGAGAAGGCATCCATAGGATTGGTCCCTGAGGCTGCAATCCTATCCACATTTACATGGGAGTAAAGACCCCCTGACTATACTGGGATTTATTTCAGAGTAGGCATGCATAGGATTGGGCCCTGAGGATGTCAGTCAGCCCCAATGCACGCGCAGCTACAGCTGGAGGTCTGGCAAGCCTGACCTGGCCCCCTGACCAGGGGTCTTTAGGCGACTCCCAAGAAAGCTCTTTGAGAAACGCTGCTCTAGATTGTAGCCATATTCTTCAACTGTTTATTAATAATGGAATTAAAATAAAAACTTGTTATTGATTTTCTATACAACAGTATGAGGCTGGGGAAGTCCTATGACCCACCTGTAGACCTTCCCATTGGAGCCATTCTTAGCGGTGCGAGCATTCAGAGTTTTTCTTTTTTTCTGGTATGTTTAGTGATCAATCAATACATCCATCCTGACACTTCGTACAGTGTCGAAGAAATAATATTAGACAGGATCTAAAATAAACTTCTGTCTATCTATTCTATCTATGTATCTAAACTCTTTCTGAAACAAAATGAATATCCTTGGGATTTCAGGCTCTCTTTGTTTTCAAGGAGTCCTTTGAACATTTTACAAGAACCAGAGCTATCATTGTTCTTGAGTGTAAGCCATGACATCAATTCTACTAAAAAGAATGTGGAACATAATTTTTCATGAGTTTCTCTGAAAGAAATTCTATGTCCCTGATAATTAGTACTGTCAACCCACCCACCAAACTTGCAAGCATGAATAAATAAGAGCCCAATCCTATTTTCTCACTGTCACATTGAAAAGGAGCACACTGTATCCAGTGGATCAGAAGGGCTAAATCCATAGCAGGTACGGGTCCACGCAATTACGTCACCCTCTAGTGTTATCTTATGGAAAGTCATCTTAACTGCTCCAGAGCAAGGGGCTTAATTTCACTTTAGGGTATAGGCCTATGGGGAAAGGAGATTTAAATCCACTTAAATCTGTAAGCCTCCCACTCCACAACTGGTTTCCTTGGACCTGCACCAGCTAGAGATGGAAGTGGAAAGGTTGCCATCAGAGGAATAGGATCCAGAACACTGTCTGCTGGATCCAGTTAATCCAACAGATTCCCTGCCATTGTTCCTTCCCACCTGCCCATTACCTTGCATTACCTGCTTAAGCAGAGTCCAGTGATGGACAGGAGACAATGATACTGGTCCAGTGATGGGCAGGAAACAATGATATGTTTTGTGACGATCCTCTACAAATAGATGCCAAGAGGGTGCTCTGCTACACAGTTCCACTGTTTTTGTGTGTTCTGGCTGGCAGCCCAATCTAATCCTATATAGGACTGGTTAGTGGCTCACAGGCAGCCCAATCATATGGTCCTCATGGTGCCAGGTCTATTGTGATAACAAAATAGCAGCCATGGTATCTGGAGCACTGCATGCTACTACCAGCAACTACTCAGGAGAAGTAGGCAGAGCAGTCCTGCAATGGATCTAGAACTGGCACAGAATCAGTGATGCCAGTATAGTAGTGGAAGGCACCACAAAGCTCTGCTGGTCTTGCCCTGCTCCCACCCCACCACTCCTTTTCCTCTCCGTCTTTTCCACCCCAGAATGCTTTACCCCTACCTCCCCTACACCCGCATTAACTGCTCCATGACTTTGTGGTTTGGACGACCTAGAGCACTAGTGTTAAACCAGCACTAGCACAGTGCCTCTGGCATTGACACATCTGCCAGTGCTGGACCAGAGTTGGGCTCACAAATGTACTTTACAGTACATTTTTGACACCCACTGTTGGCAGAGTCCCAGTGGTACACATAGGATTGGGCTGTTAATCCAGCAAAGTTCGGCATATTTAAGAGTCATTGATTTCAAGAAAGAAAGTCTTGCAAAGAAATGCTTAAATTTCTCCCACTGAAATAAATAGAAGCAACAGTACAATTATTTGCAAGCCCATGCAAAAGTTACTCCCACTGTATTCAGTGGGACTTACTGTATTCTCAGGAAAGTGCATTTATAATTACAGCTTTAAATCACTTGATTTTGATAAGATCAGTTCTGGTATAAGATCACACTTGCCACAACTAGTGTGTGGCTCCATATCTGTTGAAAAGTTGGAGAGAACAAAATTGTAGTAAGCTCATAAATAATTTTATTCAGAAGTATAACATTTGGACTGTCTAGATAACATTTCATGCTAGTTGGTTACATTAAAGAAATCCAGAAAAATACAGTCGATTTATTTAGAACTAGTGTAATGAACCCACCATCGTGGGAGAAAATTTCCAGAATATTTGTCAGTTCCTGGCATGGCTAGACATGAGGACACCATCGAACACCAGGCACCCCTATAGGGCACAACCAGGCATTATCTGGCAGCGGGCACCACTGTGCTCCAGTGGGCAGCAGACACCGGTGGGCAGCGGGCACCACCATGGACCTCCAGGCTCCAGGCATCTCTACTAGGCACCCATACTGGGCACCACGCACCACTGAGCAGCAGTGGGCACCAGGCACCATTGGGCAGCAGGCATGGGGCACCAGATGCTGGGCACAACTGTGCACTCTGCATCCCTACCAAGCACAGGGCACCAGTGGGCATTGGGCACCACCAGGTGGTAGTGGGTAGCTGATAGCACCAGGCACCAATGAGCATCCTTACCGGAAACCAGGCACTGGGTACCAGCTGGCACCACCAGGCATCCCTATAAGCACTGGGCTTTCCTGCCAGGCACCATACTAGTGGGAACAAAATTGGTTCTTAGTTGGTCCTACCATCATAGAAAAAAATAAGCCCCCCGAATTTCATGCTTCTGGGTGCAGAGGTGGGGCTGGGTGTTGATCAGTCAGTCTTCAACGACAAATATAGGATAGGGTTGACATTTATCCCCCAAAACAGGGACAGTCCTGATTTTGTGGGATTGTGTTAACATACTGGCAAACGGGACAGAGGGTCCTGTCCTGATTTTGTGGAAGAGAATTATGGCAACCTTAACATAGGATGAAAATGCGTTGTACCCCTTTTCACTCCCTGAGGGGTTAAATTTCTAAACATCTTAGTGGGTGCTCTTATCATGGAAGGAACATCCTCCCCAAATTTGTGGTTCTAGTGAGTGCCTCCACCATGGAAGAAGGAACACCCTCCCCAAATGCCTGGGTTTTAATGAGTCAGTGAGTTAGTCAGTCAGTGAGTGACTTTAAATTTTATATACTGTTTCTGTTACCTTTATTGGCATACTATGGGCTGGGGGTGATGCAGGTGGTTAAGGCACTGTGCCTGTTAACCAGCAGGCCAGGGTTCGAGACCCAGGTCGGTCCCACAAGACAGGGTGAGCTCCTGTCCTTAGCCCAGCTCTGCAACGCCCGCTGGATCCAATCGTATTGGCTCTGCCTTTCCATTGGACTAATTCAGTGGCATGGAGAGGGGGGATTTGCTGCTTGGGTAACAGCATATCCTCCATAACAATCCAACCTAGGCTTTCGTGCTTCGCATGCAGCGTATGCAGCGCCAAGCACGATACCATAGTCCTTCAAGACTGACGGAGTCCTGCTTTTATTGGCATACTAGTACATTCAAGTTTGTTCCTATGTATTGGAATTGATTTATTGTTTTGTGTTTGTACTAGTATGCCAATAAAGGTAACAGAAACAGTCAATTTTATATATATAGATTTGGTTATAAAATCTGCACTTCTGAAATAATTTAGGAAATTATTTCCAACTCTTTAGGAAAAAAAGAATGAAATGTTCCCAATCTTTGAGGGAGGAAAGAAAATGATGTGTGAAGCTGAACCAAAAATTGCCTTTAAATTCCAGTAAATATTTGTTGAAAATGATTTTTGCTTTTCCACCACTTTACGGTGTTAAATTCTTCTTTCTTACAGTGTTCACCATGTGGCTGCTGAATTATTTTCCTGATACCGTCATTTAACTTAAAATCCTGATACTGTATCAGCTACATATTCTGGTGGTATTCAGAAGGGAATTGTCACTTTTAGACAAGTAAAATCCATCACTCTTCTATCTATATTTGGCTTTTAGGCTTAAGGAAGTGTGATGGCAGTTATTAGCTTAGCTACTCAAAGAAAATCCAGTAGTAAGATGGATTTATTTCTTGATTAATAGTGGAGATTATTCACATATTAATTTCAGTTTTGTATAATTTCACAAACTTGATGCTAATATTCTCGTTCCATCCACCCTTAAAATTACTATGATTATTCTAATTGTTAAAAAGCTATTATTTGATTCTAATTTATGGAGTAATTAGCCAGGAGAACACCTGCCATTTCTTACCACATTTTCGAGTGTACAGTTGCATCTCAATAGAAAGAATGATCCTTCAACTGAAGCGCAGCTGAATGATTCCCAGTATGGCTTTCAAGCATAACAACATTTGGGTCTTGATTGATTGGGATTTCTGATGTGTGTCATATAATTTATCGTGTTTCTCCTGAATCAGTGCTTGAGAGGCTGACGCATAATGCATGCAACAGTGAAGGGTTCATGCAGCATTCATCATTTGCCTTTCATATTGTTCTCAGCAACACAGCTTGATTCTTTTTGGAAAATTAGTGTTATTATTAATTCTTATTTTTTATTGTCACCAAAGGTTATAGGGATTAACATCCGTCAAGGATTTTTCATCTCATTTTTTAAGAAGATGCCACTTGGTTTCTAGGCACATATAGGATAATTATATCACACTTCCATGATCAAGTGAAGAAATGAAGGAATAAAACACCTCGGCTATTAATGCCAGGGGCTCTGATTTCCTGTTTCAAAACGGCTGCACCTCTGATATGTTGCTCCTGTCTATGGAACAGAATAACCTTGCAGTGATAGCCAAGGATTCGGGGTGCACCATGTCCTTCAAGGTTTATCCACAGTCACAAAGCCATCACTTGGGGCCTGATCCTATATCTGGCAGTGCCTGGAATACATAATCAAAACAATCCAGAGTAACTACGGGAGCACGTAAGAGACATTACGTGCACCCATAGTTACTGCACCACCCAGTGAAAACCTATGGGAAATTCATATTGCAATCCAGAGCAAATTGTTCTTACACCGGAGCAAGGACTCCCTGTAGTTACTCTGGATTGCGCCCATAAAGGTTTTGGATGTGAATGTGACTGCAATCCTAATCTCCAGTTAGGCCAGCCTAAGCCCCAGCATCAGTCCTGTGGTGACCTGGGGTTGTCACCAAAGTGCCATAAGACACTTCTGCACCAATCCTGCAAGTGCACAAACATGTGCTTGCCTCCCTGCACCAGGAGGACTGATGAATTGTGCCAGCCTATGGTTGTACCCTAAGTTACAGAATGATGGAACCATATGCGTTTCCTGAATGTCTATACATTTCCCTGAAAATAAAGACTGACTTTTGCTTACATGTAAAGTTTTTCAGAGAGGCTGCCAGTGTAAGAAAATCTTTGCCAGTTGCAGGGCTTATTTATAGGGGTCAGTATGACCTCAATCCTATCTATTTATGTTAGATACTTGGCAGTCAACTCTGCACTCCAAAAGTAGCATCGCAAGGGAAATAATCATCTGTCTTGTTTATTAACAAGAAGATACTTCAGAGCAAATACTGTATTTTTTTTTACGTTTTCAAATTCCTGTTTTCTGCAGAAATGCAGGTTTCTGATTCGCACAATTATTTCAGTTTTCCTGCAAACACATTTTAACACTGCCGGCACACTTGTCCATTTAGCATTTAGCATGTAAGTTGGTTTGTAACGCAATCACTCCATTGAACACTCAGATACTGACATAGAATTTGACGCACCTATTCAAGCCATAAACCGGCATTTCAAGTTTGAACATCATCCTATCTCTCACTTCCAGGTTGATCCATTTCTGCCTGGTGTACATGTCTGGTCCCTGTTGCATAAATGCAACTTTGGGCAAAAATGGATGAAGTGGGTCAAAAATACAAATTATAATGCTTTGAAAAATTGCTTTAAAAATTGAGATATTGGATTGAAGATTTTGGCACATATAGAGAACTCATTTCACCCTGCAACGCTTCACAAAGGAAGGAGGATTGCAAAGTTGACATCAATGTGACGTCTAAAGGAAATCTATTGATCTGATCAACCTGAAGCTAAAGAACTTTGTGGGTGACATTGGGCCAATCACTGTCTCAGCCTCACCTACCTCACAGGGTTGACATGAAGACCAAAGTAGGGAAATCACATATACAGCCCTGACCTCCTTGGAGGAAGGGCAGTATAAAAATTACACATTATTCATTTAATTTTTATTTAAATTATGACATATCTTTAATAAGTACCTTAATGACATCAGGGCTCTGCTCTATCCGATCAAAGGTCCAGTGAGTACAAATTGCAAGAAAGGAGATTTGGGTAAGAATTGCAAGAGAGGAGATTCCGGTTGAATATCCGGAAAAAATTCCTGACGGTGAGGGCAGTTCAGCAGTGGAACAGATTGCAAAGGGAGATGGTGGACTCTCCCTCACTGGAGATCTTCAGGCAGAGGCTTGATGAGCACCTGTCGGGGATGCTTTAGGAGGATTTCCTGCTGCAGGCAGGGGGTTGGACTAGATGACCTACTAGGTCCCTTCTAACTCTATGATTCTATGAGTCTGACATCCCATTACCCACAGTAACCAACCAGCCAGGTGCTGACAGGGGGTGGAGGGAATGGTGCATGGGGGATCTGGTGCACGGTGGTGCTCTGTACTCCCAGCTGTGCAACAATGCCAAGAAGGAATGCCCAGTGCTCACTGCTGCCTGTCACTGTCCCAGTACTCTGCTGCCCAGTCCCTGTTGGGGCCCAGAGGTGCCGATTGCTTACCACTCCCCACTGCCTGCCTCCCAATGCCCAGCAGTGCTCAGCCATTCCCAAAGCCACAAAAATTCTTGAAATTTTACTTCTGCAACGGCAGGTAAATTTTGCGAGTTTTCATATAAAATTGCATGTCAGCCTAGAGGTAAACAATGTATGGATTACCTTTGACAAATAAATTGTTCCAAAACCACTCAACAGACCCAGAGGTCAAGGTGAAGTTTCATTATCACTGTCACTATATTTACAAAATTTATGACCTTGTGCAAGGGTGTGGTGGTTAAAAGGGCTTAGGACTTAACTGAAGGAAGCAATTATTTATTTAAGAAAGGTACTCATTATAAGGAGGTAAAAAAAGCTTATGAAGTTATGAACAACTGTTGCACTCCAGCTCCTACTTTCCTGACACTAACAATTAATAATAGGCAATATGCTTGGCACATGTTGCTGTCAGTTACAAGGAAATCCCTGATTTTCCATTCAGCTCTCCTAGGACCCCACCTGGAAACGTGGCAGCCCTTGACATGCTGTGATTTTGGTTGTTTGTACAATTTGTTCCTTAAATTTGCACAATGTGATTATTTATTGAGCTTGTAACTATTTCCATGTGACTTTTCTTTAGCTTTACATTTCAGTGGGTGCAATCGTACCCTAGGCTGGCACAACTTGTCAATCTTCCCATTCCTGTGGTGATGTAGTGAGGCAACGCATGTCTGTGCACTGGACTAACCCTCGGCCAGGAGTGGTGCGGAAGTATCTTACGGCACTTTTGTGAAACCCCCAGGTCAACACAGGACTTTTGCCGGTGCTTAGGCTGGCCTAACTGGAGGGTCGGACTGCAGCCAGGCTCTCATGAGAACTGGTTGTTTGAACACTGATGCAAATATAGCTTTAATAGTATGAGAAACAGATCCATCAATCCCCGTTATACAGCATGTGATAAACTATCAGCACAATCCTAACTATGTCTACCCAAAAGTAAGTCCCATTGTGTTCAATGGATCTTACTCCCAGGAAAATGTCTTTAGGATTGCAGCCTAAAAATGCTTAGTCATTTGGGTGCTGGGCAGTCCAATCCTATACTGCACTGGAACAGGTTTGGGACTGCTTGTGGCTCAGCATTTCCCTTACCTTGGGTAAAGTTGCAACAGCCCCAATGGGGCTACTTGGATCTGAGACACGTAGAGTGGTGACACACATCCAAGCAGACTGGAGAACCTACAGCTTGTCTGGGGCTGGGGTTAGGATCTGGCACAAGTTCCAGATCTTGGCCTCTCCCCCCCCCCGACACAGCCTGCCAATGGGCCCACCTGCCCCAGAATGTCTCCTTCCTGCTTCCTACTCCCCTGACCCCCAAACAGATTGACACAGCCCGATCTGGCTTCCATGGGCCTGTGCACATCTGTGCACTTTTCCAGCTGACTCCGGAGGAGGCACAAATGTGCCTTACAGCTCAATTGCAGCACTCCCAGGGCAGCATAATAGACTTAGGACAAAATCCAGAGCAGTTATGGGTCCATGCAGTTATGTCACCTTCTAGTGTTATCTTATGGAAAGTCACCTTAACTGCTCTGGAGCAAAGGGCTTAATTTGACTTTAGGATATAGCCCTTAGGCTGGCCCAGCCCCAACACAATCTCTGGATTGCACTCTGAAGGTCCAATCCTATCCAACTTTCCAGTGCCTATGCAGCCATAAAGCAGCCCCAAAGTTAAATGAACAGGCCAGACAAATGACTGAAACTGGATTCACATATTATATACAGCACTTCAGTTACTAGAGAAGACAGCAAGCATGGCCTGGCAGTTGAGCATAAAGCTGCTGGAAGAATGCTAAGCAGGGGCAGGGGATAAATTTTGGATGGGGGACTGAAAACTGATAAGGTAGTCATGAGACAACAGAGCCAGGAGGTGTTGTTGTCCACAGCTGCAGCAGAGCCTGCCACCCTATGGGACAAACACTGAAGAAAGAAGAATTACTAGAGAGAATCAGAAAGTGTGACATTTTTAATTTGGGGATTTTCTCATACCACAGAATAGCAATCTTTCTGGTGATTTTTTTCTGCAAACCAGACTTTGCAATGGTTGCAAAAGAGGGCTTGCAATGTTTTTTTAATATTTCAAAAATGTTTCACAATCTACCAAAAATCAGCTTGCAACCCATCCTGTTGCAGTGTGGGAAACAATCAGCATTATTTATATAGCCAAATAATGCAATACTCTTTACATGGAAATGGAAGTTGTAGGAAATCTTGCCTGTCATGTTATCCATTCAGATTATTCCAGCAGTAATCATGCAATTTTCTTTCAACTCTATAACCCCAACCTTCTTCTCGCACAATGCAGGCTATTCAGCATTAACAGTCTCAAGCTTTTCAAGGAGTAGCTGTTTGTTTTCATTATTGCTCCAGATAATTCCCCTACACACACTAAACAATTCTTGAAAGATGAAATGGTATATGATTACATGTGTGGTAAAACAGAACATATTGTCTGAACATCACTTGTGACCTCATTTTTGGAATATGGGGAGAAAATCTATACTCACAAGCTTACAAGCATGAGTGGGGACAATAAGAGGTATATCATCTAACTTATTTACAGCTACAACTCAAGCTTGCCTCTAAGCAGTCTCAACTTGCAAGTCATCCATTAAAATCAATGCGGACTCACTTCCAGCTTAGTCACAGTATTATGCAACTTCTTTTTTTTCAGCAGACGCTTGTATAGTATCTTCTCTGCTTTTGTGTGCATTGATTCCCAGGGATATAATATCCAGCTGAGTCAGTCCAGTCCCAGTGCAAGTGGCATCCTTTCAGGTTCTTACTGATATGGCTGACAGCCTCTCTGTTTTGCAGGTTGAAAGAAGGAAAATAAAGAGAAACAGGGAGTATCTGTTGAACGTTCAGAAGAATGTTCTGTTGTGCCATCAAGGGAAAGTGTAATCCATAAAACAAATCCACAGGGTTCCACTTTGCTTTCTTGAGTTGCATTGGAGACGAAAACTTACTGTGAGAAAGAGCACAATTAGCTTCCAACTGTTGGCAATCGTTTCCAAAATACTGACCATCGGCAAGAAGTAGTTTTCGGAAAGGATCTGGATTGTAGGAACGCGTTTGATAACAAGAGCCATTTCCCCATGCTTCAAAGCAAGTCTTACTGAGATATGGGTGGCATTCCTTTGGGGACTTATGTTTGTGTGACTTGTGGTGTTGCCTGAAATCACCCTGCTCAAAATCATGGATGTTCATTGGGTGAATGCTCCAGTAGTTCCCTTTGCCATCTTCACACCGCCCCACTTTGATGAAACAACCATTGAGTGAAAGATTGTGCCGGATGCTGTTTCTCCAACCCTGACCCTTTTTCCTGTAAAAAGGAAAATTGTCTTCGATGTACCTGTAAATAGCTGCTAAGTTCAGTTTTTTGGTAGGGGAGGAGAGAATGGCTTTGGCAATCAAAGCAACATAGGATAGCGGTGGTTTTCCCCGAGAATTGTCCGGTATGCTGCTTAATCTGGTGCTGTTGGCACATGACTCAGATCCAACTGGTGTGGATGGTTTTAACTTTTCTTCATTGACATTACAGACCGTCTGAATTTCCTGTCTGCTTTTGACTATGTCAGTCATTGCCACATATCCAAGCTTCTGTTTGCTCCTTAATTTCTCAGAGTTTTCTTGGCAAAACTACGAGATCACCACAGGTGCATAAAGCCAAAGTAAATGTGTCTTATGCAACCTGACTGAATATGCTCGTGTATTTTATACTGTGTGAAACTGGCTACCTATATTGATAGGAAGTCAAGGGGACAAATCTTTGCTGGATGGAAAAATAAAAGTGAAATAATGATATCAAGTTAAGTATGAAGATAAGCAGACCTCAGAGTTAGCCTTTCAGTTCTGTGTAATCTGGGAAAACACCCTTCAGTGTTTCACATTCAAACCTGATGATTAATGAACAAAAGATTGAGGTTAGATAGCATTGTGGAAGGATTAGACCCTTCACTGATACGCAGAACAAATTGAAATCATCACTTTGGTTTCTGAATTCAACACCTAGTCAAACATGTTGCATTTGATAGAATACATATTTGCTTTACAGGAAATACAAAATGAAACGGGGCCGACTCCACCGTAGTTATCTCCAGCATAGTACAATGAGCATAACACAAACAGTCATTATGCCAGCCTGCTTAAAAAAAATCCCAGAGTCATAGTCTGGCAGTACCTTTGTTTGGATCATCAAACTAAATCACACAGAAAAATTGCAGGCAGCACGCTTTTGTGTTCTGGGCACTTTGTGACACTGGATGTTAAAGAAAATAAAATGTCGGGCAGGACGTTGTGGTTGAAGAGCTCAAATATCTTGGTTTGTAAAAGTCTTCAGATGGAGTGCAGGAGGTATTGCACACTTCCATCCAGTCTATCTCTGGTCCATGGTATGCAGCACCTACCGATTTCCCTGCTGTTCCCATTCCATACCTTGTTTTTGTGACTTGGACTCAACTCGCCTCACTTAAGTTCCCATCCCTGGACATTCTTCTTCCTAACCAAGGACATTCCTTGGTTCTTCTTCTTACTAACCAATTCTTCCATTCTTCTTCCTAACCAATACCATGGACATTCTTCTTCCTAGCCAAGCTCCAGGTTAGGATGTATTAAATATTGATGAAATTGGTTAATTTAAAAAGTTTTATACTTGTTAAAGTTACAGTGCAATCCTAAACAAGTTGACTCGGAAGTAAGTCCTGATTTCACATAAGCTGGACTGTTTACTGATCTTCCTGAAGGATAGAAAGCAACTTACATAAAATCACATTAAAACCTATACAAACATTAGCACCACCCCAAGACAACCTTTAAAACTCCACTTTAAGAGCCAAAAAGCAATGAAAAACAAAGAAATTGCAGCACTCAATACTCAAGAACAGGTTAGATTCATAGGATCTCACCAGCACAGAATCCCAAAATATCCAATATTAAAAAGACTTAAACATATTTAGGATTGTAGCCTGCAATGGTTCTCAAATTTAATGTTTCAATTTACCAGCTGCACAAGCCTTTCTATATATAATGGTGTTTTCTGCAAGTAGCAGGTTGATTAACCCTTAATGCGCATAGCTTACCATACAATCCTAAACATGTCCACTCAGAAGTCCTATTGTATTAAATGGGGCCTATTGCTAGGAAAGTGTGTTTAGGATTGCAGTCTTAGGGCGCAATCCAGAGTAACTACGGGGAGTCCTTCCTCCGGTGTAAGAACAATTTACTCTGGATTGCAATATGAATTTCCCATAGGTTTTCACTAGATGGTGCAGTAACTACGGGTGCACGTACAGTCTCTTACGTGCACCCGTAGTTACTCAGGATTGTAGGGTTAATCTAACCTGTCCTTTTCAAAAAACCACCAAAAATTGGGTCATGACCCTACCGATGAGCCACACTTTAAAAACCATCCATAGGCAGAATAGGCTGCAATTCTAACTTCCCGTTAGGCCAGCCTAACCCCCGGCATAAGTCCCATGTTGACCTGGGGATGTCACAAAAGTGATGTAAGACACTTCTACACCACTCCTGGGGTAGTTTAGACCAGTGCACAAATATATGCTTGCCTTCCTACATCACCAAGGAATGGGAAGACCAATGAGTTGTGCTAGCCAAGGTTAGGACTGCACCCATCAGTGTGAGATGAGGGAAAGCACTTATGTTCAATTACATGTGACCCCATGTAGATTCAGACATATTTACAGTTTGTCACAAATACCTATTGGAAATGCTACTCTCCTCAAGCTGATTTTTTGGTCTTATATTATGGTGGAAAGTTTGTGGAAACGGCTATTGGGAGATATATATAAGATGACAGAATATGCCATTAGGCACAATCCAAAAATGGTACTTTTAGGCTATTTAAAGGACTCTGTTGCTAAAGAGCATCTTGAGTTAGTGAAATGCTTGTTAAATGTTGCAAAAATCTGTATTGTCTCTAATTGGAAAAGCATTAATGCCCTTCAGTGATGGATCGGTAGAAAAGAGTCCAGATAACTGCATTAATGACCAATATATTACAGAATTGCTGAGGATGATTTTAAATATGGATTTTATTTGTTATGTACTGAAACAACTTTCAGATAGTGTACATTAATAATGCAATTTTTTGCTATTATTAAAAAATTAAAAAGATATTTTGTAAGTTGGAATGACATTATTTAAAGACTATCTGTGTAATCTGCTCACGTCTACTCAGAAGTAAGTCCCATTGTGTTCAATAGCACTTACTCCCAGGAAAGCATGATTAAGATTGCAGTCTATGAGACAGAGCTGAGCTGCAAGTGTGACAATAACATCTTATGGACTGCGCCAGTGTCAGAAAAATGCACAAGGACTACTGTACTGGTGTAACATCCCAGCCAGGGTGACCATATAGAATGGAGGACAGAGTGCCTTTACCTTTAACCATTACATAGAGGAGGGAATTTTGGCAGGTGCTGCTTTTTAAACTCTTTTATATTGAGCTAAATCTGCTTCAATTCCCTCTTCTATGCAGTGGTTAAAGGTACAGGCGTTCTGTCCTCCATTCTATATGGTCACCCTCAGTGGTGGGCCTGGCCTCTCCCAAGATCCGGTTCGCCAGAAGTGGGAGGGGCCAGGCTGGGGTCAGGGGGCGGGACTGGGGAGGGGCGAGGGGCGGGACTGGGGAGGGGCGAGGGGCGGGGCAACGTCGGCGCAAGCGCAGTGCCTCTACTAAAGCTGGCAGGCCAGCTTCAGTAGAGGCACTGCACTTGTCCCGACGTCTGCGCCTGCGCAGTGCCTGCCCTGAAGTGGGCAGGTTGCTTTTAAGCAGGCTCTGCGCAAGCGCCGACATCGCGCTTGCGCACAGCCTGCCCAGAGGCGGGCAGGCCGCTTCTAAGCAGGCTCTGCGCAAGCGCCGACATCGCACTTATGCAGAACCTGCCCAGAGGCGGGCAGGCCGCTTTTAAGCAGGCGGCACTTGTGCAGAGCCTGCCTAGAAGCGGCCTGCCCGCTTCTAGGCAGGCGCAGTGGGGCAAAAACATAGCAGACCGTACCGGTCTGCTATGTTTTTGCATTTCCTTGTCGCTGGCGGTTCGCTAGCGGCAGGGAAACTGGAAGATCTGGTATGGGTGAGTAGGCCCATACCGGTAAGTGCCCACCACTGGTCACCCTGATTGCATCATGTCACTTGTACCAGTGTAACATCACAGTGTATCAACACTAACAAATCAGCCCTAGCCTGGTGCATCTCTATAAGACATGGTTTTAAATCCACCAATCAACAGAAAAGTACCAAACAAAGCCAATATATATAACAAATAGGTGGAGGAAGGATACTGTAGTCAGAAGGTAATTCATACGATGTCCCAGAATGACTGGATACACATTAGTATGCAATTGTAGTAGGATTATAACTCAGAGCTGCAGATCGTGCACCACTTATTTCATTTAGTAAATTTTATTTCATTTAGCATTGGTATTTGATTGTATTCCGTTATCATAAACCCGTGTTAAAATCCTGTAACCCCCTTTAGCTCAGTCTCCTCCTCCAAGCACCAGGGCATTTTCATTTATTGTTTCAACTGTAACAACTAGAATCTTATCTTTAAACGGATCATATCATTGATTTTTAGGATGAAAGAAATACTACTACTATTTACTACTAACACTTACTACTACTACTACTAAGTACTAGTAAATAGTACGAATACAAATTAGTAGCCATACTACCAGTAGTAAGAAAGTAAGGCTGCAACCCTAATCTCCAATAAGTCTTGTGCTGACCTGGAAGTGTCACAAAAGTGCTGTAAAACACTTGTACATCACTCCTGGGGAAGAGTTAGGACAATGCATAGACATGTGCTTGTCTCCCCACATCACCATAGAAAAAGAATGACTGAGTATTGCCAGCCTATGTTAGGACTGCACCCTAACTAATGCTGCAATCCTAAAGACACTTTCCTGGAAGACCCATTGAACACAATGGGGCTTACTTTTGAGTAGATGTGGGTAGGACTGTACTCTAAGTACATAATTGAAAAAGAATGGAAGAGAGACTCTGGGATTATTCTGTAATTATAATGCATACAGTGTTTTAGTGGCATACTAGTTGTAGAAGTAGCAGTGGTAAGCATTTGTATGGTAAGTATAAGCAAGCACCATAGTAAGCTAAGCATTTATAGTAGTAGTAGTACTGTGTAGCAGTAGCATTTATTGTTTATTGTTTTCACTAGGTGTGTAAAGAATGTGCATTGACATGGTTCATAGAGAGCAGAGGCTGGATTTCCCCCTTAAGACAAATACATATATTGTATGTTTGAACAGGGGTTTGAACAGGAGTTTGAACAACACAAGAACAGCTTGTGTTCATGTTATTTAACCCAGTTACACATAAATCATATGCAATATTGAAAGGTAAAATAAATAATGCGGTGTGAGAATCTATGACTCTCCGTTTGTTCCACACAGTAGCATAGCTAGAGGGGTGCAAGGCACTAAGTTTTGCAGGGAGCTTCCCTGCAGTGTGCAAGCTGAGCCATTCTGAGTGAGGGGCATAAAACAGAGGCATTCACCTCCTCTTTGCTCCCTCTGCACCTCCTGTATGTTAGGGGCAGACTCCCTGCAAAACTCTGTGCTTTGCACCCCTTGCTTCTCTGTGCAGAAGATGCTGAATGAACAGCCACAATTTCATGAGTGCTCAGATTTTAACATTAAAACATTTTAACATTTTACAGATTTTAACAAATATAGATTTTAACTTTCTGTATGCTAAAAGTGGGGATAGCCTTCAAACTGGAAGTTTTCACCGTAATGCTATCAGATTGAAGGCCTTTACAGAACAAACATAGTTCACAAGCCATTGCTCCTATTAATAGACCAGAGTCCCTTTTGCAATGTCAACGGTAATATTAATACTTGTTTCAAATCACAGGGTCTCAAATGTCAGCTGCCAGTAGTCAGACGGGTCTCTTTCGGTTTATATCAGAGAACCCAATGGAGTCTTTTGAAGAACCTGGTCATATTAGCAGGGAGAACTTATTAGAAGTTCCTCCTTTAAATGATTCTCTCTCTGAAGATGAAGATGTTAAAGTTACCATTCAGTCTCGTTTCTCCCCAAGCCCCCGAAGACGGAATTCAGATTCTTCAGAAGAAATGGAGCCAGAGGTTCCATCTACCATTGCAAGAAAAGTTTCATTCGCTGATGCATTTGGGTTTGACTTGGTATCTGTTAAGGAGTTTGATACTTGGGAGGTCCAACCAGCAGTACCAAATGATGACGATGACTTAGAAGTTGAATTTGTGCCTGTGGAGGAATTCTATTTAACTCCACTGTTTACACCCCCTACCACACAAGAAGAACTTCTGCAAAGAGTGCGTGCACGTAAAGTATGGCTGCAGTCTGTAGAATTCCTACCAGGGATAACATGTATGAAGGGCATCATCCGTGTTCTGAATGTATCCTTCAAAAAGCTGGTCTATGTTCGGATGTCTTTGGACAACTGGCTGACTTACTACGACATCTTAGCAGACTATGTGCCTAACTCTTGCGATGGTGAGACTGACCAGTTCTTGTTCAAGATTTCATTGGTTCCTCCTTATCAGCATGATGGAGCTAAAATTGAATTTTGTATACGCTATGAGACATCTGCAGGAATATTTTGGGCAAACAATGACAATCATAATTTTATTCTGATCTGTCACAAAAAGGAAACCGTTACTGCGCCACCAGCAGAGGACAATCAACCCCAGGAAGAAGTTACAGATAAACATAGAAAAGGCTGCCTAAAGTCAACACAGAGCAGGTAAGATCTTATCTTTACCTACTTGTTATACTAGAAATGAGATTTCCCATCTCCTCGACAAACCAGATGCTTCTAATAGGTTTTCAGTTTCTCTCACTGTGGTTTTTCTTTCCTTCAAATCTTGCTCCCACATTAAAAGGACTTCCCTGCTTCCATAGTGGTTTAAATTAAATGTATGTAATTACAGTGAATTCTTCAGAGAAATTAACTGTGAAGAAACTTAATTAGGCTGGGCGAGTATATCATCAAGTTGAATATGATCAAAATGGCATGACAGCCACACCGGTAAATGTACGCAGGTGAATCAGCTCATTAAATGGTTTTTAAAGATGTGGGGAGTTTGATCCCAGCACACATCATTTTTCCATTTTATTGTAGCAACGTATCTTCTAGATCCAGGTGGTCTGCTGGTGGTTGAAAAGTCCAATAATCTAAATGATCAGCAGATAAAAACATTTGATACATTCCTTCAGGTATCACATCTTAGGGGGTGCCAGTATGCATCCCCAACAGTAGGGATGATAACCTCTAGAACTTCTGAGGCTTGGAGAGGTAATACATTTCTTTCCACACACCTCCCTTTCAACACACCTTTACACACACCTCCCTCCTGTTGGCCTCAGAAAGGTAGGTCTGAACCTCAGACTATTCCATGGATGTGATGGAGGTGTTAACTTTAATTTTTATTGTATGGGGGATGTTAAAAGTTTTGTTCCTCTAAACAAGGGGTCTCCAAACCCTGGCCCTGGGACCAGATGTGGCCCTCGGCAAGCCTCAGTGTGGCACCTGGCAAGACCCCTCTATCCAGCCTTTGGGCAAGCCATGTAACCCACTCCAATACATTCTTATATATTCAAATTTAAATGTAAATTAGTTTTCTGGCCCCTGACAGTGTCGGAGAGATGATGTGGCCCTCTTGCCAAAATGTTTGGAGACCCCTGCTCTAAACTGTCAAGAGTCCAGGAACAGTTGCAAATATCTTTTTCTATCTTCCTTTTTCGGCCTAGACCTGCTTCTAGAACCTCCTCAAACTTTTGCCCATTAAATAGCTGGTATTAGTCTGATGTAACCCACTGGCAGCCAAGCAGAAATTGATGGGGATTATGATTGTGCCATCAACTTAAATTTTATAAAAGATACACAGTGCAATCTTGATCCCTAATTAGGTCAGAACAAGTCCCATACTGACCTGGCTGTCACAAAAGTGCCTGAAGAGACTTCTGTTCCACTCCTGGACTAATGCACAGACATGTGCCGGCCTCCCTGCACCACTATGGGGAGCTAGGTGAGTTGTGCTGGCCTAGGGACTGCACTCACAGTATCCAAGTACATACATGAGAGGTGAATTTGAATTATGTAGTGTCAGTATGTTTGTCAAACAGCAGTATTTGATAAATTGGATTTGACAAATCCCCCCAAATTGGATTGGGGGAATTAAGTTAAATGTGTCTGAACTATCTAAAGCCAGATGACCAGAAGAAGGTCCACTGGTTGCTGAAGCACACAGCTTTTTGACATACCCCCAAATCCAGAGTAACTACAGGAGCACGTAAGAGACTTTGGCTGCAATCCTAAAGACACTTTCCTGGGAGTAAGACCTACTGAACACAATGGGGTTAACTTCTGAGTAGACATGGTTAGGATTGTGCTCTTTATGTGCACCTGTAGTTACTGCACCACCTAGTGAAAAACCTATGGGAAATTCATATTGGAATCCAGAGTAAATTGTTCTTACACCGGAGCAAGGACTCCCCGTAGTTACTCTGGATTTTGCCCATAGACCTCTACTGAATTAGCATCCCACCACTGGTAGAGTTCACTGGTGGAGTTTACCACCACTCCAGCTGGAATGCTTAGGAACACCTATAGTATAGATTAGAATGTAGTTATTGCATAGAAAATAATATGAAGAGAGAAAGCAGAGAAAAAGAGCTATGGGAAGGGATACCCATTAGATGATGGATGGACTGCAGATGGTAAGAGTTCCTAAGATTCTAGCTAAGAGTCCCAATAGCATGATGGGACTGGGACATCTCAGGTTATCAGGAATTATATTAGGCAGTGGTCCAGGGCAGTGGTGTCACTATTGATGAGGAAAGGTTGCAAGCCGCACCAAGTGATGCACATGGGGTGACATTATAAGAACATAGGAAGAGCCATGAAGGTGATGCACTGCTCTTTTTCATTGGTTACTCAACCCCTGGTGATGCCACAGGTACAGAATTCAGGAAGGTAAAGCAACATATTCAAGAGGATGTGGCAGCTGGGAGAGGCAATGAAGAGGGTTGTATTATTTTCTCTCTTGTCTTGCTACAGATTATTTTCAATTAACTCCTGGTATGCAGACAAAATTAATAATCTTTTTTTTTAAAAAGTCATCAATTTTTTTGGTCCCCCTAAACCAGTGTTTCCCAACCTCGGGGTTGCAGCTTTCCAGGATATGTGCACATGCTACTCCTTAATGTTAGTGGGCGAATTGGAAACCAATGGTACCATTGGTTTTTGCTGCCACTTTTTACTTATTCATGTTCAACAGCAGTGGTGATGGAGACAACAGCAAAACCCAGAAGTGCTGTACTAACGGCACCTGATGGTCCACAGTTGACTTGCTATCCTCCTTAAGGGGTTGCATCACAAATGAAGATCCCTAAACTTCTCCATATATTGAAACAGTAACAACCGTACCACCCTTCTTCTACACCTGAACATGAAAACATTAAATATTTTATGCTTAGCAAAATTCTCCAGTTTTCTGTAGCTTGAAATACTTCACTGCCAATCTAAATTGGATAGTATTGCCTTACCTAATCCATACCATTTTTTCCTCCAATTAACAATGTGTTAACTGCCCAATGACATCATATTTACAGATCTTTTGAACAGAGAGGTGAGATACTTGGTACTTTGTTATAAAAAAGACATATTTATATAGACATACGCAGTTTTTTTTGCATCTCCATTTTCAACAAACTTCTTCAAAACCTCAGCTGATCAGTGGCATCACCGGAGTTGACATCTGCTGGTGAGGTAGGCCAGTGCATCACCCCTGTGAAGGACCTCCTCCTATGCAGTCAGTTTGGCAATGCCATGGGAGGTGGATGTGATGATGTTCATTGCTCCACCACCATTGTTGTTTTGTTGCTGTTGTTTTGGCTAGAACTTTTCCAAGAATAGAGGCATTTCATGGCAGTTTGTTTCATTGCATTCTGCATGAAATTACACATTGCATGATATGTAACATGATGGTATTTTGATCTGTAGTGCTGTCACCCTCCGTGTGTGTCACTGGGTGCAGCCTGCACCCCACACCCTTCCAGCAATGTCACTGCAACTGATTTGCACCTGCAAAGGTGTCATTTCATGGTTGCACAGGCAATCCAGTAAAACCTTGGATTGAGAGTAACTTGGATTGAGAGTGTTTTGCAAGACAAGCAAACATTTTAATATATTTTGACTTGCAATACAAGTGATGTCTTGAAAAACAATGCCAAAAAGTAATGGTCAGTTTCAGCACTGCACCAGCACCTGCTCAGCCTCTCCTGAGAGACCATCCTATGCATGTCTAAGGGTGCAATCCAGAGTAACTACGGGGAGTCCTTCCTCCGGTGTAAGAACAATTTACTCTGGATTGCAATATGAATTTCCCATAGATTTTCACTAGACGGTGCAGGAACTACGGGTGCACGTAAAGTCTCTTACGTGCACCCGTAGTTACTCAGGGTTGTAGGGTAAGTCTGAAGTTAGCCTATTACAGTCAATTGCAGTAACTCCTATTTAAGGGAGGGTCAGTAGAAAGGATCCTGAGACACATAGGCCCATACCCTAAAGTCAAATTAAGCTCTTTTGTGATGGAGCAGTTAAAGTGACTTTCCATAAGATAACACTAGAGGGTTGACGTAACTGTGGGGATCAATAACTGCTCTGGATTTTGCCCTTAACCTTGTATGTCTACTCTGAAGTAAGCCCTATTATAATCAGTGGGGCTCACTCCTGTGTAAGGGAGCAGATTTAAGTTTGAGAGACCTGAAACTCTAAGTGCAGGTTAAATTTGTTTTATTTTACTTTATATTTTGTATTTTCTTTATTATTTTGTATTTTATTACAGTATTGTAATAATTTTTATAGGAGTATTTTTGAGTTGTAGAACAAATCATTTGAGTTGCCATTATTTCTTTTGGGAAAATTCGTTTTGAAATACAAACGTTTTGGATTACAAGCATGCTTCTGGAATGAATTATGCTAATAAACCAAGGTACCACTGTAATTTAGCATAAGTAATTTATAACATCAATTTTTTTTAAGTTCAGAGGTCTCAGTAAGCAATCAGCAATCAGGCACCTTAATCCAGGCAAGCCAGTCCTCTGTGACATCTCAGCTAGATAGGCCAGTATAAAGGCAGGTATCCATCAGTCTTGAAAGACTATGGTATCGTGCTCAGTGCTGCATACACTTCATGCAAAACACAAAAGCCTGGGTTAGATTTGTATGGAGGATAGGCTGTTACCCAAGCAGCAAATCCCCCCTCTCCATGCCACTGAAATAGTTCAATGGAAAGGCAGAGCCAATACAATTGGTTCCAGCTGCTGGGCTAAGGACAGGAGCTCACCCTGTCTTGTGGGGACCAACCTGGGTCTCGAACCCTGGCCTGCTAGTTACAGGCACAGTGTCTTAACCACTTGCGCCACCCACAGCCCAATATAGGTCAATATAGACAGGTCAATATAGACAGCGTAACTACTGGTGGGCATTCTGTTTGATATACCTGCTGTTTGTGCACTGTGAACCAGTGGTGTAGATCAGGGATGCTCCAAGACATCTCCTCCACCCAGAACTGTGATTTCATCAGCAGGAGCACTTGGGTGCGGCTTTGACAGTCCAGTCAAACTTCTTTCATTCTTTGGGCTCCTCCTGTTTCTTTCTTCTTGTGCCGCAAGACAAGTGGCACTGATGAAATAATGACACTGACTTGGTTATCATTTATGCCACCCTTACAGCAGTGATACCTTTGTAGAAGCAACATTGGTGAAAGGGCAGACTTCATGATAATTGGGCCCTTTCAGAGGTGCAGCTTCTGCTGAGCTGAGACCCACTGGCAGAAGTCATAGGAGAGCCTGATGATCTCAACAGACTGGATAAATCTGGCCTATGACCTTACATCTGACATCCATGATCTAGGTCAGGGGTATCTAAACTTTTCATGCAAAGGGATGCATCAATTATCTGGCACAGTATTGAGGTCCAGAAAAAAGCTAATATGAAATTTAAATAAATATAAGCATCCCACAATTAATTAATTAATTAATTAATTAATTAGTTAGTTAGTTAGTTAATTAATTAATTGGTTTAAAAAAAATTTATCCCGCCTTTCTTGGGTCGTAGACTGACTCAAGGCAGCTCATGTTAAAACATAATTAAAAACATTAAATAGAACATTCAATTAAAAACAAGTAAAACATAGAAGCTAAAACATATCGAGGAAGCTTTCCTAAGTTCTAAAGGGAGGGAGTTCCAAAGCCAAGGTGTCGCCACCAAGAAGGCCCTATCTCTGGCCGCCACACCTCTCACATCCCTTAGTGGCGGTACAATCTGTAGGGCCAGTAGGCCCTTCTAATTAGACAGATTAGGGACTGGAGCACCGTCCAAAAGTGGATCCCAGTCTTTATGAACTCACAATTGCAAAATGCTCACCAAAAAAGGACATAAATATCACTTGCAAAAACCTAAATAACTTTATTAGAACATAGCCAAAATACATAACAAATTAGAGTAAAATGAACAAAGGCATGTGTGGACAATGAATATCTTGTGTATTTGAATGATGGTTATTTTCTGAAGAAAGTAATAAGGAAATGCCAAAACAGTTTGATCATCATGTCACATGCAAATCAACACCAGGGAAGACAATTTTCACCTTTAGACAGCAGAGAGAGGTTGAAAGAGTGAAGCATGCGTTGAATGAATGAGTCCTGGGTATAATTGAAAAGCGTTGAAGGAGCAGAACAATCAGAAAATGAACTGTCAGAAGGTGTACATTAGAGATGGAACTTAGATTAATGAATAAGTGGGCGCAAATTTCCAGGATTTCTACAAGCACTAACTCGCAGCAAATAAATAAAGCACACAATTAAATGGATCCCCTTTCACCCATCCCACCATCCAGTTGTGTTTGGTCAACTGTGTTGGAACCAATGGCTGGCCACAAGCTAATTAAAGGCTTACTGCATCTGGCCCCGAGTGGGGTTTGGAGACCCCAGGTCTATGCCATTATCTTGCCCAGATGCTTGAGAGAACGTAATATGATATTTAAGCTACAATATATGCAAATTAACTTGAGAGTAAATCCTACTGAACCCCATGCAATGTATTTCTGATTAACTTCTGTGGGTTAGCATGCTATTACATTTTTTTAATATTTATTTGGGATTATTTTAATTCCATTTATAGATTTGTTTTTAAACTATTGCAACTTATGCCAAGCATTTAAGATGAAATGAGCTTGATTTTTAAATGAAGTAGAATCAAGCTAGGCATTAATATCAGTAGAATAGAACACTCAAAGGAAAACATTAAATGCTGAATTTTTTAATCTATTAATAGTTTGGTGGGGTTACAGAGGATGCAGGAGGGTGAGGAGCTCCTACAAGCTAAATAGTGCAACTGTAAGAATGTTTACTCAATAGGGCTTACTCCAAGGAATATATTCAATATAAGCTCCAATATTCAATGGGGTTTACGCCAAGGAAAGGACTGCAGCCAAAATTTATCACTGCTACATTGCCATGTACTTCTAGAATCATTGATATGGGCCAAATTAGCAGTGAGCATTTCTGATGAGCTTTCTGGTTTTCAATAATTCAGCCATAACATTGATTTGAAAGGGGTTTCCCAGGCAGTATTTTGCTATGCTATCTTATTTAGTTTTCTCCTTACACCAGAAAATATCAGGGCCATTCTTATGGGACTCCTTGGATCTCTGCCAACTTCTTAGCTGGTGGAAGTCCAAGCTGCCCTGTGCAGGCTTGGAACATGGTTTAGGATATTGTGGAGTTTGGCTCCATTGATCCTGATCCCTCCTTCCCTTCCTCACCCAAAAGCACCCCCTCTCTATCTCTGGAATTCTCTTTTGTTCCCAGCCCCACACTCCTTAATGCATAACTCACTTCCACGGGCAAATCTGGGGCTGGATGCAGCACAGCTCAAGACCACTGACTCTAGATAAATCACATACATTCTTTATGGCGCTTTTGTGACACTTTAAGCCAGCAGAACATAAGAAGCACCAGTGAAAGCACCAATGAAAGCACCAGTGAGTTAGGATTATGCTATAATGTGGCTGAGGACACCTGGATGTGACATGAACCATAGATGCTGGCAGAATGTGATGGCCAGAAATTGGGAAGTAAACTGGTTTGGCTGGTATGGTTTGGGCTTTGGCTCAGCTGAACCTTCTCAAGTGGCTGAGACATGGCCAAGGATGAGGAAAATTAATGGGGAATAGTTAACACAAGCCATGACCTCTACCATGATCTCTATGATCTCTTAACTATCCCCCAAATCCAGAGTAACTACAAGAGCACATAAGAGACTTTATGTGCACTCGTAGTTACTGCACCACCTAGTGAAAACCAATGGGAAATTCATATTGGAATTCAGAGTAAGTTGTTCTTACACTGGAGCAAGGACTCCCCGTAGTTACTCTGGATTTTGCCCTATGTCTCTTAACCATGATCTCTAGCAGTCATAGGGTGATTTCATAGGGTGCAATCCTAAGAAATTAGGCAGGCCTAACTCATTTGGACTATCTTTCTGTGATGGTGTGGGGAGGTCGGTGTATGCCTGATCATTGGCCTAATCCCCCCAGGAGTGGGGCAGAAGTGTCTTACAGCACTTTTGCGACATCCTCAGGTCAGCACAGGACTTTTGCTGGGGTTTAGGCAGGCCTAAGTGAAAGTTAGGATTACAGCCTACAAGACTTTCTGAGTGGTAGGAGGTCTCAGAGATGAGAGGAAAATGGTTTCTGAAATTCCTTCTCATGAAGAAATGGTGTGACACAAGGATGTGAGATAGTAGGATCGAGTAGGAATGGAACCTACTCACATTCATCCCAAAAGACAAATCTGTTGTAAATTCCCTAAAATGGGGATACCTATCTGTATTACCTTTGTGGAACTTGTGAGGTATAAAGAATATAACAAAGTCTTCCACACTGTTTTGACCCAGTCTTCTGCAACTTCATTCAGAGCCCCATGTGGGAGAATAATCCCAGACCACAATAATTAATTTTCAGTGATTCAACATCCATGACTTCGCAATTTACTATTAAGAAAAGATGCATGTTCTTCCTCAGTGCTGTTTTCAACAATATTTCTTTCCTTTTCTGGATCCAAGTGGATCCATCTCAAGGAAATATTTTTTATTTTTTTTTTAAAGAAAAGATTAAAAAAAGAAAATGCTGGGTTACTAGATCCTGTGGCGTAGCTCATGATCATGTAGCCTGGAGCTCAAAATATTGTCCTGGAAGTGATGTCACAACTGGAAGTGATGTCATTGCAGGGTATTTTTTTTAAAAAAAATAAAATTTCTGCTGCAACAACAAAATCAAATTTAATTAAGTAAAAAAAAAATGAAAATTATGCCCCTTATTGGTTAGGGAAACAGTGCTGGGGCAAAAAGAAATTGTTATTCATTCCCTGATAAATATAAGAGGAACACCACTTGGAAGTGCCTGTATACCCAGTTAGCATGAGTAGCTGTACTATGATATATGTATATGGAAATGAGAGCTGATTCATATTAAGACCTTATTTGTTCCATACAGTGTCAGAATTGCATCTCATTGGCTCTCAGAGCAATCAGTATCATGGGAATATTTGAGTTTAAAAATCCACCTTTTGTTCCATACATAGGCTTTTGTGTTTTCATTTTCTGGTTCATTGCTCCTATCTTTTAAGAGAATATAGACATTCCAATGCAGTTTTCTTCATTGAATTCTGCATTAAATTACCTTTCCAACAATATATATAACATTATGGTATTATCATTCATTTATAGCCAATTTTTCACAATTTTAGCCATTAATGCCAAGCTCAGCTGGGAGCCCCCCTAAAGGTTGTAGCCTAATGCAGCTGCACCCCCTGTACTACCCTCAGTTATGCCACTGACTAGATCCATTCAAATACAGGTTGATTATAAATAAATAACACAGTCATAATTTTGAATATATTCACTCCTAATACAAGGAGCCATAGCAAGTTTATGGATCTGATAGTTTCTATGGCCTTCTGCAATTTTGAGTGTGTAGACATTTGCATGGAAATCTGAACTGTGATGAGGGATTTGGATTGCTGGCAGTCTAATATATACGCAGTGGTAGCCATCTTGGTGCATTTGCAGGAGCAAATTAAAAAAGAATAAGATTGTACTGTTATTATCAATAAAGATAAGAGCCAACCTAGCAGTTCAAAAGTGTGTAAGTGTGCGTAAATAAATAGATTCAGCACTGGTGGGAAGGTAATAGCGTTTATATAATGACCTTTTGCAAATTTCTTTGAATGCCCACCAGGGAGATAAAGCTGGATATAAGTTGGTAATAATAAACCAATAAAACAGGACAATGAACAGCAGAGAAGCAGAGAAACATAAAATAACACAGGAAATTATGAAAAACAACATAACTGAAAATGAATGATGAAACCAAAAAAATCTTCACTAGGCACCAAAATACCAAATGTGAAAGGAGCCAAGTTAACAAGCACAATCCTAACCATATCTACCCAGAAGTAAGTCCCATTGTGTTCAATGCATCTTACTCCCAGGAAAGTGTGTTTAGGATTGCAGCCAACATTGCAGAAAATAAGATTTACATCACTTTAAAAAATGTATTTATTTAATTTATACCCCGTCTTCCTTCCCAAAGGGACTTCTAGGCGGCTTCCAACATGTAAAAATACCATAAAACTTTGGAAGGGGTTCGTTTTGACGTAGGGTTCTGAAAGGTGTATTTCACTGCACAGTTCACTATCTTGTGGCTTTGCAAGAACACAGTGCCATTAGCCGGTATCTTTGGCTAAAGCCTTTTGCTATTATTAGGAAGTGATGATGTGGGGGGTGTTTACCAGTAGAGCAGCTGTTCTCTGCTACCTTGAGGGGCAGGCCTGCATTTTACAGGGTGACAACTGAGAAAACAGCTCTCCTGCTGTTCTCAGATCATCTCTACTATGCTTGACACTGGACGAACAGCTACTGCAAAGAGATTCATGGTGCTTTTTGGCCAGCCTGGGAAAATCATGAATGTTTGGATGCTTCTATTAGAAAAAAACCTGTAAAAAATATACAGGCATCCTCCACGTATTGGACAAATTAGGAACCAGACCACCATCCAAAAGTAAAAAACTTTGAAAAGTGGAACCCAATCTTTTTCAGTTTATAAATGTTGCTTCCAATACTTTTTTAGTAGCAAATTGCAAATGCCTGTTTTATCTTGCAAAATTCTTGCTGTCACACAAAGCTTTCTGCAAATGGATCTTCATTATACTCTTTCAAGAATGGCATTAGACCTGGAGCTACAACACAGGAAGGGCAATTTTGGCCTTTAGAACAGCAGAGAAAGGTTGAAAGACTGGAATGTATGTTGAATGAATGAGTTTCTGGGTATAATTGAAAGATGGTGTAAGAGTGGATTGTTGGAAAATGAATGGTCAGAAAGAGGAGGATACCAGCATTGTCTTTCCCTTCTTGTGATATTCAACCATACATCACATGAATTCTCTGTGATTTTCCAGCCTATAGTCACCCAGCCACCAAAGGTATCTTGCCTGTGTATTAGCTTACAATTTCTAAGTTTTACAAGACTTTAAATCAGGTTTTTCACTGTCTTCAGACAGCTCTGCACCATTGATAAATTACTTGCCAGTTTCCCTGTCTGTGCTCTTTAAAAAGCTGCCCGATGTTGTCATGATATCACAGCATCTCAGCGAATTTGGAGCAGGTAGTAGGCATTGATTAGCCTATTAAGTATACATAACACTAATATAGGAGTCATTGCTGAATTATGGATTTTTTTGTTTGTTTAAAAAAAGGTGTTCCTGACTTTGCAGGCAAGGGGGTAGGGCTGTTTTTACGATAGCATTCAGGAGGCTGCAACACTCCCTTCCAGTTTTTTCCCCTCCTCCAAGAATGCCAGTAGACCCACCTGAATTTGGCTCGTGACCCACCTAGTTGGTCTCAATCCACAATTTGACAAATGCTGTTCTACATGTTACCAAATCTAATGCGCCATCAAATCTAATGTGTTCCCTATACTTACAATAAAAATCTTGCATTTGTTCTAATAAAATTAACCATTGAATCTAATGCACACCCTGATTTTGGAGACTAAATTTAGCTGGAAAAGGTGAATGTTATATTCGAGTAAATACAGTAGTAAGAGCTGGGGAAAAGATTGCATTCTGAAATCTTGCGGAGTTAAAAATTCTTGCCCTGCGCTGCACGAATGAATGAATGAATGAATGAATGAATGAATGAATGAATGAATGAATGAATGAGGAAAAGCAACATCCTGGCGACAGGCCCCACAACAGTCCAGCCGGATTTCTCCATGGTTTCCCCAGCCAGGTTTCCCCATCACATCAATCATCTAAGCTGACCCAGACAGGAGCAAGAACAGCACTTAAGAGGATAATCAGTCGTTCTCTTTGCTCTGTTCCAGAGGTGGACTCCAGCAGGTTCGCACCTACTCTATAGAACCGATTGTTAATGAGAGATAGGACATATAAAGTTTACAAATAGCCATTTAAAAGTGGCTGCCAGATGGGCATTGAACCGGTTATTAATTTCTTTGAATCCCATCACTGCTCTGTTCCCAAGCTAGAAAGGAAGGGCCAGAGTTTGCTTTGGATAATGGAGATTTGGCAGAGCACATATTTTGGAACAAAATGAATCCTCAGGAGTAAATGGTGCGCCTGACCAGGCTGTGTTGACTGTGAGCAGCTGCGCCTGGACACTAGATGAAAAGTGATTCTAATGTTTCTATGACTGTTATACCACAGTGTAGAGGTTGTGTTTATAGGGTAGGAAACCCTGAAGCATAATCAACAGGTGGGATAATCTTCCCTCGTATACTAGAAGGCCCCAAAGATAAACAGCTGTGCATACCAAGACTCTAAACAGGATCAGTGGAATGCACTCTATAGAATTTGAAGACCTATATCGGGACACATGAAGCAAGTTAAGGAAAATCATATTGGATCCTGAATGTAGTGAGAAAAATAAAGGCTTGCTGAGAAATTCAAATTTTAAGATGTTTTAATAAAATTTCCTACAGGAATCAGAATTGAATGGCATTAGGCAGGGTGTTCATATGTCCTCTTTTTCCAAGACATGTCCTCTTTTATAGACTTGAGTCCTGGAAAAATGTTTTCATTGTCCTCCTTTTCCTCATGAGCAGGCAGCATGTAGCCTTCTTGTAATAAAAAGTATATGTAATTTTTTTAGTAGGTTAGTGTTTAAATTAACCACATGAAAGCAATATACTATATATGAGTTTTTTTTTAGTTTTTACTGTGTCACGTCCAACATTTTTCTTGGATAGGATTACCATAATTCTCTTCCACAAAACTGGGACAGGACCCGGTTTTGGGGGGGGAGGGTCTTGTTCTCTTTTGTGGTTATAACTTATGGTAACCCCAGAAATAACAGGAATATTGCGCATTACAGGAATTTCATGCATGGGGGAATGATGCACATTTGCAGATGATGCACCTGGGGGGGTTGATGATGCACAGTGAGGGAATAGCGTATGGGGGGATTTTACACTCACAACATGGGTATGTTTTCACTAGTATGGTTATAAAATCTTTTATGTAATAACCTCATCCCGTAGGTATCATGCAGCCTTACCTGATGAATCTTTTTTGAAGACAAATTTATTTCAATGGGGTTCATTTATAAATAAGTGTGCATATGATTGGAAACAGGTAGCCCAATCAATAGCAGCTTGTGGCCCCTGGACTACCATGGTGTCTGAATAGTCTGCTCCAGCCTCTTGCCCACCCTTTCCTCACCCTCCCTCACTCCATAACAATTCCTCCTCCTGTCCCCCTTGACCCGTCGCCTTTCTGCTACTCCACACGGATCACCAAGAGTGAGAATAAGCACTTCTCCAACACTAGTGCAGCATCCAGCTCTGGTGGTGGCCCAGCAGTGGAACTCAGAGCCATGCCTTATGGCAAGTTTGTAACACCCAGTTGCTGCCGTGACCCTGCACTGAGCCCTTTGGACTGGGCTCTTAATGTTCAAGATATTGGACATTATATTTTGGGGCTGGGAACAACAGACCTGATGTATTAACTCAAATCCAGAATTCACTTTTGACAGGCTAATTCAAGGATATACAGTATGCTGAATCACTGGATTTTGTCAACTATAATTTTACATGAAATTGAGCATAGCCAAAGAAAGTTAGTAGTGACATACAGTCCAGTCCTATACAACTTTTCAGCATTAATGCACTTGTGCCAGCAGGGTGAGCACTGCATTCTGTGGTGGAGGGACAGTCACAGCGGCCACCTCAAGGTAAGGGAATGTTTGTTTCCTTATTTTGGGGCTGCATTATGGCTGTTTCAATACTTTAAAGTTGGCCTTTATCCTAAATCTTGTTGAAATTGAGACTGCTATTTTAGGCTACCTCAAGTTCAAGTACAAGTCCTGTGCTTGTCTAGGGGTGTCGTAAATGTGCCATAAGGCACGTCTGCTCCTCTTCTTGGGGGGTTAGGCCAATGCACAGAAATGTTCCAGCCTCCACATCCCTATGGGAATGAGAAGATGGGTGAGTTGCGATGACCTAAATTGGTTAGGATTGTGCCCTTAGACTAACAGCACAATTCTATGCATGTGTATTTAGAACAGGTATGTATAGCAAGTGAGGCAGAACTGTCCCATTGCAGTCCATGGAAAAACACCACGGTTGCTTCACCTGTTACACCTAAAGAAGATCTCCTTACAGCCAGGAAAGGAGGTATAAGGAGAGCAAACTCGAGTCCAATGAGAGCCTACTCAAGTATAAGGTACATTATTATGGGGCAATTCGGCCTCATCTACTGCACCCATACTACATATTCTTGCCTGATTCAGAAATAAGCCTTACTGAAGTCAATGAGATTTTCTCTCCAGTGTAACATAGACATGAGTAACTTTTTTAAAATATACAACTCTAACAGCCCAATCCAGAGCAACTAATCTGTCCACATAAGAGCCCTTAGGTTGCCCTATCTAACACTAGGTTGGAGCAACTGCAAGATGCTCCAGCCCAGTTACTCTGAAGGAGGCTTAGGGCAGAGCAAGGCAAGATAGGGTGCCCTAAGAGAGGTGGACCTGCTCTGCCCTAACTGGGGCAGCCTAAGCAGCTCAGGAGAGGCAAGTTGAGGGCATCTTTAGCATTGCCTAGGGCAGAGCAGTTACTCTGAATCCAGAGCCTGTTTCCAAGGCAGAAATGCCCTCTTCCAGCCCTCAGAGTTATACCACCTCAGGAGCAGGTATAGTAATGAGTAGACCCATAGGGGTCCATGATAAGGCCTGAGTAAGAATGGCAGTGTTGACCAAAAATCTGAGTTCTTGGCCATCCTAGCTGCAACCCCTGCCTCTCAACCTCAGGATATGGAACAAACTACGGCTGCCCACAAACCTCAGGATACAGCAGGCCACTCCAAGAAGCCCCTTGTATTCACTGGAGAATGTACTGGCATCTCATCAGGGACTCCTTATAAGGCAGGCACCCAGTGGCGTCACCAGACTGGTGCGGCTGGTGTGGGCTGCATTGGGGATGCGCTCCGTGTGGGGTGATGTGCCGGAGGAGTTTGACTGTCCTTTGGCAGGCCCCGGGCGTCAGCACCCCCATTCAGGCCTGCTTCAGTACTCTTTCTGAAGCCAGTTGGCTTCAGAAACAACTGCGCAGGCGCCAACTTTGGTGACTGCGCAGTCCAGGTGGGGGGGGGGCGCGCATCCCAGGGATGACGCACAGACTTCCGCACCAGGTGATGTGCAGAGTCATGTCACCACTGTAGGCACCACAGCTGTTCCTTGTTCAGTGTGATCTGAGGGGTGTCTCCTCAGGAGCAAGTCTTCCCCTTGTGTCAATTACTTAGCATGCTCTGGAGCAGTTAGGGCAGCCCAGGCTTCCTGACTCTCTGGATTCAGCATAACTTTCTGCTCTGGATACAAAATAGTTAGGAGAGAGCAGTTAGGTCAGAGCAGGCTGAATTTGCTCTGGATTGCAGCCTAAGGTTCATAACATTGTTTCACAAATATATTTAGAATATAAAAAACTGCTGACGATTGGAAGGTTTTTTCCCAGATCCTGTATGATCATTCTTTATGATCAGTTACAACGGGTTTCTTTATGATCAGTTACAATTACTGCATTAGAAGTTTTACTTGTATTAGAATTACTAATGAGTTACAAACCTTTCTGCAAACCTATCTTGGCTACCAAGTGTTTCTTTTGAATGAAATATGAGCTTCTGGGGATTATGATCGAGTCACAAATTACTATGCCTGAAAGTCAATCAGTCACAGAATGACTGTGTATTTATGAAATGTGAACTGTACAGTTAATGCAGCAATTTTCAACCACTATGCCACAGCACATTGATGTGCTGTAGGGCTATTGGCAGATGTTAGCCTGCAGCCAGTAATGTAGTGTACCCCAAAACTGATGGTAAACCCTAGCAATTGCAGCGTCTTGCCAGTGTGCGAGGAGATAAAAAAACTAGACTGCTGAGCTAATTGGTGCATACTTACAACATTAGCCAAGAAATGGCTTTGCATTGGCATCCTTAGTCTGGAAAGTCTGTGGTATCGTGCTGAGTGTCCTCTCCAGAGCATGATGGCCTGGATAGATTAATATGGACTGAATCCCTGTAGGAGCAGTTGGTCAGAATGACCAGAAGTTTTTTTAATTAATATGACCAAGGAGAGATCAAGGACAGGCTGTAACTCTTCTTCATTTGACTCCTATATAGCTTGGATATTTTGCCTACCATCACTTGACATTAAGTGCCTTGGCAACTAGGCAATAACTCTTTAACGAGAGCAAGGATTTTGGTCTCATGTGTTAGCAATAAAAAAACTTGGCATCCATCAGTGTTGAAAGACTATGGCATTGTGCTCAACGCTGTACGCGAAGCATGAACTCCTGGGTAGATTGATATGGAGGATAGGCTGTTACCCAAACAGCAAATCCCCCCTCTCCACGCCACTGAAATAGTCCAATGGAACAGCAGAGCTGATACAATTGGTTCCAGCTGCGTCACAGAGCTGGCTAAGGATAGGAGCTCACTCTGTCTTGTGGGGACCCAGGTCTCGAACCTTGGCCTTCTGGTTAACAGGCATACTGTCTTAACCACTTGCACCACCCACAGCCGTAATGATGTTAATGTTAGCAATGACGTTTCTTCTTATCTGGTGCCACAAGAACAGGACTCAACTCTCAGCTTCCCACAATAATACTTTATTTGAAGTATAAACATGCAACGAGATAGACTAGATCAGCACTTCCTACTCTTACTGATGCTGTGTCCCTCCCTCCCCCTTAGTGCCGAAGCCAGCAGAGTGAGTTGCTAACTGAGCAAAGTCCTGAATAATAGCCTTTGGGGCTGTTTGGTGCATCCAGAATGGCTATTTGGAACCATTTGGATACAAGGGCGGGTGGGAGAGCCCAGCCCCTGACCCACCTTGCATGGGCTCATGACCCAACAGTGGGTCACAACCCACAGTTCGGGAAAGGATAGTATAGAACATTTTTAGTGCTGAAATTTATATGGAGAATCTAGGAGAGAGATCTTGTGTTAATTTCTGGATTCAACCATGGCTGTGATTGGGGAATTGGACTTGGGGAATTGGAATTGGGGAATTGGAATTGGTTGGGTATAATTGAATAATTTAAAAGAGTCTGAAGTTGTGGGTTCAAACATACAAATCACACATGCAGGAAAGGAAATTCTCTGTACCTAAGTCATTTTTCAGAGAAGCCCCAAGCAAAATTCTGGTTTCACACCGCTCTCTGTTCTGCCTTCCTGGCACTCCTCCCAATTTATCTGCTCCATATAAATAAATTAATTTATATTAATTTATAAATAAATGTATCAATGTCTTGGGAGCCTTGCTACCATTGGTCTCTGACTGATCCTAACCTGATCTCAAGGAGAAGCATCCACAAAGCATTAAGTCATTCCAATATAATCAAAACAGATCATTAATAAGCAGCTGTAATCCCTCAGTGCCACCCTTAAAAAAAGGATAACAAAACCCAAAAAATATTTAAAATTATATATAATAGGCAATACTTCAGTTCTAGTGAGTTATTTTTACAGAATAAAACCATTCAGTTCAATTCCTTCTGCTGTTCTTATGATTAATTGGCTCTCTTGGTACTATTTATCATGATTTTGTATCTTTCATATATAGTATTTTATCATATTCGTTCCCCCTCCCGCCCCCCCCCCCCACACACTCTAATAACTTATTGTAGGATAGTATCTGACCACTATGACAAAGCCCATCTATTCATTGTCTAGGATTCTTGGTTGGTTTGTTCTTAGATGTCAAAACAAAAACATAGACGTCATGTTTGCAGCATATATATATATATATATGACAGCGCATATATGACAGTGCATGCCTGCGGAGAGGTGTGCTTTGGGTTAGGATGGAAACCTTAGGATGCAATCCTAACTTAGGCTAGCACAACTCGTAGGTCTTCCATTCCCGTGGTAATGTAGGGAAGCAAGCGCATGTCTGTGCACTGGCATAACCCTCCCCCAGGAGTGCTGTAGCAGTGTCTTATGGCATTTTTGTGACATTCTCAGAATTATGCCAGGGCTTATGTTGTCCTAACTGGGGGTTAGATAGAATTGCAGCATTAATCAGCATACTACAGAAGAGGAGGAATAATTTGGCGTCCTTGGTCGTTGGTAGTTATTGACAGGGAAATGGACATCCCTTGAGGCATTAACTTGAACGTGCTTTCCGGTTGCATTTCTGCAACCGCCTCCCCCAGCCGAAGCTTCTGCTGGAAGCTTTGACACTTAGGATTGGGTTGTAGTGCAAGGAACATAGACGTGCAGGTTATTTTATCCTGAAATTAAAAGTGTTTTTATCCTAGTTTCCAAACGGATTGTGAGAATTACCTTGCTGTCACTTGATACAATCAAGTGCTGAATCAGGGATGAAATCATATTTCTAACTATAAAATAGCCTGCTTCTGACCCAATGAGTTTGGCACCTTAAATACAGGGCATCATAAGGCACAGCGATTCCAGCCCAGAAGTATCCTATATATCAGGGGTCTCTAAACTTTTTGGCCAGAGGGTCACATCAAAAACCTTGCAAGGTATCAAGGGCCAGGGAAAAAAAAATTAAATTTAAACTTTAAATACATTAGAGATGGGACTTGGATGAATGAATAAATGAATTGGCTCAAATAAAAAAAACCACAACACCAGGATTTCTTATGTACAAACACATAAAGAAATAAAAGAATTTCTTATGTACAAACACATAAAGAAATAAAAGAAAAAAAAGCACAGAAAGTTACTTCTGGTTTTTGGGAAAATCAAGAAGTGATTTTTAGGACCCCAGAACACCCTCTAGGTCTGACCAGAACACAGTTCCAGATGCCTTGGTCAAGTGAACCAGAAACTTGCAGGGGATCAGAGGCTGACTGTGGGCCACCTCTGGCCTCTGTTCCAGGGTTTGGAGACACATCCTATATAAGAATGGGATATGCTTCTCCTGCCTCCATTCGTAGCACGCATCAGATAACAGCACCTGCCATTGCGATCTCTCAAAAATGTCTAGAACAGTGGTTCTTGAACCTCTTAGTACTGGGATCCACTTTTTAGAATGAAAATCTGTTGGGACCCACCAGAAGTGATGTCAATAATTTGGAAGTGATGTTCTGGCTGGAAGTGACTTCATCAATGTAGGTTTCAAACCTCTGTTATCAGCCAAAAATCTCATTATTCAGCGAGCTCATGCTGTTATTTTGCGTAGCTCAGAATTAAAACATTCCAGCTTTGAAATCAAAGCCAAACTGACTTGGATCCTTCTCCAACCACACAGCACCCCCTTCTCACCTATTCTCACATCTTCTCTCCCATCTTTTCTAGCATTCCCATCTTCGCACTGAATAGGTGCCTGCTCTGCCCAGCCTCTTTATACCCAGGTATTCAGTTCTGTATTCCAATGGCAGCAAAGCTAGGTACTATACATGTCATATGAAACTGGCTTGCAACCCACCAGGTGGGTCCCAACCCATATTTTTAGAAACACTATTTTAGAACAAAGGCAGCTCCTCCTGGGTAGCTTCAGAATGACAATAAGGTGGACATCTGGCCCCTGGGCTAGGATTTGGAGACCCATCCTATATATGAATGGGATATGTTTCTCCTGCTTCCATTTATTGCACACATCAGATAATGTATATTGTGATGGTATGGTGGATTTTTATAGCATCTTGACAATACATGCTTGACTCAATAGCTCATAAACTGCACTTCAGTGATGCTCGTGAAAGCATCTCAAAGAACATTGACTAAAGTTGAAATGAAGAACCTATTTGTTAACAATGGGGGATTTTTGCCAATGAATGCAAGCCTTCTTATTGGGTGGCATTAAGCACTGCTTACTGGCACTGCTTGGAGAATAAGGCTACAATCCTAATGACGCTTTCTTGGGAGTAAGACCCACTGAACACAGTGGGCTTATTTTTGAGAAGACATGGGTAGGATTGTGCTCTAACCAGGACAAACATAGAAAAAAATTTCTTGCCACTTGCATATCCCCATATAGTTGGTAAAGTAACATAGCCCTGTGGCATTTTATATTGATTTTAACGTATCCGTCCTCATATGGGGTGCAATGTATGAATAGGTTTTAAGAGAATATTGACTACTTGTATGTTCCTATTTAAAAGAACACTGATCTTTATTATTAGCAAGTATCCATGTTTTCCATGAGCACTGAGAGATTTGTTGTCTTGAAAATAAGAAAGCTTATGGGGGAAATTGCTCAACCATTCAATAAGTGTAATGTGTGTGTTTCATTCACCCTCAATTTGCTATATGAGCAGTAGTTGGTTAAAGAAAAGTTTATAATCTGAGCGCTACAGCTTATCAATCATCAATTCCACTTATTGCAAATAGTTTCCATTTCTGGAAGCATTAAATGTATGGTGTAAATAGAGTGCACCTACTTACTATAAAGGTGCCGGGACAACTCTGGAAAATAAATATGGTGTGAGAAGGAAATGCAGCATTTACGAGTGAAAGCTGGAAACAGGATCCCGGGGTTTCAATGGAAGAGTGAACTGGAGACATGAGACCTGTGGTACAGTTATCAGAACTTGCTCAGCACTAAGAACTGCTGTGATTACTGCTATATTTACTGTACATAGGGTGTTTAAAATGAGAGGCATGACTCCTAATTTTTTGCACTCCTTATTTTTTCCCATTGGGCTTTCCTAAGCTCTAGGTTTAAACACAATAAATTTGTCTAAAGGAATCTTCTGCAATTCTAGCAATATACAGGGGTGGAGATTTGAAATGCCCTGAACATGTGTGCAATGAACATTTTTAAACAGCACAACCAGTACCTTCTAAAGATCCTATAGCTAATCTGGGGATGGGGTACATTTCCCCGTGCAACACAGGGGTGATGAAGTAACACAGAAGGCATCACTATATAACCTGATCCTGGGTACCCATCCCTCCCCCAGCTACACAACTACCTAGGTGCTATTTTCCAAGTTTGTATGCTTTCTTAGTTACACATGTAATTAAAACTATCACTGACATTCTATAAAAAAAATTAAAAGAAAAAAATTCCAAACCTGTGTTTATGATGTCAGCATTTCCGAATGAGATACTAAAATCACCCTTGATCAGGAATTAAGAGCACTAAAATGCTCTTGATCAGGAATTTTTGCCATGCTTTAATCAATATTATATCAGATTATAGTTCAGTGTTTCTCAATCAGTGGTGCAGGTACTACCAGTGGGACTTAAGGTGGAGCTTAATGGTACTCACAACTCCTCAACCCCCTTCTTTCTATCAGCAAGACCAGATATTTGACCCAACAAACAGCAGTAGGAGGCTCAGCTCAGTAGGCAGAGCTCCAAAGCTTTTCTGTGCTTGAGAAAGCCTTCCCATCCATCCTGAGCCTCTTGCTGGTCATGCCATGCCTCCCAGCCCAGAAGTAACTGGTGATAATATCAGTGCAATCACATCAGGTGGTATTTCAAATAGGTGGACCATGTGAAGTGGTATTGCAGTGGAATGACTTGAGAAATATAGATGTATTTTTTCATCTATTTGACAAAAATAGATGTACGCGTATTATCCTGATGAGGTAAAGGTAGTCTAGAGTTGTGACCAACTCTAGAGTTTGGTGCTCAGTACAAGGCTCACAAGCCAGCACTCTCTGAAGGCGTCTCTGTGGTTATGTGGGCATGATTAAAGCCCAAAGTGCATGGGACGCTGTTACCTTTCTACTGAAGTGGTACCTATCGAGCTACTTGCATTTCCATGCTTTTGAACTGCTAGGTTGGCAAGTTAATGGGAGCTCACTTAATCTTGCAGTGCTCAAGTCTCGAACCACCAACTTACCAACTTTCAGTTTGATAAGCATAGCATCTTAGGTAGTTTAGAAATTGTCCCAGCAATGTTATGATGCTGTGAAGTGGTAATCCAAAGGATAATGGAGTCTGATGGCACAATCCAGAGTGAGGGCAGTGAGGAGTGCCTGGCTGGGCTGCGCCAGGGTGACCAGATGCTGAATCCGAAATTCCCCCCCAAGCACCCCAAAATTCCTGTCCCCCAAGCCAAAATTTCCCTCTCAAAAATGTAGGAAAAAATGTAGGACGTGTTAAAATAAAGCAAAAATACTCGTATTGTTTGTCTGTACTTAATTTTAACATTTTTAAAATTGAAAACCTTTTAACATGCATGATTCTGACCCAGACATGTAAGACACCCTAAAAGCAGTTTGCACCCAGGTACCAGGTCTCCTGTCTCTAGGTGGACAAAGCTGAAAAAGTTGCTTTAGTGTGGTAATGACCCAGTCATGTGATAGTGCCCCACAATGTGATAGTTGTGTGATAGTGCCCCAGGGTGAAAGATATGCTTCAATCAAAAGAGTGCATCTAAAGAGTAATGCAACAAAGGGCGCAATCCAGAGTAACTACGGGGAGTCCTTGCTCAGGTGTAAGAACAATTTACTCTGGATTGCAGTATGAATTTCCCATAGGTTTTCACTAGGTCTTGCAGTAACTATGGGTGCACGTAATGTCTCTTACGTGCTCCCGTAGTTACTCTGGATAGTAGGGCAAGCCTCACCTTTACCTTCAGAAATGAAAGAGTGTAAAGAGTCAGTGGTCTGATTTGAAGACTATACTTTTATTTTATGACTTTCCTTTACTATACTATACTTTATTTTATTCCTCTATATGCATCAGCTTACATTGGGGGCATTCTGTGGGTGGGTGGCAGGTGGACATGGACAGGCAAGCCCAGAAGGAAGGTGGGACCAGTTTCTTACATTTAGGCCAGATCCTAACCCCATGTCCAGCAGTCCAGCCTAACTCTGGGTTTCTCAAACCCGCACCAGTGATACAGTTGGTACAGATATTAACAATCCATTTGTGGTAGCTGAAACATGCTCAGGGTAAAGGGAAAATTCTGCTCAGGGTAAGGGGGAAATTATTCAATTGCCCTAAGTTGTGCCACAGCCACATTCAATCCTGCTTGTTCCAGAGGAATATGACAGCTGAGAAAGAGATAAGGGAGTAGTACCATGGGGGTCTTTGAATGGTCTTCAAAGTTCTTTGAAGGATTTCTGTTCAGTCTTGAAGTGGATGGGGAGCAATTGAAGGGTTTAAGGGGGGATGTTACATGATTTATGCACCAAGCAGGATGAATGACCTTAGTAGCAAAGTGTTGGATGAAAGGTGAGGGAACTGAGATGAGTCACCCAAAGCCTAGCAACTTCTTACTGAACTGACTGGCAAGTAGTAGATTGATATTATTAAAGTTTTAGACTCCCAGCACATAAAGTAGAGTTTATATTGAGGGGGCCAGAGAGAAAGAGCAGGATCATTGCAATTAAAATAAGTATATGCATGTAGTTTTCAGATGGCAGAATCTATAATTCTTTAAGCATAAACGATATTACTGCATAAACATTAGTGGAAAGGCTTGAATCAGAGTGAAGAACTCATGTATGGAAAGAAATGAAGTATAAAGTGAGCTACTTACTACATTTTCCACCCTGTGGGATGCAAATATGTAGGGCCCATTGGAAACTTAATTCCTTTTGTGGGTTTCACATATCACCATATGGTATGGACTCCATGCACATGGGTCTCCATAGCAGAGATGTTGTTACAACACAGGCATCTTCTAAATAACAACAGTCTCAATTCAGATTGATTGACAGCACCACTGTGAATAAGATACTAGTGTGTTGAGGGAAGAACTGAAAGCTAGATTATACATAAAAAGTGGTGACAGGTTGTATGTAGATTGTTGTAGCCAAGTATAAATTTAGCAACCTACTGCTGAATATTTTTGGAGGATTATATCAATTTCCTAGCAAGACATTTGAATAAAATGAAATGGGAAAGGCTGATGATTCATTTTAACATCAAAAATCTTCTAACATGGTAGCACATAAATATCTTCCCCAAAGAAAACAAGTGGAGAGGGGGAAGGGAATGTTTTATATGGAGCACCATATATCAGATGTATCCTATTTCTTACACAGATTGCATTAAAGCAAGTGATTAATGAGCCTTGTGCAGAAGACATTCTCCATCAACTGTTTATATTTGGGAAGGGGAAGGACAGATTTGGCAAACAATAGATGAAACAGTTAATATACTGTATTTGCTCGAATCTAATGCTCACCCTTTTCAGCTGAATTCAATTTCCAAAATCAGTGTGCACATTCAATTTCATGTTTAATTAGATTAAAGGTGGTGTTTTGATTATAAGTATAGGGTGCACATTAAATACAAAGGCTCATTATATTCAAATAAATGCACCCATCTCTCTTCTCTGAATCAGGAAGTGGTTATCATATACAGTGCTATGGGCTAGAAGGAGCCGTGACTCAGCAACAAGCTGGATGTGGCAGGAGAAGCCAGTCCTAAATCTAGTATTCATTAAGAAAACACTTATAGCACCATCCTAACCATGTCTATCTACAGTATTTATATACCGCTTTTCAACTGAGAAGTTCACAAAGCGGTTTACAAAGAAAATGGAACTATAATAATAGCTAATTAAAAGCTAATGGGTGCCTGTCCCAAAAGGGCTCACGATCTGAAATGCAAAAAACAACACCAGCAGAAGCCACTTGAGAAGGCATTGCTGGGGTTTGTAGGGCCAGTTACTCTCCCCCTGCTAAATAAAAGAGGAACACCCACTTGAAAGAGTGCCTCTTGCTCAGTTAGCAGGGGTCTACTCAAAAGTAAGCCCCACTGTGTTCAATGAGTCTTACTCCAAGGAAAGTGTCTTTGGGATTGCAGCCTTAGATAAATTCGGGTAACCCCTGACAATAGTCAGCATCGTCCCAGGATCGTCTTGCAGTCTGAGATATTAAACCACATGATAAAACAAATACTGTATTGAAAAGTTGTGTTTATTTAATATTTCTAATAGCTTATTTGGCATCATTAACGGTGATCTCATTAGGTTGCCAGCTGAAAGGTTTCTAATCTCTGATTTCAGAGAGTATCACTCAGTTTCATCTCTCATTTAACAGTAAAGAAGAAATATTGACAACAGCTGATGAAGACACATGGAATAATCCCAAGACTTCAGGTATAAAATGGCATTCAATTATTTCTTCCTTACTGCACATGTTGATTTAAAAAAACCTGTATAACAAAACACTCTCATTGACATTATTCAGGTTTATTTTGTTAACTTTTCAGGGCCAGAAATCCCAGAAATTCTTTATTCATTTGTGGATGACAATAAAGTAAAAGAAAGAAAACAAAAGGTAAAAGGTAAAAACGTGGAACTTAATGAAGATGACAGTGAAGATAATGAAAAAGAATTAGAGCTATTGGTAAGTCTGTATGCACTGTTAGATCATATAAATCCATTTATTTGTACATGAGAGTGAAATCCTTCCCAATCTCAATAGACTGGAGAGCTATACTAAGTTCTTTGTGTTACACCAATGCTAGAGCTACAATTGCCTCTTTAACTTGATCAGTGATATAAAGGTGCTTTGATATTTTCTATCTCATTATGTTCTAGTGGCTTTAAATAAATAACTTATCTTTCTTCTCTTTTATCACAGGCTATAAGTGCCCATTTGAAAGCACTAGAAGAATAATATATCTGGTCTCTGTGATCAGTACACATTTAATATACCTGATTTTGGTTCAGGATAATTTTTGATTCTGTATTTAGAATATCCACACTGGATGTAGGTGACTTGCACCTTGTCAAGTCAACACAGAGCAACAGCACTGATGTAGGGAACTAATTTTATTTACCACTGGCCAATAGATCAGGTGACCCAATTTGCTAGATTTCTGATTGATGATGGGCGCAATCCAGAGTAACTACGTGGAGTCCTTGCTCCGGTGTAAGAACAATTTGCTCTGGATTGCAATATGAATTTCCCATAGGTTTTCACTAGGTAGTGCAGCAACTATGGGTACACATAAAGTCTCTTACGTGCTCCCGTAGTTACTCTGGATTATAGGGTAAGAAAGCTTCATTTCCCTCCCTACCCAGCACTTGGGACCCTGGGTGGCAATAATATTAGGTAGGATTTCATCAGTTTAAGCCCAATTTTTTCTCAACATCTTGGCCATGAATAGTTCCTGCTAGTTGTTAAATGCACATCAGCAGTATTTATTGGTCCACATAAAATCTACAAATGCAGGTGTTTCCCCATATCTGCAAGTGTTCCATTTCTGCCCTCCCCACAGATAGAAACCACTGATACAGAGAAACCCTATATAAAGTACATATATGTATGTAAAGTACTGCCTCTGACCCCCATGCCGATCACCTTTCCTTTTTTATTAGTATAGAAACACACATTTTCTTGCTTAGCAGAAGAATTTTTTCTTGCTTAACTGAGGGACACAACATGCAGGCAGGCAGCCTGCTCGCTGGAGAGAGATCAACCAAATGTTAACAGCAAGAAAGAAACATTCTGGCTAAGTCCCCCTTAAATTCAGGCTGTTTGTCTGCCTGCCTCTTGATGCAGGGCATAAGGCCACAGAGAACCCCAGATAAGTGAATCTGTGAATACAGGATCCATGGATACAAGTGGTTGCCTTTAAATATATTAATGTTATCCCTAAAGTCTCTTATGGTGAACTCTCTCTCTCTCTCTCTCTCTCTCTATCTGTGTGTGTGTGTGTGTGTAACAAAATGTGTTGTCATAAAATAAGAAACGATAGCCATCAGTACAAAAGACACACACCTCTCTGTGTGGAGCTCATCCGTGGCATCTGTGGCTAAATAATTATGAAATGTGATGGGGCTTGCTTGGGAATATTTGAGATCTGGAACACAGAAAGTAACAAGAACACCTCCTGGCCCTTTTAGATATTGAGAAGGAGAATGAATTCTTTAAACATAAACACAAAGCCTCCCTAGTTCTAACTTTGGGATGTTCAAAGTTGTCACCATGCGTGGGTGCATTCGCTGCCTCAAAAGCAGCTTCTCCATATTATTTTTTTAAAGAAAGAGCAATAAATATCTAAGGGGAAAAATCACCATATGTTCTTAGTACGTATTCTTAGGTGCAGTGACTTAGGTGCACATTTAACAGTTTGCTCTTTAAAAAAAATCAAAGCGATCATCTGTACAATAAATGAGGAGTGTATGTGTGTGTCATTTGGATTTTAATTTACCGTATGTGCTGTGTAATGAATTAAACAATGGCGGTCGATAATAAATGGAAATGCAACCAAATCTTTGAAACTCATAGGCAGTGGCTCACAAGACAGCTCGGCAGTTGACAAGTAACATGAGCCTTATGTGAGAAGAAGGGGAAATTGTAAGATTTGCATATAATTATTGAGATCATGCAAATGTCAGTTATGAGGAGGGAGAGAGAGGGAGAAAGACCAGGCATCTCACTATTAAATCCTGACAGTTGGCATCACTGAAGAGCTCAGATACACTTCAGCGCCAGTTGGCAGAGGGTCATTAAAACAGAATTTGCAGAAACATTAGTTCCTTCACTTTTCTTTGAGTGACGTTTTACTATTAATAGTTTGCAGAGGCTTTGCAGAAAACATATTAATAAGAGAGACTGTAATGGGGGTATCTGCAGCAAGTGTAACTGTACTAAGGGGTGCCCAAGAAACTCTCCTTTAATTGATTGGTATGGAACCATCAGTCTGAGGAATCGAAAGCAAGGGGAGGAGGCCACGACAAGCTAGTGCAGCTGAAGAATATGTTGCAGTGTTGAAGGGAAGAAACTGATGTGTTTCCGGTCTCTGCTTAGCTAATGTTCGCTTTGCACATTATGCAGACTCTCCAACATTCTGGGCTGAAGCCTATAAAGGAGAGAAATGTTGCAAAGATAATCCTGATGGTATTTGTCATTGGGCAAAGGTGTCTTTATTTTACTGGACAATACCATACATGTGCTCAGTTTTGGTGGATTGTGCCAGTACACTTACTTTAAAAAGAAAACATGGAATCTGTACTGTGAATGAATTGGCTTCCCTGATGGAGAATATTCTCTTTAGGAATAACTTGGATGAAATAGACTTGCAACTGACTGACTGAAAGCATGAATAAAGAGGGTGGGATGGGGAAACATGAGAAAGTAAGGAGTAGAGTACAGAATGCTATCTTATTTCTGGCTTTTTACAAAATCCTTTAAATTACTTTGGGTGCTTTTGAACAAAATAGGTTCAACATGCATTTACTATATGGTTTTCAAACTGAAAATAAAATTTCCCTTAAATCAGTTCTTCCAGATTTGTATATAACTGTCTACATGCATCCTTGCAAACACACCCGCAAATGTATTTTGACCAGTCTTTTTTATTCTGTTTCAGCTAAGTCAGCACTTCACTAGAACCAGAGGGGCTTCCAAGGAAGGAAGGAGTTTAGATACAACTGGACCAGTTCAATTTCCAAGTAAACCACAAGACCTAGGGGACAATCTAGATTCTGGCTTGGTTAGGCAACCATTGCCTATAATGTCAGAATATGTTTTACAAGGGCAAGAACTGCACAATACTCAAACATACTCCATGGGAAAGAATTATAGCCAGTCACTCCAGGAAAAATTTATTGCAATAGATTCAGTAAACAATAGTTTACTGTCTTCAGAACCTTTTAGTACCACTGAGATTCTTTTGCCGCAAGAGTTTGGGTCTGAAACAAAAGAGAGCGAGACTGCCCATGCTGCAGATGTCATTGCAAGCAAACAAGGAGTGAGTCATACAGATTATCCCAAAAATGAATCTGATAGCACAGTAGAAAGTAAAACAACAGAGAGGTTGTTCATCTGTGAGGATGAGTATGATCACCACAAAGAAGCTGGGGAAAGGAGTCCAGAAAGAATTTGTTTAGAAGACAGTAAAGTGATTCATATAGAAGGAAAGGTATTGGAAAAACTGGATGGCACAGCCAAACCCATTCATGAAAAGCATGTGCAGAAAACATCTCCCCAAACTCCTGAGTTGGTTTTGGATAACATTGTCAAACCTGAACCCAAAGAAGATAGATCTGAAAGCAAAAATCAAATGTATTCAAGAAAAGAGTTAAATGGCAGTCCCTTAACTGATGTCACAATGACTTCCTTAAGAAGTTCACATGCAGATGACGATATCGTTGAAGAAAACTATAAGTCAGAATATAAGGTTGAGAAGGGAAAAGAAATCAAGTTGAGCATCTTAGAACAATCTTCAGAAACAGAACAGCCATGTCCTTTCACTATCAATAAACATGGAAAATACGTTTCTGAAATACAAAATGAACCGTGCTTTTCTACATTAGGAAAGAACGAATGCAGTACAAGCGATGAGTTAAATAGGGTAAAAGAAGTGGCAAGGTTGGGTGTGCTAGGAGAAATAGAAGAGAAAGAAGTACATGAATTTGTAGAGTCTCCATGGTTAAATTATGGAGGAAGCTCAGGCAGTAGAAATAAAGTGGATGAATTAAATCAAGACTGGAAGAGGACTGGTACCAGATCTGCAGAAGACATACCAAGAGCAAGTAAGTATTGCAAGAATTACCCAGATATTATAACAGCAAGCGATGAAGGAATCTCTACACATTCTCCATCAATAAATACAGGGAATGTGTTTGATCCTAGGGAAGCTTTAGCACCAGGAACATACAGTCAGAGCTATGAGCCAGCAAAGAGAAGTATTTTGGAGAAAGAGCCCTGCCAAAGTGAGCTTGACAGGGTTATTACCGATGATCAGAGCAGTCGGGTTGGGTGGGGGAATCAAAGTTGGAGTGGCTTAGAGAGTCAATTGGCAGAAAGTGACGCAAGTGGAAGAGTGGAGATGAAAGCGCTAACAGGTGGCGAAGCCATGTGGGGAATTAGAGATAATACAAGATGTTTGAATGTAACTCCCACAGATGAATTGTTTACCTGCCAAGACCCAGTGAGATATGAAGAGTCTTCTGTAGCTGAGCGTGATAGTACAGGAGAAGCCGAGGTAGTTACAGCAGCTTATATAATTAAAACGACATCAGAAAGTACTCCAGAAAAAATGTCTGCTGGTGAGAAAGCGGTAATTGTTAAGCTACCTCAAGAGACTGCACTAAGTGACAGGCCCACAGAGGAAAAGGAAACAGTGTTTGATATACATGAAGGAAAAAATGATGGTTCACATTATCCTCTTTGTCAGTGCAATACAGTGGGTGTATTATATGACACCAAATTTGAAAAGGAATCCATTTCAGATATTTATAATGCACGCGCACTTGAAACAGTGCAAGGAGGAGTGATGTCAGTATGCAATGAAAGCGAAAAACTTGCCGGAGCAGAATGGAGCAGTGGAAACGAAACGCCACCCAGTGAAATACTATGGACTTCTGCTGCAGAAGGAACAGCGGCTTCTGAGGAGAGTTTGAGTTCAGAAACATCACCGTGTCCTCAGCAAGACCTGTACCACAATGAGGCTGCAGTGGGAGATATGTGGGGAACATTTCCCCACATGGACGCTAAAACAGAAAATGTTTCCCCTTCTGATATAAATATCATGGCCAGCTATTGTGAAAGCTCATCAGTGACAGGGTCTGAAGAACCCGCAGGCATTCATACTGATGAAAGAGGCAAAGAGCCACATTGCTACATGGACTTGTCCATTGATACCATGGCTGAATTAGGATATGACTCCAACTCAACAAGGGAAATAGCTCACCATATTCCAAAGGTTTCTTTAGAAACTGAATTTCGAGAACTTCCTCCGAGTCCCGCAGCGCTGCCATCCGCTGAGAAAGAAGAAAGGATCACAGGTTATTTTTGCCATCAACCGAAGGTCAATCAGGGCAAGACATTCAGGCCAACCATTTTAATTAGAGAGCCCACAGAAGAAAGCGAGGAGTCATCCTCTCAATCAGAAGGTTTAATAACCGGAGAAAACAGATTGAACTGGGACTCTGAAGTGCAGGACAAGCAATCTGTCCTTGATCAGGAAGACATTTCTGGCCAGCAAAATGAAGCTTGCAGTTTATCAGAGTGTCTCGTTTTAAAGCATATCGGTTACAAAATCCTTTATTTCCTCTTGTTTGTTGTGTTCTGTGTAACAATGTATCACTATGATTTAATTGTCTGCTTTGCTCTCTACTTATTCTCATTGTATTGGCTATACTGTGAGGGAGGGAAAAACAAGGAATCTGTCAAAAAGGAGTAGCATACAGATTCCGGTTTTCTGCATAGAACAAAATATATCAATAGATCCTAAAGCAGTGGTTCCTAAATTTTTATAACTGACTGCTCACTTGACATAGTGGGCCATTGGCCGCGGCTCCCCAAGTGGGCTGCAATCCTATACATTGTATAGGGTGGTAATATTTTTCTGGAACTCTAGGGTTGCCATGGCTGGTTTCTGCAGCTCCCCAGAGAGCCCTGGCTCTTGGTTTGGGAACTATTGCCCTAAAAAAATAGAAATATCCACTTATAGAACCAAAGCAAAATTCAACCACCACCCTCACACCTGAAAACATTGCTTATAAGGAATGCACATGAAGTTTGCTCCTTCATATCAATAATTATTATGCATAGGACCATTAAGTTTGGATCATTAAATAGTTATATTGAATATGAATTCTGAAGCACATCATGTTCAAATTAAATGCAGCTGTTGCTCCCTATCAGGTTAGGAAGACATGAAGCTTCAGTCTCTTTCAATTTTATTGCATCCTTTTGTTTTGTAGTAAAGCTTCATTTTCTTTCTGAGCAGTTTTTTTAAAAAATTGGCATTATGACTAACTCAGTTATAGGACATGTCCATGTGGGAGATTCCTGGATGGTCCCACTGGCACATTGGCACTGTAATGGAATGATAGCATCCCCCTCCCAAAATAAGGCACAGGGATGCTTGGAAGCGTTATGCATCATTCCTCTGTGTAGACTTCAGCCCACAACTTTCCCATTCTGGATACTGGAACCAACAATGCTATTGGTTTGCAAGGGCTCAATGCACTGAATCAGAGCCTTCCTTCCCCTACAAACACTGCAGTGTGGACATGATCTCAAAGCAGAAAATGTTGACCATTGGCACAATCCACGGGGAAGTTGTCCTGTACATGTGCCACTGCAATAAACGGGTGCTGTGCAAAATACAAATCTTGTACCCCATGCATTAAATATTTTCGTAATATAATTAACTCACATTGGTAGAAGAACTCAGTTCCTAGGTTGAGTAGTGTTTTTTCCCAATTTAATGGATTATATATATAATATTAATGTCTTCACCAGGTTGACTCCAGACTCCAGCATTGTTAGGATGCAACTTTGTATGTGTTAAAAAAAGGGAAAGCAGAAATTTGAGGCTCCTTTTCCCATCACTGATGGCTGAAACAGACTGGTATAGAATGAAGGATACAAATTAAAACCTAGTTGTCTTAGATCATGTCTATATTTTTTTTGTAAATGAAGACTGTATAACACAAAGCATAGTAATTCACTTAGCGTTATTCCAGTTGGACTTTCTGAATGATGTTTTGACCATGTTGCTTAAAAAAACAGTCCCGAAAAGGATTGGATGACAGTAATAAACAAAGTTTGAATTGTTTGTGTGTGGAATACTTGGAAACCTCAAAAAAGAAGTTCTAATCATCCTTCTCTGTTGTGCTTGGACATATGCGGAACCCTTACAGTCCGGCTCTGTCACTTTTGTGTGGGCAATTTGCTACATGATTGCATGTGCAGAATCTGACACAGACTTACAAGTTATGACATCTGGCACAGAATCCTGAAAACAGCCCAATCCTACTTGCTCCAGCCATCACTGCAGTGCCTCTTCTACTGGTTTTGTCTGCAATAAAACAGGCAGTGCCCAGCATAATATACAGTTATATATAGTAAAAATATAATATATAATATAATATATAGAAAAAAAATAAATATAAAAATAAAAGATATAGTAAAATAATATATAGTAAATAGTAAAATATATAGTAATATATAGTAAAAATTGGTGTTCCAGCATAGCTAGAGGGGGCAAAATGGTGCCAGTCTGTGCTATATAGTGGCCCCTATCTCTTGCCCTCACAGTTATTTTATTTGTTTGTTTGTTTGTTTATATCCTGCCTTTCCGTTGTAAAACAACAGATGCCCGAGGCGGCAGGCATTTAAGGTTGTGACCGCAACACACAGGAAACACTATTTGATTCAGCAAGTTCTTTTTGAATAATACAGGTTCTCCTTTGAAAGCCTGGTAGGATACATGTACAAGATTTTTAAAAGATGGCATAGGGGTTTCAAAGCTATACCTGGAAGATTCAGCTTCAAATATCTCACCCAGCCATAAGCTTCCTGAGTGACTTTAGGACAGTCATGATGTATCACCTACTTCACAGGGTTGTTGTGAAGATAAAAAGAGTAAAGGAATTGTGTATATCACCCTCAGCTCCTTGGAGGAAGGGAAATAAAAATGTGAAAATAAATAAATAAATAAAATATACAAAAAGATGTACACATAGGATATATACCAAGGATGTATGCTCAACTGTTTCCCCATCATGGAACTCAAGATAATGTCTGGAATTACTCATCCAAGACAGTGACCAGACCTGGACCTGTGTAGCTTCAACAATATGATTCTATCAGAGGAATGACGAACATGTTTCATACAGAGAGCTGAAGTTAACATTAATGGTGCCTGTTGAGAATCATGCGTGGCATCATTAAGCCGAAAGTGACATCATTTAACAGATGATGGGCAAATATAAGCACTTTGTTCTCACACAGGAACTCATTAGCTGCAAATGACAGAAAAGAAAATGTGCAAATCAGAGGGTCACAACAGATCTAGAAGGAAAAATGCACTCCTGAGAGGGAAGTGTATGCCTTTTTTTCTACAGAGAGCAGTTGCTGCATGGAGTGACTAGCATGTGAGTATGCGCTGAAAGCCAAATTTAGGGTAAGGCTCCTGCATTCTCCCCTGCATGTGATAGATCATAACTCCTTTGCCATTTTGGTACTGCAGCTCTGACCTTTGCTTCAATCACACGCTGCAGTGCACTGTAAACCCTGAGAACGGCAGAGCACCATCCAGCTAATTTGATAATGTGTGAGTTGTCATGGAAAAGACGTGTTTAGAGAAAACGGTTCATTAGTTTCGAATTGTCAAACATCAGAAGGCTTTAAAGTGCAAGAACTTCAACACTGGCAAATGCTGTCATGACCTTTTAGTCTCGCTGATGTGGTCAGCTGTCCACCTGCAGCTGTATGTCAAGTCTTGTGGCAAGCATAGGGGTTGCACAGTCACACACGAGGAAGAACAGGGTAGATTTCTGTAGATGGATGTTGTTTGACTTTGCATGCATGAGGACATTATGGCTGCAATCCTAAAGACACTTTCCTGGGAGAAAAACCCATTGAACACAATGGGCTTACTTTTGAGTAGACTTGGTTAGGAGTGTGCGCTACATCTTCCCCCTAAGCTGAATCATATTAGTGCTTGCCAACATGGATTTCTATGAATTTTCTGATCCATAGAAAACATATATGGTAAATATTTTGTGCATTCCTTTCTAGATGAATCCTTTAGTTCCTTAATCCCACCCTAATTCTAATTCCTGACTTGTAAACTCATGCAAAAATGTCTTAACAATGCAGTCCACATGCAACTTGTAGACATTAAGAACATACAGAACTTTGCAAGTTCTCATTTGGAGATCGACCAAAGTTGGGGTCTGAGCAGCTTTATTGGCATCCATCAGTCTTGAAAGACTATGATATCACGCTTGACATTGTATGTGAAGCACAAAGGCCTGGGTAGATTACTATGGAGGATAGGCTGTTACCCAAGCAGCAAATCCCCTCTCCACGCCACTGAAATAGTCCAATGGAACGGCAGAGCCGGTTCCAGCTGTGTCACAGAGCTGGGCTAAGGACAGGAGCTCACCCTGTCTTGTGGGGCCAACCCAGATCTAGAACCCTGGCCTGTTTGTTAACAGGCACAGTGTCTTAACCACTTGTGCCATCCACAGCCCAGGGAGCAGCTTTAGTAAGTATTCTAACATGATACAGTTTGGGTTGTCTTTAACCAGGGCTAAGACTGTACAGACTTGAGAGGTTTAACATTCTCTGTTTTTGGAAATTTAGTTGACTTTTACTTAGAATATGATATAATGTAATTGGAAATTTACAGAGTAATTTATGTGTGTTCAAATATTACAATTTTATTCTGCATTCTTCAACAAAAACGGCACAGAGCACTCACAGAATGCACCAAAATATTAATTTAATTAATCATTTTCATTCAAAATGCTATAGGTAAGCTCTTGAGTTGTACAGAGTTGAAATGGGTGGTTAAGAAAGGTTCTCCAATTTGCAATCAAAAAATAAAGTTTATAATTTTAGATTTAAATCACCATTATTCCTAAATATGGATATTAATGAACACAGTACCTGTGATTTTAGGAAAAGATAATCAAAGCTTTATTCTGATTACATAACCAGGGCATGTAACCGGGCAGAGAAAGATCTACATGCGTTCTGTTGAATGCCTGAATGGCATTTATACTTATAGAAGATGCATATCTACACATACGATATCTATACATATGATATCTATACATACGATATCTATACATACCTAAACTGTATGTGTATAAAGCTTTTTCCCCATGACTGGAAAGCCTGTTTCTCCAGAATACAGAGATTCAACTGATGTAGAGATTCAACGCAGTGATGGGATTCAAAGAAATTAACAACTGGTTTTATGCCCATCTGGCAGCCACTTTTAAATGGCTATTTTTAAACTTTTTATTTCCTATCTCTTGTTAACAACCGGTTCTATAGAGTAGGTGTGAACCTGCCTGGAGCCCACCACTGATTCAACTGATCTTTGCTAAAGAAGGGGCAGAGTCTGTCCCCGTTATGCGGTTCAGCTCTTTTACATGCATTTATTCTTCCTGTGTTATGAAAACAGAGATAAACACTGGTACATAATGAGAATCGAGTTTGCTAGAGAGTGGCCAGGAAATTCAGCATCCATATGTTCAGCACAAAGTCATTAACTTTCTCTGCTCTTCCTCTCTTCCTTCATGCTCTCAGCCACATTAGTTTCAATCCATTTAAACCAGCCACTCCAAGCTGTGAGCCAGATATTAAGAACAATCCATCATTCTTTTTTTATGTCATCATCACAATCAATATAGAGTCATTCAGAAAGACTGACGCTAAAGTTCTTACTGTTCTTCCTTTCCTGTGTTTCAAAATTTTGATGCTTTCCTTGGAAAGTGAAACAGGGTATTTTTTACACAGGAGGAAATCAATCTAGGATCTCATGCTTCTCTGATGTCAACATTAGATCATTTGTAAGCAGCAATCCAAAATATTGTTCCAGGGTCACACAATTTTTAATTTTAATTTTTAATTTAACACCCTCCACCCAGGGTGTTAACTCTCCCAATGGCCAGGTTATTTCAGAACATCCCTTTCTAAGGGCATTGGTAGAACTGGGGAGGCTGCATACAGCTCCTTGGGCCTCAGACATCTGGTGGAGACCTCTTCTTCTGGACCTGCCATTAGGATTAAGGGCACAATCCAGAGTTGGGGCAGTGAGAAGGGCCCTAGCTAGGCTGCCCTAACTATTCTGAATCCAGAGCAGAAAGTTATGCTTCATCATGAGACAGAGTCAGGAAGCCTAGGCTGCCCTAGCTGCTCCAGAGCATGCTCAGTAGGCACCAAGTCAGTGACGCCTTGAGAGGACTTGCTTCCGAGAAGACCCCCCTTCAGATCACACTGAACAAGGAACAGCAGTGGGCCTGCCTTATAAGGAGTCCCTGATGGGACTGCCAGTACAGTTCACAGTGAAAACAAGGGGCTTCTTGGAGTGGCCTGATGTATCCCTAGGTTAGTGGGCTGCCATAGTTGTGCCATATCTTGAAGTTGAGAGGCGGGGGTTGCATATAGGCTGGCCAAGAACTCAGATTTTTTTGTCAACACTGTCATTCTTACTTGGCCTTATCATGGACCGTGATGGGTCTACTCATTACTATACTTGCTTCTGAGGTGGTATAACTTTGAGGATCTGGAAGAGGGCATTTCTGCCCTGGAAACAGGCTCTGGATATAGAGTAACTGCTTTGCCCTTGGCAATGCTAAACATGCCCTCAACATGCCTCTCCTGAACTGCCTATGCTGGTGCAGATAGGACGCCCCAGGTCCACCTTTCCTGGGGCAGCCTATGTTGTGTTAGGTTGCCCCAAACCTTTTCCAGAGTAACTAGGGTTGCCCATCTTGCAGTTGAGTCACCCCAGTGATAGATAGGGTAGCTCAAGTGCATTTCTGGATTGTGCCCTTAATTGCCAAACAACTTTTTCATAGTTATACTCAATGCTTTATTCTGGGGGGAAAAGGTGTCGATATCACAGGTTATCCCCATATGACTAATTTTCTTAATTCAAACACTGGATTTTCTTAATTCAAAACTTTAAACATTTCTGCAAGGAAATAAGGTGTTGTTATGACCTAGAGCTGTCATCCACGCTCTACAATAAGGTATAACTAGTGCTAAGTAGAGCACCTTGAGAACCTCTGTATCCTTGACATTGGAGGAAATTTCACCTCTGTCACACCTGGCACATGTTGGAAGATTCTTCAAAGATTTTTGCACACTCATCCATAAAATACATAATTTGTAATGTTCTGCCAATATTCTTCCAAGCTTAATTTTATTTCAATAAAATGTAATACATTAATAGGAACGTACTTGAAAAGAGAGGGCATAAAACTTTTCACTGAACAACATTAACCCAATTGAAAGTAAAGGCCCTCAGTTAATGAGTTATAGAGATTTCCACCTGAACGAAATAATCATTTACTGGTTCACCTTACTGCATACTCTATTTATTCCTTGTGCATTTTAACAGCTACTTTTAATGAAGAAAATGTAGCCATTCTTAAAAGAAATAAAACCCCAAATCCATTGCTTTACTTTTAGTTTGAGTTGAAAAGAACCACTCTTGGTGTCATTTTTTTTGGTAATGTCTTCAAAAGTATGTTGGTTCATGAAATTCTGCCTTCCTTTGAATTAATTTCATTTGGCTCAGTGACATGGGATGCCATCCTAAATCTTCAGTCCTGTGCTGACCTGGGGGTGTCACACAAAGACACTTATCACCATTCTTGGGGGAGGGTTAGGCCACTGCCTAGACATGCGCTTGCCTGCCTATATCATGGGAATGGGAAGACCGATGAGTTGTGCAAGCCTAGGTTAGGATTGCACCAATGATCATGTGGCCAAAGATGATTCACTACATGATTCCTGATTTGCTGGGATTATTTGTGTGATTGGCTCACACATTGTCACTCCAACGTACGGTAATTCTTTCTCTCTCCATCATTTTATTATGCAAACAAACCTAAATCATTATGCAGTGTCATAATGTCATCCAAATCACTTACAACATCAACTTTTATTGGTTGAGATCCCTCATGTATAAGTGGGCAAAAGGTGTTAGCGCATAAGGGAGTAACAACAGAATAGAATTTGGCATCAGAGATTGGCCAGGTTGGGTACCAACCAAGACCCTGTATTTACCATAGATCCCACCTGGCTGTCACCAATTCTTGAATACTTGCTTTACCTTTAATTTGAGATTCAACATACCAGTCCATTATTCTATGGGACTTACAATCTCTTGTTGCAATGTTTGAAAAGGTTGGATTTAAACATTTATAGTACACACAAACTGAAAAAATAAATTAAAATTGTGCACAGTTAAGGAGATCATTTGCCAAACTTTTCTTCTTAGCTATGGTCCTACTCCTTTAAATTGATAAATCTACTGAGCAAGTCTTTTCTTTGAATTTCTTTTGAATCAGAGGTGTCCAAACCTTTTGGCAGGAGGGCCACATCATCTCTCTGACACTGTGTTGGGGTCCAAAAAAATGATTTACATTAAAATATGAATTAATTTACATAAATTTACAAATAAGAATGTATTACAGACAGACAAGGCTTACCCGCAAGCCTTACCCACATGCTTATCTGCAGGCCCGATGAAAGGGTCTAGTGGGCTGCACTTGAGGGGTCTTGCGGGCCTCATTGAGACTCACTGCAGGTTACATCTGGCCTCTGGGCTGGGGTTTGGACATTTTGAATGGTTGTGAATGATGACAAAAGCAGCCTGGAACTATCTTCAATGCACACAGTCAGTAGTCACATGAAGATAGGGTTGTCATAATTTTCTTCCACAAAATTGGGACAGGATCCAGTATGTGAACACAATCCCCCCAAAATGGAATTGCCCCTATTTTTCGGGACGTGTGACAACCGTACATGAACAGCCCAGCCTAACAACAAGCCTGCAAATCCATCACTACAGGCACCTGGGGTGAGCCCAATTTACTCACAGCATAGATTAGTAGCAGCCATAATGGGTAGGCTTTTGTGGGGTCAAAAGTGGGAAATCTTGAGTCCTGTCCACAACATGTTGCCCTTTTCCTTGTCAAACTGATGTCCTTTGTCATATTGCCGGCAATAAAAAATAATTCAGTGACCTTGTAACTAAGCTAGCAGTACTTGTTGAGGTTATCTTCACAAATTTCTAGGGCGGTGATGTCAAACTCATTTTATACAGTGGGCCAAATAGTGTTCATGACGCCTGCTCAGGATCAGATGTGACATCATAAAGCTGGAAGTGATGTCATTAAACAGATCATGACCAGAAAGAAGCACTTTTTCTCAGGGACTCTGGTAAAGAAGTATGTTAGAGCTTCTAATGGCTGTGGCAGTGTGTGTGTGAAAAATGAGGAGGCACTCAAGAGAATCTTTCATGAAAAAACACTATTTACATATATATTTTTCACAGCAGTCACTTTAGAATTATAAGACATAAGAGCATAGTCATAAGTCCAGTCCAAATTTCAATTTCCACAAATCACCAGTCAGAACATGTGAAAAACATCACTATCTCAACTCGCTATCTTCTCTGAGGTAATTCTGATTCGCACTGAGGTAACTCAGATTCTGAGGTAAGATTATCTCAGGAACAAGAGATCTCAACTTGCTACCTTCTCTGAGGCAACTCTGACTCGCACTGACACAACTCAGATTCTGAGGTAAAATTACCTCAGGCACGAGAGATCTCAATTCACTACCTTATCTGAGGTAACTCTGGCTAGCACTGAGATAACTCAGATTCTGAGGTAAAATTACCTCACGAACGAGAGATATCTGTTAACCATTTAGAACATCAGTTTCACCTCAGCTAAGGCTAGACAGGCAATTACCAGCCTCACATAAAAGCTCACAAAACATGCAAATCTTGATCACATTCATGATGAAGAATGTTCATGTGTCTGAACATTCAGTGGTACTTCCCCAGTACAGCTCAGCAGCTTGATGGTGGGTCCAAGAGAGCCCAAGGGCTGGATGGAGAGTTTCTAGGGGTCACATCTGACCCGCACTCTTCTCATTGAATCCATGCTTGAATTCTGAAGAAACCATTACATTAGCTGAGCTGAACCCTCCCCATTCTCCGCAAATTTGCATCAGCTGAAACAATGATGCCGGCAAGTTCATTTGTTTATGCAACTGGGGTAGGATTTGGAGTTTATTTTTAGAAAGTTTGCTCTGCACAGGTTTGTTTGCTGCAACGGATTCGGCTTCCTGTCTGTCTTTCTTAAAAATACATGCAATGAAGATGTGATTTGCCAAGAAGAGCACTCATTAGGCCAGACCTCGAGGAACGCGCACTGTAGGTTTCATTTTGAAACTCTCTCCATTGCTGACACTAACTAACATTCACAACAGCATTATGCTATTCATGTTTGAAATGCCCCTAAACCAGAGAATTGAAGAGAGCATGGGTTAATGTGATGAAGCACCTGTCATCTACCCAAAGGAAGGCCAGGGAGAGTCTCTCTTGGTCAGTGGAATGAATTACTCCATTACCTGTGTCAGAAATTGGACATCTTTCTTTCTTTCTTTCTTTCTTTCTTTCTTTCTTTCTTTCTTTCTTTCTCTCTCTCTCTCTCTCTCTCTCTCTCTCTCTCTCTCTCTCTCTCCCTCCCTCCCTCCCTTCCTTCCTCTTGATAATCTATATTGGTTCTTTCCCTTTTTTTAGATCCCAGTCCTATACATGTCTACTCAAAAGTAAGTCCCATTTTCAATGGGGCTTACTCCCAGGAAAGTGTGGATAGAATTACAGCCTTAATGAATTTCTTTCTCTTAAGGAAGAAATTAATACTTGATTGGAACCAATATAGATTATATATTGGTTCCAATATATGCGCCTAATACCAAATGTTCCTGAGAGACATATTATAAAAAATGAACACTATTATAAGATTAATTGTAGGAAAACATTTTTTATTTCCCATGGTAAGTTGAAGTGCCAGTAAGTTCAAGGAACAATACCGTATGCTGGCTGGTGCATGATTCAGTCTGGCAATTCTAATTTTATGTAAATTTGGGGGAAATGTATATGCATGTTCTGGAGTTGGGCTTTGTTCTTCCCCTGTTTTAGCATGACTAAGTAGGAGAGACTGCCACAAAACATTGTTTTCAAAAACAGCAGATGGGGGAGATTTGTTCCCTAAGGAACCCTAATTTCCCCTAGAAAAAAGTTCTTTTATTTGTTATCATGTCACTGTAGAGATTTTTATTTATTATTATTTTTTAAAAGGGCTTTCTTACACTGAAACTTTTGCCATTTTTTAACACGACAACACTAAACTACAATACCTGCATTTAGAGATAATACCAAGTTCTCCATTCCAAGCTGATTATTGGTTCTGGGGAGGAAAAAAAGAAAACAACAACAACTTTGAAGTCTGCAGCTGAATAGAGCCTCCTTGCAATAGTTATTTTATGCAGATTTAGAAAATAAATACAGTTTCAATGGGTTTTTCTTTGTTCAGCCACTGTTCGGGCATGTCAGCTTAGTAGCGGATGGCACACAGCAGGGACTATGAAATACCGCCTGAAAAAAGCAGATGAGGTTTAGAGTCATTTTAGTCCCTGTCAAGCCCAGAGTTTCTATGCAAAAGGACACAGATTTAATACGGTTGTAATCAGGGCACTTGAAACCTTTTAAAGGCTTCATGTTTGTGTTGTCAGATTATTTGCTACAGTTGCATAACCAAGCAAGCAAAAAATGGCTTATATTTACTGTGTTCTTTTTCTATAGCATCAGCCTCAAGAAGATTTATGGCTAACCGAACTTTGATGTGGGATGTTGAGTCTTTATCCGCGCAATCCTCACTTTGTGCATCTTCATTTCCGATAGAAAATGCAAAGATGGCTCAGAGCCTTGTTGTCAGTCGAAGGGAGTCTATAAATATTCAAGAGTCACCATGTTGTTTGGGGCAAGGGGATGAGGAGGGTGGTAGGGATGTAATGGCTGTAAATTACTTTTATACATATACACTACCAAGGCAGTTATAGATGCTTCTGAAATAGTGTGCAATACCAAAAATCTTCTGCACATCCTGAACATGGTGAGTTCATGCCAATCAAGGGTGGCTTGCACAGGGAATTGTGATGGCAGGGGGATATTTGTGAGGGTAGGCAGATAGGTATCAAATGGTATGAGAGAGGCCTCAGACTCTTAAGCTCTTAAGGGATCCTAACATCCCTGGCATTTTAGATTCCAACCAGAACTGTACAGATTCTCACCAGAGATTTCACTGGGATTGATCCGAGTGTCCCCATTGTGGCAGGTAAGGGTTCTAACTTGAACTGAATATGGTACAGGCCAGTTAGGCTGTGATCCAAAAGACACTGTCCTAAGAGTAAGACCCACTGAACACAATGGGGCTTACTTTTGAGTAGACATTATTAGGCTTGTGCATTTAGCCTGCCTATTCTAGCACAGGTTAGGCTGGGCTTAATACTTTTGCTTGGACTTTGTAGAGATGTAGGTAATTATGGTAACAGTTTTCTATATCTATAAAGTTGCACCATCAGGACTGCACAATGATTATGAAAGGAAATTCCAGAATTCTGTTTTGTGGTCTGCCATGAAATAAATACTATTTATGTAGAGTTGCCATATATCCCCCCCCCCCAAAATCAGGACAGTCCTGATTTTGGGGGATTGTGTTCACATACTGGAAAGTGTGATAGAGGGTCCTGTCCCATTTTGTGGAAGAGAATTATGGTAACCCTACATTTATACCACAAAGCAGGGCTGCCAAAAAATGAGAACTGCTGGACTGATCTCACCTTAAAAGTTACATATTTTCAAATGGCAGGCAAAATTCTAAGGTAACTCTGCAATATACTAAGGCAATTTTTCTCAAACTTCCCCATTCATTTCAATGTGTATTTTATTTTTAAAATGTGGATAAGATTGTGGCCTTCAGGATGTTTGGATAATTTTTTTTAACCGATCTGTAACTTAATGTGTTTACTGAAACACAGTAAAAACTGTTACAAATTGTTAACTTTTAATTTACTTAGGCTGCAGTCCTAACCTCCACTTAGGCTGGCCTAAATCCCAGTGTAAGTCCTGTGCTGACATGGGAGTGTCACAAAAGTGCAGTAAGACACTTCTGCCAGACCCAAGAGAGGAATTGTATGATGGGAATTCCCAATGTAGGAAGGACATCCCTGACATATCCATTGTGGGGACAAGCCCGCACCTCACCCGCAGGGGGTTTCCTGGGATTGGTTTCCATAATGCTTGTCCCCAACCTCTGCCATTGGGTTGGATCTGGGAGGAGATGATCAGAGCCTGTCCATATGTGGATGCCCTTGTTGTAGGGAAATTTAAGGGGCTTGAACCTCCTTGCTTTGAGGCTTATTGTCCCCTTGGTATATTGTCCCTCCCTGAGGAGGTTGCGGAGAGTTGTGGAGTAGACCCCTTGTCTGGCTTGGGGATGGCATCCATCACATAATTCCTAGTGGTTCCAACCCTGGGAATTCCAGGTTCGGTTCCCTAATTCTGGGAGCTGGTTTCCTAGATCCCTCTAAGGGGGGGGGGTACAGACGGTTCCTAGGATCACTTTAAGGTGGGGGATAGATGGGAGATGGTCTCGTGGATACCTCCTGCAATGTAGTATGTTGTAAGAGTGCTAGCTGGGAGGTCAGAGCCTTCCTGTCCACATCAGAAGATCCTGAAGGAGGTCCACATAAACTCCACTGCACATCTCCAAACTCAGGAACATGAAGCACTTTGGATTGTGGCCCAAATGACTCCTAGTTAAAAACCACACAAAACAAAAAAGGATGCAGGCAATCTGGGATACTTGAAGCATGAATTAATTAGGAGATCACATGTTGAGAAGTGGAATGGGCTGAAATCCAGTAGCTCTCTATCAATGGTTGGACAAGTAATTAACAATAGTAGGTGTCTGTTGACAATTAAGAAATCTCTGTGAGTGATTTTCAATTACTAGGAAAAACTCTTGATAGCCGTATTTTGAGCTGATTTCCTATCTCCTCTGTTGTTAGTTTACATTCTGTTTTATCTTTCTGAGCAGGTGTTTGCCTTCACTTCTAGCTCACAGGCTCAGTTTGATATTGAATATTTGTTTTCCTGGAATCTCTGAACCAAATGTTTATGATGTGACTTTCTCACTAGGATACTCCAAAGTGACTTTTTACACCAAATTAATTGCCATCTGATGCCACCGCATCATTGCTAGATATTCCCTTCATTTAAAATTACTGTTGCAGACTAAAAGGAGTCTGGAGACCAAATCTCTCTGTGGTATGATTTTATTAACGGAGCATTTTAAGATTACACTTAATTGTAAATTCATCTATTTTACATATCTGTCTATCAACCTAGAAACTTATACAGATCCATGACCATATCTTCTGAGAATATTTGTTCAGTTTTGTGGGAATACACTAAAAAATAAAAATAAAAGCAACTTTCATATCTATCAACAAATGTCCATATATTGAGTATTAATCTTTGTAAACATCTTGACTATAAATCTTACATAGAATTGAAGATTGTTCCTTCTAAAGTATGTTATCCTTTGTTCCTGCGTGCATATTGAAATGATTCACGCCTATTTTCTGCTCCCCTTTGAACTCCATCTGTGCTTTCCTGTCAGATATATCTGAGTCAATAATTATGGCGAAAAAAGATTCTTAAAATGTAATTTCCTTTCCTGAGACAACATCAGCGTTTAAACAGTATGTAAATGTCTGTTGTTCAGGGGACTTCAAAAGAATCTGGAAATAATTTTGCCCCGTGAGGAGTTATGATGTATTCTACCATTCGGAGGAATTCTTTCCTTGATAAAAGAGAAGTCCTACCTGACTAGAGTCAAGGTCTTTACCGACCATCTTCAATGGGCATATTCTACTCATTAAAATTTCTGTCATCTTGGGACATAGGCTATATTTGCTCTGCACGCAATCAGCAATAGATTATTGTATAGCATAACATTTTATGACTTTTAAATCAGTGCTATGATTTGCAATTACCAATTTGGTAATTGCACCCATAGGATTGCACCCTTATTTTCAAGTAAGTTGTGTATAGGATTGCAGCCTTACAACATTCCTCAAGAATTTTGACTTGATAACCCAAAGAATGAAAAAGGCACATCTGGTCAAGGCCAACGGGCTTATTGGAGTAGTCCAAAGTGGTCCGAAAAACCAATTTGAAAGACCAAACCAGTGCCAGCAGCAGCACCTTCACACCCTATTCTATGACTACTTTGCTTCTTGGGAAAATAGTGGATGGGCAAGGAGGGGGGGGTGAGGTGCAGAGTGGTGCAGCAATCCACATCTGTTTCCCCATCATCTGGTCCCTTTCCTGATCGATGATCAGGAAGAGAATAAGAGAGACAATTGAGAAAATGTGATGTGTGGTTGACTGACTTGGAAGGCAGCCATGGGTGGGTGAAGAGCGCAAGGCATTCTTTGTGGTTTAACTTTGTAAACTTTGTAGTTTGCACTATAAGGAGTGGAGGATGAAGGACTGACAATTTTTTACTATGCATAATTAACCTAGAGATAGAACAGCAGAACCAGGAAGTCTTCCAGAAACTGGAGGAGATATCAGAAATGGAAAAAATCGTCAAGAAGACAGTTGAGGCCAGTGTGTCATGAGAAGTGAAACATTATCACTGACCATAGTCTATGATCACCATAGACTGTAATCCTATCTCCACTTTTCTAGGAATAAGTCCCATTGACTCTAATAAGATGTGCTTCTGAGTAGATATGCCTAGGATTAGGCTCTTTTTTAACTTGTTGGTGCCCTTGACTCAGAGTTCATCTCAAGTTATTGTCAGAGATATTCACCCCCACATATGACTGAGAATCATAGAATCATAGAGTTGGATGGGACCTAGCAGGTAATCTAGTCCAACCCCCTGCTTGCAGTAGGAAATCCTCCAAGAGAATCCCCGACAGGTGCTCATCGAGCCTCTGCTTGAAGATCCCCAGTGAGGGAGAGTCCACCACCTCCCTTGGCAATCTGTTCCACTGCCGAACCGCCCTCACCGTCAGGAATTTTTTTCAGATATCCAACCGGAATCTCCTCTCTTGCAGTTTGTACCCATTGGTTCTAGTCCTGCTTTCAGAAGCAGCTATGAACAAATGAGCCCCTTCCTCCCTATGACAGCCCTTCAGGTATCGGAAGAGGGCAAGCATGTCTCCTCTCAGCCTTCTCTTCTCCAGGCTGAACATCCCAAGTTCCCCCACCTTTCCTCGAAGGGATTCCCTTCCATCCCACTGATCATTCTTGTCGCTCTCCTCTGGACTTGCTCCAGCTTGGCTGCATCTTTCTTAAAGTGAGGTGCCCAGAACTGAACACAGTACTCAAGGTGAGGTCTCACCAATGCAGAATAAAGAGGAACTAGAACTTCTCGTGACTTGGAAGATACAGTCCTCTTAATGCAGCCTAAAATGGCATTTGCCTTCTTTGCAGACACATCACACTGCTGACTCATGTTCAGCTTTTGATCCACAGCAACTCCAAGATCCCGCTCACATGTTGTGCTGCCAAGCCAAGTATCCCCCATTTTATACCTGTATTTTTGATTTTTATTGCCTAAGTGCAGAACCTTGCACTTCTCCCTCTTGAAATTCATTCTGTTTGTTACAGCCCAGGATTCCAGTTTATCCAGATCCTCCTGGAGGTTTCTCCTATCTTCTGATGTGTTTACTACTCCTCCCAGCTTGGTGTCATCCGCAAATTTGATCAGGCTCCCCCGTATCCCTTCCTCCAAGTCATTAATGAAAATGTTGAAGAGAACCGGGCCCAAGACAGAGCCTTGGGGTACCCCACTTGAAACCGACCTCCAGGTTGACACAGAACCATTTACTAAAACCCTTAGTGTGCAGTCGTTGAGTCAGTTGCAGATCCACCTTACAATTGCCTCGTCTAGCCCATATTTTTCCAACTTTCCAATTAAGATGTCATGTGGGACCTTGTCAGATGCTTTGCTGAAGTCAAGATAAATGACATCCACAGCATTGCCATGTCCAGTAAGCTCGTAATGCGATCAAAAAAGGAGATCAGATTTGTCTGGCAAGATTTATTCTTGGTAAATCCATGCTGGGTTGTTTTGATCACCGAGCACTTGTCTAGATGTGCACAAATTGTGTGTTTTATGATTTGTTCTAATAATCTTCCCCGGGATTGAAGTCAAACTGACTGGTCTATAATTTCCCAGGTCTTCTTTTTTCCCCTTCTTAAAAATTGGGACTATATTTGCCCTCTTCCAGTCTTACTCATCTTCCCTCCACACTTGCTTCTTAAGAGATTCTCCCTTTCTACTAATCTTGAGGATGGCTAGCAACAAGACCCTACTAAATAGAGGAATCATTGATATGGGTCTGTGTTGTGAATCTCTTTCAGGATCAGGGCATGAAATAAGCAGACTCATTAGTAGTTTGTTAGCAACTCTGTATTGATGAGAAGGTCTGTGGAGAATGTGTCAACAGTCAGTGTGTAGCAGAGCAATTAACACAGTGCTTTTGTACATTTGGCTGTTAGCAGGGGAGTAAACAGAAGCAGATGTGAAGTGCTTGAACTGTTAGTATTCACCGGCTGTTCTGACATATGCAAATACAACTCTGTGCTTACAGATCTTGCAGCTCCTTTTGTACCATGACCCGTCTTACCCAGCCCTGGGACAGGAGAGTTACATTGGCACCAGTTACTCTTTAATCATTAACCACCAGTTGCAACCTTGATGTTCTGAAACCATCACAGAGACCAGGGGAATAAAACCCACAAATGAGTGGGCTGTTGGTATTATGCTACACACTGTTTATTTTAGAAGCTATATTTTTATCTATGTTTCCCTTCCTACAAATAATCACATAAAAAGTTATGTTCATGGGCAGGTCTTCAACTTACTGTCCCCTGTATTGTATTGTTGATTCCCTTGGGGTACTCACATAGGCACATAGGTCCTCACATAATGCTCAACAATTCCAAAAGCCTTCTGAGGCTTCTGATGCAAATAATATTTTCTGTTTTCTGATGAAAACCAGTAGCACTTTTTAATATCATGCTGGAAGGATCCTAATCCTGTGGTATGACTGCAATCCTGCAAAACAATAGGAATTCAGGTGAATGTTGGTCAGTGTGCGCAATAGTTGAGGTCCCAAACTTTCTGGAGCATTCCAAGTCATGGGGGTAGATGGGCCATTATGTTTGTATTAATAACCACTTGGGCATGACTGCGGTTGGTCCACGTAGGGGGCAGCTTTGGGATGGGGCTCTCATCTCAGTGCATTGCCACATGGGATTCCCTTTCCTTCTGCTTTCCTGTGCAGTAAAAATTGTTGGTCCTATTGCGATAGTGAGGTAGAGGCCTGAATGCACTGTACAAGCAGCCGCTCCCCCTTCTGAGCCATTTCAGGATGTGATACCCCAGTTTTGCAGTCACCATCTGGAATAGTACTGAAGAGGACGTGGAGGGGCCACTGGCATGGCACATTGAAGTGCCTGCAAAACTTAGTGCTGTGACCAACTTCTAGCTATGGGATGTGCGACCTAGTAAGTGCACAGAGGATTGCGGCTTGGGAAATGTAAAGTTAATCTCTTCAGGGTGAAATGCAGTTGGAGAAAGACGTCTTTAATAGTCTGGAACACACGTTATGGGAATTATGGTTCAATCCATTCTTAATCTGGTTCAGAGAAGTTTAGAAAGTAGGCGGCAACCTAAGTCACCAACAGGAGGAAAAAAAGGATATCCCAAAATCCTTACAAACAAGCTAATCATAGTGCAATTTTAGGTCTCTCTTTACAATGAAGTTTTGCTCTGGTTGCTGTCACACTGAAAACAGCCAATTATCCTGCTATTTGGTTATTCTGACAATGGGCTAAATTAAATGCTTCAGAAGAAGCAGCAGCCCCACTCAATGGCTAGACAGTTGAGCAATATTAGACCAAAAGAAAGCCCTTTCTTCCTGCCCTTTACCCATTACCTGCTTTCACCCTCCAGCATGAATATTGATAGTGCTCATAATTGGTATCCTCCCTAACACTCCATTATTCCTTAAGTCAGCAGAGCTGGGCTGAATCATGCCAAGAACTATTTGCTTCAGTAAGATCTACCCTCAAAGAGTTGCAGAAATTATTTGCTCCATGATTGCCATTTCAAGTGCCTTAATTTCCTCCTATGAAATTACACATAATGAGACAGTGTATAAAGAAGCAAGTCTCTTTTTTAGTACTTGACTTATTATTTATTTCTTCCACACCTGACCTTTATATTTTAGGGATCTGCTACTACAACCTATAGAAAGCTACAATTGAGCCAAACCAGTGACCGGGCCGGGGGGGGGGGAGGGAAATGACAACTGTCAACAACAAGCACAGAAATATGCTCAAAATGTCAACTTTTCCAGAAAAAATAAAGAGCTACCAAAATTCAGCCATAAAAGTAACAGTTGTTTATAGCAACAGAAAAATCAATGGATAGTTTTATTTATTTAGCATATGGCATACAATGCATGGATTTATGGTAAATAGGATGTTAATATCCAGTCCACTTAGCCATTCAAGGATAGAATGGTCTATGTTGAAAAAATCAGACACTGGGCTTGTATAAGCTCTTGGTGTACAATTGAACACAATGCGATGAAATATGATAAGGAGCACAAAAGTCATAGTAAGGGGAGATACTGGACCCTATTTGAACAGGGAGTCCTGGCTGACACTGTGTTAGATATGGATCCTATTCAGAGTTGACCAATGCTGGCAAGGTAGTTCAAAACCTACACCTTTTGTGTAGTCATCTAAGGCTGCAATTATAAAGACACTTTCCTGGGAGTAAGTCTCACTGAACACAATGGGGCTTGCTTTTGAGTAGACATGGTTAGGATACTGCTCTAAGTGTTTGACTGGACGTTCAGCAGCACATAGTGCTTTGATGTTAAAGTTGTTAGATTCCACTGTGCATTGATGTAAAAATTGTTAGATAGCTGTTATGCAACTGCCAGAGAGGGCTTCTTGGATTTAAACCTGCCTAGATGAGTAACAACACAATCCTAACCATGTCAACTCAAAAGTAAGCCCTATTGTGTCCAATGGGTCTTACTCCCAGGAAAGTGTCTTTAGGATTGCAGCCTTAGATGAGTAAGATAATTGTGATAGATGAGTAAGAGAAGTGTGCACAGGTAGAAGTGGGTTGCTCATAATTTTGTTGTTGTATATTTCGTTGTATACATTGTCTTCATAGAGCTGTTAGTACTATGTATGTACACATACCCAGTACATGGGACTAACCCTACAATCCAGAGTAACTACAGGAGCACGTAAGAGACTTTACGTGCACCCGTAGTTACTGCACCACCCAGTGAAAACCTATGGGAAATTCATATTGCAATCCAGAGCAAATTGTTCTTACACTGGAGCAAGGACTCCCCGTAGTTACTCAGGATTGCGCCCTAACTCTAGGCAGTGGGACAATGAGGATTCCTTAATGGTGGGTAGATCTCCAACAGATGACCATCCAATTAATCAAGGAAGTATAAATGAGATTGTAAACTTGAGTAAATACATTCAATTTTGCTAATCTCTATGAGTGACAGCTGATAACAAGTGGCATTTTACAGGTCATTCTTTGATCTTTGTCTAATCAAAGCAATTTTGGGGTCTCTGTTCTGAACTTCAATGAAGGCTAAAATGCATTCCATTCCTTTATACCACTGCAGTGTCATTGCCACAAGCAATGGTTTTTCTTCCTTGCCACTGCAGCTAATTACTCTTCAATTAAATTTCTCATTCACTTGCTAACAACATCTCCATAGGAATTCAATGTTGTTTGCTTATTCAAAATAAGAGCCTTAATTAAACCCAATTAAACTGCTGACTTGAAACATTGCTTTGTGTCTCTGTTACTTGAGAAGTAGAATCTCAAAATTTGCTGACCTACATAAATTGGTGAAACATTATTTTATTGTGAAAAGTATTCAATCATCAGCTATCAGATAACTAACAAGCTAGTTTTTAAATTATATAGGGTATCTTGGGGTCTTTCAAATTATATCCAGAACATTTTGAAAAGCCAATCTTAAATAGCTTATTTAAAAAATCTTGCATTTATGTGAATCTATCAATCCATATTGATCTCCTTCAGATATAAATCTCTCCAACTCTTTTTAAATAAGGGGTTTTACATCTGCATATAGGTCAGATCCCTGGGAGGAAAGCTTGCCCTACATGTTAACATTTTCTCCAGTCACTTTCTCCAGTCTCCAGCACTGACCAAGCGCATCTTTAAGACCACATCAGTTCAGAGAATTGAGATCATGTACACCCACCAAATTGTTTTTCTAGGAACTACATTTCAATCAATTAATGGTTCTTTCCTACATAAGCTGTCACATTACCTTATTCACAAGTTTGATAAAAAGTGTTTAGGGGGATCAGTGAAACTCAGCATTTGTTATGAAAGGAGTTTTATGTTACTTATAATGACTTCATCTTCTGCAGTTGACTGCATGGATTCAATCATTCCTGTCAAGATCTGCTTTAACTCTGATTCTTGAAGTTAGCTAAAGCATAGCTAAAGTAAGCATTAAACAATAAACATATTCTTAATAGATTATCAATGACACCAGCAATGATGAATTGCTGTCATTGTCAGTTGATCATTTGCACCCTAAAAACTAAATTCATCAATAGATTCTGGAGCGAATCCAATTTATTAGAGTCAATGACCGCTGCATCATCAATTTTACCAGGTGATGAATGACAGCCCAATCCTGTCCCCCACCATGCTATAGCATGCACAGAGTATGTGCTGCATGCTATGGCATGAATGCCAACTAGAAGTAGCTCTTCTTTCCACCTATGGGTCTTGTTGGACCCATGTCACCTATTGACCTTCCTGAAGATAGAAAGGGAAGGATTGGCTTAAAAATCAGGAGTAAGATTCAGCATGGACCTTTGAGATCCATTCCCACCAGCTACTCCCTGCCCACTGCCCTCCCTTACCGAATGCCCCAAACTTCCTACTCCTTTTCCAGCTTACCCCAGTGCAACCTCTGGGAAACACTGGTGCATGTGATGCTTTTCTGGCTGTTTGCACACCTGCTTGAAGGCAAGTGATAGCTTTTGCATTACCACAGAGGGTTTGGTCTGCCAGAGCACACAGTCTGACAGTGTGCACCCAGATGGGATTAGTCCACTACTTTATTTGCCTCTTGTTTGCTCTCATGTGATCAGGCAATAAAAACCTGAGCAATATTCTGATGTGCAGGAAGACTACACAGCTTTTAAGTTTTTTTTTTCTTTTGGGTAGGATACTCACAGAGCACTCCAGCAATAGATTTGGATACATATTTACCTTGAAATAAGAGCACAATCCTAACCATGTCTCCTCAAAAGTAATCCCCATTGTGTTCAGCGGGTCTTACTCCCAGGAAAGTGTCTTTAGGATTGCAGCCTAAGTTGCACTGAGTTCTTACTTCTAAGAGCTACCAAAAAATAAACAATAAAATTAATATTTTTATTGAATCTTTGCATAGTCATGAAACAAGGAGTTTTGTAATCATATACTTTTCAAAAATAATCGTCAAATTTTGTTTGATTACTTGTAGGCAATTTTATATTAATACCAGCAGAATTAACCGATCATTGCAGGAGTAATGTTTCAAGAATATTTCTGGACATCTGGCACAGCTGGGCATCGGCAGGCATTACTAGGCAATGGTGGCCACTGCTGGGCACTGACACTGGCAGGCACTGCGCACTGCTGGGTATTGACAGGCACCAGGCACTGGAGGATACCAGAGGACAGTGGCAGGCAGCAGTGGGCAATGGCTGACACATGCAGGCACTGGGCATCGCTACTGAACACTGGACACCATCAGGCTGCAGGAATCACCGGACACCAGTGGGCAGTGGCCACAGGGCATCCTTACCAAGCACCAGGCACTGAGAAACAACAGGCACCAGGTACCAGGCACCAGTGGGCAACATCGGGTAGCAGGCACCACCAGGCACAGGGAACCAGGCACCAAATTGGTCCTTAGAGGGTCCTTAGAGGAATATGCTCCCCAAATTTCATGTTCTAAATGCAGGAGTTTAGGCTGGGTGTTGATCAGTCAATCTTCAATGTAAGTATAGGGACAAAAACACGTACCACCCCTTTTCACCCCCTTAGGGTTAAATTTCTAAAAACTGGTTCTTAGAAGGTGCCTACATCACAAAAGGAATACCCTCTCCAAATTTAATGCTTCTAGATCCAAGGGTTGGGGCTGGGTGTTAATTAGTCAGTCAATGAATCAGTCAGTGAGTTGGCAGTGACTTTTCAATTTTATATACATAGAAAGAGAGGATGTGCTTTGATCCATTTGGTCCATTAATCTACTTTTAAAGCATACATTTTGATTGCTTTCCATTCTACTATAGAGATATAAAACTGATAATGCATTTTATTTATATTTCTTAAGATTCTTTGAAGCTTAATGGCAACCCTAATTTAGGCTGCAATCCTAACCTCCACTTAGGCCAGCCTATGCCCCAGCATAAGTCCTGTGCTGACCTGGAATGACACAAAAGTGCCATTAAGACACTTCTGCCCCAGTCCTGGGGGGGGGGGGATTTAGGGATTAGGCCAATATGCCAACTTTCCCACATCATCATGGAGACATAGGTAGGCTGACCTAAATTTCTTAGGATTGCATCCTTAGGAAAAAAAGTTTCATACTGGATAACTTTCAAGTGTTGAGCATTTCTCTATCTTGTGGGTCCATTTATGAATAGATGAGTTTGGCAAGGCTCTACCTGCTGGCTATACAGATAAGTCAGTGGGCCCCAAGAGCGTCCACCAAACAATGGAACACAAATGTGAAAATATTGATCTTTTGAATGCAACTTGTCCCTTCTGAATGCAAAATGCAACTTGTCGCTTTAAATGGCCAAAGTGCCAAAGGGCTGGAGAATACCTAATGTAATGCCAATCAATATTTTTAAGGTAAGGGTATCTGGGACATTCTAGCAGACTGACCTAAACTTTGATGTAGGTAAGATGGTGAAAAGCATAGAGGGCTCAACTTATCCTCCCCAAATTCCCGTAACATAACTGATTACATTTGTGGCACACTGGTGATTGTGACACACACGATGGTTGCAAAACGCTTCTCTAAACCATGGTGCCCCATCCCAATACCAATTTTTGCCCATTTTTCAAGAGTTATAATGTCACTGCAAGGCTCCACCTTGTAATGTCACTGCAAGGCTCCACCTTGTAACAGAATTAGACCATGCTTCAGAAACCTCAGGATTTTTTAAAAATTCATTTGATTTGCTAACACAAATGGAAAAGAAGGTCCTATTGAATTAATTTTAGCTCACATCTGAGTTGAACACTTACTGCCCAATCCTATTACCTGCCGCATTATGACAATGAAGTCTGCACTGCATGCCTTATTTGGGAGGGGGAAACAGATCAGACATCCTGCAGGAGAAAAAAAATATTTAAAGTAATAAGTAGCTTAAATACGAGTAATTAATTTAAAGTAATAACATAATTAATTAAAATATTAGAAATGTTTAGTATTTAGTTCATAGAATGATGGAGTTGGAAGGGACCCAGTGGATCATCTAGTCCAACCCCCCCTGCCTGTAGCTGGAAATCCTCGTCTTGTGGGGACCTGTGTCTGGAACCCTGGCCTGCTGATTAACAGGCACAATGTCTTAATCACTTGCACCACCAGAGAATTTTTTATGTTCATTCTGGTAGCACAAGGCCACCCCTCAGTCTTGTATGGCATGTTTTAAAATCAGAGATGTATCCAAGTCACTAAGCTCATGTTTGTGAGTCACCAACCCATGATTTGAGTTGCAAGTCATAGTGTGTGCCTGGTGTAATTTGACATGAAAAATTGCAAGTCCTTAATCACTTTGTGCTAGTCTGAATCACTTTGAGTCATAAACTGCAATCCTAAGACACTTTCCTGGGAATAAGACCACTGAACAAAATGCAACTTACTTTTGAGTAGACATGGTTAGGATTGTGCTCACAAGCTGTTAGTCCTTGAGACACATAGCACAATCCTAACCATGTAAGTAAACCCCATTAAGTTCAATGGGTCTTACTCCCAGGAAAGTGTCTTTAGAATTGCATCCAAAATTGCACATAAAAAGTAAGGTGGTGGGGACTGTGTAAGTAAGAACCCACAAACTACAGTGGTGCCTCACCTAACAAATTTAATTTGTTCCAGAGGCATGATTGTTATGTGAAACGTTCTTTACGTGAAGTGGATTTTCCCATAGGAAATAATGGAAATTCAGATAATTGGTTCCACAATCCCCAAACTATTCATATAAAAATATTAACTGAATGTAAAAATGATGACAAAACACTGGAATTGAATTCAAAACATGCATTCAATGTGCATGATCCTATGAAGTCTACTTAGGCTGCAATCCTAAAGACACTTTCCTGGGAGTAAGCCCAATTTGAACACAATGGGGCTTACTTCTGGGTAGACGTGGTTAGGAGGCTGCAATCCAGGACACTTTCTTCTGCAATCAAAGACACTTTCAAAGCTCCCAGCTTTCTCCTTCTCTTCATCCTGAGCCTCTCCCTCCCCTGCTCCCTTCTGGCTAGCCCTGAGCTGCTTCCCTCTTCTCCACTACTCTTCTCTCCCTCTGCCCAGTGTACGCCCGGCCACAGGAGGAACAGCACGGAAGTGTTGCTTTTGCTATGGGCAGGTGCGCTAGGCAGCCCTGACGCTTTTTAAAAGGGCTGCTGGTCAGCGCGTCTGCCCCAACTGCCAACGAATGTGTTCTTTACGTGAAGCACAGTTTGTTACATGAAGCAGAATCCTAGAGAAATTTTTGTTTGTTACGTGGAACGTACTTTACGTGAGGCATTTGTTACATGAGGCATCACTGTATAAGGATTGAAATCATTTTGAGTCTGGCTTCTTTTTGAGTCGCTGGTCCTCAGTTGCAAATCAATTTGAGTCAAGGTCAGTGATTTCCACAGTCTGAGTCAACTTAGATAATCAAAAGCAGCTGCTTAGTGTGACTTGAATCAAGTTGACTGTTCATCCTTGCTTAGAAGTAGTTTGTTATGTGGTTCTTGGTGCTCCTGTTCTCCCGCCCCCCCCCCCCCAAGAATATCAGAAATCTAATGGAATAGATAAAGGTAGAAGTGTTTTAGCTAATTACACAATCTGGAATAAACATGTCTCCAGATTTTAGCCAAAGGACACAATCCAGAGAGTTAGGCTCACTATCAGAATGTCTCAGTAGCCACTGACATTTATAGAGAAGTCCAAAAAGAGAAGTAAGTCCCTTCAAATCAGAAAAAGTTAGATTCTTGTGTACATTTGACATTCTTGCGAGGGGAAAAAGTCCTACTAGAACACAATGACAGTGACCTATAAATACAATTAAATTGCAAGAAATAAGTATTGCTAATGATAACCAGAGATCCTTGACAGAGGAAAGGATGAAGCAACATCAATTTTGATCAGGCAGAGACAACTTGCTGCTATAATAAGCTCACAAACGCAACCCTGGTAAGGGACACAGTTCCCAAATACGAGCTGCCATCTAGTGGCACCTTGGAAGATGGAGACCTTGCTGAAACTGGTGCTTAAATCAGCCCTTACAAACTTCTTATAAAGCACGCAATATTATTTATTCAGCAGTTCACTTAGAAGTATCTGGAACCTTCATTTTTATTACTTTTTGCAGAAATTCCTGCTTCTCTTTGTAGTGACATCTTGAAAGGTCTTATCAGTTTTATGTCAGCCATGTGTGTGGCAGGTATTTAGGATGGCGTGTTTTTAGCATAAACAGGATTATCTATCCAGTAAGGGCAGTAACAGCATTAAAACAGCTTGGTTTCCTTCCCAGTAAAATTAAATGACACCAGTTTTTGTTTAGCATTTCATGTAGATTTGTGTTGATTGACGCACAGCACATTCTGATACAAGAACATTTTCCGAGTTGCAGTGAGAGCTTAGATGGCCCTACAATTTCCGAGGTATTTTCAAAACTAAAAATATGTATGAATTTACTATTATGAAACAGAAAACTGATAAGCTGGCTTTAGCTGGCAGTCAAGCATGGCAATAAAATAAAATAAAACAGAACTTCATCACTCAGTTTAAACATGCAGTCAAAGCCTCTTTTGCACCTTTTTTAAAAAAATTGGCATCTTGGGCTACCTTAACTTTAAAATCTTTCCTGAGAAGGATTAAGAAGGGCACTCAGAATTAACAATATTTAGCCTGTAAAAGTAATCCTTTATAGAGGTAAAACAGAAAGTTTGGGGAGCAGATTACTGTACTTCAGTCACAGAACAAAAAAAAAAAAAAAGTGACAGAACAAACCCAGCTGTTAAAACTTGGGTGTGCTGTTTGGGAATTAATTAAAACTAATAATGCAGGCAGGCTTCTATAGGGAGATTTAGGCTGCAATCCTAATCTCCATTTAGGCCAGTCTAAGGGTGCAATCCAGAGTAACTATGGGGAGTCCTTGCTCCGGTTTAAGAACAATGTGCTCTGGATTGCAATATTAATTTCCCATAGATTTTCACTGGCTGGTGCAGTAACTACAGGTACACGTAATGTCTCTTACGTCCTCCCGTAGTTACTCTGGATTGTAGGGCTAGTCTTGTAATAAGTCCTGTGCTGGCAAGGGGGTGTCACAAAAGTGATGGGAACTCAAATTGTGTGATTTGAATGCAAGTAACAAAAGTTTGCATGTTATGTTGACTTGTGATCACTTGAATCACCCACGCTAGTGACTGAGGCACAGACTCAAGCCTCAGATCTCTGACTCGGAAATGGATTATGAGAACATAATGTCTGATGTTTTCCATGTCTGACAGAACCAATGGTCATTGGACAAAGGATGGGTGATCTGATTTTTTTTAATTCAGATGACAGGACAGAAGGAAGAGCTCAATGGGGTTCTTGCATTCAAATTAGCTGGAGAAGGTCAGGGAATAGCAATCTCCAAGGTTCATAGCGATCATGCTTTTCAACTACATCTGTGTGTGTGTGTTGTGTTGGTGGAACTAGTGTTACTTTATGTCTGTAGTCTTAGTACCACATTATGGCTCCCTTCATAGTACTATAGTACTATGTTCAGTGGTGGGATTCAAATAAATTAATAACAAGTTCTATGTCCTAATAACCTAAATTAACAACAGGTTCTATGTCCATAGAACAATAGGTTCTATGTCCCATGTCCTATGTCTATGTCCTATGTCCTACGTCTATGTTCTCGGAACCAGGCACTCATTAGCAAAGGGTTCTACAGAACCTGTGAGAACCCCCAGAAGCCCACCACTGATTATGCTGCTTGAGTACTGCTGCAAAGGATAGAGCCTTCCCGTGCTTACTAGAGGAGTGCGCTGCAGCCGCTGAAACAGGTAAAACATCAGGGGAAGTGGGAAGAGATAGCAGAAGGCTGGAATTCTCTAGGGAGGGGCAAAACTGGGTGAATGGAAACAGAACAGGCTGGGGAACCTGCAGGAGGGGGCAGATCTGGTAGCGATGGAATGTGCCACTAACTATCCCCTCCACAGGCAGCCATCCCTAAGATTTAGGGAAAGATTTATTTCCTAAGGTTTAGCTGGTACAGGACCAAGGAAAACTATTGAGGAGCAGTAGGCCTACAGAAGTACAAGGGGAATTAAATCCCCCTTTTCCTCTAAAGCCTCCTGATTTATTCACCCATCTTGATACTGTTCATTGGTTTTAGGGAAACACATAAAATTATGCATTTTCCTTTTGCAATCTGTATTCTTACCCATGAAAGTGTATAATACATTGATGATAAAATGTATCGGATCTCTACAATGCTAGACTTAAATAACTGTCTTAAATAAACTGTCTTGTCTGTCCATGACTCAAGTCTATGGGTCTTAGAGAAAGATGGTATATAAATACTGCAATCAGTCAGTGAGTTAATCAATTAATCAGACAACCTAGAAACTATATTCTATTCCCTGTTAAGGGGTTGCACCACTGTGTAGACCTCTCTACACCACTGTGTAGTGTCATAACTGTGCTGCTCCCCCATTTATGGACACTTGACCATGATATCCCATGTCACTGACAAACTTCAAGGCTGCCAAGTCCTGTGCTGTGTGGTGCTCAGATTTTGGGGAAATATCTCCTGGGAATGTCCTTATTTTCCGCCATGGAAGACAGGCAGGATATTATCTCATTTTTAAAATGATCCTATTATCTGCACAGATAGAAGATTTCATAACTGATATATGAATTTTTAAAAATAGGCTTTAGTTTGGACTTTAAAAAATTCATGCATGCATAAGTGCATACACCTTCACATGATAACAAAGCTTGAAACAAACATTCAATTACACAACTGGTACAGAAAATACAGCAAGAGCCAAATGGTTAATTTAAAATAGATGAAATTATTTTCAAGTATCCTTGTGATAAGCATTCCAGTTAAATTGCTCTTTAAGATAACAATCAGTCACAATTAGATTGAATGCTTCAACTTCCCGATATGATAAGATACTTGAAACCATTGCAATTGCACACTGTAACATTGTTTCCGAAATTCATAATTTATTATCATTGTTGTGTTTACAGCCCCACAACACCCACCCAACCTAGTTATAAGCCATGGGGCCTAATTCAAGGGTTTGGGTTATAGCAGTGATTTTCAACCTTTTTCATCTCATGGCACACTTAAGAAGGCACTGAAATTGTCAAGGCACACCATCAATTGTTTTTACCATTGACAAGGCACACCTGACTGTTCAAATCCCCCAATTTTCCTATTAATGAATGTCAATCCCCAAATTCTCATGGTACACCTGAGGACTATCCACTGCACACCAGTGTGCCATGGCACACTGGTTGAAAATCACTGGGTTTTAGGTTTGTGACTTAATGAAATTGTACAATCGGAGTCCATTTTTTTCTCTCAAGGATTTCATGGGGCAAACTAATCAAAATTACACATTGTTCACGAAGTGCCTCCGGGTTTGTTACTTTAGCTTGGCTATTTCCCCCTTCCTTTAGTTATTCCAAATCTCGGATTGCTTATAGGCAGTGTTAATTATCCGTTGCGTGGTGAGATCCCACAGCTGTTTTATACACTGAGCTTTGCCTGCAGAACTTCAAAAGAAATCTTCAAACTCAACATGACCAAGTTTGAATATTATCTAATTAACCTCCCAGTCTGTCATGCCTTGTTGGTTATCATGAAATTATCACAGCCCCTCAGGTGTTGAGGCACAGGATGCAGCTAAGTGCCTCTAATTCCCTAAGGGGCTGATTAGCTCATGATAACAATGCTCCCTTGAGTTGCTTTATTGCTTTTATTAAAAGACTTTATTGTGGAGAAAATGTTTGTTTTTATGCAGAGGGAAGATGGAGTTGACAGTTGAGACTGGTGATGACTGTGCTGGTTTCTCCTTGGAGTTATGATGGAAACCTTGATAAATTTGCTCATTTAGGGATCCTCCAGAGCCAACTGGAAACTTCCAGTCATTGCTATGGATGGATAATCAAGAATATATTGTAAAGCACCCAATGAATGGCAAATCAGTTCTTCTCCTTCTGCCACAAATAAGTGGCTTGAAAATAACAACAGGCTCACAAAGAGTGTGCCAAGAATTTTGACACATGCAAATACGTCGGCGATAAAACTGGAGCTAGTGGTGTTTGTCCATAAGAAAGAAAAAAAAAAAACAACAGAAATCCAAATTAGAAAGCCAAAAAAGAAAAAGCCAAATTTCACCATCATTAAGACAAGGATTGTTATCCAACAAGAACAATGTTTACTCAAAAGTATGCCCCATTGTGTTTAATAGGTCTTACTCCCAGGAAAGTGTCTTTAGGATTGCAGTCTTTGAAATCTTTTGGAGAAAAATTTGGAATTTGTTATAACCATTTTGCAGTCTGGATGGTAAGAAAAATAAAACCAAAGTGACAATATATCCTCTTTTTCCAGGACATTCCCTCTTTTTTAACCTTGCATCTTATAAAAAAAATCATTGTTGTCCTCAGTTTCTTTATAAGCAGAGAGTGTGTAGGCTTCTTGTAATTAATAAATTATATATAATAAAGGTTGAACCTTGCCATCCACAATGTTTGGTTCCAGGAACCTCCATGGATACCCATTTTTGCATTATACAAAAGCAACAATGCATGAAATGTAACAATATGAATCAAGTTCCCTTTCAAGTGGCTTAAAACAGCTAATGCGGCAATCCTAAAGATACTTTCCTGGGAGTAAGACCCTTTTAACACAATAGGGCTTACTTTTGAGTAGACATGGTTAGGATTGTGCTCTACGTTTCAGCTCAGAAACGTTGGAAGCAAACCTTGCAAAGCAATTCAGAAGTGATTATAACTTTGTATTAATGTGATAATCATACGGGAAAAGGAAAGAGTCTCCATCCCAGCTGGAACCTGAACATTTATCTGGCAAGCTTAATTGCCTGCCATGTTACCAAGGTAAGCAGGCTGCTTTTCAGTGATTAACTGCTACTTAAGGGATATTTATCTTTTAATTTAAAAAGCCTACCTCATTCAGTTTGAGGCAAAATCCTTGATAAATAAAAATGCTGATAATTAGGTTATACCTGTAATTTCAAATTTAATAATAAGAAATACAGTATAGTTTTTAAAATAACCACATGAAAGAAATATATTAGCTTTTAAAAAATCTTTTATTATGATATGTCCTCCATTTTTCTTGGGTGTCCTCTTTTCAGTTATGACATATGGTCAACATGTGTAAAAAACCCCAAAATGGGTAGGAGGGATTGAGTCTGCTGGAAGAGCTCCCCCAAATTTTTGTCTAACTTTAATCTTTTATCTTATAGTTTTCGAATTATTCATCAATTTTATATTTGGTTGCAATTGCCCCAATTCTTTGTAAGAAGGGTTCAGTCTCATGTTTTGAAAACAAATCCAAAAGCTCTGGACTAAAAGATGTGATGAATTATGGCCAGATGTGATTATCCTACCTTAATACAGAGGGCCAACACTGTATACAGTGCAGGTTATAAGCACACTAGTGGACTACTTGGGGTAAAGAGATATTTTTCCCTTACCCTTGCATAATGTTCCAGCTTGCCAAGGGGGGGGGGGCAAACCCCTTGGAGTAATTTGCTCAATCACTTCTGCAAATCTGGGCAGCTCCATGTAAAGTTGCCAGGTCTAGGAAGGGTTTTAGGATACAACCAGATCTTCTCCACCTTGTTCTTCCTTCTTCCTTCTCCTTTCTTGTAACCCCCTTTCCATCCTCTAGTCCAGGGGTTTCCAAACCTTTTGACAGGAGGGCCACATCATCTCTCTTACACTGTTGAGGGCTAGAAAATTAATTTATATTTCAAATTTGAATAAATTTATATATACAAGTGTATTGGAGTGCATTTTTAACACTGTAGGCTGTCACTGTGGCCATAATACCAGTAGAGACTAAGGGCACAATCCTATCCATGTCTCCTCACAAGTAAATCCCATTGTGTTGAATGGGTCTTACTCCCAGGAAATTGTCTTTAGAATCGCTGTAAGGCACTGTGAGATAGCAATCCTATGCACAGTTATCTGGGAGCAATGCGCATTGAACTCGATGGGACTTCTGAGTACATATGCATAGGCTTGGGCTGTGATAGTAGTAGGGAAAAAAGATTTGACCATTGAAATCCATCCCTTACCTGCCAACATTTTCTAGGTTAGCTGGACTAAATCCTTCCAAGACTTTGCAAAACATACAATGACTTGCACCCAAAGATTCTGTTCATATGGAGCATGTGGTCCTATGATTGTGGTTTCAAGGCAGTCTACAAAAGGGTGTGCTGTGCTTGTTGTCCCTTTTTCTTACCTAGCAAATGGGTGTAAAAATGGCTAAGTGCGAGTGTAGATGCAGTCTACACTACACTAGAAAGCTGTGGTGTAGCTAGAGGCGTGCAAAGCTCTACATTTTGCAGGGAACCGCACTTCATCTTCACCCCAGGGATGGAGTGCAAAATGGAGAAGATGTGAAGCGGTCCCTTGATTTCACTACAGTAATAAGAATCCTAATGATAAGCATTTGTTGTTGTAGGAGTGTCTGTCATCAAGAGCAAGGTTGGAGTTGAAACCTGTAGTGGCTGGGTGTATATCATTGGTGCATCTCTATAATAGACGCATGACCTTGGATGCACAGGAAATGGTGTACCTGATGCATGTAAATGCTGTCCACCCATGCTTGTAATCATTTTAAGTCAGAATTATGGGGTGGTGTAGTCTTTCTCTTCTCTGTGCCTTTAACTGCCAAAGAAATGTGAATTACTATCTGTCAAGGGACCAGAATCTCTGTCAGGAAAAAAAAGGCTGCAGACTTATTACGTGACTCATACCCATCCTATCCAACTCTCCATGGCCAATGCAGCTGCAGTGCTGTCCCGATTTAGGGGAACAAATACTCCCTCAAGGAGACCTCCATGACTTCCCCTGTACCACAGAACACAGGCCTGTTGTTTGATGATGCCAAATTGATGATGTCACTTCCAATCATGACATCACTTTCATGACATCACATTACTTTGGTCAGTCCTGACAGATCATCATTCTAAAATGTACTGGTACTAAAAAGTTTGAGAACCACTGGTGCATGGCTGACTCCAGGTTTTATGGGACACCTGGCGACCTGTTCTACATGGCGTCCCTCTTATCTTAGTCCCCCCCCCAAAAGAACTTTTTATCCACCATACCTCCAAAACTGATCTCAAACATTCAGTCTTTCTGAGAATTGTGGATCTTCAGCCATTGTTGTCCAATTATGCTGAATTTTGAACCTGACTTTGGTTTATTGCAAGAGAAATAAAAATATATGTTCTGATCTTAATATGGGAGTGTCAATGCTCGATTTGCTTCAAATTCTGATTTCCCCCATAAAAGGATAAACACATTTTCAAAGGCTATTAACTAAGTAATTATGAAAACAGGATCTAAACCCCATCAGTTCAAGGTATAGAACGACAGAAAGACTAATATTGATTTGTGTGGTTTCCAGTGCATGGCATGCATCATTTTTCTCCATTATGTCCTTAAATGTTCAGACAAAAATTACTCTGGGTTACCAATAATTAAAGGCATTATATCCTAAAATAATTCATTTTTAAAATTTAGAATCAAAGGCTTTGTCAGGATCTTCAGTTTACTAAATGTATTCTAGGCAGAGAAGGGGCTGACTTAATGTCAGATATGTGTTCCCCTGGGCTGCTTTTTGGCAGCGCCAGTAGAAATGTCATCAGGTAGACTTTAAAAAAAGAGTATCTGCTACTTTGGAACATGGATGTTGACAAGTGATTAGTGTTTAAAATTATTTACTTCCAAGTAAGGACACAAATTGGGTTGGGATGAGGCAGTAGAAGGTTGTGCTTGCTCCCCTATTGATAATGATAATTTATTGATAATGATATGAGAAAAATTGATAATGATATTGATATGCCACCTGCTCCCCTATTGATAATTTAGGTCTGTAGAAACTCACTATTTTTATTGAGGAGGAAAAACAGCAGGCAAGATGGCTTGAAAGTGCAGGTCTCAACAAATGCAGGTCTCTAGAATTCAGTATGTGTTTAAGGATGCAATCCTGTATATGTTTACTTGAAAGTAAGTCCATTTTTAAAAATTGATCTCACTCCCAGATTCGTATGTTAGGATTAAAGTCTGATGACACAATCCTGTTTATGTCTACCTAGAAGTAAATTTGAGTAGATTTACTTCTAAATCTAAATCTGAGTAGATTTACTTCTAAATCTAAATCTGAATAGATTTGCTTCTAACCTCATTGAAATCACAATCAAAACCCATTGTGTTCAGTGAGTTTACTCCCAGGAAAGTGTGCATAGGATTGCAGCCTTACACTTCCCTGAGTGTAAGACCCATGAACACAATGGGGCTTACTTTTAAGTAGACATGGTTAGAACTGTGCTGCAATCCTAAAAACACTTTTCTAGGAGTAGGACCCATTGAACATGGGTTAGGATTGTGCTGTAAGGCTGTAATCCACAGTCTGGGAATAATCCCCACCAAATGCAATGAGACACACTTCTGAAAAGTTTTGCCTATGTTTGTATTGTAAATCCCCAACCTGAACCTAAATTTCTTGCCTACTCAAGTCCGCCCTAGATGCATGCGCCAGAAAATGGATAGAAATGATTGCTGTTGACTTTTGAAAATGTGGGTTGTAAAGGGCTATCGGAAACAATCATATTTTCCTGTCCGCTTCTGTGTCAGATCTATCATAGCTGAAAACCAAACTCTTTTAGAGATGGCTATTTGTTGTTGCTATTAATTGTTTTTTGAAGTGTGCTTAGCACTGTGCAAATGGAAAATAGACGCACCGGGACCAGCTTCTGGATGCTGAAGGTTGCTCAGCTCCTGCTAGCAGTTGCTTTTCTGATTGCCTCCAGAGTCCCATGAGAGTGGGAGCTTGTAAACAGTCTGGGCAAACCTGTCGAGTTAACCTACCCTATCTAAGAATATAGGGTCCTCTGCCAGAGAAATGCCCTTTCAGCTGCATTAAAATAACACAGGAGAGAGGAGAAGAGGTCATAGTTGGATTAATTACAACTGAGTGTTCCTTTGAAGAACCCCAGGCATCACATCTAGATCATTTTGACTATTTTTAAATAGTACATTGAGTATGAACCAGGTTTCAAGTGCTCATCAAACAAGTTTTTTTAATGAAAGCAAGGAGGCTGTTGTTGCTTAGTGTTGGATGTCATGATTCTAGCCATTCTTAACAAGGAAAACCAACTATGCCTTGATTTTCTTTAGGATGAGCATTTTCCACTTTTCTGAATTTTTTTAAGTACTTAAAATTATTTACAATGGACATCCAAAATCTTTTTCTGAACACAGGTCTAAGGAAACACAAATGTATCATCCTTTATGCCAGTTGGTACGATGTTCCTTAATTCAGTGTACACGTTTGGGTTTAAAACTCAAAACTTCCTTGTAATTACCATACTTCATCATGCCACACTTTGTTTTGTTGTGATTTTCTACAAGGAGGGCAACAATTCTGCTGACTGAAGGAGTTTGAAAAATAAGGCAAAAACTGCTTGGACCTTGAATTGCTGACTACGTCAAAACTGCTTAATGACTAGTATCATTTAAATGAGGCAGCCAGCAAAAAGGCTCATAATCTCCCCCCCCCCCCCAAGTAGAGACTTTAATTAAATAATTATAACTATCCTTGTTGTAACTATTTATCAGTGACTAACTATGCTCCTGAGCATTGTCTCTCATATCTTCATTTTTACCCCACACCCTCATGGTAACATTCCTGGGGAAAAAATTGCTTTGGAATATTTGTTTGGTTTAGTATCTCTTCACTTCAATTTAAATGCACTATTGTGTTTCCCAATCTGTGGGTCATGAGCCAATTTTAGGTGTGTCACAAAATTTTTGAATAGTGATTGCATTTTTAAACATAAAAATGATTTAAAATAATGAAAAATATAGGAAAATTTGAAAATAGAAAAAATTGAAAATAGTTTATAGTTTTAAAAACTATAAGATATGGCAAATTATATTATCTTGGCAAATTATAGAAAAAATAGAAAATAGTTTATAGTTTTAAAAACTATAAGATATGGCAAATTATATATCTTGTCAATATATTATATGATGAAGAATTATCATTAATAAATGAAAACATTGCCAGTCACATATTACAAATGGCAGAACAGTGCACGGGCGGGTATGGTATGGAAGTGGGACTCAGATCCAGCAGTTATGCCAGATCTTAGCCTTGCTTTTTGGACTACCAGGAGCAGCCTCTGCCTACTCCTGTCGGCTCAGACTTAAGCCAACTCTAGAGCTAGATGCAGCACTGTATATAGCATGGGTATTGCAGCCTACCTGTTCCAGCGCTAGTTACGATTGCACTGCCCATTACATTAGTTGTGAGTTGCACTAGTGCAGTGGTTCTCAGAGTCTGCACCACACCTCCTAAGAACTTTGCAGCAAACTCACCAGGGTGCCACGGGATATTGTTGGCAGCCTCTTCTTATGAGCACTCCCAAGCATGAGATCACATGTGATGATCCATGATGTTGGAATCCATGATGTTGCAAACTGCAAGTGAGATTGGTTCCTTAATCCTAAAAATATATACTAGTAGGCCAATCCCATTGATTGCTATGGAATTTATTTCAAAGTAGATGGTTAGTGGTTGCACTTTAAGCCCAGCAAAGTCCTTTGCAGATAATTCCCAGTGTCAATGGAAAAAATGGTGACTAATAATTTGTTTGCTTTGCTGTTCTCATAATGAAATTCTGCCAAGAGGGGGGTGTCTCTCAGCACCATAAGCAATACTATGAAGAATGCTCCACTTTCAACTTACTTTTAGATCACCATGGCTTGAGACTACTTTTAATCTCTTTTCCATTTATAACTGTACTGCTTGACCTTTTGCAGTAAGGTGACTTGTATATGAAATGTCAGAGAGAAGCTTATAGACATGGGACAGAAGAGATACTTTAATTAAAAAAGATCCCACGAGAGTGAAAAAGGTTACTGGCCTAGATCACAAATATTTAATGCCAGATTACTAGTTATGATCTTGAAATAACAAAGAGGAACTTACTTGTATCTTGTAATTGATCTGCCTCTAAATGGACACATCATATAATTTATTTTAAAATGATACCACTGAAACGTGTTCCAAAATGTGAAGACAGCATCATTTCTTTATAAGCCCCTCATGCTTTCACAGAACTTCTTTGGGGGAGAAAAAACAGTTACCAGTAATTGTTTTAAGGTCAGTTTTGCCTTCAGGTGGGTGCTGCAGGAAAATGTTGAGTTTGTACATGCATTTGGTTAACTATTCATTCATGCAAAGATGTGTCAGTTTAGGCACGCAGTGGTACCAATCATGAACATTCCTTCATGAGTGGTTGCGATGATGGATGATCTTGTGGTGTGCTCACTGACTTTATTCATGAACTGTAGGAAAAGACATTCAGAAGGGTTTTTGCTCTTTGGTCCAGTGGATATGCGGAATAAGAGCAAGGTGACATTCTCAGGCAAAATCCTCCAGGGCAAGGCAAGACATTACCCTTGCAGAAAAGAAGGAGGGCTGCAGTTTGCTTAAGTGGCAGTCTCATTCATTTTTCTGTTGACTTCAGATCCTGCTGCTCAGGGCTGGTTCATAAACTAGATTAATCCTGATTAGCAGAAAGTATAATTACAAATACACTTTGGGTGCAATCCTAACCTAGGCTGGCACAACCCATTGGTATTCCCGTTCTCGTGTTGATGTAGGAAGACAAGTGCATGTTTGTGCACTGACCTAACCCTTCCCCAGGAATAGCACAGAAGAGTCTTAAGGCACTATTGTGACTCCCCTGGGTTAGCACAGGACTTAGGGCAACCAAATTGAAGGTTAGGATTAACTAAGTTACAAATAGACTATCCCTACAATCCAGAGTAACTACGGGAGCACATAAGAGACATTTACATAAACGTAGTTACGGCACCACGTTGTGAAAACCTATAGGAAATTCATATTGCAATCCAGGGTAAATGGTTCTTACGTTGGAGCAAGGATTCCCTGTAGTTATTCTGGATTGCGCCCTATGGCTGAAATACTAAGCACATTTACCTGGGTATAAGACCCATTGAACACATTGGGGTTTACTTCCATAGAAGAATGCCAGGTGAGTTAGGCTGGCCTAAAGTGTGCCTTAAATCATTTATTTCTAGAATTTTCCATTTAATATTTAGGGGCAATGGGTAAACAGTGGCTAACTGAAACTGCAGAAACTGAATATGCAGAAATGCTGTAACCAAAATGTCACAACTGAGGTACCTTCAGTGAATCAATTGGGTGAGACAGCTCAATGACAGGGACTGAAAATTCACATTTTTTTTGGTCTTCAGACATATTTCACATTTACAGGTGTCCTGTGTCCATCCTGCTTAATGAAATCACTTCCAGTCTTCTGCAGGCATTACGAATGATATTCAACCTACGGTATGAAACACGTTTGACACCCTGGCTAGAAAGTTCATAGTAATGACGTCCTCAGTCACAGTTCAATCTCTTGGCCGTGAAGCTATCTCAGATTTTTATTTATACATTTTTTTTAAAAAAAATCAAATATAAATTAACCAAATATCAGCATGATATATTGGCAGCAATATCATTGCTGACATTTGGTTGCTGACAAAAAAAATACGTTTTATGAATAATCATCTACATTATATATGGTATATATACCGCTTTTCAACTAAAAAGTTAACAAAGCGGTTTACAAGAAAATGAAAGAAATTAATGGCTAAAGGGTGAATTGCTAATTACTGCTTCCCATGGTAAATATTGGCAGGAATTCATAACAACAGAAAAAGAAAAAAGAAGAAAATTATAACTAGATTCTAAAATAAAGATCTAAATAAAGGCATTTGTTTTCACTGTTCTCACAGTCCTGTGGGCTCTGTCAAAGATGATCTTTGTCACCAAATATGCACTTTGGATTTGTCGCTCGTGGCCTTCTTCAGGTTCCACACATGTTTTATTAGGCCAGCATCCCTTTTCTGTACCTCTTCCGCCTGCAAGCCTCCCAGTGAATTTGTGACTTCCAAATCTCTCCTTTTCCAAATCTCTCCTTTTCCCCGTCTTGTGAGAAACCTCATCAGGAAATATGAAGTCACCTCTTAAGAGTTTTGCTATGCTGACCAAACCATGTGGGGAGGAAGCAGCATGTGACTTTGCAAAACACATCTTGCCAAACCTGTGCAAATTTGTGTAGCACTCTTTGGTGTGCAAAATACTTCATGTGAATTATTTTAATGGTATCCTTATGACAACCCTACAAGAAAGATGGGGAATACAGTGGAAAATAGATTCTGGCACCGAAGAATAGAATCCTATGAATATTAACTCAGATGTCCCAGTAATTTCAATGGGGCTTGCTGCCCCATAGTTTGCATAGAACTAAAAGCAGGCAATCCAGTCAGAACCTGCCCTTGAACAGGTAAAGGCCTGCACTGTATCCAGTGCAAGTTACTGGAGATCACCTTGGGATATTTTTCCCCAAGTTGAGTCCCAGCCACTCCATGGGGCTAGTTGGATCTGCACCAGCTAACTAGCTTGTAGCCTGTGTAAGGTTTCTCGGACAGGAACAAGAGTTAGGATTTAACATACCGCATCTTTTCCATTGCTTCCCCTTTTTGTTTTATTCCTTGGAGTGGAAGAGGATGCCCAAGAGTTCTGAATTTCAACTTTGGAGAGTGGAAAGAAGAGACATCATTGGCTAATGGGCTGTGGTGGTGCAAGCAATTAAGGTACTATGCCTATTAATTGGCAGGCCAGGGTTCGAGACCTGGGTTCAACAAGATGGAGTGAGCTCCTGTCCTTAACCCAGCTCCTGCCAACCTAGCAGTTAAAAAGCATGCAAATGCAAGTAAATAAATACGTACCACCTCGGTGGGAAGGTAAAAACAGTGTTCTGTGTGCCTTCGGCAGTCAAGCCAGCCCCAATCACAGAAGTGGATTTGGACAACACTGGTTCTAAAGGCTTAGAAATGGGGATGAGCACTGCACCCTATAGTCGATCACAACTAGCAGTATAAGCTGCGGGGACACCTTTACCTTTTTAACACCTATATCTTTGGCAATCTGCCTCAGGCTCCAGGCAGTCTTGGGCCAGCCCTACCTGGAGTCATTTGCAGCTGGAGAATGAAGATCATATTCTTTATGGCAGTGACATTCAGTCATTTCAGCCTGGGACCCCCTTTCAAACTTAATAATCTGTCTGGAACCCCCTGTCAAACATACCTCTATGTCTACTCTAAAGTAATTTCCATTGACTTTAATGATACTTACTCCCAGAAAAGCCCAGTCCCAGATTCCAAGATGGCTGATCCCACCCTCTTGCAACCCCCCGACCCAAGGTTGGGACCCCCAAAGGGGTCTCTTTCTCCACTTTGAATACCACTGCTCGATGGGGCCCAGAAAGAATTGGAAAACCCACAGCATGGGCTTGAAAAACACTGTTGCAGATGTAGAGTGGTACTTTGGTTTACAAGTGACTTGGATTACAAGTGCTTTGGAAAACGAGCAAAAATTTATAAGCAATTCTGACTTGGTTAACAAGCAATGTCTTGGAACATCCAAGAAACTGATCAACTATTTTTGTGTGATACAAATGGCACAATCAAGAGTTAGGGCAGTGAGGAGAGCCCTAGCTGGGCTGCCCCAACTATTCTGAATCCAGAGCAGAAAGTTAAGCTGCATTCGGAGAGTCAGGAAGCTTGGGCTGCCCTGCCTGCTCCAGAGCATGCTAGGTAGGTATCAAGTAAGTGATACCTGGGGAGAGCTTGCACCTGAGGAGACCCCCCCCTCAGATCACACTGAACAAGGAACAGCTGTGGTGCCTGCCTTAGAAGGAGTCCCTGATGAGATGCCAGTACAGTCTACAGTGAATACAAGGGGCTACTTGGAGGGGCCTGCTGTGTCCCCAGCAGTGGTGGGCTAGGCCTGGCCCAACAACCGGTTCTCTGGAAGTGGGCGGGGCCAGGCTGGGTCAGGGGCGGGGCCAGGGTCAGGGGGCAGGGCCAGGGGGTGGGGCCGGAGAGGTTTTTAATTAAAAATTAAAAAAATAAAATAAAATAAAATTACTTACTTCTGAGTAGTCAGGTTGGTCTTCAGGCTGCAGTGCCAGCCACACTTTCCTGGGAGTAAGTCCCATTGCCTGTCATGGGACTTACTTCTGAGTAGTCAGGATTGGGCTCTGAGGCTGCAGTGCCAGGCATTGTGGGGGGTGGGAGGGTGACTGGGGGCAGTTGTGGGCAGTGGGGGCTGTTCAGAGGCAGTTCTAGGGGGTGGGGGGTGACTGGGGGCTTGGTAAACTCAGTAGCGGTAGCTACAGCTAACCGCTACTGAAATATTCCAAAAAAATCACTGCGCATGTGTGCGCAGCTAATTAGTTGCCTGGGAGAGTCCTAGAGAGTCCTTGCGTGGGCGGGGACCTCAAGTGAACTCTTCCGGCAAGTGGAAGTCCGGAAGAGTTCACTTGAGGTCCCCGCCCACACAGGGACTCTCTCGGACTCTCCCAGGCAACTAATTAGCTGCGCACACATGCGCAGTGATTTTTTTGGAATATTTCAGTAGCAGTTAGCCGTAGCTACTGCTACTGAGTTTACCAAGCCCCCAGTCACCCCCCACCCCCCAGAACTGCCTCTGAACAGCCCCCACTGCCCACAACTGCCCCCCAGTCACCCTCCCACCCCCAAGAACTGGCTCTAAAGAGCCCGCACTGCCGCCCAAGAAACCCCTCCGAACCAGTCCCCTGGTTCTCGCTCCCCCCCTCCACAACCGGCTTGCCAACACCCCAAAATTTTAAGATCCGGTTCTGGCAAGCCAGTACAAACCCCCTAGTACCCACCTGTGGTCTCCAGGTTAGTGGCTGCCAAAGTTGTGCCATATCCTGAAGTTGAGAGGCAGGGGTTGCAGCCAGGCTGGCTAAGAACTCAGATTTTTGGTCAATGCTGCCATTCTTACTCTGCCTTATCATGGACCCCTATGGGTCTACTCATTACTATACCTGCTCCTGAGCTGGTATAATTCTGAGGAGCAGGAAGAGGGCATTTCTGCCCTGGAAACAGGCTCTGGATACAGAGTAACTGCTCTGCCCTAGGCAATGCTATACATGCCCTCAACATGCCTCTCCTGAACTGCCTAGGCTGGCCCAACTAGGGCAGCCCAGGTCCACCTGCCTTTGGGCAGCCTATGTTACCTTAGGCTGCCCCAAGCCTTTTCCAGAAAGGCTAGGGTGGCCCATCTTGCCACTGGGTCAGCCCAGTGGTAGATAGTGTAGCCCAAATGCACTTCTGGATTGTGCCCAAAGGCAATTACTTATCATGGTAAAAAGGCAGACAATGAACTCCTGCAAAAGCTGACCTTCTGCAAAAGGTGCTCAGCTCTTTCAAAAGCTGGCTTCGAAACACAGCCAGCACTCTCTCACACACAGCCTTCTCCATGCCTGAAAACAACCACTGTGACATTTATTTTATTTTGTATTATACTACAGTATTGTAATCATTTTATATAAATATTTTTGGGTTGTGGAATGAATTGTCTGAGTTTCCATTATTTCCTATGGGAAAATCCACTTTAGATTACAAGCATTCTGGATTATAAACATGCTTCCGGGAACGAATGGTTCTCATAAAACAAGGCACCAATGTATTTCATATTGTGAGACACACTTCCAATGTGCAACGGTTTTGAAATCTCTGAGTTCAGAAAATTCTAACATCAGTTGTCAACAAGATGCCAGTTGATAGGTCACAAATGGTACATGGTTGTGGCAGTAAAAGATTTGTAAGTGCACATAATTTTTTTTCCATGTGGGAAAATGTCAGGGAGAAGGTGTCATGGATCCTGTGGAATCTGGTCATGGCCTTCAGGCACTGAGCTGGATGTGAGCCCAACTTTCATTAATTCCATTGGGGCTTAGAGGAAGAAATGAAAGATTGGAGTGGCTATATTTAGCATGATACAAATTTAACTGAGCGATCACTGCCCATCATAGAGTTAAAAAGTGCATCTCCCCTGTGATGAACCTCCTATGCTGTGATCAGGGCTTCGTCCCAACAATGGGCATGGTGATGCACCATTGCCTCACCCCACTGGTTTTCCCCCCTCTAACCTTTGATAGAATTGAGATATTAGTTTGCTTCATTACATTCTGCATGAAATTACACATCAAATGATCTATAACATGATGGCATCATTCCAAAATACCAAGACTTTGAAAGTTTTGCCCAGTAGTGGTATTACCCAGTGTGGCCCGCATCTCTAGCAACACTACTGGTGTCAGTTGGATCAGCTCTACAGAAAAAGAATCCCTTTGAAAGAAAATATATTCACTGTCGTGTCTGAAGTGTTATATGAGTATATTTTATGATATGAGCATGTGGATTAAGCAGCTGCTGTTCTTAACAGCTGTCAGGCTGGTGTACTTGCAGTGCAAAAATACAATTAAATAACAAGAACTTCGCAATTTTGGGAAATTCAGATTTCCCACCAAGAAGATTCCTTAGTATAGGGGAACCGCAGGGTGTAATACATAAAATTCTCCATCAGATGTGTTTTGTTTTGCCTTTGGTCCTCTGGGATGCTGCAAATTGTTGGCATTTTGGCCTGAACGAAGCTTGCTTTCACAACCCTCCTAAGAATTCTGTGATATCAGTTTCCTCCTTCTTTTGCTTTATGTTGTTACAATTTGATTTTATCTCCCCAAATTCCCATTAAACAAGACATACATATTTTAAGACTTCAGTGTCACCCTTCTCAAAGCAATAGTACCGCTTGTTGAGTACTGGGAGTTCAAAGATGGCATTTTAAAAAATGCATTACTCCTATACAGGCTAAGCTATTTCTTTAGTCTACAAGTGTCCACATTATATTATCTCCAGAGATAAACTTGAACTGGTGCCAGGAGTGTTTCTTCTTTGGGATGTTGTCGTTAGCTTCAGACTTCTAGCAAGATGGCAAATGGACTGACAACCTCTTCCAAAGTCTTTTAATTTATTGCAGTACATTGTGCCACTCCAATAGCAATGGAAGAGCTTCGATCCAGGCTCCAAAGTACACATCAATCCAGGGTGACATATGTCCTATTTTTTCAGGGCATGTCTTCTTTTTTAAACTTTTTCTTGGAAATTTTTTTTAATGTCCTCTTTTTCCTGGTGAACAGGCAGCATGCAGCCTTCTTTTAATTAATAAATTATAGGCAATAGTATTAAATTTAATAGTAGTACATTAGATATAGTATTAAAACTGGAGTTCTACTCACCGTGACACTCCTGTTCTGGTCAGAGACAGGAAGGATGCTCACAGCATTGGTAGTGCCCTCCGCTGGAGGCAATCAGGCTGGATCTTATTAAGGCTGCAATCCTAAAGACACTTTCCTGGGAGTAAGACCCATTGAAAACAATAGGACTTACTTTTGAGGAGACATGGTTAGGATTGTTCTCTAATTCTCCTTGCTATGGGGGTACTATCTCTCCCTAGTCTAGCTGAGCCAGCTGAAGAAAGAAGCCCCCTTCCAATGGCATCTGCCAAGACTCTACCAAGAGACTCAGAGAAAACAAAGATTAGAAACACAGAGAAAAGGGAAGACAAGAAAGACATGCTGTCCCAGTCCCACAGCCCATCCACAGACCAACCACAAGAAATGACTGGAGACTGGAGATGAGGATTGAAGCAGTTGTGGACCGAGCGTCCATCCTATCTCTGACCGAAACAGGAGTATCACGGTGAGTAGAACTCCAGTTTCCCAGTCAGAGATGCAGAAGGACGCTAACGGTGTGGGATGTAGCAGAGCTGTATCCATCCGGAGGAAGGGTGGGTCGATCCAAGTAAAGTCGACAACACCTTTTGGAGAACCCTCCTGCGAAAAGCAGCCTCAGCCAAAGCTCCATTGGTAATTGTTTCTGGGCTCGAACCCCTGGGAATACCCACGAAAGGGATGCACCTTCTTAGTTGCTTGTTTCTTAGTGGAAGGGAGCACCTTGCGTTTGTCAGTGTCAGTGACACAGGGGTACAACTCACCTGGACAGAGTTGGTCAACCTTATTGGGGGTGGACACCTCCTGTCCCTCATCCTCTGACAGTGGCCCCCTTTGCTGATGCTGCAGGCATCCCCATCCAGCCCAGGGAGAGTGCACGCAGCTTTCCCGCCAAGCCACTAGATGCGCGGCTCTCCTGCTTTGCCCCTCAGCTCCAGGGCGGACACAACACCTCTGGACAGTTTGTGGCCAGCAGGGGGTGCTCATTGTTGGTGATGCCCAGTGATGCCCACTGCCTGGCAGTTGTTGGGTATTTATTTGGTGGTGGCTGCTGCTACCCAGTTGTGCACATTGCCTGGAGGTGCCTGCTACCCACCTCTGCCTGTCATTGCCCAGCAGTGCCCAGCACCTGCTGTGCTCTCCTGGGCTTCTCTGGTGCAGCCTCTGCAACAACTGCAAAGCCACAGCTCCGGTTCTGTCTGTCTCTCTCTCTCTGCAGGATCAATAACCAGCCACTTTTGTGCCTGGCTTGGCCTTCTTGGCACACCATCTCCTAGATTCTCTCTCTCTAAGCCAGTGGTTCTCAATCTTCCTAACGCCGTGACCCCTTTATAAGTTCCTCATGTTGTGGGGACCCCCAACCATAAAATTATTTTCGTTGCTACTTTAGAACTGTAATTTTGCTAGTTATGAATCGTAATGTAAATATCCGATATGCAGAATGTATTTTCATTGTTACAAATGAAATGTATGATCTATGCATACACTGAACACAATGGGATTTATTTCAGAGTAGGCGCGCATAGGATTGGGCCCTGAGGCTGCAATCCTATCCACATTTGCATGGGAGTAAAGGCACCCCTGACGATAATGGGATTTACTTCAGAGTAGGCATGCATAGGATTGGGCCCTGAGGCTGTCAGTCAGCCCCAGTGCATGTGCATCTACAGCCAGAGGTCTGGCAAGCCTGACCTGGCCCCCTGCACCAGGGATCTTTAGGCAACCCCCAGGAAAGCTCTAGGCGACCCCCAAAGGGATCCCGACCCCCACTTTGAGAAACGCTGCTCTAAGCTCTGATCTTCCCACTCTCTCTTTTCTCCAAACCTCTAGCAAGGTCTCCTCATTCTTCCCTTGCAAGATCACAACTGAAATAAATAAATTGGGTTGGGTGCCCTTTGGGTAGAAAGGCAAATACAAATAAAATCAATCAGTCAATTAATAAAGTTATTTATTAATCCCTCAACATACATCGGACAACTTTTTTAAAAGCACAGAACAGAATTTTCTGCATTTCTCATTTTGCAAATAAAAAAACAAATGTTGTCAAAATAACCCTGCACCAGAAATTCTTACCAGATGCTATTGGGGCGTTGAGAATAAGAACAAGAAACACAAAAGTTAGTTAAGATTTAAGTGAATCAAAGCCCATTCAGCCTGAATTGTTATTAAGGAAATATTAGGATGGTATAACATTTCCAAATAAGGAGAGGTAACCAAGCTCATAGAGTGTGTAACTAAGCTCCATTAAACTGAGTGTTCCCTATTTGTGAACCGAACTGAACCGGGATCCGTGGAACCCAATTTTGATGACTGAGTAGAGCCCAGTCCATAAACTCAACAAAAATAGTAATACAGGAAATTGGAAAAATTTTAGTTTTGCAAAAAAAAAAAAAAAAAAAAAGAACTTCATCTCCACACAAACAATGTAGAAACAGCAGGCATTTTTCAAACTTATTATTTGATGCAAACCACAAAATCAATATTAACACTTCTAAACTGTACAGTTCAAGCCTATTTATACATGAGAATTCATTTTGGACCTGGTCATTACTGCAAAGACACGTGCTATAGGAAATGGTGTGGGGGAATTGACTTTTCTTACCGGATGCAGCAACGTGCAGCATTCTGAGGAGCTGAAGGGTCTCTTAGTTTGTCCCAAGGTCCTGCAGCTCACTTCTTCCCCCCTTCATGCCCCCCCTCTCTCTCACCTGCCTCCCTCCCTCCCCTTCACTCACACACACACAAGTTCCTGAGGCTGTTTTTTCAGCCTCATCTCTTTCCCCATCACCACCCAATGAGCTGAAAGGGCCATTGCTGGACCCTTCTCCTCATTGCTACTTCTAAAATGTCCCCTGTAGGTCAAGACGCCAGAAGGATGCAACAGCAAGGAGGAGACACATAGGCTGGCAGAGAGAGGGAGATGGCTGTGAGAGACAGAAAGGGGGAGTGTTAAGCAGTGGTGGGCACCAGCAGGTTCGCACCTACTCTATAGAACCGGTTCTTAACAAGAGATATGACATAAAAGTTTAAAAATAGCCATTTAAAAGTGGCTGCCAGATGGGCAGAGAACCGGTTCTTAATTTCTTTGAAGCCCATCACTGGTGTTAAGAGGAGGGTAAGGGAAGGAGTGAACAGCAGCATCCTCCATGATCCTTTCAGCTTCTTTGATTGCTGAACTGCTTTATCCAGTAAGAAAGGTCCTCCCCCACCGGTCACTCCCCATCCCCTCACACACGCCTTGTTAAAAATATTTTTAGCAGCTCAGCTATTCACATTGACCGGGATCCGTGGATAAATAAAATACCAAAAACTAGTTTCCAACTATATAAGGTTTCTCTCCCAAGTGGACTGTTTGATGGCTAAGTAGACAAGCACTCTGAGTCCCCTTCCCCATTTCCAGCCCGGACAGCTTCTTCCACATGTGGATTCAATGGTGGTGCTTAAGTAAACTACAGTAAGGGTCTTTTCACACTCTTGGCATTTAAGAAATTTATCACGTGTGGGTAATCTGGTGGAGCTTAAGGTTAGCACTATAATAAAAGCCAATTCCACACTTCTAGCACTTAAAGGGTTTCTTGCGTGTGGGTTCTCTGTTGGCTCTTAATTAAGGCTACCACTGCCAGTGAAGGTCAATCCACACTCCTGGCATTTATAGGGTTTCTCCCCTGTGTGGATTCTCTGGTGCCTCTTAAGGTGACCACTGTCATTGAAGGTCATTCCACACTCCTGGCATTTAAAGGGTTTCTCCCCTGTGTGGGATCTCTGGTGGCTCTTAAGACTTCCACTGTGAGAGAAGGTCATTCCACACTTCTGGCATTTATAGGGTTTCTCCCCTGTGTGGGTTCTCTGATGGTTCTTAAGACTCCCACTCTGAGTGAAAGTCATTCCACACTCCTGGCATTTATAGGGTTTCTCCCCTGTGTGGGTTCTCTGATGGTTCTTAAGACTCCCACTCTGAGTGAAAGTCATTCCACACTCCTGGTATTTAAAGGGTTTCTCCCCTGTGAGGATTCTCTGGTGGCACATAAGGCTACCAGTGAAACTGAAGACCTTTCCACACTCCTGGCACTTATTAGATTTTTCCCTTGTGTGGATTTGATGGTGATTGATAAGATGGCTAATTAGAGTGAAGGTCTTTCTACATTGCTGGCACTGAGAAGATTTCTCCCGCATGTGGATTCTGTGATGGGGTCTAATTTTGTTCCTGGTACTGAAGCTTTTTCCACACTCCAGGTACTTATAGGATTTCTCTGCTTTGTGGATTTTCTGGTGGGTCTGAAGTGTGGCACGTCTCACCACTCTGTTGGTTCTTTGCAGTGAAAACTGAGTCTGCTCCCAATTTCTACCAACCTGGTCCCAATTGGATGCTGTTGAAATAAAAAAGAAATGCTGTAAGGAACCAAAGGAAGAAACTGCAGCTAATTGGGGGCTGTGATTTCAATACTTCAGGTGGCCCTGAATCAGGAGCGAGCGTGGCTTCTAAGAGGGAACTGTGAAGTGTGGCTTGGCCCTTTTGATGGCCCTCACCACTAGGAGAAGGATCTAGAGCAGGCAGCATGTACTTGAAAACGGTCAGTAGTTTTTACATTCATCTGGGTCACCAGATCTCTGTTAGGTTCGATTCTGCAGGTATTGGTTCACTTTCCCCCCTAGGAACAGATGTCTTCCTCTGGGAAGGGAAGCAAGGTCTGGTTGGGCTCCAGGTATTGGCCCTGGATTGAGGGGTGCTGCAGTAGTTCTACTTCAGACTTGGTTCTCCATGACTGGTTGGGATTAGTCCTCGTCATTCTTGGTTTGGGCCCACAGAGCTTCTGCCTCTGGGCTTGTCCTTATTGTCACAAGGACACAAAGAGTAGAACTTTGGGGTGCCCTTTGGGGTGCCCACTCTCCTCTGACGCCCTTGAGCCCCTTTGGGACTTCTCTGGGAGAGCGACAGGTTAGGGACAACTCTGGAGGGGCACTGCCTTTTGCTGCCTGCAGAGTGAGCACCCATGTCATCAGTCCCCAATGCGCATCCACCCCTGATGCGCAATAAACCCCACATCTGCAACTTCCCCCATGTTCATCCAGCCCATGCGCATCCACCCCCACACACATCAATCCCAATGTGTAACATCGCCATGTGTAAAATCCCCCCATGCGCATCAACCCCATGCGCCTCTGTCCCTCATGTGCATCATCCCCCTATGTGCATCATCACCCATGTGCAATCCCCCCATGCACAGCATCCTCCTCATGCTCAACTCCCACATGCATAGCATCCTCCTCAGTGCTACCCGTCCCTCCGAACAACATCTCCGTAGTGCACCAGCCTCCAAATTGGCTGGATGTTGGTCAGTCTTCCATGTTAAATATAGGTCAAAAACACATTGCACCCCTTTTCAGCCCCTTAAGGGTTGAATTTCTCCATATTGGTTCGTGGTGGGTGTTCATGTGATAGAAGGAACACCCTTCCCAACTTTCATGCTTCTTGGTTCAGGGGTTGGGGCAGAGCATCCATCAGTCACCAATTCTTCAATGCAAAGTATAGGGAGGAAAATGCATTGTGCCACATTTCACCTCATTCCAATTGGAATTTCTGAAAACCGATTCTTAGTGCTCCCCTCGGTCATGGAAGGAACACCCACCCCAAATTTCACGCTTCTTGGCAGGGCGTTGATGAGTGAGTGACTGAGGGAGTGACTTTTCATCTATATATATATAAGAGAAAAGTCACTGACTCACTCACTCACTGACTCACTCACGCATCACCGCCCTGCCAAAACCGGTGGGCCTAGAAGCATGAGATTTGGGGTGGGTGTTCCTTCCATGACCGAGGGGTGCACTAAGAACCGGTTTTTGGAAATTCCAACCGGAAGGGGGTGAAAAGGGGCGCAACGCGTTTTCTTCCCTATACTTTGCATTGAAGAATTGATGACTCATCAACCTTCCCCCCCAACTGCTGCGCCTGGAAGCATGGAATTCTGGGAGGGATCCTTCTGTCACCTGAACACCCACCAAGAACCCATCTGGAGAAATTTAACCCTTAAGGGGCTGAATGGGGGCAACGTGTTTTAGTCCTATACTTAACATGGGAGACTGACCAACATCCAGCCAATTCGGTGCTCGGTGCCTGGTGCACTGGGGGGGATATTGTTTGGAGGAAGAGGTTGCACTGGCGAGGATGTTGCGCACAGGGAGAAGTTGCGCACGGGGAGAAGTTGCGCACTGGGAGAAGTTGCGCACGGGGGGAAGTTGCGCATGGGGTATTGATGCGCATGGGGGGATTGTGTATGGGGAAATGTTACTCCCGCTTTTTGCTAGTATCTATATATATAAAAGAGAAAAGTCACTCACTGACTGATTGACTGATTCACTGACTGACTCATCACCGCCCTGCCAAAACTGCCCGCCCTAGAAGCATGAAATTTGGGGTGGGTGTTCCTTCCGTGATGGAGGGGTGCACTAAGAACCGTTTTTTGGAAATTCCAACCAGAAGGGGGTGAAAAGGGGCGCAACGCGTTTTCCTCCCTATACTTTGCATTGAGAATTGCTGACTCATCAACGTTCCGCCCCAACTGCTGGGCCTGAAGCATGGAATTCTAGGAGGGATCCTTCTTTCACCTGAACACCCACCAAGAACCATCTGGAGAAACTTAACCCTTCAGGGGCTGAAAAGGGGGCAACCTGTTTCTGTCCTATACTTAACATGGGAGACTGACCAACATCCAGCCAATTTGGTGCTCAGTGCCTGGTGAACTGGGGGATGTTTTCTGGAGGAAGAGGTTGCACTGGGGAGGATGCTGCGCATGGGGGGAAGTTGCGCATGGAGGAAAGTTGCGCATGGGGGAAAGTTGCGCATGGGGGAAAGTTGCATATCGGCGGATGATGCGCATGGGGAAAGTTGCGCTTGAGGGGATGATGCCCATGGGGGAAGTTGCGCATGGGGGGATGATGCGCATAGGGGATGATGCGCATGGGGGAAAGTTGAGCATGGAGGAAAGTTGCGGATGGGGGATGATGGGCATGGGGGAAAGTTGCACATCGGCGGATGATGCGCATGGGGGAAGTTGCACATGGGGAAAAGTTGCGCATGGGGGAAAGTTGCACATCGGCGGATGATGCGCATGGGGAAAGTTGCGCTTGAGGGGATGATGCACATGGGGGAAGTTGCGCATGGGTGGAAGTTGCGGATGGGTGGATGATGCGCATGGGGGATGATGTGCATGGGGAAAGTTGAGCATGGAGGAAAGTTGCGGATGGGGGATGATGCGCATGGGGAAGTTGCGCATGGGGGAAGTTGCGCATGGGGGAAGTTGCGCATCGGCGGATGATGCGCATGGGGAAAGTTGCGCTTGAGGGGATGATGCACATGGGGAAGTTGCGCATGGGTGGAAGTTGCGGATGGGGGGATGATGCGGATGGGAGATGATGCGCATGGGGGAAAGTTGAGCATGGAGGAAAGTTGCGGATGGGGGATGATGCGCATGGGGAAAGTTGCACATCGGCGGATGATGTGCATGGGGGGAAGTTGCACATGGAGGAAAGTTGCGCATGGGGGGAAAGTTGCACATGGGGGAAAGTTGCACATCGGCGGATGATGCGCATGGGGAAAGTTGCGCTTGAGGGGATGATGCACATGGGGAAGTTGAGCATGGGTGGAAGTTGCGGATGGGGGGATGATGCGCATGGGGGATGGTGCGCATGGGGGAGTTGAGCATGGGGAAAGTGGTGCATCGGCGGATGATGCGCATGGGGAAAGTTGCACATGAGGGGATGATGCACATGGGGGAAGTTGCACATGGGAGGATGATGCACATGGGTGGAAGGTTGTGCTTGGGGGAAAGTTGCGCATGGGCGGATGATGCTATGGGGAAAGTTGCGCTTGAGAGGATAATGCACATGGGGAAGTTGCGCAAGGGTGGAAGTTGCGCATGGGGGAATGATACACATGGGGGGATGATACGCATGGGGGGATGATACGCATGGGGGGATGATACGCATGGGGGTTGATGCACATGGGGAAAGTTGTGCATGGGGAACTTGCGCATGGGGAGAAGTTGCGCATGGGAAGAAGTTGCGCATGGGGAAGTTGGGTATGGGGAAGTTGGGCATGGGGGGAAGTTGGGCATGGGGGGAAGTTGGGCATGGGGGGATGATGCACATGGGGAAGTTGCGCATGGGTGGAAGTTGCACATGGGGGATGATGAGCATGGGGGAAGTTGCGCATGGGGGAAAGTTGTGCATCGGCAGATGATGCGCATGGGGAAAGTTGCGCATGACGGGATGATGCACATGGGGGATGATGCGCGTGGGGAAAGTTGTGCATGGGGGATGATGCGCATGTGGGGAAAGTTGCGCATTGGGGGAAGTTGCGCATTGGGGAAGTTGCGCATGAGGGGACGTTGCACATGGGGGGATAATGCGCATGGAGGGACGATGCGCATGGGGTGTTTCTGCACCATGGGGGGATGGCATAGGGAGAAATGTTACACCCGCAACGCGGGTACGCTTTTCGCTAGTATATTTATGAAAGAGAAAAATCACTGACTCACTCACTCACTCATTCATCAACGCCCTGCCAAAACTGGTGGGTCTAGAAGTGTCAAATTTGGGGTGGGTGTTCTTTCCGTGATGGAGGGGTGCACTAAGAACCGGTTTTCGGAAATTCCAACCAGAAGGGGATGAGATGGGGCGCAACGCATTTTCCTCCCTATACTTTGCATTGAAGAATTGATGACTCATCAACATTCCACCCCAACCCCCGGACCTAAAAGCATGAAATTCTGGGAGGGGGTTCCTTCTGTCACATGAACACCCACTAGAACTGATGTGGAGAAATTTAACCCTTAAGGGGTTGAAAAGGGGTGCAACATGTTTTTGTCCTATACTTAACATGGAAGGCTGACCAACATCCAGCCAATTTGGTGCTCGGTGCCTGGTGCAGTGGGAGGGATGTTGTTTGGAGGGAGGGGTTTCACTGGGGAGGATGCTGCGCATGGGGTGTTGCGCATGAGGGGTGTTGCACATGGGGAGATGATGCACATGGGGGATTGTTGCGCATGGGGGGTTGTTGCGCATGGGGGGATGTTGCGCATGGGGATTTATCGTGCACAGGGGATGTTGCACATGGGGGTTTGATGCTTATAGAGGAGTGATGCGCATGGGGGGATTTTGCACATGGGGGGATGTTGCGCATGGGGTTTGATGCTTATAGTGGACTGATGCGCATGGGGGATGTTGCTCATGGGGGGTTGATGTGCATAGTGGGTTGAAGTGCGTGAGGGATTGATGCGCCACAGGGGCATGGCGCATGAGGGATTTTAATTCCCACAACACAGGTATGCTTTTTGCTAGTTTTTTATATATAAGATATGTAATAAATTTTATGTATTTAAATTGAATAATAAACAATATAGTGTTTAAATTAAGCAAATGAATTCAATATACACTCACGTTAAGGTTTTAAGAGTGGTTTGTTTGATAGATTATTATTACTGATTTATATGCCACCTTCCTTCCCAAAAGCGAACTCAAGATGGCTTACAGCAATCTTTTTTATATATATAAGAGAAAAATCACTGAATGACTCCCTGATTCACTGACTCATCGACGCCCAACCAAAACCAGTGAGCCTAGAAGTGTGAAATTTTGGGTGGGTATTCCTTCCATGACTGAGGGGTGCACTAAGAACTGGTTTTCGGAAATTCCAACCAGAACGAGGTGAAATGGGGCACAATGCATTTTCCTCCCTATACTTTGCATGTGGGGCCATGAGGCTTAGCAGCAACTATGACCACATCATGCAGCCTGACCACCAACTCCCCTTATCAATATAGGTTCTTACTCAGGGCATAGATCCATTAAAAATTCCTCCTTACCTACAAAGATTACGTTTTCCTTATTATCTATCGTGATGGCCTCATACAGGCACCTCTGGCTTGGGTGTAGCAGTGCCCACTCTTCACTGCTGAAATGCAGCGCTATCTCCGCAAATGAAATCGGGGTCTGAAAGAAAGAAGAGAAATACTCTCTTAGGAAGTCAGCCAAGGTCATGTCTGCAGGCAGAGGAAAGAAGTGTGGAATATCTGTGAGCTTCCTGCCTGTGAGCAAGAGGTGGGCAATGTCACCCTTAAACTACATAGAGAGACTCTGACCCTGACCCTAACATGCACCCACAATGGAGTACTAAAGACAACTGGTAGATTAAAAGGAGAGGGAAGAGGAACTCCTCTGAAGGGGAAGGGCAGAGCAGAGAGGAGGAAATTCAGGGGAAGGAGATAGATTTTCTGGGCTTTTCAGAGGAACCCTAGAGAAGGAGAGAAAGACGGTGAGATACAAGGAAAGGAGAAAGTCAAGGGGTTAGTAGGAAGGAATTCACTAAAGCAGAGATGTCCAAACATTTTAGCAGGAGGACCACATTATCTCTCTGAGACTGTTGGGGGCTGGAAAAATGATTTACATTTCAAATTTGAATACATTTACATATAAGATTGTTTTAGACACAGATCTGGAGGATTACACGGCTTGACTATGGACCGGTTGGAATGTCTTGCCATGGGCCACACTGAAGCTCGCTGTGGGCCACCTCTAGCCCTGGACCAGGGTTTGGACACCCCTGCAATATAGTCTTAATAGTCCAGACTGCAGTTGGGAATGTTACAGGAGAGAAGACCAAGCTGACCCCAGAAAATGTCCCTTACTTGGCCTGGATGAGGAGCAGCCATGTCTGTCCTGCAACAGGGTTTGTTCCCTTCAATTCTGATTCTCTGTTAGGAAAGAAAAGAGACTGCATGAAGTTTTGAACCTTTGCATACTTGCTTCATAGACACCCTCAAATTCCTGTCCACTAATTTAGGGGACAGTTGTAGAGGAGATGGGCATCGGCAGCTGGAGCAGGTTCTCTCTAAAATGGACATCTTAATAAGAGGAAATAAAGAAATGGGAAAAAAATATACAAAAGCTTCAGGGAGAAATGATTGACATCAAAACAAGCCTAAGTAAAACAGATGATAGGATACAACAACTGGAAGATTTTCAAGGAGAAGTGATAAAGCAACATCAGAAGGCAGATGACCTACCCAAAAAAAATCATTTATTTGGAGGATAATTTGAGATGCAACAATATCAAAATAAGGAATTTTGAACATAGGACAGAAACTGATTTGAAACCTGAAGTGATGGAGTGGATTAACTCTATTATGAATTGCCAACATTTGGTTGAGGATGATATTGAGAGAATACATTTTATTGGGAATTTAAAAAGAGTTCAAGACCTATAATATTGAAGTTTTTAAATTATGTTAAGAAAGAACAGTTTCTTAAGGTCATTAAAGAAAAGCCTGAACTGCTAGTTTACAGATCAAACTCAGTTCAGATCTATCAAGATTTAAGTTTTGAAACTATACAGTGGAGGTGAATGATGAAACCCATCATCTCAATTTTGATTAAGAATGGTAAGAGATATAACTGTGGCCACCCTGTCTTTCTAAAAATATGGAAAGATGGAATTTTGCATAAAATTTATTCCTATGAAGATGGCAAGAACTTGATGATGGCACAGGGGCTCTGGCAAGAAGACGGGAGTGACAAGCAAGTAGATACTTAAAGATTGATAATTTGGTAGAGAAGAGACTCTCATCTCATCTGGAAGAGACTATTGGATGTTATTGACTATGTGGAGATTGCCTCTTCCTTCTTTCTTTCCTTTTGGAACTTTTGGAATCTTTGGAGAGTTGGAACTTTGGAGATTGCCTCTTCCTCCTTCTTTCTTTCGGAACTTTGTTTTGTTTGGGATGAGGTTTAAGGCGGAAAAAATAATAATGAAAAAATAATAATAAAAATAAAAATAAGATGCTAAAATGAAAAAAAGATGTCAAATGGGAATAAAAAAAGGAAAGCATTAAAATACATATATACAGGTGGGGTGGAATGGGGGAAGGCTTGGCCAAGATTCATGCCGGAGTGGTTGGCATTTCCCCCCTCCCAGAGCTTGTGTCAAACTTTAGTGAGACACAGGGAAACGGGAGGGTGGAAAAGAACTTATATGTGGGGATGGAAGTTAGGGACAGGAAATTAGATGTAGGGGATTTTTTCTTTTTTAGATGATTTTGTTTTTGTTATTGTCTTGTGGAATACACAAAGGGACCAAATAGGAGACAGAAGATGGAACGGGTATGGGGAAAGACATAAAGGTAGCGACTTTGAATGTGAAAAGCCCAGGGTCGGTATTGAAGAGAAGGATAGAACTATTATTGAAGAGGAGTAAAGTAGATATTATCTATCTACAGGAGACACATCAACTAAAGGACGGAGTTAACGAATTGAAGTTACAAAATATTCACATTTATGAAAAGACATTTGGGACCTCTAAATCTAAAGGTGTAGCAATAGTAATATCTAAACAGTGTGAATTTGCGGTAAAAGAAGTAATAAAAGAAAGTAACGGTAGATATTTGATAATTCAAGGGCAAATGGGGGAAGATTATACATTAGTGGATGTTTATGCACCAAATACAAATCAAGGAGAATTTTATAAGTTTGTGATTATGGAAAAGGTTAAGAAAGGGTATGTGATTATGGCAGGGGATTTCAATATGGTTTTGGATAAAATGAAGGATAAGTCGGTATATAAGAAAGATGAATTGAATAAAACAGGTACCCTCCTGAGTAAAATGATAAAAATTACAGATCTAAAAGACATATGGAAAGAACTGAGGCGGAATGAAAGAAGGTTTACATATTATTTTTCTGTTCATAATAGCTATTCTAGAATATATTTTATGTTTATATCACAAAGCTTAATATCAAAAGTAGTTGATATGAATATTGATGTGATAAAGATAACAGATCACGCATTGATGAGCTTAGAATTGAAAGTAAAGAAGGACTATAAAGAAGCTATGGAGAATATACTCCAAGATTTTCCAACATATAGAAGTTGTGGATAGAGTTAAAAAAGAATGGCTGGAAATATGGTCAATTAATGAAGCAAGTGGTAATAAAATAGGATTGTTATGGAATACTATGAAAGCAGATATGAGAGGAATTGCAATAAGAGAATCTTGTAGGTTTAAAAAATTGAGGGAAGAAAATATAAAAAATAGAAGAATCATTAAGGAATTTAGGGCACAATCCAGAGTAACTATGGGGAGTCCTTGCTCAGGTGTAAGAAAAATTTGCTCTGGATTGCAATATGAATTTCCCATAGGTTTTCACTAGATGGTGCAGTAACTACGGGTACACGTAATGTCTCTTATGTGCTCCCATAGTTACTCTGGATTGTGGGGTCAGAAAGTAAATATTTTATAGAGATAATAAAAATTGTTAGAGATTCAAGCGAAACGAAAAGAATTAGAAAGTGCAGAGATGGAAAAGTTTCAGAGCTATTTAATATATACTAAGAGGAATTTCTTTGAATATAGCAATAAAAATTCAAAGCTCTTAGCTAGAACAGTTCAAACTAAAAAGTCAAAAAATATAATTGGAATGGTTAAAGATAAAATGGGAAAGAACTGTAGCTTAATGAAAGAAAAAATAAAGATACTGCAAGAATTCTACCAAAATCTATATAAGAGCAATAGTGCATCAAAAGAAGATATAGAAAATTATATTGAAGAAAATGTCAAGATTAAACTATCAGAGAATGATAGAAGAGATTTAGATAAAGAGATAAAAGATGAAGAGATTATACAGATTATTAATAAATTAAAAAATGGTAAAACTCCAGGTTTGGATGGAATGGGAGCAGAATATTACAAAAATTTTAAATCAATACTGATCCCTAAGTTAAAAATTCTTTACAATCAGATATAGGAAGGAGAGAGAATACCAGATTCTTGTAAACTTTCATTAATAACTCTTATTCCAAAACCCAATAAAGATTTAACAGACCCAAGCTCATGTAGACCCATTTCATTATTGAATCAAGATGCAAAGATTTTTACTGCAATACTTGCGAATAGAATGAATAAATTTATTACAAATTATATTAAAGAAGATCAGAACGAATTCTTAGAGGGTAGGTAAATGGAGAATTTGACGAGGAGGGTCTTGAATATTATACATAATATAGAAAAAACAAATTAAAGGCAGGTATTCTATCATTAGACATATTTGATTGTGTAGAATGGCCAGCATTAAAAATTTTGTTAAAGGGTTGGGATTTTGGGAAGAAATTTAGGGAGAAATTATATATGGAAAATATTTCTGTGGGATGATGGGATGACAGAATAGATAGCCCTAGGCCAAGGCACTAGACATGGTTGCCCTCTTTCTCCAGTCTTGTTTTGTTTAATTATCGATATTAGCAAATGTAATAAGGAATGACAATTCAATTGAAGGGATGGGGGAAAAGAATAAAATAAAGATTAATTTATTTGCTGATGAGTCCTTATTGACAGTGAAAAAACTGTTAGAAAGTATAGATAAAATTAAAGTTCATCTGGAAAAATAACTGGATTGTGTTTAATTTGGCAAAAATCTGAAATAATGTTGTTTAACAATAATAAAACAGAACAGGAAGGGTTCATTGAAAAACATGATATGAAGATATGTAAATCAGTTAAATATTTAGGTATAGACAAACCCATGAGACATTACGTGCACGCATAGTTACTGTACCACCTAGTGAAAACCTATGGGAAATTCATATTGCAATCCAGAGCAAATTGTTCTTACACCAGAGCAAGAACTCCCCATAGTTACTCTGGATTGCACCCTTAGTAAAAAAAAAATTCAAAAAATGAAGGAATATAATTATAATAAATTAAAGGAAGTAATTAAAAAGAAATCACAGGAATATAGTGGTGTTAAACTTTCCTGGTTTGGAAGGATTGCTTGGATAAAAATGAAAATTTTTACCAAAAATTAATTTTTAATTTAGAATTTTAATTTAATTTTTTAATTTTTAAGGAATTAAATTACATATGTGAAAAAGATATATAGAGTTCTGTGCTGAAATTGCTTTGTTATCAATATTTGGGAATGTGGAAGATGATGATTAAAGAATTGATAACCAATTTATTAACAGCAGCTAGATTGATAATAGCTAGGCAATGGAAATCAAAAACTGAATTTCAAATTGAAGATTGTTATAAGGAAATATGGAATATAGCTATAAATGATAAATTAACTTGTAATCTAAAGGTTAGGAAAGGAGAGTTGAAAAAGGACAATTTTTATGAAATATGGGGCAGATTTTTTGGAATACGTGCTAACAAGAGAAAAAGGAAAAGCTCCAAATCAAGAATCAATGCAATTCTGGAAAAGAGGACAATAGAAAAAAAGATGAAGAAGATTATAGTAAAAAGTCCTGTTAATGGTGGTGGGAAGCACAGTTAAATTGTATATTTATTTATGTATTATATGTTTATGTATTATATGTTTATGTATTATATGTTTAAAAAAAGCAGGCCTCCATCAGTCTTGAAAGACTATGGTATGCTCTGCGCGGCATACGAAGCATGAAAGCCTGGGTTGGATTGTTACGGAGGATAGGCTGTTACCCAAGCAGCAAATCCCCCCTCTCCACGCCACTGAATTAGTCCAATGGAAAGGCAGAGCCAATACGATTGGATCCAGCTGCATCGCAGAGCTGGGCTAAGGACAGGAGCTCACCCTGTCTTGTGGGGCCGACCCGGGAATCGAACCCTGGTCTGCTGGTTTACAGGCACAGCGTATTTACCGCTTGCGCCACAGCCCTTTAGATTATATGTTTATGTTTATATAATATAACAAAGAAATGTAAAAAAAAGAAATAGGTAATCTGAAAAAAGAAGGAAATGTGGGGGTTATCATGACTAGGAAGAGCTTTCAGAGGAGTACTGGCATCCCCCACTTATTGTACAGGTAGACTGGAACATTGACCAAAAGTAACACTGATGAAAAGTGGAACTCAGTTTTTTTAGCTTGCAAATGCAAAATGCCCACCAAAAAGACATAAATATCATTTGCAGAAGCCTAAATAACACATATTTATTAACACAGAGACAAAATTCATCACAAATTATACTAAGATAAAGGCATATGTGACCCCTCCCCCCAAAATGATGAATTAGAGAGTCTCCCTGCTTAAAACCAGACTTTTAAGAGTGACAAAAGAACAAAGCAACCAAAAATGGGTGGGAGAAAGTGGGTGAGCCCTTTATTTCCTGTCCACACTCTGCTTCTGTCTCCCTCTCTCTGCATGATCAAGAACCTGCCACTTCCATGCTTGGGTGGGCCTTCTTGGCACTCCTTCTTCCAGGCCTTCCCTCTCTCTCTGGGCTCAGATCTTCCCACTCCTTCTTCTCCAGCCTCTAGCAAGGCCTCCTCCTCCCCCTGCAGTCACAGCAGGGCCTCTTAGGAAATGCAGTCCCAAGACCCATTGCACTTAATTAGAGGGGTTTTTTCCAGTGATAGTGAAAGCAAAACATACCCCTCCTTTTAGGGTCTCCTTTGCACAGGTCCTGCTCTTCACACAGCATGCTAGTTTTTGCAGCAGGCACTGAAGACTGCAGAGGGGGAGATGGAAAGTGCAACCTTCTCTCAGCTCTCCTCCCTCTTCTGCTGCTTTCCTAGGCTGGCAACAGCTTCAAGCAAAGGGAAGATCAACCCATCAGAAGCCTAGTTTGGATTAACCCTCACAAGCATTTAAGAGGCCTAGAGCACAATCCTGACCATGTCTACTCCAAAGTAAGCCTCACTGTATTCAATGGGTCTTACTCCCAGGAAAATGTCTTTAGGATGCTAGATTAACAAAAGTTCTGGAAAGAAACATAGAACAAGGGTAAAGTTATCTTCTAGTACAAAACACCCTGAAACCTGCAGTCAATCAATCGATTGATTCTTCCTCTTCCTTCTCAATAATCACTCACTCAATCAATCAATCAATCAATCAAGTCCAGGAGCTGCAAGACAAGTTGCTGGGAGAAGGACATTGTTTGGATTGGGGTCTGGAGTCTGCCCATTCCCCCTCAAGATACAGTTCTTATGTCTTCATGTTTTTATTGTTTTTATCTACAGGGTTTCTTGTAAGTCCCTACCTGTCCATATATTATTACACTGGATATGTAAGATATATGGATGGATAGGGACTTATGGGCCACCCTGTAGTTTTAAATTGTATGTTATTGTCTGTTATATGTTTTAATTGCTTTAAGCCGTCTTGAGTTCCCTTTTGGGAAGGAAGGCAGGATATAAATCAATAAATAATAATATTTATTATTATCTATCAATCAAACAAACCACTCTTAAAAACTTCACGTGCATGTGTATTGATTCATTTGCTTAATTTAAACATCACATTGCTTGTTATTCAATTTAAATACATCAAATTTATTACATATAATTTATTTATATGTGTTCGATTATTATAATTTATTACACAGTGAAAACCTAAGCATGTCTACTCTGAAGTAAGTCCCATTATGTTCAATAGTATTTACTCCCAGGAATGAGTGCTTAGAATTGCAACCAGTTTATTAATTACAAGAAGGCTACATGCTAGCGGCTTACAAGGAAAAGGTGGACATGGACGTTTTTCAGGATTCAAGGCTAAAATCCAGGAGACTTCCTGGGGAGGGAAGGGGTGGGGGCACCCTAGGGAGGAACAAAGTTCCTCAAATGTAGGGCTTCCTGCCACAACTTCCCCCCATAAGTCCCCCTTGCTAGAGAAAGTATGTGAGAGGAGTCAAGAGGCAGTGGAGTTATGAGGGGAGCCCAGGCTCTATTTTCCCCACAGGCAAGCAACAAAAATGGACGGCCAAGAATTAGGTGGAAAACACACCTTGGTGCACAGCTGTGGATGGACACTGACCCCCTCACCAGCCTGCTTCTCCCTCCATTCACCCCGAGACATTCACCCCCCAACTATCACCATCCCAACTGCCTCTTCTAACGGGTCCAACTGCCATTCTAACTGACACAGATACTGTTCTTAACCACACCAGTCCAAACCAGGGTGACCAGATGCCCTCTTTCTCATGTCGCCTTATTTTTTCTCCTTCACACACACACACACACACACACACACACACACACACACACACACACAGCCATTAGAAGCTCTGACAGACTTCTTCACCATCGTTCTGCTGTAGCGCACTCCGACACTATCTACCACTGGGCTGGCCCAGTTCCAAGATAGGCCAGCCCAGTTACACCAGAAAGGCTTGGGCTGGCGTAAGTCAACTTAGGCTGGCACAAAACAGATGGACTTGGGCTGGCCTTGCAGTCAGAGGTCTTCAAGCCCTATGCATTTGGTCTAACTGTCAGTTCTGAATATGGCCAACTTAGGCCAGGTTAGCTGGGTTAATTTTCTGGCCTAAAGTCAGGTTTGCATTGCCGATGTAATAAAGTATATGTAATAGTTTTAAATTTAACAATAAGTAAAATAAGTTTAGGGGGCTGCATTGGCTTAGTGGTTAAAGCGTTGCAGAAGATTGGCTGTTGCAGGTCAACAGTTCGTGATCTAGCAGTTTAAAAACATGGAAATGCAAGTACTGTAGATAGGTACCACCTCGGTAAGAAGGTACCAACATTCCATGCGCATGGAATGGTCACCTAGAGTGACCAATGGTCTATGGTCACCTAGAGTTGGTCTCAATTAGCAGAGCAACCTACAGGGGACCCCTTTACCACCTAATATAGTTTTTAAATTTACCACATGAAAGCAATATATATCAGAGATAAGAGGGTTTTTAGGGCTGTAGTGGCTGAGCGGTTCTGACACTGTGCCTGACAACCAGCAGGCCAGGGTTTGTGACCCAGGTGTTACAAGTCTTGCCAGCTTAGACAGGCAATGCCCAAATCTTGCCAGCTTAGCAGTCTGAAATCATGCAAATGCAAGTAGATAAACAGGTACCACCTTGGTGGGAAGGTAACAGCGTTCTGTGCACCTCAGCATATAGTCTAGGGTTGCCATAGTTCTCTTCCACGAAATTGGGACAGGACCCTCTTTCTCATTTGCCAGTATGCGAACACAATCCCCCCAAATCAGTATCGACCCTGTTTTTTCCAGACATATGGCATAAAGACATGCCAGTCACATGACCACAGAAGCATCCTTGGACAACCCTGGTTCTTCAGCTTATAAATGGGGATGAGCACTGCAACTGAAACTGAAGTTGACCCACTGAAATTGGCTCACATCTCACCTAGTGGTTCCAACCCACAGTTTGAGAAACACGGGTCTAGAAAACTGTCCAAACCCTGGCCCAGGGGCCAGATGCAGACAGACAAAAGAAAATATTTATTTACCCAGCATGTAATTAGCCTGTTGAACTCCTTGCCACAGGATGTGATGATGGCATCTGGTGGAAATGCCTTTAAAAAGGGAGAAAAATCCATCATAGGCTACCAGCATGGATACATGCAAGTAGACATCGGGCACAATCCAGAGTAACTAAAGGGAGTCCTTGCTCCAGTGTGAGAACAATTTACTCTGGACTGCAATATGAATTTCCCATAGGTTTTCACTAGGTTGTGCATTAACTACCGGTGCACGTAATGTCTCTTATGTGCTTCTGTAGTTACTCTGGATCGTAGGGCTATCTCATACTGCCGGATGCAAGGGCATTAAAATACAGGTATTTTTGTTGTTTGGTATGCTTTCTGATGCAACTGGTGAGCCGCCATGAGATACAAGAAGTTGGACTAGATGGGCCTTTGGCCTGAATTAGTGGGCTGTTATTAACAATCCTCATGTTTTCAGTGGTTCCAGCCGTTTGTATGCTGGGCATTCAGAGCCTTGGCAGGAGTAGGATCAAGCCTTAAAATGTAAATCCCTTTGACCTTGGAACTTTGTGGATTAAACACTCTTTCTATGCTCTGGATTGGTTGGAGGAAATAAACCTGGAAGGCAGTTGAATGAGAAAATCACACAAGAGCTATAAATCCTTCTAGTCTGGGGAATCAAATAAGACCAGAATGCCAATCCCATACCTGAGACAAAGTTCCAACTAGTTCTGGGGATCCAGGGTCTTTAATAGAGTCCCCAACAGTGGCCCCTTCCCACCCTGATGGTACATTGGGTGCAATCTCTGCCACTGGGACTGAGGGTTTAAGGATCATCCTGGTCAGCTGAGCCATCAGATGGGCACAGTTCATGCTCAACCTGTCTGATCCCTGACACTACCAATATATATTGTAGACCCAGTGGCGTAGCTAGAGACGTGTGGAGGGGGCAGTCTGCCCCAGGTACCACCCATAGGGAGGAGACTCTGGAAGGGTGACCAACATCATGACATAAAGGAATGGAGCAACCCCATCATGTCGTATACCATTGGATTTGTATGGAATAGCATAATCCAGTGCAAAAATCCATTGCTGAATATCTCCTTCCTATCAAACGTTATTACCAAAAAAACTAAAAAAAAATTGCATAATACTGAAAATAATTAAATAATTTTGTTGTGAGGGGGTGTAAAAAAATTTATGGGCTGGACTGATGGCCTAGCCAGATGACCTAACTACACCACTGTGCAGACCTACAATTTGAGCAAGCTTTTGTTGACGTTCTCTACGTACTCAGCTAAACTGGACTGAAATCAATGTTCACATTAAATGAATATATTTGAGCATTTAAGTACCTTTTTAAATATAGCGGCTCTCAAACATTTTGCTGCTTTCAAACCACTGAAGTTGACCGTAGGTGGTTCTTACAGTATGAATACCACTTCTGCTTTCTATTGATATATAGTTCATTGATTTTGTGCTCATAAAGCACTGCAATCTAAAACAATTCTGTCTCCTGCAAAGATTTACATGCAAGAAATCTACTTAAGCAATAAAGTCTAACTATATTTGTTTTAAAAATCAGTAGCAATGTTCATTCTAAAACTGACCATGGAATAACATCTCTCAATGTGCCTTCTCCCTGACAAGAACAAGAAATATTCTTCAGCAACAATGGGATCATGGAACTGTACAACATAAATCAGAGCCATAACTAGATTAATTTAGGGCATGGTAATTAGAAGATAAAGTGCATGAATATTAGGTTATAAAATTATTGGCATGAATTTATTAAAACACAGTTCAACAGTCAGGGTGGAATAAAAGCTAATTTGCAACTGGTTGTAATGGGCTTGGAATCCGCTTTCATATTATAAGAAAGTTCAAATACAGTAGGGAGAGAGTGTAATACAATAAAGCAGTAACTCAGGGGGCTGATTGGAATAATGAGATGCATTTCAATGAGCCCTGGTGGGCAATGTATTCTTTTATTACAACAAGGCCCATAAACAGAAAAAACTGCTGAAAATATGCCACATGAAACGGCATTGCCATGGAGATTTAGAGGGCTGTCGGAAGGAGGCATTTGAAGGTGCAAATGCCACTGTTTTCTAGTCTCATAAAATTCACGCCGAGTTTGATGTACAGGTGCATTGTTTGTTGACTCTCCATATTATTTTAAGCCCGCATAATGGATCAAATCCTTGTCCTCCAATTGGGAGCCCCCCCCCCCCCCAGGAAAAAAGCAGGCCTCCATCAGCCTTGAAAGACTATGATATCATGTTCGGCGCTGCATTCGCTGCATGCGAAGCACGAAAGCCTGGGTTGGATTGTTATGGAGGATAGGCTGTTACCCAAGCAGCAAATCCCCCCTCTCCACACCACTGAATTAGTCCAGTGGAAAGGCAGAGCCAATACGATTGGATCCAGCTGGCATCGCAGAGCTGGGCTAAGGACAGGAGCTCACCCTGTCTTGTGGGGCAGAGCCGGGTCTTGAACCCTGGCCTGCTGGTTAACAGGCACAGTGACTTAAGCACTTGCGCCATCCACAGCCCACTAGGAGCCCCAAAGCATGTGCCATTAAATCCTCGTCCTCCAACTGGAGTCCCTAAACATGTGCCATTTCTACATTTGTGCTGATCTAGCTGGTCTAGCTGGTAACCTGTCACAGCTGATCTAGCTGGTAACCTATCATTATGTTACCTTGAGTTGCTTCTGCTGTTCTCTGGAGACCTCCTGTGGTCTGGATGAGAGAATTTCTTCTTGTACAAAGAGAAGCACAGCATTTTCCACACCTAAAGTAAAATTTCCTTCACAGGCTAAAACCTCAATTGCGTCTTTCCGATTCACACCTTGTAAATATTTTTTTTCTTTTATCTCTTATGGAAGCAAAAGTAAAATTATTCATTAACACATTTTTTATATAACAACCTTTTCCAAGGAGCTCGGGGTATATCTAGTTCCTCCCCTCTCACAACAACCCTATGAGGTAGGTAAGGCTCAGAAAAAGAGAGAGAGAGGCCCCACCAGGATGGATCACAGCTGAGCAGGAATTTGGATCTTCCAGGTCTAAAACCAACTCCAAATTAAATAAGGATGGCATCAGAGTTTAGTCAAACTAGCCTGTATCTAACTGGTCAACATGGCTAGGTTAACTCCCATTAAATATCAGTAACAGTGGTCATTTGATTGCCGACACCATAACTATGGTTCCCCGTGCACTGCAGTCCCCCATATGTAGTTCAGCACAGAGGAAGTGACACACGTGGGCTGATGCAACATGTCCTGCTTTCCTTCCCAGCAAAAATTCATGTAAGTATTCATGTAAGTAAATACTGCAACACATTTTCTAACCTGCTGAGGTTGCAGCTGAAGTTGTGTTATGAGAAATTTAATCATGTGCCAAAGCTTCTGTGCAGTTACAATGCATCAGTGCACTGTGGCTTCACAGTGTTATTGCAGTATTGACATCACAGCTACCTGGTGTAGTTGCATCTCTAAAACAAGCTTGGCATGGGGCTAACCTATCTCTGGATAGGAACTGAGCATCTAGCATGCACATCACTCTGAGCCTCTGACAGATAAGAGATGTCTACCAAACATATAAAAACTGACATGCTCTCTGTTTTACAATAATTGTGTGGAAGCATAACTCAGTATTGAAAGCTGGAATTTCTTGCTTATGATCGGATAAATTTTATCAGAATTGCAATACAATTGCAATTCATAAAACAGCCAGAAATGTGACAGAATAAAAAATGAATTCACATAATCACATAACATTAGCCTGGAGTTTTTAACTTATTTATCTAGAAGTGGAAAAAAAATTATAGGAGTGCAGGCACACTGGGTGATGCACCCAGGGGTGTGACACCATTCCACACCGAAATTTTTAATTCCTTCCTATTTTCAAATAATATCATCATGCTGCTTATCAATGTGTAATTTCATGCACAATAAAATGAAACAAACCACATAGAAATATCTCTATTCCATAAAATTTGTATTAAAAAAATCAGCGGGAACCAAATCCCACATTTGGTGAGGCAAACCCTAATAATACCACTGGCTCTGGCAATATCAGTTACATTTAACTTTGGAAATACATTAGATAAATTAGATAAAAGTTAGATAAGTGATGAAATTGGTTTTCTCATGAAAGAAAAGTAATTTGTTCAGGATTTTGCTTAGGTATCTGAATTTAAAAAACAGGTATCTAAGAAATAGGTATCAATATTCAATGTATATAAATATATCAGAAATGTTGGACTCATTTACCCATCTAGATGTTTATTCCCCTGAAACTCATTCTAATATTTAAGTTGATTTAGTAATCAGAAGAAGTCAAGAAACTTGAGAAGTCTGAAGATGAATGGATTGTGTCCTAAGAAAACAAGAATTCCTACTCAAATGAATGGAACTTCAGCTAACCACCATGAACTTTTATGTTAATGGTGTGCAATAATGACTAATTTTTGTTGGATCCAAGCTAACAGCTTTTTTTGTGGGGGGTAAAAAATGGACAGGATGACAAATTTCATTATTGAAATTATTCTTCAAAGTTAATTATCACTGGTTTATTAGTATTTGCTTTTGCTGCCAGGAGTGGCCCCAATAGAAAGGGGAAGGGCAGCTTGCATGATATGTTGAGGTGTCCTTCAAAACCTAGTGCTGTGCCCTCTGTAGTTATGCTACTTCATGCACACATACGAAAAATGACACAATTTCAAAAATTTCAAATAAAAAAATTGAAAATTGATTTAAATGGGAGCATATATATAAAAAAGAACTTCTAGCAGATGCTGCAAAGGTCCCTGTATTCCCCCATTTACTTTTCTAACTTATAGAAATTGTAACTTTTATAACTCATAGAAATTTGCAGTTTGTAATAATCCAAAATAATCCATCCAAAGTGGAGATAGGAGTCTGGTGTTTGTCCACGTTCCAGATTTCTGGGTAAGGCATGAGCCAAATGTAAACAGGACAAAGGTTGCTGGCAGAAGAGCAATGTGTTTAGAACCAGTGGCATAGCTAGAGGGGAGGTAAAGCACTAAGGCTACAATCCTAAAGACACTTTCCTGGGAGTATTCTTCATTCAACACAGTGGGCTTAATTTTGAGTAGACATGCTTAGGATTGCACTGGGGGTCCCACTTGTATGCTTCTGTGAGGCTCCCTGAAAAATATAGTGCTTTGTACCCCTTTAGCAACACCACTCTACATGTACCACTCTACATGCACCACTCTATATGTACGTTATAACCGGAGATAAGGAAAAACCCCCCTTTAAATGTAGGACATGCAAGAAAAATGTGGTACATGATAAAAATAAAAGCTAAAAACACTCATATATATTGATTTCATGTTGTTAATTTAAACACTATTAATTATAGCCCAATCCTATGCCTATCCACTTAAATGAAAATCCCATTATAATCAACGGAACTTACTCCCAGGAAAGTGTGAATAGGATTGCACGCATAGTAATATATGTATTAAATGTAGGACATCCCCTTAAATGTAGGACACTTTATAACATAAACCTGCTGACTGGCCAAATCCACAGGAATACGAGGCCTCCAGCTGGCCAAACTGCTGCAGGACAGCATGCTCACTTGACTGGTGTAGTTGTGCCATATCCTCAGGCTAGCCTAAAATTTAGAACTTTTTCTTTTGTTTCAGTTTTTACTCTGGTTTATTGTGGGCCCTATGGGTCTACTCAGATTTATTCCTGTTCTTGAGGTGGCCTCACTTTGAGGAGCTGTGAGGGGGCATGTCTGCCCTGGATAGAGGCTGCGGATATGGCCTAATTACACTGTTCAAAGCCATTTATTTTATTTATTTTAAAAATTTATATCCTGCCTTTCTCGGGCAAATTAGTCCGACTCAAGGCGGCTGCCATAAAACATAATTAAAAACATAAATAGAACAATTTGATAAAAACAATTAAAACATACAGCTAAAAACAACATAGATTAAAAACAATAAAACAAGAGCCCCCCAACCTCTGCCCCCTAAAAAGCTTTTTTAAAATAAAAGGTTTTAAGGCTCCACCTGAAGCTCTGTATTGAGGGAGCTTTCCTCAGTTCTAAGGGGAGGGAGTTCCAAAGCCGGGGTGCCACCACCAAGAAGGCCCTGTCTCTGGCCGCCACACCTCTCACATCTCTTAGTGGCGGCACAGTCAGTAGGGCCCCCTCAGATGACCTTAGGTGACGGGTCAGCTTGTACAGAAGAAGGCGGTCCCTCAGGTACCTTGGGCCCGAGCTGTTTAGGGCTTTAAAGGTCGGGACCAGCACTTTGAATTCAGCCTGGAAACGAATGGGCAGACAGTGCAGTCACTGAAGCAGTGGCCCGAGAGAGTCGAACTGACATACTCCACATCCCCTCAACACACTCCAGCTGAACTGCCTAAGCTAGCCCTGCTAAGGTGTCCCAGATCCATCTGTCTTGGACCAGCCTAAGTACACTTACACTGGCCCAAACCTTTTCTGGTGTAGGTATCTGGGAATTAGGCCAGCCCAGTGAAGACAGGCTAGTTTAACTGCACTTTCGCAGCCATAATTTATTAATTACTAGTGAAAATGTAACCCATGTTGCAGGTGTAAAATTTCCCCTGTACACCACCTCCCACAATGCAACACTTCCCTATGTGCATCATCCCCCATGTGCATCGTTCCCACATGCTCAACAATCCCCATGCGCATCATTCTCCATGTGCATCATTCCCCATATGCATCATTCCCACATGCAAAACATCCCTCATGGTCAGCACCACCTCTGTGCATCATCCCCACTGTGCATCATCCCCCACTGCGCATCAAACCCCCTGTGCATATCCCCCATGCGCATCAACCCACCCATGTGCACCATTATTCCATGCGCAATGTCCCCGCATGTGCAACATCCCCCCATGCACATCAAACCCCCGTGTGCATCACCCCCCCCATGTGCATCGTCCCTCCGTGTGCACCATCCTTCCCAGTTCATCAGGCACCAGGCACCAAATTGCTGGATGTTAATCTTCAATTTTAAGTATAGGACAAAAACTCATTGCAGCTTTTCAGCCCCTTAAGAGTTAAATTTCTTAACATCTGTTCTTGGTGGATCTTGATGTCACAGAAGGAACACCCTCCCCAAATTTCAGTGTTCTCGGTCCAGGGGTTGTGGCAGAGCATCTCTCAGTCAGGGATCGTTCAATGTAAGTATAGGGAGGAAAATGCATTGTGCACCTTTTCACCCCCTTCCAGTTGGAATTTCCCGTTCTTAGTGCACCCCTCAGGCATGGAAGAAACGCCCTCCCCAAAGTTCACAATTCTAGGCCCAGTGGTTTGGCTGGGTGTTGATGAGTCAGTGAGTGAGTGAGTGAACCAGTGAGTGAATCAGTGAGTGACTTTTCAATTTTATATATATAGACAAGTAGGACACATGCTGCTTGATCACAAAAAAATGAAGGACAATGAAGATTTTTTTTTCCAGGAAACAAGGCTGAAAAATAGGAAGTGTCCTGTAAAAAGAGGATATAATTGTCACCCTGTATTAGGGTTGCCAAATATCCCCCAAAACAGGGACATTCCCGATTTGGGGGGATTGTGTCCACATACTGGGAAATGGGACAGAGGGTCCTTTCCTGATTTTGTGGAAGAGAACTATGGCAACCCTACCCTACATGTACCCAAAACAAATACTTCCAAAGCCCTAAGAGGGAAAGTCTCCTTTGGGTCTGCAGCCCATGCAGTATTCAATTTGTGCCAGCAGAGGGCAGTGGAATACAAACCCAGAAACATCCAAGTGCTTAAAAATAGTTAACTTGTGGCTACTGTCAGTTTCAATATACATAAAGGAATTTATGAAGTGTTCATCGAAGACTTGCATAACACAGCATCAAATGAACATGAGCATAGCCAAAATGCCAATGGACAGTAGCGGTTTAGAACTGGAGTGCTTTTTCTTTACTTTTCCAAAAGATCTGAAAGCAATTTTCCTACTTGCTGTCACGGTTCAGGTCCCCAAATCCAAAAATCAAATATGTGAGTTCACGCAGAATACAATGAAAACTGGGTATTTAGTTGCAATTATAGTATCTGCTGCAAACATATTGGCAGAATGGCAGGAGGGTTCCAAAGGCTGAGCTTGCAGAGTGCAGATCTCGATAGCCAAGCCAGCTCTGCCCAAAAGGCCAATGACTGCAGTCACTGAGCATCAAATCAAATCTTGAACATTATTCTCCTGGCAGTTTTTATTCCTCAAGGAGCCTTCCTTTACCAATATTCTACTCTGTTTTTCTGCCTCTGGTTTAAAATGTTGGCCCGAGTGCCAAATGGTCACCATGTCTTCAACAAGATGCCCTTTGGGAAATTGACAGACCATGTTTAAAATGAAATTTTGATGGGCAGTGGTGTTACTTGGAGGTTGAACCATTGCCTTGCCTAAAAAACTAAGTAGGATTAGCTTGGGTTTTGCTTTGGATGGGTGACTGGTAGGCACTAGTTAGAGATGCAGGAACGTAGACTGGCAAGAAAAGGGTTTATGATCTGAGATCCAGTTTGAGTAGGGTTACCATATGTCCCCAAAAAACAGGGACAATCCTGATTTTGGGGGGATTGTGTTCCCATACTGTGAAATAGGACAGAGAGTCCTGTCCTGGTTTTGTGGAAGAGAATTATGGCAACCCTAAGTTTGAGGCATGTTCTACAGCTGTCTATGGAAGTTAGGTAAATGCAAGAGCTGTGTAACCAGTAAGAGAAGCCCTTGCTTCATGAATCAGCACCAGGTCCTTTGGGAATTATTGACCTTATATCAGGTTGACCATATGTCTTCTTTCTCCTCCTTTTAAGTCTTATGTCCTGGGGGAAAATCTTTTTTTATGTCCTCCTTTTCCTTGTGGGCAGGAAACATCTGCCATAATGAACAGACATAATAAATTATATGTAATAGTTTTAAATATAATAACAAGCAGTATAAGCTACAATCCTAACCTCCAATTAGGCCAGCATAAGTCTTCTCCTGACCTGGAGATTACACAAAAGTGTTGTAAGGCACTTCTGCCCCACTCATGGGGGGATAAACCACAGCTCAGATATATGTCGACCTCCCCACACCACCATGGAAAGATGTGAATTAGGATTGCACATTAAAGCAATACATAAGAGCACTTTTATGAGCTTTTATTTTGTTGTGTCCTTAATTTTTCTTGGATGGCCTCCATTCTGGGAGGGGGACTTGTCCTCTTTTTGTGATTATGCTGTACGGTCACCTGCCTTATATTTGCTTTAAGTTTTACATATGGGTTTGATGAATTAATATGACCATCTTTGGCTGGTCAAGAACTAGGCCCGTGTTTTTCAATCAGTGTGCTGGGATGCAGTGTTGTGCCGCAAAAGGTCTGAAGATGTACTGTGAGAATTTGGAACAATTAGATTCCAATCCTAACCAAGTTAGGCTGGCCTAACTCACCTGGCATGTCTTCCCATGGTGGTGTGGGGAGGTTGGCATGTGCCGGTGCACTGGCCTAACACCCCGATGAGTGGGGCAGAAGTTCCTTATGGCACTTTTGTGTCACCCCCAGGTCAGTGAAGGACTTATGCTGGGGTTTATACTGGCCTAACTGGAGATTAGGATTGCAGCGATTGTGCTGAAAATTGCTGAAAACTCTTCCAGGTTTTGCAGTTTTATTTTGTGTAGTAACAAATTGTCTCTTTCTGCTGGCAAAGATGGACAGATCATTACCACAGAGAGTTGCCCTACAAATAGGAAGAGCCTCCCAGAAGCTGGATGTAATGCCACCAGAGGCAAAGCCCATGGAGGTTAGTGTGCTGTTAGAATTAAAAAATATTAAAATCATTGAATGAAGCATTGATCTTCTCAACTTCCCATCTTCAAACCGTAGGGTCACCTTCTTCTTAACAGAGTCCAAAGCTTAAGGGAGGTCCTCAAAAGCCCTTGCGAATTCCCTCCAGCTCTTTGCCGCTACATTACTGGTGCATTAACTCAAAAGGCTAGTGCCTCGGCAGCCCAGCGCAGCAGAGCAGAACAGCGGCGCAGTGACAGCCATTCAGCCATTCGCACAGAATTGCTCAAATGGTGCTTTTCTGTCGGTTCCTATTCATAGCTCAAACTGTTGGGTGGTTTAAGTTTTCTTTCCTAGCAGAACATTCCGGGTTGTCATCCCACACTTTCCACAGGCAGGAAATGGAAAGGATTGTAAAAAGGCATGAGACTCATTCATTTGTAAACAAAACACAGTGTGCTCCATTCCTCAGCGCAATATTGCAAAGTGGCACCGACTCTGGAGATTTTAATATAAGAGAGTATAGTGGTTAAGTGACTGGATGTCCCTGGTTTGAATGTTGTCCTCTATAATGAATGCTCTAGATCACAGTTTCTCAAACTGTGTGTCGTGACCCATTTAGTGAGTTGTCACCAGATTGTGACAACTCAGTCTTAACCCCTGGTTAGGCTGGCAAAAGTCCTGGCACAAGTCCCATGTTGGCCTGGGAGTGTCACAAAAGTGCTGCCAGTGCACAGGTATTTGCCACCATCCCCATGCCATCACAGGAATAGGAAATTGGTAAGTTGGACTGGCATAACTTGGTTAGGATTGCATCCTAAGTGGGTTGTAAAAGCCACAACGGACAAATTGATAGCAGTCCCGAAAAATGTATGGAGCCCTATGGACAGTGAGACTGAGACACACTGCACGGCCTATACTTAACACTGAAGAATAATCAAACAGATGCAGCCCCAAACCCTGCATCTGTCCAGTAGAGGTGCCCATGTTTGTGAGGGGATGCTGTACTGAATGGGGGGATGTTGTGCATGGGGGGATGTTGTGAATCGGGGTTTTTTATGCAGTGGGGGGTTGTTGCACACGGGGGTTGTTGCAAATGAGGGGATGTTCTGAATGGGGGGTGTTGTGCATGGGTGGGTGATGCGCATTGGGGTGTGATACGCATGGGGGCATTATGCACACAGGGGATGGTGTACGGGTTTATTTTACTCTTGTGGGTACCTTTTTCTAGTCTGTCTGTCTGTCTCTGTCCTTCTTATTTTGCATGCATACTCTGAAAATATGATGTGCATTCTAGTTGTGATTTTGTTAGACACTTGAGGATTTGAACATTTGCTGGCGAAATGCATGATGTATTCTTATCACACTCTTTTTTCATTTCCTACTCTGTTTTAAAAGTCACAGATATCTCTGTACATCTTAACTTTGCTCGGACAACAACGTGGCACCTCTAATGTTCCTGGCAGGACATGAGAATTCCCATTTTGCTTCTCTTATCACATCCCCCCAGAGCTTCTGCTGAGACAGTTATCCTTTCTAAGAGTGAAAGCTCAGTAGGGAAAGGATGTCCGAGATAGTTTTCAAAGAAGTATCTGGTAGCAATAGGATATTGATCGCTGGTCCTTTGGTGATATCATCATTACAATATGAAAGAAACAAATAAAGGGGGAGTACTAGCATTGCTGCTACTACCTTCTGTAGCCAACTGTTCCTTTCTGTCTAGATCCTGTATCCTTCCACAGAAGGATTCGTGTGCTTGTATATCATAAAACTCCATAAAAATTATGGAGAGGGAATAAAATTGTGCAGTTGTTTACAGAATTCATGCAGTCAGCTGTTGCCAGTCACACACTTTGCCTGTAGTAAAAGCAACTGGAGGTTGGAAGGAACACATCTGTAAAATACTATGCTAACTTCATGCCAAATTATTATTATAGTGCAATCTGTGTACCTGGTGCTTTACAAGGTCTGAGATGACAGGTCTCTGCTCCAGGGTGTTTACAATATAAATATCAGCGCAAGAGAGACAACAAGGAATGGAAATGGAATGGATAAACAAGAAGAAAATATGTTATTATTTCACTTGAAGGTGCTTAGATTTGGGGTCAAACTAGTCATGATTTTCCAATTAAACTTCCCCATTAAATTTCCCATGATTTTCACATTAACAACAATGCACCTTGAGTCCCAATCAGGATTTGGGCTGTGGCTGGACAAAGTCCTAAAACGCTTCTATCTCCCCTGCCATAGTTCTGGCCATTTTTGCTGTCCATGTACACACACACACACACACACACACAGAGAGAGAGAGAGAGAGAGAGAGAGAGAGAGAGAGAGTACTTATATGCTATATGGCAGTGGTCTTCAAAGTGGGGATTGGGACTCCTTATGGGGTTCATTTTGAAATCTGACACTGGACACTTTTAATGTCACTTCCAGCCATAACATCACTTCTGGGGGGTCCCAGGCAGATTATCATTCTCAGAAAGGGATCCCAAGGTGAAATGCTTGAGTACCAGGGAATAAAAGACTATATGGAAATAAAACTATTGCTACAATCCTAACTATTGCTACAATCCTATCCATACTTTCCTGGGAGTAAGCCCCATTGACCATAATGGGATTTACTTCTGAGTAAAAGTATATGCACAGGATTGGGATCTGTATGGAATAAAAGACTGTATCAAAGGCAGTGTATTGTATCAAAGGCAGTGGTGTGGCCATTTGGGGTGGTGCAGTAAGTGCTGCAGGTGCAACAACCCCCTCAACTCGCTGTCTGAGCTATTCCAGGCAGTGAGAGCAATGTGCAGGAGATGCTGTTTGGCTCAGCAAAATGCACCTGCATGTTGCCATCACAATCTGAAATGGTTCCAGTTGCTTCTTACCCCAGGCTAACCCATGCCATCATCCTCGGGAAACTGATCCCATCAAATCTCCAGTACGTTAGACTTTCATAAAAGCAGTGGACAGAAAACTGTGCACTCAGAAATAGTCTGTAAACATGATTATTCCAAAAAAGAATGCAAAAACGTAGACAACAGATGAGTCATTGCTAAAGCACACCAAAAATGTTTTTCTCTGAGTTTTGTCTCTTTCCATAAATCCTTGCAAAATATATACATTCATTGATATACATCTATAAGTTTCCATTTATATACATATCCCACAAATCTATTTCTTGCATTACTGTTCCAAGATCTGACAATAAAAATGATTATAATCAGACTTCTGCCACCATTTCTACTCCTTTGCCATCCTTATTTATACACATCACATTGTGGTGGCAAACAGTTCCACAGACTAATTACCTGAATTCAGAAAAAAAGCTGTTCTCGGGTCAAAATAAACAGCAAATAAGATTGGAGCTCATAATTTGGTATTATAATGACTGTGATTTCATGCAGAACGTAAGTACAGCAGTACCTCTTATAACAAGCACCTCATATAACAAGCGTTTCACATAACAAGTCTAAATTTCCAAGGAATCTTGCTTCACATAGCAAGTTCTGCTTCACTTAACAAGCACTTATGCAGCCCTGACACTCCACGTGGAGGCTGTTTAAAAGGGCTGCCAGCCAGTGCTGCTGCCTCTGACTGCCCCCAAGTACCCCCGCCGGCCACCTTGAACCTCCAGAACCAGCCCAGATAAACCTCCCAGGAAAGTGTCTTTGATTGCAGCCTCCTAACCATGTCTACCCAGATGTAAGCCTCATTGTATTAAATGGGGCTTACTCCCAGGAAAGTGTCTTTAGGATTGCAGCCTAAGTAGACTTCATAGGATTATGCACATTTAATGCATGTTTTGAATTCAATTACAGTTTTTTGTCATCATTTTTACATAGTTAATATTTTTATATGAATATTTTTGGGGTTGTGGATCCAATTGTTTGAGTTTCCATTATTTCCTATGGGAAAATCTGCTTCATTTAAAGAGCATCTCACTTAAAGAGCATGTCTCGGGAACAAATTAAGCTCTTTATGTGAGGCAACACTGTATATGAATCAATCCGGGCATGAGAATGAACAGGCTCAGGAAAAGGCATTGAAATGTAGCATCACAGACTAGGGTGGGGGGACAATATTTCCCTCCAATGAGCTGCACTCTCCCCACAGTGGAATTATCTCCAGCTCTGCAGTGGGATCTTCTCTGAGTAAACTCTAGTTGAAGTATTGTGAAAGGTTTGACAGATGAGTTGCTGAGGCAATTGCCTGGCTCCTTTTCATCTCGCCAACTTTGTGTCTGATAAATGGAGGCTTAAATTCAGAATTCTACAATTCTAATCTCAGAAGAACAATCAATTACAGTTAAATGCCAATATATTTTCTGCACCACCACTACAGTTTCATTGGTTTGGGGCTCTTTCTTTTCTTGCTGACCCTAGTTCAGGTCACGAGATGGGAATCTGTACGGCAAACATACACACTTGAAACAGTGAAGTAACTCTATAAAAGACTCAGGGTGCATTCCAGAGAACACACTTGGGTTGGTGCAAACCCCTTACACTGGCCCATGGGGTTCTCCAGCTGCGGGCTCAGTGGATCCATAGATTTTTAAACCAGCAGAAGACTACAAATACAAAGGAACTGGAGTACTGATTTCGCACCAATATTGTACTAAATCTGGGGCTTGCCCAGAATCAGAGCTAACGCTATGATCCCATAAGTATTCCTATTACTGAGTTGTTCAAAGAAAGACACCCAAGCAAATGTCCCATTCTTAGCGTCACAACTCTCACACCCCCTTGCAAATGTCTACCTAGTTGTACACCTCTGTTTTGTTCCCATCACCTAGAATGGCTCCAAAGGGGATAGGATGGGGCCAATTCTATGCTGCAGTGAGGCTCCCTGCAAATCTTTGTGTCTAGCTATGCCACTGCTTCACAGTGTGATTATCTCTCCTGGCTGTGCGCTGTCGAGCTTCTGCAGGCAACCATCAGTCAAGCAAATTCTCAAGGTCTGAACCATTTTGGCCAGCCACCTCTTCATCCTCCTCCTCTTTCTCATGGCAGGTGGCTCATCAACAGCTCACCACTGATCAGGGATAGGCAACCCGCAGCACAGGCACCAGGCTCAGCACACAAGAGTGTTGCCACTGCCCCAATAGCCAGCAGACAGCAGGCCCATCACCATTGCTGGTGCCCAGAATGGCAACATCTCTCCTCCCCTCACCCCACACTGCTGGCACCCTGCACCCTTTGAAGACTTCTGCGGGAGAGCAGGTGTGTGGCTTGGATGCAGCCAGGCTGGAGGAAAAGCGTCCAAGGGCCAGGCTCATTTTCTGCGGTGCCTCCATCAGCAGCCTTCCCAGGGGCAGCTAAGAAGCAGCAGTCCTGGAAGCACTGAGGACAGGCAGGTGGGTGATGCCAGCAGGATACCAGGGAGGCTGGAGGGGAATTGCCACCCCAGAAACCAGAGTCCTATGTAGGGCTGGTGAAAGTGCCTTGCTACTCTGCTCTATTCAAGATTGCCCTTTCCTGTACCTCTCTACTCAGAAGTAAGACCCTTTGCAGTCAATGGAGCATACTCCCAGGAAGGGGACAGAGAAGAGTGCATCCTTAGAGACCAATTCTGCACCTCTCTACTCAGAAGTTAGCCCCTTTACAAGAGGTATGCAAAGGATATGAAATAACAGAATAGTTTATTTATTTCTGAACTTTTTCCCGAAGGACTCAAGGTGGCTAACAATTAAATTTAGTCTGCAATCCTAAACACACTTTCCTGGGAGTTAGCCCCATTGAATATAATGGGACTTATTTCTGAGTAGACAAACATAGAATTACACCCTAAGGCTCAGGGTGTCCAGACCTCCAGCCTTCTTGGACTTCTCTGGGTTTTATTACCTTGTCGAGGGGAGTAGAAAAACCCAAAAGTGCCTCCGCCATGCACGCAGCTCAGATTTCCCCAGCCCTAAACCTAAACCTCCAGCTCTTAACCCTTTCAGTGCCTCAATTAGGGCAGAAATTGCAAAGGAGCAGCAGCTCTGCCTGCCTCAGCCAACAATTCAGGCTGTGCTCCACTTCCAGACCTACAAGGTAAATCCTGCATAGGGATCCTGGTTTTACTCTGCTTCCTCCTTCCCAGTCCTTTACATCCTGGTGCTTCTGGCTCCCTACAGTCTGCTTTTGTACTCTGCACACCCTCAGGGACACTGCTGATTTCTCTTGGTAGTTCCAGATCCCACCTCCCTGATGCAGCGATGCACCTCCCTGATGCACCTCCCTTTCTATCCCCCTCCCTGTTTTATATCTTGCCTCTCTGTGTGTGTGTGTTAAGTGTGTACTTGTGTCTGTGTGTATATGTATGAGTGTGTGTGTTTATGTGTTTGTCTGGGTCTGAACCACATATGTTGGAGTCACTGGCTTGTGTTATGCTACTACAAACAGTCTCTTTAATGTCTAAGTCTGAATCATGCATTTTACAAGGTTTTCAATTTGAAAGTGATAAAATTAAGTACAGGAAAACAGTATGAGTATTTTTGCTTTATTTTAACATGTCTTATATGTGTCCTACATTTTTGGGGTGGTCCTACAATTTTTTTTAAGCGTGTAGGAATTTTGGCTTTCGGGGTTAGGAAAACTGGCCTTGGAATTAAGGGATTTTGCATTTGCCATCTGGTCACCCTGCTAAGGCTGCAATCCTAAAGACAATTTCCTGGAAGTAAGACCCATTGAATATCATGGGGCTTACTTTTTAGTAGACTGACAGCACAATCCAGAGCAACTAATCTGTCCACATAAGAGCCCTTGGGTTGCCCTATCTATCACTAGGCTAGAGCAACTGCAAGATGCTCCAGCCCAGTTACTCTGGAAGAGGCTTAGGGCAGAGCAAGGCAACATAGGGTGCCCTAAGAGAGGTGGACCTGCTCTGCCCTAACTGGGGCTGCCTAAGCAGCTCTGGAGAGGCAAGTTGAGGGCATGTTTAGCATTGCCTAGGGCAGAGCAGTTACTCTGAATCCAAAGCCTGTTTCCAAGGCAGAAATGCCCTCTTCCAGCCCTCAGAGTTATACCACCTCAGGAGCAGGTATAGTAATGAGTAGACCCATAGGGGTCCATGATAAGGCCCAAGTAAGAATGGCAGTGTTGACCAAAAATCTGAGTTCTTGGCCAGCCTAGCTGCAACCCCTGCCTCTCAACCTCAGGATATGGAACAAACTACGGCTGCCCACAAACCTCAGGATACAGCAGGCCACTCCAAACATCCACCCTCCACTAGAGGAACTGCAGCTGTAACTGGTTGTCAGGAACTTCTGGGCTTTCTTATAAGGCAGACACCACAGCTGTTCCTTGTTCAGTGTGATCTGAGGGGGGTCTCCTCAGGAGCAAGTCCTCCCCATGTGTCAGTTACTTAGCATGCTCTGGAGCAGTTAGGGCAGCCCAGGGTTCCTGACTCTCTGGATGCAACATAACTTTATGTTCTGGATACAGAATAGTTAGGAGAGAGCAGTTAGGGCAGAGCAGGGTGAACTTGCTCTGGACTGCACCCATAGTTAGGATTGTGCTCTTAACTCCATTAAAACATCAACATCAATTAAAAACAACAACATTAAAACAGCAATAATAATAAAAATCCACATTGAAAAAACAAACAGTTAAAACCACAATAAAATATATGTTATAGGAAATGGTCACAACGGAAGTAGCAGGATGCAGTAGCTTCTTTAAAAGAATGAATGCTCAGAAGCTCAGAAAAGAAACGTTTTTAGGCCTTGCCAAAAGGTTTCAAGGGAGAGGGAGCAGTTTTCAAATTAAGGGCAAAATCCAGAGTAACTACAGGGAGTCCTTGCTCCGGTGTAAGAACAACTTACTCTAGATTCCAATATGAATTTCTCATAGGTTTTCACTAGTTGGTGCAGTAACTACGGGTGCACGTAAAGTCTCTTACGTGCTCCCATAGTTACTCTGGATTTGGGTAAGTGGGAGGGAATTGCTGCCACTTCTGAGAAGGCCCTATTTCTTGTCCGCCCCCCATGCACCTCCCTGGGCAGCAGTATTTGTAACTGATGGCCTGAGAACAAGTTGGACAGAAGGAGACGATTTCTTAGATAGTCTGGCCCCAAGCTGAATCTCTTCTCCTCATATTTCAAATTTGCACCAAATTTGCATCCTCTTACATCTTGTGCATCTTGTGCAAGCCACGAGTGCAAGAAAAGTGAAATGAAATCCAAAAATGTTCTCCTTTTGGCACAAGACTGCAGAATAACTTCTGCAGCCTCTTCCATAAGTAAATGCACCAGACTTAGAGCACAATCCTAACCATGTCTACTCAAAAGTAAGCCCCATTGTGTTCAGTGGCTCTTACTCCCAGGAAAGTGTCTTTGGGATTGCAGCCTTACTTAGAACAAAGCTGTAATGGCCAAGCATCGCTTCTTGCACACAGCACTGCAGAATATCAAGGACAGCTATTTTCCTTCTGCTCTCCTTTCACTGGATCTGATCCATATTTTTAGAATATTTTCTGCAAATAAGTTTGGAAACCAAACAACCTATAAAATCACTTCTGAAAGAAAGACAGAGTTCAGGCACACGCCTCCTCACTTAGGAAATCATACGCATAAATCGCAAAGCCACAGAAAAAGGATATTGTGAGTAATTTATCAGATGATTACTGATATCAGGTGAACCAGCGTTCTTGTGACTCAATGACATTGCATGACCTACCTCCCCTTCAGCATTTTTCCCCTGTAGACCATAACAATAGGTTTTGCAGGATAATGATTCATCCTGCCATTTACTGAAGATGTGCATAGAGAGGGATTGCAGGCTACACATCAGCTGAAGCTTGCGTACCTCCAATTTTGACATGAGTACAAACAACAAAATTGTACTAACATCAATTTATTATCCAAAAGGCGCATTTGCTTTTTGTATTTATATTCTCTAGAATTAATGGGGAATTAAGCAAAAGTGGTGGTGAATGGTCCAAAACAGACATAGGGCGCAATCCAGAATAACTGGATTCTGCAGTATAGGGAGTCCTTCCTCCAGTGCAAGAACAATTTGCTCTGGATTGCAATAAGAATTTCCCTTAGGTTTTCACTAGGTGGTGCAGTAACTACGGGTACAGGTAACGTCTCATACGTGCCCCTGTAGTTACTCTGGATTGTAGGGCTAGGCGACAATCCTAAAAGCACTTTCCTGGGAGTAGGCCCCAATGAACTCAATGGAACGTACTTCTGAGTGGACACAAATAAGATTGCACTGATAGTCAGTCCTTATTATCTGCTGGAGTTAGGTTCCTGAAAACCCAGAGGATACCAAAACCATCATTTCAAAATAATTAATCCTATGGAGAAATGTGGACCCTATGGCAAGGGTGTCAAACATGTTTTAAAAGCTGGCCAAAGTTAGCATTCATGGTGCCTGTTGAGAGGTGAAAGTGACAATATTAGGCAGGAGGTGACATAGTTAAGCACATGTTGGTCAGAAATAATCACTTATACACAGTATTTCTGTATTAAACACTGTATTTCGCATACAGAAACTCTTTGGATGCAAAAGACCGACGATCCAATATAAAAAAATGTTCTGAGAATTACGGAACATCTATATTGAAGTCCATAGACATAGGGTGAAATCCAGAGTAACTACGGGGAGTCCTTGCTCCGGAGTAAGAACAAGTTACTCTGGATTGCAGTATGAATTTCTCATAGGTTTTCACTAGGTGATGCAGTAACTACGGGTGCAGGTAATGTTTCTTACGTGCTCCCGTAATTACTCTGGATTGTGCCCATAGAGACCAGGCAAGGGTTGTGTTCCACTTCTTCTCCACCTTTTAACTGTATCACCTCCCAATTTTGCTCCCTACAACAGAAAGGAGTTTCTCCTCCTCCCCTTCTAATTGTGATTAACTCAATCAAAATTAAACCATGGCTTCACAAAAATCAATAGCAAATTTCCCATCATCATGAATTGTTTCCTGAATGTTGTACATAATAAATTAGAGTAAATAAAAATCTATACGTGTCCAGTGGAACAATCAAGTGATTTCCCATGCTCAATATGGTTTGATTAAGAAACAGAATGACTGACTGCTCTAATTATTTTCTTTGATAGAATAATGAGATTAACTGCAAAGACCTGCTTTTAACAGACAGATCACATAACAGATCTAGAAAGGTGTTTAGCTAAGTCTACATGGCACCCTTCTGAAACAGTTTGTAAAATGTAGTTTTATAAACAAATTCCAAACGACTGGAAAGTAATTGAATGAAAATAATATTCAGTCTGGAATAAGTGGATTATCATCAGTGCAATGAGGTAGATAGTAATATTGTATGGAGTCATTGGGCCTCTGGCTCTTAATGACAACATATGAATCACACTGCTTGAGATGATTAAGCAATAAGCGGGATTGTTAATACAGCCGATGATTGGATATAAGGGGACAAGGAGAAAAAAATCCCAAACAAATACTGTATATTATCACAAATACAGCAGCCTTAGTAAAATTGAGCATGAGTCAACAGTGTGATTGTTGCAGTTTAGCAACATTGAATCAGTGCATATTCCGAATTGTGCTTCGGGGTATTGAGAACATGCCATAAATCAAGTAGTTTTGCTCAAAAGTAAACCTTAGTGCCTGCTTCCAAAAGTGCATTTTTATAAACTATATTTATACAGTACGAATTTTAAAGTGTTCAGTGTATGTGATATAGGTGATATAGTCATAGTCATAGTCATGACTATAGACATAGTCATAAGTCCCACCCCATCACCATTAAATATTTTTTTGCCATTGTTTTCTTGCAGATTTTGGATTTTTTTTTTTTTGCAAAAATGAGAAACACAGAAAGCTGCATTACATGTTATTATTTCATAATAACCACAAAACCAGATTTCTATATATAGATCATAGAATCATTGAGTTGGTAAGGAACCCACAAGGTCAGCTAGTCCAACCCTTGCCGGTATCAGGAAATTCTGTCTCGCAAACCCTCTTCATACATCCACTTCCTGTGGAAAAAAGAAAAAGTGAGGGAGAGCAATGGAAGCATGCCAGCAAGTTTCAACCATCATTCCCACCTACTATTCTTACCATCACACTATCCAGATCTCTCATTCTTCCCACAGATGGAATTCAGCCACAAACACTATCCATAGGAAGAGAACTTCCCTTCAACCATCTTCAGTGATGATCTTTGGAAGATGTTCTTCAACCATCATTCCCACCTAACATTCCTACCATCACACCATCCAGATCTCTCTCATGGATGGAATTCATCCACAAACACTATCCATAGGAAGAGATCTTCCCTTTGACCATCTACAGCGATGATCTTTGGAAGATGTTCTTCAACCATCATTCCCACCTAACATTCCTACCATTGCCATCCAGATCTCTCACATTTTTCCCATGGATGGAATTTGTCCACAAACACTATCCATAGGAAGAGAACTTCCCTTCAACCATCTTCAGTGATGATCTTTGGAAGATGTTCTTCAACCATCATTCCCACCTAACATTCCTACCATCACACCATCCAGATCTCTCTCATGGATGGAATTCATCCACAAACACTATCCATAGGAAGAGATCTTCCCTTCGACCATCTTCAGTGATGATCTTTGGAAGATGTTCTTCAACCATCATTCCCACCTAACATTCCTACCATCACACCATCCAGATCTCTCTCATGGATGGAATTCATCCACAAACACTATCCATAGGAAGAGATCTTCCCTTTGACCATCTACAGCGATGATCTTTGGAAGATGTTCTTCAACCATCATTCCCACCTAACATTCCTACCATCACACTATCCAGATCTCTCTCATGGATGGAATTCATCCACAAACACTATCCATAGGAAGAGATCTTCCCTTTGACTATCTACAGCGATGATCTTTGGAAGATGTTCTTCAACCATCATTCCCACCTAACATTCCTACCATCACACTATCCAGATCTCTCTCATTCTTCCCATGGATGGAATTCATCCACAAACACTATCCATAGGAAGAGATCTTACCTATGGTTGTAAGCAATTTCCAATTTTCATAATTACACCTCAGGGGCATCATTTCCCCATGCAGGCAAACACAGGCAATAGGAAGAGTGGTCGAGCCAGGCTATGGTGTGGGACATCAGAAAAGGTAGCTCATGAGCAACACCTTGGCATTTTTTTATGCGTGGAGGCTTTCCATATTCACAGAATAACTGATCAGCCTCTGATAATAATTTGTTTTTTAGCCACATTTATTATCCACAATTCTTCAGCACAGCCTCACCCTCATTGCTTGGACTGAGTGGTTTAACCTCTCTTCAAAGCTGAGCTTCCTGATTGGTGACAGGGTGGGCAAATTTGCTGAACCCAGCCATCGTCACTCATTTTTTAAAATGATTGTTTTTGACACTAATATATTGGGATCATCTTTTTCCATTTAGCTAATACAATTCAGTCAGTATTCATTCCCTCCGAACTAACATTACCTTCGGCTCCGTAATATAATACATTTCACTGTCAAACAGTGTTGATCACTCATTGTTAAACATTCCATTAAACTTGGTGCAGATCACCTTCCTATGAATATGAATGCTATTTTGGCATTGATATTTCTTTTCCTGTTTTGTTTCCAAAATTCTGACCATAAGGTATTGCAAACCAGTTTGAGACAGGCGTATGAATAATCTAGCCAATAATCTAGCCAATGGCATATGAATAATCTCGCCAATGGCATTGCCAACGGGTTACAGGTAAACAAAACGACACATGGGGATGAGGAGGACACCACTAATGGTCAGCCCCCTCCTTGTCTGATGTGGAAAGACACTGTCCCCTATAAGGGTGCAATCCAGAGTAACTACGTGGAGTCTTTGCTCCGGGATAAGAACAATTTGCTCTGGATTGCAGTATGAATTTCCCATAGGTTTTCACTAGGTAGTGCAGTAACTACGGGTACACGTAATGTCTCTTACGTGCTCCCGTAGTTACTCTGGATTGTAGGGTAAGAAACATTCAAGTCCCAATGCTTTTATATGCAGATAATGCTGTAACGATTTCCCATATCCATTTGTATTTTAAGTATCTTCTGGGGGGATATAAGTGCTTGGAGTATTTGACTGAAAATCATTTACAGCTGAATTCTGACAATCCCCAAATGTTTGTGTTTTCTAGAACTTGGAAGTCATATATTTGGCAACTTAGGGCGCAATCCAGAGTAACTACGGGGAGTCCTTGCTCCAGTGTAACAACAATTTACTCTGGATTGCAATATGAATTTCCCATAGGTTTTCACTAGGTGGTGCAGTAACTATGGGTGCACGTAATGTCTCTTATGTGCTCTCGTAGTTACTCTGGATTGTACGGTTAATGGACATGAATTAGAACAAGTTAAACAGTTTAAATACCTTGGTCTATAATTCTTATAATCCTTCTTGAGCTATTCACTGGCAAATGCAATTAATACAAGAACTGTTATCACTCAATCCACTGCTCACTTTTTCTTTGTGAGAGGTAATTGAAATGTGCCAACAGCTTTGAAGACTTTAATGCCATGGTGATTCTCCAATTATTCTATGGGATTCCTCTTTGAACAATGTTCTGGAGTCAGGCCAAGGTATATTTTTGCAGATTATTTTGGGTGTACCTAACTGCATTGCTTATACAACCTTGTTTTTAGCATCAAGCCAATCCTTGCTGGAAACCAGGGTCTGGCCGATGGCTATTAAATATTGATTGCACTTATAGCCCAGCCCTGCGACGCAGCTGGATCCAATCGTATTGGCTCTGCCTTTCCATTGGACTAATTCAGTGGTGTGGAGAGGGGGGATTTGCTGTTTGGGTAACAGCCTTTCCTCCATAACAATCTAACCCAGGCTTTCGTGCTTCGCATACAGCGTATGCAGTGCCGAGCACGATACCATAGTCTTCCAAGAATGATGGAGGCCTGCTTTAAATATTACAGTTACTATCTTTGAAGCTTGCTCTGTATGATGTGTCTTTAACCTAATCACAAAGTTAACCCCAACCTAATCCTGGGGTATCCTTTTAGGTAGAAAGTTGGGGTATAAATCTAATTAATCTGATTTATAATTAATTATAAGTTAAAATTAATTTATAATTAATAAATTAGTTATAAATTAAAATTATAATTAATTATAAAGCTAAGTAATTAATCAACCCCTGGTTACAACTGTCTTGGGGGAAAAACACCAAGGACAAAATCCAGAGTAACTATTGGGAGTCCTTGCTCCGGTGTAAGAACAACTTACTCTGGATTCCAATATGAATTTCCCATAGGTTTTCACTAGGTGGTGCAGTAACTACAGGTGCACATAAAGTCTCTTACGTGCTCCCATATTTACTCTGGATTTTGGGGTAATTCCATTGGGGTATTCAGAGGTCATCACAAGCCTCCAAAGGACGGTAAGGACAGGCAGGAAGGTGTGTTGCAACTCTGACCGCTCCTGCCACTGTGTGGAGGCTCACACTGCAATCTCTTTGCCAGGGCACTGGACAGGCTATGATGTCTCAGAAAATGCTTCATGACACCCAGGGTGTCACTTTGGGAACCAAAGAGGAACATGGAACATGGGACAAGTCATGGGAACATGGCAGGTATGACATGAAAAACCAAGCCAAACCATTTCCAACAAAAACAGAGGTGTGGATTTGCTTTGTATGCTTAGCAACCCACCGCTACAATTATAAATGAAATCTAATTTATAGCAGATGTTTACCTTTTCTCTGAGGCTGAGACATCCCCAGTGTGATTCTCTGTAAACCTGACACAAGTTTGTGTTTAAGGCACAGGCACAGCTTAGGGTACATTAATCAAGAACTTATTGGTGTAAAGCTTTGGGGACCTGGCAGTTAAAAGGAAGGTCTGCCTTGGCAAAGATATATTAATAGGGCAGGTACAGCAGAGGCACCCAGGGTCACACAATGAATGCTGTTTATCACACAGTGCTGCAATATATCACCAGACTCTGCAATTTGTCACTGAACTCCCCAATTCATCACCATCAAATCTCTGGTGCGTGATTATATATATACATCTCTAAACAAATGCCTTAATTTTAAAATAAGCACATATGCTATTAATCATATGAAAGATGGCTCAGGCATTCAAGGAGCTGTTTCACAAACACCACTAGGATATGTCCATAGGGATGCATTTCTGATTTGAGATGTTGGGTGCTTCTGTGTTGCAATCACCATCCTCTTCATCGCTACCACCTAGAATTCTAATAGCGGGGAACACTTTATGGCTTGATCTGCTTGAGGTTGTGGAGTCGCGCACTACAAGGCCAGAGGAGGAAGTTTCCATTAACTTACATGGATGATCAGAGAGAACAGAAAACAGGCTATTCACAGCCACAACTTGTTAAAGAGAGAGAAAGAGAGGTAGAGGTGGAAATCCTCTTCCACGTCTGCACAAATGGAAAAAGGTGAATTTAAAATAAAAAAATTCCACATGTGTAACATCACTTCTGGGTAAGATGTGGAGGAGCATTGCAACATTTTTAACTTTCCTCAGGCTCCAGGGTGGATATCTCCATCACTGTTGTCAGAGCTTCTTTCAAAAGAACGAAAAATTAGTGAAAGCAACAAAGCATTCACTCCGCCACACACTTTGTCGATTTCACATGGAGCGCAGCAGGGAGATGCAGGTGAAGGACATGGGGGTGAAGCGGAGGGCAAGCAATGCAGAGAAGTGAGCTTGCCCTCCACCTCACTGACCGCTCTTCTGCACCATGTGGTAAAACCACTAGATCAGCAGTTCTGATCTGCAAGGCTTACTTTGTAGTTCTGTGAAACTATGAAAAAATCATGATTAATCAGCATTTGGGGAGGGAAGCAGTAGGATAGGGGAGATAAAACAGAACTGAAACATTTTGGAAGGACATCATCTAGCACTTAGAAACAAGAAAGCGGGCATTAGGGACAACACGGACAATATCAGAATGAGAAAAGCTAGTTTGAAGTATCTACCATGAAGTTGGAATCCAACTATCTTTGTTGAACTAAGGACGAAATCCTATTGTAGTTTAGTCCTGTGCTGAGCTCTACCAGAGACACTAACCCTACAGAGTAACTACAGGAGCACGTAAGATACATTACATGCAACCGTAGTTACTGCTCCACCTAGTGAAAACCTATGGGAAATTTGTATTGGAATCCAGAGTAAATTGTTCTTACACCAAAGCAAAGATTCCCCATAGTTATTCTGGATTGCGCCCTTAGTGTTGCAAATAAGACAAGCATGTGACACTAAGAGAGGGATCATTGCCAGTCGGCACTGAGCCTAGGGCTGGACAAACACATGGTAAGAGCTGCAGGTAAGAGCGGCGCATGGTAAGAGCTTACCATATTCTATGGTGAGAGCTGCAAGTGGCAGTGAGGGCTGTGGTGTTAAGGGAGGCATTTTGGAGTGTGGGAAGACAGAATGGGAAGAAACTGGCCAAGGAAGGGGATAGGACTGGTGAATCCCTGCTCTGCCATATTCTATCAGAGTCAAGCTTCACTGCAGGTGTTGGGACTTTCCTGGCACATCCTCTTCTCCTAAGGAGACCTCCAGTGGCCCCACCAGAGATGATGGATGCAGTGGTAGCTGTTTTAGTGCCAGCTGCCACCATGGATAGGATTGGACTGTTGCATTACCTAAGGGTCTCCATTCACAAGAACAAAAAGTTAATAACAAGAATCCAAACTGGGCACCCATACAAAAGTTGAGATTAAACCTTGGCCTTAAAAATTTGAATTGCAACAGGTATGAACTGAGCCCCTTTAGTAAAAAAGAAACAAGTGATAGCCTTGATAGAATTTTGAGCTGTATAGCAAACATTCCTTGAGTAGCCCATGAGAAATTATATTTGAATACGATGCCTAGATATTTAAATTGTTTAACTTAGTTGAAACATTGGCAATTAATTATCCATTTTTTAAAGCTCCGTGTTTACAGAAGACCATGAATAATCATGTTTATTTTACAGGGTCCCTTTCTGACAAAAATCAAAATTTACTTCCTTCCTGGTATTGGTTTTATTTTATTAATATTGTATACTTATTTGAAAAGTTCTTTTTTTGAGAAATCTGGTCCTTCATATAGTTGTTATTTTACTTTTTGAAGCAAGTTGTTTGAAACCAACTCGATCAGTCAACATCTTATTAAAACACACACACACACACACACAACTGTTTTGTTCCCAAGGAAGTAATCTGGTGCACGGAAGCGTTGCAATTTAATACATTATGAACGGATCTAAACTTCCCATTTTCAAAGTCCAGAGGGGAAAAAAGAAGATTTAATACTGAAAACTGTGAGATGGTATAATTTGATGGAGGTAGCCGTGAAAGGCCTGGAGGAATTTGAACATGGGGGAAACTGCAATTTTCAATTACACTTCAACTGTGTTCTAAGGCCTTCCTGTCAATTTGCATTGATATGCGGAGTGTCTGAAGGATGTCCTAAAGGTTTCTCCTTAAATGGGATAACTGGAATGTCACCACAAGTTTTTTTCACCTTTCAGATAAGCAGAAACATTCCTTCCCATTTTGTTTGAGACTTGCACGTGAAATCAGGAATGAGAAACCAAAGAGACAGATAAAAACTAACCAAAGAGGCAACACAAGTTACGTTATGAATATTAGAAAAAGGAACTTTTAAACCAGAGTCTCCAACTATTTCTGGTGTAATTTCACTGGACAAATGCAACTGATCTTTGTTTACTCTTGTGGCAGTTTAAACATTTTCTTTATCCCTGACACATGGATTAGCCCAGTTGATTAGGCCCATTTGATGATGTGGATCACATCAGCAGCAGATTGTACAATGGCATCGTTCTCAAACTTTTTAGCTCCAAACCCAATTTTTAGAATGACAAGCATTCTCAAGCCAACAACGCTGTGAAAATGACGCATTGCCAAGTGTCCAAATTATCATTGGTCCTGGAGACTGAGGCAGTGAGAATGCATAGGTTATTTCTATAAGGTCCAATGTAACCTGTGTATAAAGACATCATAACCAAAGGGCTTCTCCTATGCCTCTTCATTCTCTTTCTTTTTGGGGAGGACTGAAGAGGACTGAATACTAGAATGCTAGAATAATAGTAAGTTAATGAAGGTGATACCAATCCTAATGCTGTCATTGCCCCACTTGGCCTCACAGCAGTTCTGATCCATGGGGAGGTGGTGGTGCACAGGAGGCTTGGTGCACGGAGGGATGTTTCACAGAGACAATGGTGGAGATGTTGCACAAATGAGATGATCACTGGGGGATGGTGCAGTGGGGGGTATTTTTCTCCTGCAGCAGGAGAAAATTTTTCTCCTGTATTTTTCTCCTGTGGAGAGTTTTTTCCTCCTGCAACAGATATATATATATATATATATATATATATATATATATATATATATATATATATATATATATATATATATATATATATTGAAAAGTCACTGACTCACTCACTCACTGACTCACTCACCAACGTCCAGCCAAAACCAGTAGGCCTAGAAGCGTGAAATTTGGGGAGGGTGTTCTTTCCATGACGGAGACACCCACTAAGAACTGGTTTATGGAAATTCCAACAGGAAGGAGGTGAAAAGCAGCACAACGCATTTTTCTCCCTATACTTTGAAGAATCCCTGACTGAGGGATGCTCTGCCCCAACCCCAGGACCTAGAAGCATGAAATTTGGGGGGCGGGGGGTGTTCCTTTTGTGTCATCAATACCCACCCACTTGATCATGGGGATTTGATCCACATGGGGATTTGATGTGCATGGAGGACAATGTGGATATAGGGACTATGTGCATGGGGAGACATTGCACATGGGGGTGTTGTACATAGGGTTGATGTGCATGGGGGGCTGATGCACACAGGGATGTTGTGCATCAGGGGGATGATCTGCATGGGAGGGATGATGCCCATGGGGGTGATTCACATGGGAGGGATGATGCGCAATGGGGGGATATGTACGGGGGGTATTTTACTCCCACAACACAGGCACATTTCACTATTAAATAAATAGGGATCAGTGGCAACTTGTTTAGATTAGGCATAACTTTACAACTCATAGTGCTGCTTTTGCAGAGCTCTTTACTAGGTTAGCCCAAGACTACTGCCAGTGGGTAACCAGTGCCCTCTTCCGCATGCCTTTTCCACCTTCCTATAGAGGTATCCTCCTAGAGACTTAACAATGCTCAGTGATACTTCTATTTTATATGGGGTAACTGGAGGACAGTGGTGTAGGTAGAGGGAGTTGTTCAGTAATTACTGCAGATGCCACAATGTGCTGTGTAAGAGGTCCCTTTGACTCACCATTGGAGCCATTCTGGGCAGTGACATATGGTTGGCTGATCACATGGCATCTCCTGCGTGTTGCCATTACTGCCTGGAATGGCTCTGACAACTAATAGAAGATGCTTACACAGTGCATTGTAATGCCTGCAGTATTTACTGTACTACTCCCATAGCTATGCCAGGCACTCTTCTTTATGTGGCTCTCCCACATTTTCCAATTTATAATAATAACTTTGAAGATTTGTGGTACTTAAAGTGACAGAATCCCTTTCGAATCATTAGCTGGTTGATTTTCTGTCATGTCTATTGGTTCAGAATCAGCTGATTACTGCTTTTTAAGAAAAAGATAGAGATATTTATAGACTCTAAAGCTCAGACTGTCCCCCATGGTGCCTCACTGTCTGACAGCCCTATAGATTTTTAAAGAGTCAAATAATTATATGTCATTGTTTGGGTTCAATTATGAACAAACTGCTTCTGAAGTCGGTATTTGAATTTCTCTCTGACTACAACCTTAAAATAGCCTTTACCAAGATGATTTAAAGGTAATTGCACTTTAACAAGCATAGAATATGCTCTACCGTTTGAGATATGAGATTAAGACTGCAATCCTAAAGACACTTTCCAGGGAGTAAGACCCATTGAACAAAATGAGGCTTACTTTTGAGTAGACATGGTTAGGATTGTGCTCATAGTCTAGGAGATTAAAGGCAAAGCATTTTATTTCTTATCCTGTTTGGTCATTTTAAATCAAATTGATTGTGAATTTCAATTTAATCAATGGCTGTAATGCCAAAAAGCTTGCATACCCCAAAAAAGACTGGGTACTTCCATGCTTGGTATTTGCTGAAGAGTAACATACAACCCCAAAGTTAGGTGGCTCCTGGTATATAGTGCTATAACTAAGCCATTTGCTTGAGGAGATGCAAGTAAATACTGTATGTACTCAGATCTGCAGGCCTCCGTCAGTCTTGAAAGACTATGGTATCGTGCTCAGCGCTGCATACGCTGCATGCAAAGCACGAAAGCCTGGGTTAGATTGTTATGGAGGATAGGCAGTTACCCAAGCAGCAAATCCCCCCTCTCCACACCACTGAATTAGTCCAATGGAAAGGCAGAGCCAATACGATTGGATCTAGCTGCGTCGCAGAGCTGGGCTAAGGACAGGAGCTCACCCTGTCTTGTGGTGCTGACCCGGGTCTCGAACCCTGGCCTGCTGGTTAACAGGCACAGTGTCTGTCTGTCTGTCTGTCTGTCTGTCTATCTATCTAGAGTATTTATATACCTCTTTTCAACTAAAAAGTTCACAAAGCAGTTTACAAAGAAAATGGAAAAATAATAATAGCTAATGAAGCTAATGGGTCCCTGTCCCAAAAGGGCTCACAATCTGAAATGCAAAAAACAACACCAGCAGAAGCCACTTGAACAGGCATTGCTGGGGTGTGTAGGGCCAGTTACTCTCCCCCTGCTAAATAAAAGAGGAACACCCACTTGAAAGAGTGCCTCTTGCTCAGTTAGCAGGGGTTAGTGTCTTAACCACTTGCACCACCCACAGCCCACTACTCAAATTTACTCAAATCTAATGCTCACCTTTTCAGCTGAATTCAGACTCCAAAATCAGGGTGCACATTAGATTCAATGGTTAATTGGATTTGAGTAAATATAGTATTTTGATTATAAATATAGGGTGTGCATTAGATTCGATCGCACATTAGATTTGAGTAAATACGGTCAGTGTAATAGAGTGCTTGCAAGTGGACCACAGTCCACTTCATCATGTAATGTGCAGTTGAATAAACATGCATCAGCCCTAAGCAAGAGTGACATACTTAACAACCCCCTTCTGTACCCATCACTCATCATTGTCCTCCTTAACCCTATTTTAACCCTTTCATGCCATTCCTCCTCCCCAGAACACCCCCATGCTGCTTGGTGGGAATTTACAGCTATCGGTGCTTGCACCTTCTCCAAAAGGTGCAAAGATTTTGAGGATTTTCATGACAACACTTGCCAGAGCAGCGCACCAGAGACCAGTGCAATGGCACCAGTGGAAGAGCAACAGATTTATAGTTTGACTCATTATAAGGCAGCTTCATATGACCATGTTCAAATACGATCTAGGCCTTGCTCCAATAATAATCTATCTTAGCACTGCCTACACTGACAAGATAATGTAACATCTCCAGCATTTTGGACAGAGGTTATTCCAGTTCTTTTGGGATTAAATCTGGGACAATGGCTTAGCTTCATGGCTGCAGCAGTTACAGGCCACACTGAGTGATGTGCATATTACGCCATTAGCCAAAATTTTATAAATCACTGTATTTTTGAATATCACCATGATATATATTCTTCAATGTTGTGTAATTTTATGAGGAATGCAATGAAACAAACCATGCTGAAATATTTCTATTCAATCAAACGTTTTAGCCAAAAAACCAGCAGTGGAGGGGCAATGCTGCATTACCCAGGTTGACAATATGCCATTCACCCCCATGCACAACATCCCCCAAGTTCATCCACCCCGTGCACATCATCCCCCATATGCACATCATCCTCCCTATGCACATCAACCCCATGTGCAACATCCCCCATGCGCATTACCACCCCATGTGCATCACCTCCCCATGTGCAACACCACAGGTGGGCAGATGCCAGTTCGGGCCTACTTGCCCGAACCGGGTCTTCCCATTTCCCCGCCACTGGTGAACCGGCAGCGGCGGGGAAACGCAAAAACATAGCGGACCGGTTCGGGCCAGCTGCCATGTTTTTGCGCCCACTGCGCAAGCGCCAACAATGGCACTTATGCAGTGTCTGCTCTGAAGCAGGCCAGCCCGCTTCAGGGCAAGCACCGCACAGGTGCCAACGTTTCTAGGCCCAGCGGTATTGGCTGGGCTTGATGAGTGAGTGAGAATTGTATTCTCACCTTCTATGGGTGGTGTATGAATGTTATCCTCAATCTCGGGTCCTCTACCAGAGGCCTGGGAGTTTGAGGGATCTGCGCAGTATCTTAGCTGTTCCTAGCAATGCGCTTTTCTGGATCGAGTGTTCTGCTGTCCCTCCTGGAATCTGTTGGAGCCGTTCTTCCAGCTTGGATGTCACAGCCCCTAGTGCTCCAATCACTATTGGGATCAAATTCACCTTCACTTGCCACAGTCTTTCTAATTCCTCCTTCAAACCCTGATACTTTTCCACCTTTTCATGCTCTTTTTTCCGGATGTTGCTGTCATTTGGTATCGCTACATCTATCACCAGGGCCTGATCTACCACCACAGTGTCTGGCTGGTTGGCCACTACCTTCTTGTCTGTCTGGATATGGAAGTCCCACAGGACCTTAGCCCTGTCATTCTCCACAACCTTCAGAGGGGTCTCCCATCTGGTCTTGGGAGGGGTTAGTCCATAGGCTGAGCAGATGTTCCTATAGACGATGCCGGCTACTTGGTTGTGCCAAGTACAACCTGGTACAGGTTGGTTGTACAAAGTACAGAGAACCTGTGCCAAGTACATTTGTCCTCCTTTCTCTTATGAACAGGCAGCATTTGCAATTTTTATATATATATATAAATTGCTAATGCTGCCTGTTCATAAGAAAAAGGAGGACAAATAAGATTTTTTTCTAGGACAAAAGGCTAAAAAAGAGGATGTCAAGTAAAACGAGGCTGTATGATCATCCTGGCATTACTATACCTACCACATGAAGTGTTGCCCTTACTTCTGCATTGGAGGAGGTTCATCATGGGGGGTGACATGCTGGACTTCTTCACTGGGTGATGCAAACCCTCGTGACACCACTGATCTGGGACTGTCTACGCTGAGATAGAGCCCCATCTCTTGCACTGAGAGCAGATTCTGGGAACTGTCGGTCCCATATGTTTTCCCTTAAGGCCACTCTCCTCTGATAAGACATTATTTCAAGATTGGAGGATGCACTCTGAGCAACTGATGTGGTATCAATTATAACAGAGCTAATTAAAAAGCATAAAAAAAGTGTTCGCTGTGCGGGTATATTGTTCTAATTCAGATCCTTAGAATGTTCTATTTGTTTTGCAGCTCAGATGCACGGAAAAAATGTTAATAGCTTCATGCTATTCTGAATACGGGATGATTTCATGGCTTGCAATCTAACAATGCATCCTGAAAGGTAGAGAAGTGGAACAAAATAGTTAATTTTGCTGTGTTTAAAATCGTAATTCAGACATGGGTTATCTGATGAGATGCTGATTGGAAAAGAAATAAAATAATGTTATCAAAAACAGCAAACAACAAATGCTAAATTGGAAATCTCATTCAGAAGCATCACTAGAGTTTGTGTTACCTGGTCCAAGAGCTCACTGCATCATCCCCTTTTTGGTCCTCCTCCTGTACAGGACCAAAATTATATGTACGACGGTTGTTCAAAAAGTTTTGCCTCCACGTCTGTAACTACTTTATTAACAGAACAAAATGAAATATTTTACATTGACAAGTAACTTTGAAATGTCTGACGTTGAAGGGGTACCTTATTTTTCGATATAGTCACCACTGGCGGCGATGCACTATGAATTTCCCATAGGTTTCGCATAGGTGGTGCTGTAACTACGTCAATGTAAATGTCTCTTACGTCAACGCAAGAGCTCCCGTAGTTACTCTGGATTGTGCTGCTAATCAACTTTCCAGCACTGGCATAGCTGTGCCAGTGGGACATGGGCTGCATCTTGCAGTTGGGGAAAGGGTTTCCATTGTATTTAGTTTTCTTGGCTGGGAGAACCCCTTTCAAGAACTATTATATAAACAAGTTAACATGACATGATAGGTGTGCAGAAACAAATAGATCAGTAATATATGGTGGAGGATTTTAACCCAGGTTTCTCCAGTTCTCATCCAAAATTCTACATATCACTATATGTCCTGTGGTTGAGAATGTTTCAGCCTTGCTTTGTTTTGTACGATGAATCAAGCATTTATTTGCAAACTAGCGGAAGGCGTACCCGTGTTGTGGGAGTAAAATTCCCCCGTATGCCATCCCCCCATATGCCATCCCCCCCATGGATAACTTTCCCTCAGGAGTAACAACCCCCCATGCGCAACTTCCCCCATACACATCAACCCCTCATGCGCAACTTCACCCATGCGCATCAACCCCACATGCACAAGTTACCCCATGCGCAACTTCCCCCCATGCACAACTTCCCCCATGCGCATCAACCCCCATGCGCAACTTCCCCCATATGCATCAAACCCCATGCACAACTTTCCCCACGCGCAACTTTCCCCATGCACAACTTTCCCCATGCACAACTTCTCCATACGCAACTTCCCCCCATGTGCAACTTCCCCCCATGCACAACTTCCCCCATGCGCAACTTTCCCCATGCACAACTTTCCCCCATGCACAACTTTTCTCCATGCGCATCGACCCCCATGCGCAACTTCCCCATGCGCAACTTCCTCCATACACAATTTTCCCCATGCGCAACTTTCCTCCATGTGCATCATTCCCCCATGCGCAACTTCCCCTATGCACAACTTCCCCTGTGCGCAACTTCCCCCGTGCGCAACTTTCCTCCATGTGCAACTTCCTCCCATGCGCAACTTCCTCCCATATGCAACTTTCCCCATGCGCAACTTCCTCCCATGTGCAACTTCCTCCCATGCACAATTTTCCTACCATGCACAATTTTCCTCCCATATGCAACTTCCCCCCTGTGCAACTTTCCTACATAAGCAACCTCCCCTCATGCGCAATTTCCCCTCATGCGCAGCATCCTCACTGGCACAACCTCTTCCTCCGAACAACATCCCCCAGTGCACCAGGGTCTGAGCACCAAATTGGCTGGATGTTGTTCAGTCTCCCATGTTAAGTATAGGACAGAAACACGTTGCCCCCTTTTCAGCCCCTGAAGGGTTAAATTCCTCCAGATGGTTCTTGGTGGGTGTTCAGGTGACAGAAGGAACTCCCAGAATTCCATGCTTCAGGACCAGCAGTTGGGGCAGAATGTTGCTGAGTCAGCAATTCTCAATGCAAAGTATAGGGAGGAAAACGCGTTGTGCCCCTTTTCACCTCCTTCCCGTTGGAATTTCCGAAAACCGGTTCTTAGTGCACCCCTCCTTCACAGAAGGAACACCCACCCCAAATTTCACGCTTCTAGGCCCACTAGTTTTGGCAGGGCAGTGATCAGTGAGTCAGTGAGTCAATCAGTGAGTGACTTTTCTCTTTTATATATATAGATGTAATATGCAATTAACCACATGGTGGTGAAAAAGCTTGCATAATATAATAGCCTTCCTATCTAAGTGATAGAAAATTTGTTGTAAGAGTTACCTCTAGACCACTATCTTCAATACGTATTTTTCACATTTAACTGTTTCGTCAATCCTCTGAAGGAGAGAGAGAGAGAGAGAGAGAGAGAGAGAGAGGCTGTGTTTCAACTTCATTACACAATCACCTTCCCATTTCCCAAATGAAATGATGGTGTGATAGTGTTTCATGCTCCCATTTTCTTGGTAATAGCTTTTCCCCAAGGAAATGGATAGGTTTTGAATTTATGTTGGTAATGAAGGTACCATTTGCCTACCAACATTTCAGCAAAGCTTTTTTTCTCTTATTTTGTTTTGGTTACAAAACCCACATTTTTATTTTATTTATTTGCTCTCCAGGTCACTGGGAAGAAAAAAATAAAAAGTGCTCTGAGCTACGTGCTCTGTTGAGTGGAACTATTTCATATATGCCAGTCCCTTATTTTAAAAGGACCCCCAACACATGTGCACGTGCACACACACACACACACACATGCACGCGAGCGCACATGCACACACATACACAGAGCAATAAGATACTTGCAGAATTATTTTTGCCTTGCGCTCTGTATTTAATAGAATGAATATGGACACAAAACCTTCCCCTATTTGAAAATGTTTCATTTACTTGCTCAGGTATTGCAAATTCCATTGGAACAAAGATATTTACAGCCCAATCCTAAACCTCCCCTTTCTCCAGATGCCCCCTGCCTGCCTCTCCTCATTCCTCTACTCAACTCTCTACTGCCTGGTGGTCCAAGCAACCGCTGAGCAGCATAGCAGCAGCGTTCTAGCAGCATGAGCCCATTATATTTATAAAATGTAAAAAACAAAAAAATAAATTCATAAATATGCTAGTTACTTTTAAAAAAATATTCTCTTTTTAAAAAATGGATGACTGAGTGCCCAATCTTGAATTCTTATGACTGCTCCTCCACGGGGGCTAAGCATTATGTAAAATATATATTTTACATAACAGCATTTAACCATGATACAGCAGTCACAACCAATCATGTTAAAAGGTTTGGAGACCAATCGATGTACCATTCCTAAAATAACCAGAAGACATAAAAAGGTCAGAGCTTACCTATTTTCCTAAAGATCACCAAGATAGCAGTACATAATACAAACACAATTTCTACCTCTCTAAACAAAGCAGAGAAAACAAGGGAGAAACCACACAAACATCCCAGAGCCTTACATTTTATTTGGAAGAAAAATAAATTTGTAACTTACCCTACAATCCAGAGTAACTATGGGAGCACGTAAGAGACATTACATGCATCCATAATTACTGCACCACCTAGTGAAAACCTATGGGAAATTCATATTGCAATCCAGAGTAAATTGTTCTTATACCGGAGCAAAGACTCCCCATAGTCACTCTGGATTATGTCCATAGGCTGCAATCCTAAAGTCACTTTCAATAGGCTGCAGTCCTAAAGTCACTTTCCTGGGAATAAGACCTATTGAACACAATGGGACTCACATTTGAGTAGACATGGTTAGGATTGTGCTTTTAGTTTTGGTTTACCATGTCCAGCAGCCCAGTTACCTCTTAATGGTGAGCCAGCGAAATCAAGGCGTCTGCTGTGTTCCGCAAGGTAGTAGTAGCATGGTGAGGTTTCATTGGAGTCAGAGCAGATTTGTTCCTCATATACCCAAGCACCCACCATGGGACAACTCAGACCTGCAGTTGATGATCCAATTCCACATTGACCTATGAAGGTGGCTCCACATTGACCTAGGAAGGGGTTAGGATTTGGCAGACACCACTACTGGTGATTCCTCCAGGACACATTCTGCCTTCCTTCCTGCCCCATCTCCTCCCTGTTCCATCAAACTCCACCCAAACCTATTCCATTCTACCCTGTACATCCATACATCCATAACATTATTTTTAAAGATTTTCTGCAAAAGATCTTTTTTATTTTATGTTATTTTGCATATATCATGCACTCATCATGCATAAGGAACTCAATGTATAAAGGGAATCATTTTAGGAAATGAGCCAATGTGTGCAGATTTTATTTTTAATTGCACTCCTAATGGGTTATAAATCTTGGAAGACTTTATGATATTCTAGCTTTATGAACCCAGCATATAAAGTGACCCAGTTTGATCATTCCTTTTAGGCATTATGTCATGTCCAACTCCAACCATAAAAAAATCTTCTTCCTCTCCAGATAGCAAAAGGTGCTTTAGCTATGCCGTTAACAGAGCAAATGGGTGATGAACTGTTGAGGAGGAGGCGGCAGGTTTTTCCCCAATTTTCTTTTTAAAAATACTTATGACATCACTTCCAGATGTGACGTCACTTCTGGCCCAATATTTTGAGCTTTGCACTGGGCTCCAAGTATATGGAGGTAAATGTTTGAGGACCTTTTTCTAGTTATTAAGTATGAATGAATGAATGAATAATTTCTTTTTAGATCTTCTTTCTTCCAAGTTTGGTAAACCTAGTTTGGCCCCAATAGAGTGTCATTTTAAAAAGTGTGGGTGGCGCAAGCGGTTAAGACGCTGTGCCTGTTAACCAGCAGGCCAGGGTTCAAGACCCAGGTTGGCCCCATAAGACAGGTTGAGCTCCTGTCTTTAGCCCAGCTCTGCGACGCAGCTGGATCCAATTGTATCGGGTCTGCCTTTCCATTGGACTAATTCAGTGGTGTGGAGAGGGGGGATTTGCTGCTTGGGTAACAGCCTATCCTCCATAACAATCCAACCCAGGCTTTTGTGCTTCGCATGCAGCGCTGAGCACAATACCATAGTCTTTCAAGACTGACGGAGGCCTGCTTTTTTGCTAAAATATTTGGGAACCACGATACACCAAAATATTTCTTTTCAATACATAACTATCTCATCTAGTACAAAGTACAGAGGTCAATCTCATTTAAGGAGGCCATTGTAATGATGAACAGACATGGGTCAGCACAGGAGTTGACCAAGCTAGTGCCAGAATTGCAGAAAGACCAGTTTTCATGGCAAAATTTTAATAGGCAATATGGATATGTGTTCTTTCTGCTCACACTGGCTGATTCTGACTTAAACTCACATCAATGATGCCCATGGTCTGCATTCTATTACAACAGTGCCATCCAAGTCATATATTGAATAGCCCAATGGTTAGTCCAGTAGTTTCCAAACTATAAGCCTTGGCCATCCATGGAGGCCACAGAAACCTGCTAGGGGAGCTGCAGAATCCTCATGAAAACCTACAGCCCTACACAATATATAGGATCGCATAACTAATAGGGAACCAACGGCCGAGCAGCTGAATGCCCAGTAGGTCAAGAGAGCCACCCGTCGAAAAATGTTGGGAACCACTGGGTCATCTGACAAAATTTTTTTTGCATAAGTTGAGGCTGTTATTTGTCTCTTTCCCCTTTCCTCCCTGACCCCACTTCGGTACATACTGCTGTCACCAACTAAATCAATCTGGTGGCCCTGCTTGCCATCTCTATTTTTGCTTCTGTCTGCCACTGTTACAGGTTCAGCTTGATTTGTGGTTGCTATAGGAAATTCAGCATCTTCCACTAGCCTACACTTACTCTCAAGCCAGGCTTACTGCACAAATGCTTCCTGGGGAGGGGGGATTTCACCCCCTAGAGAACAATGCAGGATAAAATTAGAAATCCTAATAAAGAAAATGAAAAAATCAACAATATGGCATTTGGCAAACGTTCCTCATTCCAACAATTGTTACAATATATTTGGAAAAGTTGTGATCTTCTCGTTATTGTTGTCCCTCGGAAGAGTCGGGTTGTGTGAACTTTGAGAAGCTGTCTCCAGGATAATCCCTACCCAGCATTATCCACTGGATCGCCTGCCCTTTTCTGACCTGAACACTTCACTGTGGACTTGAACAGTCTACTTGAACTATAGGACTTGAACTTCAAACATTACATTTTAAAAGACACTGAAGTTCTACAGAAGCACACTTTTAGGTAAGAGGGAAGAATTTATCAGTGCATGCCATGAACCTGTAGTGAGTTCACCACCCCATTCCACCCCCTCTATCAAAAGGGAACAGCTATCTAAGGCAGGAGTTGTCATAAAAGGCTTCTCTCTGGTATCTGAAGTGCTCTCCGTTGCCTTCTTCCTTTCCCTGAAAGAGATTCTGCTTGTGCAAAAAATAAAACTGTAGTTCTTAAACTCATGAAACAACCTCAAATAGGTTCCTGCAGAAGTTTGCTAGAAACTGAAATATACTATAGTGATATGCATTCCAGTTTAAATGGAACTGTCACTGCCTAATAAAATTATGATAGTTGTTTGGAATCTAATAGAGAGTCTCAATTTAAGGTATAGATTTTTTAAAAGAATCTTTTGCTGCTAATTCTTGGCCTTTTTCTAGCATTGGTAAATCTCTGCCGAGGCTGTACCACTTCGGCTGAGCAAGATGTCACATTACTGAAATGTTCCTCCATACATACAATTTCATTGTATGACATTTCATTGTATGAAAGAGCACAAGTTTATTGCGCATAGGAACATTGCATATTAGAAGACCAATCATGTGATTTAATCCTATGCCCAATGTAGTCTAATCTAGATGTATTATGGAGGGTGGGGGGTAACCACATAAAGCTTTCAAAACAGTAGCTTTCTGATCTGTAAAATAGCTCAAAATACTCAGGCAAAGGTTTAATTATTGATTTGACTGCGTCCTGCATCTAAAAAGCTTAAGTGATATCCGGTCTGAAGAGATTTGTAGCATTGATTTTTTAATAAATGGATTAAAAATAAACAAATCCAAATGCTAAGTATTCACAAGGGGAGACTTTGTGCTACCAAGCTATAGATGTTTCCTTTGCTGGGTCACATGATTTTTCAAGTTGTGTTTTTTTCCTTCAGAATGTTGCAACCTTAAATTTCTTTTTCATTTCAATACTAAATACCAGAACATTTATTGGAGCAAAAGTAGCAGCATAAGAACCCAGTGGTTTATTTGTTGGTTTCGTTTATTTGTTGGTTTCGTTTATTTGTTGGTTTCGTTTATTTGTTGGTTTCGTTTCTTTCTTTCTTTCTTTCTTTCTTTCTTTCTTTCTTTCTTTCTTTCTTTCTTTCTTTCACTCAGTGGGCCATAAGGTCCCCACAGCCTCCCTTTTTCAGCTTGGTACCACCATCTTAGATAATGCACATTTTCATGATTTATCTGGTGGTGATAACAGCAGTGATTGGCACATCAAGGTTTGTGATTAAGGATAAAATTACAGCTGATTAAGGATAAAAAAGAGATTTTTTTTCAAGTCACACATGCTTCGTGATTCCTGGAGACATCACAAAACCTGGATTCTCACTATTTCTGAAAATGGGCAAATAAAAAAGAGGTGGTAATGATGTTGTGAATCTGGAAGTACCTTCACAACCAACACCTCTGTCACTGTCAGATCGCTTTCCCCCCATCCAATCCCTGCACAGACTTAAGTGATTCCCTTACTTTCACTGCATGCTACTTTCTGGAAAGCAAAAAGTCATTTGTAAGAATATGGAACTGTACACCCAAATAAATGCATGGCTTATAAGCTGGCATTGTGTTTGTCTACCTTAATATGACATCCTCCAGAAAACCTGGCATGTGGAATTTGTGAAATACTGACTCACAACAAATCAGTATTCCAATATGGTCAGCTTTGATTTACTAGCAAAACAAAGCAATATGCCGAGACACCAGTCCTACTGGATAAATCGCCGCAATATTTGCTCACAATAAGCGGAACAGTTCCTGTTGCAGTGCAAAGTGTGTGAGTGTGTGCGTGTGTTTCTTTTTTGAACCAGGAGATATTTTATGAGGCTGTCAGGCAAACAAACTGGTACATGGAATCTGTTAGATATTTATATCTTCAGTTGTTGACAATGTGCCTGTCTTTGTTACCCTTATCTTCTTGAGCTGTGCCTATGATGAATAGCAGGTTAGTAAATGTGTGAGAATGTTTTAGGCTCCATTTATATATCGAGGACATGACAGATCAGCAGTTTATTGTATGTTTCTCTCTGGGTGAGAGGACAAGAATTCAAAAACAAACCACCCCCAAGAAAAGCCAGGCAAACAATTCCTCAGAGTGCAAATTGCAAAGATCTGTAATTTTCTATTTTCTGAAGGTATCAGAAATGCAAAGCTCTGTTGAGAGAGATTCTAAAACATAAATTGTGGCAGGAACAGATAAGCATGTAATCCAAGCCATTGCAATCGAGCCATGTCAACCAAATAAAGAATTTGATTGGTTATATTTACATTTTAATATCTCGATATAGAGTGGATCTCTTGGAGTCTATTTAAAAGTGATGATTGCCCTTGATTAATGTTCCAATCCTATTCACAATTTGCACCAAAGTAGTGCACAGTCTGCCATTTCAAGCTGTTGTGAAGATGACATACCCCCAAATCCAGAGTAACTACGGGAGCATGTAAGAGACTTTACGTGCATCCGTAGTTACTGCACCACCTAGTGAAAACATATGGGAAATTCATATTGCAATCCAGAGTAAGTTGTTCTTACACTGGAGCAAGGACTCCCCTAGATACTCTGGATTTTGCCCATACATTAAGGTGTGACAGCACACCAGTTAGTAGCACCAGCAACAAGTCCATTGACTTCCCACGCGATGGAGGTGGGCAGATCAGATAGATATGGGTGAGATTGGTAGCACTGGTGTGTGCCTTATCCTATCCCTTCCTGGGCTTATCCAGGGTCTGGAATGGCTCCAGTGAGCCACCCTCCAAGACTGACTGCTCCACCCCCTCTAGCTACACCACTACCACCAACTATATATTAAGCAGTTGGAAATCTTGTTCTTAAGCTCAGTGACTGACTAATCAGGAAGAGATCAGCCATGGTAAACCTTTTGGGCTTGGTGTGCCAGATATTTGAAAAATACCCAACTAGATTCTGCTAACATGTCATCCAGCCCTCCTGAATAAAAAAGAAACAATTCATTTATTTAATAAAATACAATAATAGAAAATCCAATGATGTTTGCTGTTATGCATTATTTTCAGAAACAGCAAATAATTACAAAAATGAAATATGAGGAAAACAAATTCAGTTGTCCGGTATTGCTGAACACTGGCATGTCATCCAAAATGTGGTGGATGTCACCTTTGACATATATTTTGCCATCACAGACTGAGATCCTATAAATTAGGGCCCTCAAAAATTGAACCCTACTTAAAAAAATAGCTTCCCCTAAAAACACAGTTGTAATCCCGAGATTACAGTAACCCATGATTCATAAACAGATCAATTAATCAGACCGGTCAATTGATTTGAGCTCTTCTTTTCAATGCCTGCAGAAATATTTCAGATGTATATTCAGTGGTGCCTTGTAAGAACATAATTCATTCCAGAAGCATGTTTGTCTTACAAAGCGTTCTTCTTACAAAGCAGTTTTTCCCATAAGGAAGACTCAGGATGAACTAATGGAGACTCAAGACGACTGGTTCCCCAATCCAAAAATATTCATATAAAAATATAGTGAAAATTAGTCATCCTTGGTCATAAAGGTTTTCTTTTCTGTTTTACTGTACAGTATAATACAGTGTTTTAATCAATATTACAGTAATTATGTTCTGTATTATATTACAGTGTTTTAAATTCAATTACAGTGTTTTGTCATCAGTTTTACATACAGTTAATAAGAGTCTTTTTGAGCAATGTTCACAAGGAACCTTCTAATAACACTTGCTTTTGTCTCCTTTTGAGGATTTCACAGAAATGTGACCTTTCATTGTCATTAAACAGACTCATTGCTCGCACTGCTACAGCCTTATTTGGGTGGCGCTTTTCTATATAATTTTGCACAATTTTCCAATGTTTACAAAGGTCCTTAATCTCATTTGATGTGAGTGATTCCTCTTCCTTATTTTCCTCCTCCTCTGCAGATGAGATCTCCTCCATAACCTCTTGCTTCTTAAAACCAATTAAGCAAAATTTTGCTTGAAACATAATCAACTATAATCAATTTTTGCAATGCACAGTGTTATTTGTCTCTTAGGTTCCAATAACAGAAACTTGGCACAACTCACATGTGATAACCGACTTGTGTGATACCATCAGTGGTGGGCTCCAACAGGTTCATACCTACTCTATAGAACCGGTTGTTAACAAGAGATAGGACATATAAAGTTTAAAAATAGCCATTTAAAAGTGGCTGCCAGATGGGCATAGAACCGGTTCTTGATTTCTTTGAAGCCCATCACTGGATACCATGTGTGATAACCCACATCCTGCTCACCTTCCTATGTCACTCCAGCTTCATAATTGCAGGTGAGGGAGTTGGTCAAATAGCCCTGTGCAGTTTGGAAAATCAAAAAGGTGCTCAGAGAAAGGGAACAGGACCTGAGCACATACACCTCCTTACCCACATGTAGGTAGGATCCATGCTGACGTATTTATGCATATAAGCCGACCCTGCAATCCAGACAACTGTGGGCTTCAATGTACAGTTTACCGCCTCCAGTTGTAATTTGAGCCTTAGATCAAAGTAATCATTCCATTTTTCCTTTCAAAAACATACTTTAAAAAAAAGTGAGCAAGAAAGACACAATTATGCTAATACAAAGCTCTATTCCTCTAAGGAGCACTGTTTCCCGAGAAAAAAGAGCAGTCATCTGTACTCATTTGTTCTGGAGAGTTACAAAATGTTCCTTCAAAATTTCCTATGTGTTTCATAAGATCAGAACACGATGCTAGGAAAGTTTGGATAACAAGCTGTGCTCTGATGTGAGGTTTCCAAAAAGTGATCCCTTTCAGCTATTTGGGGTCTATTTATATGTCTTTGATGATCCAATGAAGGTACCATAAACTAGAAATAGAACCATATCGGTGAAACAAAGGTTCAGGCTGTTCCCAACACACACACACGTACAACACACAACCCACAATGTTTGCATTGGATTTCACAATTTTGTGCTTCTTATTTTCAATAGGATTGTACACCAGGCAGCACAATCCTAACTTGCACTGGAACGGGCAGGCAAAGTGAAACACGTTTTTACACACCTCCGTTTGCCCTCTAATCATTCCCTCTCTTCCACAGCATGTGGTGAGGATAGGACTGGGCTGTGAATCAGGTTTTACATAAATTGGAATAATTGTCCATATTCCATTCTTTAAACCTGTGCGTTGCTTTCTCCTCCCAAAAGGTAGTAAAACAGAAGAGCCAGGATGGAACTTGAGGGGACCATATGGATCTCACCATAGTACACCTGCTTCCAATGCGCATCAACACAATCCTCCCCGACATAAGGGTAGCCAGAGGGGGTGGCATCATAAGTATTGCAGGTGCTGGAACATGCTACATAGGCAGCCCCTTCCGCTTACCAATGGAGCCATTCAGGGCGATGAAGGCAACATGCAGGTAGCACACAAAACAAATTCATGCATGAAAAGAACCAATTGAAGCTTACAGTTGTGGTTCTCAAGCATTTCAGCCCAGACCCTCTTCTGAGAATAACAATCTATCTGGGCCCCACAGAATGATGTAATCAACCTGGAACTGATGTCATGCCTAGAAGTGACATCACTGGGATATCAGAGCTCCACCATATCTACTTGGAAGTACATCCCATTGTGTTCAATGAGACTTTCTCCCAGGAGTAAGTTTTACTCCCAGGAAAGTATGAATTGTAGCCTAAATCACGCATCTACTGCATGTCTACTTGAAAGTGCCAGATTCCAAGATGGCAGCACCCAGCTTTTTTTGTGATACCCTTGAAACTCTCCCACGGGGGTCCCAATCCCCACTTTGAGAACTATTGCCTCACAGAACTGTTACAGCACTACTAAAGGAGCACTACTTCATGGGCCTCTGCTGTCATTGGGAACTGACTGTAATTTCTGTTGAGGTCTGTTAAATCAATGGTTCACGGCAGTGATATTTTCCTATTAAGAAGGCCGGATATGGATCAAAACAAGCATGTTATAGATAACGGCTACCAATCACCAATCTGATTAATGGGACTTCCTCTGTTTCAGCCTTTATCTGCAGCTCTTTTCTGGCTTCCTTGCTAAGATCATGTCTACCGCAGATTAATTTGTGTCTCCCGAGTACCACGCTGGCTTGCATTCCTCACAACATATTATATCCAGCTGTTTGTACTTTACAATGTCCCTGGATGACAAATGCATCTTTGGTCCATACCCCACGGCTTCCTCCGTGTAAGGTTGGCCATTCTCTGAGATGCAAGGGATGGTTTCATTTTTTGTCAACTGCCAAACTCTGAAAAGAATGGCACAGTTGTGGGTATGGGCACACCGACTTCTTTTGTACGGTTATTTGTCATTGTAAACATTCTTGATCGTAACTGGAGTAATTGTTGGAAGGAAGATAGAAAATAAATCATAGAAACAGGAAGGGGATGAACAAGTACGTAACATTTTGTACATGCTGTCCACGTAAATTTTTGAATGGGGTGAGCTGAAGAAGAACAGGAAGGAACATTTGCTTCATATAAGAAAGAGATTTGAATCTCATAAACATTGTGCTGCACTTAATTACTAGATATTGTTGAGGAAGGCATATTTAGATTATTACATCATCCTAAACATCCAGAATTCCAAGCTTCTCCATATAAGCACCCACCCCAGAGATGCGGGATGGAAGGGAAGGTTGTGGGATATGAGGCAGCGCCTCATATGCCTCATATCCCACAACCTATGATGGAAGAGAAGGATGTGGGATATGAGGAAAGGTTAGGGGAACTTGGGATGTTCAGCCTGGAGAAGAGGAGGCTGGGGGGAAACATGATTGCCCTCTTCAGATACCTGAAGGGCTGTCATAGGGAGGAAGGGGCTCATTTGTTCATAGCTGCCTCTGAAAGAAGAACTAGAACCAATGGGTACAAACTGCAAGAGAGGAGATTCTGGTTGGATATTCGAAAAAAATTCCTGAGGGTGAGGGCGGTTCGGCAGTAGAACAGATTGCCGAGGAAGGTGGTGGACTCTCCCTCACTGGGGATCTTCAAGAAGAGGATTGAAAATCTGTCGGGGATTCTCTTGGAGGATTTCCTGCTGCAAGCAGGGGGTTGGACTAGATTACCTACTAGGTCCCATCCAATTCTAGGATTCTATATTCTATGTCTCTGGATCAGCTGAATGTTCTCAGCTGAACAACAGCAATGCTTTTCCAAGGGGAGAACCTTTCCAGTGTTCCCTGAAATTATAACTGTACTTCCAATCAGATGTTTCTTTAGGGAACAAGAAAAACCCTACATTAAGAAACATAAAGAATTTAACGCACGTGCAGCAGACCTGCATAATTTTCTATTAAAATAAATGTAGACAGCTTCCAGAAGACACAAACCTGAAATAGGATAAGCCTGAACTTGGCAGTCCTGTCAGAGACAAATAAGGCTGCCTAATAGGATGTTTACTGTTTTGATTGGATGTGAAGTACGATAAAATGTGCCGAAAAAAACGGCTCTGCCTGCTTTATCTCCATAACAACTGAGAAGGGAACAATTATTAAAGAGCACAAAGGAACACCTTCACTAAGCGGGTTTTAACCTTCAAGCAGTGAGGAGTGACATAACAAACTACTGGTGATGTCTAAATAAAAGGCAGGAAATCAGCTCAAAAGAAAATATTTCGAGAAAAGCATGGCTCCTTCTGACAATGCGCAGTGTCTGCCCGATGCTCAGCTTACAATGGGGCAAACCAATCGTGGTAGCAGGTCAATGTAATTGCCCTTGTTGTACCATGATCTTGATCTACCGTGATTCAGGTAATGCTAAACTGCGTAGGGTCATGATATAATCCGATTTAATATAATACTCAGGATATAATCCGATCCACACTTTCCTGGGAGTAAGCCCCATTGACTATAATAGCACTTACTTCTTAGAAGACATGCATAGGATTGGCCTCTCAGTTCTGTGCTAGTGAATTAGGTGGTACAAATCTGAGTAGACCCATAGCAGCTGCAAGTGTGTATTGGCAGTGGTGGGCTCTATAGGTTCTATAGACCCTTTGCTAATGAGCACCAGGTTCTGAGAACCGTTACTAATGGGACATATTAGTTAATTTGTTGTTAATTTAGGTTATTAGGACATAAAACCTGTTGTTAATTTATTTGTATCCCACCACTGATATGGCACATAGACATGCCAAACACATGTCCGCAGAAGCATCCTTGGTGAATCCTGGCTCTTCAGCTTATAAATGGGGATGAGCAGTGCAATTGAACCTGAAGTTGACCCACTGAAATTGGCTCATGTCTCACTTCGTGGTCCAACCCACAGTTTGAGAAACATGGGTCTAGAACACAAGTGTCCAAACCTTGGCCTGAGGGCCTAATGCAGACAGACAAGGAGTGCCAGGAGTGTTTATTCCTTGGGCTGTTGTCATAAACCTAGAAGTTTAAAAATATAGAAATGCAAGTATTGTAAATTGGTAGCACCTCGGGGGGAAGGTACCAACATTCCATGTGCATGCGGGCCACATGTCCATGGAGGCGACTTCAAACAATGCAGGCTCTATGGCTCCCTAGAGTCGGTCTCGATTAGTACAACAACCTGCAGGGGACGCCTTTACCACCTAATGTAGTTTTTAAATTTAACACATGAAAGCAATATGAGAGTTTGAGGATTTTTAGGGCTGTAGTGAGCTGAACTGAGCGGTTCTGACTCTGTGCCTGACAACCAGCAGGCCAGGGTTAGAGACCCAGGTGCTACAGGGTGGAGTGCCCAAGTGTTGCCAACCTAGCAGTCTGAAATAATGCAAATGCAAGTAGATAAACAGGTACCACCGAGTGACTTCCGGTGGGGAGCATCCTAGCTAGACGTTGGAGTTGGAGCTCCGCCACCTCAAATTTTAAAGATTGTTAATTTTCCTTTTATCGACTCAGCTTCTCCTTGACTCGGCTGGAATTTGAAACACTCTAGCTTTTGTGTATACTGTGGACTGTTTATGACCTTGAAGGCATTTGTTATTGACTAACTAACTTGCCTGGGTGACTGGACGCCTAACTGTGAGTAATTGGCTTCCCTACTTACTTTTACCCATGGGTAAGAAAAGACGCTTTTCACTTGAAGACAATGACCCTTGCTCTAATCCGAGGGTTAAACAAACACGTCTTGAAAGTTATCTTGCCCCTGTACCACCACCAGATAATAACTCTACTGACTCTAACTCAATGAATACTTTGTCATCTGACTATCAAGCAACTACTCACGCTCAGACCAGATCTACGTTTAACACTATATCAACCCAGACACAAACCCATGTGCTGGAAAACGATTCCAGGCCGATATCAAATGCAGCAAATTTGCTATGTCAACATTATTTAAAGATTTCCTCTACAGTCAATGCCATTTTTTCTCAACTAGAGATAATAGTTGCACATCTGAAATCCTTATTAAAGGGACCACAGGATGCCCTCATATCTCTGGGCTCTGCTGTTCCCCCTCTCTTATCCCCCTCATCTTTACACATGGAAAATGTTAAAGATTCATTGCCTCCTCTGTTGCCAGTTCATTCCCGGTCTACTCAGGACAGACATATGTGTTTGATCTATGATCCTAATACTATAGCCATCTCAGCATGCTACTGGAACTTGGACTACGGCACCTGGGGCAGATTGCATCAGGCCAAAAGGAACCTTGCAGCGGCACTTAAAGTCAAATTGTCTCGGATTGACCTTATCAAGGTTGATAGACTGACTTTCTGCGATGCTACAGATAGGTTATTGCTTTATTTTGCTACAAGCTCAATTCCAAAATTACTTCACCAGCGCTCCAGAGATTTTACCAGAAGTGGGATCACCATTCATAGACACTTCAAAGACAGTTCTATTCGGAGACTTTTACCAGCAAAGCAATGCATGCAGAGTGTCAAGCTACCTTTATTTTCATCCAAGTTCGAATCATCAACTTTTTCTAAACAAGGGCCCCCCCCCCAATGGTCGTCTGCCACGAGACGGACACCCAAATGGCTGTAATGCATGCTACTGATGTGGACGTCGATATAGCTAGCCCAAGGACAATCCCAGATACCTCAATTTCATATTGTGTAACGGATGACATTACCCCAAGTGGCTCGGAAAATCCAAATGTCCTTATTACGGTGGCAGACAAGGAATACGAGCCTTCAATCTCTATGGACTCTTTCAACGTTCCAATCTCTTCCCAGGAGAACAATAGTGGAGCAAACATATCTCCCCGGTGTCAGTTAGGCAATTTAGAGCCCTATAACCCTGTTGGCCAGCCTAACAAGAGTCAAGAGGCCATCAACACTCTACTTGAATATTTTACTCCTTCTCCGGTAGCCAACTTAAGCTTGAAGGCTCCTGATTTTCATCAAGAGTTGCAGAGTAACGAATCCAATATATCCTCCCTCACCTCACTCGCTACGCAGGGTCTATGTCAAGAATCCTCCATTGAACCTGACCAGCCATGACTACAAGTAAATCTCCCATCGGACATCTCTTCTACCTCACTTCTAAAGCATGGGACAGAGACTTCCAAAGGCCTAGTGCCTCTTTTGTCCCGCTCACATAAACCCCTTCGGATACTCTCTTGGAACATAGCTGGTTGGCGTAATAAGGCCAATGACCCAGATTTTACTATCTACCTCAGAAATTTTGAAATCAGTTTATTTCAAGAACCGTGGGTGGTTCACCTTCTCCACTTTGAGGGCTACAACTCTATTTCATTGCCAGCCCGTAAACCCTTGGGTAAGGGTCGACCTGTCGGACGACTAACCATACTCTGTAAGCCTTTCCTGAATCCAGATATTCTGTTTATGGCAGACAGTTACTGCATGATACAAGTGGTTAAATTTAATTTCCTCTCAGGAACTCTGATCCTTTGCAATATTTATGTACCACCCAAGTCTGCGAAGCTCCAGCGGACCAGTCAATGGGATTACCTGTTCCAAGTTTTACTGGACATCGCTACCAAGATCCATACTGACTGGTTCCTTCTTGCTGGGGATTTTAACGCCCGCGTTGGATCAGGATCAGACATCTTTGACCAGCTGGCTGAAGATTTACTCCTTCCGGATTTTGCTTATCTCCATAGAAACTCCAAAGACAAAGTCATAAATGACAACGGGGTTTTCTCGGCCGAATTGTGTCTGGCCCTTGGATATATTTGGCTCAATGGTCTATCAGATGAGGATAAGGATGGTGAATTTACTTTTGTGGCGCCCTGGGGGGCTAGTGTTATAGATTACATTATGGTTTCAAAAGCCCTTTTACCACGGATTACTAGCTTTCAGGTTGAACCTCCTTTTCTTAGCGACCATCTGCCTCTTAGCTGCACTTTATATATTGAAGCCGATTACCCTCCCTCTATCTCTCCCACTGCAATTTTTGAACCACCTAAGTGTCCAGTATTCATCAAATGGGATAATAAGCCCAGGAGTGCATTTTCTGCCCTGGTTAAAAAGGGAAGCCTGATAGATTTCGTCAAGCTTAACGATTCGTCCACTAAGTACTTTAATCTAGACATATACAACCTGCTTATTAATGCCTTGTTAAAAGAACTCGGTCAAGTTAACTCTGTTATGGCCAATAATGTGTTGAAGGCACAACATTCTCCTTTTAACAAAACCTGTCGAAATCTCAAACTTGCCCTTCGCCAAATATACAAGGATTATATAGTCAAGCGTAGCTCCAGTCGTCCCGTGGAGTATTTCAACATCAAATCCCAATTCTCCCGGGCCATTAAATCTAACTAACAGCCCCCATTATGGAACGTTGGGATGCTCTGATCATGGCTTCCAGAGCTAATAACCAGAAGCTTTTTTGGAAAATTATTAACACCTCGGCAAAACATGTGAGTACATCTTCTATTTTGCCAATTTCTCCATCTTCCTGGGAAACTCATTTCAGTAACCTGTTTAACGATAACAATGTTCTGGAATTTTCCCCGAATTGTCTAGAGTTTGTGAACCTGCCCTTATGGCCTCCAGTCACCAAGGAAGAAATTTCGTCCCTCATCACCCATCTTAAGGTTGGTAAGGCCGCGGGCCCTGATTATATTCCATCTGATCTGATCAAACATGCACCCCAGTGGTGGGCATCCTTTCTCGCCGTTCTGTTCACAGAAGTGGACAGATATGGCCTAGTACCTACCTACTGGACACAATCTTTTATTGTCCCAATTCATAAAAAAGGTGACAGGTCAAATCCATCTAACTTTAGGCCAATCAGTCTCCTCTCCATTCCAGGGAAACTATACGCATCTCATCTACTTTCCAAATTGTCCGCATGGATTGAAGATTATAACATTCTGGGCCCTGAGCAAGCGGGTTTTAGAAATGGAAGATCCACCATGGATCACTGTCTAATATTGTCTCACCTAGCCGAGAAGCAGTTAGCCCGACCACACTCTAGATTGTTTACTGCTTTTTTAGATCTCAGAGCAGCTTTTGATCTTGTTGATAGGAACCTTCTTTGGGCCAAACTCAGAAAGCTAGGGATTGACAATAGACTTCTCTTCCTGATCCAGCGTCTGTACAGGAACACGTCCTGTCAAGTCAGGTACAATGCACAAGGTAACCTTACCGACATTATCAAGACCAACAGAGGAGTCAAACAGGGATGTGTGCTTGCACCCACCCTGTTTAATCTTTTCATTAATAACTTAGCATCGCACTTAGCCACCATTGATTCACATTGCCCCAAACTAAACAGCATGCCAATACATCTGCTACTTTATGCAGATGACATGGTTTTAATTTCCAGAACTCGAGTGGGCCTGCGACGGCTTATATGGGCCACATTAGAATACCTCGATACCAATCTATTACAACTAAATTTTGAAAAATCTAAAATCTTGGTTTTAGAGAGATGGAAATCTCGATCATGGATATTCAATGGAAAAGCTATCCACCAAGTTAAGACCTTTAAATATCTTGGTCTGACATTTCACTATACATTAGCTTGGGCACAACAACGAATAACGGTCATCAAAACAGCAAAACTCCTTGCCCAATCTCTACTCCGCTTTTCCTTAGTGCATGGCAATTCGTATATCCTTGCGGTGCTTAAGGTATTTAATGCCAAGGTCACCTCTCACCTCTTGTATGCTATCCAGTTTTGGATCCCGGCTTTCAATCTGGAGGTGGAACGTATTCAATCCGTGTTCCTGTATAAACTCTTTGGAGTTGCCCATTGTGTGGCCTATGCCTCATTATGTCTCGAGGCTGGCCAATTGAGCCTTGAGTTTCAGGCCTGGGTCAGATTTTGTAAGTTTTGGCTTGCCATCTTTTTCAAAGCCGAACACTCTCCATATATTAAGGCAGTGTTAACTGACTCATTCCTATCTTCCGGCTCATCCCGCTTCTACACAAAAATTCAATCTCAAAAATTCAAACATTGGACTCTCGCCGGAATGTTTAGGTAGTAGCAACTTAACTAACGCCTGCAAGTTATTATTACAAAGAATGAAAGACATAGAAAGACAAAACCTTACAGCTGCAGCTAATAGAATACGTTCCCCCCTTTTCTTACAATTACCTTTCACCATTGGTATAATACCTAAATATCTAGTCCTCCTAGAGAACTCCCAACTCAGACGGGCTTACACACTAGCACGTTGTAACATCATACCTACTCAAGAGCTAGCAGTTTCATTTAAACAAAGCACAAGCCCAACCTGCCGAGACTGTTCCTTAGGCAAGACCGAAACCTTGGCACATCTAATATTCGATTGCCCCCGCCATTCGGACCTCAGGTCAAATTACATCTCTCCCTTGATTTCAAGACCTGTTGACGATAATCCTAACACCATTTTACATCTACTGCTGTCTTCTGTGGAAGAGGAGTGTGTCAATAAGGTTGCACTTTTCCTCAATGCCGTTTTACTGAGGAAAAGGATTTCTAACTGATAGCTCTGATCTATCATTGTTTCAGCCGTTATTTGAATTATTATTCTTTCTAAGTTCTATTGCTCTAGCAGATATTAACTTCTAAAATCCCTTGCCTTTGGGTTTTTTTTTCTCCCTTTTCCTTTTATCTATAACATAATTGTTTACTGATATACATTTTCACCTATGCCTAATAAAGGTTTACTGACTGACTGACTGACTGACACCACCTTGGTGGGAAGGTAACAGCGTTCTGTGCACCTCAGCATATAGTCTAGGGTTGCCATAGTTCCAACTAGTTCTGGGGATCCTGGGTCTTTCATAGAGTCCACAACAGAGTCCACAATGCATCCCACCCTGATGGTGAATTGGGTGCAATCTCTGCCACTGGGACTGAGGGTGTAAGAATCTTCCTTGTCAGATGAGCCATCAATGGGCACAGTTCATGCCCAACCTGTCTGATCCTTGACACTACCAAGATCTATTGCAGACCCACTGGTGTACCTAGAGAAGGGTGGAGGGGGCACCCTGCCCTGAGTACCATCCATAGGGGGGATACTATGGGAGGGTGACCAACATCATCATGACATGAAGGAATGGAGCAACCCCATTTTGTTGTCAAAATATCCCTGCACCAGATGAAATTCTGAGCAGATGCTGTTGGTGAATTGAGAATAAGGACAAGAAACACAAAAGTTAGTTAAGATTTAAGTGAATCAAAGCCCAGTCAGCCCAAAATGTTATTAGGGAAATATTAGGGTGGTGTAACATTTCCAAATAAGGATAAGTAACCAAGCTCATAGAGTGTGTAACTATGCTCCATTAAACTGAATGTTCACTATTTGTGAACTGACTCCAATTTGTGCTGGATTTATGATCTGTTCTAATTTGGAACCCAATTTGGACAACGAGTGACCAGAGACAAATCCATAAACTCAAGGAAACAATAATGGAGAAAATTGGATAAATTTTATTTTTGAAAAAAAATAAGCAAAGAACTTCATCTCCACAGTGAAGAAAATAGCAGGCATTTTACAAACATGTTATTTGATGCAAACCACAAAACCAATACTAACACTTCTAAACTGTACAGTTCAAGCCTAAACTGTACAGTTCAAGAATTCCTTTTGGATCTGGTCACTATTACCAAGACACACGCTATAGGAAATAGAGTGGGGGGAACTGACTTTTCTTACCAGATTCAGCAACGTGCAGCATTCTGAGGAGCTGAAGGGTCACACTGTTTGTCCCAAGGTCCTGCAGCCCACTCCTTCCCCCCTTCATACCTTCTCTCTTACACATTCCTCCTTCTCCCTCCCTTTTACACTCACACACAAGTTTGTGAGGCTGTTTTTTCAGCCCCATCTCTATCCCCACCAGCCGGTGAGCAGAACGGGACATTGCTGGTCACTTCTCCTCATTGCTACTTCTAAAGTGTCCCCTTGTAAGTGAAAGACAGCCAGCCAGAAGGATGCAGCAGCAAGGAGGAGATATATTGGCTGGTGGAGAGAGGGAGATGGCTATCCATGTGTGTGAGAGAGAAAGAGGGGGGGAAGAAGTGTAAGAGAAGGATGAGGGAAGGAGTGAACAGCAGCACCTTGGGGCAAACATGGAAACCCTCCAAGCTTCTTTGATTGCTGAACTTCATCCAGTAAGAAAAGCCATCCCCATCCCCACCCCCACAAATACACAATGCCTAGTTAAAAATATTTTTAGCAGCTAAGCTATTCGCATTGATTCAGATCTGTGGATAAATAAAACGCAGAAAACTGGTTTCCACCTGTATAAGATTTCTCTCCCAAGTAGATTGTTTGATGGCGAAGTAGACAAGTACTCTGACTGAAGGAACTTCCCCACTTCCAGCCCTTACAGAGCTTCTTACACATGTGGAATCTCTGGTGAGCTTAAGTAAACTACAATGAGTAAGGGTCTTTTCACACTCCTGGCATTTAAGAAATTTATCATGTGAGAGTAATATGGTGGAACTTAAGGTTAGCACTATAATAAAAGGCAATTCCACACTCATGGCATTTATAGGGTTTCTCCCCTGTGTGGGTTCTCTGGTGCTTCTTAAGACTCCCAGTCTCAGTGAAGGTCATTCCACACTCCTGGAATTTATAGGGTTTCTCCCCTGTGTGGGTTCTCTGGTGGCTCCTAAGGTGACCACTCTGAGTGAAGGTCATTCCACACTCCTGGCATTTATAGGCTTTCTCCCCTGTGTGGGTTCTCTGGTGGGTCTTAAGATTCCCACTCCAAGAGGAGACTATTCCACACTCCTGGCATTTATAGGGTTTCTCTCCAGTGTGGGTCCTCTGGTGGCTCTTAAGACTTCCACAATGACTGAAGGTCATTCCACAGTCCTGGCATTTATAAGCTTTCTCCCCTGTGTGGGTTCTCTGGTGGATCTTAAGGCTACCACTGTTAGAGAAGGTCATTCCACACTCCTGGCATTTATACGGTTTCTCCCCTGTGTGGGTTCTCTGGTGGTTCTTAAGATGACCACTAAAAGTGAAGGTCATTCCACACTCCTGGCATTTATAGGGTTTCTCCCCTGTGTGGATTCTCTGGTGGCTCTTAAGATTCCCACTCTCAGTGAAGGTCATTCCACACTCCTGGCATTTATAGGGTTTCTCCCCTGTGTGGGTTCTCTGGTGGGTCTTAAGGTTATCACTGTTAGAGAAGGTCATTCCACACTCCTGGCATTTATAGGGTTTCTCCCCTGTGTGGATTCTCTGGTGGCTCTTAAGATTCCCACTCTCAGTGAAGGTCATTCCACACTCCTGGCATTTATAGGGTTTCTCCCCTGTGTGGATTCTCTGGTGGCTCTTAAGATTCCCACTCTCAGTGAAGGTCATTCCACACTCCTGGCATTTATAGGGTTTCTCCCCTGTGTGAATTCTCTGGTGGCGTATAAGGTTACCCCTGAAACTGAAGACCTTTCCACACTCCTGGCATTTATTAGATTCTTCCCCTGTTTGGCTTTGTTGGTGATTGATAAGATGGCTAATTAGAGTGAAGGTCTTTCCACATTGCTGGCACTGAGAAGATTTCTCCCCCATGTGGATTTTGTGATGGGGTCTACTTTTGTTCCTGGTACTGAAGCTTTTTCCACACTCCAGGTACTTATAGGATTTCTCTGCTTTGTGGATTTTCTGGTGGGTCTGAAGTGTGGCACGTCTCACCACTCTGTTGGTTCTTTGCAGTGAAAACTGAGTCTGCTCCCAATTTCTACCAACCTGGTCCCAATTGGATGCTGTTGAAATAAGAAAAGAAATGCTGTAAGGCTCCAAAGTAAGAAACTGCAGCTAATTGGGGGCTGTGATTTCAATACTCCAGGTGCCCCTGAATCATTAGGGAGCATGGCTTCTAAGGGGGATATGTGAAGTGTGGGTTGGCCCTCCTGATGGCCTTCACCCTCACCACTAGGAGACAGATCTAGAGCAGGCAGCATGTACTTGAAAATGGTCAGTAATTTTACATTCATCTGGGTCACCACATCTCTGTTAGGTTTGAGTCTGCAGGTATTGATTCACTTTTTCCCTCAGGAACAGATGTCAAGGGAAGCAAGGCCAGGTTGGGCTCCAGGTATTGGCCATGGAGTGAGAGGTGCTGCAGAGGTTCTACTTTAGACTTGGTTCTCCATGACTGGTTGGGATTTCTCATCATCCCTGGTTTGGGCCCACAGAGCTTCTGCCTCGGGGCTTGTTCTTATTGCCACAAGGACACAAAGAGTGGAACTTACAGGACCCATTTGGAGGCTGGATGGTGGGTGTGCTCTTCTCTGATGCCCTGGAGCCCCCTTGGGACCTGCTCTGACAGAGCGACAGGTCAGGGACAGCTCTGGAGGGGTACTGTCTTTTGCTGCCTGCAGAGTGAGCACTCATGTCACACTTAGATCTGGGCTGGCCAGAAGGGGAAGATACGGAGCCATAAGGCTTAGCAGCAGCTGTGACCACATCATTCAGCCTGACTAACTCCCCTTATCAATATCCATTGAAAAAGAGGTTCTTATTCAGGGCTTAATCCATTAAGGACCAAAAATTCCTCCTTACCTACAAAGATCATGTTTTCATTATTCTCTGCCATGATGGCCTCATAAAGTCTCCTCTGGCTTGGGCGCAGCAGTGCCCACTCTTCACTGCTGAAATGCAGCGCTATCTCTGCAAATGAAATTGGGGTCTGAAAGAAAGAAGAGAAATACTCTCTTAGGAAGTCAGCCGAGGTCATGCCTGCAGGCAAAGGAAAGAAGTGACCTGTGCGCTTCCTGCCTGTGAGAAAGAGGTGGGCAATGTCACCCTTAAACTACATAGGGAGACTCTGACTCTAATGTGCACCCACAACGGAGTAGTAAGGAAAACTGGTAGATGAAAAGGAGAGGGAAGAGGAACTCCTCTTAAGAAGAAAGGCAGAGTAGAGAGGTGGGAATTAGAGGAAGGAGGTAGATTTGTTGGGCTTTTCAGAGGATCCGTATAGAATGGGAGGAAGACAGTGGGATGCAAGGAAAGGAGAAAGATGGGGTTAATAGGTGGGAATCCACCATAGCAGAGATGTACAAACATTTTGGCAGGAGGGCCACATTATCTCTCTGAGACTGTGTTGGGGGCTGGAAAACTTATTTACATTTCAAATTTGAATAAATTTACATAAATTTACATAGAAAATTGTATTAAGACACAGATCTGGAGGATTACAAGGCTTGACGGTGGACTGGTTGGAATGTCTTGCTGTGGGCCACATTGAGGCTCACTGTGGGCCACATCTGGGGTTTGCACACCCCTGCACTATTGTCCTAACAGTCCAGACTGCAGCTGGGCATGTTACAGGAGAGAAGTCCAAGCTGACACCAGAAAATGTCCCTTACTTGGCCTGGATGAGGAGCAGCCATGTCTGTCCCGGCACAGGGTTTGGTTTCCTTCAATTCTGATTCTCTGTCAGGAAAAAGGAGACTGCATGAGGTTTTGAACCTTTCCATGCTTGCTTCATAGACATCCTTGAATTCTTGTCCACTCATTTTGGGGGTGGTTGGAGACGAGATGGGCACAAGCAGGAAGGAAATGTAGAGGTTACTTTGACTGGGAAGAGCTTTGGGAGGAGTACAGGCATCACCCACTTATTGTACAGGTAGAGACCGGAGCAGTGACCAAAAGTGAACACTGATGAAAAGTGGAACTCAGTTTTTTTAGCGTGCAAATGCAAAATGCCCACCAAAAAAGACATGAAAGCCTAAATAACACATATTTATTAAAACAGAGAGAAAATTCATCACAAATTATACTAAAATATGTATACGTGTCCCCTCTCCCATCCAAAAAAACCTGCTGAAAACCAGACTTTTAAGAGTGACAAAAGAGTGAAGCAACCAAAATAGGTGGGAGAAAGTGGGGGACACCTGTATTTCCTCTCCACACTAACACTGCTTCTGTCTCCCTCTCTCTGCATGATCAAGAACCTGCCACTTCCATGCTTGGGTGGGCCTTCTTGGCACTCCTTCTTCCAGGCCTTCCCTCTCTCTCTGGGCTCAGATCTTCCCACTCCTTCTTCTCCAGCCTCTAGCAAGGCCTCCTCCTTCCCTTGCAGTCACAGCAGGGCCTCTTAGGAAATGCAGTCCCAAGACCCATTGCACTTAATTACAGGGTGTTTCTCCTGTGATAGTGAAAGCAAAACATACCCCTCCTTTGAGGGTCTCCTTTGCAGAGGTCCTGCTCTGCACACAGCATGCTAGTTTTTGCAGCAGGCACTGAAGACTGCAGAGGGGGAGATGGAAAGTGCAACCTTCTCTCAGCTCTCCTCCCTCTTCTGCTGCTTTCCTAGGCTGGCAACAGCTTCAAGCTAAAGGAAGATCAACCCATCAGAAGCCTAGTTTGCATTAACCCTCACAAGCGTTTAAGAGGCCTAGAGCACAATCCTGACCATGTCTACTCCAAAGTAAGCCCCACTGTGTTCAATGGGTCTTTCTCCCAGGAAAATGTTCTTTAGGACTGCAGCCCTAGATTAACAAATGTCCTGGAAAGAAACATAGAACAAGGGTAAAATTCTCTTCTAACACAAACACCCTGAAACCTGCAGCCCGTCACTCAATTGATTCTTCCTCCTTCTTCTCAATAATCAATCAATCAATCAGTGGTCCAGTCTAGGAGCTGCAAGAATAGTTGCTGGGAGAAGGACATTTTTGGGATTGGGGTCTGGAGGCTGCCCATTCCCCCTCAAGAGACATAAACAGAGTTCTTATGTCTTCATGTTTTTATTGTTTCTATCTACAGGGTGGCCTGTAGGTTACCTACCCTTCCATATATTATTTCACTGGATACGTAAGATACGAGATAGGCACTTACGGGCAAACCTGTAGTTTTTAATTGTATATTATTGTCTGTTATATGTTTTAATGGCTGTAAGCCATCTTTAGTTCCCTTTTGGAAAGGAAGGCGGAATATAAATCAATAATAATAATAATAATAATAATAATAATAATAATAATAATAATAATAATAATAATAATAATCTATCAATCAAACAAGACACTCAACCTAAGCATTTCTACTCTGAAGTAAGTCCCTTTGTGTTCAATAGTTTTTACTCCCAGGAAAGTGTGCTTAGCATTGCAGCCATAATTTATTAATTACAAGAAGGTTACATGCTGCCTGCTTACAAGGAAAAGGAGGACATGGAAGTCTTTCAGGATTCAAGGCTAAAATCCAGGACATGTCTTGGGGGGGAAAGAACAATGGGGCACATGGGCACCCTGGGGACAAACAAAATCTCTCAAATGACAGGACTCCTGCCACCACTTTCCTCCAATACTCCCCATTGCTGGAGAAAGTAGGTGAGGGGTGTCAAGAGGCAGTGGAGTTCTGAGGGGAGCCCAGGCTTTATTTTCCCCACAGACAAGCAACAAAGATGGATGGCTTAGAATTGGGTGGAAAACAGACCTTGGTGCACAGCTGTGGATGGATACTGACCCCCCTCCCCAGCCTGCTTCTCCCTCCTTTTACCTCCGGACATTCATCCCCCAAGTGTTGGCACTCTTCTAACTGGTCCAACTGCCATTCTAACTAGCACAGATACCGTTCTTAACCATACCAGTCCAAACCAGGGTGACCATATGCCCTCTCTTTCCAAGACATGTCCTCTTTTTTAGTCTTGTGTGAAGAAATTCTTCATTGTCCTCATGTTCCTTATAAAAAGTCAGCATATAATTAATAAATTATGGTTGCAATCCTGAAGTGCACTTAAGCTTTCATGTGAGGCTGGTAATTGCCTTAACTGAGGTGAAACTGAGAGAGCAGTGATACCAGCTGAGCATGTACAGATGAGTTGTTCTGAATGGTTAATAGAAGTCTCTTGTTCCTGAGGTAATTTTACCTCAGAATCTGAGTTGTTTCAGTGAGAGTCAGAGTTATCTCAGTGCAGGTAGTGAGTTGAGATCTCTTGTTCCTGAGGTAATTTTACCTCAGAATATGAGTTGTCCCACTGAGAGTCAGAGTTACCTCAGTGAAGGTAGCAAGTTGAGATCTCGCTGTAGCTGTTCATGTTTTTTACATGCTCTGGTAATTTGTGGAAATTGACTGGACTGGGCTTAGGACTATGCTCTTATGTCTTATGATTCTAAACTGACTGCTGTGTAAAATACATATGTAATACATTTCTTTGTGACAGAATCATATTTTGCCTTATTTTTTCTCCTTCTCACACACACACACACACACACAACCACAGCCATTAGAAGCTCTGACAGACTTCTTCACCATTGTTCTGCTGTAGCGCACTCCAACACTATCTACCACTGGGCTGGCCCAATTTCAAGATAGGCCAGCCCAGTTACACCAGAAAGGCTTGGGCTGGCATAAGTCAACTGAGGCTGGCCCAAAACAGATGGACTTGGGCTGGCCTTGCTGTGCCAGCTGAGGCAGTTCAGGAGAGGCGTGTGGAGGGCATGTTCAGCATGGCCTAGAATAGTGCAGTCAGGCTGAATCCAGAGCATGTTTCCAGGGCAGAAATGCCCACTCACAGCTCCTCAGAGTTAGGCCACCTAAGGAGCAGGAATAAATCTGAGGAGACCCATAGGGGTCCATGATAAGCTAGAGTAAAATTGGAAGTGATGGCAAAAACCCCTGCCTCTCAACCATCCCACCTCAGGCTTTGGCAGAACTACACCAGTTCAGTGAGCATGCTACTCTTGTGCTGCTGCCTCTTCAGCAGCAGTTAGGCCAGCCAGAGCAGGGTGACCAGATGCCAAACCCAAAATTCCTGAACCCCAATGCCAAAATTCCTACTCCAAGGTCAAAATTCCTACCTGCTTAAAAAATTGCCAAATGTATTTTTTTGTTTTCATAGTTTTGATTTTTTGGTTTTTTTGGCCATAACATTTGATAGGAAGGAGATACCTCAAAACTTATTTTTGCATTGGATTCTGCTCTTTAATACGAATCCAAAACATATGGCATGATGGGGTACTGTGCAGTATTGCAAAGTTTTGAAATGAAGCCAAAATGTAGGACACCCGGACAGGAGGCTAAAAATCCAGACAAATCTGGGTTTTTTCGGTCATATGGTCACCCTGAGAAGTCTTTTAGCCCTGTGGATTCAGTCTGTCAGTTCAGGATATGGCCAACTTAGGCCAGCTTAGCTGGACTAATTTTTTGGCCTGTCAGGATTGCATTGCCAGTGTAATAAATTACAGTATATGTAATAGTTTTAAATTTAACAAGTAATATAGTGTTTAGGGGGCTGCAGTGGCTTAGTGTTTAAAGGAGTTGTGCCTGCCGATTAGAAGATTGGCTGTTGCAGGTCAACGGTTCATGATCTGAATACTGCAAGATGGAGTGAGCTCCCCTCTCTTGACCAGCTCCTGCCAACCTAGCAATTTAAAAACATGGAAATGCAAGTACTGTAGGTAGGTAGCAGCTGGGTGGGAAGGTACCAACTTTCTATGCGCATGCGGGCCACATGTCCACGGAGGTGTCTTCAAACAACGCAGGCTCTGTGGGTCCCTAGAATCTGTCTCGATTAGCAGAGCAACCTGCAGGGGACCCCTTTACCACCTAATATAGTTTTTAAATTAACCACATGAAAGCAATATATATGAGAGTTTATGAGGGTTTTTAGGGCTGTAGTAGCTGAGCGGTTCTGACGCTGTTCCTGACCAACCAGCAGGCCAGGGTTTGAGACCCAGGTGCTACAGGGTGGAGTGCCCAAGTGCTGCCAGCTTAGCAGTCTGAAATCATGCAAATGCAAGTAGATAAACAGGTACCACCTTGGTGGGAAGGTAACAGCGTTCTGTGCACCTCAGCATATAGTCTAGGTTTGCCATAGTTCTCTTCCACAAAATTGGACAGGACCCTCTGTCCCATTTGCCAGTATGTGAACACAATCCCCCCAAATCAGGATTGTCCCTGTTTTTCTGGACATATGGCAGTGGTGGGCTTCAGGGGACTCTCACAGGTTCTATAGAACCCTTGGCTAATGAGCACCTGGTTCTGAGAACTGGTTACTAATGGGACATAGAACCTGTTGTTTATTTAGGTTATTATGACATAGAACCTGTTGTTACTTTATTTGAATCCCACACTGTGGAAGGGAACAAGTCTATCTCAAGGAGATCTCCACATCAGGGTGGCTATATGACCAGAAAATTCTGGATTTGTCCTCTTTTTTAGTCTCCTGTCTGGGTGTCCTCCAAAAGGGCTTCATTGTCCTCCATTTTTGCTTTATTTTGGAACTTTGCAATGGTGTGCAGTACCCCATCACATCATATGTTGTTGGATTCATACTGAAGAGCAGAATCCAATGCAAAAATAAGTTTTGAAATATCTCCTTCCTATCAAATGTTATAGCCAAAAAACTAAAAATAAAAAGTATGCATTGAGCTTTATGGGAAAGTGAAAATCCATGGCTTTATTTGTGAGTAGGCAAACGTGTCATTGTCCACTGGAAAGAACAGGCTGAGTGAAATCCAAGACTTTGTCTTCCTTTTGAGGTTTGGGCATCTGGTCACCCTGCTCCAGCTTCCTCTCTGCCCAAGTAGAATATAGTGGTGGCCATTTTGGTACCACTGTACTGTGGTGTGGGAAGTCCCATTAGGATTGGGCTATTAATTGGCCTTACGAGTCCCCTGTATTATTGTCATTCCTGGCTCCATCCTCACCTCCAAGAGAATTTGAAGCTCAATCATGCAGGGAAGGGTGGTTTACCCATGGGAGTTTGAGTTTGATATTTTAACCTTGGTTAAAATATCATCCAAACCGGCCCACTGTTATACTAAAGACACATCACAGATTAGGAGGAAGGGCACGTAAGTGTGGGGTATATATTTTAGGCAGGTATTATTTTTATTGATTTAAAGGATTTATACCCTACCTTTCCAATGCCAATGCAAAGTACTGTATGATGCAAAGGGGAGTTCTTCCCCTCCTGCTGCCCTCACAACAACCTTGAGAGGTAGTGAGGCTGGGTGTGAGTGACTGGCCCAAAGTCACCCCAGAAGCTTCATGACAAAGGAGGGATTTGAACCTGGATTTTCCTAACTAATACACCATCCTGCCTCTCAATAATACTTTTAGACAAGGGTCTTTTTGAGGGGGTACTCACTGGTACGGACTACAGGCACCTCTGTGTGAGTACTGGCTCCTCTGTGGCCCAGTACTCATCTTCATGGTGAGTACCCCCACCTTTATTCCTAGAAAAATCACTGATTTTAGAAATCAACCACAGTTATTGATCAGTGATGGCACAAGCATGGATGCCATTCAACATCCTAGTGCCCCACGTCTGCTGATGCCAACTTTGCCAATGGACACTAGGGGAAAAACAAACAAACAAACAAAATCCTTAGCAACCTACATGGTTTTCATCAAGACGTGTGAGTGTTCTGGTTTTATTGAAAGGGCCTGCACAACTGAAGAAATGCTTTTGTTCATGTGGCCCTCGTAAGTCCCATCTTTGTAAAAAATAGGAAATGGAACATAGTAGATGGTGAACTTTCTGTTCAGTTTTAGTGAGCAAGAAGCAGATGGAAGATGTTTGCATCTGTGCTCAGCTGGAAGGATGTGACGATGGGAGACTAGGGATGAAGGGCATTCCGAATTCACTACTGCCTTATCTCCCCACATCTAACACTGCTACAGCCTGCATCAGCCTGCTCCATAAATGGACCAGCCCTATGTACTGTATGGTGGTAGGGGAATAGTCCCACTGTGTTTCCTGAGTGAATAATCATACATTTCTACAAACGTATGATTTAAGGTCATTAATAACAGGAACAATTTCCTACATCTTCAGGAGTGAGATCCTTTATTAAATGGTTCTGTAAGTGTCAACATTCCTCCTGTGTTTCAAAAGCTCTTTGAATATAAAGCCTGTGTGTGTGTTTTGCACAGGTTTCTTCCCTCACCTTGTGTTACGTGGCTCTTGGGGTATGCATATTTTGTGAAGAAAAGTAACGGGAAAACATTTCAAAGCCAAGCACCATCACAAAAAGCCGTTTTGGTAGGTATACACAGTTAACAGCATTATTTGCTGTTTGCCATGGCTAGTTTCAGTCCATAAATTCATTTCCACACAGCATATTGTGCAATGGAATTTTCCCCTCTAAAGTACCTGTATATATGGCATTCTACACTTTTTTGGCTCTTGGGGAATTTCTAATATCCCAGTCAGTGTAGTATCGACCCAGTCTCTAATGAGGTATGTTGTTGCACTAAATGGCGATGTTGTTGTTGACAAGGCACCAAGTCTTGCTGTAAAGCTATTATTAAGACAGCCTATTTAGACTCAGCAAGAAACACAACAACTTGGCGGTAATTTGCAATAAGCTCACTAAAAGAAAAAAAAGGCTGTGAGCACTGTCAATGTCACTGGCCTGAACATGGGAAAACCGCATGTTATAAACAAATGAGAATCTCTGATCCAGAAAATTTTCTGAGATTGTGTGGTGGATTTCTTGAGAATGCAAGATCAGGCCGCATATTCTCAGTAGTATATTGAAGCTATTATAACAGTGGGGACCTGTTGTGTAGCTGGAATTGGATGCAAAGCATTAAGTTCTACACGGAGTCTCACTGTGGGCATGCTTCCCCTTCCCCTCTGATTTGGAGCCATTCTGGATGGTGGCCTAAAACATATAGTTTAGCTATTCCCATGATAGGGACTAACAACAAAATGTTTGGGATTTTTTAATAGTATTTTTATCCTGCATTTCTCCCATACCAAGGGAGATTCAAGCAATAAAAACATGAAAAATTAAAACATAAAACAATTAAAATGCTGCAATCACTATTTAACTGACCTCCAGTTAACCACTCTTGGACTACTCCAGTATAAATGTAGTGCTGTGTTCCTGTTTGGGGACTCATTGATCCCTCAGCAGAAGTGCTATACAGGTCTTGTCTTGTCATCTACAGATTTTGTATCCATGAATTTAACTCAAGTCCGGTTGTCTGACCAGGATGACCATATAGAATGACCATATAGTGTTTCTACCTTTAAGCAGTGCATAGAAGAGGGAATTGAAGCAGGTGCTGCTTTTTAGACCCTTCTATGATGAGCTAAACCTGCATCAATTCCCTATTCTATACAATGCTTAAAGGTAGAGACCTTCTGTCCTCCATTCTATATGGTCACCCTGCGTCTAACCTGCACAGAAGTCTGACTTGTACACTTCAGAATGTGTCCAAAGATGTGCTCCAGTCATGTTTGGGGGATGTTCTGAGACCCAATGGAGACCATATCCTGTTTTCAAAAATCTGGGAGTATCTTTCTAATGCCTTCTGGGGTACTCAGATTTGTACTGACGTATTGTATTGTATTGTAGTCCATGGCGGTAGTCAATGCAGTGGTGACATTAAACAGGTTCTTCTATCCAGGAAAAGTTTGAAAGTGGAGCTAATGAAAGTGGAGGAATTATTGAATTTCAATAAACTTAGTGTAGCAAAATTGCAGATTAAGCTTGTTTCACTACAACAGATTCTTTTCTACTTTACTCTGAAAGTATAGGAGTGTTGATTTAACCACTTAGCCTATCTTAAAATACAAACCAAAATCCCTGATTATTACTTTGAAATATCAGGAGTTTAATGTTCAAGCGTACACACTGCCCATTCAACGCTTCAGTAGTTTTGGCAGAAGCACATCTGTTGGTAGAGATGAAAGGTAAGACTGAACGTGATTCAATAAAAGAGTATGAAAATTTGAAAGAATAAATTCAGTTCTTTATCAAGAGGCATCTGGCTAATTAAAAAAAAGATTCAGCTTTTGAAAAAGGATAATTACTGGATTTGCAAGAACAAAGGACAAGGAGCTATAAACAGGTGTTCTATCTCTGTCAGTATCCCAGAATATGAGTCAAAATTTGCAGTGGAAAGGTTGGTCCACGCATGCAATGTGTGAGAACCATACGTGCAATTTCAAGTGAGACAAATTGTGCATGAAGACTAGTTTATGCTTTCACAGCTAATAGAGGCACAGATGTTTCTCTGGAGATACATGTGCAGCTGTTCATCTAAACCTATTTTTGAATGAACTGCATGTGTTTTTTGAGATGAAGATGTTAGGGAACTACAGCTGTACTGGTGCCAAAATTTACGGTGTGCTATTATGATGATAGCACATGATCAATAGTAATACATAATATTCATTATCACCTATTTTGCATATTTTACTAGTAGTAATGTAACTACTAGTTATTACTAATTATTATTAGTTATGTAAGCACGTGTGTATCGGGGAGGAGAATAGGCAGGGTCACTCAGATTATGTATTGTATAAACTGGATCACATTTTGGCATACATATATGGCCTAATTCTTAAGGGACTCTTGCGTAAACCAAGACCGCTGGCATGAAAGCCATGCTAGTGTACTTTGGGGCCACCAGCTCAAATGGTCCAAGATTCTGTGCATGACCGTAACTCTCAGACAGGCCACAGGAGCAGGTAATTTGGTGGCAAGAGATGAGTGGATCAGGCTGTGGAAAGGAGTGGACAATCTTGACATCCCTAGTGCACAAAGATCCTATCCTGCTTTCTCTGCCCTAAAATGAGCCCTGAGCTGGGGGTACTGGCAGATCTTGTTAATATGTTTTGGAAATATCAATTTAAGGAGATATTTTGGCATCCCATTGAATAAATGATACACCATACACTGATTCACTATCCCCTGAGGTTTTGGGGAACTTACCTGTAGATAACAACAAATGTAAATATGTAAATGTAAAATTTACAAATTTGTAAACGGGGCACAATTTTTTTCAAAGATAGCATAAGCCTCCAATGATCTTTCCTTTAAAGGAACCCAGAACCAAGTCTGTCCTGAAACTTTTCACTGCTTAGAGGAGCAGAGTGTATGTGTAACAAGGCACAATCCTAACCATGTCTACTCAAAAGTAAGCCCCATTGTGTTCAATGGGTCTTACTCCCAGGAAAGTGTCTTTAGGATTGCAGCTGTAAGCCTATTAAAGAGACACCATCATCAGGAAGGAGAGACCATGAAGGCAGTTAGGCTGTAAAATCAGGAGACTATCTCTGTACATAAATGTTGTTCCTGATTAGTCAACATTTAAAGTGTCAGCTGAACATTCGTTATTATTTGAAAACGCAATTAGCCTAATGGAAGCAATAAGTGTTTTTATATCACACACTTAAACATGGGTTTATGTACTTGCTTCCAGTATTCTGAGTATGAAACCTGATAATATTCCATAACATCACAGTGGTTTAAAAAAAATTTTTTTTTTAAAAAAGATATTTACAAAAAAACAGGAAAACATTGAAATGGCCTTCCTCGTTGTGCTCGGCACTTACCATTACACACTTTTGCAACATTTTTTTTTACCATTGCACAACTTTTAAAAGCCACAGAGGCACAGAGCAGGCTGCCTGGCACAACTTTCTGGGAGGATCAGCTTGAAGGAGCAAAACTTCTTGTTGAAATTCAGGAGAGATGTTAAAAGTCAGTGTTCGCAGACCAAGCTAGATGGATCAATGAGCTTCCCAAGCAGTGAGTTAGATGGACCGACTTGAGCTTTCCAACTTCTTACCACTGCAAGAACTGTTCAAAAGCTATAAAAAGCAACTGCATTTAAATTTCCTTCCTCCCTTTCCTAATTAGTTTTGCCTCTTATTATTCAGCTTCATTTCATCAATGTCATATTTTGTTTAGGCACGAGTGAGTCACAGCACACGTATAGTGTACAGCATCTATTTTATTGGGGAAAGCAACTCTGCATAGCCAGATAATGTTCTTTAGAAATAGACTGTATTTTCTCAAATATAACAATCACCGTTTTCAGCTGCATTTGGTCTCCAAAATCAGGGTGTGCATTAGATTTGATGGTTAATTAGATTTGAGTGAATACAGTATGTTGATTATAATTATAGGGTGGCATTAGATTCGATTGTGCATTAGATCTGTGTAAATATGCTACTGGAATGCTTTCATCTATCCTGCTAGAAAACGAGTGTTAAAAGAAAATTCTGATTAGTACCAACAGCACCGACAGCATTATGTTTCTTTGCTATATACCTTGGTGATGATGAAGATAGTGCCAAAATGAAAAGTAAGACCTCCTGGTTCAATGAAAACAAATGTTCAAGCAAGTAGGGAAATAGATGCAAAGGGGCCACATGAGCATTCCATAGACGTAACACAGAAGTTGGGAATCAGTAAGTAATGGCAATGGACAATCACTGTTATTTGATATCAGAGGGCACAAAATTCATTCCTTGGGCAATTTAATTTTTACTTTAATTTTAATTTAATTTTTCAAGAAGAAAGCAGTGAGGGCAGGATGGGCAGATAAGGTCAGGGAAGTGATGGGGTTAGCAGGCACACACCTTATGCCAGCGTTTCTCAAAGTGGGGGTTGGGACCCCTTTTGGGGTCGCCTAGAGCTTTCCTGGGGGTCGCCTAAAGACCTCTGGTGCAGGGGGCCAGGTCAAGCTTGCCAGACCTCCAGCTGTAGCTGTGTGCGCACTGGGGCTGACTGACAGCCTCAGGGCCCAATCATATGCATGCCTACTCTGAAATAAATCCCATTATAGTCAGGGGGCCTTTACTCCCATGTAAATGTGGATAGGATTGCAGCCTCAGGGCCCAATCCTATGCATGCCTACTCTGAAATAAATCCCATTGTGTTCAGTGTGTGCATAGAACACACATTTCATTTGTAACCATGAAAATACATCCTGCGTATCGGATATTTACATTACAATTCATAACAGTAGCAAAATTACAGTTATAAAGTAGCAATGAAAATAATTTTATTGTTGGAGGAACATGAGGAACTTATAAAGGGGTCACGGCGTTAGGAAGATTGAGAACCACTGCCTTATGCTATCCCCCATGCAAAGCACCTAATTTGTGAGTGCTTCCACAGATCACATGGTAATGGCCATGCTTTTCAAAGGATTCTAGTGGGGAGACTCTGCCTCACCCGCCTCCCCACTCATTGTACATCCCTGATGTGTGGTTTTTTTCCATACTGCTATACACAAAACCTGAGTCTATAGAAGCCGGATTGTTGCTTGCCCATCAGGGAAACAACATAACCGTTTTAATACCGTGACATCTCCTTGCACGTTCTCCGTGGCAGAATCATCTAAATCTTTGAACCATTTCACTTCCAGACAGAGTAAAAACAGAAAACTCATTAATCACGTCCTGCTGAATGTCAGTATTATAGATGCTGCAGAGGGTTGTCTCAGTGGCAGTAAAATATTCATATTGAGAAAACCAATTACAAGGTACAGTAAATCACTTAAAAGTGTTGTTGATAATATTTAGTAAGAAGAAAGGGATTCTTGTCCACATAGCTCTCTGCAGCAATCACTTCTTTCAAGGGGAGGAGAGGTGAGAAAGATATCTTCAATGAACAGCAGTTTGCATGTTTACCGTAATAACTTCCGACATGCACTGGACATCCTTTCTTGTAATCATCTTCAATAGGATTATTTTGTTGGTTGGGCGTACTAAACGGATCTTTCATACACTGAAGCCACAGTAGAAAACTGGCCAATGGTTAAAGTTTGTCTCTGCAGATCTCACAGAAAGTGGATTCATGTACAGATGTATCTAGTATTTGGCAGGTGTTCCACTCTAGATCCTCACACCTCACAGCAGCTAAGATATGTTACCCTGCCTCAAAGAAGATTTTGTAACCTTCTTATGACAAAATCAAATTTAATTTATTAAACAATTTTAATTTGTAAACAGTTTAATTTAATTTAATTTTAATTTGTAAACAATTTTTCCCATTTAATTAACTATGCATTTTGACAGAATACAGATATTCCAATGTGGTTTGTTTCATTAATTTCAGCAATAAATTAAGTTTAAGATGATATATAACATGAAGGTGTTATTGGGATTATCCAGCTTTTCATAATTAAAACATTTTCTGGTTAATTGACCATAATTTTGATAGAATACAGATAATCTTCTCTCCTCCTCCTTCTTCATTTCCTTTTTTACCACTTCAGGTGTCAGAGAATCCGACGGAGTATTTTAAATACCAAGGCTTTTAATATTTTGACCACTATTGGCAAGTTTGACTTGTTGCCCCTCTAAAGCTTGTTGCCTGGTACAATTGCTGCTTTCTGTCCCCCTGATGCTGCTGACCAATGGATATCACAAATCCACAGATACTGGGGACGTACTTTTAAAACATAAAAACAGCTAAAACAGTTTTGCTCACAGCTCACCCTCTAACACTGAGATAGCTGTTTTTAAAGGGCTGCAGGCTGTCTGCAGTCTCTTCCTATTTGTGCTGATTGGAGAGGTTCAGGAAAGGGAATGAGCCAGGTTGAGGACAGTTGAGCTACATATTCTGCATGCATCCTATAATCTCGTCCAGCCTGGTCCTGCTCCTGACATGCACAAGCCAAAGGGAACATTTGTTCCCTTACTCCATGCTGAGCCTCAGTTTACCCAAATGGGGCTGCAAAGATCTGCATCAGCAAAACCAGTTGTGCAAGTCCAAGCAGCCCTGTGTAGGGTTTGGACCCAAGACAAGGGTTAGGATACAGCGGAGGCCTGCTTTGCTACTCCTGGGACTGAACCAACCCCTCCCTGCTGTCTGCCACTCTAAAACATGTGGCCCCAGTCCATGCTCCCCCTGCCCATGTGATGATGACAATAGCTTACATGCTCGGTCCACAGCACAGGTTCTGCCACCAGTACAGACATTACAAATGTGGTTGATGGTGCAGTAGCTGCTGCTGCATCAGAGCTCTGTTACTGTAGGATTGGACCATGAATTTCCATGGAGGAATACCCCAGAAGATAAAAATGGTTGAAAGCAACAATGCGGAGGCAGCAATTCATTTTAAACTGACTTGAGACAAAAAGAGACAGCGGAAAAAGAGACAGCGACATTATGCAAATAAATCTGAATAGATGGGTTTATTTGCAGAAAGTTTAAATATTCGTTTTTGTTATCAAGACACCATAAGTAAGTCAAATTTGCTTTTTTCTTGAATAAGCTTAGTGTGAAAAAATATGTAAAATAGCAACTCTTATCATGAAAATGAAAGGAAAACAAAAGAGTTGCAAGAAAGTACATTCCATTCCTTTTTGCCATCCCATTCCTTTTGTGTGCACCTCCATTTTAGAATCTTGAAAACTATATTAGCATTTAAGTCATAAACAAACTCTGTCTCAATCTGGACTTTGATTCCAGGCCTAACTAAAGAGTGGGAGGTGGTTGACTGACAAAAGACAAGCCATGCTGAACAAGACCAATTCCCCATCTAGTCCGGCTTCCTGTATCTCAGTGGACCCACAGATGCTTCAGGAAACACGCAGGATACCTATATCAGTATCAGTATACCTATATCAGTATCAGGATACTTATATCAGTATCAGTAACAGTATCAGTATCACCAATAGATGCCAACACTATACTCCTGAGGTTGTGTCTTCCCAACATTGCTTGTAACCTGTGATGCATCTGTCCATTTCACTTTGAAAGATATTTAGGCTAAGTGATGTCATCACATCCTGCTGAAAGGAGTTCCACAGGTTAATTGCATTCAATTTTACGTTACATGACTCAAGAACAGAACGTGGCCTTCCTGGCCTATTTCATAAACTGAATGTGCAATCCTAACAATGAATCCTGATGAAAGGGAGGACACCTGGATGCAGATGTCATAGCTCTTAAGATTATTTAACTAAGGCTTTAATACTAACCTCGACTTAGGCTGGCCTAAGTCCCATAATAAGTCCTGTGCTGATCTGGGGGTGTCACAAAACTGCCATAAGACACTACAACCTCCCCACACCATTACAGAAAGATAGGCCAAATGAGTTAGGCCAGCCTTATTTCTTAGGACTGCACACCCTGATTTTTTTTTAATTACTATCTGCCTGGGTTTTTTTGCTATCTACCGCTGTTTTTAACTTGGGTTTTTAATGTCTTTACATGGTTAATTTTATTTATTGTTTCTTATCCAGTTTTAATTGTGTTTTGTTGTTGTTTTAACATGTTGTTAGCCGCCTTGGGTTTCCTTATCCATGGAAGAAAGGTGGGATAAACATAGAATAAATACATTAAATAATTAATAAATGTGCTGCCTAAGGTGTCTGGTGGGCGGCTGTGTGATACAGGAAGCTGGACTAGATGGGTCTTTGGCCTACAAATAATGTGTTTAAAGCAAGTCTACTACATGCCTTGCATTAACAGGAAATAAAATAAAATATTAACCATACAACAAATCTTTGAATTTACTGCAAGTGTGACTAGTACTAGTGACTAGTTTAATCTACCTATATTGTGCTTCCAAATTCTAAAACAATCAGCTATGGAAATACAAGAACTTCAAAAGATAAGGGAGAGAAAAAAAGATCCACTCTCACACAATACATTTCATTATATCTGTGCAATGCTGCTGATTACTTCTCATTTGCTGCTTCATTCAACAGTCTGCTTTTGATCATTTTGCTTTATTATTTTTAATTTAACAGAATGTAATGGTGTATGCTATAAGCTATGAATCAGGGAGCAGCTAATGACTACAAATAATACACTTATCCTGTTTTGCTCAGCATAGATCATTCTGCAACAGCCACAAACTAGCGCTGCATAAGGAAATAGTCAAACAACGTAACATTACATGCAAAATGGAAATAGTAATAATAATGGACCTTCAGTATCCAGTTTGTTCTGAGACACCCCATAGATACAATAATGTAATCCAGTGGCATACCAAGGTCATTTGGCACCTGGGCCCACAAACTTTTTGACACCCCATAATTATTTTATTAACCATTATCAGTATTAATTAATACAATTAATTAGTTGAAATTAATATTTTCAGATTTAAAAAAACTACCTTACCAATGCACAGTAGAATCCTACTCAGTAGTGAGCCCCATAGCGTTCAATGGATCTTCCTCTCAGGAAAGTGTATTTAAGATTGCTGTGTAACCGTCTGATTTATTCTTTTTGGGGAGGGGGTGAGGCTGCGCTCTGTAGCACTTGTTGAGCTCCACTTTCAATGGATTGGGACCATTCCAGTGGCCTTGCAATCCTCTGTGACTGACCTGAACATGAGCCAAGACACGTTTGCTTAATTACAAGTAAACACAGCTATGTAGCTTATGCTGCAATCCTAAAGACAGTTTCCTGGGAGTAAGACATTGAACACAATTGGGATTACTTTTGAATAGACATGGTTAGGATTATGCTGTTAGTCCCACTTTCCATAGGACTCAATGCAATTATCAGTGACTTCTTCCTGGGCTGATTTGTGGGGGCTGAATTTATTAGATCAGGACCATTCTGGGGGCACTGAATTCCTCTCTGCCCTTTCCAACAGACTAAGGGTGCAATCCTGAGTAACTACGGGGAGTCCTTGCTCCGGTGTAAGAACAATTTGCTCTGGATTGCAATATGAATTTCCCATAGGTTTTCACTAGGTGGTGCAGTAACTACAGGTGCACGTAAAGTCTCTTACGTGCACCCGTAGTTACTCAGGATTGTAGGGTAAGACATGTTTGTCTACTCATGGGTTAAGGTGTGATACAGTTCACTTTCACTTTCCATAGTGCTCCATGAACTAATATATGTTAGTTTTTCTGCCATAATAAGGAAAGAGATATTTCAAAGCTTTTTTTTTTATTCTGCTGGAAAACATGTATCCAATGGTATAATGTCATAATGGGGATATTAATCAGATTTTTGTGATTTTACCGATTTAATTATTTTTGTTACCCCAGTATCTCATATTCTGAGGGTGATACCTGGGGCCCCGGGCCCATAGACCCCCTCCCCAGGGATGCCACTGCTGAAATCCATTCATAATTACATCACTGGGGAGCCCTACATGGCACTACGATATTTGGGGCTGCACCTAACCAATCAGTTGTCATGCACGATTTCCTGGACTCCACAGAAGCCTCTTGGTAGGTACCAGAAGTCTCTTCCAATTTGCATTAGCAACTCCTGATCACACTGAGGAAGTGTTCTGAGACCCTCTGCCACACGGGCTCTGCATCTACAGATGCTGAGCATACCAATCCTGAGCTTTCTGACACTCAATGGAGCACATAAAAGCAATGTATGTGAATATTTTTAGCTTTAGTTTTATCATGTCTGACACATTTTGTGGGGCTATGTCCTCTTTTTTTATCATGACATCTGGTCACTCTGCCTGTGATGGTGCAATGGGCAGGTTATATCCTGGAGAGTGAGTATGATGATGCACCATTGCCCCATCCCTAGTGGGTTTTTGCTATAATTTTGGATAGAATAAAGATATTTCAAATGCTTTGTTTCACTGCATTCTGCAGGAAATTACACATCAAATATAATGTGATTATATTATTCAAAATAGCAAGATTTTAACAATTTTGGCCAGTAGTGGCCTCACCTAGGGTTGCCATAATTCTTTTCCACAAAATCATGACAGATCGCCTGTCAAACTCGCCAGTATGTGAATGCAATTCTTGAAAACCGGGACTGTCCCAGTTTTTCAGGACATATGGCAACCCTAGCCTCATCCCCTCTCCTGTACAAATAATTCAGGCTGCCATCCAGAAGTGCACTTGGGCTGCCCTATCTATCACTGAGGTGGCTTTAGTCCAAGATGGGGCAGCCCAGTTATGCTACTGAAGGCTTGGGGCAGCCTAAGGGCACAGTCCAGAAGTGCACTTCGGTTCCCCCATCTATCACTGGGCTGGAGAAACTTCAAGATGCTCCACTCTAGTTATTCTGGAAAAGGCTTGTGGGCAACCTAAGGCAACATAGGCTGCCCCAAGACAGGTGGACCTGGGCTGTCCTAGCTGGGCCAGCCTAGGCAGTTCAGGAGAGGCATGTTGAGGGCATGTTGAGCATTGCCTAAGGCAGAGCAGTTCTTCTGTATCCAGTGCCTGTTTCCAGGGCAGAAATGCTCTCTTCCAGCTCCTCAGAGTTATACCACCTCAGGAGAAGGTATAACAATGAGTAGACCAATCGGGGTCCATGATAAGGCAGAGTAAGAATGGCAGTGTTGACCAAAAATCTGAGTTCTTGGCCAGCCTAGCTGCAACTCTTGCCTCTCAACTTCATGATATGGCACAACTCCAGCAGCCCACTCCAACAAGCCCCTTGCATCCTTCCTCTACTATAGGTATTGCTGCACTGGAGTCTCATGCCACAGCTGTTACTGGTCGTCAGGAACTACTGGCCATCCTTATAAGGCAGGCACCACATCTATTCCTTGTTCAGTGTGATCTGAGGGGGGTCTCCACTGGAGCAAGCCCTCCCCAGCTGTCGCTGACTTGGTGCCTGCTTAGCATGCTCTGGAACAGCTGGGGCAGCCCAGGCTTCCTGATTCTCTGGATACAGCATAACTCTCTGCTCTAGATTCAAAATAGTTGGGGCAGCCCCGTCAGGGCATTCCTCGCTGCCTTTACTCTGGATTGTGCCCTCAGTATAGCTCACACACCTGTCATCACCTTAGTGGCATAACTGATGTAAAGCATCTTCCTAATCATAGTGGAGAAGTGTCATCCATGAGATATGTGCTCCCGGACTGTTCTTAAACCTACAAATGACAAACTGAAAGGAAATCTTGTGGTGGTTTTTTTTTTTTTTTTTTTTGGGGGGGGGGGGGGGGACGGGACTGCCAGCCTGTCATTTAGATTCTAACCCCAGAAAACAAGAATGCAGCAAGGCTCTCTCAACCTTGCTTCATTGTTTTGTCAACACACGTGTCACATCCTATTTATACCACTTTCTGTTCAGATTTCTTAAGCAGGCAAGTGTGAAATTCTTTCTTCACAAGCAGCCAAGCAAGTCGTGATCAGCAACATGGAAAACAGAAGGAAATAAACAAGGAACTTAATGGTTCATCAAGCACATGTAGAATTTGTTCACCTCTAGTTAATACTTTCTGTAATACCTAATTAGTAACTGAGAAATACAAATTTGTGTTTCCCTTGTTCATCTCCATCCCTTTTCTCAAGGGAGACGGGGAAATATGCTTGGTCTGCTGAAAAGCATTTCATTAATCACTTTAGAAAAAGAACACTGGAGGTATGTATTTTACTTAGATAATGTTGTGTGATGAACTTGTGCCAGGAAAACACAATCAGTGTAGATATATTAGAAGTAAGGCTGGTCATCTACTGAGGTCACAAATCTTTGACAAATTCTTATCCAAAATACACCACTCCTTGGGTCTCACATCACTAATGTCAGCTTTTTGCCACCACCTTCTGGTTCAGGGTGGCTCCAAGATAGTCCTGGATAGAGCCAGCCCATCTGTGAAACCAACAAGACGATTGTATTAGGCAGCAGATTTGGGGGTTGCCAGTTTTTATTTGCCTCTTCTGTTCTTCCTTCTGCTTCCACTCCCTGTTTTGGAAAAGGAAGTATGAGATAGAGAGGAAGGGGAAATGAGTGATAATAAAGGCTAGAGAAGAAGTGTCAACAGTGAACATTTTCTTCTATTGAACTTTGTGTATAGGTGGACCCTCCTTCTGTTGGGGTTCTGTTCCAGGAACTCCCATGAATGAAATCTGCATGAAATCAAAACAGGTGGAGTTTGGGGTCCACCAAGCTCCAAATGTGACCAGAGCCTTGATCTGGTCACATCCAGAATTGTTCTCCACTGAGCCACAGGAAGACCTTCAAAGATAGGCATTTCCAGAAAATCTGCACAGGCTTCAGAAGAGTGTCCAGTGGTTTAAGGAGCACAGTTACAGTCTCTGAGACTTCAGGTTGGACCAAATCTGGTTCACTTAGGTCCAGAGGATCTACATTGAGCCAAATCTGCAGATTATATTTGGATATAATTTTGTCTCTCTCTCTCTCTCTCTCTCTCTCTCTCTCTCTCTCTCTCTATATATATATATATATATATATGTGTGTGTGTGTGTGTGTGTGTGTGTGTGTGTGTACAATTGTACAACAAGCGGACACTGTCACCATATTGTACAAACCGGTGGTGGGCTTCAGGGGGTTCTCACAAGTTCTATAGAACCCTTTGCTAATGAGCACCTGGTTCTGAGAACCGGTTCCTAATAGGACATAGAACCTGTTGCTAATTTATTTGAATCCCACAACTGGTACAAATACTGAAGAAGTTGCCTATATATTGCACAATTATATGAATAAACAATGGAAAGTGATTTTAAAAGAAATAAGTTTTCTTCTTGAAAAAGAAGTTTAAGCAGCTTGGAGCAGCTTTTAAGCTCTCCCCAGGACCAGCCTATCTTCAGCCACCCTCTTCATATGCCACTTGTGCTGAACACACACACAAAAAGTTTGTAAGTGAAGCTGAGGTTGGGCAATATTTGAATATGGATATGCATTTTGAATACAGGTTGCTTACAACACCATGTTTTCTCAGCGTAAAATGGGATGGAGTAGCTTATTGTTAGTGTAACCACTCCAGAAATGGACTCTGTTAATGAGAAGTTGAAACACAGAAAGCAGATGACACATGAAGGTGGCCAAAGAAAGTGATCAGGACATACCTCTGCAGGAAATGTCCAAGGAATAAGCATGTCGAAGACATTTACAAGCCAGTGTTAAAAGGCTTGGGGCCATCTGAGTTAAACACCTGTCGTCCCCCATATACCTTACAAAGCCTAATAATGAAAGTAAAATCCATCTTCCGTTTAAATTCCTAAGAGTTTAACTGCATATACAAGGGAGATGTTCAATAGCTTCCTGTTCTGTATGGAAAATTGCTTTGGCCAATTCTTTTTATTCTTCTCTTTTCTACATATCACCAACGAGTGGCAACGAGTAAAGTCCCTTGACTAAAACACGTTTCCTACTTTCTTCCCCCCCCCCTTCAATCCTGCCCACTCAAAGCAATATAGGAGCCAAACTATAGTTCTTCACTTGAGGTTATTTGCAGAGCAAAAAACGTGATTTTCAAGGTCAACGCCTGTAAGTTAACACAGTCCTCAGACAATATGGCTTCTGCTCCCATTGCTGTGATGGCTTCAGTTTTATAAATGCTGACTTAATTGTCAACACATTTTTTGTCTTGGCCCATCTCCAAAGCTTGGTTAGAATAAAGGCATTCCTCTCTATCAAGCTTGTGCAGGAATGGAAGGAGTGACTGCTTTAAATATTTTTTTAAAACAAGCAGTGGCTTCACAAATTAAAACTGTCCAAATGCTACAATTGGGCCATTTTTGGTAACAGCAAAGATGGATATAGTTTTGTGATATAGTTTTGCTTTCTATTAATTAACATAAGGTTTGGATTCAAACCAAGAGAAGCCCAAGAATAGACGTACTCGGATATCCACTTACAAACGTGTCTTTACAAAACACCAAGTATTCACAGATAGCTTGAGTTAAGATTCTTGAGTTAGAGGATACAAGCAACCCATAGCAACTAGACCAGTGCTATTCCCTTGTTAGAGTGGGAAATAGGTAAAAAAGCAGATTATTTTCAGCCCAATTTCACAGGACCTCTGCATCTCCAGAATGTCTGTAATAATGGTGGCTTGCTGTGCTTAGTTCTAAGTGTAATCCACTGTTCAGTATAGCTGGACAACAATGTACCAGCAGGCACTGGAGAAGCCCTGATGGTGCATGTAAGTCAGTGCATGGGCTAAACAGTGGTTAAGCAGAACAGACCATAGTGGGATGGGACAGAGACTGAGGCAGCAAAATGGTACGTTAAGGATAAGAAGAGGGCAGTATCAGTGGCAGTGATATCCCTGATATCCCCTTTCCAGATCCCCTCTACTGATATCCCCTTTCCTAATCTCAGTCCATCTACCTGGCACAAAATACTGTATTTACTCAAATCTAATGCTCACCCTTTTCAGCTGAATTCAGTCTCCAAAATCAGGGTGCGCATTAGATTCAATGGTTAATTAGATTTCAACAAATGTGGTATTGTGCTTATGAGTATAGGGTGTGTATTAGATTCAATGGTGCATTAGATTTGATTGAATATGGTATTTCCATCCTGTCTTCTTTTGGAGTGTGCATAGAAAGAAAATACAGAAGTTCTCTTCTATCCATGGTAGATCAGTTCCAATTCCTGGAGCAGGTGCCCTAATCGTGGGTAATAACTAACCCTATATATAGTGTACACCCTATATATAGTGTATATATTTGCAGTGTGAGAGGTAGAAAAGAATTTTCAGGCTGTGGGTGGCGCAAGTGGCTAAGACACCGTGCCTGTTAACCAGCAGGCCAGAGTTCGAGACCCAGGTCGGCCCCACAAGACAGGGTGAGCTCCTGTCCTTAGCCCAGCTCTGCAACACCAGCTGGATCCAATTGTATTGGCTCTGCCTTTCCATTGGACTAATTCAGTGGCGTGGAGAGGGGGGATTTGCTGCTTGGGTAACAGCCTATCCTCCATAACAATCTAACCCAGGCTTTCGTGCTTCGCATGCAGCATATGCAGCGCCGAGCACGATACCATAGTCTTCCAAGACTGACGGAGGCCTGAACAGATATTTAAGGAGTGCTGGGAGAAGGAATGTAATTTAGAAATACACATGCCCCCATTCTTGGAAACGTGAGGGTTAGTAGCTGTGAAATTAGAACTGAGCCTTTGCGTCTGGGACAGAGGGTGTTCTGTATCCTAAACATCATCATAGTCACTCAGTTCTGCAACCCAACTATTTCATGGTGAGTGGGTGTCTAGAATATTGAACGGCTGGCTGTGGCCTGAAAGCAGTCTTTCCTTTCTGTTTATCACTGGTTGATATTTTTTTAATAGTCTGTTTTTGCCCTAGGCCTGCAATCCATATGGCCTTTGCATTCAAATCTCTCATTGCTATCCATCAACTGTTGCAATAACTCAAAAGTTCACTTCATGGCATATTGTGGTATAGACTCAAATTCATTTCAGTCTGTCTCTCCCAAAAGAGACCAGAAACCTAAGAAAACGCAATTCTTTCCATGCTGTCTTTTTTTACAGGTCGGCTCTTCTTATCCAGGTTGGTTCAAGACCTGCGGATTTCACTGAATATGAATCTTTGACCTGCATCTGAAGCAGTGGTTTGACTCGAGGGTTTGTCTAGGCCAGTGCATCATCCCTATGATGGACCTCCTTCCATGCAATGGGTTCCAATGCCCCAGATGGTAGACATGGGGTGCAATCCTAAGCATGAAGTAAGTTCCATTCTGTTCTATGGGACTTACTCTCAGGAAAGTGTGTTCAGGATTGCAGCCAAGATCACCCAGCTGGTTTGTGGTCTATTTTGATTGAATAGGGATTATTTTTCAGCTCTGTTTCTTTCAGGGCATTCAGCATGAAATTATGCCTCCATTGATGTGCACTATGATGAAGTTATTTTAAAAAATACTAAAATTTTAAAAATTTTGGCTATTGGTGTTGTCACCCTCTAAGAATTTCACATGGTGTGGCCTGTACCCTCACCCCTTGCGATAATATATGTGAAAGATTGACCTGTATCCTCTGGCTGCAATGGTCGCCACCAGTTAGTCTGCCATAAATCCCAGCAAAAGTCCTGTGCTGGCCTAGGGTAGGGTTGCCATAATTTTCTTCCACAAAATTGGGACAGGACCCTCTGTCTCATTTGCCAGCATGTGAACACAATCCCCCAAAATCAGGATTGTCCCTGTTTTGGGGGACATACGGCAACCCTAGCCTGGAGGGGTGTCACAAAAGACACATAAGGCACTGCTGCGCCTCTGTGGGGGAGGGGGCATATTGCACAGAAATGCGCTGACCTTTCCACACTACTGTGGGAATGGGGAGTGGATGAATTATGCTGGATTATGTTGGTTAGGATTGCACCCTCTGGTTGCATCAATGAGATCTGTCACAGATCCCATTATCCATGGATTTTGGCATTCGTTGGGGCTCTGGGAACAGAACCCCACAAATGCTGAGGGCTGACTGTGCTTGTTCCTTTAAAAGAATTATGTCCTCTTGAGCATTTCTCGTGGGTGCTCAAATCATTTCAGAAGGGGCAGGTTGGAAATGGAAAGTACACCAAACACACGCTGCAAACAATACTCCTTCCACTTGACCTTGTCATCATCAGACAGCACAATCCTAAGTACCAGTTAGGCCAGCATATGTCCTGTGCCAGCCTGGGGGTGTCAAAAAAGTGCAATAAGGCACTTCTGCATCACTCCTGTGGGGTTAGGCCAGTGCACAGACATGTCCCTGCACCCCCATGTGAACGGGGAGCAGGTGAGTTGTGACAGTCTAAATTAGTTAAGATTGTGCCCAGAGATGCTTATTTTGTGCATTTGCAAAAATCGTGTTCTCCTGTGTATTCTCTGCAAAACGTTGCTCCCGGTCATCAATGAAGAATGTAGAACGCAAAAACAAACAAAAATACAAAGCTTTGAACAAATGCTTAAGTGAGGAAAAGAAGAGTTATCACTTTTTGTCCTCGGGCTTCTCACTTGGGATTTTCTACCCGCCTCTGAGCTGGCCATCAATGCCACGATCAGTAAAAGTGAAAAATGCAGTGCTGCTGATGCCAGGACTTTGGCGTTGGCAGTTGTAATTTCCACTGCCCCATGAGCCAGAGACATTCTTCAAACATCAAACTGTTAATGTTACTGCAGAATACTCTCTGCCAAGTTTCTCTGCCAAGCCTGCCGAAAATCTATATAGGAACACTAATCTATGGTAATCAGGATGATAAGAAATAACAGATTTAAGAGGTTTAGAGGGATCGAAGTGTGCCCATATATTATTTTTTGTAATTCTGCATCAACTCCAAAAAACTGGGTGATTTTTTCCCTATCTTTATTTTATTTTTACTGCTTTTAAATTCACAGATACCATCACACAAGGCTATGAGCCCTCAGTCCAGGACTGCATAGTATTTTAATTCACTAGCAAGCACTATTTTTCACAGCTACTACCACCTGAGTATTTGAGTGCTTCAGAGTACAAAGTAGGAAGCTTTGCTGCTTATTTAAATAAATAAATATGTCTGTATATTTTACTGTTTTGTGGCACAATCCTAACCAATTTAGGCCAGCCTAATTTCCTTCATAATTTCTTCCAAATTTCAGCCATATATCTTTCCCTGGTGGTACGGAGAGGTTGGCACATGCCTGTGCACTAGCTTAACTTCTACCCCTGGAGTGGGGCAGAATGTGACATTCTCAGGTCAGCACAGGATTTACGTTGTGGCTTATCCTAAATGGAGGTTAGGATTACAGTTTTAATCTTTATTGTTTTAATTGCATTTTATTATTTTAGATTGTATTTTATTGAGGCTGCAATCCTGAAGTGTAGTTAGGCTAGCCTATCTTTACTGGGCTGGCCCTAATTCCAAGATAGGCCAGCTTACATTACAGCAGAGAAGTCTCAGGCTGGCGTAAGCCTACTTAGGCTGGCCCAAGATAGATTGATCTGGGCCAGCTTTGCTGTGCCAGCCTAGGCAGTTCAGGAGAGGCATGTTGAAGGCACGTTCAGCATGGCCTAGAACAGTGCAGTTAGGCTGTATGCAGAGCCTGTTTCCAGGGAAGACAAACTTAGGCAGACCTACTTAGGCCAGCTTAGTTGGGCAATTCTCTCTGGTCTAAGTCAGGACTGCATCCTAACAGCCCAGACCAGAGTAGTACTTGGGTTGCCCTATCTATCACTAGAGCGGAGCAACTGCAAGATGCTCCACCCTAGTTACTCTGGAAAAGGCTTGGGACAGAGCAAGACAACATAGGCTGCCCCAAGACAGGTGGACCTGCTCTGCCCTAACTGGGGCAGCCTGGGCAGCTCAGGAGAGACATGTTGAGGGCATGTTTAGCATTGCCTAGGGCAGAGCAGTTACTCGGTATCCAGAACCTGTTTCCAGGGCTCTACTCACTGCCCTTATGCTGGATTGTGCCCTAAGTGTTTTATTGTGCTCTTTGGGGAGAAAGACAGAATCCAAATCAAACCTAAATAAATAAATTATAAGACACATCCCAATTAAGCAGTGGCTTATCTAAGTGGGGGCATCACCTAATGGCAGACCTGAAGCAAAAAGAAAATAGGCAACTATTCAGAAATCATTATGAATATATCAAAATCACGTTCTAGATCAGCAAAAAGCAAAAAAAAATTCTATTTATTTCATGCAAGATCAAGATATATTGGATGGAAAAATGTCTGAAACTTGTTGTTATAACATTCCTACATTATAGCAATAAAAATACATCTAAGCAATATATACATCGAGCTGTTACTGGGGGAAGACCTATATATTGTTACTCTATAAGAGTGATCAAATTCCTTTGGGACACAAAGCGTGTAAAACTCTAAGCGAGAACAGTATGACTATATTGTTTGGATTGCAATGACTGCTTATCATCCATCACCATTTATGACCATTTAACAAAACTGAAGATTATTCACTAAAGTTGGAACAGAGGAAATGTTCCAAAGTGAAGAAAGAAAGAAAGAAAGAAAGAAAGAAAGAAAGAAAGAAAGAAAGAAAGAAAGAGGAGAGGAGAGGAGAGGAGAGGAGAGGAGAGGTAGGAAGAGGCTTAAGATGTTTTGTATTTTATTTGTACATGCAGCATTGTCCAGCAAAAAAACTTTTTAAACAACATATCTCTGCCCAAGGAACTTACAATTTTAATCTTTTATTATTAGAGAACTAAGAAACTATGAAGAGAAATAAGAGTGATGGAAAAAGTAAAGGTATCAAGGGATAGATGTGAGCATCATTAAATTGGGGATGTTAAAATAGGGCTTGTTAAAAGGCGGTTTTGTGGAGAGATTTGACAGGAAAATAGAGAGTTGACCCTTGAGTTGTATAATTCCAGGCCCTGGTATGCTCACAAAATTCCTCTTGCAGGTGAAGCAGTAGCACACAGCCTGGAAAATACAAAGATTTTGGTGTTGTTTCCATCTGAGAACCAATGACGGAAGAACTTATGACAGCAGGAACGGCTGACAAGGAAGCATTACTGTGCAATGGGGATATGTGATGTTTTGAAGACTCAGAAATGGCTCCATGTTGATGTGTCAAGATGCAACAGAGAGACTCTGTTGGCCGGCTTTGCTTAGTCAACGCAGGGGGGGATTTACTTTGCTGAACAGGAGTGACAGCGACTCTGAACTCCAAATCAGCCTTTGAAAATAATGTATAGCCAAGCACTCCAAGAGTGAGGAATGTCTGGCTGCATCAGCCTCCTTCCTCAGAGTGATTAATGCGACTGTCAGGAGTTTACTTGGGCTAGTACTTTGGCCCACTTAGGATGGGAACAGGAGCTAGATGAAGTTTTTGTCCACTTATACCATGTGTATTGGAGGGCCCATTTTCCACAACTTGAAGCAAACTGGGTCATGTCCAAACAAATGGGTGATATAGGCGAAAAATAATTTAAATTTTCCTAGGACACACACACAAACAGAAACATGCAGATACCAATAAAAAACTTTTTTACATGGAAAGGAGAGCAACTAATGTGTAAAATTGTGATTACTTTGTACCCTCTGATAAAATTCCTCTCAGAGGCCCTGCATTTGGGTTCACTTTTCAGTAAGGTTTTGCCTGTTGTGTGTGGAATTCTCTCATGGTGATACTTCCCTCTGCCTTGTCACCACTATCACCACAGTCACTACTGTTATGCCACCTCTTCTTCTGAAGCAAACAGCATCGCTCCGAGAGTCCAAGCGACTGCATTGAGACTGGCTGCAGTGACGTTTCATGGTAACAAACAAGAAAGGCAACACAATAGCACCTGACAGGGCATCACTGCCACTCCTCACAGAGACCTGTGAACTTAGATCCTCTCCAGCTATGCAAGTGGAGCTAGTAGAGTTGATGAGCTGTATGTAAATCTCAACATGTCCTAGTCACATATGTTTTAGCTTATAAACATGGCGGCATCCAGGCATCATGGTAGACCAGGCATGTGAGAGGAGTGGGATTGGTCTCCAATCCTAACTCCCAGATCCTAACTCCCAAATCCTAAAACCAGATCCAAACTCCAGGCTGGCATTACAGTGGGCATTACAGATCCAGGCTGGCATTACAGTGGGCTGCTTAGATTCGTGCCAACCATTTCACTAGCGCAGATCCAAGTAGCCCCTTAGGGTGGCAGGCATATGGCATTTGGCATGAAACATCCCCTTACTCCAAGCTGCATTCCAGCTGGCCCCTACTTTGTGCTGGATACTGCTTATTCCAGCACAAGTTAGGATTGACCCCTTAATTTGAGCCAGCTCTGTGCAAAGGTTAGGCTGTTTGACTAGATGTGAAAGGGACACAAATTCATATCCTCTATTTAGCTATGATGTTTATACCGAGTTATTGTGGGCCAATCACTATCTCTGAGCTTAGCCTACATCACAGGGTTCTTGTGAGGATGAAATGAGAGAGCAAACTTTGTATGCAAAGTTTGAGCTGCTCAGAAGAAGGATGAAATAGAAATATTACTCATCAGACTGTTTTGCACTAATGGGAAAATTTATTATTTATTCAGCTTATGACCTTTACAATTGCTGGGGAAACCTACACTTACCAGTCCAGCAGCCGGTACTTATAGACTAATTATGCCCAGGATGCAAACTAGTCTACTTTGTCCTACAGGCAGCTCATTCTTCTCCTTTACAGCATAGTCATCATGATATCTAGCTTCAGGGAATGTCTTCAAGCTTCCAACAGGAGTTTTCAGGTCAGCCAAGCTGTAAACAGCAACATATTCTATCTCTATTGACTCAAGACAGCCTTATCAGCTTGCAGTCTCCCATCCAGGAGATGTCCAGATCCTTCCCCGCTCAGCTTTCCTCTGCAGCCCTGCTACACCTTCCCTAGACCTTCCCTGCTGCCAAATGGGGAAGATGTTTAAATGGGGAGATGCTTTAATCCCAAATGGATTTATTATCATGCATGAAGTCTTGGCTTGAAAGTTATGCTCTCTGACTTTTATCACTTGTGGCAAAGCTGTTAGATGTATGTAAGATATTTGTTTTTGCTTTTTAATGAGAAGCAATGACTGCCTTCTCAAATGTGCCTGTTTTATCAGAATCATCACCCACTTTCAGCCCCCAACCCACCCTTTCAGCCCTAGTTTGACTGTCACTTTATATTTCTTTTTTCCAGTATGACATTGGGTCCTGCTGCTAACATAGGCTAGACAGATGCCTGCCCTAGAGAACAGGCATATCAGCTTTGTGTCAGGCACCCCCGACGCCTGCCCCACCAAGGCATGCGTCCTTGACATCAGATCTGCTTGACGGCACTCCAGGCAAGAACCATATGCACCAGCTGGAGAATTCAAAGAAATAATGTTGATGTGTTTCTTAGCCCAAATCAAGTGTTTATCTCTCACTGGAGAGAGCAATGATAAAACCCAAAGTCACTCCTAGCTAGACTTCAATTGGATAAGAGACTGACTGCGGTGGCGTTGCTAGGAGGGGTGCAGAGATGCAGGTCACACAGGGTGACGTACACAGTGATGTGCAAGGGGGATGACACCAGCACTTGCCAAAAATTTTAAAATCCACTAATACTAACATGTTATATATAAATTGATGCATAATTACAGTCAAAATTCAATGAAATAAACAGCACTGAAATATTTTTATTCTATCAAAGGATACAGCCAAAAAAACCAGCAATGCTAGGAAAATGGTATCACCAAAATGGCTTGTTAAACCATGTGATCTTTCTGCAATGGCATGGATTTCCAAGTGTCTTAGGTAAGACTCACAGCAAGACTTTCCATAAGTGAAATAGATAAGGAAAGGAAGAGAACAAGGGAAATTCATCACAAGTGGAGCAAAGTTCAGTGGTGAAGCACATCAGACTTGCGTGCCTTCTTAGATCCCCATTTTTGGGGGGACCAGGGTAGAGTTCTGTCTCCTGTCCACAACATCATTTTCTACCAGACCAGCCTTGTGACCTCTGGAGATCTGATGGCTTTAAATGTACGATTTCACTGAGCAACTCCAAAATCTGTTCTGACAAGCCTTCCCCTCTGGGATTTATCTGTAGCAAGGGCTTTTTTCCAATTTGAGATTCAGTTTTAAAATTAGCATAGAGATTCGACGAGAACTGGTGCCAACACCTATATGCTGTACTTTGTTTGGTTTCCATTGCATTTCCATATCTACTCCTTGACCTTTTCTCTGTAAGGCTGGAAAGTTGTTTGGCTTGCATTGATGCATCCAACATCAAGCCAATGTTTTTCCTTAATTGACCCCTCTACATTTTCTCCTACACTGCATTTTTACTCTGGGTATAACAAAAAAAAAAAAAACTCTTGAGTTGCATTTTATTTAAAGAGGTTTGGACAAGTCCCTGGATTGCAAAGCCAGAAACAAACTTTTAATGTTTACAGCCCAGTTCTATATATCCCCATCCTTCCACCACTTTAATGGCACCAAAATGGTGACCACTGCATACTGTGCTGCATCCCGTATCTGACCGGTGCATCCAGTGATCCAGAGATCTCCACCAGGTAAGAGAACAATGGTTCAGACAAGATTCAAATGGCTCATCAAGAATGTGGTCTTCCTGGCTTGTGGATCTATGGCTTTTTACCATTAATAATAGCTAGTGCCTATTCATGTAGATCCTAGCATGCTACCAAGGCTTATCCTTTCCTAGGCAGATGATACTTCCAGGATTACCCACTCACAATACGTTGCATCGGTCACCATTTTGGGAGTGGTGATGAATAGGATTGGGCTGTAACAATTTATATTTTTTAAAGATAAATACCACAACATAATTCAAAAGACAATAACTGGAAAACATCTAATTTTTAATCTCACAGACACATTTGGTTGGGGAGTACAAACAATTAGGCTACAATCCAGAGTAACTACGGGACTTTTTACACTGATGTAGTTATAGTGTCACCTATGGGAAACCCATGGGAAATGCATAGAGCAATCCAGAGTAAGCACCTCTTACGTCTTCCTGTAGTTACTCTGGATTGTAGGGCCAGTCTTCCCTGGGGTGCAAAACCAGCCTGGCACTGGCCCTGTGTCCACCCATTTAGATTTATATTTCACTGATTAATTGATTGATTGATCAGTCAGTTGATATGATCTGTCATAAAATCTGTTGAGTCATGTACATACAAGACAAATCAAACTGATAACTGAAAAGCCTGATAAATTACATCTTAAATAATGACTTTCTACTTTGCATTAAAATGTGCATGATATATGATTGTTCATAAGTAATAAAATAAAGTATGTTTTATCAGTTTGCTGAAGAGAGAAGAGTCTCCAAGGGCATACTTGATATTGAAAACTATTATTCCAAAAGCCAATAAACAAACTCTGTCTTTATACATATGCATCTCTGTTTTCCTGTCAGTGTTTTAATAGTAAGTTATAACATCAAAGCTAACGTTCTGTTTTGTCTATCAACCTCAAATTGTGGGAACATTATGGGATTTCTGTTCAGTTATGAGACAAATCCTTGCTGCTTCCAGAAGACAAGTCTTTAAATCTAATCCTCAGTCATTACTGCTTCCTTGATATATCCCTAAAGCACAATTTTGGTTCATTTAAATATCTTTTTTAAAAAAATATCTTCCCATAACTTTCTTATCCTAGAACGGTCCCAAAATATGAGATGATAGCGTCTATAGCACAATACTGATGACGGCTGTCATTATTGATTGTAGAAATCTGTATCAGTCTTCTTTGCCATTAAAGACTATTTAAATTGTAGCTTTAAACAACATTCTCCAATTAGAATATTGATTGGAATTTTTATGCTGTTGGTGAGTATCAACCAATTTCTCTTTTGTAGTGCAGGTTGTTAATCTCTACTACCAGGCTTACTTATGGCTTGGGGAGTAATCCTTTCAATTTAGGAAGATGTTAGTCTATAATAGGACTACTGGATACTGGACAACTAAAACCTGGTCAAAAACATCCTGATATTCCAGGTGTGAGTCCATCCTTTTTGCACCCAAGACATTTATGTCCTGATATACTGTATTTACTCGAATCTAACACTCACCTTTTCCAGCTAAATTCGGTCTCCGAAATCAGCATTAGATTCAATGGTTAATTAGATATGAGTAAAAACAGTATTTTGATTATACTGTATACGAGGATTGACAGCTTAGTGAACAGGTGCCGGTGCTGTCTGTTGTCTGACTGCACCTGTTGGTTTGCTGTCTGCAAAGTCCTGTGAACCTGATTGGAAAAAATAGGTCCTCAGCCATTTGGACCCCTGGAGGTATTTTAGTTTGGGGAGATTGGTTGGTCTGTGAGACTGTGGATGAGTGGTTATGGCAGATCCCGATTCCCAACCCCTTTCCTGGGTATTCTGCGATGATATGGGGCTACTCAGAGTTGTGCCACTGAAATCATAGACCCATTGGGGCTGCAGCAGCACAACCTGGTGTGAGGGGAAAGTTTCCCTTTTCTGTTCCAGCACAAGGTAGAATTGTTCTGTTTCTAAGATAAAAAAATTAAATGGTTAAACTCATAAATAATAAGCATCTCCCTTTGATCATTATGACGCTAGGAATGTTGAGTCCTGCTAAGGAAGCTGAAAGCCCAAAATCAACATTTAAAGAAAATCACTGTTGTCTGTTTCAATTTATTTTCCAGACTTTTGTGAGCAAGTGATTAATTGCATTTTTTAATTATTCTCCGAGGCTGCTTGATGTGTGTTATGTCAGAAGAACAAAAGTTAATTTGCTCTTCTGAATCACATATCCCTTTCAAAACATAGTAGAATAAAAACCTTAACATTGCATTTTCAGCAAAAAATAAATAACGCTGCTTCAGGTTCAGTCCTATCCAAGTTTCCAGCCATGCCAACAGGCCGACTAGGGGTGGGAATCATTGGGGCTTCCTTAAAATAAGAGAATTTTAGTTCCTTACTTTGGGTCTGCATCAGCTTGATAAAGTTGGGTAGTACTGGACCATCTTAGAGCAATCCTAATCCTGTCTACTCAGAAGTAATTCCAACTGAGTTCAGTGTAAGTATGCATAGGATTGCATAGGATTCCTATGCACGATTACTTACTTCTAAGAAATACGGGTAAGTCCCATTATATTTAACAGGGCTTACTCCCAGGTAAGTGTGGATAGGATTGCAGGTTTGCTGACCAATCCTAACGGGGCTATTCACAGTATGATATAGTGGTGATGAAAGCGATCCCACATGGGCAGAGAGGCTTGGGTGAAGAGTATGAACATTCCCTTCCCCTGGTTGAACAGCAGGCATTTGCCACAGCTGACTACTGTGCACAGGGATCCCCTAGTAGCTTTCTGGAACCACAGGAGCCCGGCTAACCCAGCCAGCATAGGTTTGGGGTGTCACTTTCTGCATTTTTATTCCAAACTTTTCTCCAAGGAAAAGTTTATGGTTTCTTCTTTTATCTTCACAACAACCCTGTGGGGTAGGCATGGTTGAGAGTGCCTCGCACAATGTCATTCAGGCACATGACAGGAATTTTCCTGGATCTTCCAGGTGTAGGCACACCTCCTGAATTACTACATTATCCCGTCTCTTGATTAATTATCAATTAGGGCTGCAATCCTAAAGACAATTTCCTGGGAGTAAGATCCATTGAACACAAATGGCTTACTTTTGAGTAGACATGGTTAGGATTGTGCTCTTAGTTATTGTAGTGGCAGACACCCCCCCTGCCATTTCCTTTTCTCCTGACCAACCAGAAAAAAGGACACAAACTTTGTATACTTTTATGTGTGCATATACTACACATAATGGAAATGTGTGCAAACCACATGTGTGCATATACTACATGTGCACAAGGTGTGTGTTTGTCATGTGCATGTTTGCTCTTGCACATTTGGGGAGATATGGCAGAATTTGGTTTTAGAATAGAACATCTAACACTTTTAAGAAATAATTTTCAAATCTCAAATAATTTTCTTTTTTTTTCACTGAGTCTTAGTATAAATTCCCTGACCCATAACAGGTGAACGGAACACACTGCACATGACAAGATATCATAATTTGGACTTAATAAGCAAGAGAATGAAAAAAATTGTGAAAGTTTAGCTTTTCTTAGTCATTCAAAATAAATATTGAAACACTGAACAATATTGAATATTGTTTTGCTGCATAAAAGCAAGCTAGTTATGATGTAGAAACAAACCCCTGAAAAAGGAGGTTAGATTTTGATTGTGCACGATGTGAAGTGCATTTTAATGAAGCTCAGTTCCACTCATCAGTTTCTCCAGTGGCCATGACTCCCCCCTCCTTCCCATCACCCCATTTTGTCAGTTGCACCAAGCAAGCAGCTAAAGATACGGAACAGTTTGGGGTATGTGTCATCACAGAAGAAAAACAAAGCAAGTGGGATCAAAGCGAGCAGGATCCTTTTCACTTCGATGGTTTGAGGAAACCTTCCTGCCAAACTGTTGCAGGATCATCAGCCTCAGTATAAATCAGGGGTGTCCAACATGAGGTCTGGGGGCCGCATGCGGCCCAGGATGAGGGTGGATGCGGCCCTCCTGCAAAGCTGGCCACCACCATTGGAAAAACTGGCTTTGTGGCAGCAGCCATTTTCAAATTTCATGAGCTTCTCTGCGCACTTCCCTGGGCGGCCGCGAAAAAGCTGGTCTAGGCTGCCTGCCTCCTCCCGCTACCTGCCTCTTGGCACTCTGAGCGCTTCAGGCCCCTGCAGACCTTGCAGCACCACCTGCATCCCCCAAAAGCAGCCTCAGCCTCTATCCCAGCTGCTGCTTGCTGTCCTTGAGACCTACTCAGAAATAAGCCCTGTTAAAGTCAATGAGGCTTACTCCCAAGTGGCAGTCTGAGAGCCCAATGATGCATAGGATGGGCTGTGATCCTCTCCAAGCTTAACCTTGGAGATAGGCTGCAACCCTAACCATGTCTACTCAGAAGTAAGGCCCATTGTATCCAGTGGGTCTTACTCCCAGGAAAGTGTGTTCAGGATTGCAGCATATCTCCAAGGTTAAGCTTGGAGAGGATCACAGCCCATCCTATGCATCATGCCTCCTCAGAAGTAAGCCCCATTAAAATCAATGAGACTTACTCCAAGGTTTAAAAATTTAGGACAAAATATAGGACATCCTACATTTTGTCCTACTTTTTTAAAAAAAAAGTTGTTAGTGTTTGTGTGCGGCCCAAACCAACTTGTCTTCTTCCAATGCGGCCCAGGGAAGCTAAAAGGTTGGACACCCCTGGTATAAATGATGAGGAGAATAAACAGGAAGTAATGATGGCTGCAGTGGCAACACTAGGATTTGTGTCACCAAGTGCAGGAAGCCAGTGTGTCATCTCTATGTTGGATCCACTCTCATAAACAGGGTCGGATTTAGGTTTGATGAGGCCCTAAGCTATTGAAGGTTATGGGGCCCTTTATATGTCCAGCTGTCCTTTGTCAACAACAAATTGTCACTGCTTTTTGTGTTGAATATATGCTATATGGTAATTTATGGACCTAATAGGTATCTGAGGGCACAATCCAGAGTAACTACGGGAGCACATAAGAGACATTACGTGCACCCATAGTTACAGCACCACCTAGAAAAAACCTATGGGAAATTAATATTGCAATCCAGAGTAACTTGTTCTGACTCCGGTGTAAGGATTCCCCACAGTTACTCTGGATTTCACGCTAAAGCCATTTGCACATAAAAATATGTATTTATTTGTTTTTATCTCATATTTTGGAAATGTACATCAAGGTTTTTTTCTTTATATGGGGGGGGGCAAGAGAGGAGGGCCCTAAGCTATAGCTTGTTTAGCTAATACATAAATCTGGCACTGCTCATAAAGTTGGCTGGGCAGTGCTCTGAGCACCAGGCAGGGTGCTCTGCCCTGCTGGTTTTGGCTGTAATTTTTGATGGAATTGACTTAGTTCAGTACTGTTTGTTTCACTGAATTCTGCATGAAACTACAGTGATCATAATGGTATTATTCAAAAATGATTTTTAAAATGTCGGCCAGTAGCGGTAACTCCTTCCTTCCTTCCTTCCTTCCTTCCTTCCTTCCTTCATTCATTCATTCATTCATTATTCCCTGCTTTTCTATCTAAAAAGATGCTTTTCTATCTAAAAAGGTGGCTAGAGCAGCGTTTCTCAAAGTGGGGGTCGGGACCCCATTGGGGGTTGCCTAGAGCTTTCCTGGGGGTCGCCTAAAGACCCCTGGCAGGGGGCCAGGTCAGGCTGTAGCTGCGCGCTCACTGGGGCTGACTGTCAACCTCAGGGCCCAATCCCATGCATGCCTACTCTGAAATAAATCCCATTATAGTCAGGGGGGCCTTTACTCCCATGTAAATGTGGATAGGATTGCAGCCTCAGGGCCCAATCCTATGCATGCCTACTCTGAAATAAATCCCATTGTGTTCAATGTATGCAGAGAACACACATTTCATTTGTAATAATGAAAATACATCCTACATACCGGATATTTACATTACGATTCATAACAGTAGCAAAATTACAGTTATAAAGTAGCAACGAAAATAATTTTATGGTTGGGGGGGTCCACACAACATGAGGAACTCATAAAGGGGTCACGGCGTTAGGAAGATTGAGAACCACAGGACACGCGTTACCAATTGGGCCCCCACCACCGCACCTCTCTTCCAAAGGTACCGGTTGGCTGCTGTCATTACTATTCCTGACTCCAGCCCAGCCTTTTGCTTTCATGCTCCCAGCCTCAGGGCCACAGCTTTGGGTTATAAGTTATTGCTGCTTCCTAATACACATGCACGTGCGCACACACAAACACACACACACACACAAACACAAACACAAACACACAACTTTCTTTCAAGCTGATCTGGACTCAGGAATGCAGCACTGTTGGTAAATACTGGTCATGGGGGGGGGGGGAGGCTTTTCCAAACCACAGATCCAACCTGCAAATCCACACCAACGCTACTGACACCTTGTCATCTGCACACAGTTTGTTTGCTGAGCATGCTTATCCCCAAATCATGTGCCTTAGAGTCATATTTGCTGCTTTGTGTGATTTAATGTTGCTGACAATGCCAGCTTTGGACAGTACCACACCAGACACAAAAAAGTCAGCGTGACATTTATTTTATCTTTTTTTCAAATGACACAGAGCCAGGGAAACTTTGTATCATGGCTACTGTAGTGACTCACTTTGTTTTAGTTAGTCATAGTTTTGTTGTATTCCAAGTGTTTGTCTGTACGTTTCAACAGAAGGGCAAAAGTCAACCTGCCAAATTATATATCTCATTGCAGCTCAGGACTCAGACAAGGGATTGTCTCCCATTAGACAGGATGTGGGACTTCCTTGGGTCCTCAGCCCAGTGTATCTATATAGCTGTAGCTATAATAGCTATAACTATAGCTAGTTGGTTGTGCCATCACGTAGAAAGGTCAAGGGGAGTGGTGGCCAGAAACATGGCCTTCTGAGTGGTGGCACCTGAATTATGGAACTGCCTCCCCTTTGAATTAAGATCAGCCTTTTCTCTCTTAACCTTCCGTCGGGGCCTAAAGACCTTTTTATTTAAAAGAATATTTGAGGCCACATAATGGCCAATTTTTTGATTGGTTTTAATGCTGACTGGTTGTTTTTATATTGTTTTAACTGTATTTTACTGTTTTGATTTTTATTGTTATTATATTCTGTTGATTGGTAGCCTCCTTGGGTGCCCTTGGGGGAGAAAGGTACAATAAAAATCTAATAAATAAATATAGTAAAAAGGAAACTTCTTCAGTGTTTGTACCATGCGAGATGGTGTTGGCTTGTTGTGGATTGGAGGAAACTCCAATCCATGATGGACTTGACATGGGGATACTTGGCCAGCCTGTTGCAGGAGTGTTGCCTTAAATAATAAATATAGTAGTAGTAGTATGGTATATATTATGGGTGCGAGATACACTGTGTAAGCACCCCCTGCCATTCAGTGTGCGACCCCCACATGCTGCACCATCAGCTGCAACTCAAACTCTGCAGAGGCAAACTCCCTCAGAACCAGGGTACCTCCGAAAGCTGTTTGCAGCATTCTTTTGCTAGACTGCACAATGAAATAAATCAGATTTGAAACTTGCATCGTAGAATTAACCAACCTTGCATATTTTGTAAATGCTTTTAAAATATTCCTTATTTCCAGCTCATTTGCTTGACTATTGCGCCTTGCTTCATTGCAAAAGTCTCATGTTGCATCTGTAATCAACGCAGCCCTCTTCTTCTTCAAAACTAAGCAAAGCTGGTGGCTGGGGCTTCTTTTAAGGTCACCCACATCACACAGAAGCTCTTGGCTCATACCCTTACTATGACCCAACCATTGCTTGGTTTGCAAGGCACCAGGGGAGGAGGAGAAGTTCTCAGAGAAGAACTTGCAGCAATCCAAAGTTCTCTGGAATCCAGCAATCCCTCTTTGAGTCTAAGCTTTGTGGCATTAGGATGCTCTGTGGCATTCCTGGCCACTTTGTTGCCTGGGGAATATAGTACTTGGAAGTCTTACTCCCACCTCCTTCAGCTTTCTAAGGTCTCTGGAAAGTCTTAAAACATCACTTCTGTAAATTGGCTTTTTAAGACCTCCAGGGCCCTTAGAAGGTCTGCAGAACATCTCTAGATAGGAAAGCAGCAGGAACATGTGGTCATAAGGCAATCCCCAGTTATGCCACTGTTATTTAGGTGGCAGCTCCACCCTACCTATCAGGAGACTCCAAGGAACAATCCTTGCTTGCCCAGGCATGTTGAGCCCCCTCCTCAGAAGTTGCTACTCATTCTGAGCAAGATTAGATGGTGGAAAGAGGAGCCATGCAATGGATACTTTTAGTGGCATAGCTAATGATCATGTTGCCTGGTGCAAAAACAGGGAGACCAGGTGCCAAACCCAAAATTCTCCCCCAAATCCACCAAAATTCCTGTCCTTCAAGCCAAAATTCCTACCCAGTTAAAAAATGGAGGACAAATGTAGGACATCTATATATATATATATATATATATATATATATATATATATATATATATATATATATATATATATATATATATATATATATAAGTCAATCAGATACAGACTTTTACAACAATTACAGAGTCACCAAGTAGGAAGGTACCCCAGTAAGTCATCTAGTCCAACCCCCCTGCATGTACAGGAAGGATCTTTGCAATCAAAGAACCAGATGCAGACTTTTGCAGCAATCATAGAATCAGAGCGTAGGAAGGGAACCCAATAGGGCATCTAATCCAACCCCCGCTGCCTGTGTGTGTATATGTATATATATATAGACACACACACAGGATGGTTCATGTCAGTGTTTGTCTTGGGGGGAGGGGATGCAGGGGCAGCTAGGGAGGGTGGGTGGGTGTATCCCCCAGAGAGACCACTCACCTGGCTCTATGGCTGCCCAGGGCTGACTGAGGAGGAGCTACAGAGAGAGAGGCTGAGGAGAGGCCCCTTTTCCAAGCCCCTTCCTGAGTGCTCAGCAGCCTCTAGGTTGTCACAGGAGGCAGCAGCTGTGGGGAAGGCTCTCCGGAGCAGGAGCAGCCCTGGACCCCTCCACCTGCAATACACGCTGCTTGGAGAGGCATGCACGAGGGAGGTCACATCCCCATGTGTCCTGCACCTCTCCTTCCTCTCCCCTCCATTGCCAGCAGTGGTGTTGGTGTAAGGGATCTGGGCCCAGCTGGCTGCAGGAGGGACACACGCACTGTGGGGTGTCCTGGTTCCTGGCCAATTGGGCTCTTCCCTGGATTTCTGGTAGGGGGGCAATCTAATTTCTCCAGGGGTTTCCGGTCAAATGGCAACCCTATGCAAACTCAAAATGTTGTCACTTAAGACTGTCATTCTAAAAAGCAGATCCAAATGCTTAAAGGTTTTAGAACCATTGGTAAACAACAATCCTGATTTGTGAGATGGGTGTCCACCCATGGCAAAGCCATTTGCAAAGTTTATTTTTCACTCTTGCTTCTCAAACTCAGCCACAGATTGAAAAAAAGAAAATAGATGTGGTGTGCTTCTGGGAGGGGAGAAAAATCTTTATATTTTTTCAGAAATATTATACAATATTATACAGTTTGCTTTTCAATTGTGAATGCATGTGAAACAAAAACATTGTTTTGTTTCAACTGACTATGGAAGTCTATTTAGGATGTTTTGCTCAAGTAATCTTGTTAATAGTATTCAAACAACTTCACAAAATTTGTTGTTTTGGTTAGGGAGGTATCAAGTTGCAAGTTGTTTTCGGTTTCATCAGATGCTAAAGTTTCACCCATGCTACATTCATTGTTGGGTTCCCTGCTGATTCTCCAATTACAGATTGGCTATTCAGCTAAATTAACATTTAATCGTAAAAACTCTTCAAATTCACATAGAGATGCTGAAGAAAGCAAAGATCTGGGCAAAGTTATGTTATGAAGTTATGAAGGTAGAGATGGTTGCAGGACACAAAGAAATTGGCATCATGCTTAAGAGTAGAGAAAATTCACTTATATAAAGCGAAGCTACTGGTTATTCGCGGAAAGTGGATCCCATAAATAGAGATTTACAGGTGCACATCAAAGACATACGTTCTCCAATCCCCGTTATTATGTGAATAGGATGTTAAGCAAATAGCTTAGTCTAGTGCCTTTTCTACAAACAATCTAGTGCCAAACACTAGCTGGCTGCACAGGCTACTATGGGCACAATCCAGAGTAACTACAGGGAGTCCTTGCTCCGGTGTAAGAACAATTTACTCTGGATTGCAATATGAATTTCCCATAAGTTTTCACTATGTGGTGCAGTAACTACGGGTGCACGTAATGTCTCTTATGTGCTCCCATAATTACTCTGGATTGTAGGGTATGTTTCTGTTCTTTACATTAAAAGCCTCTTTGTTGTACTTTCACCACTGTCGTATATGTGGTCTGTTGTTAGGTAGAAGGTCACTAACTGATGGCTGTGGTACAGCACAATCCACCATACTCCCTGGAATTTAGCACATCAGTTTCAAGCCTCTCCACCTCTTTCAACTATAGCACACTACCTCCCAGATATAGAATTTGTTTAGTGGTCCATGGAGGGTTTCCATTACTCTCCTCCACAAAAGTGGGACAGGACCCCTTGTCTAACTTGCCAGTATGTGAACACAATCCCATAAAACCGGGATTATCCTGGTTTTTCTGGGACATATGGCGACCTTACGTTCATGGCATCAGTCCATCCCTGACAATAGCTGGATACTGGACAACATCTGTCAGTGAGGTGCTGATGGATGCAGTTCTGGCCTTGTGTACAGTATTCTTAACAGTGTCCCTGATCTCCTCTAGTCTAGTGAATGTTTCTGTAGGCTTGCTTTTGATTGACAGACTGGAACATTTTGGAAAAATTGTGATTCATCCATGAATTTCTTTGCATTTATTTCTAATTTGTATTTATCACAAGGGAACTTGAGACTGAAGAAGCAAAACAGAACAGCCCACTTTAACATAATCTGACTGTGGAGAAAAACAACTTTAGAAAATACATTTGACCAGTATGGAACTTGCGGCTTCACCCATAAGGATACCCATTGCAGGGGAAAACTTTGTGAAACTTGGCATTCTCCAAAAACGTGCAAGACAGGATACTGTTATGGAAATGCTTTCTGTCTGAACAACGTTTGCCGCATCCTGCTGAATTCTTAGGAAGGACAAAATCAATACAAATTGAGTTAATGAAAAAAAATGTAAATAAATGAAAACAAATTCATATATGAGTTGTACCAACCAATCCTTCCTTGCTTTTCTTAAACTGTCCCTGAATTTGTTGTGACCAAATATTGGCATTATGAAGACATCTAAGGTCAGAGCTGGTCCTTTCCTATAAAAAGTCATGTTTAAAATGTAAATTTTGTGTGATCCCTCTGTGCTTCTACCAGCTTCTTCCTTTCATAAATATGAATGACTTCCATATCACCACTTATAGTTGAATTTTATTCCATTTTCGTAAAGGACAACACAGTCATATATCAGATTGGGCTCCAAGTACACTGTGGGTTTGGTATTTTGTAGAAACGTCAAGATTAAGGTGCTCACCATGGGTTGCCTTGCTAGTTGTGACTGCCTCAAAAGGTGGTGCTCGTCCCATTATAGGCCAAAGAGTGAGCATTGTCTCCATGGTATAACAAAATGCCAAAGATGCATGAAACACTGTTACCATCCCACTAACATGGTACCTATGTATCTGCATACACTTACACACTTTCAAACGGCTGGACTGGAAGGAGCTGGGCAAGTAACAGGAGCTCACTCTATCTTGTGCTACACAGGTCTGGAACCACCAACACACCAACCTTCAGATCGACAAGCACAGCATCTTTAACCAATGAGCCAATGCAGACATTGGTATTTCATACTGTTATGGAAACAAGGTGTGGCATTGCAAATGTTTTGAAGAAAATGTTTACTGTTTACACTTCTGCTTCGTCAACAGACAAGTTGGATTCATTGGCCTTCAGAAAACTATTAAGACTAGGGTAGATCCAGGACACATACTGTATTTACCTGAATCTAACGCTCACCTTTTCCAGCTGAATTTTGTCTCCAAAATCAGGGTGCGCATTAAAGTTGATGGCTAATTAGATTTGAGTAAATGTGGTATTTTGATTATAAGTATAGAGTGCACATTAGATTAGATGGTGCTTTAGATTCAAGTAAATGTGGTATTTCTCTGGTATGGTGTGCGCAAGACCAGAATCACTTCCATCACCTCTGCCATCCCATTTAGCACCTGATTTATAGATGTTTTCCAGTATCTCCTATTGCTGATCAGCCAGAGAGTGCCGAACACAATAAAGACACTAGTTTGGGCTAAATGTTTGCTTAATGACCTAACTGCATAACAACTGGAATAGAAGAATATATTCTCATCATTCATATATTCACACTTGTAATTTGCTCTCTTTACAACCCAATCCTATGCATGGCTACATAAAAGCATGGGCACAATCCAGAGTAACTACGGGAGCACATAAGAGACATTACGTGCACCCGTAGATACTGCACCACCTAGTGAAAACCTATGGGAAATTCATATTGCAATCCAGAGTAACTTGTTCTTACTCCAGAGCAAGAACTCCCCATAGTTACTCTGGATTTCACCCCAAGTCTCATTCTAGTTAATGGGGAATACTCCCAGAAAAGTGTGCATAGGATCATTTCCACTTTTGGTCACTCCTCTATATGTGGACAATTGTCATGGATTAAGTGCATAGGCCTTAATTGTCTTTCATGTTATTGTTGTGCATCGGCTTGCTCATTCATACAGAAGGGTGATTCATTTCTGCCAAATGAAATTTGGGACTTCAATTGATTCTTAAAGAGTTGCCCAGAATGATGATTGGAATTGGATGATTACAATTGCCTTGGGTTTTTTGAGTGATTCCAATTTAAAGTCATTATAGATTTATGGAAGTCTTTGAGATCGTTCAGAATCTATTAAGCGGCTCCAAAGAGAGCCAATGTGTGCCTAGCCATGGCAATTTCAGAGCATCTATACAGCTGCACAAAATGAACGCCGTAGCTCTAAAGTGCCCTAGAGACCTATTACCTCTGAATCAGAGCAACAATAATTCAGAATAATGTTAAAGGAGCCATTCAGGTCAGTTTGTCCTTTTATATTACTTTATCTGGGGAAGATTTAATTCTCTACCTGTAGTCACAAAACAGGGCCATCCCCAGGCTATCCAGCATGTCTGCTAGGCAGCTTTTAATGAACAGATCTGCACATCATCCATAGCCTTAGCCTTGCCAAATCTGTACCTGGAAATATAGGATGGCCATAAAAGGTTGCTCAGCATTTTCCAGAAATTCATACACAAGCTGATACAGAGAGCAATAAAAACCCTGGTATCTGTGGGGCTTCTGTTCCAGAATACTATCTAATTTTAAAGCCTTTTAAACACAAGAAAAGTGAGCTATGCATTCAAGACTGAAGGAATCTCTGCTTGATTCAGAAGGAGGTCTGAGTCCTATAAATAACTGCAGAGCAGTGGTTCCCAAACTTTTTTGACTGGAGTTCAAAAAGCTCCAAAACTCCACAACTCCCCTATTGGGCAACAATATTGTACATTGTATAGCCAACAGGTTTGGGGGGTTCCCCAGGAACCCATGACTCATAGTTTGGAAACCCCTGACTTGGAGCTTGGAAACAGGAGAGTTTAGCCATGCAAAGGAAGGGAATCCAATTTGGGTGCACTTTTCTTGTGTTTAATGGGCTTTAAAAGTGAATCCTGGTTTCCACTGACATCCACAGTGAGTCAAATCTGAAGGTAGCAGATCAGTGGATTTTGGGGTCTCTCTGTACAGCACACCTGATAGGAAGAAGATCAAGTCGGTGTTTTTCTATGGCTTGCCATTCACCCCTGGGGACAGGATCAAGGAGAATGGCTCCACAAAAAAGGGTTTACACAATCCATTTTTGGTCACTCCTTTATATGTGAACGATTTGTTGTGGAAGTATGTCACAGCTCCACACTAACAGGATGCTTTCCTTAAAGTAGACCATTCATTGTGCTGTGCATTTATATTGAGTGAAAATGTGCCTTGCCCATGTTTTAGATCATGGATGTCAAACTTGTTTCATATAGAGGGCCAAAGTTAGCATTAATGGTGCCTGGTGAGACCTAGAAGTGACATCATTAATCAGTAATGGCAAGATAAGCCCTTTGTCATCATATAGGAACTCAACAGCTGCAAATGACATATGAGAAAATGAGCAAATCTTGTGATTCCAGTTATCACATTGGTAAAGCCCAATTATAATGGGGGCCAGATAAAATGCATCTGGGGCTGCAATCAGCCTGTAGGCCTTATGTTTGACATCCCTGTTATAGATGCTTATTTCAGTACGATTGAGTTGAAAAGAGAAAACATGCATTACAAGAGAATGGGCTTAAATGCCACTTGGAAATACAGTGGTGCCTCACATAAAGAGCTTAATTTGTTCTGGAGGCCTACTCTTTAAGTGAAACACTCTTTAAGTGAAGCGGATTTTCCCATAGGAAATAATGGAAACTCAGACAATTGGTTCCAGAACCCCAAAAATATTCATAAAAAATATTGACTGGATGTAAAAATAATGACAAAACACTTGAATACAAAACATGCATTCAATGTGCATGATCCTATGAAGTCTACTTAGGCTGCAATCCTAAAGACACTTTCCTGGGAAAGACACTTTCCCCATTTAACACAATGGGGCTTTCTTCTGGGTAGACATGGTTAAGAGGCTGCAATCAAAGATACTTTCCTGGGACTAAGCCCCATTTAACACAATGGGGCTTACTTCTGAGTTAGTTAGGAGACTGCAATCAAAGCCACTTTCCTGGGAGGCTTACCTGGGCTGTTGCTGGAGGTTCAAGGTGGTCGGTTGGGGCACTTGGGGGCAGTTAGGGGCAGCCACCTCTGGCACCTCCAGGCAACTGCCCCCAAGTTGGGGGCAGTTAGAGGCAGCAGCACTGGCCGGCAGCCCTTTTAAAGAGCCTCCATGTGGAGCATCGGGGCTGCATAGCACGCATGACCGTAGCGCACTTGCTTGTTAGGTGAAGCGGAACTTGTTATGTGAAGCAAGATTTCTTAAAATTTTTGCTTGTTATGTGGAACGCTTATTAAACGAGGTGCTTGTTAAGCGAGATACCACTGTATGAGACTGCACTTTTTTCCTATGTTCTTAAAGGGATCTTTCCCATTTCCCTTTTCTTTATAGTGGAATAGCGCAAAATAAAACAATTCAGAGAACATACAGAACAACCTCTTGGAAATAAATTTCATATCTTATTCTGAATTTTAAGGGCTTTGAGAAAGATTAATCCAAGCAGAGTTCATAAAACCATGTTGGATACCATCACACTGCAGACCATTTCCACATGATGACTAACTAGGTAATCGATGCTTTGTGTTCACAGCTTGGTTCCCTCAGCAACTAGTTGTGTGTTGGGGGGAGGTTGTTTTTGCTATGGCAACCAGAGATGATTGCTTATTTTACAGCTTCATTTGGTAGGAACCATGAAAGCAGTAGTTAGATAATATGAGGACAAAAGGAAAGTCAACATATGCTGGGTAACTGAAAGTATTTTCAAGATTTCTCATTTGGAGAGATGAGTCATCAATAAGATCATCATTAATCACCAGGTAGTTTCCAGCACTTTGGAGGGAAATGCCGGATTTGGTTGTACACTTGAATAGACAAGCTTGTACACATTCACAAAGGGCACACTTTAATGCTAATTAAAGACAATAATTGCTTTTGGTGGCTCCTGAATAACAATGTGATTGTTGTTTTCCTCCTTGACCCACCAAATGCAAGAATTTATTGAAGAGAATATCCACATGGCTTCTTGAGGAACAATAATCAAATATAGGCTGCAATCTTTGAATTCAGTGGGGCTTACTTCAGAGTAGACATGCAGCCATAATTGATGAAACACTTAACCAAGGTGAATGGGAACCAAGGTTCCTTCTTGGGGGAAAAACGTGGGATACAAATCAAATAAATAATAATAATGCATGGCACTCACTCCAACTCAGGTTCAGCCAATATTTATAGCCATGTTTTGATACACATTTCCAAAATTTGGATACTATATCATTGGGACCCATTTGGCAGGTTGGGACCCAATTATTGGTGGGTCCTGCAGAACCTCCAATGAAAACATGGATGATGGAAAGATCAGATCCCTAATTGCAGCTATTCAAAAATCAGATACTGTAGCCACTTATTACACTTCAAAGAGTTCAGCTCCTGCAGTTTGCAAGCTTGCAAAAAGTATATTGTAACTTAAGTGTCTATTTCTAGTTATTATTATAAAGAAATATTATTTCTTTCTTGATATTTTTTTAAAAGTTTGGTAAACCTAAAGATAAAGGTATCCCCCGCAGGTTGTACTGCTGATCAGTCTGTAAGGTTCAGTTCTCATCCCCTCTAAGGCTGTAATCCTAAAGATACTTTCCTGGGAGTAAGAACCATTGAACACAACGGGACTTACTTTTAAGTAGACATGGTTAGGCTTGTGCTCTTAGTTAATGAGCTAGCGCTGTTTGGATGTGCCTCTGTGGTAATGTGGCCAGCATGACTGTACTCCAAGGCACAAAGAACACTGTTACCTTCCCCCTGAAGAGGTACCTGTTTATGTCACTGGCAGGAGCCTACCCCAGCTCTTGTAAACGTAAGTGGATCCTAATACAGCATCACTTTAAAAAGTGGGTCCTGGTGCTCAAAAGTCTGAGAATCATTAGTGTTGATCTTACTGCTGTGGGGGGAGGGAAATCACAGAGTCATCCTCAAGATAAGGGAGTGGTTGCACTGTTGCTTTATCAGCACTGGAAAGGTAAATAGGATTGGACCCTTCTTCAGTGTAAACCCCACTTGAAATCTGAAATGTCAATTCTCTTCTAATAAAACAATGCACCAAGATAAACCATATTTTCAGAGAGGTTTGTTTTACAGGGTCCAGAACAAAGTGGAGCACAGACTGCCAGAGCATAGATTTTTAGCACTTAGTGATATGTTGACATGCAATTTGTCTTTCTCGAGTTTAAAAAAAAAACACCTTGAGTCGACATCTTTAAATTATTTAAATGATTATTCAAACTGACATACTTTTGTGCTGCTCCTGTGATCTGAGGAAGCCAAGTTGACAGTAATGTTCCAGTATGTCACAATCAGGGTGCGATGATCGGGCTGCCCACTCCAAGACCGGTGAAAATGTACCACTTTGACAGATTCTTCCTGGCAGTATCATTGTTTCAGCTCACGCAGAAGGAACATACTGCTGTGTTATAGTTTTGACAGCCTATTGGGGGAAGAAAATATTGCAGTTAGCTAGCATCTTACATGCAAACATGCGCAAAAACTGAACCCACTTTTGCAAAGACTGGCAGAAATCCTTTCTATTTCGATAACCTATAATACTGTATTTACTCAAATAATAACACTCAACTTTTCAGCCAAATTCAGCCCCCAAATTAGTGTGCCCATTAGATTTGATGTTAATTAGAATTGAGTAAATACAGTATTTTGATTTATAAGTATGGGGTGTGCATTAGAACCGATGGTGCATTATATTCGAGTAAATACGGTAGTTGGGGCAATATCATTTTTTCACTCAAGTGTTTCATCATTAGAAAATATTTTTGGTTGAGACATTGCAATCTGAAATATTTTCTGTAGTCAGAAAATATTGTTTTCAAAACTCCAGTTCAGTTTATAGCTACAGTTCAGTTTATAGCACAGCTACACAAATCTTCACAGTTATACAAAACTCACAAGAGTTTTCATTATAATCATATGGGAGCATCTTCTTATATGTGATCCAGCCCAAAAGAGGTTGTTCTCCTCAGTGGTGGGATTCAAATAAAGTAACAACAGGTTCTATGTCCTAATAACCTAAATTAACAACAGGTTCTATGTCCCATTAGTAACCAGTTCTCAGAACCAGGTGCTCATTAGCCAAGGGTTCTATAGAACCTGTGAGAATCCCCTGAAGCCCACCACTGCCATATGTCCAGAAAAACAGGGACAATCCTGATTTGGGGGGATTGTGTTCACATACTGGCAAATGGGACAGAGGGTCCTGTCCCAATTTCGTGGAAGAGAACTATGGCAACCCTAGACTATACGCTGAGGTGCACAGAACACTGTTACCTTCCCACCAAGCTGGAACCTGTTTATCTACTTGCATTTGCATGATTTCAGACTGCTAAGATGGAAAGACTTGGGCACTCCACCTTGTAGCACCTGGGTCTCAAACCCTGGCCTGCTGGTTGTCAGGCACAGCGTCAGAACCGATCCACTACAGCCCTAAAAACCTTCATAAACTCTCATATATATTGCTTTCATGTGGTAAATTTAAAAACTATATTAGGTGGTAAAGGAGTCCCCTGCAGGTTGCTCTGCTAATCGAAACTGACTCTAGAGCCTGTGTTGTTTGAAGATGCCTCTGTGGGCATGTGGCCTGCATGCGCATGGAATGTTGGTACCTTCCCACCCAGGTGCTACCTATCTTACAGTACTTGCATTTCCATGTTTTTAAACTGCTAGGTTGGCAGGAGCTGGTCAAGGGAGGGGAGCTCACTCCATCTTGCAGTACTCAGATCACAAACCGCTGACCTGCAACTGCCAATCTTTTGATTGACAAGCACAATGCCTTTAAACACTAACCCTACAATCCAGAGTAACTATAGGAGCACGTAAGAGACATCACGTCCACCCATAATTACTGCACCACCTAGTGAAAACCTATGGGAAATTCATATTGCAATCCAGAGCAAATTGTTCTTACACCAGAGCAAGGACTCCACGTAGTTACACTGGATTGCGCCCTAAGCCAATGCAGCCCCCTAAATACTATTTTACTTAATGTTAAATTTAAAACTATTACATATACTGTAATTTACGACACTGATAATGTAATCCTGACATTAGGCCAGAAAATTAGCCCAGCTAAGCTGGCCTAAGATGACCATATGCTGAACCGACAGTTAGACCAAATCCACAGGGCTTGAAGACCTCTGACTGGTCTAAATGCTGCAGAAGAAGCAGCAGCACAAGAGGAGCAGGCTCTTGGACTGGAGTAGTTATGCCATATCCTGAGGTGGGCTGGTTGAAAGGAGGGATTTTTGCCATCACTTCCAATTTTACTCTAGCTTATCATGGACCCCTATGGGTCTCCTCAGATTTATTCCTGCTTCTTAGGTGGCCTAAATCTGAGGAGCTGTGAGTGGGCATTTCTGCCCTGGAAACATGCTCTGGATTCAGCCTGACTGCACTGTTCTAGGCCATGCTGAACATGCCCTCCACACGCCTCTCCTGAACTGCCTCAGCTGGCACAGCAAGGCCAGCCCAAGTCCATCTGTTTTGGACCAGCCTCAGTTGACTTATGCCAGCCCAAGCCTTTCTGATATAACTGGGCTGGCCTATCTTGGAATTGGGCCAGCCCAGTGGTAGATAGTGTCGGAGTGCGCTACAGCAGAACGATGGTGAAGAAGTCTGACAGAGCTTCTAATGGCTGTGTTTTTAATGTGTTTTTAATGTGTGTGTGTGTGTGTGTGTGTGTAGAAAAAAATGCGGCAAAATATGATTCTGTCACAAGGAATGTATTACATATGTATTTTACACAGCAGTCAGTTTAGAATCATAAGACATAAGAGCATAGTCCTAAGCCCAGTCCAGTCAATTTCCACAAATTACCAGAGCATGTAAAAAACATGAGCAGCTACAGCGAGGTCTCAACTTGCTACCTTCACTGAGGTAACTCTGACTCTCAATGGGACAACTCATATTCTGAGGTAAAATTACCTCAGGAACAAGAGACTTCTGTTAACCATTCAGAACGACTCATCTGTACATGCTTAGTTGGTATCACTGCTCTCTCAGTTTCACCTCAGTTAAGGCAATTATCAGCCTCACATGAAAGCTTAAGCGCACTTCAGGATTGCAACCATAATTTATTAATTACATGCTGACTTTTTTACAAGGAAAATGAGGACAATGAAGATTTTCTTCACACAAGGCTGAAAAAGTGGACATGTCCTGGAAAGAAAGGGCATATGGTCACCCTGGTTTGGACTGGTGTGGTTAAGAACAGTATCTATGCCAGTTAGAATGGCAGTTGGACCAGTTAGAAGAGGCAGTTGATGTGCCAACACTTGGGGGATGAATGTCTGGAGGTAAAAGGAGGGAGAAGCAGGCTGGGGAGGGGGGTCAGTCTCCATCCACAGCTGTGCACCAAGGTCTGTTTTCCACCCAATTCTAAGCCGTCCATCTTTGTTGCTTATCTGTGGGGAGAATAAAGCCTGGGCTCCCCTCAGAACTCCACTGCCTCTTGACACCCTCAACGACTTTCTCTAGCAAGGGGGAATATTGGGGGAAAGTGGTGGCAGGAGTCCCGTTATTTGAGAGGTTTTGTTCATCCCCAGGGTGCCCATGTGCCCCGTTGTTCTTTCCCCCCCAAGACATGTCCTGGATTTTAGCCTTGAATCCTGAAAGACTTCCATGTCCTCCTTTTCCTTGTAAGCAGGCAGCATGTAGCCTTCTTGTAATTAATAAATTATGGCTGCAATACTAAGCACACTTTCCTGGGAGTAAATACCATTGAACACAAAGGGACTTACTTCAGAGTAGAAATGCTTAGGTTGAGTGTCTTGATTGTTTGATTAATAATAATAATAATAATAATAATAATAATAATAATAATAATAATAATAATAATAATATGGGTGGTGCAAGTGGCTAAGACACTGTGCTTGTTAACCAGTAGGCCAGGGTTCAATTCCCGGGTTGGCCGCACAAGACAGGGTGAGCTCCTGTCCTTAGACCAGCTCTGCAACGCCAGCTGGATCCAATCATATTGGCTCTGCCTTTCCATTGGACTAATTCAGTGGTGTGGAGAGGGGGGATTTGCTGCTTGGGTAACAGCCTATCCTCCATAACAATCCAACCCAGGCTTTCGTGCTTCGCATGCAGCGTATGCAGCGCCGAGCACAATACCATAGTCTTCCAAGACTGAAGGAGGCCTACTTTTATTATTTATTTATTTATTTATTTATTTATTTATTTATTTATTTATTTATTTATTTATTTATTTATATTCCGCCTTCCTTTCCAAAAGGGAACTAAAGACGGCTTACAGCCATTAAAACATATAACAGACCATAATATACAATTAAAAACTACAGGTTTGCCCGTAAGTCCCTATCCATCCATATATCTTATGTATCCAGTGTAATAATATATGGATGGGTAGGGAACCTACAGGCCACCCTGTAGATAAATACAATAAAAACATGAAGACATAAGAACTCTGTTTATGTCTCTTGAGGGGGAATGGGCAGCCTCCAGACCCCAATCCAATAAATGTCCTTTTCCCAGCAACTGTTCTTGCAGCTCCTAGACTGGACCACTGATTGATTGATTGATTGATTGATTGATTGATTGATTGATTGGGAATAGTAAGAATCTACTGAGTGATGTACTGCAGGTTTCAGGGTGTTTGTGTCAGAAGAGAATTTTACCTTTATTCTATGTTTCTTTCCAGGACTTTTGTTAATCTAGGGCTGCAATCCTAAAGAACATTTTCCTGGGAGTAAGACCCATTGAACACAGTGGGGCTTACTTTGGAGTAGACATGGTCAGGCTTGTGCTCTAGGCCTCTTAAATGCTTGTGAGGGTTAATGCAAACTAGGCTTCTGATGTGTTGATCTTCCCTTTGCTTGAAGCTGTTGCCAGCCTAGGAAAGCAGCAGAAGAGGGAGGAGAGCTGAGAGAAGGTTGCACTTTCCATCTCCCCCTCTGCAGTCTTCAGTGCCTGCTGCAAAAACTAGCATGCTGTGTGAAGAGCAGGACCTGTGCAAAGGAGACCATAAAAGGAGGGGTATGTTTTGCTTTCACTATCACTGGAAAAACCCCCTCTAATTAAGTGCAATGGGTCTTGGGATTGCATTTCCTAAGAGGCCCTGCTGTGACTGCAAGGGGAGGAGGAGGCCTTGCTAGAGGCCTGGAGAAGAAGGAGTGGGAAGATCTGAGCCCAGAGAGAGAGGGAAGGCCTGGAAGAAGGAGTGCCAAGAAGGCCCACCCAAGCATGGAAGTGGCAGGTCCTTAATCATGCAGAGAGAGGGAGACAGAAGCAGCGTTAGTGTGGAGAGGAAATACAGGTGTCCCCCACTTTCTCCCACCCATTTTGGTTGCTTCACTCTTTTGTCACTCTTAAAAATCTGGTTTTCAGCAGGGAGACTCACTAATTCAACAGGTTTTTTTGGATGGGGGAGGGGCCACATATGCCTTTATTTTAGTATAATTTGTGATGAATTTTCTCTCTGTTTTAATAAATATGTGTTATTTAGGCTTTCATGTCTTTTTTGGTGGGCATTTTGCATTTGCACGCTAAAAAAACTGAGTTCCACTTTTCATCAGTGTTCACTTTTGGTCACTGCTCCGGTCTCTACCCGTACAATAAATGGGGGATGCCTGTACTCCTCCCAAAGCTCTTCCCAGTCAAAGTAACCTCTACATTTCCTTCCTGCTTGTGCCCATCTCCTCTCCAACCACCCCCAAAATGAGTGGACAAGAATTCAAGGATGTCTATGAAGGAAGTATGGAAAGGTTCAAAACCTCATGCAGTCTCCTTTTTCCTGACAGAGAATCAAAATTGAAGGAAACCAAACCCTGTGCCGGGACAGACATGGCTGCTCCTCATCCAGGCCAAGTAAGAGACATTTTCTGGTGTCAGCTTGGACTTCTCTCCTGTAACATGCCCAGCTGCAGTCTGGACTGTTAGGACAATAGTGCAGGGGTGTCCAAACCCCAGATGTGGCCCACGGTGAGCTTCAATGTGGCCCATGGCAAGACATTCCAACCAGTCCACCGTCAAGCCTAGTAAGCCTCCAGATCTGTGTCTTAATACAATTTTCTATGTGAATTTATGTAAATTTATTCAAATTTGAAATGTAAATAAGTTTTCCAGCCCCCAACACAGTCTCAGAGAGACAATGTGGCCCTCCTGCCAAAATGTTTGTACATCTCTGCTATGGTGGATTCCCACCTATTAACCCCATCTTTCTCCTTTCCTTGCATCCCACTGTCTTCCTCCCATTCTCTACAGTTCCTCTGAAAATCTACCTCCTTCCTCTAACTCCTCCCTCTCTGTTCTGCCTCTCTTCTTAAGAGGAGTTCCTTTTCCCTCACCTTTTCATCTACCAGTTTTCCTTACTACTCCGTTGTGGGTGCATGTTAGGGTCAGAGTCTCCCTATGTAGTTTAAGGGTGACATTGCCCACCTCTTTCTCACAGGCAGGAAGCGCACTGATTTTCCTCACTTCTTTCCTTTGCCTTCAGCCTTGACCTCGACTGACTTCCTAAGAGAGTATTTCTCTTCTTTCAGACCCCAATTTCATTTGCGGAGATAGCGCTGCATTTCAGCAGTGAAGAGTGGGCACTGCTGCGCCCAAGCCAGAGGAGCCTGTGTGAGGCCATCATGATAGAGAATAGTGAAAACGTGATCTTTGTAGGTAAGGAGGAATTTTTGGTTCTTAATGGATTAAGCCCTGAATAAGAACCTCTTTTTCAATGGATATTGATAAGGGGAGTTAGTCAGGCTGAATGATGTGGTCACAGCTGCTGCTAAGCCTTATGGCTCCATATCTTCCCCTTCTGGCCAGCTCAGATCTAAGTGTGACATGGGTGCTCACTCTGCAGGCAGCAAAAGGCAGTACCCCTCCAGAGTTGTCCCTGACCTGTCGTTCTCCCAGAGCAGGTCCCAAGTGGGCTCCAGGGCATCCAAGGAGAGGAGACCCACCACCTAGTCTCCAAATGGGTCCTGTAAGTTCCACTCTTTGTGTCCTTGTGGCAATAAGAACAAGCCCCGAGGCAGAAGCTCTGTGGGCCCAAACCAGGGATGATGAGAAATCCCAACCAGTCATGGAGAACCAAGTCTAAAGTAGAACCTCTGCAGCACCTCTCACTCCATGGCCAATACCTGGCCTTGCTTCTCTTGACATCTGTTCCTGAGGGAAAAGGTGAACCAATAACTGCAGTCTCAAACCTAACAGAGATGTGGTGACCCAGATGAATGTAAAACTACTGACCATTTTCAAGTACATGCTGCCTGCTCTAGATCTGTCTCCTAGTGGTGAGGGTGAAGGCCATCAGGAGGACCAAGCCACACTTCACATATCCCCCTTAGAAGCCATGCTCCCAAATGATTCAGGGGCACGTGGAGTATTAAAATCACAGCCCCCAATTAGCTGCAGTTTCTTCCTTTGGTGCCTTACAGTATTTCTTTTCTTATTTCAACAGCATCCAATTGGGACCAGGTTGGTAGAAATTGGGAGCAGACTCAGTTTTCACTGCAAAGAACCAACAGAGTGGTGAGACGTGCCACACTTCAGACCCACCAGAAAATCCACAAAGCAGAGAAATCCTATAAGTACCTGGAGTGTGGAAAAAGCTTCAGTACCAGGAACAAAAGTAGACCCCATCACAGAATCCACATGGGAGAGAAATCTTCTCAGTGCCAGCAATGTGGAAAGACCTTCACTCTAATTAGCCATCTTATAAATCACCATCAAACCCACACAGGGGAAAAATCTAATAAGTGCCAGGAGTGTGGAAAGGTCTTCAGTTTCAGTCATAGCCTTATGCGTCACCAGAGAATCCACACAGGGGAGAAACCCTATAAATGCCAGGAGTGTGGAATGACCTTCACTCAGAGTGATCACCTTAAGAGCCACCAGAGAACCCACACAGGGCAGAAACCCTATAAATGCCAGGAGTGTGGAATGACCTTCACTCAGAATGATCACCTTAAGAGCCACCAGAGAACCCACACAGGGGAGAAACCCTATAAATGCCAGGAGTGTGGAATGACCTTCACTCAGAGTGGTCACCTTAAGATTCACCAGAGAACCCATATAAATTCCAGGAGTGTAGAATGACCTTCACTATGAGTGGAAGTCATTAAGAGTGGCTCTTAAGATTTCCACTCACCAGAGAACCCACATAGGGGAGAACCCATATAAATTCCAGGAGTGTAGAATGACCTTCACTATGAGTGGAAGTCTTAAGAGCCACCAGAGAATCCACACAGAGGAGAAACCCTATAAATGCCAGGAGTGTGGAATTGGATTTAATTATAGTGCTCCACCAGATTACCCACACTTGATAAATTTCTTAAATGCCAGGAATGTGAAAAGACCCTTACTCATTGTAGTTTACTTAAACATTACCATTGAATCCACATGTGGAAGAAGCACTGTAAGGGCTGGAAGTGGGGAAGGAAATTTAGTCAGAGTGCTTGTCTACTTCGCCATCAAACAATACACTTGGGAGAGAAAACTTATACAGGTGGAAACTAGTTTTTGTTGTTTTATCTACAGATCCGAGTCAATGCAAATAGCTGAGCTGCTAAAAATATTTTTAACTAGTCAGTATGTATTTCTGTTGGGTTGGGGGCTGGGGGACTTTTCTTACTTGGTGAAGCAGTTCAGCAATCAAAGAAGCTTGTAGGGTCTCCATGTTTGTCCTGAGGTGCTGCTGTTCACTCCTTCCCTCACCCTTCTCTTTCACTTACTGCTTTCTCTCCCCCCCCTTTCTCACACACAGACAGCCATCTCTGTCTCTCCACCAGCCAATATGTCTCCTTGCTGCTGCATCCTTTTGGCTGGCTGGCTTTGTCTTGCAGGGAACATTTTAGAAGTAGCAGTGGGGGAAGGGACCAGCAATGTCCCTTTCAGCTCACTGGCTGGTGGGGAGAGAGATGGGGCTGAAAAACAGGCTCACAACATGTGTGTGAGTGTAAAAGGAGGGGGGAGCGAGGGAGGCAGGTGTAAGATCAAGAGGGGCACAGGTGGGCAGATGCCGGTTCGGGCCTACTCGCCCAAACCGGATCTTTCCCCGTGGCGGACGCTGGTGAAACGGTCAGAGCCGCAGCTGGCAGAACCGCGGGGACCGGTTTGGCAGTGGCCATCTCGCGCAGTGCGCTAGTGTCCAGCTGGACGCTAGCACACTGCGTCTCCTGGGTCCGTGCTCCAGGAGACTCAGCGCGCGTGGATCCAGCTGGACCCATACGCGCTGAGTCTCCTGCCGCTGAGCTCAGCTTCAGGAGATTCAGTGCGCATGCGCCAAGCGTGGCGCATGCGCAGTGCGGCGGGGTTGGGGCCTGACCCTGGCCCGCCCCCCAACTTCCAGCAAACCGGATCTTGGGGCTCGCTGGGCCCACCCCTAGAGAGGGGTTATGAAGGGGTGAATGAGTGAGTAGCAGGATCTTGGGACAAATGAGGAGATGCTTCAGCTCCTCAGAATGCTGCACGTTGCTGCATCTGGTAAGAAAAGACAATACCCCACACTGTTTCCTATAGCGTGTGTCTTGGTAATAGTGACCAGGTCCGAAAGGAATTCTCATGTATAAATAGGCTTGAACTGTATTGTTTAGAAGTGTTAATTTTGGTTTTGTGGTTTGCATCAAATAATATGTTTGAACAATGCCTGCTATTTCAACACTGTTTGTGTGGAAAGGAAGTTCTTTCCTTATTCTTTCTTTCAAAAATAAAATTTATCCAATTTCCTCTGTTACTGTTTCCTTGAGTTTATGGACTGGACTCTGGTCAGTCATTGTCCAAATTGGGTTCCCAATTGGGACAAATCATTGGGTCCCAAATTGGGACAAATTATAAGAGTTTGGTTACCTATCCTTATCTATGTTATACCATCCTAATATTTCCCTAATAACATTTTGGGCTGAATGAGCTTTGATTCACTTAAATTTTAACTAACTTTTGTGTTTCTTGTCCTTATTCTCAATTCACCAACAGCGTCTGGTCAGAATTTCATCTGGTGCAGGGTTATTTTGACAACGAAATGGGGTTGCTCCATTCCTTCATGTCATGATGATCTTGGTCACCCTCTCATAGTCTCTCCCCCATGTGTGGTACCTGGGGCAGGGCACCTCCTCCACCCTTCTCTAGCTACACCACTGGGATTGCAATAGATCTTGGTAGTGTCAAGGATCAGACAGGTTGGGCATGAACTGTGCCTACTGATGGCTCATCTGACCAGGGTGATTCTTATACCCTCAGTCCCAGTGGCAGAGATTGCACCCAATTCACCATCAGGATGGGATGCATTGTGGACTCTGTTGTGGACACTGAAAGACCCAAGATCCCCAGAACTAGTTGGAACTATGGCAGCCATAGACTATATACTGAGGTGCACAGAACGCTGTTACCTTCCCATCAAGGTGGTACCTGTTTATCTACTTGCGTTTGAATGATTTCAGACTGCTAGGTTGGCAAGACTTGGGCATTCCACCCTTTAGTACCTGGGTCTCAGACCCTGGCCTGCTGGATGTCTGGCACGTCAGAGCTGCTCAGTTCAGCTCTCAACAGCCTAAAAATCCTCAAACTCATATTGCTTTCATGTGGTAAATTAAAAAACTATATTAAGTGGTAAAGGTCTGCTAATCGAGACCGACTCTAGGGAGCCATAGAGCCTGCAGTGTTTGAATACGCCTCCATGGATATGTAGCCTGTATGCACATGGAATGTTGGTACGTTCCCACCGAGGTGGTACCTATCTACAGTACTTGCATCTCTATGTTTTTAAACTGCTAGGTTTATGACAACAGCCCAAGAAATAAACACTCCTGGCACTCCTTGTCTGTCTGCATTAGGCCCCCAGGCCAGGGTTTGGACACCTGTGTTGTAGACCCATGTTTCTCAAACTGGGTTGCAACCACGAGGTGAGACGTGAGCCAATTTCAGTGGGTCAACTTCAGTTTCAATTGCAGTTCTCATCCCCATTTATGAACTGAAGAACTAGGGTAGTCCAAGGATGCTTCTGTGGTCACGTGACTGGCATGTCAGTGGTGGGATACTAATAAATTAACAACAGGTTCTATGTCCTAATAACCTAAATTAACAGGTTCTATGTCTCATTAGTAAATGGTGCTCAGAACTAGGTGCTGATTAGCAAAGGGTTCTATAGAACCTGTGAGAACCCCCTGAGCCGTCCACTGGTTCTACTGCACATGTCCCCTTTGCTTACAAGGCAATGCCCTCACATCATAGCTGCATCATTGGACACAGCAAGAAGATTGGAAACATTGAACAATAGTTAAAGAAAGAGTCATTAGCAGGGGTCTTTTTGAGAGGGGTACTCACTGGAACAGAGTACTGGCACCTCTGTGTGACATGCCTTTGATCTATCAACTCGAATAAAACTGAAAAGTCACTGACTGATTCACTCACTGACTGACTCACCAATGCCCATCCAAAACTACTGGGCCTAGAAGCGTGAAATTTGTGGAGGGTGTTCCTCATGTGACATCAACACCCGCCAAGAACCCATGTTGAGAAATTTAAAATCCCTTAAGGGGATGAAAAGTGGTGCAATGTGTTTTTGTCCTATACTTAACATTGAAGACTGACTAATCAATGTCCAGCCAATTTGGTGCCCGGTGCCTGATGCACTGGGAGGGTGGGTGCACATTGGGGGATGTTGTGCGTAGGGGACAATGCACACAGGGGGACACTGCTCATGGGGGACATTGCTCATGGGGGTTTTATGCACATGGGCAGATGTGCATGGGTGGATGTTGCGCATGGGGGATTTTGATGTGCATGAGGACGATATGCAAGGGGGATGATGCTCATTGGGAATGTTGTACATGGGAGGAGGTTGCACATGGGATGCTGATGCGTATGGGGAGTTGAGCTGCATGGGAAGGTTGATACACAAGAAAACCACTTGGGGACAATTTTTGCACTACATGTAAAGATATAATAAACACCTGTATTGTTATAATAAAACATTTTTATTGCTATCATCCAACCCCATCACTGGTTTCCATAATAGTCGCTATAAATATGGATTTGTGATTACTTTTAGATATAATATTGAGGCCCTTGCTGAACTGAGACATAAGCCTACTGCCAGTCTAGGTGCTTTGTCAAAAGAGTAAATTACTTTGATACTGTTTTGTATTCTCTCTCCACCTTTTGTCAGGAGAATGAATATCTTTTAGACTCTGTTCTGCCTTTGCTATAGTCTGTCACCAGAATGAGTTATCACCACATTTTAATGCTCGTATATTGAGCATTTTTATTCTCATTAGGCTCTTCCTTCTTTTTTCCTCCCTTAATCTAGTGAGGAAAAATTATAATAATAAAGACAGAAAATAGCAGAACATTTTTCTGTTCCCTTGACACTCTTAAGCCAGGAGCCCACAATGAAAATTATATAAAACTATATTGCACTAAATATAGTGATGAAACAAGAATGAGGGCTAAAATTAGTTAATTTTCATAGGATCCTGTCAAAGGTGTGCCCTTGGTTCATCCCCAGAGCTTGGAAATAATGGAATAATAAGCACTTGGATGTCCATTATTGGCTTCCGTTAAGGTGAACGATTAGCACAGAACTCCATCCACGATTCCTTTGACATGACATGTAATGGGTCAAAAAGGTGTAATAATGAACACAGTGCATTATAGTGGGTTGAATTTGCTAATCTCTCACTTCCTTCTGCAGTCCTTTAGCCCCTTTCCCCATCTTTTCCTGGTTCTAGGGGACCCTTTAGATCAGGACAACATGTGACACTGAAGCTGCAGTAGTGGCATCACTAGGGGGATACAAGCCATGTTGGGTGATGCTCAAGGGGTGTAACAAGTGGCCAAAATTTTTTAAATCTTGGTATTTTTTTAATAACACCAGCATGTTATATAGCAATCAAAATGAAATTTCATGCAGAGGGCCTTTAAAGTGGTTGCTTCCAACTCTCCAAAGGGTCCCTGGAGTAGGCACTTGGCGGACCTTGACTTAGGTGGCAGAGGGGACAATATCACCAATGCTGCATTGCAACTACTTTTGCAGATCTGGCAGTTGAATTTTGACACTGCCATCGATTGTGGCAGCACATGGGAAACGGCCACTGGTGACATGGTACTACATATTCTATTCCACTGGAATTATCCTGTATGGGATAGGGCCACAAGCTCATCACCAAAACCACTACCCAACACATTAGAAATTGCAATTAAAAATATTTTTAATGTATTAGCACATGTGCTTTCAAGATACATTTCTATTTACATTTCCCTCAAAATTAGACGGAGGTGTAGGATTATTTAATTTGTATAGACATCAAAATTTTGCACCTTAAAATGTTTCCAGTCAATACAAGATTAGCTCTTGTAGACTCATTCACCTGCAGAAAAAATTGTGCATCACCCTGAAAGAACACTTTCCGTTCTAAAAAAAGCACTTGATGCCTCAGTGAACAGAAATGAATTTTGACCATTCCTCAAAAAGAACAACGAAAGCATTACAATTCTCATTTTTTTCAAGCAATTATATGTAGCAATGTTATTGAAACAGATCAGGAAAAAATTGGGAAATATTTTCAATAAATCAACACACTATATTTACTCTAATCTAACGCTCACTCTTTTCAGCCAAATTTAGTATCCAAAATCACTGTGTGCATTAGATTCGATGGTTAATTAGATTCAACTAAATGTGGTATTTTGATTAAAAGTATATGGTGTGCATTAGATTAGATGGCACATCTAATCTAAAGAGTCAAGTAAATGCAGTAGTTAGTATTTGCTAGGAAAGTAACCCAATGAGGCTGCAGTCCTAATCTCCAGTTCAAGATTAAGGTGTCCCCTGCAGGTTATCGTGGTGACCTGCTAGTGGTGACCAATACTGTACTGCTAGTGGTGACTGACTGTAAGGTGTGGTGCTCATCATTAGGCCAGCACAAAAGAACCATGCAGTGGTGGGCTTCAGGGGGTTCTCACAGGTTCTACAGAACTCTTTGCTAATGAGCACCTGGTTCTGAGAACCGGTTACTAATGTGACATACCCAGTGGTGGGCTCCAGCAGGTTCGCACCTACTCTATAGAACCGGTTGTTAATGAGAGATAGGCAATATAAAGTTTTAAAATATCCATTTAAAAGTGGCTGGCAGATGGCAGAGAACCGGTTGTTAATTTATTTGAAGCCCATCACTGGACATAGAGCAAAATCCAGAGCAGTTACAGGTCCACGCCGTTACGTCACCCTCTAGTGTTATTTTATGGAAAGTCACCTTAACTGCTCCGGAGCAAAGGGCTTAATTTGACTTTAGGATATGGGCCATAGAACCTGTTGTTAATTTAGGTTATTAGGACATAGAATCTGTTGCTAATTTATTTGAATCCCACCACTGACCATAAGGCACTTCTGCCCCACTACTGGGGTTTAGGTCAGTGCACAGGCTTGTGCTAATCTCCCCACAACACCACAGGAAGATATGCCAGGTGAGTTATGCCAGCCTAAACTGTTAGGATTGTGCCCTGAATTAGACTGGGTGTGCTTAAAAGGCAAAGTAGGACATTGCTGTAGAAACATCCTCATTCTTCTTAAACTTGCAAGATCTAAACTGTAAAAGAATTGATTTTGATTCCAGAAAGATACTCTAGAAAGGATCTCAAAGCCTCTTGGCAATGAAATGGTAAAGCAGGCCTCCGTCAGTCTTGAAAGACTATTGTATCGTGCTCGGCGCTGCATACGAAGCATGAAAGCCTGGGTTGGATTGTTATGGAGGTTAGGCTGTTACCCAAGCAGCAAATCCCCCCTCTCCATGCCACTGAATTAGTCCAATGGAAAGCCAGAGCCAATACGATTGGATCCAGCTGGCATCGCAGAGCTGGGCTAAGGACAGGAGCTCACCCTGTCTTGTGAGGCCGATCTGGGTCTCGAACCCTGGCCTGCTGGTTAACAGGCACAGCGTCTTAACTGCTTGCGCCACCCACAGCCCTTATGAAATGGTAACAGCTTAATAAAATAAAACAGCTTAATAAAATAACAGCTTAATAAAATATGGGCAAATATAGGTATTGGCATCCATCAGTCTTGAAAGACTATGGTATCGTGCTCGATGCTGTATGCGAAGCACAAAGTCCTAGGTAGATTAATATATTTGTTCCGTAAAAAACCCAATTTATTTGACAAGTAAACTTTAAAAACTGAATTGGGCTGCATGAATCCACCCAGTGGTGGGAAGCAATGACTTCATTACCATGATGAAATTTTGAAACCTGTTCCTTGCAGAAGCAAATTTACAAAGACCTCAGCAGCTATCAATCCTTTAAAGAGAATCACACTCCTATGTCCCACTCCTGCATTCTGGGGTACTTTTAAATGTGTTGCCTAAAATCAATTTATATAAGTGCCACTTCACTTGGTAAAAGAGACAAAAAGCCAACCAGAGAAAATTCTGCAAAATCTTTAATACTGAGAGATCAGGATAAGATCCTAGTACGATGTCTGATAAAGGGGCCAGAGACTCCTGTGGCTGCATCGACACCCATAGGTTACAGCTGTGGTTATTTTGGTGCTGCTGTTCCACTGGGTGCCAAAGCATCACAGTGTTTGGCTGCTAGAAATGTTAGTCAAGCCCAACCAGAGCCAATTAAGAGCCTTGGGCTGCAATCCTAAAAACAATTCCCTGGTAGTTTTGAACACAATGGGACTTACTTTTGAGTAGACATGGTTAGGACTGTGCTCCAATTTTTATCTCATCACTACACCAACTGCTCGCAAAGGCTACGCAATATGCTGAGGCTCAAAGCCCTCTAATATGTTGCAATCCTAACCTCTGGTTGGGCTGGCACAAGTCCTGAGCTGGTGGGGGGTGTCACAAAAGTGGCACAAGACACTTCTGCACTATTCATGGTGGGGTGGGGGTGGTAGACCAGTGCACAGATATGTGCCAACCTCCCTGCACCACCATGGGAACAAGAGATGGGCGAATTGTAGTGATCTAATTTGGTTAAGATTGCACCCTTGGTGATTATTCTGATGTCATCATGAAAAATAACAGAGACAGATCTGATCTAGAGTTTGGCGATTTGTTAAGTGTCAAGAAGAACACAAGTTTCCGTCGTTAAAATGTATAATTGCGCCTTCATTACATTCATTTACATTTTCTACTTTAGTTAATTCTAAGATGTTCACAGATGAATAAGAACAGAATAAGGAGACATTTGTACCTTTCTAGGAATAGATGAATATCATTCAAGTACTGCCCAAAATAGAGAAAGATTCCCATTGAGCCACTTCAATTGCTCCGAACAATAGCAGCCCTTTAAAGGCATCAATTAATTCATCACTTTGGAAATTAGTGAAATATCGGAGGCCTGGCATGCAGCAGTGCATAGGGCAGTGATTTTCAACCAGTGTGCCATGGCACACTGGTGTGCCACAGATCGTCCTCAGGTATGCCACAGGATTTTGGAGATTGACATTCATTAATAGGAAAATTGGGAGATTTGAACAATCTGGTGTGTGCCTTGTCAACGGTAAAAACAATTGATGGTGTGCCTTGACAACTTCAGTGCCTTGTTAAGTGTGCCTGAGATGAAAAAGACTGAAAATCACTGGCATAGGGTCACAATGAATCTGATACAACTTAACAACTGAACAACAACAAAAATTCATTGCTTCCTAAAGTCATTTGTTTACCACTGCGAACCATTCTTATATCTATCATACTTTAAAATTGTATTATTTGCCATCACCGAAATAGGAAGAACACAGCAATCATCTATCCGCAGAGACGTAAATAGTAGCCTGTTAGGAAACTGGGTAATGGGTTTTGGAATTATGGTTACCCCTGCTGGACCAATCAATCAGTCGACTGTATGACATACAGAGCAAAGCTGAGTAACAAGGGGAGAATTGGGAGATCTTTAAGATCCAAAGCTACTGTATAACTGATCACTGGGTGATTATTCAAGGATATCTTTCACTCTTGCTTGAGGAATGGGATAAAACTGAACTTCATGGAATATATCTGTGATTTTCAACCTATTTCATCCTATGGCACACTGATAGGGTGATAAAATTGACAAGGCAGATCATCAGTTTTTGGACCATTGAAAAGCACACCCCCACTGACCCTACTAACGGCACACTGCTTGAAAATCACTGGCATAGACTAAGGGCACAATTCTAACCAATTTAGGCCAGCCTAACTCACCTGCCCAAATCCACTTCCAACAGATTGTCATTGTAATAAGTGGGTCCCAGTGCTAGAAGGGTTTGAGAATCACTGGGCTAAGGTGTAAGGTGATCCCCCCACCTTGGGTACAAAGTTACACATCTTTGTAACACATTTTCAAAGCTTGCTTTATTTTAAAAAAGCAAAATGTAACTTTATTTTAATTTTGTTATAATGGCTTAAATATTAGCGTTATCTTTAGGTTACATATAATGTTCAAATCTTTCCTCTCCAGTTATGCAATGGATGCAATGGATGGGTGAGGGGGAAATATGAGATGGTTAACATTTTACCTGATCGTAATTAAAATGCAGTTGCCAACTTCCTTTGTGGGAGGAATAGCTCCTATATTGATTAACGTAGGGCATGATCCTAAGAAATTTAGGCCTAACTCACCTTGCCTATCTTTCCGTGATGGTGTGGGGAGATTAGCATTGCATTGGTCTGTGCATTGCATTGGCCTGATTAGCATTGCATTGGCCTAGGCATTGGCCTGTGCATTAAATTTAAATTTAATAGAAAATATAGAAACTATACAACATGATACTTTCTTCCTATTTTATATTTTGACTGTATTGATATTTTTATTGTAATGTTTTAATTGTATTTTATGTAATGATTGTTAGCTTCCTTGGGTGCCATTCAGACAGAAAGGTGGAGTACAAATCTAATAAATAAATAAATAAACAAACAAATAAATAAAAGCTGAAAACACTCATGGTTGATTGAAAAGTAACTCCCTATATTGTAAATTTATAAGTATTTTAAAATAGGGAGTTACTTTCCAATCACACTGTGGCTACAATCCAGAGTAACAATGGGGCCTTCTACACCGACATAGTTACAGTGCCACTCATGAGAAGCCTATGGGAAATGCATAGAGCACTCCAGGGTGAGTACATCTTACATCTTCCTGTAGTTACTCTGGATTGGTGTGTGTGTATGTGTGTATGTTTGTGTGTATATGTGTGTGTGTGTGTGTGTGTGTATATATATGTGTATATATGTGTATGTGTGTGTATGTGTGTGTATATATATATATATGTGTGTGTGTATATATATATAAGTTGTTGAAGGTCTTCAGCAGAGTGAGCAGTAACAGCATCATCATCGGTGAAGAGGAAATCCTGCAAGCATTTCAGCTGGACATTGGACTTTGCTCTTAGTCTGGAAGGATTGTAGAGTTTTCCGTCTGATCTGGTCCGGAGATAGATTCCCTCTGTTGCATTTCCAAAAGCATGCTTCAGCATGACTGCAAAAAAGATCCCAAATAAAGTTGGTGCGAGGACACAGCCCTGCTTCACTCCACTTTGCATGTGAAAGGAGTCTGATGTTAAGCCATCAAAAACTACAGTGCCCTTCATGTCCTCGTGAAAGGACCTGATGATGTTGAGGAGCTTAGGTGGGCATCCAATCTTGGGGAGGATTTTAAAAAGGCCATCCCTACTAACCAAATCAAAAGCCTTTGTAAGATCTATGAAGGCTACAAAGAGTGGCTGTCTTTGTTCCCTACATTTCTCTTGCAACTGTTGAAGGGAAAATGCCTTATCAGTGGTGGACCTGTTGGCTCGAAATCCACACTGTGATTCAGGATAGATTCTCTCTGCAAGCACCTGAAGCCTCTTCAGTATGACTCGGACAAGCAGCTTCCCTACAACACTAAGAAGAGAGATGCCACAGTAGTTGTTACAGTCACCCCTGTCGCCTTTGTTCTTGTACAGTGTGATGATATTAGCATCCTTCATGTCCTGTGGTACTCCACCTTCCCTCCAACAAAGGCAGAATATCTTGTACAGTTCAGTGGAAATGGTCCCTCTACAGCACCTCAGAACTTCAGCAGGGATGTTATCTTTCCCGGGTGCCTTGCCAAAAGCAAGGGAATCCAGGGCTTCGTTTAGTTCTTCTAAAGTTGGTTCACTGTCAAGCTCCTCCAAGACAGGCAGGCACTCAATGTTGTTTAATGCTTCTTCAGTTACTGCATTTTCTCTGGAGTATAACTCTGAGTGGTGCTGCACCCAGCGTGCCATCTGCTATGCTTGGTCCTGGATGAGAGTGACTAACCCTACTGGTGACTGTAGCTGCAGAGACAGAATTCTTCAACAACTTATGGACTGTTTTAGCAAAGCCTGCCAAGACTTTGGACTAACAATCAGCTTGAAGAAAACACAAATCATGGGTCAGGGTGTGGATCCACCTCCCTGTATCACAATCTCTGAACATGAACTGGAGCTTATCCATGACTTTGTGTACCTTGGCTCAACTATCTCTGACATTCTCTCCTTAGATACTGAGCTGAATAAACGTATTGGTAAAGCGGCTACCACGTTCTCCAAGCTTACAAAGAGAGTATGGCTTAATAAGAAGCCGACGGAACATACAAAGATCCAGGTCTATAGAGCTTGTGTCCTGAGCACACTCTTGTACTTCAGCGAGTCTTGGACTCTTTATGCATGGCAGGTGAGAAAGCTGAACACCTTCCATATGCGCTGTCTCCGATGTATTCTTGGCATCACCTGGTGTGACAAAGTTTCAAATGACGCAGTCTTGGAATGTGCTGGAATCTCTAGCATGTTCACACTTCTGAAACAGCGACGTCTACGCTGCCTTGGGCATGTCGTGAGAATGGCTGATGGCCGGATTCCAAAAGATCTCCTATATGGAGAATTAGTGCAGGGAAAGCGCCCTAGAGGGAGACCACAGCTGCGGTACAAAGACATCTGCAGGAGGGATCTAAAGGCCTTGGGAATGGACATCAACAGCTGGGAAACCTTGACCTCCGATCGTTCAGCGTGGAGGCAAAAGACCCAGCATGGCCTTCTCCAACTGGAAGAGACACTTGTTCGGCAGGCTGAAGCAAAGAGACAGACCCGAAAGCAGTGAAACCTGGGCCTGGGCAGGGGACGGAATTTATTTGTCCTCAGTGTGGAAGGGATGGACACTCTCCAATTGGCCTCTTTAGTCACACTAGATGTTGTTTCAGGACTTCCAATCAGAGCACGATACCATAGTCTTTCGAGACAGAAGGATGCCAATGATTATGTATATGTATATGTGTGATATATATATATATATGGCGCAAGCGGTTAAGTCGCTGTGCCTGTTAACCAGCAGGGCAGGGTTCAAGACCCGGGTCAGCCCCACAAGACAGGGTGAGCTCCTGTCCTTAGCCCAGCTCTGCGACGCTGGCTGGATCCAATCGTATTGGCTCTGCCTTTCCATTGGACTAATTCAGTGGTGTGGAGAGGGGGGATTTGCTGCTTGGGTAACAGCCTATCCTCCATAACAATCCGACCCAGGCTTCCGTGCTTCGCATGCAGCATATGCAACGCCGAGCATACCATAGTCTTCCAAGACTGACGGAGGCCTGCTTTATATATGTATGTGTGTGTGTGTGTGTGTGTGTGTGTGTGTGTGTAAAGTTTATGACTACTAAATTTTTACTAAATTTGTAAAAATTACAAATTTGAAACTACTAAATTTATTTAATTAATTTTACTACTGAGTGTTAAAATACTGCATGTAACGTATTAATTCCAAGGGGCTCCATGCTGCCTGCTCTCAAGGAAAAGAAGAGCAATGAGGTGTTTGCAGGGAGGACTGAGGTCTGGAAGGAGGAGGGTCCTGGAGAGGACAGGTGTGGTCTCTGTCTCTGTATTCAGGAGGCTTCCAGGGAGGGGACCTCCTGGGCTAAGGCAGCTGAAGGGTTAACAGAGGCTCTTTGCAATGCATGCTGGGAGTTGTAGGCAGCAGTGGAGAGCACAAGGCAGTCAGGTGCTCTTCCTCTTCCTCCTGCCATGGCTGCTTCCAGGGAGGTAAGGCTGTTGCAGGCTTGCTTGCCCAGGAGGGAGGGGGCTGCAGGCAGGGCCCTGGCAGTGCTGATGGTGCAGCCCCACATCCTGCACCCAGTGCACAGCTTGCCCAGGGACCCTCTCTTTGGGCAGACAGGGCTGCAGACCTGGCACACTTACCTGGGAGTAAGCCCTACTCACCAGCATGGGACTTACTTCTGAGTAGACATGCCTAGGATTGGGCTGCAGGGTTATGATCAGGTCAGGGTTATGATATGATCAGGTTATGATCTGATCCTTTCTCTTTTTTAACACTTACACAAAAACTTCCCTTTCTCTCTGTAACATTTGCACACTTTCTAACAGTTGCACATTCACAAATACACCTCTTACCTTGATTTCTTTTTTGACATTTACAGAAACACTTTACACACACTTCTGGCCCTACTCTCTGTAACATAAGATTATGTTACACTCATCCCCTGGCTTCCTCTTTGCAAAATTTATACACTCAAACATACACACAGCACCTTCCTCATTATTTACACACTCAAAACATACACCCCTGGCCTTCCTCTCTAATACACACATACAACACAATCCTAACCATGTCTACTCAAAATATACCCCATTGTGTTCAATGGTTTTTACTCCCAGGAAAGTGTCTTTAGGATTGCAGCATTACTTGCCTTCATCTCTTAACATTGACACACACACACCCCTTTCATCTCTTGTACGTTCGCGCACACACCCTTACTTTCATCCCTTTCTAACATTTACACACACACAGCCCTTACCATCCTTTCTTTTAGATATTTACAAACACAAAGCCCTTGACTTCCTCTCTGCAACATTTTCACACTCAGACATACACATATCCAACCTCCCTCTTTATTTACACATTCAAAACATACATACCTGGCTTTCCTCTCTTTTTTAACATTCACACACACTTGCCTTCCACTCTTAATATTGGCACATAACACACCCCTTTACTCTTGGAATATTTTTGCGCACACACCCTTACTTTCATCCCTTTTCAACATTTACACACACCTCTTATCTTCCTTTTTTTATCTTTAACACCCACCCTTCGACCTCCTCTCTGCAACATTTGCACACTTGAACACACACACATCCAACCTTCCTCCTTACTTACAAACTAAAACCTTCCTCCTTACTTAAACACTAAAAACATACATCCCTGGCCTTCCTCTCTCTTTCTTAACATTCTCTCACTCTCTCACTCTCTCTCTCACCTTCCCTTCTTAATTTTGACACACACCCCTTTCTTTCTTTCACACCCGCTCTTCCGTCTCTTTTTCATTTTATACACACAAATCCTTTTCTTTCATTTTGACATTTATACTACATTTAAGTTTACACTTTTGACATTCCCCCAAATCCACTGTTATTACAGGAGCACGTAAGAGACTTTACGCGCACCCGTAGTTACTGCACCACCTAGTGAAAACCTATGGGAAATTCATATTGGAATCCAGAGTAAGTTCAGAGTAAGTTGTATGTCTATGTGTAAGTTGTACACATACATACACTGGAGCAAGGACTCCCTGTAGTTACTCTGGATTTTGCCCATTTACACTATCAAGCACACATATACACACAAAATTCCTGGGTGTGAGGGTGGTTCGGCAGTGGAACAGATTGCCAAGGGAGGTGGTGGACTCTCCCTCACTGGAGATCTTCAAGCAGAGGCTCAACGAGCACCTGTCGGAGATGCTCTAGGAGGATTTCCTGCTGCAGGCAGGAGGTTGGACTAGATGACCTACTAGATCCCTTCACTCTATGAGTCTATGACCATACCTTCTTCTCTGTTTCAGTACTTACACACCCTTTATTTTTATTCCAGCCTAGCATTTGTAGAATGTAATACAAAACAAAAAATGTCGAACAAGGATTTAATTTGTCCTTTTTCTGGGATGTGGTGGTTTTATTTTTCAGTAGGTAGTGGTTCCTGTTTCCAAGATTCCTTTGGAACTGACCCAGGAAATAACCCTGTCAAAGGCTGGCACAGGTAAGATGCTGTTGGGGTGAGACTGAGGCTTGCCTGAGAATTTGCTGAAAGTTTGAAAACCAGTATTCCAGTGTTTGGTTTGTTATTAAAAAGCAAATAATTCAATAATTTTTATCCAATAATAACCCAACAATAGATGCTCCTGATTTTAAAGGAGTTTAATCCCCTTCAAAAATATTTGTTTAAGGGATTTATATCCTTCCTTTCCCACACCAAAGCAGTTTACAAAGCTTTTAATTTGACACCCATATAAGTGTGAGGCTGTTCCTTCAAAAATAGCATACCCCCAAATCCAGAGTAATTACGGGAGCACGTAAGAGACATTACATACACCTGTAGTTACTGCACCTCCTAATTAAAACCCATGGGAATTCATATTGCAATCCAGAGTAAATTGTTCTTACACCGGAGCAAGGACTTCCTGTAGTTACTCTGGATTTTGCCCATAGTGTCATATAATGTGTGAATATATTTTAGAAAGAGGGGATGTTTTTAAAATCAGGGGCATCTGGCATTATGTAATAAAAAACTTTTACTAACAAAGCACTAGCTCTGGGTAACCAACCTTTCAACTTTAGGGCTCTTGGAGCATAATCCTAACCATGTCTACTCAAAAGTAAGCCCCATTGTCTTCAGTGGGTCTTACTCCCAGGAAAGTGTCTTTAGGATTGCAGCCTTGGCCATTTAACAATTTGTAGAGAAGGGAATTTCAGTAAGTGCTGCTCATCCTCTATGAGAAGACAAGATGCACGGGATAAAATTCCCCGTTCTACATAGTGATTAAAAGTCTAGGAGCCCCCTAAATTTCAAAAGTTGGCCACCTATGCAGTGGTAGAGGCTAGATGGCACACCAGATCATCCATCCATCAGTAGATCATGCCAAAGATCCATGCCAAAGATTCCATGTATTAAAAGGCAAGACAGTTTCTGTTTAAAATAATAGGCAGAGAAAGGATCTCAGACACCCATAGATAGTGTAAGGTCTCAAACTGTGGTTGTAGAATGTAACACAAAACAAGAAATGTAACACAAAAATACTGCTTCAGTGAAAAATAGAAGTCAATACATTGGCAAGTCAACATTGTTGTGTTGTGTTTTTATGTGCAACTATGGTGTTGTCAGTTGCTTCCCTGTCCTCCCTAATGGTTTTAATTGATTATTATTAGTGATTTTGGGAGCAATCCTAAGCATGTCTCCTCAGAAGTAAGTCCCATTCTGTTCTATGGGACTAACCCCCAAATCCAGAGTAACTACGGGACCACGTAAGAACATTACATGCACCCGTAGTTACAGCACCATCCAGTGAAAACCTATGAGAAATTCATATTGGTATCCAGAGTAAACTGTTCTTACACCGGAGCAAGGACTCCCCATAGTTACTCTGGATTTTGCCCTTACTCTGAGGAAAGTGTGTTTAGGATTGCACCCTTTATTTATTATTTTGCATATGGTATATTTTTAATATATGGTACTTATAAAATATATAATTTATTTATAATATACTTATGGAATATATATTTTAAGCTGCTTTGTGCGTTTTCTTTGGCATATGAGATAATTTTAAAAAATAAATATTATACCATACCAACAACAAGTAATAATATTTTTCCTTCACACAGAGTAGAGAATTCATACACGCTTGTATGGCTGTCATATGGGAAGCCACTGGAATATCTCCACAGTTCCACAAGGTGGCTCTGTTAATGGCAAGGGATTTTCATCCTGCCATTTTCCTCTAAAAAGTTGTGCTGCTGCTAAAGCACTTCTCCCAGGATGGCTTTTCCATAACCAAAGTGGCCCTTAGAGGGGACACCTCCTATACAAAAAAAATCCATAGGAGTCATTTAGCCAGACTTTTCCTTTTCAAAGGCATAAAAGAAGAGCTTTCACAGTTTTCAGGGCAGCTATCATATTGCAGAAATGCCATTTATTATACTATTGTACGGCAAATAAAACCAAATGTTGTTTGTTTTGTATGGTTCTCCTGTATTCCCGGAAGGGGGATCTCATTTGTACAAGTTGGCCCTTGTTATCCGTAGAGGCCAAGATAACAACTCCTCCTAAAGCACTCCTAAGGCACTAATTAATAATATTAATAACTCCTAATTGCACTTCTGATTGCACTTCTGAGGCTCTCTAGCATGGGTCTGGCACCTGTGCATAGTCCACCCTGTGTCACAAACCATGGTTAAATTAGCCCCAGCTTAGTGAATGCAGTACAAAAGCAGTAGTACACAAATGTAATGTGTAGCTTTTCACAGTATCATATTAATCTGTAATTAAAGTTCATTTATATCTTGACTTTTTCTGATCTTGTGCTTTAGATACAGTCGGCCTTCTGGTTCATCTCATTATTTAGCAGTTCATTTGGGATTATCTGATCAACGACGACTGGGAACATGTCTCCTTTCCAGCTCATCTTGGTGCTGTTCTCACTGTTGGTGGCACTGCCTGTTGTAGAAGCACTGAATACAGGCGATGCATTAGCCCTCTTGCTGGGTGTCGTCCTCAGTGGCATCGGATTCTGTGCCTGCCTGGGTTTATATGCAAGAAAACGAAATGGAGAGCTGTAACTTGAAGGAAAAGGTCAAGCAATGCCGTCTTGCTGGTTGGATTTGGGATTTAAATTTGGGGTTGCTCCCAAAACTGGAGTAAAATCTTCAAATTGTTTGTAGCCATGTTGTGTTCAGGAATGGGGTCTCTATACTTGATAGAAGGGGGAAAAATGGAAAATTGAGTCCTATAATTATGGGGAAATGTTCCATATTTCTTGAAAATTAAAATCTTCACTTAAGAGGAACACCATTGAATACAAAACATTAGCAGTATAAACCCATTAGAGGAAATGCTATTTGAGGTGGGCTGGGGAAATGGAAGCCAGTCTGGTGGGGGGATGTGGTGTGCAAATAAAACAAAAATTTTTTAAAACCTCTTGAAATAGTATTATCCTGAATTGGTTAAATTGCTTTGCTTCCTATAATAAAAGCAAATATTTCTTGTTCTTACTCCCTCAGAATTATAAATTCCACACTTAAATTTTGTAATAAGGTCAAGCTAATGTACACATTCCTACTTCTGTTTTATCTTTCCCTTGGAACTTCTATGTGGAAGTGAATTGCAATGAGATGAACCATTGGGAAGTGCTTGGGAAGATCCTGTTCCAATGAGTAAAATCTATTTGGAATACATTTCTTTCTTCTGGCATATATAACAGTCCATCTCGACAAAGCTTGCAAAATAAAAAAAAAACACTTCTGGGAAAGTTTTTTGTATTCTTGTAAATTAAAATCTTGACTTGAGAGAACACCACTTGTGTTACTGAATAGGAAAACTTAACAGTATAAACCAACATGGTCCCTAAGACCTAGTAAGTGTTAAACTGAGGAATATATTTAAAAGACCAGGAATTTTCTATCTGTATCCATGGATTGTAGTATTTACAGAGGGGTCAATAAATAGTAGAACTTCCAGTATTCTAAGGATATTAAATGAGTTGGAAGATTACTGAAACCCTAACCAGAAGATTTTACTAGTAATTCCAAAGTAACTTCATAAGTTACCCGGGAGTGCTGGCATACAATTTATCTTAGTGTATTCTTGACCTGTATGTTTAACTCCTCAATAATCAAGCACCTATGACTTGGGAAAAACTCAGGGCATCTTAAAACATATGTGCCATAGAAGAGAATAGCTTTGGAAGGTATAGGAATTTATTATAGGAAAATGTATGTTTAATCGGATCTTGGATCGCTAGTTATTGCTCTGAATGGCTTCATTGGAATAATCTAAACATGGCACAACTCCTGCTTGCTTTTGATAATTGAGGTCAGGGAAAAGAAATGTTTGGTAGAGGAAGGTTCACTTTACTTTCAGTTTTTGCACCAAGAGCTACTAAGCATGTTTGCTTTAAAACTGGCTGGCAAACAGTATTGTAAACCAATAGCAGAATTGCTTTGAATGAGTTTCTCCAAAAACTAAGGGGCTCCACCACAATTGGACCGCAGGGGGTAATAACAAGGACTGGAATCAGAAGTGTTGATAGGAGAAGCAGGTTAATCACTTAGGAAGCTGAACTTCTTTCTGATCTGATGGTTTGCCTTTCCCCACTTAACGTGTCACTTAAAAAGCCTGCCCCATAAGAGTATAAATGTTCCCCAGGGACAGACCATGCTGGGATAGTAACTTGCCACTGTGTGTTCCCTGTTGTTTTTTTAGGTTCAGAGTCACCAAACTGCATATTGCAGGGGTTATGGCCGAGATTTTCTAGGATCACTAGGAGATGCGGTTTAGGAAGTCTTCAAAATTGAAATAAAAGTTTCAGGAAGCCATCCCAAAACATTTGGAATTCCATCAAGAACTATTGTCAGTCAGAGGGTCTCCCATCTGTGGGGCAGTGTAGCATTGTGAGTGTAGCACATGGGCTCGCTGTATTTGAGATCATAATTTTTTGCTGCGTGTATTTCTCAACTGCAAAACATGTGCATGCTATATCAGATATGAAGTATGGGGCAGAGTTGTGGGGGATTGTCCCTTTGGTATGGTTCAACTCTCCTTTTGACATATATCTTAGAGGGCAGCCAAAAAATAAACCTGCATCTTCATTCACAACTGATGTAATGCACATGGCTGCAATGTCATATCCAAAGAAAGTTAGTCATGAACAACTTCTGTCCCTTTAAGTTCTGTGGTCCTTAATCATGATTAACCGTTTTAGGATTCAACTCTACATTTGACCACAAAAATATCTTGTATGAAGCAACCCTTGTGGAACTACAGGACCAAGTTTATATATGTTATATATTTTCGATGACCTTGTGGTATAACATTTTACTTTTTGTATCCTTACAGAAGCTGCTCTAATAAAAAATTACTACTGTATAATGATCCTGGTCCTGTCTAACTGAAAGGCAACTGTTTTTGTTCAAAGTCTAAAATAGGATATTAAAACCAAAGAAATGTACTTGACCTTCCTATACATGTATGTGATGAACTGGTTTATACAAAGTTTATACTTATAAACCTGCCATGTGCTGTCCAGTATATACTGTTCAGCTGTTTCAGTATAAATGCTGAATTCAAGCAAGATGTTTCCCATAGCTTGATTTAGTACTTTTGGGGATGGGGTTCTCCCAAAGTATTAGGTATTCTCATATATTCATAAAAGCTGCAGAATAAAACCTTTGGATAACTTCTGGGGTCTGCCTATGAAATATATTGAGAAACAATGTCTTCTGCCTCAGCCTGCAAGTTTTCTAATGGAAAGGTGGTCTGCTCTGCACTATGATGTTCAGTTTGGGTTACGATGGAAACAATACATTTTACTGTTTGTTAAGAAGATAATCTGTAAGTGACTTGAAATGAAAGCAATTCCTGTGGTGAGATTTCTTTTCCCCCCAAACTTCTAATAAAATTTTTGATTCTGTTTACTTAAATGTCTTTGTGTGCAATCCTAAGCATGTCAACACATAAGTCCCATTGTGTACTATGGGACTTGGAGCAACTACGGGAGCATGTAAGAGACATTATGGGTGATATCCAGAGTAACTATGGGGAGTCCTTGCTCCGGAGTAAGAACAAATTACTCTGGATTGCAATATGAATTTCCCATAGGTTTTCACTAACTGATGTAGTAACGACGGATGCACGTAATGTCTCTTACGTGCTCCTGTAGTTACTCTGGATTGTGCCCTAAGTGCACCCGTAGTTACTGCACCACCTACTCAAAACCTAGGGGAAATTCATATTGCAATCCAGAGTAACTTGTTCTTACTCCGGAGCAAGGACTGCCTGTGGTTACTCTGGATTTTACCCTTCGTCTCAGGAAAGGATTACAGACTTTGTCACTTAAAATACTTCTGGTTTCTCTCAACACTGGCTTGAGGTTGTGAAATGATTCCTGTTTTGGGAACAGGACTAGGGGCACATTTAAATCCATTAGAATTAAATAGTATCACTTCCTTAGAATTCAAATTTCTGAGGATCAGAACATCAGTGAGAGGTGTGTGTATTAAATTTTTTATGTGCCCTATATCAGGTTAGATTTTATCCCTTTAAAATTTATTTATTATGATAGTACCTTTATCAGTAAGACTCAAGGTACATTACATAAGTAAGCTGTTGTTCCCCCTCCTGTACCCCCTGCCCTTAATCCTGCTGGGGAACCCAGATTGTACTTATTTTCCCCCAACTAACAGCAATTTCAGTGCCCAATCTTATGCCAGGACGGCACTGGTGGACATAGATCCATTCCCATCAATGGAACTCAACATGTGGTAAGGGTACAAATACCCCAGGGCATTGCAGGATACAGTGGTGCCCCTTTTGGTGCCACTGCACCACCGGGTGCTGCCAGGGGATAGGATTATGCTGTCCATCTTTTATGGCTTGGCTACCTTGATCTTACAAGAATTGCACAGAAGACCCCACCACGATGGGCCAAAAGAAAGTTTGGTGTAGTTTGATATCCAGTGCTAAAAAAAAACACAGCAAGTTAAATCCTTTAGAGACATTGTCTTCTTTTTAAAAAATGTCAACAGAAATCTTATTAACCTCAAGGGTACAGGATCTAAATGGTTAGGAGGCTTTAGATGCGCAAATGTAAAAATTTCTTTGCTTTTATAGACTCCTATGAGCTGGGCAAGGGAACATTTTCCTACTGAATTTACAAGCAAATAAAAACAGTTAATGTTTTGTTTCAAAGCAGTATGTACTTGCTTTCTGAAGTGCATAATGATGCATCTTTTTTAAGAATCCCCCCAAAAGCTGTTTAATAAAGTGTTCTCACTGTGTTCTAATGCTTTTTATTGGATGTGTTGACTTCTCTTATGTGTGATCAAACAAGTTGGCCCTCGGTATCGACAGGAGATTTCATCCTATGGCTACCTAAATCAGCTTACAGTAGTGGCTGGAGGGCGTCTGCGATGCATGGTCTCAGCATGTCTCAGGCTTCTGAGAGGCAAGACCTACATACATAGGATGAGATCCATGCTAGGTCATACCAGTGGTGGGCTCCAGGGGTTCTCACAGGTTCTATAGAACCCTTTGCTGATGAGTGCCTGGTTCTGAAAACCGGTTACTAATGGGACATAGAACCTGTTGTTAATTTAGGTTATTAGGACATAGAATCTTTTATTTGAATCCCACCACTGGTCATAACCACCAGTCCCAAACTGTGAATAAGGATGCCAACCCGTATAACGGTAGTACCCCCAGTAAAGAATAAAATAAGACTTGGCCTGAAATTATCAACCTATTCTCAAACAGAACCCTTACCCACCTCTTATGTAGAAAAGGCAACCAGCCTCTCTTCCTCACCTTATCTATTTTTCCTGGCTTTGCCTCTTCTCTGAATATAAAGCGGGGCTGCCTTTAAGCCAGTTGGACCAATGGCTCCCAAATGACCCCCATATCTGTGGACCGCCCCATGCTCGAGTTGAAAATTGTTACAAAACCATATCACAGTCACTAAAATAAATGGATTTGTTACTACTTCCCTTTGAAAGGTAATCTATGCATTTTGTTTGTTTCCTTGTAGGTTTAGGTGTATACAATTTTATATTAAAATGTGGTTTGTTCATTTGGTCCATTAATTTGCCTGCACGTTATTAAACGCTTGTTTGCATTACTTTCTATTCAACCACAGAGTTATAAAAGGTATAATAAATTTTATTTATAGCACTATAATTCTACAGACCTTGGCTATGAATGTGGGTCCCTGCAAGAAATGTTCCCAGTAGCATCCTGTAGGGTCCTGAGGCTGGGAAGTATGAGGTCCTGAGTTGTGGCCCACAATTAACTTCCTTTTGAAATCAAGTCTCCATGAACAGCAGAAGGAAAATTTTCTTATGGTTGTAGTAATAGCGACATCCACAAGTGGCAACATTTGAAGGCTGTTCTTGATTATTGTATCTCCTATTTTGCCCCATCTTGCATGATTTATGAACCATGTAAATTAAAAAGATAAACAGAAGCCACTAATCAGGAGGGGGTGTGACACAATTTGATCGGTCAGGTTAGCACCACTTCTTTGGCATCCATTTAGCTGTCGGGTATGAAGTGCCCGCCATATGTAAAATGAAAGAGAAAGAATAATAAATCTATAAAAGTTAAAAAAATATTAAAATATTTGAAGTAACAAAATCTATAGAAGAAAGGAAATCTTAAATCCAGATTTGCTTTATCCTTCAGAGGAACTGTCAGAATCCATTGCTGTACGGATCTGTCATATTTATCGGCAACTCATGTTTAGATTATGTAAACAGGCTTCCCCCTCCTTTTATGGCATTCATGATGAAGGAACAGGGACCTTTTGGGCAAACTGGCATGTTTTTTACAGGGATCCCTTTTGTTTAGCAAGGACTTAAAGGGGGCTGAAGCAAAATCAACCATTATCCATTCCAAATGGAACACTGGTGGAGGGGGGATCCTATACTCCGCCCGGCAGGACCCGACTGCTTCTTGATCAGCATGCAATATATATGGGCTTTAGGGAGCAGAGGCAGTCTGGCCTACAAAGAAAAAAAGATTATGGTGAAATCACATATGCAGCACTCCAACCTCCCAGTGCCGGATTTACGTATAAGCTAAACAAGCTATACCTTAGGGCCCACTCTCTTGGGGACCCCCCCCCCCCAAAATTTAAAGGGGAAAAAGCTGGATTTACATTTCCAAAATATAAGAGAAACAACAAATAAAATAAAACCTACATACAGCAACAGTGTTTTGTGTAGGCTCCTATTAGATCCATAAATTACCATATAGCATATATTCAACGCACAAAAAACCACAATTTGTTGTTGACAAAGGACAGCTGGATATATAAAGGGCCCCATTACCTTCAATAGCTTAGGGCCTCATCAAACCTAAATCTGGCCCTATGCGGCACCAACAGTCTGAAAATCCCTGACACACTGTCACAGATGAGGCACCGGGAATTTTAAAATGTGAAGGTCTGGGGGAAAAATGGATGATCATTGGTCACCCTTCCATGACCAAAGATATTAGATGATGTCTACAGAGTGACTGGGAAGGACAAAAGTGCAAAGAAGTTGGCTGCCAAGACCTGAGATGGAGAACTAAATAAAATAAAACCTACATAAATAAAATAAAATAAAATCTACATTCGCAACAGTATTTGCGAATTATTATTTTATTTATATAACTCCCTCTGTGCCGGTGATGCCACCACAATGTGGAAGACTCCAAGATTCCATGTGTGCATGTCAATTATAGAGCGAGATAGTGGCTTCAGTGTGCAACCCCTTAAAATAAGAGACATATTTTGATCTGATGGGGCTGGATCACCCACTATACCAGTGATTTTCAACCTTATTTATCTCATGGCACACACTAACAAGGCACTGAACTTGTCAGTGGACATGATTAGGATTGTGCTCTTACTCTGTTTAGGACTGCAGCCTATACAGTATTCTATATATATAAAACTGAAAAGTCACTGACTGACTCATCAACACCATTAGACCATCAAACCATTAGACCTAGAAGCGTGATTTTTGGGGATAGTGTCCCTTCCGAGAAGGAGGCACCCATTAAGAACTGGTTTTCAGAAATTCCAACCAGAACAGGGTGAAAAGGTGTGCAACGCATTTTCCTACCTATACTTTACTTGAAGAATCCATGACTGATGGACGCTCTGCCCCAACCCCCATATGCAGAAGCATGAAATTTGGGGAGAGTGTTCCTTCTGTGATAGGAACACACACCAAGAACCAAAGATTAGAAATTTAACCCCTAAGGAGCTGAAAAGGGATGCAACATGTTTTTGCCCTATACTTAACTAAATGTTAACTTAAGTTAACTTAACTTAACTTTGAAGACTGACCACCATCCAGCCAATTTGGTGCCTGTTGCCTGATGCACTGAAAGGGAGGGTGCACTGAGGGGGATATGGGGAGATGGTGCACATGGGGGGATGGTGCGCATGGGGGGGATGTTGCACTGTGTTGATATGCAATGGGGCATGGCGTATGGGTAGTATTTTACTCCTGCAACACAGGTACGCTTTCCCTAGTTACTTATAAAATTTAAAACCATTTTATGTAATTTATTACATATAAATTATTAATTATAAGTAGGCTATGTACTACCTGCTCACAAGGAAAAGGAGGTCAGTGAAGATTTTTTTCCAGGACACAAGGCTATAGAAGAGGTCATGTCCTTGACAAAAGAGGATCTATGTCACTCTGGCTAAAGGGTGACACGGAATTTCTAAAGTCCTTTTATATACCAGTATGTGCCTTTAAGAGTCACCAGTCTAATTAAAGCCAAGGTTTTTAGAAAGCAGTATTTCTCCTACTTCTGGAAAGTAAGGTGACCTCATTCCTAGGCCTTACATCACCCTTGGACTAAAAGAAGAACAGCACTTTTTGCATGATGGGTGGTTGAATTAAATGCTGAGTACCTTTCAAGATGCTGGCAATTGTAACTACAAATGGTGGAGAAGCAAGCCCGTCTCCAATTCCCATTAGCTAACTTGCCTCAAACCTTTTTACGCCATTCATAATAGTGCGTGCGCACAACAGACATTTTGAAACATGCACACAGACATCAAAGGATAGCTTTATAGCCCAGTGACTCATTTGTTTCATTTATTCTATTCTGAAGTTTAATGAATCCAATTAATCAAGCATCTTTTTGTTGGAGATTCATTACAAAATGGCTTTCCAGTACCACAAATAAAATTGCTAGGCCTTACTCATCAGGACTCAGCAAGGGACATCTGATGACCTTCTCTCTAGATGGGGTAACTGGTCAGTGAGTTATCTCTGCATAACTAAATTTTATGGGTATGGTCAAGTCAAAGTTAAGCGTATTTAAATCATCGATCTCAGCAAGACCTTTGGGGTGATTTGTTGGTGATGGTGGTCCTCAGGCAAGATATCCTCAATGTGCCCCCATAACATTTAAGAAAAAGGAATTCAAGGATTCACTCAAGCTGCCTCTGACCTTATAAGAGGGTCAGGGTTTGTGACGCTATTAAGGAAATGAGCCCGATCTAATTTCAAGGTCATTAAGGATGTGTGATCAGGGGAGGCAGTGCCTCACCTGTAATTCTCCAATGAAAATAGCCTCATATGAATGCTACTATACAGTGAGAGACTAGAAATTGTGGAAATGATGACAGTTCAGCCTCCCCTCTGATTGCACTCATAAACTGGATGGAACATATGCACCATCACCTCCCCAAGTGCACCATTAGCATTATAGGGAAATTAAGCATGTGAAGAATCCATTCTTAAAAACCAAGGTGAGCGTGTGGACACGTCCCGCTCGAATACCATGGGGATTAAGAGGTTAACAGACTCCATGCTTCTTAGTTAGCAAGATTGGAATGTACTTTCAGAGACATGCAAGATTTTGTACTGAGGTTGACACTATACGGGCGGATAAAAGGAGTGTTCCTCAGAAACAAATACAAAACATACCACTTCATACACCATGTAAAATTCAGTACTTTGCCTTCCTGCTTTAAGATCAAATGCTAGCTTTCTCTTTAATTGATTAACCTGTCATGTATACAATGTTATCTACTTTCCCTCTTAAGTTGCACCTCATTTATCTTATGACCATTGTATCCCAATAAAAGTTGGGCAGTTTTCTCCACTCGGAGAGCCTCCCGCCTCAGATGGCAAATGTGTGTGTCTGAGTTTTTTGCTGCAACCAGGCTCCACTTGCTTGGAACACCCCCACTGTGAGCTGCACCCCAAAACCTCGTAACAAGCATCACATACACCTCCCCTATTCATGTGCTCCACCGAGTTTGAGAGACTTCACGGGACAGAATGTCACTGCTGTGAGCTCCATACTATACTATACTCCCTGTATAGTATGGCTTGACTCCCTGTATAGTATGGCATAGGCTTGATACTACAAGGAAAGACTAGAGCTACTACAGCATGAGCTAAGCCTCCACTGCGGCTTCTGGGTTGTCACCAGAATACCTTGCAGTGCCAGAGCAAATGCCTCCCCAGCCATTCACTGCACATCACGCCTTCCATAAGCTGACCTCACAGACTCCTGGAATCCTCCTTGCATCTGCAGGAAAGTTAAGCATGATATTTGAATGAGAATAAATGTTCTAGCACAGTTTTAGACCTTGGTCTGTTATAGCAAAAGCAATCTTATATCATCTTGAAAACAAACACACATACGATTTTGTGGAAATTTATACTACCATAAATTGGTTAGTCTTTGGGTGCCAGAAGTTCTTTGTTTTTGATTGTGTTAGAATACAGTACATCAGGTGGAGAAATAGATAAAAGAACATGTTCAGTGCACAAATACCAAGTCCATAATCCTTAGAATGAACTTAAGTTGTTCACCTCCTAGAAGACCTTCCTGATCTCTTCCACTTTCTCTGATTTCCAATTATTTCTTTCCCTATGTTTCAGCAACAGAATAATGGATCAGTCTTCCCAGCCACTAGAACAGTGTTCTTAAAGAGTCTGCTATATGTGGATGGGCAATTTTATATATATATGTCTCATTGTGGATGGGCAATATATATATATATATGTCTCATGCTTGCTGTCTCATAGCAAGCAAAATCCTAACGCTGACTCCCCACCTGATCAACCTTATACAGTCGGATCAGATTTGCCCTAGTGAAATTGCTGGTGCGGATCTGAGTAACCCCATAGGGGCTTGGCAAGGAGTAAAAGGGGCAATATTTACTTAACTTGTGTTAATCTCCAGCCAGCACCTACTGTACCAGCCATCCCCTGTCCATTCCAGCACAAGTTTGGATTGCGCCACAGTTATACCCAAGTCCACTCCACCCAGGGTGACCAAATGACTTAATCGCAAAAGAGGTCCAGGCCCCCCAAATGTAGGACACTCAAGAAAAATGTAGGACATGACAAAATAAAAACTGTAAACACTCGTGTATTTTGCTTTCATGCAGTTAGTTTAAACACTAGATTATTTTTAAATTTAAAAGTATTACATTTAATTTATGAATTTCAAGAAGGCTACATGCTGCCTGCTCACAAGCAGGCCTCCGTCAGTGTTGGAAGACTATGGTATCGTGCTCGGCGCTGCATATGCTGCATGCGAAGCACGAAAGCCTGGGTTAGATTGTTATGGAGGATAACAATCAAGCAGCGAATCCCCCCTCTCCACGCCACTGAATTAGTCCAATGGAAAGGCAGAGCCAATACGATTGGATCCAGCTGGCGTCACAGAGCTGGGCTAAGGACAGGAGCTCACCCTGTCTTGTGGGGCTGACCTGGGTCTCAAACCCTGGCCTGCTTGTTAACAAGCACAGTGTCTTAGCCACTTGCACCACCCACAGCCCGCCTGCTCACAACGAAAAGCAAAAAAGTTTTTACTCCCGACACAAGGCTTTAAAAAAGGACATGTTCTGGAAAAAGAGGATGTATGATCACCCTGATTCCACTTCAGATCTCAGATCCACACTGCCTCAAATCTTACCTCAATCATGCCTCCATCACATCAATCATTCAGAAAATGTCTATAAATTGTTTTATCTGAAATGCAACTCTACCTCCTATTAGTCAGTGATCTCTCCAATTGCCAGGGATACATTTTCAGATATGTATCGTATGGCATATGCCAGGCCAAAAAATACACTTCTCTAGTGGTTAAACATTCTCATTGGCCCAGCACAGCCACAGCTGATAGCAATCATCCCGTAAAATGTACCTAATCGTGTAAGGCTGATTGTAATACGGACTGTAAACTTGATACCTTTTGCCATGTGCTCTTACCTAACAGTAGTCGGCTAAAGAGCCCAGGCTTGTACCTGCAAGGCGCTGAGCATCCTGCTTTAATGAAGAAGTTGTTGATTTACCAAGTGTGGTGAGCCTGCTCACGTTCCCCTCTGCCAGAATACCAAGCATCTATATATACAAGCTGATTCATATTGTTGAGTGGGAATACATTATATTCAATTCAAACAGTCTGCCTTAACTAGGGTGACCATATATCCCTTTTTCCCAGGACATGTCCTGGATTTTGGTCTTGTGTCATGGGAAAAAAAATCTCCATTGTCCTCCATTTCCTTGTGAGCAGGCAGCATGTAGCCTTCTTATAATTCATCAATATCATTTAATTCATAAATTACACATAATAGTTTTAAATTTAATAAGTAATCTAGACTAGAGTTTAAATCAACCACATGAAAGCACTATATATGAGTTTTTAGCTTTTATATTGTCACATCCTACATTTTGGGGGGTATCCTACATTTGGGAGGGACCTCTATTTTTGGTCACCATGGCCTTAACAGACTTCGATAGGATAGCAAATTAATTCTCTGAACTCTAATTACGGAAGCTATCTTGAGATTCCTAGCAATAGGTATAATGTTGATCTGAATGTTGATTCCTAGCAATAGGTAATGTTGATCTGAACATGAATTAAAGCTCTTTCAAACTAAAATCTGGCAAATAACAATTGATGTCTGTATACCAAAGTTATCTCCATTATTTTATAGCAATATCCATGGACATTTTTGATAAGTTCCCATTTAATTTTGATCCAAATTCAATTTTGATCCAATTTTAATCCAAAAGGGTAGGAGAAAAGCAGAATGGGAACATTATAAGCAGACTGAAAGATATTTCACACCATATCTGATTATTGTCCACCTCAATATCTGATCGAGGTGTCCACAATCTGTCCACAATCAATATCTGATTATTGTCCACCACAAGGGCTGTCTGCAACAATCTTGTCTACTGGCATGGTATCTTCATCATGGTATCAAAGAATGATCTTTCCCAGTAATACCAGAGTTTGATCTTGGCACTTTCTGCATAAAGAACAGCTGAGCTACAACCCCATTCCCTCTTCATGGAACCCAACTGCTTAAAAATTGTTTAAATGCAGTGTGACTGGTTTGACTGGTGTGACTGGTTAAATTGTTTAAATCCCCCACTTTTCTGATGGGTTCCACTTTTCAACGGTTTTTACTTTTCGTTGGTGCTCTTGTCCCTAACCTACCAATTTTATTTTTTTATTATAAAAATTTATATCCCACCTTTCTCGGGCCAGTAGCCCAATTCAAGGTGGCTGACATAAAACATAATTAAAAACATAAACAGAACAATTCAATAAAAACAATTAAAACATACAAGCTAAAAACATATATACTAAAAACAACAAAACAGCAGCCCCCCCCCCCCCAACACAGCCCCATTAAAAAGCTTTTTAAAATAAAAGGTTTTAAGGCTCCGCCTGAAGCTCTGTATTGAGGGAGCTTTCCTTAATTATTAGGGGAGGGAGATCCAAAGCCGGGGTGCCACCACCAAGAAGACCCCCAATAAGTGGGGGATGCCAGTATTCATACCAAGGACTGGTCTTAGGTTTCTGGAAGTGACTAGTCCCAGCCCCGTCTCCCACTCTCCATCTGCCCACCCCTGTGAATGCCCTCTGCCCACCCCCACCCCTACCCCCACCCCAAAATGCCTCCTGCCTGCTTCCTCCTTATCCTCTTCCTGCCCTCTACATCTGTGATGGCTGAGTCTGGCCATTGTAATTTACTGGCTTCTGGGACCCATAAGAGCAAGGAGCACAGGGAGGCCAGCGCAGCTCTCTGGGATAGCCTTCTCTTGTGGCACAGATACCTGGTTCAGCACTAATAACTTGCATCAGTCTTATGTGGACAGTCAGGATTGCACTGCTAATACAAAAAGGCCATGCCTTGATATCCACCGAGGTTTGATTCTAGGACTCCCTACTGACACCAAAAATGTGCTGAATGAAAGTAGTTTTTTTAAAAAATAAGATGTGTCCCTTTACAATTGTTTAAAACAGATTTTCTTACTGTTGTAGAGGCAGTTAGTGGTAGGGGCAGTTGGCAGTTAGAAGTTCAGAGGACTCCCTGCGTTTGCTTGGATTGATTGAATGGACTGATTTCTTGCATGACTACCTCTCTACAACAGGAAGAAAAGCAGTTTTTAATCTGTGATTTAAAGAGATGCATTTTTCCTCTTGCCCAGGGTTTGACATGTTCCTTCTCATTTGCACTGGCCATTCATATTGACCTCTATACGTTTGGACCTCTAGCAACACACCCTTTATTTCAGTGACTGTGAAATAGTGATTATGTAAAAATAATTTTTAACTTAATATGAGGTCCTTTTAGAAGTAGGGCTCAGTTGGTCCATCTGGCTTGAAACTAGCCCTGGAAGCTCATTGATGTGCTGTAAATGGTGTGCAGTTGTGTCCCAGACACTTGTGGGAGAACCAATTATTTGTAGTGCCATTTGAGGATGTGAGTCATGCTGGTTGACATGTCAAATTTGACATTGATAAGGTTGACATGTAAATTGTCGACCTTATCAATTATCAAAAAAATCCTGATGCTTTGGCTATTTTAGCATCATGTCAGTGTGTTGAAGGTTGAAGAATCACTAGCCTAGCACATGAATTGGCCATGGATGGCAGATTTTCGCCTACACCAGATAGGGAAGAAAGGGTGTTTTGTTCTGTAGGTTTCATGCATTAAAAATTGTACTTAATAAAGGAGCTCAAATTAAACCCAAGTGCAGTCTGGTGTCATTGTCGTAGGGTTGCCATAATTATCTTCTACAAAATCAGGACAGGACCCTCTGTCACACTTGCTAGTAGGTGAACATAATCCCCCATAATTGGGATTGTCCCTGTTTTTCAGGACATATGGCAACCCTACTTTGTTGGGAAGGTATGAGGGTATATAAAATGCTAATATTTTGTGGCCTAGTGGTGCACTCCCAGAAGCATCTGGTGGGCAGCTGTGCGATACAGGACGCTGTACTAAATGGGTACAGGGCCCGATCCAGCAAAGCTCTTCCCTTCATATTTCCTAAAATCTGGGCATGGAAGTAAAAAACTCCTCATGTTCAAAAAACACCCTTAATTGATTTTTTAACAAGTTTTTGAACTGGTCTTTTTGACAATAGGTCAAGTGCTTCAATGCATGTTACAGTTTTTCATCCTCTCTGTGGTAATATCCAGAAATCATCAAATCAACCTAGAAAAGTTGAGAGAGGAAAGAAGTGGGAAAACTAGTGGGAACACTATACATAAAGGTATACAGGTAACCCTCATTATCCTCTGAGGTTCCGTTCTGGAACCTCCCGTGAATAAAAAAAATCAGAATATTAAGAAAACAATGAAAAAGAGGTTTCATAGATCCGTTTCCACACTTCCTGCTCCTCTTTAGTGCCTAATGGAATAAGTGCCTCAATATCTGCAGGGGTTTGATTCTGGGACTGAAAAAAATGGAACAATTGCTTTCTTGACTACCTCTCTACAACAGTAGAAAAGCAGTTTTTTAAATAGTGATTTGCAATGGCCATTCATGTTGAGTCAAATCTCTCTATAAAAATTTTATGTATTGGAGCTGTATATATTTATAAGCCTTCTCTAATTTGAAGCATAAAAAAACACCCAGATCACAAGAACAGCACATCAATGAGAACCAATGTGATGGAGTGTGGCACGGATCTGTCGCGGAGTTGGCCTGAGTGTATCTTCTTTTCCTTGAGGATGGAAAAAATCTTTTTTAAGTTGTTGTTGTTGCAATGAGAGAAGAACAATATTGCTGAACAGTGTTCCTGTTCCCCCCCCCTCATGTCCCCTGCCAACTGGAGGCAGTTCAGAAGAAGCAGGAGGGTGCATGGGAAGCACTGGTGGGCACATGAGATCCTTGTCCCCTCCTCCTCCCACCCAGATTCTGCCAAATGCAATAACAATGCAGTCATCATCAGGAGTGGAGAGGAGACACACACACATATACACACACCAATCCAACTCTCCTGATCTAGGAGTCCAGAGTTGGGTACCACATCATTGCTTGGCCTGCATCCCAGAGCCCCAGGTGTGAAGGACCAAGGATGCTCCAGCATCACCAGACGAGGAAGCTGAGATGCTACTATTGGTACCCAGGGCTGCTGATGCTGCTGCCTTGCCCTCATTGAGTTGATGCTGCTGCTGCTGCGTTACTGGAGAGCCTGTGCTGCGACAGGGGGGAAAGAGGAGGCTAGCACTGAGCATGCGCCGCCTGAGCCCACTGACTCCACAGCCCTCCAGTCCAGGTACCCAGGATGGGAAATAAATAAATTAATTAATAAGAAGGATGCCTGGAAAGAACAGCAAATAGATCAGGAGATCTGGATGGGGAGGGGGCCTCTCCAGCACCAACAGGTATGTGTTGGGGGGGAGGAATAAGCATTTTTTTGGGGAGGGGAAAGGGGGCTGTGTTGAGTGTATTTGCTATAGGAAGAGACCAGACTGATGTAGCTATGCTTTGGTGGGTGTCTGGGTGGAGGGAGATCTTGCATCCCCTCCCCTTAGGGTTGATGGAGAAGAGGTTCTTTTAATTTTTCCCCCCAAGCAGCTGCATTATGGAAGTGGAGACTGACAACCCCCCCTACACAGACACACAGACACACACAGACATAGTGGGTCTGATTCTTTGCTCCTGATGATCAAGCTCTCTGCAAATAGGTCTGCAAAGGTAGCTTCCATCAGCACAGAAGGGACCCTCTTGCTCTCATCTCTCTGTATGTATGTGCATGTAATGGTGGAGGTGGGGGGAGGGAGAAGCTGATTTCAGACTTGACGTGTGTGTGAGTGTGTCTGTGTGTGTGTGAGTGTGTCCCTTTTCTTAAATCACGCTATCATGATCTAATCAGGCTCTTGTTTACACAGCAGTGGCGGAGGCAAAGCAGCAGCACCAGCAATCATCAGAGCTCCAGAATGGTGGAAGGGCTTTCTTTCTCTGCTTGAATCTATTGTGAAGATGGTGCATGTGTGTGCAGTCCTGATAAGAGACGGCAATGGGCAAAAAGTATTCCATTGGAATAGGCAACCGAGCCCTGCCTGCCTGCTGGGAGCCATCGAGTGACTCTCCCATGGCTAGATCCATTGCAACATACAAGAGTGCATTGTTTTTTTAAAAAATCCTTTTTTAATTGCAGTCTTGGGAGAAATTCTTAAGCTCTGTTTTATCCAAATGCAGGTCTAAATACAGCCCAAATCATATCTCGGTGTATGGATGTTATTCCTATGTTTTGCTTCTTTGTATGTCCAGTATATATTTTTTAAAAATTAGATTTAATTATGGCTGTGTTTCACATTTTGCATTTCATTGCACGAGAAAGAACACAAATATGGCACAGGAATATTAACAGTTTAGCATCAAGATGTATTTCAGGGCTGGGAAGGGGAGAGTTTGGTTCATTGGAGAGAGAAAAAGGGATTCCGGTTTCTTCTGGGTGGAGGAACCGTAGCAGGGTGTGATGAATATGCTTTGGTGAATTGGGTTCAAAAACATACATTCTGCAGGGTTGCTTTTGGATGGGTTCCACATCAACACACATCTGCCTCCCAAACACATCATGTAAGCAGGAAAAAAGGTGGGCTTTCTCTGAAAGTATTCAACAGCCCTTCTTTGGTGTTTCATCTCGAAAGCAGCCAGTGTTGGAATGATGATGTCGGAAACGGGCTATTCCTTAAGTGTCCAAAGCAGAGACTGTAGTGCTGAATATCTTGCCAAGGGTTGATTGTAAACAAGACCATTCAGAGCAGTCCTCAATAAACTGAAGGATTGCATTTCATAGTACAGTATGCCGTTCGCTGGATTTCCCTCAAACAAATAATAGTACTCCAACTTGCAACTTCCTTTGCCTCCCCATAAATTAGCATGTTTGGTTCGCACTTCCTGACATCATTCCTGTGTTAACCTAAGGACTGATAGCTTGGTTCTTTTTTTTTCCCCTCCCCAGATATTTTGATGGCATGACAAATCAGGAGGACGAAAAGAGGATGTACTATGTGACTAGATGCCCGATCGGTTCTGCTTGTGGAATACATTCTCAGTAAGATGTATGGATCTATTTGTTCCTTGTCCATATATATAGATCATGAGACTTGACTGAGGCAATATTCATATCATCCATCCATCTATGGCGAACTATAGCCATGCAGCTGACAACATTTTGCAAAATCTCTCTCCTTTGACAGCATTTCTGAAATTGACTTCGCTGGGTTTCATAATAGGAGTCAGTGTGGTGGGCAACCTTCTGATCTCCATCTTACTAGTCAAAGATAAGACCTTGCATAGAGCTCCGTACTACTTCCTGTTGGATCTGTGCTGCTCGGACATCCTCAGATCCGCTATTTGTTTCCCATTTGTTTTCACGTCTGTGAAGAACGGTTCTTCTTGGACGTATGGGACCCTCACATGCAAAGTGATCGCCTTCCTGGGGGTGTTGTCCTGTTTCCACACCGCTTTCATGTTGTTCTGCATAAGCGTCACCAGATACTTAGCGATTGCCCACCACCGCTTTTATACAAAAAGGTTGACCTTTTGGACTTGTTTAGCGGTCATCTGTATGGTGTGGACCCTCTCGGTAGCGATGGCTTTCCCTCCGGTGTTGGATGTGGGTACCTACTCGTTCATTCGGGAGGAAGACCAATGCACCTTTCAACACCGTTCCTTCAGAGCCAACGATTCTCTGGGATTTATGTTGCTCCTCGCTCTGATCCTTCTAGCCACACAGCTTGTCTACCTCAAGCTGATCTTTTTTGTTCATGATCGCAGGAAAATGAAGCCAGTTCAGTTTGTGGCAGCGGTCAGCCAGAACTGGACGTTTCATGGTCCCGGAGCCAGCGGTCAGGCCGCCGCAAATTGGCTGGCCGGATTTGGAAGGGGTCCCACGCCGCCGACCTTGCTGGGGATCAGGCAGAACGCCAACACCACCGGCAGGCGAAGGCTACTCGTCTTGGATGAGTTCAAAATGGAAAAGCGCATCAGCAGAATGTTCTATATCATGACATTCCTCTTTCTCACCTTATGGGGTCCGTACTTGGTAGCCTGTTACTGGAGAGTTTTTGCAAGAGGGCCTGTGGTTCCCGGGGGATTTCTTACGGCCGCTGTTTGGATGAGTTTTGCCCAAGCTGGAATCAATCCCTTTGTCTGCATTTTCTCCAACAGGGAGCTGAGGCGCTGTTTCAGCACAACCCTTCTTTACTGCAGAAAATCCAGGTTACCAAGGGAACCTTACTGTGTTATATGAGGGAGCATCTGTAAATCTTTAGCCTTCTGAAAACACTACCCTCCTCTGCTAAGCAATTGTGGCCTCTTGCCATGTCTCGAGAAGCAAGATCAAGAATAATGGGGACGTCAGCACTTGTCAGGATCGGGGCAACAACATTCTGCAATCCTTTTTGCAATCGCTCCCCTCTAATCCGACCGTATTTTTAAAATCTAAACTCCTTCCTGCTGACCGCTCGTGAAGGTTTGTAATTAAGAATCAAGGACCGAACCACTGCCCTAAAAATGCTTTGATGTGGTTGAAAAACAAAATTGAGAGAATGATTCGGAAAGTAGCAGGTGCTAAATATATCAGCGCTAAATGCTGTGTATATCTCTACGTTTAAAAAAAAGTCAGACCATCACAAAAGATTAGGCATTGGACATCTGACTCAGTTAAGTTTGACATGAGGTTAATGTGTTAATGAAGCTAATTTTAGACACTGGATGACCTTTAAAGCATTTCATAGAATTCTTGTTTTGCAAAGACTAAAATTTGGGGACTGTCTGAAGTCCTATAACTGATGAGAGATGTGCCAAGCAGTACTGGATTATCACCCCCTCTCTGTTTGCCTTGTGGGTTCTGGGGAGCATTCTGAACCAGTTTCAAATTAGATTTTATATTTCTCTGAGTATCTTCTTTCTGTCTGGAATTTTTTTTAACTAAATAGAAGTGTGGGTTGTTGTTTTTTTCTCTCGTTCAGTCCCACAGAAAAATTTACTGGTTTTTCATTGCATTATGTGTTTTTTTTTTAAATTTGTGTTGTTCTTTTATTCTGACTTGCTATCATATTGATTGGAGACATTTTATGTTTTCAAAAGCTAGATAGCAGTCTGTAGGCAACATCAAGGAGATGATCCATTCATAAAAAAAGGAGAAACCGTTACACAGAATAAACCACATGTTGCCTTAAAGGGTTATCTAGTATCTTCCATTTTGTTGAGCATTTTTAGCAAATAAGCAGAGGAAACAGAATCTGTTAACTCCAGTCTGTCATTTGGGAGTGCATGAAAGATCACTTAATCCCCTCGTTCCTTTTTATTCCCATGATTCCCCAAATCATCACTAGGATGATACAATTTTTTTTCCTCTAGGTGTGCTGCCCCTTCTAGTTTGTTCTGAGAAACACAGGCAGTCAATGTATGTTTATATTTTAAGACCGCTGTCATGGGGAGACCGCAGCCTTAGTAAGATATCTTGCACAAAGTGTGAAGCATTTATTCTACTGAAGGCACAGTCTTGTTTATACTTTCTGCACATTTTGGTGTATTGGTTGTTTCCAATTATTTCAATTTTAACTTGTGAAAGCATATAATATGATTTCTAGTATTTTAGAAATACATTAGAGTCTGTGAGTCTTTCCTTCTTTAAGATACAGATGTGTGGATTTCAATATAAAGTTGCATTTGCCAAAATTGACCTGTGTAGCCTGTTAATTTTCTTGGAATAAAATTTTACATTTTTCCAGTTATACAACAAACCTTTTATTATGATTATTAATTACTATCCTTTTGTTTAGTGAGCATGAATTACTGAGAATGTAGCCATTATGGAGTATTATTCGTTGAAGTCACTGTATTCCCAAACTGTAAATGCATGAATGATGGGGAGCACAGGCTTGATAAACGATATTCTCGACAATAGCACTGTTGTGTAGTTTATCATAATTAACCTGCTATCTATTTGAATTTGTCAGTTCAACTTAGAGGTGCGACACAGTATTTGACATTCAAGTTGCAGTATAATTTTTAACACAGGGTGTAGTTGAAGAGCAACTCCCAGGATTCTGGCAAAGGAAGGTTTAAAATCTGCAAGGAAGGACTTGCTCCCAATTAATATTGGTGTTAATATTAATATTTCACTGTAATTCTAGATCCAAAATCCCATGAGATGCTGAGCGTCTTTAAACATACCTGATCCCTTTCTTCACTTGAACAGCCAAAATAGGGTTCTTCTTTATGAATCAAAGACACAATTTTGGTTGAAACCTTTGGGAGAGCATCTTGATTTCACTGATGCCCATGGCTAGGTTCTCAGTTTGACCTCATTTGTATTTCACGCTCATGTTGATGGGTCCAAAGGCTAAATTTAGCATGCTGTGTTGAAACACTGCAATAATCAATCTTCATGAATGCAAAAACATTTCAGGTCATAATTCCCAAAAGGCTTGCAATGAATATAATCCCAGAAATCTCTCTTAACTGCCTGACCCACAAACTAGATAAATTGGATATGAGTCTGATTTAACCTCCATGAGATTATTATTATTATTATTATTTCAATTCCTAAAACAAGTAGGAATTTTTACATGAGTTTTTTTTCCTACCCAGGTGTCATAAACTCCTGTGTGCTATATACCCCTCCATATTAACTTGCCTCTGTCCAAACGTCAAGAATGACAGCGGTATCTTTTTAATGCACACATGATTTTTTGGTGACATAGGAATTTGTGTTTTTATTTTGCATGAGGTGGACATACTTTCTGCACCTGTGAAAGTGTCATTTCCACAGTAGTTCACAGGATGTCTTTGAGAAGCTAATTTGATTAAGAGGCATAAATTAGATAAATAATCAGAACTGACTAGTTTTTCCAGCTGCAGGATATTATGGCTAGTTTATCCAGCTGCAGGATATTATGCAGATAGCATAATAAAAGTATCATTTTATTCTTAAGAATACATTTGAAAGTTACTCTTCCTAAGATGGCCCAGAACAGTGTTTTTCAACCAGTGGTATGGGTATCACCAGTGGTACTTGAGGTGGTATCTGATGATGCTCATGGGAGCCCTTGATACCTGCCTCCCATCAACAAGACTAGGAATGCAACACAACAAAGAGCAGTTGCAAGTTTGGCTCAGCATGCAGGGCTCCAAAGCATATTTTTCATGCACAAAAAGCCACCCCATGATCCTAAGCCTCTCACTGTTGTATGTTGTACCACATCTGTTCTCCCAATCAAGACATAACTGGCGATGATGGAGTAATTATAGCCAGTTACTACTGGTATTACTTTGAACAGGTGGATCATATGAAGTGATACAACAGAGGGCAAATATTGAGAAACATTGGCCTAGGATGTATAGTGACTTATAGCTCAATCATGTTCATGCCTGACTACTGAGAAATAAGCCCCACTGAGCTCAATGGGGCCTACACTCAGGTTAGCATCTATAGGATTTCAGCCTAAAGCTACAATTAGGTGCACACTTACTCAGGAGAAAGAGCCTTAGAAGACAGTGGAAATTACTTCTCAGTAAATATGCATGAACTGCTTGGGATAATAATTACCTTCATAAGAAGACTCACTGTTACATATTGTAATAACAGAAAATCTATAATCAGAAAATCTATAAATCTTATAGCACATGAAGTGATACTGAGATTTCCACAGCTAGAGAATAATATTTTCCTATCGTTCTCTGAATGTCACAGGGAAGGAGACCTTCAAATTCTGTTCATATAGTTTGGGAATATTATGTTTACAGTCTCTCCATGGAGTAGTTTAGAGTTCTGCAAAAAGCATATGATACCAACGGAAATTTCAAGGCATAAAATAAGAAATTTTTTTGCACGTTTGGACAGAAATGTGCTGAATGAAATTAAAAGGCAACCTATGCATTCTTGTATATATGTATATATTAGAGTGACTTTCCATTTAAAATGCACTGTGATTGCACATTATTCAAACAAAAGTCTCAGTACAGCTCTTAAAAGGATTATATGCTTACATGGATTAAAATGGTGTATGTGGACAACTGTTATAATTTTGGACACTACATTGTTTGGTGCAAGAGTGGATGGGGTGAAGTTGAAATTGATGCCTGTGTTGTTGCAGTGCTGGCTTCTCACCGAGTATACTGGGATGTAGGCCATTGGCAGGCAAAGAAGTCACCTGCTTTGTCCCCATTTGACATTTAATGTTAATTTCTGGATGTCAGCATTTTACTTGTGTTTTTTTCAGTGTAAGGTGCAGTCTGATATGGTGATGTAGCTGGGAGGGCTAGCTATTCTTGGATGGAGCTTCACCACAGCATGCAAGGAGCCCATATTTACATGGGAGTAGGTCCCACTGAACTCAATGTTTAAGTTGCCATGTGTAGGATTAGGCTGTTTTGCAAATATTTTGGTAAATTTTGCACATCTCATGATACAGTTCTCACTGAATGTACCACTTCATACTGCAGTGCTGGTGGCAGATTATAGTTTGAATACTTATCAATATAAAAACCAACTTGCACATAGAAAGCACTAAATAGTATTCCTGAATATGGAGTTTAATCGCAAATCTGTTCAAATAGAAAATATATCTCCACCACATTCCTTTTCCCTGTAGTTTCCCTTCTCTATTTATTTATTTATTTGGTTGGTTGGTTGTATAGTTAGTTAATGAGAGCACAATCCTAACCATATCTACTCAAAAGTAAGCTCCATTGTGTTCAATAGGTCTTACTTCCAGGAAAGTGTTTTTAGGATTGCAGTCAGACCCTACAATCCAGAGTAACGGCGGGGAGGTTACTCTAAGAGGTTACTATAAGAGGCACTTACTCTGGATTGCTCTATGCATTTCCCGTAGGTTTCCCATAGGTGGCACCATAACTACGTTGGTGTAACAGGTCCTGTAGTTACTCTGGATTGTAGGATTGTGCAGTCCTAAGCATGTCTACCCAAAAGTAAGTCCCATTGTGTTCAATAGTATTTACTCTAGGAAAGTGTGGTTAGGATTGCAGCTTGAGTTAGTTAGTCAGTCAGTCAGTCTGCAATCCTAAAGTCACTTTTCTGGGAGTAAGACCCAGAAAATGGGGCTTACTTTTAAGTAGACGTGGTTAGGATTGTGCTTTTATTTACCTTATTTATACCCCGCCTAACTCGTACAGACCCAAGGGTTTCGTAGGTACACCCTACCTAGTCTATCCAATTGTGGCCTACCCAGCCCCTTACATTAAACCATAATATTGTTATCATGCCCTTATTATGGTCACATTCTACTCTTCCTTTGGGGGTCCTGACAGTGACTTTTGGTTTGTTCCTCTAACATAAGGCTCATGGACCAAATTCAGCCCCCAGAAGAAATTTATCACAATTGGATTCTCCCAGTGTGATAATTGTGCTCTCTTTATAGCTTCAAAACTAGAAACAGCCTGCAGTTGTCGCTTGCGGAAGTACAATATAACAACATTCATCAGTAAAAAATCATTCCCTTTTCCAGCATCTCATCTTCCCATATTTTCAATGATAGCTTGAATGTTTACAGTTGGAATGTTGACAGTTCCCTCTCCTCAGCCTGCTTGAAGTTAGCCAGGAAAGGAGACACTTTCATAGACAGGTTAAGGCGTTTATGCAGGTAGAGATGAACAAGATTTGCACATTTCTCTTCTAATTAGGGACTTAGCATTTGCAACTAATGAGTTGCAGCTAATAAGAACAAATGCTTATATCTGGTCACCAACTACTTACATGTCACTCTCTGATTAATGATAGTCTCTCCTAGCCTTCAGCGGGCAACATGTATGCAACATGTATTACATGCAACTGTCACGTGTTGCCGCACAGGCCTGCACCCCATTTTGTAATGCGTGTCTCCACTGAACTCATGACTGCATGTGGATCAAATAGTGACTCCATCATGATTCATGGGATTTGGCTGCCATCTTGTTGTGTGATTTCCGAAATGTAATTAGTCTGGCTTTTAACCAATTAGTCAATTAAGTAAATCGATTGACTGCAAAACTTCCGCAAAGGTCCACATTTTTTAGATTGTGGGAAGGAGTCATTCCTTGCAAATTATAGACAAAAACTACTGTTCTAGGTTAGGAGGAGACATCATGTTCCATAGTTGGGTTTTCATCCAATTATGGTGCTCAGAATATTTCCTATTGCAATTACAAGCTATTGCCATCAGTAGTGTAGAAAATTCATATTTAAACAATATGAGAGGAGGAAAGCTATTAAAACCTTCATCCTGAACGGCAAATTATCTGCTAACTTTAAATACAAAGATGAACAAAAATCCATCTTTTTCACTTTCATTAAATTTGAGACAGGAACTGAGAGAGGGAAGAAGCTTGCTATAAGCTTCAGTGATTAATTGATGAGTAGAAATGGGGAATTACCGGTAAATTTGCTATTTAAGCTTTACAGTACAATCTCACACATGTTTACTTGGAAGTATGTTCCCATGTTAAGCATGCAAAGAACTGCAGCCCTCGTCAATCAATTCATGGTTTAATGATGAATCAATGATTCATCATTAATCAATGATTAATCATTCATCGATGAAAGTCTGTAACCTGATGCCTAAAATATTTCATAAAAATAATGATAGGCTGCTGGGTGCTAACATGAAAAAAGCAATATATTTGGCATAAATGGCAACCAGGTAGCACATTGTAAGCAGAGATTCCCTTATGAATGAGTAGATTTGGGGGTTCATTTGGTTTCATTAGACTGTAAAGAAGTCAAAGCAGTTAAACATGACGTCCACCTCACTTTGTTTTATGCGCCATAAGATGAAAAACTAGTTTTTTTGTTATGTGGATGTAAGAAATTCAGCATTATTTTGAACAGTATGATATTATCTGTGTCAATGCAAAGGCACTAGAAGGGCTGAGGTTGCAATCCGATGCACACTTTCCTGGGAGGAAGTCCCAGTGAGAACGGTGACCCTTACTTCTAAGTAGACATGCATAGGCTTGTACGGTGCTTAGCCAGGAAAACAATGAAATCGAGTTCCATTATGAATCCACTGCTTGTTTAGGTAGGGCAATGAAATCAAAGCTGGGAACTTTTTCTTCCTTGTTAGTTACAGCAGTTGCTTTTGTCCAGTTGGCTTTGGCTGTATTATTATTTTTTTTCTGGTTGCCAGGACTGGCATTGATCTTTCTGACTTGGGAACAAATTGGGTCCATGACTTCCATTTTTCTGGCTTGTTCACAACTTGGTGGGTATTTGGTGCTTATTTTTCTAGCTTTGGAATAAATTGGTGGACACTATGAATTGAGGTGTACATTTCAAAAGAATGTATTTTATTAAAACATATTTGCATTTATTTCAGCTTTTGCTCTTCCATAATTAACCTAAAATGTCCACTAGCACCACTTCCCAATATTTCTGTCTGTAGTTTGAGTTAGGAGGCAGAAAGCCATGGTATAGCTCAGTGGTACTCGGGCATTTCAGCCCGGGACCCCCTTTCAAACTTAAAAATTTGTCTGGGACCCCCTGTCAGACTTACTGGGATGTGACATCATTGTGATGCCAAAGCTCCTTCATGTCTACTCAGAAGTAAGTCCCACTGTGTTCAATGAGACTTATGCCCAGGAAAATTCAGTGCCAGATTCCAAGATGGCAGATCCCACCCTCTCACAACACCCCTGACCCTAAGTTGCAACACACAAGGGAGTCCTGATCCCCACTTTGAATATCACTGGTATAGTTATGGGGGGATGATGTTATAAGTACTGCAGGTACCACAATGAGCCATATGAAAGCCACTTCATCCAAGCCATTCTATGCAACAGCAGCAGTGCATAGTCACCTGCTGAACCAGGCAGCATTTTTTGCATGTTACCAAAACTGCCCAAAATACAGTAGCTCCAATGTGAAGTGGGAAGAGTTACTTACATGGCACATTGCAGTACCTCCAGTACTTATTGCACTGCTGTATCTGTAGCTATTACATTAGATTTTTTCCAGCAATTAATGAGAACAGTGCTGGGATATGGCTAAAGGGTGACAAAACATTAAGTTTTTCAGGTATCCTCCCCATAGTGTGCAAGGGACCGTCTCCCCTCTGAGCCATTCCAGGCTCAGGATGCTCTGAATTATTCCAGGATGCTTCCTCCTCCTGGAATGGCTGAGATCCCTTGCACACTGCGGGGAGGCTCCTTGCAAAACTTAGTGTGTCGTCCCCCCAGCTATAGTCCTGGAAAAGTGTGTCCCCCCTTGTGTGCCATGAGCAATTATAAAACTATTCAGGAGAGCAAGCCTATGCAAGTCTACTCAGAACTAAATCTACTGAGTTCAATGGCACTTACTCACAGGTAGATGTGTATAGTATTGCAGCCCAAGTGATATAGAAGAAAATCCATAAAAATAGAAAGCATTTGAAATTTTCCCAAAGGAAAGAAGCAATTCTCTTCCCAAAGGAAGACTCATGAATTTGAAAGGTTGTGTTAGGTTGGCAACCTTAAAGTGTCTAAAACACACAATACTAGATTCTTTGGTGGTGTCAATTAGCATTGCTTTGCTGCTCCCAGTGGATCTGAGCTGGTATGTGAACTGGCTGGGTCTCTTTCAGCACTTAGTAAATGAAAGCAAAATATTCCATGGAGCTACTAAATACCGTTGCAAAGCAGCTTTCAACCAACCTTTAGGCCTTAAGGGCAGAGAAGTCCACTGTGTCTCTTTCTCCTTTTAAGAACATTGTGTTTGTTCAGTTGCATTATCTTTCCTTTGCCTTTCATGCATGAGAACGTTTCCTTTTATTAATATGAACCCATTGCTGCTGCGGCCCATCATTACACCTGAGTAAATGGAGCCAATTCAATGGTTACCGCCTCCCAAACAGTAAATTGGAAGGCTTATCAAGGGGCCCAGTTAATTTCAAGATTAATTTACTAGCAGTGGGTTATCAACCCACTACTGGTTATGTAATGTTATTCTAAACCAGCATAAAAATAATTTTTTTATAAATTTATACAAAGCTATGAGATTGCTTAAAGTAACAAAGCACAATAAAATCATTCAGAAAGACAGAATAAATAGTACTATTTTGTTGTGGGAATTACTTTATTATGATTAAGAGCACAATCCTAAGCATGTCTATTCAAAAGTAATCCCCGTTGTGTTCAATGGTTCTTACTCCTAGGATTTAGGATTGCAGCCTGTGGCAACAAATAGCACGACTGTCATTTAGGATACCAAAGAAAGACAGTAGAAAGACAAGTGGCAAGGGTAAAACTTTTATATAAATGCTGAACTTTTATTATATATGCTAATACTGCCTGATATTCCCTAAAATAATTGTGTCAAAGGATCAATAGATTAAAATCTAAAATCTAAAATCCTTATAACACAATCCTTTGCATGTCTTTTCTGGAGCCCCATTATATTTAGTGGGGTTTATTCCCAGAAAAGAGTACATAGGTTCATAACCTGTAAAAAGGTGTCCCTGCAGATTGCCCTGCTAGTCGTGACCAACTCTAGCGTGCGTTGTTCATCTCATTTATGGAGCCATAGAGCCAGCATTGTCCAAAACACCCACCTATTAAAAGAAGAGGTGTGATTGTGAACATTAAATCTAATCATCAGTCTGAAGTTGTGGAAATTCTTTGTGTAATGGATGACACAGACATCTTGAAAAGTGTTCTTAGCTCAGGTTGTCTACTTTAGGCTATGGTCCTACGGACTATAAACCCCACGAACAGAAGAATTGTTCGGTCTTATGCAGATTTCTTGGGTCTTCTGCAGACTTTTGAATCATATACATAGAGTTCACAGAGTTCAGTCTGTCTACAAATGTATAGAAAATGTGGATGAAGTGTAAAAATAGGTACCAAAATAAGAATGATAGTAATATGATTCTAAGAAGTGGGTACCCGTATATTCCATGTATATTTGATGGGTTCCAAAGCAAGGTTCTGAAGGCAAGTGTAGGTCTCAGCTTATGGCAACACACTAGAATAGTGTCTCAACCAGTGGGAAAGGTTCTGTCTGTGGTACTTGAAGTGGTGTCAGGTGGTAGTTTTGCTGGTACTAGAGCTCCAAAGCATGCTTTATCCATGCTTGAAAGACCTATCACCTCCACCTTGAGCCTCCTACTGATGTTTATTGTGTCACATCTGGTCTCCCATCACAGAAATAACTGGCAACGATGTCATCACCACTTACTTCTAGTGGTACTTTGAATAGGTAGATCATGTGAAGTGTTACAGTGGAGGACAGGCTTGGAGATACTGTGCGCTAGAAGTTTGTGGGAAAATTCTGTTTGCTTTTCAGAATAGAAGGAACAAACATTCCCTGACCTTGAGGAGGTCTTCATGACCCACATAGGATGGCAATAGATTGGGCTGAATGTTTGCTTAATGTCCTAATCACATAACAACGGGTTTCATCAAACGTATATCCCCATATTTAAGTGGTGCACACCTATATGTCTGCTCGTTATTTAGCTGACACTGATCCTAGTAGCCCCGTTGGGCAGACTTGAGTGTTACTCATGGGAAGGGGGAAACCTCCAGCCTGCTCCTAACTTGCGCTGTCTAGGCTACTTGGTCCAGCTGTTCCAGCATAGGTTAGAATTTGACCACCTGTTGCTTTTATAAATTCGGGACACAATCCTAAATAATTTAGAGAAGCACATCTCACCCTTCTCCCATTCCTATATGATGTGGAGAGGCCAGTGCATGTCTGTGCACTGGCCTAACCCCCCTCCCAGAAGTGTCTCAGAAGTGCATTACGACTCTTTTGTTTATATCCCCAGGCCAGTACTGGGATTTACAGTGGCCTAACTGGGGTTAAGGGGCTGTAGTGACACAAGTAGTTTAGATCCTCAAACTGTCAGGCCAGGGTTTGAGACCAAGGTCCAACAGTGAACTGGGTGAACTCCCATCCTTAGCCCAGCTTCTGCAAACCTAGCCATTCAAAACCATGTAAATGCAAGTAGATGAATAGGTACCACTTTGGTGGGAAGGTAAAAAAGTGTTCCATGTGTCAGTCTTGCCAACCCCACGACCAGTGATGGGCGTCAAAGAAATTAAGAACCGGTTCTCTGCCCATCTGGCAGCCACTTTTAAATGGCTATTTTTAAACTTTATATGTACTATATCTTGTTAACAACTGGTTCTATAGAGTAGGTGCGAACCTGCTGGAGCCCACCACTGCCCACGACCACAGAAGCATTCTCGGACAACGCTGGCTTTAATGGGGGCTTTGAAATGGGGATGAGCACTACACCCTATAATAATCACAACTAGCAGTACAACCTTCAGGGGACATCTTTAACTAAGGGTTTGGATTGCAGCTTCAGTGTATCAACAATGCTATCCAATTTTTTACTTGCGCATTTCCAGTTTGATTGAAATAAGCCCCACTGCATTTCAAAGGACTACTCATGCTTGCAGTTTCTGGAGATACAAGTATAGAAAAGCCCCTACAAATGGCAACAATGAACACAGCAGTTGTAACATAGACCTGAGGTTTAAGCTGATTAGCCTCTTTGACTTCAGGGAACTAAGTGGGCTTAAATGAAAATAATGTGGCTTAACCATTTTAACAGTTTCAGTCTTCCTTTTACTAACATGGAAACCAATTGTGGAAGGTTCTCCTTAGTGGAGCAGAAAGTTATTTTGTTTGAAGACAGGTCACCCCAAATCCCACCCCTATGGCTGTTTGAGTGAAATTAAATCCGTTGGATTTCTTTTAGCACAGTAAATCATATAAATCAGTATATTAATGGTATATTCACCAGCAGATATGAATTTATCTCTCACTGGAAAAAGAACCATCTGAGACCTTCTGAAAGTCACAACACATCAGCTAGAATAGTAAACATATTCTCAGCTGGTGGAGTCTTGTGCTTGGATAAAAGTGGTGTCTATGGATTGTGAAAGCAACATGTTCAGAGAAAGCATAAAGGTGGGCCCTCTTTAATGTATGGTGGTTTCAGAATCCAAGTTGGAGAGACACACCTGATCTCCTGAACATGACTGGAAGCATGTTCCAGTTGTATCTATGAGGCTTTCTGGTGTCCATGAAGACTGCGTCCTGCCTCCAGAATGTCTTAGAACGCTTTCTAGAGATCTTAAAAAGGCTCTTCTGGATTTCACTCTATGGAAGTGCCTGTCAGGTCAGACCACAGATTTCAATATCTGTAGGCATACCATGCATATGTATCTGCCCAAGGAGAGATCAATCAAGATATTTGCAGGGCCTTCATGCAACTCCTTACCAAAGACCGTTTCTGAATTGTTGAATGTTACCAGGCAGTTTGCATCTTTCCTTTTTTATTTTACCCTGGCACCATCCCCCCCAAAATAATCATTATCTTCATCATCATCATCACCCCATGCAAAAGAGGGAATTAACAAAGCCACTTTATTTAAAATCATGCAAAAACATCTGCAGCAGGGAAACCTGGCTCTCCCCCCTGAAGTGTGCAGGCAATAAATTGTACCATCCATTACCAGTCTGGAGTAGACAAAAAAAGTGTCACCATCTGGCATCAGACTGGGATAGGCAAAAAAAAAATTTTCTACTTGGCTCCCGTTAAGGCACAATTTAGGCTGGCATAACTCACTTGTCTCCCCATTCTTTAGGTGATCTGGAGAGGCCTGACACGCCAGGAGTGGTGCAGAAGTGTCTTAGCACTTTTGTGATATCGGCAGGTTAGTACAGGACTTGTGCCAGGATTTATACTGGCCTAACTGGAGATTAGGATTTCAGGTTACTTTATGAAGTATGAAGGGCAGTCATGGCTTGTGACTGCAAGGTAGAAGCATTTTCCCAAACTCCACGGATTATCCCCTATGGCCCCAAAGAGCATCCCAACCAACCCAGGGGTTGTCTCTGACCCACAGTTCTGCAAAGAGATGGGCAACTTGTGCCACCATAATTCTTCTGAACATGTCACGAAGGATGTCCTCAGCCATGTTTAGCAGCTACAGCTGTGCCACAAATTGTTCATTATTGCCACCTCATGAAACATCTTAAGGCCATGTGTCAAGGCAAACAATCTCTCTTATAGAGTTGCCATATGTCCTGAAAAACAGGGACAGTCCCGATTTGGGAGAGATTGTGTTCACACACTGGCTAATAGGACAGAGGATCCTGTCCCAATTTTGTGGAAGAAAATTATGGCAACCCTACTCCAGGGTCGGATTTTGGTTTGATGAGGCCCTAAGCTATTGAAGATAATGGGGTCCTTTATATGTCCTGCTGTCCTTTGTCAGCAACAAATTGTCACTGTTTTTTTGTGTTGAATATATGCTATATGGTAATTTATGGACCTAGTAGGTATCTAAAGCCATTTGCACATAATAAAATATGTATTTATTTGTTTTTTATCTTATATTTTGGAAACGTACATGCAGTTTTTTACCTTTAAATTTTGGGGGGGCGTCAAAGAGTTGGGTCCTAAGCCATCTCTTGTTTAGCTTATACATAAATCTCATATTGCCCTACTCTCTTAAAAATGATCCAAACCATTTTAAATTAGTTTTATTTTATTTTATTGGTCATTCCTCACAATCCATTCACGTTAGAATAGCGAGCTAATTGGCAGGGAGAGAGGTACGGACATAAAACGATTGATCTAAGGACAGGAAGGTTCTCCAGTGAACATGAGCATCCTTAGGCAACACTGTGCAATGTAGAATTGTCTAATTTGCTTTCCCTTCGATCAAATAAACACCAATCTAGTTATTAGGAGTATATTTACCCTTCAGCTCCAAATTTTTGAACAAATCCATTTATTAAATGAAACCTTTAATTCCAGAAACAATGGGGCGGTCAACAGGGATGCCCTACCTTATATTGACACCACACCGTCTAAAGATAGCTGCCAACTGCTAAATATTTTAGTAGCTGAAAGCTCAAAGGAGGCCATTATTTGTACGTGGAGTTAACTACAGCAGAAATACCGTTAATCATTTATAACGTCTTTAGCACGTTATTAGGCTGTGGTCCTGGTAGACTGGATGAGAGCAAGCATGCACACACACACACACACACACACACACACACACACACAGGGTAAGTAAAGTATAACACAGAATCTACAGAAAGCATTTAGGGCATAATCCTATGCATGTATACTCAAAAGTAAGTCCTATTGTGTTCAAAGGGACTTATTTCCAGGAAAGTATGTATCGGATTGTATAGATCATTGTATAGAAAGTACATATAGAGTATGTATAGCGCATTAAGTGATTACTTTTTAACAGAAGTTAAAGCCACACACAATAAAGCAAGGAATACTGCAGAATATATACAAATCATTTATGGATCATGAAGAGATTACTTTTGAAGCAAATTTCCGGTGGCAAACCCCATTCATTTAAATGTGTATTTTATTTTCTATATTAGGCTTGATGATTAGATTTGGGGAAATGTTATTGAGCCATAATTTTAACAGGCTACTTGTTTGTATGCTTTTCACAATGAAGGTCAATGAGACTTACTCCTCGGTAAATGTGGATAGGGTTGCAGCCTTTGGAGTATGAGGAAAAAAATAATTCAGAACATATCAGCAGTTGCCTACGGAAGTCAGGAGGTTCTTCTTTATTTTAAATACAGTGATACCTCATTTGACAAGTGCCTTGCTTAACAAGTGATCCACACGTGTCTGAGTTTCCATTATTTCCTATGGGAAAATCTGCTTCACATAAAGAGCATTTCACATAACAAGCATGCTTCTGGAACAAATTAAATTTGTCATGTGAGGCACCACTGTACATTTTTATGATTAATGAAAACTATTATTTACACTCAATCCCAACCTGCCCTGGAGGTTAGGTCTGCACCCAAAGCAGTGTTTGGGCCAAAAGCAGCACAGCCAAGGCAAAGGGGAATTGGTTCTTCTTGATGACCCTCTTGATGTCACACTGTAGCAGCGCCAAAAGAGTTACTTAGATCTGCAGCATCTAAATAGGTGACACAGATCCATGCAATCTGGTGCTGACCCAGGCTGCCCAGGAATGGAAATAGGATCCAGCATAACTAAGCTGGTGCAGCCTCTCTATGCTATGCCTCCACTAGCAGTGGTAGGACTTGCAGATGTGTCTTGCATCATTTGCATTACTCACCACGGTCATGGGGCCATGATGAAGCCTTTGGATCGGGTCCTTGGATGTCAATTCTATACACCATTCCCAGAGAATAAGCCCCACTGAACACAATGGAACTTTGAGTAGGCAAGCATGTGTTGTTGTGCTCCTGAGATGAAAGAAATTTAGGACTGGGCTCATTAATACTACGTTCATTTTCTTTGATGTCTTATGGTAAACAGGTCATTATATTTCAGTAGCACTCGCATGTCCCACTTCTCTTTTATTAGGATATTATGTCTTCTAATGGAAACTGTATATTTTACAGAAATGTGTGTTTGGAAAATAATGTCAGAGGAATTTGGAAATCTTTCATGTAGGCATTTTCCCCCTCATGTTATGCATATTAGATTATGCCAAAGATTCAGAGTGGTCTTCTAGAAGCTTCTTTTAATTTAAGGAGCCACTTCTAGAAACGTTGCATGGCTTCATGTCTGGCAATCCTGGAAAAGGGGGGGGGGAATGGTAAGTTTTGAATACCTGAGAGAAAGAGAAAGGAACTGGCAGCAGGAAGAACCCAAATCCGTTGCAAGATCCCAAAGCCACTGAGGCTGAAGCATGAGGTGGCTGTGGGGGCAGCATCGCATTATGCTGCCCTGCCATCTTCTCCTGTTTCATTGGTGTGCTTGGAAGTGCATGGGGGAGGATGACGTCAATGAGCCTAGCAAGGCTGTTGCTACTTTGCACATCCCTTTCTGGTATGGTGTGGCTAGAAGGGGGTGCCAGAAAGGGTTAGGTAGCCTCACTGTGTTCAATGGCTTCTTCCAAGGTAGTGGCCACCATCTTGGATGGCCTAATTTCTCACAAACACCTCTCAGGGTGGAAATGCGCTGCTTCCTGTACCCCTTGGTTGGTACGTTACAGCTTGGTTGGTATCCTTCAAGCTGAAGGATATGTGTGCATTCACTGAACTGAACAGGCGAGGGGTGGCCTGGTATTTATAATACAAGAAAACCTTGACTTTCATCTACCTAATTGTCATCACTTTATTCTTTTAGCCACCTTTGTTTACAGTGTATAACCACATTTTAAATTTCACCAAAGTGTTTTCCTCATTCATCCAATTTCATCCAACCTTCAAGGATGTTTTTCAATTTTTTTTCTTTTACATCTTCTTATTTAGGTTTTGCACATGGATAGTTAATTATTTACATTTATATAATTAATTATTTACATTTTGCTGGCCAAAATAAATAAGTTAAATAAGGCTATGCTTTGACATTCATCCATTTTTTACTGTAATCCTATGATCTGGTTTCTAACCTGATGAAAGTGCCAGGTACTGCTCTACCTGTTAAATTCAAGAAGCATTACTAAAATGCCTTTGCAATGTCCTCGTTTGTGTCACCGCACTGACCTAGAAATCCCAGAACTGTATTCCTCATTCAAAGAATGTATTTGCTGACACAGCAAGTTTTAGGAATGTTAGATATAAAATGTTAGATATAAAAGTAATTTGAGCCGTTACACTTGCCAAGGAGTTGAAATATTGGTACGGCATTCAAGTCTCTTCCATGGAAACAGAAAAACAGTTAGCATTCTGGTTTTCAAGTATAATGTGAACTTTTATGGTGACACAGATTTGCATAATGAAAAGCTCTTGCGATAAGAGTGTGTCCTAAAATGACACACTATGGTAAAATAGAGCTACATTTCTTTATTCATTTTGTTTAAATAATTTATACCACACCTCTCCCATCTAAAGCAAGTGCCCAAAGTGAGTTACATAGCTTTTACCCTTTTGTCCTCACAACAATCCAGTGAGGTAGGTAACTGTTCTACAGGCAAGTTGTAGAGCTCTTCTTTTCCAGACGGAATCCTTCATGGACATCACATCTGATATCAAGGAATGCCTTCCAAGCTGCCAGCAGGAGCATCAGGCTAAGCTGCAAACAGCAACTATTTTTGGCTCTGTTGTCTTGTGAAAGCGTTTTTGGTCTCTCATCCAAAATTCAACCCAACCCATTCCTGCTAAGCAGACTTCTAGCAGACGTTCACTCAACCACCAGATCATGCCTGCTTCCACACAGCATACATGCTGCATAGTGGACAGACTATAGGTCACTGATAAATGGTGGAGACATTCTCCAAGTAATGTGTCCACTTGAATATGACAGCACTGAGAATCAAACTTACCCCCAAATCCAGAGTAACTACGGGAGCACGTAAGAGACTTTACATGCACCCGAAGTTACTGCATCACCTAGTGAAAACCTATGGGAAATTCATATTGGAATCCAGAGTAAGTTGTTCTTACACCGGAGCAAGGACTCCCCATAGTTACTCTGGATTTTGCCCTTAAGCTGAATTCCTAAAGAGACTTTCCTGGGAGTAAGACCCATTGAACAAAATGGAGCATATTTTTGCATAGACTTGGTTAGGATTGTGCTCACAGCAGTTCCCAAACTTAACACCAGAATTGGGTCGTTCAGAACCCACTTATCTTTACAAGACTTTTTTTAAAAGGTGATCTTGAGAGAAATAATATTTTATGTATTTACAAGTACATATTTTGTTTATAAGTTTTTGAAAAATTCATTTCACATAATGGCAGTCATAATGAATAGCCTCAAGTCTTGATGGGCTCAGTTCTGAGATCAGGGCACAATCATAACCAATTTCCCAGCAATTGCAACTCAAAGGTAAGGGAACAAATATTGTCTCACCTTGATTAGGCCTCCATGACTGCTCCCCCCATTTGCAAGATAAAGTATATTCTCCATTGGCACAGTTATGCCAATGTTGGAAAGCTGGTTAGGATTGTGCCCCCAACTTTCACCTGTCCCCACTATCTGTTGTTGGCAGGCTTGAAGAAAAAAATATCAGAAAAAGATTTTCAAATACTGTATTTACTCGAATCTAATGGTCACCTTTTTCAGCCAAATTCAGTCTCCAAAATCAGGGTATGCATTAGATTTGATGGTTACCGGTAATTCAATTGGGTAGATACAGTTTTGATTATAAGTGCACATTAGAATCTATGGCGCATTAGATTTAAGTAAAAGTGGTACTTATTTCTCTATGTTTACACAAGTTCGCAACTAAAGGAGCTCAGCTATAAGCAGGACAAGTAGCAGCTGTCTTGCAAACTGAATGATATTTTAGGTTTCTTTGTAGATTCTTTGCAGTTAACTCAGCTCTTTGCATGAGTTTTTTTTAATATCTACAGGGCTTGAGACAGTTACCTTATTTTTCCATCATCCAGCTTTGAGAATCATTGGGGTACGTCATGCACAGAACTAGGCTTTCTGATCCTACTTGACAATCTGAACACGAATCCACATATAATTCTGGAAATATCTTTGTAATAGTTGGAGATTGTCCCATTTCATTTTTCAGTTAGACATTTCTAACCAGAAGATAGGCATGCAAGGCCTTGCTAGTTGTTTCTGCAAATCAGAGCATGAGCAAATAATATGGAAGGCTCTAGAGACGGAAGAGATTCAAAGGAAAGGTCCAAGAAGACTGAGTCTTTTCAGTACACAACCACCCTCTCCAGCCCTCTGAATCATTTTATCCACATTCAAAACAAAGGAACAAAAACAGAGAAAACAAGCAGAAGACCTTGATGTATGTTGTTGAAAATGAAAGGCAGAATGTGATGGGTAATGCTACAAAATGCAACAGGAATACAGTATAAAGCTTTCTTTCAAGCTCAACAGCATTTTTCATACTTTCAATGGAATGGAAAGCGCAGTGAAATGGGGAATTTCCAGGAAAATCAGAGGAAGAGAGTTTATATGAATGTATTGTTGGTTGGTTTTCCTTTAAAGCAGTGATTCTTAAACAATTTCGCTCCAGGTAGGGTGACCATATGACTGGAAAAACCCAGATTTGTCCGGATTTTTAACCGCCTGTCTGGGTGTCCTACATTTTGGCTTGATTGTCCTACATTTAGGCTTCGGTTTTGAACTTTGCGATGGTGCACAGTACCCTATCATGTCATATGTCGTTGGATTCATAGTGAAGAGAAGAATCCAATGCAAAAATTCCTGTCCTTGATAGGAATTTGATAGGAAGTTTTCTCCTTCCTATCAAAGGTGATGGTCAAAAAACTGAGAAACAAAAAATATAAAAACAAAAAAATACTTTTTTTGGCAATTTTTTAAGTGGGTAGGAATTTTGGCTTGGGGGGTAGGAATTTTGGCCTTAGGGTTCAGGAAGTTGGGGTTTGGCATCTGGTCACCCTGGCTCCAGGACCCGTTTTTTAGAATTACAGTCTGTTCAGAATCACCGGGGTGATGTCATTAATCTGGAAGTAATGTCATGATGGAAGTGACATCATCAAGCAGGAAAAATTTAAAAACTCCCCCTGACACAACAAATAATCAATAAATTTTACAATAATAATTTACAATAATGTAAGTTTATAATAAGTTTAAAAAAATATGTAAAATAAAGAATAACCCTCCCAACCTTTCTAGACACTTAGTGATCTGTTTTTACAAAATTCCCCAAAACACCCCAAAGGTTGCAATCCTATCCACACTTCCCAGGGCAGGGTGACCATACAGAATGGAAGACAGAGTTCCTTTACCTTTAGCCATTGCATAGAAGAGGGAATTAAGGCATGTTTAACTCATCATAGAAGTGTTTAAAAATTCCCTCGACTGTGCAATGGTTAAAGGTACAGGCACTCTGTCCTCCATTCTTTATGATCACCCTGTTCCAGGCATAGGCTTCATTGACTATAATTGTAAAAAGCATATACACAGTAGCCTATTAAAAATACAGGTCTGTAACATTCTTCCAAATGTAATTACATACTATAGTAGCTTCATGTCTAATACATTAAAAATAAAATATATCTTGAATGTGGAATTACCTGAAATTGGCTTATGACTCACACTGTGGATCCTGACCCACAGTTTGAGAAACACTGCTTTAGACAATTTTCAAAAAATAAAATCAAAATATAGATAGCAAGAACATGATTGGGATGTATGTCACCTGCATATCTTTAAGTTACTGGTCCTTTAAGACTTGAATAACTTTTTGCAATGTCATCTTAACAGTTTGCATCACTGCAAATTTAATGTCTCCTTGCAGAATCAGGGTATTTCCAATATCTTTCTTACACAATCTTTTTTTTCGCAATCAATTTCTTACTCAACAACAATCAATTTCTTATACAATCTTTATCAATGTAAGAGTCTCACCTTGTTTACATATCTGATCCAAAGATACAACTGAATAGACCTTCAGCATGCTCACTGGCCTGCCTAGCACATTTCTTTATTCAAAGAAACAGCCTGCCAAGAAAACCTAAGGATTTCTCAAATTTTACCTGTGCATCTCTGAACCCTATTTACATCTTCAGATCAAAGGGGCTAGAAGTAGCCAGAACAATTTTGTTTGCCCCCCACATTCCTGTCCATACATTCTTCCCTGGATATGGTGCCCAAACAAGCTACAACGTAATGGGATAATTCCAGCTACAGAGCAGGACTGCACTTCAGCCCACTTCTAAATGGCAGTAGGGCGGCTAAATAATCTTCACAGATTGCAGTCATCTATTTACCTTGAGAATACAAAGGACCCACCCTTGCCAAGCCTTCACTTTATCAAGACACTTGACTAGATCAGGGGAGGGGAAAGCTATTTGGCAACTAAATAGGAAAGGAGACCAGATTGTGAAATGGGAAAACCCACTTCTAGTTGAAGCTTTTTCAAAATTAAAGAACAGCACATGCATAAGGTTGTCATAATTCTCTTCCACAAAATTGGGACAGAACCCTCTGTCTCATTTGTGAACACAATCCCCCAAAATCAGGATTGTCCCTGTTTTTCGGGCAACCCTATGCATGTGGGACACTCAACAGCGCTCCAAACCAAGATGGAGCAAAGTACTAAAGCCCCATCTCAGTTTGACATCATCATCGTCATCATCATCATCATCATCATCATCATCCCCCCCCCATTTTTTTATTTACCTGCCAGACAACCCCTTCTGTCTGGCCTAGATGCAAAATGGGCAGCCCACTCCTAATTGGCGCTAGCTCAGGCAGGCTGGCATGCCTATGCTTTATCCTTTTTAGCAAGTTTGGGGTTGACTGTGGCTCAGCCAAAGCAAAGAGAAACGGTCTTATGATACAATCCTATTGGTTCTCTGCACTGGTGGAGAGAGCAGTGAAGGGGATGCAGGATGGGGGAGAGCAGGGATGGATGTGTGGATCGAGTACTATAACAGGCAGGATTAGATGTGATTGTGTACACTATGTTATCCCCCTGAGTGGCCAAATCTAATATGCACTAGCAATTTACCAGGTGCACATCTGAGTAAACTGCCATGGCTGGGGCTTTCTCCAGGGCAAGGGGGGAAATGTCCCTTTACCTAAATGACTACAGAATTTCTCCTTAAGAGTTGAGCTGGCCCCACTGCATCCACACAGGAGAATTTCAGTAGGATCCAACAGTTATACAATGAGAACAAAGACTGGCAAATGTTTAGTTAAACACATTATTCCTCACAGTAATAAGAGTGCCTAAAAAGAAAAGGTGGTATTTTTAGAAACAAACTGAAAGCTAGAAAAGATGCATTAGTTTTTCCCCCAAGTTGAGTGACATCAGGTTCTTGAGCGAGAAATCTGATGCATTTGAATGACAAAATTCAATCTCTGTCCAGTAAAGAACATGCTCGTGGTTTCCTGGAAAATTCCAGAATGGAACAAGAACAGTGGAAGAAGAAAAGCAGGTAGCCAAGTACCCCGCAAGGAGGAGAATGTGAGGGAGGTGCAAATGGAAGTAACATAGAAGGTGTGTGTATTTGTTAGGATTGGTAGCAGCAGTGCACACCTTATCCAAACACCCTTCCCAGGCCAGGCAGCCTGACACTGTGTTTCACAGTTGGCACAGATCTGAGAAGCCCCATAGGGGTGGGTTAGGTCCCAAAAGAAATACAGGGATCTCCCACTTATTAGACAAGTTAGAAACTGGAGCACCGTCCAAAAGTGAACACCATTGAAAAGTGGAACCCAGTCTTCTAAAGTTTATAAATATTCCTTCCAATGCTTTTTTTAACTAGCAAGTTATAAATGCCCCTTTTATCTTGCAAATTCCTGCTGCCACAAAAAGATTTCTGCAAATGGATTCTCATTAATTCCTTCTAGAATGGAATTAGACCAGGAGCTACAACATGGGGGAGGGCAATATTGGCCTTTAAAACAGCAGAGAGAGAGAGAGAGAGAGAGAGAGAGTTTGAAAGAGTGAAACGTGTTAAATGAATGAGTTCTGGGTATCACTGAAAAGTATTGAAAGAGTAGATCATCAGAAAACAAACCATCAGAAAGCAAAGGAATACCTGCATCTCCCTTTGCTTCAGAATAAACTTAGCACTTCCAAATGTATCTGGAATTCCTCCGCAGGCCTTCCAGATACAGGTTTGAAACCATTAGTTCTGAATCCACAGATGAGAAAGATCCACTGTAATACCAGAAAAGATATGAAATAAAGAGTGAAAGCGTCGGGATGAAAGGGATCTCTGCAAATCAATTGCTAACTTATTTGTTTCTTGTAGTTATTACTTCAGTGCTGTTACCATCGTTTGATTTTTTTTCCTTTTTGCTGTAATAATGGAATATATTATTCTTACAGAATTCTTATTATCCCAAAGGATTTCAAAAGCCACCTACCTGCAACTTCATGCTGTAAGAAGCATAAGCATATTTACCACGAAGAATCAACTTGCAATGAAATCCATTTATTGTTTACCTTCTCATGAGATAACAGTTTTGCATGTCTGCAAGATTTGTACATTTTAGAAGGAAGATCCTAAACTGTGTACTAATCTCCTGATCAATCTGTGAGTTAACGGTATGATTATATATAGTATACTTTACAAAGGGCTTCATGACGCTTTTAGGTTCTCCGATACAAATCAGTTTGCCAAAATGGAATGACTGACAGTGGAATTTGGGGTTGATTGAAAGGTCGTTTTAAGTCTACTGGTATCTGTCGAAGGAAATAAGCAGTTTACTTATAGCAATGAAATCTTTGAAGGTAGACATGAAAAGTGATGGTTTCCATAAGTGGAGATGACGTCTTAGTTCCTACAGCACCATTTGCACTACAAACTGAGTAGACAGTATTTTTAATATCCGAGCACAGAGTGCTTGAAAACATTGCACTTGCACAGCAGTCGCTGTGTCCCATTTGAAGAGCACCCTTTCTGGCAGGCAGCGCAATCCTAACTTGCACTGAAACAGGAAGGTTAGTGTGCCAGCACTGCATCCAACACTAGTTTGAGGCTGCTGCTATACCAGCTTAGGGCCGTAGCAGCTACTCAGGGCTACTCGCAGAGACGTAACTAGGGTATAGCAGGGATGCATTTTGCATGAGCTCCCACCATGGAGAGGCACCCAAAGCCAAAGGCACTTTGCCCCTGCCCATTCTTGCAGGGCACTTCAAAGGAGGCCAGTTTCCCACAGGCATCCTCTTTGGCTGCAGTCAAAAAAGAAGGGGCTGCTATGCTGGGCTATGGCACTTCCCTTCCCTGCAGACTGCAATGAACAGCATCCCAGGAGAGAGCCTCATTGTCCCTCCTAAAGGAGCCCAGATCCAGGTAAGACTAGTTACCTTAACCACATTTCCAGCATCACACTGCCCAGCCTTCCATGGCTCTACCCACAAGTAGTCCCATTATAGGAGGGTGACCCAACATCATAATACAAAAAGAAGACAAGCCCCCCCAAATGGAGAACACCCAATAAAAATATAGGATATGACAAAATAAAAGCTAAAAGGTTGTGTACATTCCAGTATACGATTATACATTCCTTTATTAATTACAAGAAGGCTACATGCTGCACAGTTACATGGAAAAGGTGGACAATGGAGATTAATTCCAGGACACAGGGCTAAAAAAGAGGATATATCCTGGAAAAAGAGGACATATGGTCACCCTGATTAGGGGCAGCTAGGGTTTGGGGGGGCAGATGTCTGAGTAACTTCAGGTCTCCCCTGCCCCCCTTTCCAGGCTTGAAATGGTCAGAGTCTGTGTGTGTGTATGACTGTGTACCTTCAGGTTAGCTTGAAGGTAAGGCCCATTGACCAACATGGGACTTGGTTGTGGCCCTGGAAGGGTTGATACCTCCAAGGGGTGGAAAAGGAACTGCAAATAGTTTGTGCCAAGTCACCAAAGTTTAATGAAAAGTTTGACTTGTAGTTTGATATTGTGTTGGTTTGATATTATTGACTTGTAAGGTGGGTTTCAGGTGTTTTCATAGGGATGAAATTTCAGTCCTTGCTATAGGTGCCATTTTGCCTAGGTACATCTCTGGCTAATCTGTGCCACTGAAATTGGTGCTTTTATTACTGTTGTAAAGAGGCAACTCTTTTACAGTGGTTTAAAAATAGTTTTTCATATAGTGTTGTAGAGAGGCAGTCAGCACTTAGAAATGCAAAGGACTCCCTGCCTGTGCCTTACTTAGCTGAACAATAAAACGATTGCATAACTTGCCTCTCTATAATAGTAGGAAAGCTGTTTTTAAAACTGTAATTTGCAGTGGCCATTCGTGTTAAGTCAAATCTGTGTATTAAAAAATCAGAATATAACTGTACTTTCATTTTTACAGCATTCTATAAGCTGCATTTTGCAAAACGTTTGCAAATGAAGAAGTGAGTCGTTTGCACATTGGGTGAAATTGTGATCCATGGATAAGTGAAACCGCGGATATGGGATTTGGATCACCCATATCAGAAGTAGTTGAAAAAATGTTCCAGGTGACATATTGAGCTTCCAAGAGGCCATGTGTGGTGGAGCAAATCTCTGCATCTGGGAGGTTTGAAGGGGGGCAAACCAGGGCATCCATGGAGAGGCAAATCCACGGAGGCTAAGGCTGCAATCCTAAAGACACTCTCCTGGGAGTAAGACCCACTGAATACAATGGGGTTTACATTTGAAAAGACATGGTTAGGATTGTGCTCTAAATCTGCGAACAAAGAGGTCCCACCTGTATTTAAAAAAGCCAGTCTGCAGCTGCGCTGAGCAAGAATCCATCTCTGCTTTCCATCCTTGCAGCTGGGAATTAAAAACCAAAAGCGTCAAAACACAACTTCTGATGAGAAATAGATAATGATAGTAATAACTAGTTGGGGGAACATAGTTTTCAGTGTATTGCTTGCATTTATCAATCTCAAAGAAATCATTACTACATGTGCCTTATTATAATTTGTTATTCCACCAGGCCTCTCAGCCACCACTATCACCTCTTCCATCTTGTCTGGATTGCGTGTACAATTTTATTCACCCACATCTCGCCCATCCCAGACGTAAATTCAGATATTTCATTACTTCACCAGTATTGGATGTCAAAGAGACATACAGTTGAGTGTCATCCACATATTGATGACCCTCTACCCAGGACTCCAAATGACCTCTCCCAGCCGTTTCTTAGAGATGTTAAATAACACAAGAGACTAAACTGATCCTTTAGGTACTCTGAAGCATAACTTTCAAAGAGAGATACAATAATTTACCAGCCAAAGGTGTCACTAGGATTTGCATCACTTGAGTGGAGAACTTATTCTGACACTTCATGACGTACATCCTCTTGTTCCAGACCATACATAATAAATTACAATACCATATAAACAGCCTAAATGCAGTGGCATCACTATGGCATCATTTCCCATTAACACATTTATTTACTTATTTACTTACTTACTTATTTATTTATTTATTTAAGTATATAACAGTACAGGTCATCCTAGGGTTGCCATATGATCCCGAAAACAGGACCATCCTGGTTTTGGGGGATTGTGTCCACATACTGGCAAATTTGACGGGGGTCCTAGCCTGATTTTGTGGACGAGAATTATGGCAACCCTAGTTTACCCCACAAATCACTAAACCACAAAAAAGTGGTGAACTTGATGACACACAACTGAATAGATGTTCCAGTATTAGGTATGATACATGCAAATAGGAGCTGACACATCTTAACACCTTACTGGTCTCTTGCTGTGCCATAATAACACCTCAATGGCTCTTGGAACAATTGGTTTTGAGTCCAAGAAATCCATTTTTGGTTCCATAAGGCAGTTGTGTTTTCTTTCTCAGATTAATTAGCCATAACATTTGATATAATACAGATAATTCAATATGGTTTGTTTTATTATATTCTGCATGAAATTATCTTTCTAATGATGTAGAACTTGATGATATTATTCATATATACTAATTTATAAAAGTTTTCCAAAATTTTGGTTAGTGGAGTCACATACCCCAAGGATGCTACCCAATGTACTCAGTACCTCCCTAGTGGTACTATTGTTTCCAGCCTTCCATAAAGAAGCAGCATCACTGCAAAGCAGTGCCTCTCCCCCACTTTGCGCTTGGGTAAAAGAGGACAATCACTATGTTTGCCCTTCTCCTCCCTTCACACTGATGACAAGAGTTGGCAGAAGGTTTAGAGAGAAGCATCTGTTAGTGCTGATCCTCTGTTATCTTCCCTACACATTGCCTTTCACAAGCAAGCATGCACAGCAGGGTGTGTGCAGCCTTCTCTAGTGCTAGCTATTTCCAGGGTTGCCTGTTTTCTAAACGGCCACCATTTAGAGATTCTATTGGCATGGAAAAGGAACCACAAATTCTGACGGCAAAGAAAAAATGTGGAGGTAAAAAGAAAACCCTTTCAGGTGCACTTCTGAGTTGGTTCTTGCATAGCGGTAATTGATTAAAATCTTGTTTCAAGTTCACCTACGACATCAAAAATTTGTGTCTATCTGCACAGGATGTGTCTACTCCAGTTATGGCCTCGGAGTTTTTCCAGCAATTATGCCTCAGTGTTTTGGCTTCTACTGCAAATTATTGGATTACTCATTACCCAAATACCTCCATAAATGAAAACATAAGACAGAGGCTTTGGGTTAATCGGGCCACTCTATAGGTATCCCCCACTTTCTGACGATTCGTTTTCTGAGGATTCACTCTTTCAACATCTTTCAGTTATACCTGGAACATTCATTCAACACATGTTCTGCTTTTCCAACCTCTCCCTGCTGTTCTAAAGGCGAAAATTGCCCCCATGTTGTAGCTCCTGGTCTAATCCTATTTCGGAGGGAATTAATGAGAATCCATTTGCAGAAATCTTTGTGTGGCAGCAAGAATTTGCAAGATAAAAGGGGCATTTGCAATGTGCTGGCTAAAAGGGATATGAATAAACTAAAAAAGATTGGGTTCCACTTTTCAGTGGTTTTTCATTTTTGGATGGTGCTCCAGTACCTAACTTGTCCAATTAGTGGGGGAGCCTGTGTTGAATAACTGAAATAACAGTTGCAACAGCTACTAACTCAGCCCCTTCCCAGTCATGCGGGTACATGGTGACCATATGTCATAACCACAAAAGAGGACAAGGCACTCCCAAATGTAGGGTATCCAAGAAAAATGTAGGTCTCATGTTAGCAATTTACATGAGTGTTTTTAGATTTTATTTTGTCCTACATTTTTCTTGTATATCCTACCTTTGGGGGGGAGCATTGTCCTCTTTTGTGATTATGACTTATGATCACCCTATACCCAGTTCCCAAAGGGCAACAACCTAGTATCAGACTCAGGGAGGGCTGGAACACCCCTCACATGCCCTCATGGCCCCACTCATAGGTGCTGCACCCAGCCATTCCAGCTAGCCTATTTTTGCACCTCTGCCCCGTGCTGTAAGAAGGGGGAAGGGCAATGGTAGTTGCATGATATTCATGCCACCGACATCAGTCCCTAATACATTAGACAATCTGCTAAATCTGCTAAAATCCCCTAATACAATCAGGCAATACATCAGCTAAATACGCTTATATGAGTAAAATGTATTTATTTTTGCAGCTACTAAGCAAATCTGTCTTTAGGAAAAAAATAAAGGGTCAGGATATCCCCTGGGCCAAATTCAAGCTGTGATGAATGACACCAATCATTTCCATCAAAATCATCAAGCGGGTAAATGTAGTTGCTTGCAGTGAAGACTTCAAGACTCCTTAGCATCTGTTGGTAGCTTGGGCTTTCTCCATGCCACTCTACCATAAGAATAATTATTTTGGAGCATGTGCACAGACCAAAGGCCACAAAGAGTTCAAGGTGATATCCAGGACCGCTGTTAAGTCAATTGGACCAATTGCTCCCAATTGTGCCTAAGGGTGCCTAAGGGGAGCTAGAGTAAGAAATATAATTAAGGTTTTTACTAAATCATTCCAACAAATGGCTTGCTATTCTACACATCTTGGTTCCTTACTTGAAGGCTTATAGGAGTATATATGCAACGTTAATTAAAAATGTGCTTTGATCCATTTGGTCCATTAATTGTCATGCACTTTTAAGTACACATTTTGTTTTCCTTTCCATTGTAGAGATAGAAAGTTGATAATATTTTATATCTCTGTGATTAGACAGACTTTGGCTGTGAATGTGGGGCCCTGGAAAAATGTTTCCAGCTGGGTTCTGTGACTCCTAAGACCTGACCTAGAGATATCCAAGACGTTGAATGCTGAATGCCTTATAGAAGCATTACATTTATTTTTGTTATGGATCAGCAAGCCATCCTTAGGTTTTTTAACTGACATCATTCTGACAAACCATCTCCTCCTCTTCAGGTATAGGAAAAAATGCAATTACATAGAGCTACTAGTTTATGTTATAGTAAAATTAAAGCTATAGTATAAGATCAGCTCCCTCAAACACCAACCAGATCTGTGGTTTGGGAGAATCTTTTCCCCCTGCCTACTGTACGGTGCTTACTGTTCCAGAGCTCCACAACTCTCCATGTCCCCAGATTGGGATGACACGATGCTTTGGCAGTTGTGGCTACTCAGAAATATGCCCATAATGCCAACTGGGCCAATGCACAATATTCCCAATTGCCCAGAGCATTGCATTATCCTGATCTGGGTACCTGGAAAGCTGGAATGGTATGTGCCAGTCATGCCAGGGAAGGCATTCCCGGTGCACAGAGATCTCCAGTTACAAGACTGCAGTTAGGAAACAGTACAATAAATAGTATTGTTATAAGAAATTAGGTTTGTCTTCACTGCTGGCATTCATGGCAATGCAATCCAAAGCATATAATTCTATGGGCTGCAGAAAAACAATGTACCCTTTGGAAAACCATCTGATGTACCTGACTCAAAAGATGGAAATAGATTACTTAGTGTTGGAATGGCAAGAGAATTAAAGCCTTTGGGTCTCAGTAAAATCTGACTAAAATCAATCTTCATAATCTTGCTGAGGTTCAGAGCCCTGTGGGTACATCAGTCCTATATCCGACACTTCACAACTGCAAGAGGCCAATGGATACAGGATGCCACATTTAATGATGAAGTGCATCAATTATTTAATATTTCCGCACCCAGTAGAATCCATTAAGGAGACTAGCATAGATCATAGATCAATGCTGGGGGTGAAAGCAATGTATTAAGGGTAAATAAAGATGGTAGATGCCAGCTCAGCTATCTGACTCACCACCCACTAACTGGGAGGACATCAAACAGTACTTGGCTAATTGCCCCCCTCCTTATAACCGGCAGTGGCATTATTTTTTCATGTTTTATACTGCTTTATCATGTTTTATACTGTTTTATCTAGAGCACCAGGATTGCTGCTGTATCAAATTGGTTGTTGCAGTATCCTATGCACATCTGGGCAGCTGCACATCTGGTGGCTTCTCGGATGAGGAAGACTTTCATCCCCTTCCTCCCTTCTTCTTATTCTCACAACAGCCCTGTGAAGTGGGTGAACCTAAGAGAGAGCGATTGGCACAAGGTCACTGAAGAAGCTTCTTGGCTAAGCAGAGATTTGAACCTTGCTCTTCCACATCTACATCCAATTCCCAAATCACCACACTAGGGATCTCCAAACTTTTGGGCCAAAGAGCCACACCAAATATCTGGCAGTGTCGAGGGCCAGGAAAAGGTTTCAGTACAAAATTTAAATAATCACATTATTGTGATTGAATTTAGACTAATGATTGAAATTGATCTGGATCTTAAATCTTGAATTTGATCTTAAATCTTAAATCTTGATCACAAGATTTAACGTGTGATTGAACTTAGATTAATGGGATGGAATTTAGATTAATGAATAAATGGGCTCAAATTTCCAGGATCTCTGCAAGCACCAACATACAGAATAGAAATAAAGCACACACTTAAATAGACCCCCATTTTCTCCCACTCCACCATCACAGCTCTGGTTGTGTTTGGTCAACTGGGTCAGAGTCTCTTAGGAGACCAGAGGCTGACCACAGGCTGCATCTGGCTCCCACATTGAAGTTTGGAGACCTCTGTGCTACACCATCCTGATTCATCCTTGGCATCCTATACCACATCATCCACAATATGCTACACCATCCTGACTCATTCTATATTTTCTATTGATATATTAAATTTCAAAGTATTTATTGTGATGTCTGGAACTATAAGGGATGCCAGAAGCAACCATGAAAAATTTTGATGTCCTTTGTTGAAATAATATCTCCACTAATTGATCTGGAACTAGTAATAGTCCGGTGCTCTGGAGTGAAGAATGAAGCAAACAGAATGAGGAAGGTGACTGACAGGATTTCAAACATTCATCAAAAGTCCATCAGTTTGGCACAGAATGCACTAGATCAGGGGTGTCCAAACTTTCATCTTGATGGCCGCCTGATCTTTAACAAGTGTGTAGATGAGGGAATTTCACCAGGTATAGCTCATGGTCTGTGAGATGAGAAGCTGCACCTGCTGAAAATCCCTCCTCTAAACATCCACCTGCAATTGATCAACTTACATGTCTACTCAGAAGTAAGTCCACTCTGTTCAATAGTACTTGCTCCCAGGAAAGCGTGGCATTTGAATACAATTTAAATTTAAATCTTCCGATTTAAACACAATTTCTACTTTCACTCTTTTCAAGCAGTAGAGAAAATATATGGCAGGCTGTACACATGTTGAACATCATGCATTAAAGCTGTGCATATGTACAGATCAACCAAGGGTGACACCTTAGTTCCCAAAGTAGCCCCATGCAAAACTTCAGTGTGAAACATAGCACATGGACAATCTGAATTGAGATCAATGTTTTGTAGGGTACAATCCAGAGTGAGGGCAGTGAGGAGTGCCCTAGCTTTGCTGCCACAACTATTCTGAATCCAGAGCAGAGAATTACACTGCATCCAGAGAGTCAAGAAGCGTGGGCTGCCCTAACTGCTCCAGAGCATGCTCAGTAAGCACCAAGTCAGTGACACCTGGGGAGGGCTTGCTTCTGAGGAGACCCCCCTCAGATCACACCGAACAAGGAACAGCTGTGGTGCCTGCCTTATAAGGAGTCTCTGATGAGATGCCAGTACATTCTACAGTGAATAAAAAGGGCTTCTTGGAGTTGCCTGATGTGTGCCCAGGTTAGTGGCTGCCGTAGTTGTGCCATATCCTGAAGTTGAGAGGCAGGGGTTGCAGCTAGGCTGGCCAAGAACTCAGATTTTTGGTCAACACTGTCATTCTTACTTGGCCTTATCATGGACCCCTATGGGTCTACTCATTACTGTACCTGCTCCTGAGGTGGTATAACTGAAGAGCAGGAAGAGGGCATTTCTGCCCTGGAAACAGGCTCTGGATACAGAGTAATTGCTCTGCCCTAGGCAATGCTAAACATGCCCTCAACATGCCTCCCCTGAACTGCCTAGGTGGGTCCAGCTAAGGCAGTCAAGGTTCACCTGTCTTGGGGCAGACTATATTACCTTAGGCTGACCCAAGCCTTCTCTAACATAACTGGGTTGCCCCATCTTGGACTTGGGCCACCCCAATGATTGATAGGGCAGCCCAAGTGCACTTCTGGATTGCAGTCTTAATTTCCTAACGTTGTTGCTAAGAAGGCAAACTACTGCGACTGGAATGACTGAACACTTCAAGCCTGCTCTTTCCCCATCATCCAAACTGGATGCAGTGGAGTACCAATATTATGAATTTGTTTAATATTTGTAAAAGACTTTAAAACTCAGTGGGAAGCTATTGAAATTGTTGCTAAAAATAGGAAGCAGTTATTAAGATTATAATGAAATAGTAACAAAATATGTAAGTTACAATGCCTTAGAAACATGGTTCCCAAACTTTTCCTAGGAAGTTTGGGAAGCAAAAAGTCTTTGTAGAGGTGAAGTGTCATGATCTGCAGGATCACAAGGCCTTCAACTTGCCTGGTCTTTGGGGATGGGGGTATGGGGAAGCATACAGATGCTTGTGCAGGTCTCCAAAAACCGTAGAAATGTTAAAAATAGACATCAGAAGCCAGTTTGATTGTAATCATAAAAACCAGAAATGCTTTCCTATCCAGTATTTTTAATATTGCTAAGGCTGAGCATTACAGAGGGTGTCTGCAGGGCTTATCCACATCTGGAAGCCAAAACAGGGGGAAGTAAGTTGAAAATCCCCTGTCTCCATCCCAGGTAGTGGTGTGATTTCTAGGATTGAGTACCTGCTTTTCCACCTCCCCACCCCTTTAGGGGCCTGTGGGTCATAACTGGTGGGTAACAAACACATAGGTTTGGGAACCACTACCATAGTGAATTCATAGTGGTTTGTTGGTATATGTAGACATCATGATCACTTGATCACCCTATCAAGACCAGTGTGCATTTGCATGCCACTCACAGTAGGAGATGTAGCTTGCCTTGCATGATGAACTGAGACTATCCCCTATATCTCTTATGATTTCATAGCTGATTCTGGAATTATGATTATACATCTCCTACCTTGAATGGTGTTGCACACTAGTTTTGATCTTTGAGAAGATGACCAAGGTGCAATCCTAACAAATTTAGGCAGGCCTAACTCACATGGCATATATTTCCATGGTGGTCAGTGTACACCTATGCAGTGTACACCTATGCAGTAGCCTAACCCGCCAGGAGTAGGAGCAGAAGTGTCTTACAGTACTTTTGGTACACCTCCAGGTCAGCACAGGACTTGTGCCGGGGCTTAGGCCGGCCTAATTGGAGGTTAGGATTGCAGCCCAAGTGATCATGGCTATATCATCATCATACCAACAAACCATTCATAGTGATCATACCACTCTGAATCACCACACACCCCTCTCTTAACTAAATTCCTACTTGGCAATGCAATGGTGCCAGCATGGACTATGCAGAATCCTGCCATGTGAGGGGAGAGTTTGACTGCTGGAGATCTTCTAAGAGTAAAGAAACATTTGTCAACTGGGTAAGCCCCAATAGCCTTGACACAATGGCTCACAACAACAGTATGAAATTCAACAGAAACCATGAAAAAATGAGTGTAGAGGCTGTGGCGAAACTTAAGGAGTGAGAGTGTCTACCACAGTTGCACACTGCCCCAAATCTGCTACTTACAGTACATTCCTATCATGTCTACTCAGAAGTAAGTTCCATTGAGTTCAATGGGGCTTACTCTCAGGAAAGTGCTCTAAGGATTGCAGTCTGAGTCTCTGAAAGATCCATCATCTTCCATAGATCATAGAATCATAGAAGGGACCCAGTGGATCATCTAGTCCAGCTCCCTGCTTGTAGCAGGAAATCCCCATCTTGTGGAGACCCAGGTCTCGAACCCTGGTCTGCTGGTTAATAGGCACAGTATCTTAACCAGTTGCGCCACTACCAGTTGTATCCTTGTGTTGAGGCAAAGATTAGGGTTGCCAATGTCCCAGAAAACCAAGAGTGTCCTGGTTTAGGGCGAATGCGTCCACATACTGGCAAGTTTGACAGGGGGTCCTGTCCTGGTTTTGTGGAAGAGAATTATGGCAACCCTAGCTAAGATATTTACCACCACCGTAGCTGTATTTGTCTCCCACGTTGCTATGTGGGGTCAAAGCATTTAATTTTTTCCTTCTCCCAGGATCTGGTGAACGGCACTCTCCCCAGTCCAGAATTTTCTTCTCCTGAGTGCATTATCATGGAAATAGGATAAGGGAATGAGCTGTGACTGAAACAAGAGACCTGCTTGTTTTAATGGAAATGCCTTTCAAATATTGAGATCATCTCTTTCCTCCTTTTTCTTAGGAGGTTCTGGGTATTTAGCATTCAAACCCCATTTCTAGGAACTGGTCCTGTGCATGTGATGATCATCTTCTCCTCTGAATGTTCCTATGTGAGGCTTCTTTTTAAAAAATGCAGCTGGACTCTTGGGTAATTTTCCAAGGAGATCAGCAGAGCGCAGTGGGAACAATAAATGTAACTTAAAATAATGGGTGAAGAATTAAGAAGACAGACCTATCACAATATATCTAGCCTCCCTATTTTGCAAGGATTTGGTTTTATTGAAGGGTAGTTTTTTGTAGATAAGAGTAACAAATCATCAGCTTTTCAAATCAAATGAAAGCACAATAGCTTAATTCTTCTCAGTCTCTTCTGAGTGTCTGGGCTTCATTTTCCGACAAATGAGTTCCTTGTAAAAATGTCACATCACAGAGCTGCTGCTTCAAGGCTACTTAATATTCTTCTCGTCCTAGCAGAGATATGGATTCCTTCCCTTACATCTGAGGTTGCTTTAATCAGCCAGGCACAATAGCATAGCTCGCCCCGTCCCCCGTCCCCCAAAATGGGATATGCATATTAAAAGAAAGAGAAACCAAATGATCCCATTTGGAACTGTACAAGTCAAGCGACACATTTCAACCAGAACAATTATAAGTACTTTCCCTTCCAAAAAAGGGGGCATCTTATGCAACTCATTAAATTCAATTGATCCAAATGGGAAAATCTCACTGTTTGGATTGGAGGAGCCCAGATCACTTCCTAATAATTGCATCAAAGCTTGAACTTAAGGTCACCATGCCAATATGAGTCTTTTGGCTATGGTTAGCATTCAGTGTTCACGTAGCAAAGGGGTGAATAGGCCACAATGCACTGGACTGCATCTCAAATCACCTTTTGCATCCCATCCAGGTGGTGATAACAGAGAAAATGATAAAATAGGGTGACCATATAGAATGGAGGACAAAGAGCGCATACCTTTAACCAGTGGTGGGCTTCAGGTGGCTCTCGCAGGTTCTATACAACCCTTTGCTAATGAGCGTCTGGTTCGGAAAAGGTTACTAATGGGACGTAAAACCTGCTGTTAGTTTATTTGAATCCCACCAGTGTCTTTAACCATTGCATAGAAAAGGGAATTGCAGCAGGTGCTGCTTTTTAAACCCTTCTATGATGAGCTAAACCTGACTAAATTCCCTCTTCTATGCAATGGTTAAAGATAGAAGTACGCTGTCCTCCATTCTATATAGTCACCCTGTGATAAAAGGAGTTCCAGTTTGTGCTGTGGAAATTATTTAACGGAAGCATGTATTGCAACTGTTTTAAACCTGTGGGCCTCAGCCCTTTGGTGTGCCACAATTGGTTTGTAGGTTGGGTTGCCATAATTCTCTTCCACAAAGCTGGGACAGGACTCCCTGTCAAATTTGGCAGTCTGTGAATGCATTCTCCGAAAACCAGCAATGTCCCAGTTTTCCAGGACATCTGGCAACCCTATTTGTAGGAATGCCATGGGAGTTGACATTGACAGTGTGCCTCGTCAATTGTCAAAAAACTGATGGTGTACCCTAAAAATTTTAAAACCTTGATAGTGAACTATGGGCCAAAAATGTTGAAAACCATGAAATATATCCAGTTTTGCTGGAATGAAAAAAAGCCATCATTTTAGAACAAGTTATTAGAGAGGCCTCCATGCTAAAACAACATGGGTGTATCCACGCCACACGCCACACAGACTACGCCCACATAACACTACAAATTTCCCTCACATTGCACGCTTCTAGGCCATAGAAGTTCTTTGGGAGCACAAGCTTATAAGGCCCAATCATAAAGCACTGAGTTCCAACTCCAGTGCTGGTAAATAAATGTAGTTTGGGGCCGGCCAGTGGTGGGCTCCAGCAGGTTTGCACCTACTCTATAGGACCAGTTGTTAACAAGAGATGGGACATATAAAGTTTAAAAATAGCCATTTAAAAGTGGCTGCCGGATTGGCATAGAACCGGTTGTTAATTTCTTTGAATCCCATCACTGGTTTGGGCACCAAGGAGGGAGTGCTGGTACTGGTATTGGTACAAAGTTCTGGTACTCTGAGACCACAACCACTGCATAAACGGAACAGTGTAGGGCAAAGGTCTCAATATGATATTAACAGTTCCTTCCCCTGCAAGCTGGCTGTAGTAGAATAATTTCTTCCATGGATTTTGTCTAGTAACTCTCTGTATATAACCCAGATAATTAGAGGGGAAATGAGAAAATAGGCCATATTAATAATGGAATTCTGAATCATTTTATTTCACCAAGTCAGAGTAGTTATGACACCATTTCGGTGGATATTTTTGTACCGAGTGCATAACCCTGGTTCAAATGTATATTTTATAATAAACATAATAATTAAGGCTTAAGATGTGCACGCATGCAAAACATTATGATGATCCTGCTGGGCTTCCTTACAGAAATGGTTCATGTACAAGCCAAAGTTTTGATTTACTGGAACTCACAAACATGTGTGTTCTGTCCTCATTTAACACAGAATAAAGAGAGTTTCCATCCACTTTATGCAATTATACCACAGTTGTCAGTATTTTAATGCTATCCTGATGATGGTTATGTTGATGGTACTTGGGATGGAATGAACACAATAAAAACAAGGTGGACTTACGTAACTCTTCTTTGTATGATCCTGTTCAATTAAAAGAACAGTTATTGTCTTCTTTAACAAGGAGAAACTGTTTATGAATAAACCTTTCTGAATTTTCTCCTATTGCTTATGATGAATAATAAAAATGTTGAGCACCATCTTGAACCCTGAACCAATTGCCCTAAATTATGTAAATATCACCTCCGTGCCAATATAAGAATTGTTATATTGTGTTCCTGGTACTCCCTCTGGTGGCTAATTGAACATTTCAGAATATAAAGGTTAGGAGGGCTTTTTTTTTTAAATTGCGTTTTTTCAAAGATTCCACAAATGAAAAATGAAATGTGTATAGCATTTCATTGTAGATATTTCCCTCATTGGAAACTGCTTTGGCAAGGATCTGCTTTGATATCTGGAGAATGGGCCATAATATTTATTAAATTACTATCGAAAACGTACCTGCATTGTGGGAGTAAAATTCCTCCCCGTATGCTATCCCCCCCACTGCACATCAACCCGCATTCACATTGTCCCTCCATACAACATCCCCCATGCTTACCCTCCCCCATGTATACTGTCCCCTATGCACATCATTCCTCCATGCGCACCATCCCCCATGCGCACCATATGCAACAACCCATGCGCATCATCCCCATGTGCATCAACCTCCATGCACACCATCCCCACATGTGCACTGTCCCCCATGCACACAATATGCAACACCCCTATGTGCATCTTCCCCCCAGGCGCAATGCCCCCCATGCTTATCAACCCCAATGTGCACCATCCCCCATGGCTTTCAGACACTAGGGAACAACCAACTGTTTTGTTTGTGAGTTTTCTACCATTTTACACTATTGACAACAAAATATCATGGATTGTTTCTGACAAGTGTGAGAAATACATGTTGGTACAAGTCAAGTATCTTTATCTGTGAAGTTGGAATCTGTGGTATTCACTAACGGAAAATTCTGAACCGGCACATGAAGATGGACATCCTCTGGAGATGCTCTCTGGTGAGGCCCAGAGAGGCCATGCATGTCCTTTAATGGCCTCTAAAGTCTCTGGACACAACTAAAACTGGAAGGTGGTTACATGCAGTGACTTTTTATATCACAACTCATGGATTTCATTATCTCCAAGTTTCAATACCTATCCAATACCTGACACACAACTCTGCTATGTGAACACTTTATAAACATGTCATGTTCTCCTAATGTCTTTATCAAAAGTACTCTGAGAAGCACTGATTATTATGCATAGTAATTGTTATTTTATCTTGCCGAACCAGAGCACAAACTTAACAACTTCAAAGCCTATTTACAATGTCATGAGTGCAATTCCAATTCATTAAAAAACAAGTTAAGTGCTTAGTTTCCAAGGGAGAAATTTCATCTGTATATTCACATTACAAATCAGCATTCAACCTTCTACATGAAAATTGACACCCTCATTAGTGGCCAGTAAGTTACTACATATGCCATGTAAGAAAAGAATATTTTTCATGTATTCTTTATTCTTCTGGTTCATGCAAACAAATATCATTGCTGATAAGTGACAGAGTCCTCCAAACTGATATATGATAGATTCTTCCAAGTGCTGAAAATGATGCAATGCCTATTTAACAACAACAACAACAACAACAACTTGTAATTATATTGCTTTTCTGGCCTTTGGATTACTACTTTGACTTTATTTAAGGCAGTTTACACAGGCAGGCTTTTAAACCACTGAAGGGTTTTTACAATCAGAAATGTATTTTACAATCAGAAATGTGTATTTTTCAAGAACTATCTACATACCATCTCATCTCATCATGATCAGGTGAAATATTCTGGCCACACTGATAGAAAACTTCTTTCCCTTCCACAGAAAGAGCTAGAGACGGTTTCTTTTTTGACTCTCACCCTTGCTCAACATGTCACCTCTCCAGGTCTCGCCATTCATGGAGGCTTCAACTGGTCTTGAATTGGTGACCTTTAAATTTTAAATCTTTGGGCTTAGTGGTGGATCTACTTTCTAGACCAGACCTCCTTTAGTTTGATGGTTGGATGTTCATCCCTAAATAAGTGTTTCAATATTGACAGAGGCATTTGACTCCAAATTTTTGTCTTAGGCTGTCTGACCTGGGTGTAGGTCCTACTGAACTTATTGCAATAACAAAGGAGTATACCACCTTGGGTATCCTTCCTTTAGGAAGAAAGGCAGGATCTAAATTGAATAAATAAATAAAATTACTTTTGAGTAATACATATGATTGAACTGCAAAATATCTGACTTTGACAGGCAGCCCAATCCAGAGCAACTAATCTGTCCACATAAGAGCCCTTAGGTTGCCCTATCTAACACTAGGTTGGAGCAACTGCAAGATGCTCCAGCCCAGTTACTCTGAAGGAGGCTTAGAGCAGAGTAAGGCAAGATAGGGTGCCCTAAGAGAGGTGGACCTGCTCTGCCCTAACTGGGGCAGCCTAAGCAGCTCAGGAGAGGCAAGTTGAGGGCATGTTTAGCATTGCCTAGGGCAGAGCAGTTACTCTGTATCCAAAGCCTGTTTCCAAGGCAGAAATGCCCTCTTCCAGCCCTCAGAGTTATACCACCTCAGGAGCAGGTATAGTAATGAGTAGACCCATAGGGGTCCATGATAAGGCCCGAGTAAGAATGGCAGTGCTGACCAAAAATCTGAGTTCTTGGCCAGCCTAGCTGCAACCCCTTCCTCTCAACCTCAGGATATGGAACAAACTACGGCTGCCCACAAAGCTCAGGATACAGCAGGCCACTCCAAGAAGCCCCTTGTATTCACTATAGAATGTACTGGCATCTCATCAGGGACTCCTTATAAGGCAGGCACCCAGTGGAGTCACCAGACTGGTGCGGCTGGTGTGGGCTGCATTGGGGATGCGCTCCGTATGGGGTGATGTGCCGGAGGAGTTTGACTGTCCTTTGGCAGGCCCCGGGCGTCAGCACCCCCATTCAGGCCTGCTCCAAGGCGGAGCTGCAGCCAGAAGCTGCCACTTGTCTGAGGAGCTGGCCTGAACGGCCATCTGAGATGCACTGCGCAGAAACACACTGAGCATGACGAACAGCTTCAGAGGAGACTTCCTTAGAGCAGAGAAAGTCCGCGCCTCTGCACAGCCATTCGGCCTCACTCAGGAGGCGGAGCGGCAGCCGAATGGCTTCAGAAAGAGTACTGCACAGGCACCAACTCTGACGCCTGCACAGTCTCCCCCGAAGCCAAAAGGCTTCAGAAAAGTACTGCGCAGGTGTCAGAGATGGTGCCTGCGCAGTACTCTTTCTGAAGCCAGTTGGCTTCAGAAACAACTGCGCAGGCGCCAACTTTGGTGACTCTGCAATCCAGGTGGGGGGGGCGCGCATCCCAGGGATGACGCACAGACTTCCACACCAGGTGATGTGCAGAGTCATGTCACCACTGTAGGCACCACAGCTGTTCCTTGTTCAGTGTGATCTGAGGGGTGTCTCCTCAGGAGCAAGTCTTCCCCTTGTGTCAATTACTTAGCATGCTCTGGAGCAGTTAGGGCAGCCCAGGCTTCCTGACTCTCTGGATTCAGCATAACTTTCTGCTCTGGATACAGAATAGTTAGGAGGGTGCAGTTAGGTCAGAGCAGGCTGAATTTGCTCTGGATTGCAGCCATATCTAAGAACATTTCTGAATTGAAAATTAAATTTATTTCATCATATGATACACTTACAGTGGAATCCTAAGCATGTCTACACAGAAGTAAGTCAATAGTACTTGCTCCGAGGAAAGTGTGGTTAGGATTCCAGCCACAGAGAGAGACTTTATTAGAAACTTTATATAGAAACTTTATTTAATTAATAATCTGATAACTTAAGTTGTAATACACAGCTGCTTATTAAACCCTGTTTAAGCATGAGGGTTTATGCCTCAAGATATAAGCATCTCCACACAACACGTGACTTTTTAATAGCCCCAACCCAGCAATACTGAATCAGTGTGCTGCACTGGTATTCCATGAATGATCTGCAAGTGCACTATGGGAAATTTGGGGGAAATTTTGGGAATGGGAACACCCTCCACTAGCAATCCAGTGTGCCTTGCCAATTATCCCAAAACTGATAGTGTGTTTGACAATTTTAGTGCCTTTTCTCAATATTCTAAGAGATGAAAACGGTTGTGGACAGCTTTAAGATGGCTTGGATACCTCACTCTGCTTGTGAGGGTGTAAGTAAAGTTTAAAAAAATGTTTGCTCTATGCTAAACAAAGAAAAAAATTAATATATCAGATATTTTATCTTAGCTTATATACAGCTTTAAATTTCTTTCAAACCATTACTTGCCAATATCCCTCCTGCTGCTGCCAAGAAGGTAAGATTTTATCTTCATACATCTATTCTGTTTCTGCCTATGTGTGTGTATGTGTAGATACCCGGACCATATTTTTCCATCTCTTTTCAATTTCTGTGTGATTTAAAGTAATCTATATTTCTTTGATGTAGTCACAAATCCAAGCCAGTCACATTTTTCCTTTGAAGTTTTGCTTTATGTGGGTGTTTATCAGACAGCTATTCTGATATGGCAACTGTAATGGTTGTTTTCTGTAAGTGCATCTTAAACTTTGTAATGGCGGAAAACTATGTTTCTTACCCTTTAACGTTGCCCTGCTTAACACATCAAAGCTGCATTCCAAGTTCCCTTGGCCAGGAGAGAATAAAAAGCAGTCTATAGAAATAAAGTGACCTATACAGTGGCTCGCAAATGATTTCACACCCAACGTGCTTTGGCGGTTACATTCCATGATATATAGTGGCATAGCCAAAAGGGCAAAGAGATAGCAATTCACCAGGCAACAAACAAGCTGAGCTTGACACTAGTGGCCAAAATTGTGAAAACCTCAGTAGGTGCAAATAATGCCATCATGTTATATATGATTGGAAAGATCATTTAATGCTGAACGTAATGAAACAAACCACACTTTAATTTCTGTATTCTATCAAACGTTATGGCTAATTGGGCTAAATGGCTAATATGGCTAATTAAGCAGATAGGGATAAGGTAGATATTTTCCTAATTTTCACTTTTTTAAATGTCCAAGCAGAATATCACTTCTGGTTGTGACATCTCTTCCAGGACATCATTTTCAGATTGGCACTGGCTACACGATCATTATCGATGTCATTGATGATATATCAAGGAGCAGTAACTGAACAACGTTTGGGACTGACCTTGCTGACCAATGAGCAGGCTGACCCAAAACCCAATTAACACCAGATATTTGTCACTTATGTCGTGACAAGTAAAAACTTCCTGGATTGGAAAGTGGCAGATGGGATGAAACCAGAAGTGTGAAGGAGAAGAGAGTGATGGACTGAATGCCAGAAGGCATTGTAGACTCCAGTGATCTAACTACGGTTGCCATAATTCTCTTCCACAAAACCAGAACTGGACCCCCTGTCACACTTGCCAGTTTGTGAATGCAGTTCCCCAAACCGGGACAGTCCTGGTTTTCTAGGACATATGGCAACCCTGGATCTAACCCACCACTCTACATTCCTTTACACTCCTTTCAGTTCATCCCTTTGTTGTGTATCCAGTCCAAGGAAGGCCAGAATAAGAAGGTATGGGGCAGATGGGAGCTGGGAGTGGATGGGATCAACAGTGGAAGCACATGCCAAATGCTGACTCTTCTGGAGCCTTATGATGATGGTGAGGGAGTTGAATTGAAAATAGAAAATACAGGTCCAACTAACTGACTGACTGACTGACTGACTGAATGAATAAATGAATGAATAAATAAATAACAGATCACCTCAGATTTCTGCCAGTGATACCGCAGGTGCAGGTCCAAGGTGACGCACGACAGCTGCTGGGGCATACCTTGGGACAATCCAAAATTCCCCCATGGCATGCAGCATAACCTGTGACAGTGCTCCAGCATTGCCACATAGGCATTTAGTTTGGATTAAGTTGTTGCTTTATTTACATTTTCTGGTAGGATACAGGTGGAGGAAAGCAGCATGCCCAGGTAGATCCCCATCTCAGCAATTTGGAGCAAGGACACAGTGGGCATAACCCATCGTCCCTATGCTGCTTCTTTAATATCCATTTTGCCTTTCCAAAGTTCTTTTGAAAAGTCAGCTGTAGTACTATGATAAAAGATGTAGTTTGGCTCACAGTCCTTCCTGCCCATCATCTGCAATGCTGGAATAAAAATACTTGTGGAAAGGGGGCATTTTTGGATGGATGAAGGCAGACCAGAAGGCAGATTGGGTCTGGGATGGTGCTAGTTATAGGTGGTGGTAGTGCACTAAATCCTAACTCCAATTACTGGGCCAAGCAGTCGTACAAAGCTGCTTGGATACATGCCAGCAAAATTACCGATAGTGACACAGATCTGAGTATCCCCATAGAGTAACCTGGGGCTTGATACACAGTAAAAGGAAAAAATATCGCTTACCCTAAGGTGATGTTGAGTCTGCTCCCAACCTCTGCTGGATACAACACAGGTCACTGTGGCCCAGCTGTTCCAGCCCAAGTCAGGGTTGTACCCTAAATATACTACAGGGAGCTCCTGTTTTCACAAATCCTGTATTTGCAGATTTGCTTATCCGTTCTGGAGGGCTTCCCCAGGCTTCCTGATGCCTTATAAGGCATTAAAAAATCACTTCTAGTTTTAGAGAACATTTATAGTAAAATTAGTCATTCAGTGCAATCCTAAGCATGTCTACTTAGAAGTAAGTCCCATTGTGTTCAATAGTACTTACTCCCAAGAAAGTGTGGTTAGGATTGCAGCCATTGTTTTTTTAATTGTCATGCTCAGTCTGAGTTCAGCAGAGCCTGCAGACATCTACAGCCACTGGGCTAAGAGAACCCTCTGGAGAAGAAAGGAGCAGAGCTCCCCTTGGCTCCCATAAGTAGAGCTCTTGGCTCTCTCATCCATAACCCAGTTTCATATAACCATAGTACGGAACCCCCATGGATATTGGGGCATGCCTGTATAAAATGCCAAACTTTCTTATCATGACATTTTGCTAGGAATACTTGGACATAGAGTACACATTTCCTTTAAAGTAAACAAAATCCTTAGAAATTGCTTTATTTTTAGTATTAGTTTCCATAAATTTATGCTATTTAATTAAGAATGTGCATTTTTTTAATTCCTACACAGGAAGCCATCCAAGCATCTAATTTTAGCATCATCTGATTTTTCTGTGGTTGCCATTCCAAACACCTGGGGCCAGTCATATGAGTAAGTTACGACGGATTGTATTAAAATGAGTAATAATGAAGCTCAAGCAATGGTTTTCCAAATGGGACTTAACACTATATTTAGATCTCAGTTTTCTCCCTTTCCTCTTGTGGCTAATATGCTATCTAGCATGATTGCATCCTATTAAACACTGCTGCAGTGAATGGATGTACAGGATAATATGGAAAATTGTTTCTTGTGTATGTGTGTGTGTGTGTGTGGGGTGGGTGGGTGTGAAACAAAGGATTTTACTTTGGATAAGAGGGATAAGCACATGCTGAGCAGGCCTTAAAAACTGTGGAAACATTTTGTGAAGTCCCAAGTTCACAGCCAAGGGCTATAGAACCTTAATCTATATATATAAAAGAGAAAAGTCACTGACTGACTGACTGACTGACTGACTGATCACCGCCCTGCCAAAACCGCTGGACCTAGAAGCGTGAAAATTGGGGTGGGTGTTCCTCCGTGATGAAGGGGTGCACTAAGAACCGGTTTTCGGAAATTCCAACCGGAAGGGGGTGAAAAGGGGCGCAACACGTTTTCCTCCCTATACTTTGCATTGAGAATTGCTGACTCAGCAACATTCCGCCCCAACTGCTGGGCCTGAAGCATGGAATTCTGGGAGTTCCTTCTGTCACCTGAACACCCACCAAGAACCATCTGGAGAATTTAACCCTTCAGGGGCTGAAAAGGGGGCAGCGTGTTTCTGCCCTATACTTAACATGGGAGACTGAATAACATCCAGCCAGTTCGGTGCTCAGTGCCTCGTGCACTGGGGGGACATTGTTAGGAGGAAGAGGTTGCACTGGAGAGGATGCTGCGCATGGGGGTATGCTGCGCATGGGGGGAAGTTGCGCATGGGGGAAGTTGTGCGTGGGGGGAAGTTGCGCATGGGGGTATGGTGCGCATGGAGCGAAGTTGCGCATAGGGGATGATGCACATGGGGGGATGATACGCATGGGGAAATGATGCACATGGGGAAATGATGTGCATGGGGGGAAGTTGCACATGGGGAAGTTGCATATGGGGGAAGTTGCGCATGTAGGAAAGTTGCGCATGTAGGAAAGTTGCGCATGGGAGATGATCCTCATGGGGGGAAGTTGCTTATGGGGGGAAGTTGCGCATGGGGGAAGTTGCACATGGGGGGATGATGCGCATGGAGGAAAGTTGCGCACGGGGGAAGTTGCACACGGGGGGAAGTTGCGCACGGGGGGAAGTTGCGCACAGGGGAAGTTGCACACAGGGGGAAGTTGCGCACGGATGGGAGGTTGCACGGGGGGAGATGATGTGCATAGGGGAAGTTGCGCACAGGGGAATGTTGTACTTGGGGTAGGTTGCGCATGGGCTGTTGATGCGCAGTGGGGGATGTTGTATGGGGAAGTTACTCCCGCAACGCGGGTACGCTTTTTGCTAGAAGTCCCAAGTTCACAGCCAAGCTCTATAGAACCTTAATAATACATATAAAATTAATTAGAGACTAGATCTCTCTGGTAGAATAGAAAGCAAAATGTGCATGTGAGTTAGTGGAATGAATGGATCTAAGTACATCTCTATAAAAGTTTTAATCTGTGTGTTAGCGTGTCCAATGCTATACCACATTCAGCCACAAGATGGGGTGAGTAATGTAATCTAATGGAATCTCAACTGTGAGAATGGCCAAGCTAAGAGGCTGGGGGGCAATTAAGGAGTGTCATTGAAGAGAGGTGGCAAAAGGGCAGTTAGATTCTGGCAAAGGGGATGGGTTTTTTTTACTGTTGAATGTTATATTGTACCTCCATAACTGATACCTGTGGGCTGTTACTAGTTTTAATATAAAACTGCATAGAAGATTACAGTAGATTATCCTAGTTCAGGGGCCCTTTACACATGGGCCCAATTATGAGCACTTGGTCAATTAGCTTAAATTGGCACTAGGATTCATCCTTGTTGAACGGTGGGATACACTGATAGAGTGTATGGCACCTATAGAGCAGGGTTTCTCAACCCCAGGCCAGGGACCACTGGAGGTGACAGCTGCTTGACAGGTCTACAAGAGGATCCCTCTAGGTGCCTCTTCCCCTCCTCACAACAGGAGGTCTCTGTCAGAGGATTGCAGCCTCAGAACCCAATTCTGCACCTGTCTACTCAAGTAGTAAGTCCCATAGAACCCTTTGCTAATGACAGCCTGGTTCTGAGAACTGGTACTAATGGGACATAGAACCTCTTGTTAATTTAGGTTATTGGGACATAGAACCTATTGTTAATTAATTTTAATCCCACCACTGACATATGGCATATAGACATGCCAGTCACATGACCACAGAAGCATCCTTGGTGAACCCTGGCTCTTCAGCTTATAAATGGGGATGAGCACTGCAACTGAACCTGAAGTTGACCCACTGAAATGGGCTCACGCCTCACCTCATGGTTCCAACTCATAGTTTGAGAAATATGGGTCTAGACCACAGGTGTTCAAACCCTGGCCTGGCGGCCTCATACACACAGACAAAGAGTGCCAGGAGTGTTTATTCCTTGGGCTGTTGTCATAAACCTAGCAGTTTAAAAACATGGAAATGCAAGTATTGTAGATAGGTAGCACCTCGGTGGGAAGGTACCAATGTTCCATGCGCATGGAGGTTACATGTCCACGGAGGCATCTTCAAACAATGCAGGCTCTATCGCTCCCTAAAGTCTGTCAGAGCAACCTGCAGGGGACGACTTTACCACCTAATATAGTTTTTAAATTAACCACATGAAAGCAATATATATGAGAGTTTATGAGGGTTTTTTTAGGGCTGTAGTGGCTGAGCGGTTATGATGCTGTTCCTGACAACCAGCAGGCCAGGGTTTGAGACCCAGGTGCTAAAGGGTGGAGTGCCCAAGTGTTGCCAACTTAGCAGTCTGAAATCATGCAAATGCAAGTAGATAAACAGGTACCACCTTGGTGGGAAGATCACAGGGTTCTGCGCACCTCCACATATAGTCTAGGGTTGCCATAGTTCCAACTAGTTCTGGGCAGGGGTGGGCCCGGCCTCTCCCAAGATCCGGTTTGCCGGAAGTGGGAGGGGCCAGGCTGGGGTCAGGGGGCGGGGAGGGTCAGGGGGCAGGGCTGGGGAGGGGTGAGGGGCGGGGCAACGTTGGCGCCTGCACAGTGCCTGTAATAAAGCTGGCAGGCCAGCTTCAGTAGAGGCACTGCACTTGCGCCAACGTTGGTGCCTGCGCAGTGCCTGCCTAGAAGTGGGCAGGCCAGCTTCTAAGCAGGTTCTGCGAAAGCGCCGACAACGACGCTTGCGGAGAGCCTGCCAAGAGTGGGCAAGCCCGCTTCTAAGCAGACTCTGCGCAAGCGCTGACAACGACGCTTGCGGAGAGCCTGCCTAGAAGTGGGCAGGCCCGCTTCTAAGCAGGCTCTGCGCAAGCGCTGACAACAACGCTTGCGGAGAGCCTGCCTAGAAGTGGGCAGGCCCGCTTATAAGCAGGTTCTGCGCAAGCACCGACAACGACGCTTGCAGAGAGCCTGCCTAGAAGCGGGCCTGCCCACTTCTAGGCCGGCGCGGTGGGCGCAAAAACATGGCGGACCATACCGGTCCGCTATGTTTTTGTGTTTCCCTGTCACTGGTGGTTCGCCAACGGCAGGGAAACAGGAAGATGAGGTTCGGGGGAGTAGGCCCAAACCGGTAAGTGCCCACCACTGGTTCTGGGGATCCTGGGTCTTTCATAGAGTCCACAATAAGAGTCCACAATGCATCCCACCCTGATGGTGCATTGGGTGCAATCTCTGCCACTGGGACTGTGGGTTTAAGGATCATCCTGATCAGATGAGCCATCATTGGGCACAGTTCATGCCCAACCTGGCTGATCCTTGACACTACCAAGATCTATTGCAGAAACAGGGGTGTAGCTAGAGAAGGGTGAAAGGGGCGCCCTGCCATGGGTACCACCCATAGGGGGAGACTATGGGACGGTAACCTACATCATCATGACATGAAGGAATGGAGCAACCCCATTTTGTTGTCCAAATAACCCTGCACCAGATGAAATTCTGACCAGACACTGTTGGTGAGTTGAGAATAAGGACAAGCAACACAAAAGTTAGTTAAGATTTAAGTGAATCAAAGCCCATTCAGCCCAAAATATTATTAGGGAAATATTAAGATGGTATAACATTTCCAAATAAGGACAGGTAACCAAGCTCATAGTGTGTGTAACTAAGCTCCATTAAACTGAGTGTTCACTATTTCTGAACTGAAACCAATTTGTGCTGGATTTATGATTTGTCCCAATTTGGAACCCAATTTGGACAACGACTGACCAGAGCCCAGTCCATAAATTCAAGGAAACAGTAATAGAAGAAACTGGATAAATTTTATTTTTGCAAATAAAAGTATAAGCAAAGAACTTCATCTCCACACAGTGTAGAAATAGCAGGCATTTTACAAACATATTATTTGATGCAAACCACAAAACCAATATTAACACTTCTAAACAGTACAGATCAAGCCTATTTATACGTGAAAATTCTTTTCAGACCTAGTCACTATTACCAAGAAACACACTATAGGAAATGGTGTGGGGGGAATTGACTTTTCTTACCGGATGCAGCAACGTGCAGCATTCTGAGGAGCTGAAGGGTCTCCTTGTTTGTCCCGAGGTCCTGCTGCTCACTCCTTTCCCCCTTCATACCCTCTCTCTCTTACACCTGTCTCCCTCCCCCTCCCCCTTACACTCACACACAACTCTGTGAGGCTGTTTTTCAGCCCCATCTCTTTCCCCACTAGCCAGTGAGATGAAGGGGACATTGCTGGTCCCTTTTCCTCATTGCTACTTCTAAAATGTCCCCAGTAGGTCAAGAAGCCAGAAGGAAGCCAGAAGGAGTGAGGCGGAGACACATTGGCTGGTGGGGAGTGGGAGATGGCTGTCTCTGTGTGTGAGTGGGGGGGGGGGGGGAAGCAGTAAATGTAAGAGAAGGGCGAGGGAAGGACTGAACAGCAGCACCTTGGGACAAACAAGGAGACCCTCCATGATCCCTTTGGCTTCTTTGATTGCTGAACCACTTCATCCAGTAAGAAAAGTCCCCCCACCCCCGCGCCCGCCCCATACCTACATACCTACCTACATACATACTGCCTGGTTAAAAATATTTTTAGCAATTCAACTATTCATGTTGACTCAGATCTATGGATAAATAAAAAACCGATAACTAGTTTCCACCTGTATAAGGTTTCTCTCCCAAGTGGATTGTTTGATGGTGAAATGGACAAGCACTGACTGAATTCCCTTCCCCACTTCCAGCCCTTACAGAACTTCTTCCACACGTGGATTCAATGGTGGTGCTTAAGTAAACCACAATGAGTAAGGGACTTTTCACACTCCTGGCACTTGAGAGATTTATCATGTGTGGGTAATCTGGTGGAGCTTAAGGTTAGCACTATAATTAAATCCAATTCCACACTCCTAGCATTTATAGGGTTTCTCCCCTGTGTGGGTTTTCCGGTGGTTCTTAAGACTCCCTCTATTAGTGAAGGTCATTCCACACTCCTGGCATTTATAGGGTTTCTCCCCTGTGTGGGTTCTCTGGTGCCTCTTAAGAATCCCACTCAGAGAGAAGGTCATTCCACACTCCTGGCATTTATAGGGTTTCTCCCCTGTGTGGGTTCTCTGCTGGCTCTTAAGTCTCCGAGCGAAGGTCATTCCACATTCCTGGCATTTATAGGGTTTCTCCCCTGTGTGGGATCTCTGGTGCCTCTTAAGAATCCCACTCCGAGAGAAGGTCATTCCACACTCCTGGCATTTATAGGGTTTCTCTCCTGTGTGGGTTCTCTGGTGGCTCTTAAGAATCCCACTCAGAGAGAAGGTCATTCCACACTCCTGGCATTTATAGGGTTTCTCCCCTGTGTGGGTTCCCTGGTGGCTCTTAAGACTCCGAGTGAAGGTCATTCCACACTCCTGGCATTTATAGGGTTTCTCCCCTGTGTGGGTTCTCTGGTGGCTCTTAAGACCTCCACTGTGAGTGAAGGTCATTCCACACTCCTGGCAATTATAGGGTTTCTCCCCTGTGTGGGTCCTCTGGTGCCTCTTAAGGTGACCACTCTGAGTGAAGGTCATTCCACACTCTAGGCATTTATAGGGTTTCTGCCCTGTGTGGGTTCTCTGGTGGCTCTTAAGGTGACCACTCTGAGTGAAGGTCATTCCACACTCCAGGCATTTATAGGGTTTCTCCCCTGTGTGGGTTCTCTGGTGGCTCTTAAGGTGATCACTCCAAGTGAAGGTCATTCCACACTCCTGGCATTTATAGGGTTTCTCCCCTGTGTGGGTTCTCTGATAGTTCTTAAGACTCCCACTCTGAGTGAAAGTCATTCCACACTCCTGGCATTTAAAGGGTTTCTCCCCTGTGAGGATTCTCTGGTGGCACATAAGGCCACCACTGACACTGAAGACCTTTCTACACTCCTGGCACTTATTAGATTTTTCTCTTGCATGGGTTTGGAGGTGATTGACAAGATGGCTAATTAGAGTGAAGGTCTTTCCACACTTCTGGCTCTGAGAAGATTTCTCCCCAACGTGGATTCTGTGATGGGGTCTAATTTTGTTCCTGGTACTGAAGGTTTTTACACATTCCAGGTACTTATAGGATTTCTCTGCTTTGTGGATTTTCTGGTGGGTCTGAAGTGTGGCACGTCTCACCACTCTGTTGGTTCTTTGCAGTGAAAACTGAGTCTGCTCCCAATTTCTACGAACCTGGTCCCAATTGGATGCTGTTGAAATAAAAAAGAAATGCTGTAAGGCACCTAAGGAAGAAACTGCAGCTAATTGGGGGCTGTGATTTCAATACTCCAGGTGCCCCTGAATCAGGAGGGAGCGTGGCTTCTAAGGGGGATCTGTGAAATGTGGCTTGGCCCTCTTGATGGCCCTCACCCTCACCACTAGGAGAAAGATCTAGAGCAGGCAGCATGTACTTGAAAATGGTCAGTTTACATTCATCCATATCACCAGATCTCTGTTAGGTTAGTCTGCAGATATTGGTTCACTTTCCCCCCCTAGGAACAGATGTCAGAGGAGGGAGGAAACCAAGGTCTGATTGGGCTCCAGGTATTGGCCATGGATTGAGGGGTGCTGCAGAGGTTCTACTTCAGACTTGGTTCTGCATGACTGGTTGGGATCAGTTCTCATTATCCTTTGTTTGGGCACACAGAGTCCATTTCCCAATGCCCAAAGGTGTCCATTTCCAGACACCTTCTGCTCTGGGGTGTCCATTTGGAGGCTGGATGGTGGGTGTGCTCTCCTCTGATGCCCTGGAGCCCCCTTGGGACCTGCTCTGACAGAGCAACAGGTCAGGGACAGCTCTGGAGGGCTACTGTCTTTTGCTGCCTGCAGAGTGAGCACTCATGTCACACTTAGATCTGGGCTGGCCAGAAGGGGAAGATATGGAGCCATAAGGCTTAGCAGCAGCTGTGACCACGTCATGCAGCCTGACCAACTCCCCTTATCAATATCCATTGAAAAAGAGGTTCTTTTTCAGGGCTTAGCTCCATTAAGGACCAAAAATTCCTCCTTACCTACAAAGATCACGTTTTCACTATTCTCTATCATGATGGCCTCATACAGGCACCTCTGGCTTGGGCGCAGCAGTGCCCACTCTTCACTGCTGAAATGCAGCGCTATCTCTGCAAATGAAATTGGGGTCTGAAAGAAAGAAGAGAAATACTCTCTTAGGAAGTCAGTCGAGGTCAAGCCTGAAGGCAAAAGAAAGAAGTGAGGAAAATCAGTGCGCTTCCTGCCTGTGAGAAAGAGGTGGGCAATGTCACCCTTAAACAACATAGGGAGGCTCTGACCCTAACATACACCCAGAAGGGTGTACTAAGGAAAACTGATAGATGAAAACGAGAAGGAAGAGGAACTCCTCTGAAGGAAGACAGAGCAGAGAGGGGGAAATTCGGGGGAAGGAGGTAGATTTGCTGGGCTTTTCAGAGGAACCCTAGAGAAGGAGAGAGAAGGAACCCTAGAGAAGGAGAGAAAGATGGTGGGATACAAGGAAAGAAGGAGAACGGGCTTGGTAGGAGGGAATCCACTATAGCAGAGATGTAGAAACGTTTTGGCAGGAGAGCCACATTAACTCTCTGAGACTGTGTTGGGGGCTGGAAAAATGATTTATATTTCAAGTTTGAATAAATTTACATAGAAGATTGTATTCGACACATATCTGAAGGATTACAAGACTTGACTATGGACTGGTTGGAATGTCTTGCCATGGGCCACATTGAGGCTCACTGTGAGCTACATCTGGCCCTTACCCAGGGTTTGGACACCCCTGCACTATAGTCCTAACAGTCCAGACTGCAGCTGGGAATGTTACTGGAGAGAAGCCCAACTGACCCCTGAATATGTCCCTTACTTGGCCTGGATGAAGAGCAGCCATATCTGTCTTGGCACAAGGTTTGGTTTCTTCAATCTGATTCTCTGTCAGGGAAGAAAGGAGACTGCATGAGGTTTTGAACCTTTCCATACTTGCTTCATAGACACCCTCAAATTCCTGTCTGCTCATTTTGGGGATGGTTGCAGAGGACATGGGCACAGGCAGGAAGGAAAGGTAGAGGTTACCTTTACCAAAAAGCTTTGGGAAGAGTACAGGCATCCCCCACTTACTGTACAGGTAGAGACCAGAACAGTGACCAAAAGTGAACACTGATGAAAAGTGGAAGTCATATTTTTAATGCAAAATTTTGCCAACCAAAAAAGACATAAATATCACTTGCAAAAGCCTAAACAACTCATATTGATTAACACTGAGACAAAATTCATCAGAAATTATTCTAAAATAAAGGCATTTGTGACCCGCCCCCCCCCCCCCACAAAAAACCTGATGAATTAGCCAGACTCCCTGCTGAAACCAGAGTGACAAAAGAGTGAAGCAACCAAAAATGGGTGGCAGAAAGTAGGGGACACCTGTAGTTCCTCTCCACACTAATGCTGCTTCTGTCTCCCTCTCCCTGCATGTTCAAGAACCTGCCACTTCCATGCCTGGTGGGCCTTCTTGGCACTCCTTCCAGGACTTCCCTCTCTCTCTGGGCTCAGATCTTCCCACTCTCTCAGAGCCTCTTAGGAAATGCAATCCCAAGACCCATTGCACTTAATTAGATGGGTTTTTTCCAGTGATAGTGAAAGCAAAACATACACCTCCTTTTATGGTCTCCTTTGCACAGGTCCTGCTCTTCACACAGAGTGCTAGATTTTGCAGCTGAAGACTGCAGAGGGAAAAGTGCAACCTTCACTCAGCTCTCCTCCCTCTTCTGCTGCTTTCCTAGGGTGGCAACAGTTAAAACAAAAGGAAGAACAACCCATCAGAAGCCTAGTTTGCATTAACCCTCACAAGCATTTAAGAAGAGGTTTAGAGCACAATCCTAACCATGTCTACTCCAAAGTAAGCCCCACTGTGTTCAGTGGGTCTTACTCCCAGGAAAATGTCTTTAGGATTGCAGCCCTAGATTAACAAAAATCCTGGAAAGAAACATAGAACAAGGTTAAAATTCTCTTCTAACACAAAACACCCTGAAACCTGCAGTCATTCAATCAATTGATTGATCCTCTTCCTTCTCAATAATCAATCAATCAGTCAATCAGTGGTCCAGTCCAGGAGCTGCAAGTCAAATTGCTGGGAGAAGAACATTATTTGGACTGGGGTTTGCCCATTCCCCCTCAAGAGACATAAACACAGTTCTTATTTTATCATCTTCATGTTTTTATTGTTTTTATCTAACAGTGGCCCGTAAGTCGCTACTCATCCATATGTTATTACACTTGATACGTAGGATATATGGATGGATAGGGACTTACGGGCGAACCTGTACTTTTAAATTGTATGTTATTGTCTGCTATATGTTTTAATTGCTGTAAGCTGCCTTGAGTTCCCTTTTGAGAAAGAAGGCGGGATATAAATCAATAAATAATAATATTTATTATTATCTATCAAACAAACCACTCTTAAAACCTTTATGTGCATGTATATTGGTTTCATTTGCTTAATTTAAACACTATATTGCTTATTATTCAATTTAAAGAGTACATCAAATTTATTACATATAATTTATTTATATGTGTTTGATTATTATAATTTATTACATAAACAGTGCGAAACTAAGCATGTCTGCTCTGAAGTATGTCCCTTTGTGTTCAATAGTATTTACAATCAGGAAAGTGTGCTTAGGATAGCAACCATAATTTATTTTAAATTACAAAGCTACATGGTGCCCACTTACAAGGAAAAGGAGGGCACTGAATTTTTTCAGGATTCAAGGCTAAAATCCAGGACATGTCCTGGGGGCAGGAGGAATGGGGCACATGGGCACCCTGTGGAGGAAGAAAATCCCTCAATGAAGGGACTCCTGTCACCACTTTCACCCTTTAGTCCCCCTTGCTGGAGAAAGTAGGTGGGGGGAGTCAAGAGGCAGTGGAGTTCTGAGGGGAGTCCAGGCTCTATATTCCCTACAGGCAAGCAACAAAAATGGACGGCCTTCAATTAGGTGGAAAACACACCTTGGTGCAAAGCTGGGGATGGACCAAGGCGGTTGGATGGACCATTCATCCCCCAACTGTCGGCACCCCAACTGCCTCTTCTAACTGGTCCAACTGCCATTCTAACTGACACAGGTACCGTTCTTAACCACACCAGTCCAAACCAGGGTGACCAGATGCCTTCTTTTTCCAGGACATGTCCTCTTTTTTAGCCTTGTGTGAAGAAAATCTTGTCCTCATTTTCCTTGTACGAAGGCAGCATATCTATATATATAAAAGAGAAAAGTCACTCACTGACTCACTGACTGACTGACTCACTCAGTGACTCATCACCGCCCTGCCAAAACCGCTGGGCCTAGAAGTGTGAAATTTGAGGTGGGTGTTCCTTCCATGAGGGAGGGGTGCACTAAGAATTGGTTTTCGGAAATTCCAACCGGAAGGGGGTGAAAAGGGGAGCAACGCGTTTTCCTCCCTATACTTTGCATTGAAAATTGCTGTCTCAGCAACATTCCGCCCCAACTGCTGGGCCTGAAGCATGGAATTCTGGGAGTTCCTTCTGTCACCTGAACACCCACTAAGAACCCATGTGGAGAAACTTAACCCTTCAGGGGCTGAAAAGGGGGCAACATGTTTCTGCCCTATACTTAACATGGGAGACTGAATAACATCCACCCAAAGGCACCAAACAAAACACCCCCACCCTCCAATTCACTGCCCCACACACTGCCAAAGGCCTGGTTCCTCAGGCCCACTTTGTGGAAATCTTCCAAGTGACTGCCCCATAACCTCAGGCCCCATTTCTAAACGTGTGCAACACCCCCAACCTTTCAAGTGACTGCTCCATAACCACTGACCCCATTTCTGGACGTGTGTAACACCCCCACCCTTCCATGTCATTGCCCCATAAACTCAGGCTCCATTTCTGGACATGTCCAATATCCCCAAATTCCATATCACTGCCCCATAAAGTCAGGCCTCATTTCTGGATGTGTGCAACATCCCCAAATCACTGTCCCATAACCTCAGGCCCCATTTCTGGACGTGTACAACACCCCACACTTTCAGCTCTCTGCCCCATAACCACTGGCCCCATTTTTGGATGTGTGCAACACCCCACACTTTCAATTCTCTGCTCCATAACCTCTGGCCCCATTTTTGGATGCGTGGAACACCCCACACTTTCAGCTCTCTGCCCCATAACTACTGGCCCCATTTCTGGATGTGTGCAACACCCACACTTTCAACTCTCTGCCCCATAACTACTGGCTCCATTTCTGGATGTGTGCAACACCCCACACTTTCAGCTCTCTGCCCCATAACTACTGGCCCCATTTCTGGATGTGTGCAACACCTCACACTTTCAGCTCTCTGCCCCATAACCTCTGGCCCCATTTTTGGATGTGTGCAACACCCCACACTTTCAACTCTCTGCCCCATACCCACCGGCCCCATTTCTGGACGTGTGCAACATCCCACCCTTCAAACTCACTGCCTTTCTATGACATAAACATAACATATGGATTTCTGAAATTATGTTACATTTAGAGCATAATCCTAATCATCGCTGCTCAAAAGTAAGCCCCATTTTATTCAGTGTGTCTTACTCCTAGGAATGTCTTTAGGTTGACAACCATAATTAACAAATATTTACCTAAAGAGATTTACATAAAATTAACATTTTACTTTACATATTTACATATGTACTTTATATATTTACTTTACTACTTTCGTATTTTTCACTTATAAACACCAACTTTACACATATTCTTTCAGTTTTGCTCCCACAATGGCCATCCCCCCATGCACATCAACCCCCCCATGTACAACATTCCCCATGCTCCTCAACCCCATGCGCATCATTCCCACTATGCATATCATCCCCCCTATGCACATCATCCCCCTATGCGCATCAACCCCCATGCACATCAGTCCCCCATGCGCATCAGTCCGCATATGCAACATCCCCCATATGCAATATCCCCCATGCGCAACATCCCCCATGTGTATCATCCCCCCATTTGCATCAACCCCCCATGCAGGGTAATTTTACTCCCGCAACGCGGGTACACTTTTTGCTAGTAATTAATAAATTATGGCTGCAATCCTGAAGTGCACTTAGGCTAGCCTATTTATCAGCTTTTATGTGAGGCTGGTAATTGCCTTAACTGAGGTGAAACGGACAGAACCGTGATACCAACTGATCACTCACAGATGAGATGTTCTGAATGGTTAATAGAAGTCTCTCGTTCCTGAGGTAATTTAACCTCAGAATCTGAGTTGTCTCAGTGAGGGTCAGAATTACTTCAGAGAAGGTAGCGAGTTGAGATCTCTCGTTCCTGGAGTAATTTTACCTCAGAATCTGAGTTATCTCAGTTCGAGTCAGAATTACATCAGTGAAGGCAGCGAGTTGAGATCTCGCTGTAGCTGTACATTTTTTTACACGCTCTCACTGGTGATTTGTGGAAATTGACTGGACTGGACTGATGACTATACTCTTATGTCGTGATTTTAAACTGACTGCCGTGTGAAATACATATGTAATACATTTGTTTGTGACAGAATCTCATGTCGCCTCATTTTTTCCTCCTACAGACACACACACCAACACACACACACACTGCCACGGCCATTAGAAGTTCTGACAGACTTCTTCACCATAGTTCTGCTGTAGTGCACTCTGACACTATCTACCACAGGGTTGGCCCAATTCCAAGACGGCCAGCCCAGTTACACCAGAAAGGGTTGGATCAGCGTAGGTCAACTTAGGCTGGCCCAAAACAGACTTGGGCTGGCCTTGCTGTGTCAGCCTAGGCAGTTCAGGAGAGGTGTGTTGAGGTAATGTTCAGCATGGCCTAGAACTGTGCAGTTAGGCTGTATCCAGAGCATGTTTCCAGGGCAGAAATGCCCACTCACGAATCCTCAGAGTTAAGCCACCTAACAGGAATAAATCTGGAGCAGGAATAAAACTGAGGAGACCCATAGGGGTCCATGATAAGCTGGAGTAAAATTGGAAATGATGGCAAAAACCACTGCCTCTCAATCAGCCCACCTCAGGCTTTGGCACAACTACACCAGTCCAGTGAGCATGCTACTCTTGTGCTGCTGCCTCTTCAGCAGCAGTTAGGCCAGCCAGAGGTCTTCAAGCCTTGTGGATTTGGTCTAACTGTCACTTCAGGATATGACCGACTTAGGCCAGCTTAGCTGGGCTAATTTTCTGGCCTAATGACAGGATTGCATTGCCCATGTAAAAAATTACAGTATATGTAATGGTTTTAAATTTAACAATAAGTAATATAGTGTTTAGGGGGCTGCAGTGGCTTAGTGGTTAAAGGTGTTGTGCCTGTCAATCAGAAGATTGACTGTCACAAGTCAGCGGTTTGTGATCTGAGTGCTGCAAGATGGAGTGAGCTCCCCTCCCTTGACCAGCTCCTGCCAACCTAGGAGTTTAAAAACATGGAAATGCAAGAATTGTGGATTGGTACCACCTCGGTGGGAAGGTACCAACATTCCATGCGCATGGAATGGTCACCTAGAGTGACCAATGGTCTATGGTCACCTAGAGTTGGTCTCGATTAGTGGAGCAACCTGCAGGGGACCCCTTTACCACCTAATATAGTTTTTAAATTAACCACATGAAAGCAATATATATGAGAGTTTATGAGGGTTTTTAGGGCTGTAGTGGCTGAGCGGTTCTGACGCTGTTCCTGACAACGAGCAGGCCAGGGTTTGAGACCCAGGTGCTACAAGATGGAGCGCCCAAGTCTTGCCAACTTAGCAGTCTGAAATCATGCAAATGCAAGTAGATAAACAGGTACCACCTTGGTGGGAAGGCGTTCTGTGCACCTCAGCATATATTCTAGGGTTGCCATAGTTCTCTTCCATGAAATTGGGACAAGACCCTCTGTTCCATTTGCCAGTATGTAAACACAGTCCCCCAAAATCAGGATTTTTCCTATTTTTCTGAACAGTGGTGGGCTTCAGGGGGTTTTTGCAGGTTCTACAGAATGCTTTGCTAATGAGCACCTGGTTCTGAGAACTGGTTACTAATGGGACATAGAACCTGTTGTTAATTTAGGTTATTAGGACATGGAACCTAATTTATTTGAATCCCACCACTGGTCCCATTGTAGTCTGTAGAACTTACTCCCAGGAAAGCACAGATAAGATTGAAGCCTCAGAGTCCAATCCAATGCCTGTCTGCTCAGAAATAAGTCCTGTTATAGTCAATAAGGCTTTCTCTCCAATAATTATGACTAGTTACTCTGGATTGTAGGGATAAACGTCCTTGGGATTTAATTCTAGATGAAATGGGGCCAATCAAAGAGTGTTGAGTGTTATAAAAATTTTCACTCCTGCTCACAATTCACATGTCATTCCTTTAGATCTGGAATAACTTTATAATATGGGGTTAAAGATGGTATCAGTGACTGGCTGATGGCTCATAGACTTCAGAGCACCCAGCTGGCTGGCCAGACTGTGTTCCCCATCTCTGGGATTCAGAAACCTAACACAAGCTGAATCCTATCCAATTTTTCAGCACTTATGCAACGGGGTTAATGGGATAAGTGGTGAGGCAGACAAGCATTAAAAGCTGTGGGGCCAATGCAAAAGAATTTTGCAGGCCTCTTTACTCCTATCAACGTCACTGGTTTCTGCTGTCCCTTGGATCTCATCCTTGTTTCACCTAAATTGAACATCAGATTCAGATAGCATGGAATGACAGTAGGGGTTTAAAAGGGGCATAAAGAAAATTAGTGTTGGAATCTACTGTATACATACATTATTTATAATAATAATAATTTATTTACAATCCAAGATCAAACAAAAAATTATTTGCAAAAGTCTTCCATCAAAAACTAAGATGTGTATGCTTTTTGTTTTGATTCCTTTTGTATGAATAACCTCAATCATGCTTGAAATACAGCTGATATTTAAATGTGCAGAAGATGCTCTTTTTTCTTCAGTGCTTTAAGAAGCCCTGAGGAGAGAAGCAAATTAATCAGAAATAGAGGATGATGATAATAGGGAACAAGGGACTGCCTCTCCAGTCCTGTGTGCAGAAACAATTAATGTGCACAGAATGCCTATTAATTGGAGCAGATTTTTATTGCTACAGGAGCACAGCTATAGACACCAGCCTGACTTCTGTGCCAAGCTGGTACTGTTATTGTACAGAGTAATGAAAGCGGCATAATAGTAGATAAGAGATCAATTTAACAGCATGGGAGAGGAGGAGTTCCACTCACCTATTTGCACTCATCAATCCCACAATTTAAAAAGGAAGGCAGAAAAACAACAACAGCTTGTTCACTTTCGAAGGACTGCAGATTCACAGCACTGTGGAATTCCTGTTTCAGATTTTGGAGCATAAATATATTCACTCCGATGATCTTAAATTCATTGATTTGATCTATAAGGAAGACAAAAGATCTCATCCTATCTGGGAGAGCAGGAGGTCTGGTCCAGGGCAGGGGTCCTAAACCCCCGTCCACAGCCCAGTTATGGTCCTCAGTACCTTAAGGGGCTGATCCCTGTTGGAATGGGAGGCTGGAAGGATGCTGCCTCAAGCCAGGTGAGCCCCAAACCTCTACAGCTAGAGGTGGCTGTGCTCGGGGAGGCAGGGAAGGGCTCGCTCCGGATAGTGGAATGAGAGCTTCCCACCAGAGCACTCTGCCTCCAGCCGGGGAGATCTGTGCTCTGTCTGGAGACATTGCCCCTCTGGGTCACCAGAAGGAGAGCTTCCCTGGTCAGAGCACTCCACCACCAGCCTAGGAGGTGTGTGCCTCTCCTGGCTGTAGACGGCTGGGCTCAAGTCAGAGAGCTTTCCCTTCAGGTCACCAGGCTCTCTGGCTTCCCAGCGGTCATGGGTTGCATGACCTTTCTGTGTCTGGCAGGGGCATGCTTCTGCAAGGAACAGGGCAGCTGACAGGGGAAACTACACCATATTCTGTGGTGGTAATAGTAAAATCGGACAAACTACAGGAGATAAATATTTTTCAGTTGCTTCTTGGTAGTCTGCTACTTTCTTCTGCAGTAACTCTCTCAGGGTGAGTCCTAGGCCAGCACTACTCATCCGTCTTCTTGTTGTAGGGAGGCGAGCGCATGAAGGGAAGTGAGCGCTGGAGTGGCATGGAAGTGTCTAGTAGCACTTTTGTGACACCCCCAGCTCAGCACAGGACTTATGCTGGCCTAACCGGAGTTTAGGACTGCAGCCTCAATTCCCTCAAGTATCTAGTTCTGCTTCCAGAGCAGGAAAGTTTTTCAAAAGAGACAAAATAATTTTCTGCATGACAAAGGAGTCTGGGAAACTTCTTTAGCTATGTCTCATGATTTTTTAATTTTTTTAAAAAAATTTTGATTGAATTTTCCAGGAGACCACAAAAGGAGTTTGACGGACCATCTAGTTAGGTTCCTCATGAACAATAGTGTGGCAGAGCCTGTTATTTCTCATGGAGAGTTCTTGATCCATGAGTCTGAAATCTTCCAGATTGGGCAATTTGCAGTTTATGACTTTGTGGGTCCTTTGCAACTTGAGGATTCTATTATTCTATAATACGTCATTAAAAAGTGGTTATTCTCCCCAGTCCCACTTTACTTTTGGCGTACATTTTTCCTGATTTAGGATTCTTCTAAACTCCCGGAAGATTCTGCAATAACTCAGCATCCTGCCAGTCTGTTGTGATGTGACATCCTGAACTTCTTTGAATTCTGTGTCATTATGAAAGATATATGACATAGAAGACAAGATAGTTTGTGGATTGTGGGCACAATCATATGCATGCCTATTCAGAAGTAAGGCTGCAGTCCTTAAGACACTTTCTTTGGAGTAAGACCCACTGAACACAATGAGACTTACTTTTGAGTTGACGTGGTCTGCTACTTTCTTCTGCAGTAACTCTCTCAGGGTGAGTCTTAGGCCAGCACTACTCATCAGTCTTCTTGTTGTGCTCTAACCCTACATTCCAAAGTAACTACGGAAGCATGAAAGAGACATTATGTGCACCTGTCGTTACTGCACCACCTAGTGAAAATCTATGGGAAATTCATATTGCAATCCAAGGTAAATTGTTCTTACACCGGAGCAAGTTGCGCCCTGTTGCGCCCAAACCTCTGGATTGTTCCATTGTGATCTGTGGTATTTTCTCCGAGGAAACTGTGTATAGGATTGCAGCCTGTGTTTAGTGCGGGAGGTCTGATAAAACTGACAGAGCTACAAGAGTTCTCTTCAAAGCAAAACTCAAACACAAACACTGGATCCACAGAAAGCCCTAATTACTAATCAGATTCAAATTTTCTCCATCCCCTCCAGCACCGATGGCTTAAACACAGCATCATGTTCTTGTACTTTGTTCTCTGCCATAATTCATTCTCCCCTCAGCTATTACAGTTTATTTGGGAAGGTTTTTATACTGTACAGTACATTGCACATAAGTCAAAACAATTTTCAATTTAATTTGCAGTCCCCATAGGACACTGCAAGCATTTGCTTATTGCACTCTATATAAATGAAGAGATAAAATATATACTGAGGCTATTCGGTTACACTGCTCAGTTGATTTCATAATACTGTTTATAGAGAATTTCTCACTGTACCCATCACTATATATGGATAATGCATTAGATAATGTATTGCAGTGATGGTTTGGACTTGAGCAATTCAAGGGAGAGGTATATAAAATATCATACTGTAAAACTGCTTATCTGATACATTTATTGGAATTTTATTCCATTCTAGCTTATTTTAGTCAGCAGCAAGTGTATTATTTCAATGAGACATAGTACAACATTTTGGAATATTCTCATCCAGTCCCCATAATAAGGGGGCCAAACTTGCTTAAAATATAAGAGCCACATTATACAATAATGTTTATTGGACACATTCTATACAAGAGCCACAATATACAATAAATACAATAAATTTCAGGTGTTTGAGGGCAACAGTATTTAAGAACAGAAGCAAATAATTTTACCATGGACATTAAACTTAGGTTTTAATCCAGTGGACGAAGGACTCTCATTTTATACATAAAGGATGTATTATAAAGGACTCTCATTTTATACATAGTAAAAAATTACAAAGCTTGTAATTCCCTTTTATATTAATTGTGATGCAAAAAGGAGCTTGACCAACCAATTTCTGTGAGTCACACATTCTATGCCAATGAACTACATGTGGCTCGCGAGCTGTGGCATGTGGCCACCCCTGTTCTCTAAAATGAATGGGAAGGGAAAACCTATTCTCGCAGCATATCCAGGGTGAATGACCACACTGATTGGGGAGATCTATGCCTACTTGCTGGAATGAGTCAATACGACACCAGCTCCGCTCCAGATTCCACATTACAGAATGGAAATTTTAGGGAAAAATAGGGAAAAATAGATACTGCCACATTGTTTCGTACCACCTCTTAATAGGCACCACACAGATCCCAATGACAATGTTTACCAGGTGGTAGTGGGAATGAGTGTGGCCGCAATGGATGAGTAAGTAAATCCCTAAGCAGCAATGCAGCAGTGCCTGTGTGGCTTCCACTGCATTCTGCAGGGGAATTTTGGCTGCTGGAGGTCTCAACAACATTATTTATTATATTTTTTATTAGATTTATATCCCGCATTTCTTCCTTAGCAACCAAGGCGACTAAAGGCTCAATCCATAGCAGTTATAGCACTTCTTGTGTCACCACAAGATAGATTTGCATCGACGCAGCTACGGCACCATCTAGTGGAAACCTATGAGAAATCCATATTGCAATCCACAGTAAATTTTACATCCGTCAGAGCAAGACCTGCCACTGTTACTATGGATTGAGCCTTAAGAGAACATTTGTCCCCTTGCTCAGGGGTAAGCTCCAGCGTCAACTCTTTGGAGGTCAGTGATTAGACTAATCCATGTTGATGGGTGCAGGCAGATCAGGCCTGGCAAGAGGGTTCGGATACAGTGTGCATATCCTTGTCCTGCACATAATTGCTCCAGTGGGCATCCTGACAGCCACTGGTGTGCATGGGAAGGCTCCAGCTGGGGTAAAGCACTTTATAGCACTCTTCTGCAAATGTGTGACAAAGACACATGTGTTCCACTGGTGCAGTGTTTCAATCGGATTGGGTCACTCATGAATCTCCTTCCGTGGGTTGAGAAAGCGTGCTTACTTTTTTTCCTATTACACACCACTTTTATTCTTCTAATTGGGAATATTAGTAGAAATTCTAGTCAAGCATTCTCAGACCTTCAAGAAAGCCTGATTTCTAAAACTTTCATTTGTGTACTGCAGATGGCACAAACTTGTTAGACTGCATTTTGCGTATGGAAGATAATTTGGGACATTAAAAAAAATTAGAGCTGCAACTAACATGCCCCAAAGGCATCAAGAAACAGCTCAGGAATGGTTCAGTTGGTACTTTCCATTCCTTATTTAAATGGCTCCTTTCTTTCGGAGAGTTCCAATACCTGTAGGGAATGTGTATCAAGATGACATTGGCTACAAAAGCAGATGCAAGACCAACTGGATTTCCCTCCCCAGGCTAACCAGAGCAGCATGTGGCTTGGTTTCGTTTTGAAGATGTATTTTATGTCCTCATCAGCATTTGCGTTTTGTGTTTGCAAAATCCCTAACCAGCCCTGACAATGAGTTTTGAATTTCTGATAAAAGCAAATCCAAACTCGGTTGTTTTTAGATATGACTTGGAAATGGGGATACCTTGCAGCAGGGAGCTGGCATTGGTGGCCTTTCATTTCCTTCCGGTGTGTATTCCAGATACGATACCAATAATGCTGATATCAAGCACAATGTTTAAATAGGAGCAGTAACATAACCTGACCAATTGCACCCAAGAATAATATCAGTAATGCCACAAAAGCAGTGGTGTCACTGGGGTTTGTGTTACCTGGGGGCGACTTCTGGCGTTTCGCATTCAAATGGCAGGACAACACCCTGGACAGCAGGGTTTGTGTGATCCACTGTCACCTACTCTACTGGCTTTTTGCTAAAACGTTGACAGAATAGAGATATTTCATCATGAGTGTTCGCAGTTAGAAAAGCCCTTTAGTTCAATAGGGGTTGAATAGTGCAGATTTTACCTAGTGAATCAGACCCAAGGTTCCCACATATGCTGACTTGTTAACGCTGTGCCAGTTAACCAGCAGGCTAGGGTTCGAGACCCCGGGTCGGCCCCACAAGACAGGGTGAGCTCCTGTCCTTAGCCCAGCTCTGCGACGCAGCTGGATCCAATCGTATTGGCTCTGCCTTTCCATTGGACTAATTCAGTGGCGTGGAGAGCGGGGATTTGCTGCTTGGGTAACAGCCTATCCTCCATAACAATCCAACCCAGGCTTTCGTGCTTCGCATGCAGCGTATGCAGCACCAAGCACGATACCATAGTCTTTCAAGACTGACGGAAGCCTGCTTTTTACCTAGTGAATCAGACCCAAGGTTCCCACATATGCTGACTTGACCTTTGTGTTGCCCTGTAAGCATTTTCCCAACCTGCAGATTTGCAGAATTTGTTCCCTGAAAGTTGAGCGAGTAGACATATTTAAATTAGAAAATGCTATTGTCAGCCACTTTGCCCTAGGAAAAAATGAATGGGTGGACCACTTCAAAGGAGTAGAGAAATTTGCAAAATAAATATATTGAAGTCCAATGAAACGGTTATTTAAGGTTGCCCAAAGTGGTTAGCATTTAAGTGAGGAATGGGGCAACAGATCAACCATATACCTGATGAAAAGGCAATATGAGCTTGTGAGGGTGGTTTCACACCCAGTGCATATTCAACAGTAAATTGCAGCAAATCCTAATATCCTGAATAGATACTAATCAAAATTATAATCATAACAAATTAAATAGAATACCTAGCATATGTAGCATTAGTGTCTTCTGAGTATGCAGAATGCTTTTCCTGCATTAACTTGATATATCCTTTTAACAACTCTGCAAGGTAAGCAAGTACAGGATGATGATGGTGGTGGAGGAGGTGATGATGATGAATATTTGTATACTGCTTTTTGACAAAATTAGTTCACAAAGAAGTTTACCTAGTAAAATAATAAATGATTTCCAAAAGATTCACAATCTCAAAACACACCGGGTGACACAGGACATGCCAACAATAGCCACTGGAAAGGGCACCATACTGGGTTGAAGACACTGTTGCTCTCCCCTGCTAAATATAAGAAGGCATCAGTTTAATAGGTGCCTCTTTGCCCCATATTGTGGGGAGATAATGGTGCAAGGATGAAGGTTCTGGAATGACCCTCCTTTCATGGCTTACCAGACCATTTCCCAAGTCCTTTTAAACATCACCCAGCTTCAAAACTATGGCTGCAGTCCTAAAGACACTTTCCTGGGAATATAAGACCCATTGAATACAATGGGGCTTACTTTTGAGTAGACATGGTTAGGCTTGTGCTCTTAGTTAAGGAGAAGACCACTCAGGATGCAATCTTAATCCCCAGTTAGGCCAGCATAAGTCCCAGCACTAATTCTGTGCTGGCTGGCTTGGGGTGTCACAAAATAAAGCACTTCTGCGCCACTGCTAGGTGAGGGGTTAGGCCAGGGCACAAGCGTGTGCCAACCTCTGCACACAACAAGAAGCTATGCCAGGTGAATTATGCTGGTCTGTATTGGTTAGGATTGTGCCCTCAGAAAAAAATTGCAAATATTTGCATAATATAATGCTGATTTACATAATATTGTGCATTTGCAAACAGTTTGGTTGTTTGTCTGGGCTTGATTTATGTAACTTGCACTGCATCCATCGTCCGAAATGTTTTTAAATCCATCTTTCCCATATGATCAGCCTCATCGGATGAGCCCTCCCAACGTTTTTCATCCATCCTGACATCTTCAGGCTGTCTTCAGCAGGCTGCCCTGGAATTGACTAGTAAGCAATATTATTCATAGCAAGTGCTGACAGAGCTATGAATGTGCGCAAAAGATACACACCGCTTTGAGTGGCATCAAGGCAGGGGAAGCAATTGGCCTGGGCTGGATGTTTTGACAACACTTGCGATTCTCAGACACCGGCAAAAGCAGGCATCAAAGAAACTCAGACGGAAAATCAATGTAAGCGCATGGCGCAGAGGAGATGCAAGAAGTGACGATTGGGGCAATCAATGAGACACTTATACACAGGCTGGCCATAATTCTCTTCCACAAAACTAAGATAAAACTAAGTTCACAAAACTAAGTTTGACCCCCGGTCAAACTTGCCAGTATGTGAATGCAATCCCCGAAAACAGGCACAATCCTGGTTTTCCAGGATATATGACAACCCTATATATATACAAGTAAAAACCTTGGAGATTCCCATGATAATTCAGCATTTAGAAAAGTCGGGCGGTAGCCAACGCTTCTCTATTATCACTGTTCTTTATTGTTATCCTTTCTTTACCTCTCACAAATTACCAGTAAAGCCCAAAGGTTGGAATGGAGTCAACTCACTGGCCTATGAAGGATGGACAAGAGAAACGATTTCTATAACTAGCATGTAATTGGTCTGTGGAACTCTCTGCCACAGGATGTAGTGAGTTGGATCGCAGTCATCTCTCTGGCCTATGAAGGATGGACAAGAGAAAACATTTCTATAACCAGTGTGCAGTTGGTCTGTGGAACTCCCTGCCACAGGATGTAGTGAGTTGGGTTGGAGTCAGCTCACTGGCCTATGGGACAGTGATGGGCCCGGACTGACCCAACAACTGGCTCGCCGGAAGTGGGCAGGCCAGGCTGGGATCAGGGGGTGGGGCCGAGGTCAGAGGGGCGGGAAGGGTGTCAGGGGCGGGGCCAGGAAGGGCACGCCACCCACCCCAGCGCACTGTGGGTGTGGGTGGCGAGGGGCAGGACGAGGGGAGGGCCCCAACCCTGGTGCACGCGCAGTGCATCTCCTCCAAAGTCCTCCAGAGTGTGTCTCCTCCAGTGCGTCCAGAGTCCAGCTGGAGGAAACGCACCCTTCCTGCGCCAACGTTGGTGCAGGCACAGTGCATCTCCTCAAGCTGGTTGACCAGCATGAGTAGACATGCTTAGGAGTGCACTGTTTATTAACTAATTTGTATTAATGAATTAACAAATAATTGATTGATAATTAAAATAATTATATTGACTAATTTTAATTAGCTAAGTAACTATTAGTAGATTGATGAAACAATTTTACTGGCTAACTAATAATAGATTGATTATTAAAAAAATTTATTAGCTAATTAATAATAAATTTATAATTTTATTTAAAATACATAGATAGATAAAATAGATTTAAAATTTATAATTTTACTAATTGTAAATAGCTAATTAATTAATAATAGATTGATAATTAAAATAATTTTATGGACTAATTGTAATTAGCTAATTAATTAATACTAGATTAAATAATTAAAATAATTTTATTAGTTAATTAATAATAGATTCATAAATTTGTTGAGCAATATTAATTAGTTAATTAATTAATACTAGATTGATAATTAAATTAATTTTATGGACTAATTGTAATTAGTTAATTAATTAATAGTAGATTGATAGTTAAAATAATCTTATGGACTAATTGTAATTAGCTAATTAATTAATAATAGATTGATAGTTAAAATAATTTTATGAAATAATTGTAATTAGCTAATTAATTAATAGACTGATAATTAAATTAATTTTGTGGACTAATTGTAATGAGCTAATTAATAGTAGACTGATAATTAAATTAATTTTGTGGACTAATTGTAATGAGCCAATTAGTGGATGCCTGTGAGTGAAATGAGGGTGCACATGGGGTGTGGAGAGTCTCTCCTTGGGGGAGTGATGGAGGGGAGGGAGGGGGGGGTCTCCTTCTTTGGAGGATGGAGGTGGATGCAGCATCCCTGAGCCGTGCTGGTCCATTGGCTCCCTTTGGTACATGACTACATTTCCCAGCAGGCTGCGGGCGTGCAGGGAGTCACGTGATCCACCGCGACCTCGCTCAGGACTACGTTTCCCAGCAAGCTCCGGGAGACGAGGCGGGTCACGTGATTGCGCCGCAGTTTGAGCGTCCGGCAGTGCGGCGGGGACTGTAGTGAGGCTGTCACCGCGGAGGGGGTGGGACCTGCAGCGCCGTTGCCATGGAGACAGAGCTTGGGGGCCCCACCGGAGGGGCCCCGAACCGAGAGCAGGACCGGAAGCGGCAGCAGGAGAAGCTCTCCGGGGTGGTGAAGAGCGTCCACCGCCGCCTCCGCAGGAAGTACCGGGAAGGTACGAGAGGGCTCCGGGCCTGGCTGGGGGGGAGGGTTAGTGGGCCTGCCTTGCCTGGAGGAGCCCTGCCCTGAGGCCTGCGGAGGCTGAGCCTCAGGGCAGCCTTTGGGGGCTGTGCCTGGCACGCCCCCCTCTCCTCTGGGCCTCTGAGCAGGAGGGGCTCCCTGCTGGGCCTGGGAGAGAGGGAGGGAGGCCTCACTTTCCTGGGAGTAAACCCATCCGCTATAATCACTCCTACTTCTGAGGAGACCTGCATAGGTCTAGAAGCCGCACACCTACCCACTCCTACCTGGGAGTAAACACCACTGACTATAAGGGGACTTGCTCCTGAGTAGACATGCATAGGCTGGGGGTAAACACCACTGACTATAAGGGGACTTGCTCCTGAGTAGACATGCATAGGCTGGGAGTAAACACCACTGACTATAAGGGGACTTGCTCCTGAGTAGACATGCATAGGCTGGGGGTAAACACCACTGACTATAAGGGGACTTGCTCCTGAGTAGACATGCATAGGCTGGGGGTAAACACCACTGACTATAAGGGGACTTGCTCCTGAGTAAACATGCATAGGCTGGGAGTAAACACCACTGACTATAAGGGGACTTGCTCCTGAGTAGACATGCATAGGCTGGGGGTAAACACCACTGACTATAAGGGGACTTACTCCTGAGTAGACATGCATAGGCTGGGAGCAAACACCACTGACTATAAAGGGACTTCTGAGTAGACATGCATAGGCTTGGAAGCTGCACACCTACCCACTCCTACCTGCAAGTAAACCCCGTTGACTATAAATGAGTAGACCTACATAGGCTGGAACTTACTCAGGACTTACTCCAGGGTAAGGATTGCATCAGATTTGGCTGTAAGGCTGTACTCCTAGCTACGCCTTCTTGGTATTAAACCCCATTGACTATAAGGGGACTTCTACCTAGGTGGATATGCATAGTCTTGTGCCATGAATTTGCACTCCTTTCCACACCTTCCTGGGAGTAAGCCCATTTACTATAGTAGAATTGACTTCTGAGTAGACCTGCATAGGATTGGGCTCTGAAGCTACAGTCTTGTCCACATTTTGCTGAGTAAGCCCCATGGACTATAATGATCTACAGTGGTGCCTCACATAAAGCGCTTAATTCATTCCGGAGACATGCTCTTTAAGTGAAATGCTCTTTAAGTGAAGCAGATTTTTCCATAGGAAATAATGGAAACTCAGACGATTGGTTCCACAACCCCCAAAATATTCATATAAAAATATTAACTGGATGTAAAAATGATGACAAAACACTGGAATTGAATTCAAAACATGCAGTCAATGTACATGAGCCTATGAAGTCTATTTAGGCTGCAATCCTAACAACACTTTCCTGAAAGTAAGCCCCATTTAACACAGTGGGGCTTATTTCTGGGTAGACATGGTTAAGAGGCTGCAATCAAAGACACTTTTGTGGGAGTAAGCCCCATTTAACACAATGGGGCTTGCTTCTGAGTACACATAGTTAGGAGACTGCAATCAAAGACGCTTTCCTGGGAGGCTTACCTGGGCTGCTGCTGGAGGTTCAGGGTGGTCGGTGGGGGCACTTGGGAGCAGTTAGGGGCAGCTGCCTCTGGCGCCCCCAGGCAGCAGCGCTGGCTGGCAGCCCTTTTAAAGAGCCTCCATGTGGAGCGTCAGGGCTGCATAGCAGGCATGCCCATAGCGTGCTTGCTTGTTAAGTGAAGCCGAACTTGTTATGTGAAGCAAAATTTCTTAGAAATTTTTGCTTGTTATGTGAAACGCTTGTTAAGCAAGGTACTACTGGTACATAGGATTGGGATTTCAGGAGGCCTGGATTGTATGGGAAGGGGATGCGAAGGTCCTTTGAGAAGGCTATGGTTTAGCTAAGATTAAGGGGTTTGTTTGGGAATGGATAGAGTGGATAGTGTTCTTTTCGCTCTCATACCACACTGGAACCACTAAAATTAAATGGTGGGAGAGTTAGGACAGACCAAAGAAACATTGTTCAGTGGAACTCCCTGTCACATGATATGGGGAAGATGCTATGCGGAGAGGATGAATAGGAGAATGTGCTTTTCTCTCCCGGACAACACCAGAAGCCAGGCACCTCTGCTGAAATTGAGTAGCAGAAGAGTTAGGACCCCCCCCCCCAAAAAAAAATTCTTTACTTAGAGTGGAATTGGGTCTGTGGAACTCCTTGCCACAAGACACGATGATGCATTTTGCCTGGATATGTTTAAAAGAGGATTGTCGAGATTCATGGAGGAAAAGTTCATCAGACATTTCAGGCCATGCTGTGTTCAACAGGATGCAGGTACCTCAGGCTGCAATCCTAATTCCCATTTGGGGTGGCACAAGTCCCTAGAGCTGTTGTAAAAGTGGCATAAGATGAATCTGTGCCACTCCTGGGAGGGGAGTTATGTCAGTACATAGGTATGCACCAGCCTTCCCACACCACCATGGGAGTTGTGCCATCCTAAATTGGTTAGGATTGGGTCCTCTGTTGTCTTGGGGTCTCCTGGAGCATCTGGTGCGCCGCTGTGAAATACAAGAAGCTTGACTACATGGACCTCTGGTCTGATACATTAGGCTTTTATGGGGGCGGGGGAAGCAAGCTGACAAGGAGGAGCCTTTCTTAGGCAGTAACTCCCTCCTCGCCTCCCTCCAAAGAGCCTTGCTGGATCAGGTCAAAAGCCAAGACTAACTTTTGTATCCAAGTCCCTTTAAGGAGCAGGGGAAGAAGAGGGGCAAAACTGCACCACTAAGAGAAGAAAAAAGAGGTGCTTGCACTTGCTTTCTGAAGTAGGTCTCCAGGAGGTACAGGGGATCCCTACACTGCCCTCTGCAGGGCTCCCCGAGGTTTAAAATTTTCAAAATAAGTGATTGCAGGACACCTCCTAGAAACTGGAGCTTCCAGCAATCTTATCTCTGTAAAGATAAGTGAAAGCGGGCCCCCCCCCGCACCCTTAAGTGACATGGAGCACAATCCTAACCATGTCTACTCAGATGTAAGCCCCATTGTGTCCAATGGGTCTTACTCCCAGAAAAGTGTCTTTAGGATTGCAGGCATGATCCTGGTATTAGGTTTTTAAAGTGTGCATCATTTGAAGGTAAGACTTAATGAATTTGAGATTTCTTTCCTAGAATATATATATAAGAAAATTATTGTGTTGCAGATCTAGAATTTATCTGTCGGCTGTCTGGAAGTTATATACAGGGAGTCCCCCCAAAAATGTACTCACACTTGAACTGGTTATTACACATATATTTAACTTTGATTAAGGTGTTTATTGAAATATTTACAGATCTAACAGGATAAATTAACAAAAAAAGCAGGCCTCCGACAGTCTTGAAAGACTATGGTATCGTGCTCAGCGCTGCATACGCTGCATGCGAAGCACGAAAGCCTGGGTTGGATAGTTATGGAGGATAGGCTGTTACCCAAGCAGCAAATCCCCCCTCTCCACGCCACTGAATGAGTCCAATGGAAAGGCAGAGCCAATATGATTGGATCCAGCTGGCGTCGCAGAGCTGGGCTAAGGACAGGAGCTCACCCTGTCTTGTGGGGCCGACCTGGGCTTGCTGGTTAATAGGCACAGCGTCTTAACCGCTTGTGCCACCCACAGCCCTTAAATTAACAAAAAGTAATGACATAGAGTAGATTAGAGTTTTCTGCAAGTCATTTACACATTTGTGCGTGTTCACAAATGTTCGAATTGATTTCCACCATTTTCCAAACAAAAGAGTGAGTAAATTTTTGGGGACAACCTATGTGTGTACATGTGTGTGTGCACCCTGTGTGTGTATGTGAGCACACACACACACAGAGTTGTCCCTTGTTATCCACTAGGGCAGGACCTCGAAAGCTTTTGGCAGGAGGGCCACATCATTTCTCTGACACTGATGGGGGGCTGGAAAACTAATTTACATTTCAAATTTGAATACATTTACATAAATTAACATATAAGAATGTATTGGAGCGGATTATAAGGCTTACCCAAGGGCCAGAGAGAGGGGTCTTGCTGGGAGCCACATTGTGGCTTGCCAAGGTCCACATCTGGGGTTTGAAGACCCCTGTGCTAGGGTTCTGTTTTGGAACCTCCCATAGATTTTAAAAAATCAGTGTTTAAAGAAAACAATGGAAAAATAGGTTTAAAGACCCACTTCCAGGTTTCTTGCTCCTCTCTTGCGCCTAAGTGAATATGGTATTGCCTCAGTATCTGCAGGGGTTTGATTCTGGGTCTGAAAAATCTGCATTCTTGAGTCCAGAGAATTTTGGAACTAAACGGAATTCTTCCCCAACTAAGCACTCTTGCAAATGACCATTGCTTATTGAATCATCTCACTCTGCAAGGTATCTCTGCAGCTCCACATTTGCTGTACATCACATTTGTAAGCAAACATCCTGTGCCAAAGAAACCTTTGCTGTCAGGGTCGTTTCAGCTATGAATGTATGCTGACAGTAGCAATTAGTTTAATTGACACCAGTTCAGGGAACACAGCAAGTCATGTAACATCCTGTACCATTATCTCTTCCTGGCTAATATTAAAATTCAGACACTGATATTTCTTTTCCAAAGCAATGTCTAGCATTCCTCTCTTTGCATATATCCCATGTTTGTGGGAACCAGAGATGCAGTCATGAATTATTCTGTGTGAAGGACAGGAGTCTGTGAAACTCCTTGCCACAAGATGATGTGATGGTAGCTAACCTGAATGCTTTTAAAAATAGGACTGGGCAAGACTATATAGAGAAAAATCCACCACATACTAAAGTAATCAATACTGTATGCAACCTCTGGCTTTTAGAGGTAGGATGGCTATGAATCAAGGCAATGGCAACAGGATACGCACATATTATTGACTTCTCTGCTCCCAGGGGCATCTGGTGTGCCATTTTGAGATACAGGAAACTGAACTAGATGGAGCCTTGTCCCGAAGGCTATTCTTATGCAAGGCCATAAATGCAAGAATGGAAAAAGTCTCGGTGTAGTGTATTTCAAGTCTTGGGACTCTTCTCCAGGGCTAAGGAATAAATCTTATCAAGTATCTCTTGTTCTTAATGATTCCTTTGATTCCTTTTCTTTTTTCTTATCCTGCATTATCCAGTATTTATTTTGATGGCATGTTCAGAAGCTTTTGCTAAGATAATAAGAATCTTAGCATTTGGGAGTAAGTCATCAGGCCTTCAGATTGTTTCATTAGGTAGCTACATCTATATCATGTCTGCTTTTTGGCTATGGTTATAGCCCAAGTATTTCAAAACAAGCCACATTTTAAATATATGTGGTACCAGTTGAAAGTGGTGCAGCTGTATTATAGCATATTTCCTACTGATAAAAAATTATTATAGGACTACCTTGGTGTTCCTTTTCCAGTCTGCTGCTGATACCACTGTGTAGAGCAGGGGTGTCCAAACATTTTGGCAGGAGAGCCACATCATCTCTCATGACACTATCGAGGGCCAGACAACTACTGGTAATTTATATTTCAAATTTAAATAAATTTATGTATAAGAATGAATTGCGTTGTTTTAAGGGCTTGCCCAAGGGCTGGATAGTGGAGTCTTGCCGAGGGCCACGTTGAGACTCGCTGACGGCTGTATCTGGAGATCCCAGACCTGGATTTGTAGACCCCTGGCGTAGAGCCTATTAGGATTCTTTCCAGTTGTTGCTTTCTACTGGTCCTTCTGCACCTCTTCTGAAAGGAATATTCTAGACCAGGGGTCTTCTAGGCCAGGAGTCCCAAACCCCATCCTGGGGCTGAATGCGGCCTGCAGCAAGGATTAGTCTAGCCCACAGCCGGCCTCTGAATCCATAGTTTTGTGAGGCATGGAGTGGCTGCAAGTTCAGATGCTAAGGCCATGGAGGCATTTGCTACAGTTTGAGGAGCTCATGGTTTCCCAGTTACCTGCCTGAGCAAGTTTTTAATTGCAATTCCTATTCAAGGACCCCCCCGAACACCTGTAGCAATGTGAGGGTGGGAAGACTGTTCTTCCAAAGCCCTGTTTACATCTTTATGTGCAGTCATCTAAATACAGTGAATAGGATATAGGTATAATTATCTTATCTTAAGTTACAAGCAATGCTTTGACTATTATGCACTAATAGGATGATGTACTCATAATAACAGCCTTGCACAACTCTTAGCAGTGGAATCCTGTGTACAATGCCTACAAAATGCACTTTAAAATGTCCATATACCAATACAGGCCTCCATTAACCTTGTAAGTGTTGATTGTGTACTTTATGGTTCAGAGATGGGACAACAAGTTGGTTGGACACATGGAGCGTAGTTGTGTGAAAAACTAAAGCTGTGTGTGAGCAGGAATTGAAATGTCACGGTGCAGTAGTTTGGGAGATAGACTTACACTTAGAAGATCTACTGCTGTGCCACGATGCTTTCTGGGTGACGAGGTAAGAGACCTTGTACGCTATACTGAGCACCTTGGAGGAAGGGTAGCATAAAAATACACATTGCTGGATACATCTGTGTTTCAGTTTATGGTAGAACTGTGATATGATTACTGTTGTGACCCATCCCCAGCCTGATTGCATCAAGGAAGTATCTCAGGTGTGAGTAAAAGGTTTCTAAAATCATAATTAAGGCTTCTTGTGTATAATTGATTCCTAGTTGCTCAACAGAAATTCTTTGAAAAATAGTTTTGGTTTCAAATTTGCTTTTGAATGGTTAGGTGATGAAATAAGATAATACCAATGCCTATTATTGCATTTCCACCCTCAAAGAGCTGGATACTCTTGTAGTTTATGCTAGCTAAAATTTAGAAACATAATTGTTGCCTTATGTCTCAAACTCTATTTATAATTCCTTACTGGTGTTTATTTACTTTGAAGGTCTGTAGGAGAAATGTTTTGGTAGGGGGATGGGTGCTGAGAAATAATACTGTCAATTCTGACATATCACAAGTGATTAAAAAGAAAAAAATCTTCATAGCAACATTCTGCTAATTCATTCTGATCTTCACCAAGTTATTTGTGGGAAAAGAAACTTCCTTGACACATTTTCTAGCACCGTCTCAGCTAGACTCACTTTTGAAAAACCTAAACTGGTGATACAGAAAAATTATCAAAATGATGCTGTTCTATTTGTGCGCTAGAGGTGAAGAAATTAGAAGTTGAGATAAAATTACTATAGGCAAAATCCAGAGTAACTACAGGGAGTTCTTGCTCTGGTGTAAGAATAACTTACTCTGGATTGCAATATGAATTTCCCATAGATTTTCACTAGGTGGTGCAGTAAAGTCTCTTACGTGCTCCCGTAGTTACTCTGGATTTGGGGGTACATTTGCTGAAGCTAATGCTCAACTTTTTCAGCCAAAATCAAGGTGTGCATTAGTTTTGAATAAATCAGTGGTACTCGAGCATTTCAGCCCAGGACCCCGTTATGAGAATGAAATATGTCCTGGACATCCCAGAAGTGATGTCATGGCGGGAAGTAACATTAAAGAGGCCCAGTTCGAGATTACAAGATAGCTGCATCCGGCTTTTCGCAACACCCCTGTAATGAAGTGCGACCCCTCAAGGGGGTCCCAACCCCACTTTGAAGACTACTGGAATAAATACAGTACTGTATTTTGATTATAAGTAGAGGACGGTATTTTGTTTAACAGTTTGCTATATTGTAATTAAAAAACCAAACCTATTGCTGTATAAAGTAGTGCTCTTAGGTAAACAAATAATAACATAAACCCATTGTCGTTTTATTGTCATAAACTATTGTATGCAGTAAAATTAAATTTTGCACCTGCTTTGCAGCTGCACATTACAATCACAAGTAAATATTTTTTTAAATCTCAAGCCTTTTAAAATCGGGTGCACATAAGATTCGATGGTGCACTAGATTCGAACAAATACGGATATATAAAATTGACATTTAATACCCAGCAAGCATCTCACTGACTTAAACATTTTCCATTCCATAACTAGTCTTTGCTTGCCAGTGTCTTAGTCTGGTAGCTTTCCATCTGATGCAGCACTGAAGTGGTCTCTAACTGTAAACCGGTCAGCAGATCAATTGGTTATTCAGAAGAGATTATGCAGCTTTCCAGTGTCTCTGACATCAGCCTAGTTTAGAAGGTTCAGGAAATGGTGGCGAGAGTAAACTTTGGTCTTGGACAGTAAACAGTTTGTCTTATTAGAAATCTGATATTGTCGTTTGCCTGCTGAGCCAGCAAAACAAGCAAAATTTTCCATGAAGGTGGTGAAGGCCCTTGACCGGCCCTGAATGGGCGTGAATGAATTATTTCTGGCTTTGGGTCTTTCACTTCAGCAGAATCATTGCACATGTGTGTGGGCTTCGCTAGCCTGAACTTGAAAGCTCAGGAAGGGAGGCAGTGCCACTAAGGAAGACCTCAACCCAGTCTCTCCTTTCGGTTGTACCCCTTATGGATACTTCCATCCTCAAGTGAGTTGCTGGCAATATTTTCTGGGATGGGGAAAGAGTTTTCTAGAGGAAGGTTATCACTCCACATGAAAACATCAGTTATTTCAGTTTTCTTCCTTGTGCAGTTAATCTAAAATTGCCTTCCTTTCTTTGGTCTGATCATCTTTCTCAAAGGGTCAAAATAAATATACTGGAAGTACAGATGTCTTTAGTAAAAATTCCACTTTTATAATATAGACAGGGTTGTTTGAAACATTTTTTTTAATTTCAATGACTGGAAGTGCTTTTATATCTATGTCTTAACAGAGTGTGAAGGGTAAAGTGGAGAAAAAGGACTTCATATTTATGACTTGTGTTTATATATCACTAGGTATAGAGCAAACTGCCCTTTTAGGGATTTTTTTATCACACACATTGCACAAAAAAACCAAGATTCTGAATCTAGTCTTGTTTATTTACATCAGGGGTCTCCAAACCTTGGTCCTAGGACCAGATGGTGACCCTCAGCAATCCTCCATCTGGCCCTCAGTAAGTATCCTCAGTGCGGCTCTTGGGCAAGCCCTGTAATCCTCCGGAGGCAAGGGGAGCTCTGCTCTCCACATCTAGGGTGTATTTTGAAGGCTGGGGAGGCTGTACACACCTCCTTTCTCTGTGTATGAAAGTGTTAATGAACTGGTTTGAAGATCTCCCTTTTTGTGTGTGTTGGAAAATGTATGTGAACTGGTATGAATTCATTTACAAGTTCCATCACGAATATCTTCATTTGTGTAAATTTATTCAAATTTGAAGTGTAAATAAAATTTTCTTTGGTCCCCCCATGGTATCAGAAGGATAATGTGGCTCTCCTGCCAAAAAGTTTAGAGACCCTCATTTTACACTGTTCAATTCTCTACATTCTTCATTGCAATAGTAACTTGTGATATAGTCACTCCCTCATTAATAATAATTTTCCGTTGTCTTTTTGTTGTCATTTAGTGGGGGACTTTGATAAAATCTGGCGTGAACATTGTGAGGATGAGGAAACTCTTTGTGAGTATGCTGAGGCAATGAAAAACCTGGCGGATAATCACTGGACTAAAACATGTGAAGGAGAAGGGCGCATTGAATGGTGCTGCAGGTAAGGCTTGGCGAAGTCTAAGAAAAACATGTGAGCTCTGGGACAGTCATAAATGTACTATGCAGATCAGTACTGGAATATAGATTGTATATGAATAGTTAAGAGGGCTATCACTGCAGTTTTAACTGACTTTCAGCATTGAGACTACACTTTCTTTTCGTGTTAGTTTTTGAATGAACAATTAATGAATACAGCTATGTATAGATCAGGGGTTTCCAAACCCTGGCAGAGGGGCCAGATGCAGCCCATGGTAGATATCCAACAGGCCCATGGTCAACATCTGGTCCCCTAAGAGCTTCAAACCCAGTTGAAAAATTACACTGGAGCTGTGGTAGTGAAATGGGGGTCCTATTAAGTCTGTGCTTTATTTCTGTGCTGTTTGTTCATGCTTGCAGAGATACAGTAAATTTGAGCCCATTTATTCATTAATCTATCTCTAATGGATTTAAATTTCATATTTAAATTGTTTTATCTGGCCCTCGATGCTGTCACAGGTATTTGATGCGGCCCTTTGGCCGAAAACTTCAGAAACCTCTGATGTAGATAAAAGGCACACAAATTGAAGCCTTTTATATAAACTTCTCCTGAAGTTGAACTTTGTTTCCAAGCTACATCCTACCTACAACCTGAATCTGTGAAACTAGCAATTGCTATATAAATGTCCAGATCCAGCACAATCTTGTGCATGCCTGCTTGGAAGTAATTCTTTTTGAATTCAATGGATCATACTCCTAAGTATTTAAGTCAGGGTATGAAGGACTGCAGCCTTAATGTGTTAATGCATGCTTCCGATTACAGCATTATAGTTCTGTGAAGTAGTATAGCTGGAGATATGCATGGGAAGAGAGAAAAATTTTAGTAGACAGATTGAGCTTTTCATTTCAGTCCCTTGCTCTAACCTGAAATTACTCACTCAAATTTATTTAATCCATATTTCTTCAGCTGCCTATAAAAATTGAAATATTTATCTGTTGGAATTACTGTTCACAGGTATGCCAACCCCACCCCCACCCCTTCAAATTTAGAACAGAGAAAGGTTGTGGAAAGGGAGACCTCAGTTTCCTAGCTGAGATTATTCAGATTTGCGTGAGGTCTCAGAAGCAGCATATGGTTAGGATCCTATACCAATTTCCCGGCCTTGAATAATATTGGTTTGAGGAGACCCATTGACAATCAGGTGTCCTACTGGGAGGTAAGTAAATATTTTTACTTGCCTCCCCTGGGCCTTCTGGTCACCATTCCCACCATAGGGGGGAGTGTATGCTCTCGCTTATCTACTGTATATATATAAAACTGAAAAGTCACTCACTTGCTGCACTCACTGAAAAGTGCATCAACGGCCAGCCAAAACTGTCAGGCCCAGAAGCGTGAAATTTAGGGAGGGTGCGCCTTCCATGATGGAGGCACCCACTAAGAACCAGCTTTTGGAAATTCAAACCAGAAGGGGGTGAAAAGAGATGAAACTTGTTTTCCTTCCTATACTTTTCTTTGGAGAATCCCTGACTGAGGGATGCTGTGCCCCAACCCCTGGACCCCTAGAAGCTTGAAATTTGTGGAAGGTGTTCCTTATTTGACATCAACACCCACCAAGAACTGATGTTGAGAAATTTAACCCTTAAGGGGAAGGGGTGCAATGTGTTTCTATCCTATACTTAAAGTTCTGATCAACATCCAGCCTATTTGGTGCCTGGGGCCTGTTGCGCATGGGGGGGGATGTTGCACATGGGGGGGTTGATGTGCATGGGGGTGTGTTCAGTGGGGGGATGGCACACAGGGTGGATCACGCACAGGGAGTGTACTTTACTCCTGCAATGTGGGTACATTTTGCTAGCGTTGTAATAAAAATGCAGTAGTTAAATTCCATTACCTTGTTAAGGAACAAATAGTATGTTTGGGACTGTATACTACTGATGCATATTATGAGATAACGTAACTTCAAAATTGTTTTTGTTGTGATTGCTGTTTTTTTCCCTTCAAGTGTATGTCGGGAGTATTTTCAAAATGGTGGGAAAAGAAAAGCACTGGAAAAAGATGAGAAAAGAGCAGGTCTTGCTAGTAAAAGTATTCAAACTACAAATGTCCACCTGACTTCCAACACAGAAGATTCTTCAGATGTTTCAAATCACAGTTCTGTAATGGATGAGTAAGTGTTTGGAAGTGGGTGCAGGAAAGGAATTCATAATTCTCATTCTTAAATTCATCACTGTAGCCAGATATAATATGGATTTTACAAGTCACCTACTCAAACTCAGAAAAATAGAATACTATGGTTCCATCTCAGGTGTAATATATCTAAAAAGCTTGTATGTTTCTAAGTAAGCTCTGAGCCAGATTCTTTCATTTATAAGCCTTGCCTACTTCAAAGCTCTTAGATGGCTTACAAAGCTGACTTCAAATAAACACAGCTAAATCTCTGCTCAGAGGTGAATTTCTGAGATAGGCAAGCATGTTCATGTCCTCAGCCTTATTTGTAGTAGTACAGGGATAACCAGTCTTGTACTGTATTACAGACTTTTTGGAAAGCATTGCTGAGGTACATTATCCAAGTGCTCTGAATATCAGCCATGTTTATTCTTTGCTGAAGACCAACAAATAAATTAGTAGCATTGATATGTAACAGATAACAAAACAAGTCTAGTATTGTTGGAAAATGGTGTATTATTTGGAGGTGGCTGGTAAGCTGAGCTTTGGCAAGCTAAACAATAGTGTATCAAGGGATAGAATTCTTAAATGGCTTCTTAAATGTGTGCTTTTTGATGTGATGCATTACTTAAAAATATCATATTAATATGCTGAATGATTGGAAGTTATAGGAAGGAAAATTCTGTTTGTTCCACATGAAAGAAATTGCAGCATATCAGACCTATGCAGGTGTATAAAGGACACAGCTGTATTGCTGCTGACATTATTCCAAGCACAGAGAACTTCCTTTTAAACTCTATCTTAAAAATATGTTTTGATGCAGAAGGAAAAGAATATTATAAAACTAAAAAAATGTGTTTATAAAACTACAACTATAAGGTTTCCTGCTTTAGGCAGACTTTAATAGATTTCACAAACTAAATTCCTCTCTGTTTAGTTTGCTACAACCTTCAGGGAAAATCAGATTGCTTGATGTTGGCAGTTGTTTTAATCCATTTCTGAAGTTTGAAGAATTCTTGACAGTTGGCATTGACATCGTCCCAGCTGTTGAGGTAAGAAATGCATTTTAAGAGCCTGGGTGGGTTATAGAAATTATTCTGAAACAAACAAATCAGTAAATTCTTATATTCTAACTAAGGCTGCAATCCTAAAGACACTTTCCTGGGAGTAAGTCTCATTGATCACAGTGGGACTTACTTCCAAGAACATGGAGGAGCTCTGGTATCACAGTGATGCCACTTCTGGTCATGACATCACTGCCAGATTGGTGGACATCATAATCACATCTAGCAAATTGAATTTGCTAGACCAGTGATTTTCAACCAGTGTGCTGCAGTTGGTCTGCAGGTGTGCCACGGGAATTTGGGGAATGTAATTTATAAGTGGGGCTATTGGGGGATTTGAACCCCCTACTATCATGGTGTGTGGGATTTGAACCCCCTACTATCATGGTGTGCCTTTTCAATGGTCAAAAAGCTGACCACTGACAGTTTTAGTGCCATGAGATGAAAAAGGTTGAAAACCACTGTGCTAGAGACATTTTGCAACATCTTAAATTTCTTGTTTAAGTAGTAGACAGTTTTCACACCTGTCCATTACTATATTGAAGGATTAATATTGTGCTGATTTTATGCTTTAGCTGCAACTTTTAATATAACCATTTTGAATCTTTACCACATATGTATTCATCTTCACCCGTGTTCTGTTCCTGCAGAGTGTCTACAAATGTGACTTCCTAAACCTTCAGATTCAACAGCCTCTTCAGCTTGCTCAAGATGCTATTGATGCTTTTTTGAAACAGCTGAAAAATCCAATTGATTCCCTGCCTGGAGAATTAATTCACGTTGTGGTCTTTTCCCTCCTCCTCTCTTACTTCCCTTCACCTTATCAACGATGGATATGTTGCAAAAAAGCCCACGAACTTCTTGTACTGAATGGTTTGCTGCTTATAATCACACCTGACTCTTCCCATCAGAACCGCCATGCTATGATGATGAAAAGTTGGAAAACTGCTATAGAATCCTTAGGCTTTAAACGTTTCAAATACTCAAAGTTTTCACATATGCATCTGATGGCCTTTAGGAAGATCTCAGTTAAAACCACAAGTGACTTGGTGAGCAGGAACTATCCTGGAATGTTGTACATACCTCAGGATTTCAACGGTATAGAAGAGGAGGAATTTTCTAATAATTCCTGCTATGTCCGGTCAGAAATTGAGGATGAACAGCTAGCATGCAGTTTCATGGAGCTTCCAGATGCTCCATATGACTCAGACTCTGGGGAAAGCCAGGCCAGCTCTATTCCTTTCTATGAGCTAGAAGACCCTATATTACTTCTAAGTTAATGTAACAATTAAAATCTGCTTAAGAGTCCATACTTTGTTTACCGTCAACTAATTTTGCTCTACTAACATCTACTCCTTACATAAGGATTTGCAAGAAAAGGAAATATTAAAGGTTTTGAGAATCTGATATTTTTTCTACTTACAAATTTTAAAAATCTATTCTTGTATTGAGAAGTTGAAGTGCATGGGTCTTATGCAGAATGGCTCCCATCATAGTGTAAACAGGGTTTACTTTAGTATTTGTATTGGTGGAGTACTCCAGAAAGGTACAGATTTCCTCCCTTCTCCTGGTGCTGTGAACTGTGATCCTGCAGAATGTGTTGAAGTGTCTCAGTTTAATATTTTTTGTCTTTTGGTATAGTCTTAACTCACCTAGCATTTCTTGGAAGTTTGTGTAGAGAGATAGAATATGCACTATTAGTAAATGTCTAAGAAATATGCTTGGAAAACTTGGCTAACTTTTTGAGTTTAACAAAAAGCACTCGGAACAATGGTTTGCTTGAGTTAATCTGGTAAAGTGAAAATAGTTAGAAAATGGCTTTATTCAAGTTGTCCTTAAGATAACAGTTGGAGCATTTTGGCAAAAATGTTTGGGAACATTTTTGCACTTGCTCTTCTTTAAATGATGCATAATAATGCACATATAATATGCTAAAATTGTCTTTTGTTAGATTTAGATTTAGTTGATTTTTTTCTTTTTAAGAGTGCATTAACATCCTTGTCCACACTACACATTAATAGTCATCTTTTTTTTAAAGCATTTAGTGTTAAAGTAGAATAAGCTGTGTGAAGACTGTCACAGAAGTCTCACATGTATAAGAAATCAGCAATTGTTGAATGGGTTGTCTACTTACCCCTTCAAATGGTTAATAAAATGCTATTAGTGAGGGGAGAAACCAGTATGAAGAGTAGACCATTTGCCTGCATTATACATTTTTTAAAATGGAAAAGCACTTGCTGCCTATATATTTAAAAAAATAAAAAAATAAATATTGCTCCCTCAAACCAATTATATGATACAAATATAACATTTTTTAAATAGTTTGACCATGTTTGCTTTAAGAACTGCATCAAAATTTATGGACGTCTGTAAATTTTTACTTTAAAAAATGGTGACCTGCATTAGTCAGATGTTGTACAATTTAATTGCCATTTCAGGAATACCACTACACAGCTTATAAGATTTTTAAATATATTTTAAAAGACTCTTGCACTCCACCAAAAATTTGCACTGAAGTTTTCACAAATGATTTCCTGCTTTGCCTTTTGCATTCTATGTTCTTGAGTAGCTTTTATACACAATTTGCCTACCTTGTGTGTTTTTGCTTTGTATTTAAGCATATGTTTGTATAGCTTGCATGCAACAGATTAAAAAAATGAATTTCCAGATTGGTTGCTGGTATTAACCATATTAAAATTATGTTTTAAATATATCTTTAAGATATGTTTAACAGCAAGGTATGTATCATTCTCACAAGAGCAGTCTGATCTTGCTGTCATTCCCTAGCATAGATATATTAACATATATTGTTGTGGCACAGTAATAAATACAGTGGCATTCTGTATGAGGCAAGCAGTCTGCCTCAGCCACAGGAGGCCAAGCCATGGTTATGTCCTCTGGACAGTGGTGATTTTTCAAACAGGACTCAGCTTGCAAAGCCTGGTGGGGCCACTGCCCCTCACACCAGTGATGGTGCTGCAGTAGAGGCAGTGCTGAGCGAGGTTACACAGGGCTAGGTTGTGCCTGCGCACCCAGCTGCCTGTCAGCCTAGCTCCCAGATAAAGGTAGTGCAACCTGCCTGGTTAGCCAGGGCTCTGCTGATCCAGAAGGGACCCATGACACAAGCTCTGCCCGCCAGCACAACCCTGGCCAACCAGGCTCCCAACAGCACCAGCCTAAGAGCCCACATCACCAGCACAGCCACTGGTTAAAATGGCCCCACTGCCTATCCTGCACCATTTACACACTTGGAAGGGCAAGAGATGTATAGAGGATACTTCAGTTGAAACTGTGGAAATATCTTCATAAAATAGTGTTTTTAGGAGTTGCTCTTAAGTGTTCCACTGAGTGCAACTGCTATGATGTTACTGGCATGCTTCTATTGCCAGAGAATTAGGTGTGCGTGTGTGTGTGTGTGTGTGTGTGTGTGTGTGTGTGTCCCACTTGTACAAGTCACAACTCCTATACTGTTTTCTTTCTTTGCTGCAGAGAGTATTTTAGATGGATAGCTAAGGGTAAAACACTGTATTGCAATCTATAGAATAGGGGTCAGAAGCTGCCAGTCCCTTGATCCAGACTCCATCTCCAGACTGTGGACCACTGTGTTAAGAAAAAGCCCTTGTGCATTGCACTTTCCCTTTGCACTGCTGCCTTTTCTCTTTCAAGTCAATCTCAGAAAGTTGTGTTAAGCAGCCATTTCCGCTGCCTGTCACCTGACCAGTTTTCAGCCAGAAGTTGGCATAGATTGCTGTGCTGTGCTATCCTTTCTCACGTTACAAAACACACTATTTCTTCCAAATGTGCATGATATGCTGTTTATTAATAGTGGAAGTTAGCATGGCTGCATTAATGTTGTGTATGTTCACATCACTTTGTTTTTGCATTCATTCAGATGTGCAGGTGCTGGAATCCAGGTTTTGATGTATGGAGATGAAAAAGTTTAAATTTTAAGTTAGTATGTGATGACTTGGTGAAGGTGTTGTGAAGGTCTTTGCTAGAACAGCAACTTCCTTTTGTTACCAAATCTTATTTACTTTTTTTCTGAAAAATCACCTGAACTAATATGGGGATACAAAGACTTTAAGGCAACTTTCTGCTTGTTTCCCCAGTTCTGGGGTTTGTCTTGAAATGTAGCTTACAAAACAGGTATGTAGATCTGAACAACTCAAGATCTTAGGCAGGTAACTAAGACAATGGAAGCATTCAGGTCCATTCAAGGAAAAAAAATGCTTACCACCAATTTTTTTTGTTGGTTTCTTTATGTTCTGTGAAAAATTAAAAAAGAAAAAAGAAATTCCTGAGTTGATGTGGACTTTATTTCATCCCATGTGCTTTCAGATGTTAATATAAAAACACAACTTCACTTCAAAATCCAGAGCAGTTATGGGTACACGCAGTTACGTCACCCTCTAGTGTTATCTTACGGAAGGTCACCTTAACTGCTCCGGAGCAAAGGGATTAATTTGACTTTAGGATATGGGCCTAAAGTAGTTCTTTTCATTTCCTTTTTGGAAGGTGGAATGTACTTACCCATATTTAAGGCTAGCAGCAATAAGGCGATATAAGGGCCAAAAACAGCCACTGAGGCTAGATCAAAAGTGCTATCACGCAGGGTGTTGCCTACCTGCTGCACAGGAGAAAGTCAATGAAGAGGGCTACACACTGGCCTGTTGACCAGGGAATGCAAGCCCAAGCAATGCCACTCTTCTAAAGATACATGGGCCAGACACCTCTATCACAACCTGTGGCAAGGAGTTCCATGTGTTAATAACACACTGGGGAAAGAATTTGTCAAAACAGCTCATCTATACAAGCCTACATCTGACTGTTGCTTCTGGAACTGGAATGTTGTGTAGGTGTGTTTAAGTCGTGTGGGTGGATGTTTTTTAATTTGTATAGTGTGTATATGAACTTGAATGTCTGTGAACTGCTGTGTGTGAATATTTGTGTTGTAGTGTAAACTTGTATTGTGTGTCTGTAAAGTTGTACTATGATGTGTGAACTTGTGTGTGTGAAAATGGAGAGTGGATGTCTTCATATGAACTTGTACTGTGTGTATGACTGCACTGAACTTGTAGGGTGTGTGAACATTATGTACATTGATGAATGTGTAGGGTGTGAACTTGTGTGATAATGGACTAGTAATGTGTATGAATTTGTGTGAACTTGGAAGGCGGGTATATGTGTGAGCTGGTTTGTGTGCACGAGAACATGGAGTGTGGGTGTCTGAATTTGTACTGTGTATGTGAACTTGTGTTTTTGTGAACTTGTGTTTGAATTTGGACTGAACTGGAAGGGTGTGTGTGAACATGTGTGTCTGTTAAAGGTGTGTGAGCTTGTGTGTTCATGATCTGGTAATATGAATTAGGGTGAAATCCAGAGTAACAAGGAGCCTTGCTCCAGAGTAAGAACAAGTTACTCTGGATTGCAATATGAATTTCCCATACAATTTCACTAGGTGGTGCAGTAACTACGGGTGCATGTAATGTCTTGTACATGCTCCTGTATTTACTCTGAATTGTGCCCTTAGATTGTGAACTTGGAACTCTGTGAAATTGTATGTAAATATGGAGGGTTGGTGTCTGAATTTGTACTGTATGTGAACTTAAGCGTGAGAACTGGTTGTGTGGACTATTGGTAGTGACAATCGAGGATGGATTGGTTGAACATGTGAACTGTGTGTGAATTTGGACTGTGAACTGTTAGTCTGTGTGTGAACTTGCAGGATGTGTGTGAACATGTGTGTTAATGAATTTGTAGTGTGAGAACTTGTTTATGAACTGTTAAGGTGTGAACTGTTAACAGTTAATAAACAAATTCTCACGCTAATATGTGAACTGTTAATATGTATGAATTTATGTGTGCAAACGTGTGTGTGTACTGGTGGTTACTGTATGAATTTATGTGTGAACTGGTTGTGTGTGTGAACTATTAGTGTAAGAATTTGTGTGTGTGTGAACTGGTTGTGTGTGTGTGAACTGTTAGTGTATGAATTTGTGTGTGTGAACTGTTAGTGTGTGAATTTGTGTGTGTAAACTATTAGTGTATGAATTTATGTGTGAACTGGTTGTATGTGTGAACTATGAATTTTTGTGTGTGAACTATTAGTGTATGAATTTGTGTGTGTGAACTGTTAGTGTATTAATTTGTGTGTGTGAACTGTTAGTGTATGAATTGGTTGTGTGAACTGGTTGTGTGTGTGAACTGTTAGTGTATGAATTTGTGTGTGAATTGGTTGTGTGAACTGGTTGTGTGTGTGAACTGTTAGTGTATTAATTTGTGTGTGAAATGGTTGTGTGTGTGAACAGTATGAATTTGTGTGTGAACTGTTAGTGTATGAATTTGTGTGTGTGAAATGGTTGTGTGTGTGAACAGTGTATGTATTTGTGTGTGTGAACTGTTAGTGTATTAATTTGTGTGTGTGAACTGTTAGTGTATGAACTTGTGTGTGTGAATTGGTTGTGTGAACTAGTTGTGTGTGTGAACTGTTAGTGTATTAATTTGTGTGTGTGAAATGGTTGTGTGTGTGAACAGTGTATGAATTTGTGTGTGAACTGTTAGCGTATTAATTTGTGTGTGAATTTGTGTGTGAAATGGTTGTGTGTGTGAACAGTATGTATTTGTGTGTGTGAACTGTTAGTGTATTAATTTGTGTGAGTGAAATGGTTGTGTGAACTAGTTGTGTGTGTGAACTGTTAGTGTAATTTGTGTGTGAAATGGTTGTGTGTGTGAACAGTGTATGAATTTGTGTGTGAACTGTTAGTGTATGAATTTGTGTGTGTGAATTTGTGTGTGTGAAATGGTTGTGTGTGTGAACAGTGTATGTATTTGTGTGTGTGAACTGTTAGTGTATGAACTTGTGTGTGTGAATTGGTTGTGTGAACTAGTTGTGTGTGTGTGAACTGTTAGTGTATTAATTTGTGTGTGAAATGCGTGTGTGAACAGTGTATTAATTTGTGTGTGTGAACTGTTAGTGTATTAATTTGTGTGTGTGAAATGGTTGTGTGTGAACAGTGTATTAATTTGTGTGTGTGAACTGTTAGTGTATTAATTTGTGTGTGAAATGGTTGTGTGTGTGTACAGTGTATTAATTTGTGTGTGTGAACTGTTAGTGTATTAATTTGTGTGTGTGAAATGGTTGTGTGTGTGAACTGTTAGTGTATTAATTTGTGTGTGTGAAATGGTTGTGTGTGTGTACAGTGTATTAATTTGTGTGTGTGAACTGTTAGTGTATTAATTTGTGTGTGTGAAATGGTTGTGTGTGTGAACTGTTAGTGTATTAATTTGTGTGTGTGAAATGGTTGTGTGTGTGAACAGTGTATTAATTTGTGTGTGTGAACTGTTAGTGTATGAATTTGTGTGTGTGTGAGTTGCCTGTTGTGGGAACTTGTGCAGGGTGTGTTCTTGTTTAAACTCGGGGTTCCTGAGGCGGCGTCCCCTCAGTCAGCCTCTGCCTGTGAGCTCCTGAGGCGACGGTCGAGGCGCACCTGTGGTGGGGGAGGGGCGGCCGGCGGCCTCACCTGCGCTCAACGGGACAGCCGGCCGCGCCATTGCACTCGTGCTGTTTTGAGCCCTCGCGCGCCCCGTAGCGCCGCACACCCATGAGGAGGAGGTGCTTAAAATGGCGGCCAGAGGGGAACTTTTTGGGAGCTCAAGAGGGGCAAGGTGAGTTGGTTGGAGCGCAGGTGCGCGGCGGGGTAGGGCCGACTGTGACGACCCCCCCACCAAACGAGTGGGGACAGCCCAAGGGGCTGAGGGCGGAGGGGCGCGGAGGCGACGTGAAGGGCGTCGTTCGCTCCCTCAGAGGCGGTCGCTCCCCTCCCGTTCCCCTCGCTCCCCTCCGCGCGCGCCTCCTCACCTACTTGCCCTCCCCCGTCTTTACTTTCTCCGTCTCGCGCCCCCAGCGCGCGCCCCCTTTCTTCCTCTGACTGCGCATGCGTCGGCGGTGGCACGAGACGAAGCTTTAAAAAGTGGCCGTTGGAAACGAGGGTGTGGTCGATGCGAGGAGCTCGCGCCTCTCAGCCAATCAGAAGACGTGGGTGCTCCTCCAATCAGCGCTCAGGAGGAGGCATTCCAGGCTGCTGCCCCTCCCCCACCTCTTGCACCCTTTGTTTGGGCTGCAGTGCCCCACTCAGGTCAATGGGGCCTGCTTCTGAGTAGATACGCCTTGGCTTGTCCACTTTCCCCAGAGTAAGCCCCACTCGGGTCAATGGGGCCTGCTTCTGAGTAGATACGCCTTGGCTTGTCCACTTTCCCCAGAGTAAGCCCCTCTCAGGTCAATGGGGCCTGCTTCTGAGTAGATACGCCTTGGCTTGTCCACTTTCCCCAGAGTAAGCCCCTCTCAGGTCAGTGGGGCCTGCTTCTGAGTAGATACGCCTTGGCTTGTCCACTTTCCCCAGAGTAAGCCCCACCCGGGTCAAGGGGCCTGCTTCTGAGGAGATACGCCTTGGCTTGTCCACTTTCCCCAGAGTAAGCCCCTCTCCGGTCAATGGGGCCTGCTTCTGAGTAGATACGCATTGGCTTGTCCACTTTCCCCAGAGTAAGCCCCTCTCGGGTCAGTGGGGCCTGCTTCTGAGTAGATACGCCTTGGCTTGTCCACTTTCCCCAGAGTAAGCCCCACTCGGGTCAAGGGGCCTGTTTCTGAGTAGATACGCCTTGGCTTCTCCACTTTCCCCATAGTAAGCCCCTTGCTTCTGAGTAGACACGCCTTGGCTTGTCCACTTTCCCCAGAGTAAGCCCCATTCAAGTATAATATAATATAAACCATTATTATTCACATCCACAATGCAACCACTTGTTCAAATATCTACCCCCTGGTGTTGTGTGTAAATATTGCGGAATGCTTCCTTTTGCTTTTGTTACTGTTACCTATATGTATACCTGCTGGCCTCTGACTTTTTTTCAACAGTCTCTGTAAATGTACACACCAGAAAGCAGAAAATGAATTTACAACTTGTAAAATGCAACTTGAAGTATGTGTGGAAATGAGCACAAAACATTCTAACGTTCACACCCCAAAAAAACAAATCTTGGACAAAAATGTCTTGGTTTTGGGTTTCTAGATAAATGGTAATCTATTCGTAATAATGAAACACATTTGCAAATAGTAGTTTTGTGACTGGGAATAACCACAGCCTTTGTAAAAAGTGTCTCTTTATGTGATCAGAAATACTCACTGAAGCTTAAAAGCACTTCATCCCCATGGGGTAGGTGAAGGTTGCAAATCTGTCCACGCTTCCCTCAGAGTAAGCCTTATTGGACACAGTGGAACTTCTGAAAAACGGGCTTTGGATTGCTTTGTTACAGTACTTCCTGTTATTTTTCAGGGAATGGCACTCCTTTAATCATCTCTTAGTTTAACAAGACTTCTTTTTTTTTTTTTGCAAGAGATTAGAGAGATAGCAAACTAAAGCTTATTTTTATCCGTGGAGGCTCTTTTGGTTATCAGAACAATACATAAGGAAGAGAATCAGAAACAAGTTTTATCTTATCCCCAATAAATGGAGGTAAGCATTGTTTTATAATTAGGGCTTATAATCACTGATGCCCTGTTAGTACAATTGATTATTATGAAATTAAAACTGAAATGAATAACATAATACAGTACACTGTTAATATTGGAATAAACTTCACATTACTGTAAATTACAGCTTTTTAGTCTGCAGGTTTTTGCTTTTAGTCTGGCCACTCCTATTGCCCAATTCTTATCATGGTTTTAATCAGTGTTTTAATGTAGATTTTTCATATTTATTGTTTTAAGATGCCTGTTTTAACTGTTTCAATGCATTTTTAATGTATTGGATTTTATTGTTAGTGTTTTTGTTGATGTTTTGTAAGCTGCCTTGAGTCCCTCTGGGAGAAAGGTGGGCTATAAATAAAGTTGTTTTTATATTATTTTATTCACAACCAAACAATAATACACAGCAAAAAATTTCAACCAAATTATTTATTTATTATTAAATTTTAAATAAGAAATAATATAATAGCTGGCAATGTACTCCTTTGGTTTGTTTTAAGGATTATTGAGGCTGCAATCCGAATTTAAGGCCAGTATAAGCCCCAGCACAAATCATGTGCTGCCCTGGGGTTGTCACAAATGTGCTGAAAGCCTCTTCTGTGCCACTCCTGGGGGAGGGTTAGGCCAGATCACAGACATGTGCTTGCCTCCCTACATCACTATGGGAAAGGGAAGTCAAATGAGTTGAGCCAGCCTATGTTAGGATTGCAACTATAGTCTCTGAACAGTACAGTAATAATCTCAAAATTGCATTGTCTTTAACTGTGTAAGTGCATTTTGAATTGGGGTTAAAATATTTAATTGCTCATTTTAATACATTTTAACATCTCTTGATCAGTTTAAGATACACAGATTAATCAAGTGGGCTTTTTAATATAAGTACTATTAAACTTACAAAGTTTACAAATACTTAGAAAAACTTGCAGATGGAAAGTACTGTGTACATCCTCCCTGCTCTCACATAAGACGGAGTGGCTCTTTCAAGCTAATGCCTGTTGCTGCCTCAGGTGTAGCATAATCACAGATTTTAAAAATTTGTTAACAAAATTGTTGTTTAACTTATATTCAGATTTATACAAATAAGGTTGCATGATCAGTCATTAAGTTTTAGTCAATTCAAATTTGTACAATTAATGGACCAGCCATGCATGTCCATTCAGAAGGAAGCCCCACTTTACCTAAAGCAAATTTCTTTCTCCAGAGCAAGAAATCTATAGTATAGATGTATATGCTGATTTCAAAAGCATAACTTTAACATTTTGTTTGTTTTTCCAGGTCTTCAGTAACTACCAGCTGTTATCAATGAAGCAATACTGTGGACGGCCACTTTTTCATCACTTTTCTTGGACAAACGTTTTCTGTGAAGCAGATACAATCCCTTCTAGCCAGCTTACATGTGTAGATCACTGCGTTACTGTGTTAGCCACTGTCTCCATGCAGTAATGGCAAGACTGGAAGAGGCAAACCGGGAAGTGAACATGCATTCCTCTATCCGATACCTGGGCTATTTAGCCAGAATTAATTTATTGGTTGCTATAGGCATGGGTCTTTATGTCAGATGGGAGAAGACTGCAGATCCATTAATACTCGTCATCTTTATTCTGGGCCTTTTTGTTCTTGGAATCGCCAGTATACTTTATTACTATTTTTCAATGGAAGCAGCAAATTTAAGTCTTTCTAATCTTTGGTTTGGATTTTTACTTGGCCTCCTCTGTTTTCGCGATAATTCTTTATTTAAAAATGATGTGAAAGAAGAAGCAACCAAATACTTACTGCTTTCCTCAATAATTATAAGGATATTGTTTGCTCTGGTGCAGAGGATGTGTGGCTGTGTCCTTCATCGACCTACTCTATTGACAACAGTTGAATTTCTGGAGCTGGTTGGATTCGCAATTGCCAGCACAACTATGCTAATAGAAAAATCCATGAGTATTATCTTCTTGGTTGTGGCTCTGGGAATGCTGATTATTGACTTGCGGATGAAGTCTTTCCTGGCAATTCCAAATTTGGCAATCTTTGGAGTGCTTGCTTCTTTATTTTTTTTCCCATCCCTAGAGATACCCACCAATCCATTTGCCTTGGGATGCTTTTTTAGTTGTTTAATAACAGACCCTCTTTTGGATGTGTATTTCAGTGGACTTTCAGTCACCGAACGATGGAAACCTTATTTGTATCGTGGTAGAGTGTGTCGAAGATTTTCAGTCTTGTTTGTTGGGCTTATTGAACTCATCTTTTTCATTTTATCAGCCCTGAAACTAGGCGATCTCAAACTCTGGTACTTTGTCATACCAGGTTTTTCCATTTTTGGAATTTTCTGGATGATCTGCCACATAATTTTTCTAATAACTCTTTGGGGATTTCACACAAAATTAAATGATTGCCACAGAATCTACTATACACACAGGGCAGATAACAACAGCCTTGACAGAGTCATGGCATCTAAAGGAATGCGTCATTTTTGCTTAATTTCAGAGCAGCTTGTATTTTTCAGTCTTCTTGCAACAGCAGTTTTGGGTGCTGTGTGTTGGCAGGTATGCTCTCATTACATCTTCCTCTGTTACCTGTAATATAAGGAAGGAGGCATTATGTTTCCAGCCCAATATGTAGTGAGTAATCACATCAAATTATTTTTATTGAAGTCTTTAGACCAAATCTATCCACATTTCCAACTCTGATGCAGCCCTGAGACCAGAGAACAAAAAATTTCCTTTATCTTGAGGAGTCCGTGGTTCTCCCCACACCACAGGTTGCAGTGCACATCTTTGACAAGTGCCACCATTGACAAGTGGCATTGCACACTATTTCACTATGAAATAATTTATAAGAAAGAGTTTTACCAATTTGAAGATACTGAGTATAATTACTCTAAGCTGGGGGTTCATCATTGGCATCCATCAGTCTCAAAAAACTATGGTATCATACTCAACACTGTATGTGAAGCACAAACCCTGGGTAGATTGATATGGAGGACAGGCTGTTACCCAAGCAGCAAACCCTCCCTCTCCACCCCACTGAAATAGTCCAATGGAACGGCAAGAGGCAAAATGATGGGTTCCAGCTGCGTTGCAGAGCTGGGCTAAGGACAGGAGCTCATCCTGTCTTGTGGGGACCCGGGTCTCGAACCCTGGCCTGCTGGTTAACAGGCACAGTGTCTTAACCACTTGCGGTGTTCTGTTTTAAAATAATAATCTCTGTTACTTTGAAGTCGGTTAACATTGCTTGAATATGCAAGCAAACTATAAGGAGCTTATGATACCAAATAATGAAGTGCATTTCTGAATTCTTGTTATTATCAGGATGTGGAGAAGTGGGGATGTCATTATATATTGTGGGACCCACACAATTGGGTACAGTCCATCCATTTATCTACATATAGACAATATATGTTGCCTCCACTGAAACATTGTCTTCAATCTGACAGCCTTTGGACAGGCACTAAAACTTCCCCTTGGGTCACAGATTAGAGCCTTTGTAAACTTAATGTGTATATCTGCAAATTGAACCTACTCTATCTGAATATTCCAGTTAAGGATTCAGTTGGTGTGGTTCTAGAATGTAATAATCTTGGGAGCTGGTTTTGTTCCCTTCAGTAGTCAAAAGGAGAGTTGTATACACTGAATCTATCACAAAATGAACAGCAGATGATCCTTTAAAGTCAATTCACATTTCTTTTGTTCTTTTTTTACATTGAAGTAAACTTAATATTAGTCCTAAGCAGCACAGGATAGGATGGGCATGGGGTGTAAAAAGGTAGAGGATTATGGGGCAGATAGGAGGGTGTTCAGAGGGGCAGTGAGGCTACATGCACCTCCTCTCTTTCTTTGTGAAAGTTTATGAACTGGTTTGAAGATCACCCCGTTTCTATGCTAAAAAGTATTTATGAACTGATTTGAATTCATTCTTATAAGTTCCATCCCTGTGTTTTATGTACTGGTAAATGTATTCAAATTTTAAATGTAAATTCTTCAGCCTCCAACATAGTGTCAGAGAGACAATGTGACCCTCCTGCCCACAAATTCGGACACCCCTGATTTAGGCTGCAGTTCTAAACACAATTTTCCTGGGAGTAAAACCCATTGAACACAGTGGGGCTTAGTTTTAAGCAGACATGGTTAGAATTGTGCTGTAAGATAAATAATATCTATCTATGGTTAGTGCAAGTCCACCAGCGTAAAGAGTAACAGTGCCACTATCAGCGTAAAGGATGGCAGTCATCTAATTCAATTTTGAATTATTTTGAAATGGCACAATTCTAAATTTTTCTACTTTCCAGCTATGCTTCTAATATAGGCTTGAATATAAATCTACACAAATTACTACCCTACAAAAATTTTGACTGAATCATCTAAGCATATTAGCAAAAAATATTTTCCTGAAGAATATTTTCAAATAAGGAATTTTTTAAAGTTTACAAACTGCTATAATGTATGAAAATATGTCTCTTTGCAGAAATCTAATGGGATCTTTATGAGTGTGTTTCTAATTGTCTTGCCTCTTGAATCCATGGCTCATGGATTATTTCATGAACTGGGCAACTGTTTGGGAGGAACATGTGTTGGCTATGCAGTTGTGATTCCAACCAATTTTTGCAGGTATGTCTACCATAAATGCCTTACAGTTTAACCATTGATGTGTGTGTATGAATGTACACATACAGTTATTAGAACTTTAGTTGTATTTTTCCTTCTAATTTTCCATATTCCTTAAAGTGAACACCAAGCATCACTTTGAAAAAGTAGCCTATTCCCTCTTACCATGGATTTGCTATCCATGGATTCAATTATCTGTTGGGAGCAAGATTACAACCTACATTCTGTATCTTCAGGCTGTTTTTAGCTCTCCACAGCACTTGTAGCCATCATGAAGCTATTTGCAAGTGCCATATTTTGAAGGTCTCTACTGGCACTCTGAATGGCACTTCAAATATCATTTAAGTATAGTGGTGGAATATAGTATATCGTTTAAGTATAGTATATCATGGAATATAGTATATGATTAAATATAGAATGAAAAATTTGGTGGAGTATAGTATATTGTTTAAGTATAGTGGCCATTTAAAATGGCCATGGAAAGCTTCAAAATTTCCGTGGAGAAGCTATCCACACCATTTTGAATCTTCACCACAGCTATTTTAAAGGGCACTGCCTTACTCATGGGGGCCATCCTGAGGGTCTCTGATGTGTTATCAATGCAAATTTTCAAAATGCAGTAGAAACCTTTAAATGGTACCTGCAAGTTGCTTCATGATGGTTGTTACCTTGAGACTCCATTGCTATGCTGTGGGTCTCCTTGTAGGTTAGTTAGCAAGCTGGTCTCTGGCTGGCACCTCCTTCAACCCCCATTGATCCCATTTGATTAGTGCCTTCCTGTCTTCCTGCCTTCCTTTGGTATCTGGTGGGGTTTTCAGGAACTGAACCTCAGCAAATAATGAGAACTGCTAGAATAATTCAGCCATAGGATGTCACCTTGTTTACAACTAGTTTTTTACTAGAACCTGTTTTCTACATACGTACCCCATAAGCCATAGAGATCAGCTTAGCAGTTTTCAGAGATGGTTTCAGTTATGTGTAACAGAACATTCAGCTTTCAAACCTAATAGTACAGTTCCAAAATAGTTCAAGATTCAACTTTGGCTGCTGAACAAACTGTATTGCAAAACAAGAAAAAGTTATATTAATGGCAAAAATAATTTAGTTGCAATATCCCCTTTTTCTTGTTTCTAGTCCTGATGGCCAGCCAACACTACTTCCACCTGAGCATGTACAAGAGCTCAATTTGAGATCAACTGGTATGCTTAATTCCATACAGCGGTTCTTTGCATATCACATGATTGAGACATATGGTTGTGACTACTCCACAAGTGGACTTTCTTTTGATACTCTTCATTCTAAGCTTAAATCTTTTCTGGAACTTCGCACACCTGATGGCCCCAGACACGATACTTACGTGTTGTATTACAGTGGCCACTCTCACAGCACTGGAGAATGGGCACTTGCAGGTAATGGGCATACTTCCTAATATGTTCTTTTTATTATATTCTTTAATTTCATTTATTTTTATTTTTATGCTTAGGAATTGCCTTTGTACTTCATTATGAAAATATTCACTGTGAATATACTTCATTATAGATACTTCACTATGAATTAACACGTACACCTGTTTGAATCCTTAATGCAGTATGAATAAACACTGCTTCTTACACGTGGTTCAGACGGTAAATGTTTATTAGCCTTTCATTCATGATAGGAGAAAAATATAGATTGTTACCCAAGGAATTAATTTTTCATAAATCCTTCAGAGCAGTGTTTCTCAAATAGCAAGTCATGAACCAATTTCAGGTAGGTACCCACTCATTTCACAGTTTTATTTTTAATACATTAAATTTGGTTCTACCATGATAAAAGGTATCCCCCACTCTTTTGACAGGTCGTGGGCAAGAACATTGCTGAAAAGCCGAACCCTGTCTTTTTAAAAAAATTACAGATATTGTTTCTAATGCCTTTTTTAGCTTACAAATGCCTTTTTTGTTTTGCAAATTTGTCATACAAAGATTTTGGCAAGTGAACTCTCATCAAGGCCTTTGGAATGTAAATAGACTCAGAGCTAAAGCTGGCACCTTTTCTCTAAATTTAAAACATGTGCCCTAAACTATTTACTTAGCAGTAATTCCATCTCACTCAGTTTTGTGGGACATAGGTTTTAAATAAGGAAGCATATGCTTGATGCTGCTAACTTTGGCCCTCTTTATGAAATGAGTGATAAAGCTGTCTGTTCAAACATTTATGCATTTGGAACAAATGGTTGGTTAAGAAGAGTTTCCATCCAGGCTTGGCGTCCTGTGCCCATCAGCCACCTCCAGTCATCCCACCTTAGTTCTGCTGACCCACCATTGTTTGTGTGTTTGCTCTGCCTTTGCATCTTCAAATAAAGCATCAAAGCGACTGGATAATGATGGGCAAAACACCTCACTTCCCAAATAGGAACATAATTTTTTTTTGAAATGGAGTAGTGATTCTCTAGGTCTTTGTTGTCTAGTTCCTGACCCACTCAGGCCGTAATGGCCAAAATGAAACACTAGACTGGGAAACTTGGGCCTCCTTCCTCTCCAGTGCTGCTGGCAAAGATTATGGTAGCAGAGCTGGAGGAGGTTGTCTGTTTTTTGACATTTTCCTCACTTTCTGACTGAGGAATTCATCCAAATTGCTACTTTGTCCTTGCAGGATAGTGATTGTGTTGTGCTGCCTAATTTTTTTCTGATTTCAAAGAAGATACTACTGCTACCCCCTACTCTTTTTTGGCCTGGGTGAGGAGTATCCTACTGCTGTAGTCTCTGCCCCTACATCCTTTCCTGACCTAGGCAGGGTCTGGCATGATTGAAAGTTGCAGCAGAAATGTGGGGAAACTTCTAAGGGATGGTGTGAACAAATGTGCATATAGTCAGAGAAGGGAGCAGCAGAATTTGATCACGTTTTGTGTAATAAATAAGTTGTGGCCTCCCTGACATGCTTATGTATGCAACACTGGTTATATTTTTTGCTGTGCTTTTCAACTACATCATTTGTGTGTTCCAGCGTCAGCCTGTTTTGTCATTTTCAGGTACATTAAACTAAATAGGACTGCACTGATATAACTGAAGAATCTAACCTGGTGTCTATTAATACAGTACTTAGTGAGGGAAAATGTGAGGGAGCATAAGATTACTGCTGCAATTTCAGTAACATGTAAATATCAAAAAGCACCACAGACTGCTGCCATTGTCTGAAAAGACTTTTGACATGACATTCAAAATGATTCTGTTGAAAGTGTTAAATTGAAAATGATGACAAAGTTGGAGGAGAAGGTTCCCAGAGTGTGTCACCTGGAAAACTTGCATATAAGCACTTCAGAATATTTGCACTGAAGAAAGTAGGGCACAGCCACAAAAAGGAATGGGACATTAGTCACTTATTGCTTTTTGATCGCTTTGCTTTCATGATGAAAACTGTACTACTGTAGTTTGCATTCAAAATACAGAACTAACCAGAATATCAATCTGAAAACACAAGTATGCATCATTGATCAGAAGGTGATCTAATATGGCAGATTGAAAAGTATGTTCTTTCTAACTACCTAATCTGAAAACTCTTGCCTATTTCTTCTGACCTTCTAGCTACTTTCTCCCCACATTGCAACTGGTACATAGTTACTGGTACATCGCATCCCTCAACTTTTGAGTGGGGTAACTTGGGGCTACAGGAAGAAAGGGATGAGAAAGCTTTGTGTGTATAGATCTTGGGTTTCTGCAATATCCTCTGAACATGGGAGATGGTTAGAGGGAAACAGTAAAAACATGAATATTCAGTTAGTATTCCAGTATGGGGGAAAGATCTTCAGTGTAGCATGGTGATTTAGAGCACATAGATTGTGCTTATAGTCTCTGTGTTGTAATAACATTTTAAAGGTAGGTTTACTGTGTTTGAGATTTCTAAGGATGTTCATTGTTGGAAGATTAGTTTCACAGTAGTTTAGGAAAAAAACACTAAGCAGTCATACATAAACCATGAGTTTGAGAAGTTACGTTTATTAACTGAAGGTAGAAAGCAAGATTTGGGCAATAAAATTTTGCCTATATTATTGGAACTGTTTAAGTGCTGCTTAAAAAAATGTGCCTGCATAAGAGCATGTTGTTAGGATTACAACAGACTGGATGGAACAAATGTGATAGAAGTCATGACACCTGGTTAAAATCAACTCTATCTCTGTCCACATTTGTTCTCTTGTGAAGATACTGCTCAAAGGCAAGAGTCATTTTAAGAAAAAGGAAGTGTATTTGCAAGAACTCATCTGGAGGGTGATCTCAACATGAAAGCTTTGTAGAAATTCAGGGTGTTACAAAATTATCTCAACACCCAGCTTGTGTCACCTGCCAAGACAGTTCAGGTGGGGCAAAAAATGTCTTTAATTCTTGACTTGACTTTAATACTTGACTAGCCTAGAATATGAATATGTAATTTTCTGCAATGGTTGTGTTTGTGGTTTCTCCGCAGGTGGTGACGCGTTACGGCTGGACACAATTTTAGAATGGTGGAGAGAGAAGAATGGCTCCTTTTGTTCACGGCTTATCATCCTGTTGGACTGTGAGAATTCACAGCCTTGGGTTAAGGAAGTGAGGAAAGTTGGTGATCTATACATTGCAATTCAGGGTGCAGAACTGGCTAAAGTGGTAGACATCGATGCAGCTGACCTTCCACACCTTGGTGACTTTACCAGAGAATGGGTTGAATACAATTGTAACCCTGACAGTGACATCCGATGGTCTGAAAAAGGGCGTACAGTCAAAGCCATCTATGCAGTGTCCAAAAGGTGGAGTGATTATAGTTTACATTTGCCAACAGAAAGTGATGTTGCCAAACACTGGATGTTGTATTTCCCCCGCATCACCTACCCACTGGTTCATCTAGCAAACTGGTTCTGTGGTCTAAATCTATTTTGGATCTGCAAGGCTTGTTTTAGGTGTTTGAAACGCTTGAAAATGAGCTGGTTTCTTCCCACAGTGTTGGACACAGGACAAGGCTTCAAACTTGTCAGATCTTAATCAAAAACCAAAGATGAGCAGAAGTGAGAGCTCTTGGAACTTTAAAATATGACTGACACCATTTTTTATGTATAACAGTTTATTCTGTTTGAAGAAATCTTGCTACTTTTGTAGCTATATTCTGTGCATTCATTATCCTGAGCAATGAGAGTATTTGCAAAGGGTTAAAAACGTCACTAGAAAATGAGAAGCAGCATAGGAATAAATACATAACTAAATTGAATTGGATCCAGCGTTACATGCCATTAAACACAACCATACACTTCAGAGACCTGATTGTTACCACAGACTTGCCTGAGGTCTAAATTGGTAAATACTATTTCTTTTACTGATAGATTTCCATTATATTGTGAATTCTCTCTACTGGGCAGGTATATATACTTCAATCATATGTATAAGCAAAAAAGATCTCTGCTTTCAGATAGTTGTATTATAGTTATTTTTGATGGATTGCTAGGGCTTGTAAAATAGTAATGAAACAACATTAAAACCAAGCCAAGAATGACAACAGGTCTATAGCTGCAAGGTTATTAACTCTGCAGTTTGTGTTTAAGTGAATACAAGCTTGATACCTTTCATTGACTCTTCTATGTGAATGTACTTATAACAGCAGCCTTACACCCTGATCCTAAACGTGTATGTAACAGCAAGTATCACTGATGTTTATGGAATTTTTTGATAGTCTTGCAGCCACCATGTTCAATCTTGAAAATGATAAATATCTGATCTGTAGAGATGGCTCCAGAGGAATAGGAATTGTGGATGCCGTCCAGTGTATTTAATGGCACAGACATAGGCAGTGTATTGAATTCAGTTTTGTCAAAGTTCACTAGTTATCAGAATTTAAGTTGTCCTCTTTAGGTGCCAACTTTGGGTAACAGCAGTTTGCTGAACTGCATTTCTCTCCTCACACTGAAGCAAAGTATTGGGTAGTATTGCTGCAAAGTAATAAGCAAGCCCTCCAGCCGCACTACTGGCTCTGGCATTATAAAAGTTTTGTAAGGTACTCCAGTACCGGTGTTGACCATGCTGTGCCAGATAGTGCTGGGTTTGGCACCAGAATGATGTCTTGGATGCCAGGCAGTATGTTTCCCCGCCAGACAGTAAGATGGACTTTCTGGGGTGGGGGAAGGGAGCAAAACTGGGTAGGGAGAGGAAGGGCCGGTGGGTGGTTTGGGCCTGGGAGGGGCTGGGACTGGTAGATCTGATAGCCATTTCTGAGCTGAGCTGGCTGACAGTTATCCTTGATTCTGTGCCACATCAAGGGCTAGTGCGGATCTATGAATCATTGGGCCAGTCATGTTTGCCATGGGGTGATGTTCACGGAGACAGTTGGCACCCTCCTTGGCCTCACAGTTTGAAGTGGTGGTCACTTCAGCACAGGTGCACCAGTGGATACTGAGAAGGACACTGGACACTGAGAAGGGATGGAAATGAGCCCTTAATCTGTGTAAGGCAGTGGCAAGATTTGCGCTATTCAAAATAAACATCTGTTTGACCATTTTTAGACTACAGAATCTGACCTTAATTTTTTTAACTTGCAAAGCTGAGGAAAAGAGTCTAAACCATGGGCTGAAAACTGCTCAACTGAAACAGACTTTATCACTACTGTGAACTGTCTTTTGAATATTTTCCACAGTTGGATTTTTAGCTAGATGGTCTGATATTTATTGAGAAAAAGAAACTAAATGTTCACACACCCATAGTATCAGATGTGTCAAACAGAAAGATAAAACCTGAACAGGAATTATTATAAATGAGAATCTCTCCAATTCGTTTTCTTTGTTGTGCAAGTTTAATAGGCAGTTTTTCTCTCCCCTACTTAACAATTGTATCAAAGTACTGCATAATGAAATCACACCAAGGCAAGGACAAGTTTGGCTATCTATAAATTCTACCATCCAAATTTTTGAAAACTCTTAATTACAGCTTGCTTTCAACTAGATTTTTACCTGCCTTTTCATTTTTATAAAATGTCTGTTAAGCTCTGTAAATAAGCATTCACAGCAATTCTCATAAACAACTAAATTGCTCTGGTTTATAGAAGGTTTGTTTTAAGTAGTCTAATGCTGCAGCTCATTATAGGCTATCGAACCAAGATTTCTTTCCACTAGATCATGGCTTTCAGATTCAGGAATTGATGTATGATTTCTTTACATCATTTATCCGCATTAGCACTAATGCTAGTTTACTGAGACTATTCCTCTGCAACTGTTGGTACCGAGATAGTGTATAATCAGAGGGAAATCAAATTTAGCTATAGAATAAAATGTGGAACACCCAGGCAATGATAAGCAGGCTCTATGTTGAATTAGACTAAATAGCTGGTCAAAATTCAGACCTGATACTCCTAAATGCGTTGGGTGCTCATTGGCTTGAAAGATGCCAGAATTTGACAAAAAACAAGTCAGTTACCAGTTATGGATAGTTCAAAGAAAGACCCAAAGAAAGTGCTGATTCAGCTGAGATATCCCCCTTAATTTCAAATTATTCATTTTCAAGGACCTATGCTGGGTGTAGCCAAAACCATCTAGGTTGAAAGACTTTCAGATGAATCTCTTGCCTGAGCTTTTGGTGACATCACTTTAAAGTGAAGTGTTTCTGTGAAGAGATTATCTTGACTTTTATATTTCATTTGGCTCCTTTGTACTCCTCATTTAGCTGTAATGCTGATGCCTCCAAATCACTTACATTTAATTGAAACAGATAACAGTGTTCTCTTGCAAAAGGAGTAAGCCATTTCCTTGATCTCACAATTGCACTTTCATGTGTTCTAATTTTTAGCTGTGTTTTGAAGCCTTTTTCCCAACTTTGCAGTGGATATTTCTAAATTGTGTTTTTTTCTGGGTTGTAAACTACCAAACTGGCTAATATAAACCTGAAAGTTTAAGGAGTTTATTGCCAGCATTGGATAATGTTACTCTTGGCAATTTTTCCTTGTTACCATTCAGGATTTTTAAAAATTTAACTTGTTCTATAAAGGGATTATTTAAATATACATGACTGTTTTGTATGATGTTTTTCACACTTTTGTTTTTCAGTTTCACATTTTGTTTTTTTCCCCAAGCTTTTCTAATAGGTTTTTAACCATATCTTCCATGTACATTTGCATTTGGGGCCAGTGCAAGGTAGGGCATATGCTGGTAGATGTTGCACTTAGGATTGATTTGTAAATGTTATGTTTTTATCATAATCATAGCAGGATTGACTGAGAGTAACATTTCAAGAGGATAAATTTTTCTTCCTAGGAATTGAAAGTACTTATTTGCCTATGGGATTTATACCTTGCCTTTCCTCATTGAGTGACTGGCCCAAGGTCATGAAGGAAGCTTCCTGCCCAAAGAGAAGTTTGAAAATGGAGTAGACTGTGGAGTGTTATAGTAAGAGTTTCCAATGTCAAGAGGCTCTTTGTCCAGATAGAAGTATAAAAAGATGGTCACGTGTGGCCTCCCTGGCCTTCAGAACATCCTTTGGAAGCAACGAGAAGTACAGCTCCTATTGCTTCAGGATTAGAGGCACACACGACCCACAGATTTCATTGGCAGATTTCAGTAACTGCAACGCAACCCCCACAGATAATGTGGCCAGCTGTATTTCTGCATTCTAGTGCACATGTGTTAACTGAATTGTGTGAAGGAAAATTTTTGAGTAAGGGGTGGGTACATACCGGTATATGTTCTGTATCGCTTGTCAATCAGTATCCTACTTTTCAAACCTGTCTAATTGCTGCTTGTTGGGTATAAATTCATTGTTATGTAAAAAAGGTTTTAATTCATCAGTAGATTAGGACTCTCAACGTTTTCATTTCTTTTCACTTGGTGTCTTGTGAATAGAAACATTCAAGTGTTCTGAATATAATTCCAAAAATCAGAGCTATAAGGTTTTTTATATATAATTCCAAAAGTGAATTATAAAGTCACAAAATGATATGACACAGCAGACTGGTGGTGATGTTGGCATCCTTCTAATTACTGGTATATGTTGTGTGGCGATAAATGTATTGCACTATTATATTCACTTATATGGTTTAGCACTTTTTGAGTAAGAAGTGATCTTTGCACTTACAGTAGAATCAGTTTTTTATTTTTAGATTAAAAAAATATACAATACACAGCTGGAATGTTCTAGGAAACATATTAATACATACAGACTTTGGGGTATACTTAAACCACTCGGTAATCCCTCAGAGCTTCATATGTAGATCTTTGTATAATGCCTAGCTAAAAGTACTAAACACAAACAGCATGTTAATATCCTAAGAAATTACTTCTAAAAGAATTTAATTCAAAAAATGTTTTTACTGAAAGTAATAAGCCAGCTGTTGATTTGAAACTCAATTCTCATGGAAACATTAGTAGACTTATGCAATGCAAAGTTTGTTGGAACCGTTATCATTTCACTAAATACAGAATGAACAGTAAACAAGTATAGGCCAACATACCATATCTGAAAGCTGAAATATTACAGTGTTTGTACATAATTTACCTGTTCAGAACATTCCAAGCTTGTTATCAGTCTATACAGTGAAGGCCCCAAACACTATCCTAACATCTCCAGTGGAAAGGATCAACTGGCAGGTGTGGTTAAAGGAGAGCACAACTCGGAAATCTGAACATCAAAATTTCCTGTTCCTCCAACAGGATTCCTGAATTTGGTGGACTATGGGCAAAATCCAGAGTAACTATGGGGAGTCCTTGCTCCAGTGCAAGAACAATTTACTCTGGATTGCAATATTTCTCATAGGTTTTCACTAGGAGGTGCAGTAACAACGGGTGCATGTAACATCTCTTACATCCTCCCATAGTTACTCTGGATTTGGGGATAAGTCCAAGGAGACTGGAGTAATGATGCGTTGCTCCAGCCTGCCCAGAAAGCAGGGTCAGGATCCAACAGAACGCTAGAGGTGGTCTAAGGGCACAATCCAGAGTAACTATGGGGAGTCCTTGCAGCAGTGTAAGAACAATTTGCCCTGGATTGCAATATGAATTTCCCATAGGTTTTCACTAGGTGGTGCAGTAACTACGGGTACACATAATGTCTCTTACGTGCTCCCGTAGTTACTCTGGATTGTAGGGTAAGTCTGTGTAGACGTATACCTTGGTAGAGCTGTACCTTGGGGACCTATACCTTGCAAACGTACCTTGGGGAAGGGGACAAACCTCCCCTTTCAAGGGTAGCTCAACCCCAGCTTCTCTGACTTGCACTGGATACAGCACAGGCACGTCAGTTCCAGTGCAAGTTAGCATTCTGCTGCCCATGAATTTAAATCGGTTCAGCAACATTTTCTAACATATAGAGAGGGTGATCTTCAAACCACTTTATAAGCACTTTCACAGAGAGAGGGGGGAGGTGTGTGCAGCCTCTCCAGCCCTCAGAATACCCTATGGAGGATTGGGGAGCAGTGCTTCCCTCACCTCTGGAGGATTACAGGGTTTCCCCAAAATCTGGACATCTTGCTGCGGGCCACATCTGGCCCCAGACTGGGGTTTGGACACCTTTTTTAGAATAATGTCCTTATTTTGTAATTGTTGTAAAGAAAATATGCAATGACATTTCCAGCTCAACAGTTTTGGTGGTTGCTTCTCTTGTCTGCTACCCCATGAATTTTATGTTTGTAATTTCAAGCAGCTGGTGTGCACTATCTACTGCCTATGCATTTAAACTGCACACATTACTGTCTAAAAACTCACGCAGCATCTTTGATGTTCAATGGAAAAGAGAGAGCAAAATTCTAGCATTTTTAGCATGGAATCACTATGTCTGGTAGTTCAGTGTTGGTCAAACTGTTGGTTAGGACCCACTAAGTGGGTTCCAAGCCAATTTAAAATGGATCCCCATCCGGGTCAAAGTGTATTTCATTTTCAATGTATTAGACTTGATGCTGCCAACATGTGAAGTACATGACTGCATTTGTGGAAATTTTACAGATCTGTACTTTTTACTTTAACAATATAGTTCAATGGGGCTTCCTCCTACGTGAGAATAGGATTGCAGGTTTAACTTTTTTAAATCAATCAGCAAAGCTTGGGAGTGTTAAACCAAAGTTTAAAAATATGGAAAAAACATTTTAAATGGCCTTAAACCTATATTTTTATTAAACGTTTAAATACTGATGTGGCTAAGTGGCACAAGCATATAGACCAGGCTGGTCCAACATGTGGCCTCTGAGGCCCTTTTTGGTGGCCCTTTTCCAAGCTCCTCTGCAAGACCATTGACTTTCTCCTTCTGCATCAGTGGTTTTTCAATCTCCTTGCTACGCCATTCCAACTTCTTTGCGGCAAGAAAATCAAAAAGTCCTGGTGCACCCTCCACCTTCTTTTACTGACTGAGCAGGCTAAGTAATTTGGGTGGCTCAGAACCCAGAAGTATTTGTCATCACAATTAAGTGCAGGTCCAACTTTATATTCTGTACATAGATTATTTTATATGCAGATTTGACTACACAAATGGCCACCGTAAATCAGTTTTAAAAACTGCTTTTCTACTGTTGTAGCAAGGCAGTCATGCAAACAATTGTTCCATTCTTCAGTCCCAGAATTACATTAGTGCAGACATTGAGGGTTTCTAGAATATTGAGATAATCCATTAGGTGCAATGGAGGGGCAAGAAACCTGGCTCTAAATCTATTTTTCCATTTTTTATCCACTGATCTTATTAATCCACAGGTAGTTCCAGAACAGAACCCTAGTGGCTAACTAGAGGCACCTGTAAATATCTTCACTGTAAACTGCTTTGTGATCATTTTGTTGAAAAGCATATATAAATATATGACTGACAGATTGATTAACCTAGCTTATTAACCACCTCCTGGCCCTGATGTGTCACATCCATTTGCACCAGTCTGCACTGACTTGAAGACCAAACAAAAGAGATGTTGTCAGTTTCCGGAATGAGATTTAGTTAAACAGCCAACAACCATAATTGCCTGTAATTTTTCAAGGAAGAAAACAAGTCTACAAATATCAACTGTAAGTCAGCCCTTTTTCCCTGCTAAGCTTCGTTTCATGAATAATGGATACGGCTCTTTTTGTGTCTGCGCAGTGTAAAAGATGAGCCTGATGAAAATATAAAGTCTCAAAATGGGCTCCTGTCAAATACATCTTGCTTTCTTTTTTTAATGTAATTGAAGGAACACTTGATAGTACTGATTATGCCTTCCCTTGTAAACAACTTACTTTATAGGGTAAACAGCTGTGTTTATGCCTCTATGCATTTCTGACTTCATTATAAAATTGTCATCACATTGAAAAGAGCACAGCACAAATTCCTAAGTGTTCTGTCTCCCAGCTGGCAAAAAGATCCTTTCTGCTAATAAAGGAAGGTAACATTCAGTCCACAGTGGTACATATTTACTCGAATGCAACACTCACCCTTTTCAGCCTAATTCAAAATTGGTGTGAATTATATTCAATGGTTAATTAGATGTAATACAATATTTTGATTATTAGTATAGGGTGCGCATTAGATTCGACTGCACATTGGATTCAAGTAAATACGATGTTTTAATCTGTCATAGGTGTTGGTGTTGGTTGTGCTCTTTCAAATTTCATTTATTTCTACTTTAAGCAGAGGTATACAAGAAATCCAGATGTTCAAATAATATTTCTGGAATGATTTAATATTGGGAGCAAAGTACAAGCAGACATATTTGCGTTAACAAAATCACATGTTTTTTAACACTGGAATTGCACAATAATTCTGGGTAACAATCAGAAGTGGAGGAAGGACATAAAGAAAAAAGATGGTTCATGGACATTAAGAACAGTCCGGGAGCTGCTGCAGAAACCAAGAATAAACTTTCTTGCAAGTGTTTATCACCTTGTTATGAGACACTGGGGTTGCAATCCTAAATACACTTTCCTGAGATTAAGTTCCATAGACACAATGGGACTTACTTCTGAGTAGACATGCATAGGATTGCACCCTCATGAGGCTGCAATCCTAACCACCAGCATAAGCCCTGCGCTGTTCTGGGGGTGTCACAAAAGTGCTGTAAGGCACTTCTCCCCTATTCCGGGGGGGGGGGGGGAGTGTTAGGCCAATGCACAGGCATTGTGCCAGACTCCCTGCACTACCGTGGGACATTATGCCAGATGGGTTATGACAGCCTAAATTGGTTAGGATTGTACCCTGAGAGCATGATCTCAGATAAAAGGACAGGAAAAGCCACTGGTAAAATCTATAGTTGCTGTAGACATGGAACTAATCTTATTAGGGCCAGGGATCAGCGGAACGCAAATTTGCCATAAATGTAGGCCTGCCATATGTCCCAAAAAACAGGGACAATCCTGAATTTGGAGTTTGTTTTCACATACTGGCAAGTGGCACAGAGGGTCCTGTCCTGATTTTCTGGAAGAGAATTGTGGCAACTCTACATAAATGGCACTCTGGCAGTGAGATGGTGAAAGGCTGAAGCCTTGTAGTCCATGCTATTACCTGCCCTTACTAAAAAGCAGGCCTCCGTCAGTCTTGAAAGACTATGGTATCGTGCTCAGCGCTGCATACGCTGCATGTGAAGCACAAAAGCCTGGGTTGGATTGTTATGGAGGATAGGCTGTTACCCAAGCAGCAAATCCCCCCTCTTCACACCACTGAATTAGTCCAATGGAAAGGCAGAGCCAATACGATTGGACCCAGCTGTGTCGCAGAGCTGGGCTAAGGACAGGAGCTCATCCTGTCTTGTGGGGCTGACCTGGGTCTCGAACCCTGGCCTGCTGGTTAATAGGCACAGCGTCTTAACCGCTTGCGCCACCCACAGCCACTTCACAAGCAGTTAAGACGCTGTGCCTGTTAACCAGCAGGCCAGGGTTCGAGACCCAGGTCAGCCCCACATGATAGGGTGAGCTCCTGTCCTTAGCCCAGCTCTGCGATGCCAACTGGATCCAATCATATTGGCTCTGACTTTCCATTGGACTAATTCTGCTGCTTGGGTAACAGCCTATCCTCCATAACAATCCAACCCAGGCTTTCGTGCTTCGCATGCGGCATATGCAGCGCCAAGCACGATACCATAGTCTTTCAAGACTGACGGAGGCCTGCTGCTCTTACTACCTGCCAATAAATGAATCTGCCACCACCTTTAAGATGGTGGGGGTCAGGGGGAGAATGGAATGAGTGGGAAGCTTTAACTGGAGGGAAAGCTGGAGAAGGTGTGGATCTGGAGGAAATGGCATGTGCCAGGTCCTATCTCCTTTTGTTGCCTTCCCTCTCATCAGATCTGAGCTAGTGAAATTACTAGTGATCAGTTCCTGCCTCTTAGTGTCCTTTGAAGTCTTCAGTACTGTCACCCTCTGAGAACCCTTCATAACCCTGCAAAAAAACACCCATCTTCCATTTGCCAATTTTTAAAGGGTGGACCGCAAGCAGGTCTGATGACAGGAGGCCCAGCCCTTGCATTAGTGATACACTACTGAGCACATCTTGTTTAAAAGAGATTGAGATGCACTTCTTGGGTCTTTAATATGCAATACTTAGATGTTTAAGAGATTGAGATGCATTTCTTGGATCTTTAATGTGCGATACTGAGATGTTCACAGAGATTATTTTGAGCCTTGCTATACACTATGTTACAGCACTACTTATGACCTTATCTTTTCTCTGGACCTCAGTCTGCTGATTTTCTTCATCAATTTTCTGGTTACAGGATGTCCGGTTACGGGAAGTTCATAAACTTGGTAGGCTTTGCATTCTCCATTCCTAGGGAATCAGTGGACATTTCCTGCATTGAATGCCTTGTTTTTGTTTTTTTGTTTTTTACTCTGCCATTATATCCATCACCAAATTTGAACCAGAGTCCTAATGCAGATGGTATTTATGTTCTGTTTGACAGATTATTCTCAAAACAATAATTTATGCAGGCAGTTTTTGTTTGTGCATCATTTGAAGGCCCAAGTGGCAACCTGACACTAATGGGAAAACAATGTTTTCTAATGGGAAAAAAAATTTAAATGGAAACAAGATACAGACGTGATAGGACAAGAGAGTATCATGCTCAGTATAATTACTGAGGTAGTATAAAGAAGTATAAGAGGTGGTCTTATTTGGCTTGGCCTGGCAGGTCTCATCACTTTGGCTCAGGGGGAGCCAACCATTATGACCACGTGTGGATTGGCACCCTTGGATGAGCCTCTACCCTGTCTGCTGTCTGCCCCTTCCAGCCTGCCGTTCCACTAGGAACTCCAGTCTCCTTCCGACTTGCTGGAAGCAGGTCAGAAAAGGATTTTCACAGCCAGAGACGTTAACTAGGACAGAACCTGAAGGCCACCTGCCCTAGATGTTTTGCCAAACAGGATGCATGACTGCCCCTCAAGCTCTGCCCTAGTTATGGAGGAGGTTCTGGAAGCTTCACATGCCCTATTCCTTCTCCTTCAAAGGGGAACTTCCAGAGAAAGAGGGCAGAAGACATGGCAGCAAACCATCCTCTGAGGAGAACTCGGGGATGGAGAAAGCCAGCTCAGTACCCCACCAGTCCTCCATTGCAGGGAAACCCATAGGTACACATGACCGAAGGTTGCAGGGGGTGGTAGATTCAGACAGCACTGAGGCACATACCATCCCTGCTTTGGCTCTCAAGGAGATTAGATAGAGAGATCTTTAATTCTGTACCTTACCAAATAAAGCCGCCATAGGGTTGTCAGAGGTATGTTTAGGAGGCTCATTGTGAAAGGATCCTAAGGAAACATAGCCATAGGAGAATGTGTAAGGTCCTCAATGAACGAAAAACCTCTCCAAAAACAAAAACAGGAATTCTGCAGTGAAGGAAAGTCATCTCTGAGCAATTCCTCATCCATCCTGCCCTAAACTCTGGTTTTATTCAATCTAGTCATAAATTACCTGGAGAGGAACTCAAAAATAATGATGAAATTTCAAGTGGATGCATGCTATCAGACTATGGGTCAATGCCAAACAGGCTCAAAGATTCACTCCCACTTTGCTAACTCTTAGGCTGCAATCCTATGAATGCTTACTTGTGAGTAAGGCCCGCTGTAGAATTAAGGCAGCAATTTTCAACCTTTTTCTTCTCGGGGCACACTAAGTTGCTAAAAGTGGCACACCATTAGCTTTTTTACAATTGAAAAGGCACACAATTCTGCTGCTGGGGGTTCACATCCCCCCAATGGCCCTTCCCGCAACTCCCCATGGCACACCTGCAGACCATTTGCAGCACACTGGTTGAAAATCATGGATCTAAGGCTTTCATGGTCAGAATTACAAGTGTTACAGTAAGAACTGGCCATGGTATATGAAGATTTTCATTTCCTAATGGAGATGGATGCAACTCTTGGAGCTTTGGAACAGAACACTTTGATTCAAGAATTAAAGTCTTCTTCCCATACATAAAGAGTGTAACACATAGGTAGGTTTCAGCAGAAGCCTAATTTGAGTCCAATCTTTAAGCCTACTCAGAAAATTACAACAGATAACGATCAGCAAAAAATGAGAGACCCAATCTCCATGGCAAGGATTTATAGAATCCCATGAACATAGTTATGGTCAAGTGGTCCTAAGGAATGTGAATACCAGAGTAATAGGACATGAGAGGGTTTCTCACTTGCTACAATTTGACATATCAGTCATGGCTGAGTACAGGGTAAAGACAGGCCATGGGAAGAGTTTCCGGCGTGTACAAGTAAGACTACCCAATATCGCGCTCTAATTTACACCCTCTAATTTACAAACTTCAATATGAACAGACTATGATACACAACACAATATGAACAGAAAGGAGACTTTGACCATCAGTGAGGCTTGGCAACCAGCCCTCAGAAATGGTAGATCCAGGAATATGGAACAGGAAAAGAACTGGGCTACTGGAAGAAAATGCACAGTTCTTTAAGGAACCCTGCACTGTGAACAACATCAAAGGACAATTATTGTCAGTTACTCTGGGAAGTGGTTTTCAACCACTATGCCATAGCACACTAATGTGCTGTGGATGGTCCGTAGATGTGCAGTGGGACTTTAGGGAGGGACCTTAGGGCAGATGGGGATTTGTCCATTTCCTGTAGAATGGTGTGCCTTGTCAGTGCCGGATTTACGTATAAGCTATAGCTTAGGGCCCCACTCGCTTGGGGCCCCCCAAAAAATTAAAGGAAAAAAACCTGGATGGACATTTCCAAAATATAAGGAAAAAACAAAATAAAACCTACATACATATTTTATTATGTGCAAATGGCTTTAGATACCTATCAGGTCCATAAATTACCATATAGCATATATATAAAACACAAAAAACAGCAACAATTTGTTGTTGACAAAGGATAGCTGGACATATAAAGTGCCCCATTTCCATCAATTGCTTAGGGCCTCATCAAACCTAAATCCAGCACTGTGCCTTGTCAATGGTCAAATAATGTTGTACCTTAACCATTTTACTACCTTATCAGTGTGCTGCATGATGAAAAAGTTTGAAAAACACTACAGGACTAATCTACAGGCCAATTGAAGGTGGCTTGTCACTGGCCACATGGAGGCTTGCTATAGACTGCATTTGGGCCCTGGGCCAGGGTTTTGCCACCCCTGTGATAAAACTATGGCTAAGGCAGCAATTGGAATCAGGTTCCACTGAATGCAATGTGGCTTACTTCTGAGTAGCCATGCATAGGGATTGCTCTTCGGGAAAGAAAATTCCCACTAACATACATTTTTGAATCAAATCCTAAAATATTTATTAAAAACTAAAACAAAAATGAAATAAAAATCTTGACTAACTGTAATACTGGAAATATATCTCACCAACTCTTTATTCTCAGGCTCCTCCCTGACTGTATGTGATTCTCAACCACAGTACTTACACTGCAATGGACCTGGCCACTAAATGTCTGCAGATGAACTGCAGAAGAGCCTGAAATGTTCAGGAATTGCTTCCATGTGGCAGTGCATTTGGAAGGCAACATCCCTGCAGGTTGGAGAGAAGGAATGGCTCCAAGAGATACCCACCGGCTGATGCAGATAATCTTGTCCATAAATACAGAAAATGGCCAGTGTACTCAGGTTTTCTTTCCACAACTTCTACTGAAGCTTTTAGGACATGTTGGGTTTTTCAAGGCTACATATTCAAACTACTTATACAATCTACTACTATGATAAATGATAAATACCAGCTTTGGTTGATTCCGATGCTGATTTCTTCCTATGTACAACGTTTTCTTGGTTGACAATAAAAAAGCAAAAGTTAGAATTGATTAAGAAACTAACAATTGCAGTGAAACAGTGATGATCATCAACATAGTATATGCACATGCAGTGGCATCACTAGAGTTTTCATCACCGACGTGGGAGGCCAGCACATCACCCCCATGATGGACCTCCTTCCATGCAGTGGCTGGGGAGGGTTACAGGACCGACTCATGCATTGGCTTGCTACAGACTGCATGAAAGCTTGCTAGAGGCAAGTGATCTGGCATCAGGGGCAGGGTTTAGACACCCCCGACCTAAGTAATAGATAGTATCCAAAGAAGGGAAATCTAACTAGGAACCACTGGAGATAAGTCAATCACAATGACAATTTAAGTCTCCTTAATTTCAATAGGAGGATTCCCTTTCTTCATGTTAAATTCAGTAACAACTATTACAAGTACATTTTTAAAATTGATATAAAATTAGGATCAGTATGGAGACGTTGACAAAGGCTGTAATCCTAAAGACACTTCCATGGGAGTAAGTCCCATTGAACACAATGGGGCTTACTTTTGAGTAGACACGGTTATTTAGGACTGTGCTCATAGACAAATTTTACCCAACATTAGAATCAGAATCAATACTAGAACCATGAATCAATGAATCTGATTCGTGGGAACTTTAGGATAGAAAAAAGGATAGCTGGATAGACACCTTTAACCCATTTCTGCCCAGTCCATGAATTTAGATATTTGGTCCATGTTGTGTATATATACAACATTGGGCAGAAATGGCTTAATTTGGTGTTTCTTTTATAACAGTGGAAGAGCAACAAACTTCATGCCATCTCAATGTCTATTTGTGCTCTTCTTGTGTTGTTTTATTTTATTAACAGTGATCCTTCTTATAAAAAAAGATTGTGTGCCCTGTTGGGACAGAAGCCATAATTATCTTACTTTTTTTACTATGAAAAGCAATTTGAATTACCAGTTAATCCGATGCTTGAGTCTGTCAATAACTTTGAGTACACTTTCCTCCTTAATAAGGCAGTGTTGTCAGAATAGGTTGCCACTGAGCCACATTTAAACGGTCCTCTCAGTGTGTAGTTACTATCTGGATTTCCCGTCATTCCTTTGCCATTATTTGCCATTGCTAAGTTAAGAACATAAGCAGTTCTGTTACAAAATTTAAAAAGTATTCACAAGACAAAATGTTCAGGATTAAAAGACTAATATACTCTTCTAAAAATGTTTAACCAATTCTAATGCAAATAAGTAAGCTCCTATTTTACTGTTTTAGGAAATGACTAGCTTTCAAGTGAAAAACGTAGCTCTCATTTTTAGAACTCATTTACAAGGATCCCATATATACTATATAAAACTAAAAAGTCACTGACTTGACACACTCACTCAGTGATTCATTTACTGACTCATCAACATCCAGCCAAAACAGCAGAGCTAGAAGTGTAAATTTGGGGAGGGTTTTCCTTCCATGATGGAAGTTCCCACTAAGAACCAATTTTCGGAAATTCATAGAATCATAGAATCATAGAGTTGAAAGGCACCCCCTGCCTGCAGCAGGAAATCCTCCTAGATCATCCCTGACAGGTGCTCGTCAAGCCTCTGTGAGGCTTGAGGAAAAGTCCAGTGAGGGAGAGTCCACCACCTCCCTTGGCAATCTGTTTCACTGCCGTACTGCCCTCACTGTCAGGAATTTTTTCCAGATATCCAGCCGGAATCTCCTTTCTTGCAGTTTGTACCCATTGGTTCTAGTTCTGCTTTCAGGCAGCTATGAACAGCTATGAAAGAAGCAGCTATGAACAAATGAGCCCCTTCCTTCATATGACAGCCCTTCAGGTATCTGAAGGTATCTTCAAACCAGGTATCTTTAAACCAGAAGGGGGTGAAATGGGGCGCAACATGTTTTGTCCCTATACTTTACATTGAAGAATCACTGACTGATCAACATCCTGCCCCAACCCCTGAACCTAGAAGCATTAAATTTGGAAGTAGTGCATGGGGGGGGGATGGTGCACGGGGGGATGGTAGTGCACGGAGGTGGTGCACAAGGAGGAGTTGTGCAAAAGGAGGGGTGAACCAAGGGGTGGTGAACTGGAGGTGGTGATGAACCAAGAGGTTGTGAACTGGGGGGTGTCTCATCAGTGCCCACTGCCTGCTGCACATGCCCATGCCACAACAGCAGGTAAATTTCACTAGTTTTTAATATAACTGAAAATTATACATCATATACATGTGTATAAGAAGATGAAAATACAAAATTGTACTCCTTCAAAAGAGGGGAATCTGGGAGCTCTCAAGAACAACCACCTAAAAAACTGGCACAAGTTTTCATTCTTCCCATTAAAAAATGAATCAGAATTAAAGGGGTAAACAAAAAGGGAGATTTTTCATATATTTGTTGTGGATTCTTGTCCTTGAAAGATGATGTAATCATACATTTGTTATTCTTGTTTACTGAAAACTACAAATCTTATGGCCCAATTTGCAAAGGTCTTTAATGCCACAGAAACATGTTCCCCAGTGGTATAAGGTCCTTTACAGCTGTTCCAAAATGTGAGATGACATTCAGCAACAGCCTCACCACTGCTGCATCAAGCGGCCAGGTACACATACCAACAACCAGAGGATACCTGGCAGTACCGAAAAGCCAGCACAGGAGGTGGAAGGGAAGGAAAGAGGGGGCAGAACAGGGTGTGGAGATGAAGCGGAAAGAAGAATGGTTTGAGGCCTGGAAGAAGGTGATACTGATGGTAGCAGCACCCCTGATACCCTAAATTTATTCCTCCAACCTAGTGCACAAGGACTTCCACCAGCAAAATCAGTGGTGCAGCTCCAAGTAAACCTATTGGCCCTTCACACATTTATCCTGGCATGGGAACAAGTATAACCCAAAACATCCCTGCTGAAAAGAGTATAATGCCCCATTGGTACAGCCAAATCACAAAGCAGGGAATTACACTGGATTGGCACTTGATGTTTTAGATGACCCTTAGATGACCATCTAAAAAAATATAATTGCATAAATTATAATTGCCAGTCAATGGATCTGGTTGGTCATCTAAGGGGTTTTACTGCAACAGATTATCACACATGTTCTTCAGTTTTGTTGTTGTTCTACGTAATATGTTCTTTTATTCTCTATTTTTAATTCATTTATATTCCACTTTAAATATAAAAAGTTAAAAATATATAACAATAAAAATAATTTAATGTATATTGCAGCACTGGAGGAGGCAGTTGTCAAAAAAGAGGAGGAAATTAAAATAGTTGACTCATATAAAAGACCAGTGACCAGAACTCACCGCCATGCTCTATCTGCATTATAAACAGGCATTTTAATTACGGTATTTCCCGGCTTATAAGATGCATTTTTTCTCCCCAAAGGGGGGGAATGTCTGTATGTCTTAAAGAGTGATAGGGCCAATCCTGGAGCACCTTATCCCATCATGTCATATGTTGTTGGATTTGTATTGAAGAGCAGAATCCAATGCAAAAATCAGTTTTGAGATATCTCCTTCCTATCAAAAGTTATGGCCAAAAAAGTAAAAATCAAAAATATAAAAACAAAAAGAAAATACATTTTTTGGCAATTTTTTTAAGTGGGTAGGAATTTTGCCCTGGGGGGTAGGAATTTTGGCCTTGGGGTTCAGGAATTTTGGGTTTGGCATCTGTTCATCCTGGCACAGTTGCAATCCTAAGCAGCCTTCCCTGGCTTGGAGACTTGCTCCAAAGTAGACATGCGCAAGACCTGGTCCCTGCTGCTCCATGCCTGTGCCTCCCTCACTCGTCCCTATCTATCTAGATCCCCTCACCTTTCCCTACCTACCTGGATCCCCCCACTCCCAAAAGAACCCCCCCCCCAACCTACCTGCCTTCCTGGACCATTTGCAGTGAGATTTGTGCAAAATGTTGGTGTCTGATCATTTGCAATGAGATTTGTGTAAAATTCACAAAGCGCTGACACTAGAGATGATGAGTTTTGGGGGTTTCCAGAAAATTAGAAGAGTGCTTAAAGCTTAAAGTCTTTCCTCATTTGTTAATGACAGTGATGATGGTTCTTAATACCAGTGTTGACTTTACATGGTTGAAATATTATTCTGCTATATTTTATTAAATATATTAGTACACCATTTGGTTCAGAATACTTTTTTTCTTGTTTTGCTCCTCTAAACTTTGGTGCGTCTCATGGTCCAGTGTGTGTAATAAGCTGGGAAATACGGTACATTAGTATTCATTTTTTGCAAGAGGAAAAAGAACCCCAAAAAGGTATAGAGTCTAACAATAATTCCAACAATACCTCATGACTCCTGTGGAGTCCAAGTAGAAAGAATGTAGCCTAAATAATTTACTTACACATTTTGGACAGCAGCAGATAGAAACATATATTGTATCATGCGAAAAAAACACTACAGTGAACAAGTTTACGCAGGTTACGCTTAGAAATATACTGAATATATTCTTAAACTTTCTTTTGGGTCGATACTACTAAAAAGGTTTCTAGAATAAAATTGTTAAGAGCAAATAAATTAAAAAGGACAGAATAAAGTTAGAATTTGTAGCAAAGAGGTTCTAAATACATACAACTGCCTCTGCGCAACTGTGTTTGGACAGCAAACACCGCTCCTTCAAACAGGTTAATTTTCGTTACAGTGTGAAAAGCAGTGAGAGACCACAGAAATCTATAAAATATTAATCAGAAGATAAGGAACATAATTTTAATATGCATTAATATTCTCTCTCTTTCTCTCCAATCTTTCCTCTTCTGTTTCCATAATGAAGATGTTAACTTCCAATATTTGTATTCCGACATATACTCCAAGAGTACATTGCCAACTGTTATCAAAAGCAAAAAAACTGTTATCAAAAGCAAAAAAACCCACTATTTTTGCCCAGATACAGAAAATTGTAAGCGCAATCCTAACCAATGTAGGCCACCACCACTCATTCATCTCCCTGTTCCCATACTGCCATGGGGAGGCTGGTGGATGTCTGTTCACTGGCCTAATCCCCCCAGTCAAAACCCCCCTAGCCAGCACAAGACTTGTGCCAGCCTAACCAAAGGTTAGGATTGTACTGTGTGATACCTTCCCAAATGTTCCTGCAAATATTCTTTATCAGTGCAATCCTATTCGTCAGTAATGTATACTGTGAAGAGACAGAATTGCTGCCAAATCCTGCTGCAGGGGTAAAACCTGAAGGTAGTGCCACAGATGGGATGCAAAGCACTTCACTTTGCAGGCACCTCAATGCACAGTGCATGGAGACTTGCACGAGGAGTGGAGGAAGAGGGGCTGCTTTGTTCAGGTATCTGCACACTTAGTGGTTTGTACCTATGCCACTGCCTGAATATACAGTGGTACCTCACTTAACAAGTGCCTCGCTTAACAAGTGATCCACATAATAAGCAAAACTTTCTCAAGGCTTCTGCCTCACATAACAACTGTTGCTTCACTTAACAAGCATACTCATTGGCAGGTAGGGTAGACACGCTGGCCGGCATTCCTTTTAAAAAACCTCAGGGCTGCCTAGTGTGCCTGCCCAAAGTGAAAGCAACTCTTCCGCGCTGTTCCTTTCTGTGGCCGGGCATCTGCTGGGCAGAGGGAGAGAACAGCAGTGGAGTAGAGGGAAGCAGCTCAGGGCTAGCCAGAAGGCAGCAGGGGAGAGAGAGGCTCAGGATGGAGAGAAGGAGAAAGTGCGGAGATACTTTGAAGGTGTCTTGGATTGCAGCCTCCTAACCATGTCTACACAGAAGAAAGCCCCACTGTGTTAAATGGGGCTTACTCCCAGGAAAGTGTCTTTAGGATTGCAGCCTATGTAGACTTCATAGGATCATGTACACTGAATGCATGTTTTGAATTCAATTCCAGTGTTTTGTCATCATTTTTACATTCAGTTAATATTTTTATATAAATATTTTTTGCGTTGTAGAACCAAACGTCTGAATTTCAATTATTTCCTATGGGAAAATCTACTTCACATAAAGAGCATTTCACAAAACAAGCATGCTTCCAGAACGAATTAAACTTGTTATGTGAAGCACCACTGTATACATAGGCCTGGTGAATCTACCCCAACATAGCAAGAACGTAGTGGTGGTGGGCAAAGTTGAAAAAAGTAGGACAAGGCAGGGACAGTGGCATCCCTGGGGGAGGGGCTGGGGCCCCTCTCACCTCTGTGTCACATCAGGGCGATAACACACTGGGGGTAACCAAAATCATAATTGTTCAGAATAAATCCCCATCATGTTATATACCAATTAATGCATATTTTCCACCAAAATCCAATGTAAAAAAACAGCTTTGAAATACCTTTTTCCTATCAAAAGCTATGACCTAAAAAACTAAAAAAAATGCTTGGAGTCTGATGGAAAGTGAAACTGAGTCACATTGTGCCTTTACTCTTCAGCAGGCAAATGTACCTTAGTCAATTGGATACAGCAGACTGAGGGGACTCCAATAGCCACAGAATAGTCCTGATACAATGGACACAATGCTCATAAATCAACCCAGAAGAAAGTCCCTGATAACTGCATTGAGCCCTATCGAAAGTGGAACTCAGCTCCACAGCCACGTTTACTCATGAGAAACTGCTGTGCTACTTAGACTCCTTTCACCAACCACTGCACCACAATCATTGCATAAAAAAGAGCTCAAGAACAGTACTACTACATATTTTTTATTCTGCCTACAACCACTTAAAACTCATGCTCACCTGTCAAAGAAACTGGGCATTTTAGGACTATGAAAACTTTGCACATCAAAGAATTGTCGACTATCCTGAGAGATTTTAAAAGCCTATTGGGCAGCAAAAAGAAGTACATTTAATTAACTAAGTAAAATATAAAATAATTACTTGTTTATTTGAGACCCCAATCTATATAAATAAAATTGAAAAGTTACCTTAAGGGACTGAAAAGAATGTTTTTTCCTATACTTAACATGGAATACCGACCAACATCCAGCCAATTTGGTACTCGGTGCCTGGTGCAGTGAGGGGGGATGTTGTTCGGAGGGAGGGGTTGAACTGGGAAGGATGATGTGCATGGGGGTTTGATGTGCATGGGGGTGTAGGCACATGCGGGTGTAGGCACATGGAGGAGTTGATGTGCATGGGGAGGTTGATACGCATGGGGGGATGGCATATGGGGGAATCTTATTCCCACAACGCAGGTACGTTTTCACTAACCTTATCTATATACAGGGTGATTCAAAATGAATGGGACAAAAAATCACAGGTATGTTTTCTTTTTGTTCCATTCATTTTGAATCACCCTGTACATAAAACTGAAAAGTCACTGACTGACTGACTAACTCACTCACTCACTGACTCATCAACGCCCAGCCAAAAACGCCTGGCCTAGAAGCGTGAAATTTGTGGAGGGTGTTCATTCCATGACGGAGGCATCTACTAAGAACCGGATTTTGGAAATTCCAACCGGAAGGGGGTGAAAAGAGGCGCAACACGTTTTCCTCCCTATACTTTCTATTGAAAAATCCCTGACTGATGGATGCTCTGCTCCAACCCCTGGACCTAGAAGCATGAAAATCGGGAAGGGTGTTTCTTCTGTGACATGAACACCCACCATGAACCAATTTTGTAAAAATCTAACTCCTAAGGGTCTGAAAAGGGGTGCAACACATTTTCGGCCTATACTTAACACTGAAGACTGACTGATCAACATCCATTTGATGCACTGGGAGGAAGTGTGCACAGAGGATGATGGTGTGCATGGGGGTGCGCATGGGGGGTCTTGTGCACGGGGAGTTGGTGCGCACAGGGGTTGGTGCGCACAGGGGGTTGGTACACATGGGGGGGTTGGTGCACATGGGAGGATGGTGCGCATGGGGGGTCTTGTGCACGGGGAGTTGGTGCGCACAGGGGTTGGTGCGTATGGGAGATATTGCACGTGAGGTGTTGATGCACATGGGGGGTTGGTGTGCATGGGAGGGTATTGCACATGGGGGGGTTGGAGCGCATGGGAGGGTATTGCACATGGGAAGTTGAGGCACATGGGGGATGATACACAGTGGGGTGTTGATGCACACAGGGGGTTGGTGCACATCGGAGGGTGGTGTGCATGGGAGGGTATTGCGCGTTGATGCGCATGGGGATGCTACACAGTGGGGAGTGTTGATATGCATGGGGTGTTGATGCACATGGGGGGTTTGATGCACAATGGGGGGATGGCTGATGGAGAAAATTTTACTCCCGCAATGGGGGGAACCTTTTCACTAGTCTTATCTAAATGTTAAATTTAGTTTAAGTAAATTTAACTAATTTTTCAACTCTAACTGAAATTTTGAGTCTTACTTTTCCTTTTGCAATACAATCTACATTATGAATGATTTTATAAATAAAATTAAAAAGCACATAAATAAAGCTAATAAAAAGATGTTTCTCAAATGGATCTAGATCACTTCTGTAATCAATATGCGTACTAACAAGAACACTTTAATCAAAATGGACCACTAAAACTATGCATGAAACATATTATGAAACAAAATTCTATATAACCATAAGTTCTAGGAGAATATAATTAACCTTTTGATGATCTTTGCTTCGTTCAAGAGGCACAGCCCCAAGAGCGCTTAGAATTGCTCCTCTTAAGATTAAAGTACAGAGATGAGATGGATTCAACTTAAAAGCAGTGTTTAAGTCCACAAGAGCTCTCCTATTTTCATTTGCGGAACTCCAGACAAGTGCTCTAACGCAGTACACATCCTGGAAAAACAGGAACACGTAAGTTTTAATTTTTTAATCTTGGGGATTGTTATTATATGAATTTTATTATATTCTTTTACAGTTGCTATAAAAGCAGCTGCTGCTTTGAAAGCTTTACTGACAGAGCAGGATATACTTTTTGAAATAAACAAGCATAAGCAACTAGCTGATCTAGAAAGATCATCCACTGATCTAGAAAGATAATCCATCATAGAACTCTGTGTAAAAATATGTGGATGTGGAAAGCATTAGCTATATTGAGTAACTCTTTCTAGAAACATGCCCCCCGCCATGGATAGCTGAATTTGGGGGGATGACCTCACCCTCTGGAGGCAAGGAGAGCTGCCTCCAAAGGGTCTTCTGAGCGCCACAGAGGCAATATGTGACAACCAGCAGCTTCTGCAAAGCTCAGAATGACTGTTAAAGTTTTTAAAAAAGATTTTATTGTAAAACTGGAAATGACATTGCATTTTACATGCTAGCAAAGTAATGCTCAAAATCCTACAAGCTCGGCTCCAGCAACATATGGATAGGGTAACCATATAGAATGGAGGACAGTGTGTCTGTACCTTTAAACATAGCATAGAAGAGGAAATTTCGGCCGATTTAACCCAAATCAACCCACACAGTTCACTGGAAAAACAGAAACGGGAAGGACAGATGGGGCATGTACACCCCAGAATCTGCAAGATATTCTGGGCAGTGTTGGGCCTGGCTTGGCCCAACAACTGGTTCCCTGGAAGTGGGCGGGCCAGGCCAGGGACAGGGGATGGGGTTGAGAGGCTGCGCTGTGGGTAGGTGGGGCGAGGGGCGGGCCCCAGCCCTAGCATACTGCGCGTGTGCCAAGGTTGGCGCAGGCGCAGGCGCGTCGTAAAGAGGATGCAACTGCACTTGTGTCAACCTTGACACAAGCGCAGTTGCGTCGTCTTCAGGACACGATTGTGCTTGCATCAAGATTGATGCAGACGCAATGATGGGCTCGCCCAGGCAAACTGGTCCGCCTGGGTTTTTGGCCCCCCGCTAGCGACCGGATCGCCAACGGCGGGCCAAATTAGGTACAGGTTCGGGCGATCCGGCCCGAACCAGACTGGGCCCATCTGTGATTCTGGACAATATCACACCCTATAACGACTTGTGGCTTCCGGGTACCATCTCATACTGTACTATACTATACCTTTAGTATCTTCTTGATAACCTATGGTATATTTCAACAAAAAGGGAGTGATCTTAATGCATAAGGAACAATGTTTGAAGAATTGAATTTTTGTTCTTCTTCATTAGCTGCATTGAGTACCAGAATGCATTATCACTATGGCTGACAAAATCGGTCACAGCAATAAAACATCTGAGGATTGCTTATATTATTATTAAAAAAAACATACATAGAGAATCCTATAGTTACGGCATCCAAATCACAGGATTACTCACAGGATTTGAATTGTCTAACGTCACAGCTTTGTTAGCATCGTTCATGGCTTCTTTCATCCTATCTAAAGACGAAAAAGAGGCAAAGTTTCTCTTTTCTGGAATATGAAAACCATAAACTTTCAAAATATAGAACTAACAGCCCACCTCCTCTGCTTCCCAGAGTCCAGGGATGCAGCAGTGCCAAAATGGAAACTGCCTCATCCAGTGGGATCAGGAAAGCACTGCAAGTCTCCTAGAGGTAAGGCAGCAAATGTTCCCTTACCCCATGTAGCAGCCAAACAGACCCAATGGGTCTCTTCAGATTTCTAAGAGAGATCTCTGTGCCTGCTATTGAGTGGGCCAGAATCCAGGACACTTGGGTTGGGTTTCCAGGGCTGGAGTAGTTACAATACAGTGCAACAGCCTTCCACCTTCTCCATGCCCCTCCTGCCGCACTATGAATGTAAATTTATTGAAAGCAGGTCAGTGGCGGTTAGTGGCGGATTGAATGATGTGGGCTGTGGCTGGTTCGTGATGGACTGAGACCTGGAAGATCCAGGTTCAAATACCCTCTCACCCATGAAGCTTCCTGGGTGACCATGAGCCAGTCATTCACTCTCAGCTTCAGTAGGTTTGCCATATGTCCTGGAAAACTGGGGCTTTCCCAGTTTTCGGGAATTGCGTTCACATACTAGCAAGTTGGACAGCGGGTCATGTCCTGGTTTTGTAAAAGAGAATTATGGCAAACCTAATCCTCACCTCTCTCACAGGGTGATAGTGTATGAAAGCCACCTTGGGCATTTGCTTTGGCACAGAAAAAGTAGGACATAATTTCCTTAAAATAAATAAAGTGCCATCAATGTGAATGGGGCTTTACAATAGAAGGCCCCGGGTCAACATGTAAAACAGAAAAAAAGGAGGCCAGAGAAAAGGGAGAGAATTGTGCCCAAAAGATGTGGAAGAATGTGCACTTGTTTCACATACGTGAAAGGACAGATGCAGTAAGGACAGGAGCAACAAACAAAGGTGTGTATGAACAAACAAAGGCAACACACTGTAAATCAAGCAAATAATCAAGAAGGTTGACCATTCTAAGAAGCAGTCCACCATCTTTCCTGAAAAACCAGTACAATAGTTTTCATGCGCTATCAAAATGTTGATAATACAATCACTGTACTATATTCAGTTGAAGCATTTGGATGATAAATGGGCATCTCTGTCAACCATTTCATAGCAAATCCAACCTACGGTGCTAGTTTGACAAGGCTCAATTTTGATGTTTGAAGCAAGCAGAAAAATACATGAAATCTGCCAGCTTGCTTTGCTGCTCTGATGTGAAACTATCAATTACATGCTTAAATGGGCACAGAATTGGATTCTGATGCACTGTAATCTGATCAACAGGTGGTGCTGGAAAGCAAAAACACTATTATATTCCTACATATAACAGAAATGTCTCAGTAGGCCCTGAAGGTCCTTATTCCTATTAATTAGGGAAGTGCTTATTTTTTTTGTCCACAATGCAGTGAAGATTCAAGCACTATAGAAGATAGATCTGTAATATTTCTTGACTACAGGCACATATCATGGCCGCACCAAATGTAATATATTAAAACAAAAGGTGGCCCAACTAAAATTGGCTTGCAACCCGCAGCTTGAGAAACACTGCCTTTTAACAACTTTTAACAACACTGCCTTTATGGAGTTCAGCTACAAAAATCAATACATCTTACCACATTTTACATTTGCGTAAGCTCTCCTTGCGTATACAGGCGTATGGTAGAAAGGTTTCGAAAGACACCCTACTCTGCAGGCGTACTGGAGAGAAGAAGATACCATTGAGTACAGCAGTGTTTTATTTACAGCTTTACAGTACACCCTTACAGAACTACGCCACGTAAACACGGCCGATGTGAATCTAATGGAATTCTTGAGCCATTCACATTAGCTCCATTGCTCTTTTATTTATTTCAAATTGCTGGTCTTATTTACCTCAGCGGGGTGCTATACTATTACTCCCCAGACTGCTCAGACTCCTAGGGGGATGATTTATGTCATCATTCTAGTAAAATGTTTCCCATAATTGTACTGAGTTTAAAAAACATTAGAACCCAAGGGGCTAGACAGGGAACTATAACATTAGCAGCATGCTCGTATAAATCAATTTGCTTCCTTGCAGAGAAAAGAGAACCAAGAGGGAATTTAATGAGGTTGTACAAGAACTACTAAGGCACCACACACTTATTATAACTTATTTTTAATCAGAAGTACAAATCTATCACAGAAAACAATAGCACCTTTTAAATAACTAAGAAAGATCTCAACAAAAAGGGAGTGACCTTAATGCCCCTGGAAGGAACAATAAGGTTGAAGAATTGAATTTTCATTCTTCTCATAAACATTATTATAACTTTTACTGTCTGCTACTTTCTCCATGTTCTTTCTCAAACTATAGTCCAGGTGTTGTGCATATCATACAATTATAACAGCGGTTCTGTACCTTGGGGATGTGGGAAATCTCTAAGGCATTTGTAAACTCTTGCAAAGCCTTTCGGTGGCGATCTAGTTTTTGAAAAGCTACACCTATATGATAGTAAGTTTCAAGTAGCTGAAATTAAAAAAGAGGACATTACATTATATATATATATATAATGTATTAATATTATATATCCCTATATATTATATGACATATTATGACATAACATGATAGATAGATAGATAGATAGATAGATAGATAGATAGATAGATAGATAGATAGATAGATAGATAGATAGATAGATAGATAGATAGATAGATATCCATTGGTGGGCTTCAGAGGGTTCTCACAGGTTCTATAGAACCCTTTGCTAATGAGTGCCTGGTTCTGAGAACCGGTTACTAATGGGACATAGAATCAGTTAATTTAGGTCAGTGGTTCTCAAACTTCCTAATGCCGTGACCCCTTAATACAGTTCCTCATGTTGTGGGGACCCCCAACCATAAAATTATTTTCGTTGCTACTGCATAACTGTAATTTTGCTACTGTTATGAATAATAATGCAAATATCTGATATGCAGGGTGTATTTTCATTGTTACAAATTGTACATAATTAAAGCATAGCGATTAATCATAAAAACAATATGTAATGACAGACAGACAGACAGATAAGAGGGGGTGACTGGGAAAGAAAGAAAGAAAGAAAGAAAGAAAGAAAGAAAGAAAGAAAGAAAGAAAGAAAGAAAGAAAGAAAGAAAGAAAGAAAGAAAGAAAGAAAGAAAGAAAGAAAGAAAGAGAGGGAGGAATGGGAAGGTAAGTACCTGGGTGAGAGAAGATCTCCATAGGACTGGGATCTCATGCAGCAGAGCCAGCCACTGTTTCCTGGGAGTAAGTCCCATTCTCTATCATGGGACTGACTTCTGAGTAGACATGCATAGAATTGGGCTTTAAGGCTGCAATCATTTTCTGGGAGTAAGTCCCATTCACTATCATGGGACTAACTTCTGAGTAGACATGCGTAGAACTGGGCTCTAAGGCTGCAATCCTCCACGCCTCCAAGGCTCTACATCATCTCACAGTTGCTCAGAGGCTCCTTCTGAGCTGCTTCTCAGTGGCTTCTTCCAGCTGCAGCCGTTCCTGCCAGGTCTTCCCACCTGGCTCCCTGCACCAGGAGTCTTTAGGCAACCCCCAGGAGAGCTCCAGGCGACCCCCAAAAGAGTCCCAACCCCCACTTTGAGAAACGCTGATTTAGGTTATTCGAACATAGTACCCTTGTTAATTTATTTGAATCCCACCACTGGATATATCGTATCTATATCTCGTAAATATAATATTTTAGAAATGCTGTAGTTTTTGTTTTATGTTGTTAGAAACTCCTTAAAAAGACTGAAATGGTCTGAAAATATCTGAATAAAAGCACCTATTAAAACAGCTGAATAAAAACACTTTTGGCATTTGAGAAACATTGCCTTTCAATTTCTGACATTTTCCAGAAATTAAAATAGATTATTTTTCTGGTTAGAAATACCGTAATAATGTGGCTGTATCTTCTGATATAATTCCCCTGTGCTGACAGTGGCACCAGCATGGTATGTGCTGCTTGCTCCAGCAGACTGGAGGTCTCTTCAGAGTAAGGAGATATTTGTTACTTTGGCCCAAGGAAGGCCCCAGCTGCAACAATAGGTCTACTCAGAACTGCACTTGCTAATTGGCCAGCACAAGTCCAAGTAGATCCATGTTGGAAGATCTTTCCTGGGAAGGGGAATAGAATATGACAGACACCAGCACTGCCAATGTCACCCCCCTTCCAGGCTTAGTCTGCCCCCATGGCCACCCTCCCAGAAGTACAATGTTACCCTCCTTCTTCACTCTGCCCTTCCACTATCTGGTGCACCCCTTACCTTCACTAACATACAGTGTTCCTTATCCCGGGGTGGCAGCAGAGGCCTTCCCACCAGTGCCACTAACTCCTACACTCTCAAAACGCACTTCATATACATTTACTCAAATCTAATGTGCACCCCTATTTTAAAACGCTTGAGATTTACTGGTGATTGTAATGTGTACCTGCAAATCAGGTGCAAAATTTAATTTGACCACATACAACAATGACTTTATGTTAGGATTTTTTACCTAATGCACCACTTTATACGAGTTTGTTACATTTTTATTACTATAGTAAAGTGGTAAATGAAATACTAACCTATACTTATAATCAAAATATCATATTTATCCGCATCTAATGCACCATTGAATCTAATGCACACCCTGATTTTGGTGACGAAATCTGGCTGAAAGGGGGGGGGGGGACATTAAATTTGAGAAAACACTGTATTCATTTTACATGTGTGCCATGTTTCTATAGCTCAAGTTGGCAAGTAACACAGTTCCACATTGAAAAAATACTTAGTATGGCCTCTGAAAATCTGTCTTTCAGAAACCTTAGAGTAGGCCTGAAACCGATTGTAATGGTCAGCAGATATTTCCAGATACTGTGTAAACTAGTGGAATGCAACACTTTACAAAGAGAAACTATTAGTAGTAACATATTTTGAACATTATAATTTGAGGAAGCAGAAAAGGCTTATGCTTTGTGAAGACATACAAAGTACTGAACAGAATAAAAGGCACTATAACATAACAGAAAATTAATTGAAAGCAAACACAAACATTATACCTGTTGTACAGCTTTTGTACAACATATTTGTATTAGTCATAATTAAGCACCATTGAAATTAATTAGGCTGCAGTCCAACACATATATTTAGGGCACAATCCAGAGTAAGGGCAGTGAGAAGTACCCTAGCTGGGTTGCCCCAGGAGTCAGGAAACCTGGGCTGCCCTAACTGCTCCAGAGCATGCTAAGTAGGAGTCAGAGACACTTGGGGAGGGCTTGCTCCTGAGGAGACCCCTCTCAGATCACACAGAACAAGGAACAGCTGTGGTGCCAGCCTTAGAAGGAGTCCCTGATGAGATGCCAGTACAGTCTACGGTGGATACAAGGGGCTTCTTGGAGGGGCCTGCTATATCCACAGGTTAGTGGGCTGCTGTAGTTGTTCCATATCCTGAGGTATAGAGGAAAGGGTTGCAGCTAGGCTGGCCAAGAATTCAGATTTTTTGTCAACAGTGCCATTCTTGTTGAGTTTTGCAGGCCTCAACAGGCCCAAGAACCAAAACACAAATTGTAAGCATTCTGAGAACTAATCAGTTGCACCTGAAAAAGGGCAAGGAAAAATCTTGTGACTATGCAGCTGAACAGCATAAGCAATTGGCCGAGCCTGGTATAAAAGGGGTTAACCAAAGCTAGGAAACTCGTGGGTTGATGAGAAGGAGTTGTTGTATGTAGGTGGAAGGAGAAGGAATTGCTGTTGTTGGTGTTATTTGAAATAAACCTGGTGAAAGTTTGAGCCGTGCTGAGGTTTGTTTTGTGCCAACGTCCTTGATCGGAGAACACAAGCAGCTGCGTGGAAGATAGTTACAAGGAGACAGGGCAGTCTCCGGATTCCTTTATAGTGGAATCACAACAGGTTATGGGGCCCAGCTGTATAGCTCCGATTGTGCAGCAATAGTTCACCGTACAGACATACGAGATGTCGGACTCCGAGGAAGCAGGTACTTCCCAGCCAGTGATGCTGCCTTTGGCTACGCTATATCCCGTGTGCCGTCTGATGGACAGAAATTACCAGGCGTGGGCACTTAAAACAGAAATGGCGCTTAAACGTGAATCTCTCTGGGAATGCGTCAGTGATCCCCCGGCTGTCCTGAGAGGTGAGCATAAGCGTAAAGATGAGAAGCCTCTTGGAATATGTTAACTAGGGTGCCCATCTTGCAGTTGGGTCAGCCCAGTGATAGATAGGGTAGCCCAAGTGCACTTCTGGATTGTGCCCTTAAACTCCATTGAATGCAGTGAGACTTCTGAGTGCAGGATTGTGCTGTAAGGTTGCAATCCTAAAGTTGCTTTCCTGGGAGTAAGACCCACTGAATACAATGGGGCTTACGTTTGAATAGACTTGATTAGATTGTGTTCTTTGTCAAGTTAGTGATGACTAATAAAAGTTCCATTATTTCCATGGGCCTCAGTCATTACTAACCTGCTTTAGATACAATTCAGTGCAATTTATTACATGCTCCTCCAGTCTACTTCCAACTACACTTTAGAAGGGAATAATCTTTTCATTTGATATGCTTCAAAATTACCAGCTGCGCATAGTCGGGGCCAGGTATAAAGGAAATAGGAAGTTGGCCTCTCGTCAGGCTATGTAGGAGCTTCTGATAATGGTCAATTGCCTGAAAGCATAAATTTAAAAAATAACATAAAGATCTTACGTCAGGGTCAACACATTCAAGGCTCTGAAGTGCAGTAGGTAGATTTCCATTCCAGCAAAGGAAGTGGAAAAACAAGAAAGATCAGTTGCTTTTGCAAGATGTACCCGTATTTACTCAAAACTAATGCGCCATTGAATCTAATGCGCACCATATAATCAAAATATCACATTTGCTCAAATGTAATTTACCACTGACTCTAATCAACACCCTAATTTTGGAGACTAAATTCAGCTGGAAAAAGTGAGCATTAGATTTGAGTAAATCCAGTAGTTTGTATTTTGCTGCAGTTAAAAGAGCAGCAATATTAGGATATCCTAATTTTTTCCCATATGTGTCACAAGAAGCAATTACCTTATTTACTCATATCTAATGCGCCATGAATCTAATGAGCATCCTATACTTATAATCAAAACACCACATTCACAAAAATATAATCAACACAGTATCTAATGTGCACCTTGATTCTGGATATTAAATTCAGCTGAAAATGGTGAGCATTATAGTTGAGTAAGTACAATAAATTCCAGAAGGAATATAAGAATTTCAGCTGTCTAGACTCAAGGGTAATCCAGTGTTTGTGTTAATAATAGTAATAATAATAGTAGTAATAATAATAACTTTATTTTTACCCCGCCTTTCTCCCTGGAGACTTAAGGCAGCTCACAACATGGATAAAACACCAATAAAATCTAGTACATTTAAAAACAGTTAAAACGACATCTTGAAATAATTAAAAACATCTCCAATTTAAAACTGATTAAACTAGTTCAATGAATTAAAACTGATTAAAATCAGCAGTAAAAGAATTGTGCAGTGGGAGTGGCAGACCCAAAAAACCAGGGGACTACCAAGCTGTTGGAGGAATGGGGGGAGTTCATAAGCACTACAGGCAAAATCCAGAGTAACTACGGGGAGTACTTGCTCCAGTGTAAGAACAACTTACTCTGGATTGCAGTATGAATTTCCCATAGGTTTTCACGAGGTGGTGCAGTAAGTACAGGTGCACGTAAAGTCTCTTACGTGCTCCTGTAGTTACTCTGGATTGGGGGTACATTAATTACAGAGCCCAGGAGGACAATCAGATGGGTAGACCTGAGCTTACTCCTAGTGGGGCTTCCTCAGTGGTGGGATTGAAATAAATTAACAACAGGTTCTATGTTCCATAAGTAACTGGTTCTCAGAACCAGGCACTCATTAGCAAAGGATTCTATAGAATCGGTGAGAACCTCCTGAAGCCCACCACTGGCACTACTCCTGGGTCATGACCCCCTGGAGCTCCTGGTTGACCTTTTCATTTCTGTTACCAAGGTTTGCTGGGCAGATACTCCAGGGCTCCCATTCGGTCTTTGAGCCAAGATCTACTTGCTGGGTAGACCTGGTCTCCCATTAGTCTGGCACTGCCTTTTCCAGGCAGGTGGACTTAGGATTCCAGTTGAACCTCCATGGCAAAGTTTGCAGAGTGTTCTCACCCTTCCCCACTGGCACAGTTTGGTGGCCACATACCCATCTTCCTGCTTGGCTCAATTCCTGCCTGGACTATAAGACCACCAATAATTCAACACAGTTACAGTAAAATTCAGTGGGGCATAGGCTTGCTATGGGGCTTGCACCCATACACACAGGCCTTGCACTGAAACACAGAGGAATCAGGGCATAGGCTTGCTATGGGGCTCTTGAATGCTGCGGTGAGGCTCCGTCCAAGACTTGGGCACAATCCTAACCAACTTCTCAGCCCTGCATGGCTGTGCCAGTAAGACATGTGTTGTGATCTGCAGTTGGGGAGAGCAGTCACTGAGGCCTCCCTTGGATGACCATATGTCACAACCACAAAAGAGGACAAGATCCCTCCGCCCCACAAAAAAGGAAGCACACCCAAGAAAAACTTAACACACGACAAAATAAAAGCTAAAAACACCCATATATTGTTTTCAAGCACTTAATTAAACCCCTGCAATCCTAAAGATACTTTCCTGGGAGTAAAACCCATTGAACACAATGGTGCTTACTTTTGAGAAGACATGGGTAGGATTGTGCTCATATTTTTATTTACTTTTCAAAGTGACTTTCCTTCTGCAGTCAGCCTGGGGTGAAAGTGTGTGCAGAGTGTGACCCAACACAGGGTGATCATAAGACCTCTTTTTCGAGGACATGTCCTGAATTTTGACCTTGTGCCTTGGAAAAAAACTTCAGTGTCCCCCTTTTCCCTGCAAGTGGGCAGCACGTAGCCTTGGAATTAATAAATTATCAGTGTGATCCTATTTGTGTCTACACAGAATCAAGTTCCATTGAGTTTAAAGGGGCTTACTCCCAGGAAAGTGCTCTAAGAATTGCAGCCTATATTTAAAATACATGAAACACTTTTAAATATATATGGTGTGTGTGGTGTGGGGGTGTGGGGTGTGTGTGGTGTGGGGGTGTGGGGTGTGTGTGGTGCGGGGGTGTGGTGTGTATGTGTGGGAGTGTGGTGTGTATGTGTGGGAGTGTGGGGTGTGTGTGGTCTGTATGTGTGTGGTGGGGGGTGTGGTGTGTGTGTGTGGTGGGGGGTGTGTGTGTGGTGGGGGGTGTGGTGTGTGTGGTGTTTGTGTGGGGGTGTGTGTGTGGTGGGGGGTGTGGTGTGTGTGGGGGGGTGTGGTGTGTGTGTGGTAAGGGGTGTAGTGTGTGTGGGGGGGTGTGGTGGAGGGATGGGGTGTGTATGGTGTGGTGTGTGTGCGGTGGGGGGGTGTGGTGTGTGTGTGGTGTGGGGGTGTGGTGTGTATGTGTGGGGGTGTGGGGTGTGTGGGGGTGGTGAGAGGGGCTGGGGCGTCCCTGGGGCGTCTGTGGGGCTGACCTCTGCCCAGCGCTTGGCTCTCTCGAAGGCGACGGCGTTGGAGAGGTGTCCCTGCGCCCTGGTCTGGACGTGGCTCAGCACGCTCTGCACGGTGGAGGCCGTCCCGCCGCGCTCCCGGGAGGCAGACCCCCCCGACCGGGACCTCGACGAGAACCGCGCCGCCGCCTGCCGAGCGAAGCTGGAGCTGGGGGTCGCCGCCGCCGTCCCCATCCCCGGCCCCGGCCCCAGACCCCCGACCAGGCCCCGCCGCCCCCCTCGCCCGCCGCTTCCCTCCCCCCTCCGTCGCCGGGGAAACAGGCTCTGAAGAACCGGCCTGGAGGGAGGGAGGGAGAGAGGAAGGCCTCAGAGGGACCCACCAGGAGCCCCACACGCCCCGCACCCCCCTCAGGGGACCCACTGCACGCCCCACGGACCAGACTGTCCTCACCTGTCCCCACCTCATCAACAACACCTCCCCCCATCTTTCTGTCCTTTTATTTGTCTGTCTGTCTTCTTGTCTGTCTATCTGTTTGTCCATTTGTCTGTCTGTCTGTCTGTCTGTCTGTCAATCTATATCCATATCAGTCAGTATCTCTCAATCTCCATCTCTATCTATCAAATAATACACTGTGTAAATATCTATATGCTGTGTGTTTATGTGTGTCTATCTATATACACTGTATATATACTGTATATATACATATATATACTATCTATATACTGTATAGTATATGTGTGTGTGTGTGTGTGTATATATATATATATATATATATATATATATATATATATATATATATATACACACATATACACACACACATATATATACACACATACATACATATATGTATGTATGTATGTATGTATGTATGTATGTGTTCTGGCGTGTGTATGTGTGTGTTGCCTCCTCCCAGCTCTTGCGGCACCAGGCACAAGGGGGCCGCTCGAAGGCTTCTGGCACCTGGAGCGCGGGGCAACCCGTCGCCGGGCCCATCCCACCTTTCCGCCAGCCCCACCGCCGGGGCGCAGAGGGGGCCGCTCGCCGCTGCTCAGAGGACCGAGAAGCGTCGCCCTAAACCAGGCCACACAGCCTCAGAATTGTCGCCCGGTCCTCAGAGGGTTCTGAAAACCTCGTCGCCAGTGTGTGTGTGTGTGTGTGTATATATATATATACTGTGTATATAAATAAATGTATTAGATTTATATACTAATACTAGTATATAAATTTATATACTATTATTAGATTTATATACTAACAATTTATTTATTAGATTTTTACTCCGTCTCTCTCCCCAAAGGGTGCCCAAAGTGGCCAACAATCATTACATAAAATACAATTAAAACATTCCAATTAAAATATCAATATGATTAAAATATGAAATAGGCTGCAGTCAGCCAGAAAATATCTGATTTAAAAGATAGCCTTATGGAGTCTCAAAGGCTCTGTCAAATAAAACAGTGTTTAGGCCCCACCAGAAGATTAAGAGTGAAGAAGTAGTTCTTAATTCAAAGGGGAGGGAGTTCCATAGTCCATATATAGAGTCCATAGTAGTATAGAGTATGTATAGAGTATAGTGTGTGTGTGTACACAGGACAGTACACTACCTACACACACACACACACACACACACACACACAGACAGACAGATAGATTACTGTACGTACACACACACTATGCTTTATTCATACTCTATAGTACTGTATACTCATTGTCCCCTTTTCCATATCTTTGACAGTAGCAGAGTCCCACCATCTAGTGGATGAATTTGATTCAACTGAATTCCGTACATACGTCAACTGATATTCCATTACCTCTTGAGTAGGGTCTACTTAGCTGGTTTCTGATCCCTTTCTAACAAGCTCTGCTATATGCTTGAGGGAGATCTATCATGCGTGTGCACCTTTCGTTTTGCTGACGGTAAACCAGGGCCTGAAATGTATAGGATGATTAAACAGATGACATTTCCATTGTCTAAAAACACCAATACAGACTTGCACATTACAGACACACCTTGGGTTAGGGACAAAAAGAATGGTTAATCATTACAGCAGCAAAGCCGGAAGCATTTGTGAGGTTGAAGTACAAAAGTTAGCAATTCAAGGAACGTGGGAGCACTGCTGTCTGTATGGAGGGATAGATACCCCTATACAGAATGGACATATGAATTGTATCCATTCTCAAGGTCACACAAATATATAAATCATGACTGTGTTTTCCCCTATTAATATGCACAGAACCAAGTGATCTGTTTTCTTTCCTGACTGGTGTGTCTACTCTAAAGCAGGGGTGTCCAAACTTTTTGGCAGGAGGGCCACAACATCTTTCTGTGTCAGGGGCCAGAAAAATTTTTTATATTTTAAATTTGAATATCTTTACATAAATTTAAATGTAAGAGTGTATTAGATACATTACAAGCCTTGTGTATGGGCCAGATACACTGAAAGAGGGGTCTTGCTGCTGCATTGAGGCCACATCTTGGACACCCTAAGGGAAAAGAAGCCATTTGAATATGTATGCTCTTTGTGTTTGAACTTATGCATGAATAGCATAAGATGTGCACCCCAGTTTTCACAAGAAAGAGTGAGATCCGAAGCCTATCAAATTTTCCAGTGTAGGTGCAATTGTTCCAGTGCACTGTGTGCAGCATCCTGTAGTGGAGGGGCCAGTCACTGGGTGCCTTCACAAGGTATGGAGGCATGTGTTCCCTTACCACATGGTAGCATTGCGGCTACACCAAAGCTGGAAAATTGGATAGGATTGGGACAGATTAATCTGTCAGGATGGGTGAGACGTCTGTTTCCCCAGCATCCCTTAAGCTCAGGGTAGCCCATCTATTAGGCAAGGTGATGCAGGTTGCATCAGCAGTAAATGGCAGAGGAGGAAAGCAAGAGTGCAGCAGATTCAGAGTGCCCTTTACCTTGAGCCTGCCATTGGTATCACCACCATCAACTTGCTCCAGGCTGCCACAGATTCACAAATCTGCTTTCCACCCACTAAAAGTGAATAGAAATGGATCACCCACCTTCTTGTGCCACTGCTGCTAATGTACGTCACGTACCACAATAGCAGTGTTATGTGGCCGGTGGCCGAAGGGGGTGGGGCAGGGTGACCATATGTCATAATAAAATAAGAGGACAAGATCCCTCCAAAATGTAGGACATCCAAGAAAAATGTAAAATGTAATATAAAAACCAAAAACACTCATATATATATATATTGCTTTCATGTGGTTAATTTCAACTTTATTTTGCTTATTATTAAATTTATAACTTTTATATGTAATTTATTCCATATAATTTATGAATTGCAAGAGGGCTACATGCTGCTTGTGTACAAGGGAGATTTTTTTCCAAGGATACAAGGCTAAAATCCAGGGCATGTCCTGGGAAAAGGGGACAGATAGTAATCCTGGCTATGGCTCCTGCGGTAGAGTGATGGTTTTCCACTGTCTTCACTGGGGGTGACAACTCCCATCTATCTTTTCTTGAAAGCAATATTCAACAAACCTTCCTGACCACCCGGCTCACGTACAGCCCTGTACGTATGCATGGAGGGGAGGGTGTCTCTGCAAGGCACAGGGGGTAAATGCAATGACACAGGGACATTATAATGTTGCCTGGCCCTGGGTTTCAGTCCTCTGAGCTTTACCACTGACATGCTAATAATGCTTTTGAAGCTGAAAATAATTTCAAGAGCAGTTTGTGAAGACACAAGTAAAAACAAGTTGAAAACAATCCTGTTTCACATACTCCATCGACTTGGGTAAAGAGTTTAAAATAATGTAATGATTTAGGACTCATCAATGTTAACATTCACCATCAGCATATTTCAGTAGATCCTTGTCATTTGTGGAAATATCCTTTTTGTATCACACATTTAGAATCACTCTGGTTACCACCAGATGTCCCTCCTCCCTTAATAGTGCACATCACATTCAAAAATATATCCTCATTTGCAGAATTGCTGGTTCCTGGAAAGGACTTTGGGTGAAATCCAGAGTAACTACAGGGAGTCCTTGCTCCGGAGTAAGAACAAGTTACTGTGGATTGCAATATGAATTTCCCATAGATTTTCACCTGGTAGTGCAGTAACTACGGGTGCATGTGATGTCTCTTACGTGTTCCCATAGTTACTCTGGATAGTGCCCATAGTCTTCATGTTTTGTTTACAGAAAACATCTGACAGGTGTGTGAAAATAGAAATTATTTTTTCACAGCCTTTACAAGGCCAATTCAACAGATAAAAAAACTGGAATACTAAAGAGTACTTTAAAAACTAAGTTGTTATAAATAATGTAAAAATACATTTTTTTTCTGAGCATACTTGGAACAAAATATTTCATTTGCTACTGTTTTTCCATTTATTTCTGAAATGGCTTTGTAAAGCTGCTGTAGCTATAAACATTTTTCTTCCCAAAGAGGTTGGAGATGTGAAGAGTGACAGTGCAATTGTATGCATGTATGTTTGGATGCAAGAGCTACCAGATTTATCTTACAATCCAGAGTAACTACGGGAGCACATAAGAGACATTACGTGCACCCGTAGTTACTGCACCACCAAGTGAAAACCTACGGGAAATTCATATTGCAGTCCAGAGCAAATTGTTCTTACACTGGAGCAAGGCCTCCCCGTAGTTACTTTGGATTGCTGCCTACGTGGGATTTACCACCAGGTACATGTTTGTAGGACTGAACCTAGCCCCAATTTTCCAGCACTGCAACCCCAAAGTAAAGGAATAAACATCATCTTACCAGCATTGGCACTTGAAAGTTGATCTGAACTTTCCAAAGGCAATCAGAGCCTTGCTCCAGTGGCCTTTATCCAGTGGGATTTCTGAAGCGTTTATATTCATTTATATTTATTAATTAGAAGTGCCTTTTGTGGCAATCAACACTAGCCCAAGAGGTGTGCTACCTTCAGACAGTGCGCACTGGATTGGGCTCTCAATGTATTATTTTTTTTATTCTCACAAAATTAAAAATTAATATAAATGAACAAAAATTAATGAATATAAATGAACAAAAATATAAATTGGCAATCTGAAAGTACTGCTTTCAGATTTTAATTTAATTTTTTTAGCCCTAGTAAGCTGATATTGTGATGTCAACACTGGTTATTATTGTCATAAGCCTGACAATATTGTCATAAGCCTCAGTGTAAGCCTGAAATTTCAGCAATTATATACTTGACTGTCAGTAATGCAGGAGAAAATTGGAGTGTCATGGAGTGAATTTTAAATAGCATTAAAGTAGCTTTGAAGCCAGCGAAGAGTTAGGAAACAGAACAATTCACTAAATCCTTTCAAGGGCTAAAAAACCCAGAGCAGATTCTATTCATTGAATGCTATTTTTTATTATTCATTCCTATATGTAGCCAGACATATTGAGCTTTTATAAAGCTCAAAATTTGGGCAACTTGTTAATGTATGTATACAGCAGCCAGTACAAAGTTGGTCAGAAAAGCTGATTTTAGTCATACCAGAGCAGGACCTCTAAACGGGCACCTGATTTTGCAAAATGTTAATTTTCCAAATGCTGCCAAAATGTTAACTTTCATACTTAATGATAGTGATTTTGTATTTCTTTTAAATGTGTTCCTGTGATGCTTCAAAGTAGATCTGATTCGTACAGGATACAGGCCATGAGTAAACCTCTCACCAATACATGCATTCCATATGTTTGGTCACATTGAAATGTATTTATTCATTTGTCTGTGGCACAACTTCCCAGTGGCACAGTGATGTTATGTGTGGTTAGACGGATGGCTGTGGTGACACTTGAGGTGGCGCCGCAAAGCATTCTGAGACACTACCTGGAAGCCACTGGGGTGCTTCTTGGGGTTCAATCAGAGGGGAGGCTGAGGTCATCACTGTCACATATCTTGTCTCTCCCTGTCTAGTAATAGGCATAGTATATAGGGGAAGACCAGAGGTGTGGCAGTGACTCTGTCAGACTCATCCTCTGTGCATGGACAATAACTGCATGCATGTATCTGTTTCCAATGGAAAATGACAAGCGAGGCATTGCCTCTCCTGCCTCCCCTAACTGCACATCTCTGGGCACACTTGTGGTAAGCTCATGTCAACATTACCAAGCTTATGTGGGGTATTTATATGAGTAGAAGTTTCAATATTGGGCACATGTGCCTGTATCAGGCTTTCCTTATCCCAGATAAGGTAACAACATCACTGTATACTGTTGATGTTTGATCTCCTAGGAGAGTAACCACTCCAACCTTTGTGTTGCAAGCTACTTCCCAATGAATCATTATTCCCTGTAATCCTTTCATCCCAGTACAAGTCATGACTACAAGAGACAATAGGTAAATGAATTGTAATTACTTTGAAACTTGAGTCTGTCAACAAAAATAAAAAGATAGATTAATAGATATACTATCTGCCTGTCTTCCTAATATACTATACTTGAACATATAGAGGTGGGGACGGTGCATCCTGTCAGACAAAGGTTTCCAAAACGCTCCACCAAGTGCTACAACAAGTTTGATCATTCACATGTTGATGTATAGGTAGGTAGGAATCACTACAGACAGAACATTCATATTACTGATATCAATTCAAATAACTTTCAGTGGAGACATTTGGCTGACAAGTCATTGAGTGTTGAGTAATCAAATGACATGGGTGTTGAGAAATCATGTGAATCATGCTCAGCGATTCCACCGACACCAATTTAGGTGCATGTAATTAACCACTTCTTTAAATCTTGAACTATATGTTCCAGTGCATTAAAACTCATACACCTGCACTTCCAAATGCTGTAATCGAGAAGGTTCTCTAGACACTATGATGCACAATTTACAGACCTTTATAGGAAGGGGGGATATTATTTTTGTTTTTATTCTAATTTTATACAGAGCTAGGAGTATAAACTGATACATTTCATCTGCTTGTAACTATTTGTAAGTGTTGGAGTCCAATCCAAGGGTTTTTGGATTTACACGGCCTTTACACGGCTGTAATGTTACTTTACAGATCCTTTATGGCTGTGGCAAAGCACAGTACCATTCCATGTGGATTTGGGTCTATGCCATAGTGAACTATCCTTATCCCCTTGTGTCAGAACACAAAATTATTAATAAAAAGCTCTACTGCACAAAATATTTATGAAATTAGATTAAGCAATTGAGGAAGGATATTATTGTACAAGCAGCCCATTGCCCAATATTTCCCGATCTACATTCTTAAGTCAATAGTCAGGAAGGTCCGAATTTGATTGTCTTATTTGCACAGCGCTGATATTTCCAATACTGTCTATCAGCCCAGTCTGGTTTAAATACTGTAAAATCATGTCATTCAATTTCTTGAGGTCTTCAATGTTTTTTCTTTCTAGTACTATTTTTCTTGACACTTTGTCCATCTTGTCCCCTGTGTGAACTAGAAAAGAAGTCAAGTTTCAATCAATACTTGTGTTGACAGTTTAACAGCAGTACATAATGCAGATTTTTACATCATTTCATAGATTGTTTTCTTTAAATTATAACGTATGGGACAATGCAGCAGCAACAATCCAGCATCCGTTGTATCCCACAGGGGAATTTCAGTTTGTTGAGGCCTCCCTGGGATAAGGGAACATTAGGTCCTTTGCCCTGGAGTAACCCCAGCAGCTTCTGTGAGTCAACTTGGACCTGTGCCAGCAATATTGCTCACGGAAGTTTGCAATGACTCATTAAGGTGGATCAGACCCTAAAAAGGCACAGGTGGGCTGATGCTGGTTCTGACCGGTTCTGTAGAGGTGGTTGTTAATTAGGGGCTGACGTTAGCGAACCGGTTGTTAATTGGGGGTCATCATCTTTGAACTGCATGCAAGTGTGCTTGAATTTCTCTTAAAGGGCCTCTGGGTCTGTCTTCCCAGAGGTTCAGCTCCACTCCCTCCCCTTCTGAGCAGGGCTCTCTCTCCCCTCCCCTTTTAAGCCTCCCCCCCCTTCTCTCACCCCCCTCCCTAGGTTATCTTTAATTTTAAAATATAAACAGTCTGTTCCCATTACCCTCGTTCAGACAAAGCATTGCAGTCATTCCTGAACATATCAAACACTCACAGCTAAGATGGGAGGGGTCTGGAGTATTATATGTCTCTTTATCTGTAATATTTTTCAAGTCAGAGTGAATAAATTCTTCATGCCCCAAACCTTTATCTGAAGCTATTCAGGAATCCTGTCTTTGCTAAACATCTTATTTTGATTATAAACATTATTTCCAGCAAGTTTTCAGTAACAATATTTTCAGAAGTTACTTCCTGGTGCAGTTTGCAAAGAATTATGGGTTTCTCAAATGCAAATGAGGCATGGAGAGCTTTACAAAGGGCTCCTTAGATGGGGAAAGAGATGCTCCTTCAGCAGCTGGAGGCAGTTAAAGAGGCTGGTCGGGCACTTTTAAGTTTGCTCTAATTGCAGCCGGTAAGCCCCAGAAGCCAGGGAAAAAAAACGGTGGCTGCTGCAAACCTATTCACACTTTCCTGGGGATAAGCATATTGGCTATAATAGGGCTTACTTCTGAGTAGACCTGCACAAGTCTGGGCTCTGGGATGCTGAAATCCTATCCACACTTTCCTTGTAGTAAGCCCCATTGGTTATAACAGGGCTTACCTCTGAGTAGACCATGTTTACTCAGCCCAGTGCTGTGCTGCTGCTGCTTCTGCTGCCGATGACTGCCTTCAGTGCAGGGACAGAATGCACTCTTACACAAGGTACTGATAATACATCTACCCCTGGCTGGCTGGCTGATCAATCTCCTGTGGCAGGGAGTTCCATAGACCCTCCATTGCAGGCTCTGGTGTGTTTGAGGGGGAAAAGTTCTCTTTCTCCACCTGCAAGTGTCTCCCCATCTCCTGTGGCAGGGAGTTCCATAGACCCTCCATTGCAGGCTCTGGTGTGTTTGAGGGGGAAAAGTTCTCTTTCTCCACCTGCAAGTGTCTCCCCATCTCCTGGGGCAGGGAGTTCCATAGACCCTCCATTGCAGGCTCTGGTGTGTTTGAGGAGAAAGAGTTCTCTTTCTCTGCCTGCAACCTGTCTTCCCATCTCCTTTGGCAGGGAGTTCCATGGACCTTTTATTGCAGGGGCTGAGCCTGGCTCTGGAAACCTGCTGAAACCCTATCCACACTTTCCTTGGAGTAATCCCCATTGGGTATAATAGGGCTTAAGTCTGAGTAGACCTGCACAGGTCTGGGCTCTGAGGATGCTGCAACCCTAGCCACACTTTCCTGGGAGTAAGCTCCATTGACTATAATAGGGTTTACTTCTGAGTAGACTTGCACAGGACTGGGCTCTGAAGATGCTGCAACCCTTTCCCAGGAAAGTGGCTGGAACTGCAGCCTGAGAGCCCAACCTGACTACTCAGAGGTAAGTCCCATGCTGGTCAATGGGGCTTGCTCCTAGGGTGGAGTGGAAAGGACTGCAGCTTCAGAGCCCCGTCCTATGCAGGTCTACTCAGAAGTAAGCCGCATGCTTAATTTTTTAAAAAATTTTAAATTAAAAAATTCCCCTTTAAATTCTCCCCGGCCCTGCCCCTGACCTTGGCCCCACCCCTGACCCAGCCTGGCCCCGCCCACTTCCGGAGAACGGTTGTTAGGGGAAGCTGTGCCCATCACTGTAAAAAGGGAGTTAGAATTTGGCAAGTGCTGCTGTCAAACCTGCCCCTTTCCTGGGCTGATCCACCCTCTACTACACCCTATGCCCTCCCTGTTCTGCCCACCTTCTACCTGCCACCCTCCAACCTCCTTTGCGACTTTACCTGCATAGCAGGTGTCCTCACCCATCCAAGCATGGATCTGGCTGCTCACCTTTTGTAGTGGCTGCAAAGCCCCATGGTCTGGAAGTGTAACATTTGTGGCTGCTGCAAAGCATGATATGCTTAGGGTGAACATATGTGATCTTTTTCCAGAACATGTCCTTTTTTATTAGCCTTATGTCCTATGTTTGTCTTTAGTGTCCTACATTTTGGGGGACCTTGTCCTCTTATTCAGGTATGCTGTATGGTTACCCTGGTTATTCTGGCAGAACATATGTTCCACCATCATCATGTACCCATTTTTTCACAGTGTCCCATAAGAGCTTGCAACAAAACATTCCACTGAAACGTATTCAATTTTATCCTCGGCAAACACTATCCATAGGACTAAAGTGTGTTTACTTACCTATTAGAATGATTACAAAAGATACAAGTGCCAGGCTGACAATCAGAGTAATGATCAGTATGACAAAGAACCAGCCTTGGCATCTCAGGCTGTCTTGCATTGCCAAACAACCCTTGTGGTCTGAGGTGTCTTCCCAGACGGCTGTAACACAAAAATAAGATTATAAGCAAAAAAGAATTAAATGGTAAATGAGAATCTATATATATAAAAGGCATCTTCATCATCATCACTGACTCATCAACACCCAGCCAAAACCACTGGGCCTATAAACGTAAAATTTGATGAGGATGTTCCTTCCATGATGGAGGGATCCATTAAGAACCAGTTTTCGGAAATTCCAGTCAGAAGGGGATGAAAAGGGGCGCAATGCATTTTATAAAACTAATCTTCATCGTCATTTCTGACTCATCAATGCCCTGTCAAAACCGCCAGGCCTAGAAGCGTGAAATTTGGGGAGGGTGTTCCTTCAGTGATGGAGGGAGTCACTAAAAACCAATTTTCAGAAATTCCAACTGGAAGGGGGTGAAATGGGGTGCAACGTGTTTTCTTCCCTATACTTTGCATTGAAGACTCAGTGACTGATGGATGCTCTGCCTCAACCTCTGGACCTAGAAGTGTGAAATTTGGAGAGGGTGTTCCTTCTGCCACATCAAGAATGGATGTGGAGAAATTTAACCTGTAAGGGGCTGAAAAGGGTGCAACATATTTTTGTCCTACACTTAACATGGAAGACTATCCAACATCCATCCGATTTGGTGCTCAGTGCCTGGTGCACTGGGGGGATGTTGTTTGTAGGGAGAGGTTGCATGGGGAGGATGTTGTGCATGGGGGGGCTGTTGCGCATGTGGAGGTGATGCGCATGGAGAGGTGATGTGCATGCGCAGGTGCTGTGCATGGGCAGATGATGTGCATTGGGGAAGGTGCGCATGGGGTTTGATGCGCATGGCAGGGTGATGCACATGGTGGGAGACTAATGCACATGGGGGACTGATGCGAATGGGGTTGATGCGCATGGGGGACTGATGCACATGGGGATATGATGGGCATGGGGGATATTGCGCATGGTGGGATGTTGCACATGGGGAGTTGATGCGCATGAGAGGTTGATGCACAGTGGGGTATGGCATATGGGGGGAATTTTACTCCCACAACGCGGGTACGCTTTTTGCTAGTTAGTAGAATAATCAGCAAGTGATGAGCAGAACAGATCAATAATTTCTAACTTAGAGCCAGCTATTTTTTCCCCGACCCTAAGGCTGCAATCCTAATCACGTCTACTCAGAAAGTAAGCCCCATTGTGCTTTCCCAGGAAAGTATTTTTAGGATTGCAGCCTGAGTAACATTCAGCAATATTGTCATGCACAAACTAGCTTGCCCTCATTTCTTCAGCAATTCTGACATAGAAAAATATCTCCAAAAATGTCACATTTTCCATAATCAACACATTGGTAGAGCTGCATATTTTTCTGATGTTTTAGAATGGAGAGCGTAAACTTAAGAGATATTGTTCCAAGTACTCTTAAATAGGGTTGGCTTCTTGGGGTTATTCTAGTCAGGTATTTGGGGCTATCGAAGAGACCATGGCTGACTTCTGAAGCCTTGATGAAAAAATGTTGATGGCCACCAGCTACTGCTGCTGTTGCTCCTGCCATCAACATAATTCTCCCCAAAACTCCCATAGTGGCTTATCTCCCATAGAAGCAGCTTGTAGTGTGTTTTGGCAATCATCTAAAACACAATGCCACAACACTGGGTTCACTGATGCAAAAGAAGGAGTTTTGCATACATCTGTATGCAGGTCCACCAGTACATCTGGCCAATCAGTAAATTTTAGCCAGTCATAAAGTCTTCCCTTCATACCATCACTTCCTTAGCCACTTCCTTAGCAATGCCACTACCATGAGGATGTCCAACCTTACTATGGCTGCAATCCTAAAGACACTTTCCTGGGAGTAAGACCCATTGAACACAATGGGGCTTACTTCTGAGTAGACATGTTTAGGATTGTACTCTCAGTATCCAATGAACAACCACCACAGAGTACACTCCTGTGAATCTTAAGAAAAAACAATATTCAGAGCCCTGCGTACATAAATATAAATATTAAATATTCTCAAGAAGGCTTGTTCTGCATCACCCAGCTTCTAATATCTAAACATTCTCTTGGGCTGTATAGATTCTTGCTTGAGGAGTTGTTGGTCCTCAATAGGTTTCCAGGACTAGTCTCACTTTCTAAGCATTTAATGACTTCTTTCTGACGAATAAATGGAAGCTTGTCGACTTTTAATAGTTGTTTTTTTCTCCTCATTTCCTCTGCCTTCATCCACAGATTCATTTGGCACTAAGTTCTACCACCAGCGATGATGCTTCCCAAACGTAATAATACAATTTGGAGTACCGCTGGTGAGAAGGCTTTCTAAAGCACAGTAGGCTATCGGAAAAATTCTTAACAAATGTCTCTTGTCCACTCTTCCTAATGAATACATCTCAGCAAGCAAGTTGGCCGAGAATACTAGATGAAGGTATTTGTAAGTAATTGGCGAACAAGGAACCCTGCCAAGCTGCTAGCTGTGTCTTCTTTTAGGTTTGGAGCAAAAATGGAAATTGAGTGTAGTCTCTGCTGAAACCAATTAGAAGTAGATTTGGAAGTATTCCCAGCCTGAAGTGCTATATGTATATTTAATTTTACAAATGTTTAGTTGATATAGACTCGTGAGCCACAGGATGCAGTTGTGCACATTGCTGAAATTTCAATTTGGCTGTTTTCTTGAAGGAATACGGTGAGTAATCAGGACATTACAGATATCTCATTTCAAACAAGAAAACTATCCCTTGAAAACATGAAATCTTTTCCAAATATAACTTAGGAATCTGTCCCTGTATAAAGTTGTTGATAGCTTAAAAAATTGTTAGTGAGCCTCAATGTAACTACGGCTACATTCCTGAAACCACATGCTGGGAGAACAGCTCACCATAGAAGTCAAAAGAGATTGAAATAAATGGCCCATAACGGCAATCTCGGTGGTGTTTGCAAAAGCAAACTGTTCTGGCAGCAGCTATGGTGGTGCAGCATGTGCATGCTAATGTGCAAAATGTTAAAGAGGGTTACGAGATGGGTTTGCAATGACAAAGACACAGATCTGCTCCAATTGAGGCAGCAAATGCTCTTGAACCCTATTGTCCTGCCTGGATAATATAGAATTGTCTGTTGGACAAGGTCTGTAGCCATAGGAAGGGGTAGGGTTGTAGATGAGTCTCCTGGCATCTGGGTACACTAATGTTTTTAACACACTCCATAACATCCCTCCCCTAAAAACAATATTAACACTTCAACATATAAAATATTAGAAGCTTCCAAAACTGGAAGGGCCTTTTGGAGCCTCCGGGCAGCAATTTGAGGATGAGGGTTGGATACTGACTGGGTAGTTCTGAGGGTACCACACATGGATGGGGTGTCTTAAAACCCTCTGAAAGGCACTTAGAAAACCTCTGAGGGCTCCAAATGGCACTTTGTTCACTGTAAATTCAAAGTGCCTTTAAGAGACTTCGAAAACACCCTCTCAAAGTGTGGTACCCGGGGTAATGTACCCCCAGTGCTCCCTTAACTGCACCACCGTGAGGATGATATTCTCCAGGTATCCTCCTTGTGTGTTTGGGTTTTATTAAAACAAAAAATAACTCTTCTGCCCTTTTTTCTCATAAAATTAACACTTCTGCACTTTTTACTCAAAAAGCCCCCCATGTGGGCAATATTCTATTTGATCAAAAAGGAAAATGTGGAATGTAGCCAAGAAACTAAACCTCTGAGAGAGATTTTTTAATACAGGGAGATGAGAACAGCTAAAAATAATCTTGTTGCCATGTGTACATCTGAGACAAAAAAAAAAACCCCACATGAAAAATACAACTAGGACAGAACAATTTTTTTAAAAATCCATGGGAAAAAAAATACATGGAATGAGGTGCATGTTGTGCTTAATGTCACAAAAGACTGTGGTGTGTAACTTTACCCCACACCAAAGTATTGCAAACGCCAGGACATCTGACATTTGCACCTCCTCTGTAAAAGAAGATCACTGCCTCGTTCTTAAAATCGGAACTGGTCAGAGGGAATGAAAACCTTAGCTTCTAGCATGCTTCTTATTCTAAATAATCCAATTATGTTCCGGGGGGGGGGGGGAGTATACAGCAGATAGACACTTCTGAAGGAAGAAAAGACACATCAAAAGCAATAAATGAGAAAATACTTTGATCATTGCATCGAAAGCCTTGAGCAGAAAATCAAAAGTCTTGCAGAGACCAACATAGCCATGCCTGGGCATCTGATGGGTTCCATTCTCAGAGCTCCTGCAGATGCTCTGAACAAGACTGCAGCTCTGCTCCAGTTGTGTCAAGAGGACCTTCTGAGAACCAGGCAGGCTCAGTGTAGCTACACTGCCCATCAGAATGCCATCTGAGGGCCACAAACCATTTTTCAGCTGAAGCCTGGAAGTGATATATGTTTCTCAAAAGGCATTCCAATGGCCGGGAAGGCTTCCTTGGCCCTCAGCCTCCTAGGGGCTAAAAAGGGTCACTATAATTTTTGATTAAATAGAGAGATTTCAGTTGCATTCTGCATAATAATACACATCAAATGATGATTGTATTATTCAAAAATCACTTAAGATCTGAGATTTTTCTAAGCCATACCCCCTGGTGATGCTACCTTGCAAAGCTGCACCACTGTTAAGTCAAAAACAAGGTACAGTGATGCCTCACGTAATAAATTTAATTCGTTCTGGAGGCATGTTTGTTACGTGAAACGTTCTTTACATGAAGCGGATTTTCCCATAGGAAATAATGGAAACTCAGACGATTGGTTCCACAACCCCCAAAATATTCATATAAAAATATTAACTGGATGTAAAAATGATGACAGAACACTGGGATTGAATTCAAAACATGCATTCAATGTGCATGATCCTATGAAGTCTACTTAGGCTGCAGTCCTAAAGACTCTTTCCTGGGAGTAAGATCATTTAACACAATGGGGCTTACTTCTGTGTAGACATGGTTAGGAGGCTGCAATCCAAGACACCTTCAAAGTGTCTCCCCACTTTCTCCTTCTCTCCATCCTGAGCCTCTCTCTCCCCTGCTCCCTTCTGGCTGGCCCTGAGCTGCTTCCCTCTTCTCCACTGCTCTTCTCTCCCTCTGCCCAGCAGATGCCCGGCCACAAGAGGAACAGCATGGAAGTATTGCTTTCACTATGGGCAGGTGCGCTAGGCAGCTTTTTAAACAGGCTGCCGGCCAGCGCGTCTGCCCCAACTACCAACGATACGTGAAGCAAAGTTTGTTACGTGAAGCAGAGTCCTAGAGAAGTTTTTGTTTGTTACGTGAAACATACTTTACATGAGGCGTTCTTTACGTGAGGGCCACTGTATATGATTACTCTAAAGATATTGGAACTTTTACTGTTCTGAAAATACAATTGGCTGCATCAATTGGCTGCATCCTTCATAGGATCAAATCCTACGTCAGGATGAAATCTAATGGAGAGAAAACCTTGAAGGAAGATGTGTGTTTTCATTTTTCTGAGTACAGATTGATACATCAATAGTGTCTTATTTAGCTGCACTAGTTAAAATTTGGTACCTTCTGTCAAAACCATTCAGAGAATATGTTCAAATGTGTTTCAAAATGAGTAGCACAATTTTGATACCTTAACAAATGACACTTGTCATACGTACTTTGATGGTGAGCATGAGCAACACAAAAATTTTGTTCATTTAAGTTGTTTAAGGAGTCAACAGCATAAAGTTTTCCTTCTTCGCCAGAGATTTGGAAGTCTGTTTCGAGAGAATTCTCCATCATACCTAAAAGACAACAGTCTGGTTAATATTTCAAAATAAACTCTGGGGGAAAAAAACTCTGGGGGGAAAAACTCAGCAGAAAAGTAACTTTTAGATCTGGATTTAATTATTTGCACCTTTCAGATCTGGATGTAATAATAGAGGCCAATATACATTTTGCTCTCTTAAAAGTTTGAGCTACTCCTGAGTGTATTTGTGGCATGATTCCAGAATGTATCAGTTTTGTCCCAGCACATTTCATTTCGGAGATATGGCACATCCTCATTTGGGGCTGGTTTGAGCACCTTTCTCATGAAGAAGCCTATAAGTTGTGCGTCATCTCCAAAACTAGATGTGATATTTCTGGGATCCCAAACTGATGCCATTTCATATAAAATTTATATAAAACCTCAGATATACGCTCAAGTAAGGTTAAGACGAAGCATGGACTTTAACCTTCAAAGAGGAGTCACTTGCCTTTTCAAGTCTTATTGGCCCAATGCTGTCTCAAGTCAGTATGCAAAATATATGGTTGCTAGTAGCCACTGTATCCTGCAGGCCCTAGAAGGGAATCATGCCAACTGTGATAGGTAAGTGAAGAAAAACTAGCCTCCTTGGCCATTGCCTGGTCCTCTATGGGACTACTCTGATCTGTGTGTCAGCTCTTTTTGTGGCATAGATTTGAGGTACATTTGGGTGGGAGTGTATCAGATTCTGGATGGGAGTTTTTGATTGGATGGATGTGGTGCCACCATGATCCACTCCATCATTTCCCCAATCCCTGCCCCTTTCGCCCTTTCTGCCAGCATGATGGCCAGTCTATGCCACCCCAGTGGCATCTCACAGCCTCCTGACCTTTGTACCAGGAGGACCACTGTGCAGATTGGCAGAGACTCATTGGAAGGCCATGTATTACCCCAGTGGATCATGTGAATTTCAGCAAACTGCAATGTTAGGATTGGACTGTAAATTTTCTCAATCCTCCAGTGGAGGGAGCCTTAAAGGATGAAAAATGGATGTGGAAAAGAATGACTGAAACATAAATCACAGAAAAGACGACAAAACGTAAGGGAGAAGGAGAAGTTCTCTACTAAGTTATGAACCCAGTCTTTATATTGTTGGAGCTCTTTGAAGTCTGTTTCACCCTTGACTTTCTTGGCTCTTGACCAAGGACACTCTGAACAGGACGGAGAGACTTGGTTGCCAATTGCCTTTCATATGCCTTGGTTTTGGGTCACAAAACCTCCGTTTCCTGCGTCATCATTTCCTAATACTTTGGATCTAGAGGGGACCGATTTGGTTACTCCTCAACCAGATGAAAATTCTACTCACATAAAGTTCTAGTTCTGGGAATTGCCCAGAGAAACTGTCAACAAGACTTGTTTGGAAAGTTTGACACCCACCACAGAGTTGGAGAAAATATATGGTCTTTCACAGACTCCTGCCAGTAGCCATAGAATACCAATCAACCACCATGTTTTTGTAATCAGCTATAAGGTCACAAATGCATCCTCTGCCCTTGTCATTCATTAAGACACTTTTCTGAGAGTAAGGCTACAATCCTAAACACACTTTCCTGGGAGTAGGCTCTACTGAATACAGTAAGACTTAACTCTGAGTAGACAGGCTTAGGATTGCACCGTATGACCAGTGATGGGCTCAAAAGAAATTAAGAACCGGTTCTCTGCCCATCTGGCAGCCACTTTTAAATGGCTATTTTTAAACTTTATATGTCCTATCTCTCATTAACAACCAGTTCTGTAGAGTAGGTGCGAACCTGCTGGAGCCCACCACTGCGTATGACCCATTGAACACAATTGGGCTTACTCTTGAGTAGACATGATTAGGATTGTGCTCTCATTCCTTCAAGTGATTTATAACCCACCTTTCCCATGCCAAAGCAAATGCCCAAGGCGGCTTACAAAGCTTGAGTTTGTTCCCTCCTGCTGTCCTCTCAAGAACCTGTGAGGTGGATGAGAATGAGTGGAGGGGTGAACACATAGTTGGGTTTTCCAATCCATTACCTATGGTTTTCCAATCACATACTTCCTCCTAAGGCAAATAGCAGTTTTTGTTTGTTGGTTTGTTTGTTCAGTTGAAATATGCTCTTGAGTTGTATTAAAATAAAAAAACAAGTATCCATATTCCTGTTTGTGCCTTGGAAGAAACTGAAATTGAACATAGCACCTGATAAAACACTAAATAATCCTGTGTTGGTTTGTGTGTGTGTTTTTAGAGTGCTAATATAATCTTCCTGCCATTTGGGTGAGTCACCATCAGTAGTGCTTTGGCTGATGACTCATAATTCCCCTACTACAACTTTCTGCAAATATTTAATTTCTTTGGGATGAACCCCATGCTTAAAAGAAAGGAGAACTGCAAGCTTTAGTTTAAAAAATGAATTGATCCTTAATAGATTTAAAGCATTACTTACATAGTAAACACACCCAGTTTCTGTTTGGAGGAATTCCAGGATCCACGTTCCAGCAAAAAACATTTTGTGTGCTGTTCCCCTTGTCCTCTGGACGTCCATGGAAGTGTTTCTACTGCTGCACCCACCAGCTCAACTCTGAAACAGAGTGTCCCTCCTTCTATATTTAGGATTCACTTCAGCCAAGTTGTCAGGTTTCAAATATTTGACTCGATAGTGTGTTTTTTTCCTTCTCATTTTGTACATAGGTTTTTTAAAAATATATTGTATGGATATAAAATATATTATAACAGATATACAGATTGTACAGCTATAAAAGATACTATATTTTATATCTTGCAAAATATAAAAATATTTTGTACAGACACTTTATAAAAATATATAAACAGATAGGAATCTGCCTTCTTAAGAAACTGCTGGAGATTTTTAACACTTCTGCCATCCTCATCTACGCTTTAAAGTTGCTGGTATAAATGCATTTGTTTATTAACCACTAAACTTATCATCATCATGATATATTGTGTCACTCCCATGCCTGCCACTCACTCTCACTGGAGGGGCTCCATTTTAGAATCGAGGGCAAGTGAGTTCAATTTGCTGCAACCCCCCACGAGCTTGGGAAACACCCAGGGCAATACAGGGGTGCAGAGCCCGACATCCCCACCCATGTACCACTGCCTTCTCCAACACACTTGGTGCCTATCTCTGCCAGCCAACAGCTTCATCTCCCACTGCGTCTCAAAGTCAATATAGACTGATGGTCTCCAGCTGCTGAAAAGCAATTGCAGGAAAGGCATAATAGCCTTTTGTGGGTCTCTTGGAAGCAGCTTGTTGTCCACTATCCGTTTCCAGTGGTAGACTTTTGGTCTGATCCAGCAAAGGCTCTTCACATTACTGAGATTTCCTTAGACTTGTTCATAAACCATCACCAGGACCAGGATACCCATGAGGCCAAGTAAAGTGGTTGCTTCCCATTGGTGAGGTATGATAGAATATCACTGAGTAAAGATGGTAGTATTTGGATGCTTTGGCTTGAGCATCAGGTCTCGTGCCATTAGGTCTTGAGCCAGTGTACACTCAAAATATGTAGGAGGAATTAGGAAGGTATCTAATATTATTGTACATGTGCACCTCTATTCATATTGGCAGCTTTCCCAATCGAGATTATTGATTACATGAGCAGCATACACCAGGAGGTAGCAACCTACAGGCCAGATTTCTCACCTCCCCCTAAGTCATGAAGCCCATGCTGAATTTGGGAGACAGGATAATGCAATCCTATTTGTGTCTACTCTGAAATTCCATTGAGTTCAATGGGGCTTACTCCTAAAGTGTTTTTAGGATTGCAGCCAAAGCCTCCTGCGCAACTGGCCACATACCAAATAGGATGTGGTCAAGCCACCTGCCCAGGTTGTCATGCCATTTGGCACATCGTTTCACCTTTCTATCCAAACTCCATGCAGGTGCTTCCTGGAAATTGAGTGATCTAATCCTATATCATCCAGCCCATCTTAAAAGCCCAACAAGTCCTATATGTTTAGTTGCACATATGTTAAGTTTCCCTTTTCAGATGACCTGGTGATTAGAGTGGGCAGAGGAAGAAGAACCATTCACCCTCCACAAACTGAATCGTAACAGGGATGGATAAACAAGAACCCACCTAATGCTTGATGAGCTTCCAGGGAATGAAGAATCCCCACTTGGCAAATTACAAAGGGAAGCAAGCAGTCAAAGTTACAATAACAGGATTGAAATGGGACTCCATCCCACTCACTTCTAGATGTATCAGAGACCATTTCTATTACCATGAAATTCTTAATCCATCTGGAATAAAACATGGATGGACCAATTTTGTGCCTGTGAAGTGGGCATTCACCAGATGAGTTAGCAGCCAGTAGCTTTAATTTAGCCCAGTACTCAGTGAATCTATACTTGATCACCAAAATTGATTTGAATTTTGATCAAGCAATAGAACAGATCAGGCAACAGATCAAAGTTTTTCTGGGCAACTCCCACTATTTTTATGACACTTTCAGTCAATTTAGCAAAAGAAACCTGGAGACTGAAAGCTAGGGAAAGTATGTCTCATAAAACCATTTTAAACTTTCCCAAGCAATTAAAGAAAAAAAAATTTCACATACCAGGCAAAAAAGAAGCCGGTTAAAGCAAAGTCAAATCTGGCCCATTTTGCTCAGGACTGACAACGCTGCCTGGCATTGGCTTCCAGCATTTCAGATAGAAAATTTGATCTTCCCTACTTGGGGATATCAGGGTTTTGAACCTGGGTACAGAAATCACATCACAGGACACATAACCTGATTGGATTCACCTCTAACAATTCAGCTATTCTCCATACTGGAAGAGTTACTTGCCTGCTCTGCCATTTTCTGAAGCAGGGCATTTTGGATATTATTCAAGGCTACCAACAGTCTGCTTATTCTCTCATGGTGTAGAGCTAGGAGCATCCAAACCAAACTATGGCCCACAGGCTCTGTCAAGGCACAATGATGGCACAGCTTTACTGTTCCATCCTACAGTCTTTACACCAGGTTTTTGTAGAAACCTACAATTCCCCCTGGCAAATTTGAAAACAGTCTTCTGGGAAAAAAGCTATGGTATGGAAGGCTTTGCAAACATCTACCCAGGATAATTTTTCTATACACTATGGGATATAGATTGAAGGCTCTTAAGCTAGGAAATTCTTGGATTTCTTCCATGTTTACCATCCAAAACACTGGGTAAGATCACCTATATAGTTGGGCATCACCTACATATTTGGGGTATCACTATGCAAGTGACATCCAGCTGTTTATCTAATCTAGCATTCGGTAATGATGGATACTGGATAATGACCCAGTATTAGACGATGCTGTATGCAGGCGTTTGGAATCCATAACTAACTGAATGACAGCTACACCAGGCTCTGGGTGGAATTCACTGAACCACTAATGATGAATAGCTCAGATACCCTTGAAAAGTCTGTCTGTATCCACAGTATTTATATACTGCTTTTCAACTAAAAAGTTCACAAGGTGGTTTACAAAGGAAATGAAAAATTAATAGCTAATGGGTCTACATACAGACTTGTGGGTTTCAAAAGGCAATGCCGACTCAATACCATTTAATTTTGCACCAGAGTCACACTGAGAAAACTTTCACTATATCTCTTTTCCAGAAGGAAGGAAACGTAATAATCTGCAACTGTTTTGTCTTCACCAAATAGTAAAGCAACCATTAAAAACTATGTTCTTGTAAAACAGAGCAAACTCTTTCTCATGCACTCCTTTCAGAACAGTCATAGGCATAAACTTTCAGAAATATCTTTATTATCCAAGTCTTGTATATTATGCATAACAGTTGTGTGCTATTTCATCATAAAAGCTGATCTTCAGGGTTCCTGTGTGGTATACCAAGGACACTACTGCAGCCTGAAGGTCAGTTTTAAAGTGTTCAGTTGTCTATAAATAGGAGGTGGTTCAGTGGCATGTTAAGCCCTGCAGATTATTCTTCATGTTAGACTTTTTCATCTATGTCATTAGATTGTTAAAAACAATTAGCTGAATCAAAACAGTCCTCAGCACCATATGACTAATAGTGTTGTAAGAATTATGCTGAATTCATGAGCCAATCTTACCCACCATAAAGTATTAGAAGCACCCCATGTTCTATCTACAATACATACCCATCTACGCAGTAACATACATCACATCACTTATTTTATATATATATGTTGAGAACATCAAAAAGGTTGAGACATCTAAAAAGCCTCACTTCATATTAAACACTGCAATTATACTCAGCAGGAATTAAATTTTAACAGAAATCAAGCTCAAAGTCTTCAAGAGTTGCTCTAGAACACTTCGCCCACATCTGTTCGTTTATCGCGACATTTGCTTCTGGCCTTTGTCCGAGCTTTGAACGCGGCTGAGTTGTACAAATGCTATAAAAGATGAGAAAAGCCATGATGTCACACACAAAAGTTGATCAAAAACTTCCACTTTATTTTAATGACTAGCGAAAACATATTCACATTGCAGGAGTAAAATTCCCCCATACGCCATCCCCCAGGGTGACCAGATGCCAAACACAAAATCTCTGAACCCCAAAGCCAGTTTTCCTATCTCCAAGGCCAGTTTTCCTAACCCCCAAAGCCAAAATTCATACATGCTTAAAAATTGTAGGACACCCCAAAAATTGTAGGACATATGTAAGACATGTTAAAATAAGCTCCTGTACTTAATTTCAACACTGAAAACCTTTTAACATGCATGATCCTGACACATACATGTAAGACACCCTGAAAGCAGTTTAAAGCAATAGAACACAAGACATGCATGCTCCTGGCACATACATGTAAGATGCCCTGAAAGCAATTTGCAGCAACACAAGTGACTTCAACATATGTGATTCAGACTCAGACAAGCCAATCACTCACTCTCTCTCACACACAGACTGACGCACAAGACACAGACACACAGAGACAAACACAGACACGGACACCAAGACACTCACCTGCCAAGAGGTGTACCTAGGCAAAATGTCCGTGGCAAGGACTGAAATTATGTCCGTGGCAAGGACTGAAATTTCGCCCCTATCAAAACATCTGAAACCCACTTTTTAGCTAATGTTACAAGTCAATAATATAAAAGTACAAGTCAAGCCTTTGAACTTTTCATTAAACTTTGGTGAATTTGCACAAACTGTTTGCAATTTGCAATTCCTTTTCCACCCTGTCACGGGTCCGTCCCCTCCGCCCCCTTTCTACTTTGTCAGGGGGGGTTTGTTCATCGAGGATGACAGATATCTGCGTCTCATCTTCGTCCCCTTCCCGAGAATACATGACAGACGCAGACTCACAGGTAAGTTCAACAAACTTTACTCACGGCTTCACTCTCCCTCCTGTTGGTGCTTCATTAACATAGGTTTCTCTTAACAGGTCAATAACAACAACACTCTATAACAGAACCCCACCGGGAACAGCCCAGGTAAGTGTCCATACTCTTTCAACTTTCCAACCCAGTATCTCAATGTCCATTCACTCTCTTCTTCTCTCTTTCTCACAGGTACGTCCCTCTGTTATTTCTCCTGTTTCATCACTACTGCCAAGCCAACTCTGCTCGTGCTGGGACGGGGTTTCAACGGGTTCTCCTTCGGCGCCCTCCCTCTGCTTCTCTTCAGACAGGGATAGGGTCTCTAGGGGTAGGTCCACGGGGCTTTTCCTCCAGGCTTCATAGGTGCTTCTCTCTCTCCACGGCACCTCTTCCCACCAAAGAACCTCCTCCGCCTCTCCCTCTCTCTCTCTTATATCCTCGACCCCCCCGCCCATCTCCTCCCGCCAAATCCCAACCAATGATGGCACCCCGCCATGGGCATACCAGCGGGTAGATGGTCCCACCGTTATTCCTCTTCTTCTAGGTCCCCTCCTCCCACCTGTGCGCCACATCTCCACCATGTCCTGCATTATCCAGACCTCCACCCCATCTGGGAAGTCCTTAATGTCCGGGGGGTGGGGGTAGTTTGGTCTCCTCCACACCTTGAGACTCTCGCCCATATAGATGCCCATGGGTTCCATGTTGAACCTCTCGTAGGCATCCCAATCTGGCTGACACACCCCTTGGAGATATCAACTCTTCCAAGTTCCAAATTATAATAAGATGCCATCAATGAAGCACATCATTTTAGATATAAAGCGGTGCCTCACATAAAGAGCTTAATTCATTCTAGAGGCATACTCTTTAAGTGAAACAGATTTTTCCATAGGAAATAATGGAAACTCAGACGATTGGTTCCACAATCCCCAAAATATTCATATAAAAATATTAACTGGATATAAAAATGATAACAAAATACTGGAATTGAATTCAAAACATGCATTATACGTGCATGATCCTATGTAGTCTACTTAGGCTGCAATCCTAAAGACACTTTCCTGGGTGTTATCCCCATTTAACACAATGCGGCTTACCTCTGGGTAGACATGGTTAAGAGGCTGCAATCAAAGACACTTTCCTGGGAGGCTTACCTGGGCTGCTGCTGGAGGTTCAAGGTGGTCGGTGGGGGTACTTGGAGGCAATTAGGGACAGCTGCCTCTGGCACCTCCAGGCAACTGCCCCCAAGTTGCGCATGGGGGGGGGGTTGATGCGCATGGGGGGGCTGGGCGCATGGGGGTTGATGCGCATGGGGGGGTTGGGCGGTTCGGCAGTGGAACAGATTGCCAAGGGACGTGGTGGACTCTCCCTCAATGGGGGTCTTCAAGCAGAGGCATGACGTGCACCTGTCGGGGATGATGTAGGAGGATTTCCTGCTGCATGCAGGGGGTTGGACTAGATGGCCTACTAGGTCCCTTTCAACTCTAGGATTCTATGATTCTAAGTTGGGGGCAGTTAGAGGCAGCAGTGCTGGCAGCCCTTTTAAAGAGCCTCCATGTGGAGCATCTGGGCTGCATAGCATGCGTGCTCATAGTGCGCTTGCTTGTTAAGTGAAGCAGAACTTGTTATGTGAAGCAAAATTTCTTGGAAATTTTTGCTTGTTATGTGAAACACTTGTTAAGCGAGGCGCTTGGTAAGCGAGATACCACTGTATCATGCTTAAACAAAAGATCATTTTAGCAGTGCTAAGGGTTACATAAGGTTACATAGCAGTGTCACATAAGGTCAGGTCAGGACAAATTTTGAAGGTCATTACCACATTCACAACAACACAGGGAGATCAGATGTCATAATAGTAAGAGGACAAGTCACCAAAATTGTAGGACAATAAAAAAATGTAGGTCATGGCAAAATAAGAGCTAAAACCACATACACGATTAATTTAAACACTATATTCAGTGGCACTTCTAGGGGGTGTAGATCACACCGGTTGACATGCATGGGTGTGACAACACTACTGGCCAAAATTCCTAAAAGTGCAGATTTTAGGAATAACGCCATCATGTTATTTATCACAAGTGTAATTTACAGCAGAATGCAATGAAATAAACTTTCCTGAAATATCTCTATTCTATCAAAAGTTTTATCAAAAAATCACCAGGCTGCAAAATAATAATGGAGTGCCATGCCTACCACCCTGGTTCTTGCTACACTTGTGGTCTTGAAAGAGATCCATCTGCAACAGGTGACTCAAACCCTAGTGATGACACTGACTATACTGTATTACTTATTATTAAAATTAAAACTATATTACATAACTTGCTCAGAACATGAGACTAAAAAAGATGACATCAACTGTCAGTTTCAATTGTCAGCAATCAGTTTCAAGAAGTTTTTCTGTCAGTTTTTTTTCCATAACAGTCCCCAAACTGGGGCATGTTAAAGCCTCTTTCCTCTTTTTTAAATGGTGAAAAAATGCTATTCGCCTTACATTACATTCTACAAGGCAGGGTAGGGTTTTTCAGACATTGGTACATGGAACATGATGTTACAAATGGGCCTTGGCATAAATGTCTTGAACATGTGATTCATCATCATCATCAGCTATTAATGTAGCCAGGAGCTCTGTGGCAATTTATTCTGTACCGTATTTTATGTATTAAGTTTTTTAAGCCACCTTGAGCTTTGGAAAAGATGGGGTATAAATGTTTTATATAAATAACTCAGGACCCCATCCTATCCAATTTTCAGAGGCATGATCCTATGTGCCTGTCTACGCATAAGCAAATCCCATTCTGGGCAATGGGGCTTACTCACAGGAAAGTGTGGCTAGGATCACAGCCTTAAATCCCACTCCTATGCCTGTCTACTCAGAAGCAAGTCCCATTCTGGTCAATGGGGCTTACTCATATCTGATCTTTGGCAGATCGCTTTGCTTGCAATCCTGAGCTGCAGGGAGTGGGAAAAAGTGGGGTGCCTTGGAGGGGAGTAGGGGAAAAGGGGGTGCCTTGGAGGGGAGAGGGCTATGGACAGGGAGGGGAGCCAGTTCTCCAGTCCCCCCATGCTCCTGCCTAGTACCTGGTACTGCTCCTTCCGTAGGTGCTGCTCCTGCCAGATACTCCAGAGGCCAGGGAGAATGAGGTGGCCATGGGGACTCCTGAGGAGGCAGGAAAGACCTGGGCTGCCTCTGGAGGGCCCCCAAAGAGGTGCATAAGACCTGGGCTGGCTTCAGGTGCATCTGAGGTGGTGACAGGGGGCCGGCAGAAGAGAGTCAAAGTGGCACCCCCTAGCAGCCTAGCAGCATCCCATGCGACCCCCTTGTTCCACCACTGCACCTGCATCACCCCCCATGCACATCAAACCCCATGTGCAACATCCACCCTATGCACATTGTCCTCCCCAGTGCAACTGCTCTCTCTGAACATCCACCCTAGTGCACCAGGCATTAGCACCAAATGGGCTGGATGTTGGTCAGTCTTCCATGTTAAGTTTAGGACAGAAACATGTTGCACCCCTTTTCAGCCCCTTAAGGGTTAACCATCCCCTGCAATTTGGTGCACATGGCTGCCTTTCAGGCTGTTTTCAGCTAAAAATTTAGGAAAATACGGTAACCTATCATGAGATTAAAATGTTGCTGACCCTCAAGGCATCAACTATGCATCATCAATCAATCGTTATGTTACTTTCTGAGTGATTGCACAGTGCCAATGATGTGTGGAGGTGCTTTCCAAGAACATGCATTCTTGGGAATACTAGTCTCTGCCATCATATTGGTTCTAAGTCTGACCACATAAACTGGTCTTGTAACTTTATAAAATGTGTCACACCCTATGGCATGGCTGAACCAGACTGTCCTTGGAACCTGGCTGCCAAATCACTTTAGCATTCAGGAAGTGTGACTTTCCTTCTCCTGTGGATGAGCAGTTGGGGAAGTGGACATCCAGAGCCTTATAAAAGGCTAACCCTACAATCCAGGGTAACTACGAGAAGACGTAAGAGACACTCTGGAATGCTCTATGTATTTCCTATGGCACAATAAGTACATTGGCACAATAACTACATTGGTGTAAAAGGTCCCGTAGTTACTCTGGATTGTAGCACTGTATCATTTGTAGCACTGAATCATTTGTAGCACTGAAGGAAGACAACTGAACTTACGGTACTTGATTGCTAATGTTTTGTGTACTTTCTGGTTATGTCTTCCAAGAATCCAGAAGCCACCCGCATACTCCCTCTGGAATCGCTCTATTCATTTGTTCCAAATTACACAAGTGTGCATGCTCACCAGACTTCAGAAATTACACTAAGCACCACCCATACATTGTCAAGTCTATCTTTGGAAGTACTTCAAAGACAACATATGGGTGATGCTTAGTGAAAAGAGCTAACCATTGGCTTTAAACACTGACATTAAAGGATGTTGAATGTCACTTTGTGCTGTTGCGGGACAAATAACTACAGGCACACACCCATGGGACAGGTTCTATTTACCCACAGAGGATGTTTCATGATAAAAATGTTGCATCTCACTCAAGTGGTAAATTACAAGGCAGAAATAATGTTGCAGAGACAAGCGGCAATTTTTGCTTAACATAAAACAAGCAACTCACCCTTTCAAAACGGGGTATCTTCATGGTTTTAAGAGCTGCTGCATCCAGCATTAGTGGTTGCCCAAGTTCAAAGACATTACGAAGAAGCTCATTGGACTGTGAAAAAAAATTAGAGCTTTGCAAATACTGCATTTACCAGCACTCAGCAATTGCCATTTTAATAAATTGAATACTAATGGCTTCTTAATGTAACTGTAGCTCTATTTTATGTCTATAGCTAAAATTCTAGGATTTTCCGGCTATACTAGAGAATCAGGAAGTTATTTTGTGCTAGAATAAGCCAAGCTTAAAAACATAGCATAAAAACGATCACTAGACTCTTGGCAAGAGAATGATTAAAAGACAGTTCACCTGCAAGTGATACTGCATCCCAGATCCTAGGATTTCTTTAAAAGTATCATATGTTTGTTTTTTAACCCAACAATCAATGTACATGCGCTCAGGCCCAAATTTGATTGTCTCTGTAGAGAAGTCATGCTCCTGTGGGGAAAAACAAGGTAGAAAACAGAATTCAGCTTTACAATTAAGTTACATAGAATTGTTTAAGTTATTATCCTGGCAGTGCATCCCACATTTGATATCATCCAAAGACAATACACTAGTAGATATTTTAGGCGATCTATTCACTAGCTGTGTCTTGGCAAGCTTTTCTTCACTGTGAAATTTTTAGATTGTAAGCCCTTTTGGGACAGGCAGCCATTAGTTATTTCAGTTTCCTTGTAAACGGCTTTGTGAACACTAAGTTGAAAAGCATATGAATATTGTTGTTTTGATCAGCACATTTTGTACTGCACTGTTGCTTACCTCCACAGCCCGTAAGACATCTCTAAAGACAGAGCGCTGCTTCCTTTTGTCCACCTTGGCACGGTGCTTGTTCCCATCTGTGGCCAGAGCCCTCAATTTCTGGGTTAGATGCTCCATATCTTCATAAAAAAAATCCTAGCCAGAATTTTTAAAGAAGTTATCTGCAGTGTCATTCTGTAGATGGGTACAAGTTTCAGAACTTCTGAGTGCTACTGAACTGACTTCTTATTCCTAAGCTTACTTCAGGCTTCATTTAGTTTGGAGATTCGACTGGAGTATAATCGGCTGTTCAATACAATGTAAGATTCAAGGATTGTTGCACTGCAGACTTTTATGTAGTCACATGAGCAGGCCTATGAGACTATCCCTCAACTGAACATTTCTGAAACCTAAGTTGTTCCTGCCACCCATCCTAGAGCATAAGGGTATGAGGCTACAGCATCAACTGTCAAACCTTTACTTCGTCAGGCTTCAATTCATGACATCTTCAGGTTAAAATGGGAAAGATCCTCTACTAAGCTCTCATCAGGCAGCAGAAAAAAATCTAAGCCACTTGTAATGTACTTAATGTTTAAGAGAGGCAGTCTACATTTCAAATACATGCTGGCATGTGTTCATGGTTCATTACAACAGTTAGCTCAGGGGTCTCCAAATCCCAGTCCAGGGGGCCAGATGCAGCCCTCAGCAAGTGTCAATGTGGCCCCACCAAGACCACTCTATCAGTCCCTTGGGCAAGCCTTGTAATCCACTCCAATACATTCTTATAAGTAAATTTATTCGAATTTGAAATGTAAATTAGTTTTCTGGCCCCAACACAGTGTCAGAGAGGTGATGTGGCCCTCCTGCCTCAGGGGACGGGGACAACGAGTTAGATGTTCTAATGTGAGTAATTCAAAACACCTGGATTTTATGTGGGCATTGCATCTCATTATGTGAGCCTTGCATCTCTTCGTTCTTTTTTCTTGATGCTCTTTGACCACATCTGCATCCTTTTAAAACTTATTTAACTTAGCACATAAGTCTATACATATAATGGCCATGTCAGTTATTCCATTGATTTGGAGGGCAGCTTGATAGCTTGACACAAGATTAAAAAAAGAAAGAGCTGGTCAATTTGTTATTCTAGTAAGGACAACATCCACCTTGGCAGTGAATCCCAAAGTCTGAGCTGTGGCTCCCTGGAGAGCAGTTGAAACAAGCCAGCAAAGCTATGGAATTCTTATTTTAAAAACACACCTCTGTACACAATGTATAGGATTATTAACTGTAGCCAATGGCCCACGTAGAGACACTAGTTGAAAACATTTGGGAAACATGGGGAAGGAGGTAGGTGTGGGGAACGCAGATGCAATTAAAATGTTACTAACCATAAGGGATTTGTGGTTTGAACATGCATTTTGCCATTCCCTTGAAAATTAATGTTCTACAGATCAGACTCAAAAAAGCCGCTATCACAACTGCAGGTTGGAAGTCACCTCAGGACAAGGGGATATTTATTTAGCTGGCACAAATCGAAGCAGCCTGTATAGGGCTACCCAGGATGGTGATGGGTGTTAGGATACAGCCTAATACACAAACCCTTATTTATTTCTAGCAGACTAGAGTTGCTGTAATACATATCAAGCACTCTGCAAAAAGCATATAGTTTCTTGAACTTACTGCATCTGTTCCTCTTGCCAATTCAAACAGGAGGGCCAATGTTTCCCCAGCAGCAATTCTCATGTTCACATCATCGCAAGACAGCAAAATGGGAAACTGGTGCAAGTGCCTAGAAACATGAAAAGCACCTTAAAAAACTGCTTTCACTCAAAGCAATACAGTATTAGACTTCAAAGTAACATTCCCAGTAAGGGTGCCTAAGGAATAAAATACACACATTTCAATCTTTTTCTTCACTTCATTCATTGGGCAGATGGTCAACAGAAGGGTCCATGCCGAGAGGGCGCTGATGTGAAGAACAGTGTTCTGGGTGTTGGAGACTCCATTCAAGTTTCTCTCCTTCTGGTAAGATTTTGTGAAGATATTTTCCAGGCATTCCATTGTTGAATACAATTCCTGGTTTTATTTAAAAAATAAGGCTATAACTGTTGCTTCACAGATTTAATTCATCCTAATGTAATTAATTCTAAGAAGTTAACTTACGGTAATATCATCGGTGGCAATAAAGCAACATACTCCTAAACAGGTGGCGCACTGGACACAAAAAAACCAGAGATTAGTAATTTTACCAAAGTACATGCATAATATTTTAAACTCGGAATTATCAGCATCTAGTGGCCTGCTGTAGCATATCCTTGTTCTGCTTAAAATTGGCCAATGGCCCATATGGCCACATAAACAACTTATTTCACTTGCTTAGAACAGCAACATTAAGGAGAAGTTTACATTCTAACTGCTCAGTCGACACTGTTTCATAAATAAGACCCTTTAACAATGATTTTATCAGAAACAAAGAATTATTTATGAATTGAATCAGTCTATTATTATGAAATCATGCCAATTGTCCCTAAACTTGGCCAATCCTGGATGAGGTACCCCATAATACGGCAACAACCAGTCCACAAATGTTCACTGTTTGCTGACTACTATTCCAAAGTTATTTATCTGCATTAAAACAAGTCATAAAGCACTGACTGAAGGATTGTTTTTGCAGCAATATGCTATGGTCCAGCAACACAGAGTGAAAGTGAATCAAAGAGGGGGCATTGCTTCTTCACCATTTTTACTACTATTCAACATGACAGACTGCTAGGTTTTTATAGACCAGTTGTTCCCAACCTTTGCAAGTAGACTACTGAGCCAAAGTTGGAATTGTCATGAACCACATCCAACCAGGTGGGTGAGCCTGGAAGTGATTGGAAGTGAGCCTGGAAGTGATTGCCCAAAGAGTAACAACATACTATGGGGTGATGGTTGCATAGGGTATTGTGCTACCTTGTGATGACCTCTGATTAGAAGCACTTATTGAAATTACCAACAGCCAATCTTTTTCTGAGAACTCATGGACCATTTTCCAGGTGTGGTCAGCAGACAACAGACTGTGAACCACTGGAATGGATGAATGTATAATAGTTCATAAGATTCCCATTTTAAATGCCAAATACCCATTTCATGCTTACAGCTTGTCGTGCTTGTACACTTGCTGCCCCATCACCAAGTATCTTCTTCAGAGTCGGCGCAAGCGTCTTGAAGATCTCTTCGCTTTCAATTCCTGACCCCAACTGCACACAAAGTAGGGAAGCCAGTCCTGCTGCTGCACGCTGTTCATCGCTCTTGCCTACATACACAGAACCAATCAAAACTGAATGCAATAAGCGGAAGTCACAATACATTATCAATTTATAGCAATTTTTAGCAAGATATGGTACCTTTCTTTATACAGCGCTCTATGCTGTCTGTTAGCGTCATTCTCCTTTCCAGAATGAAGTCATATAATATTTTGGAAGTCAAGGCATTTTTAAGACCTTCAAGAGCAGACTGCCTTGTCTTTGCACTATAGGGAGGAAAGTCAACCATGTCAGTTGAAAACACCACTAAAAATTTCAATCACATCCTCCTGTTTTTAGATTAGATTCTGTCTCCATAACCCTGTGAGTCTTTAAATACAGATGCATAACACAGAACATGGCTTGGTACCTGGGAGCAATGGACCTCCAGCTGTGCTACAGTATTAAAGCTTGAGACTTAGAATAAATATCCAAGAAGTTCCCCACGTTAACACAAACAGTAATTCTGGTTTTGTAATGGCTAAACTTTTTTCTTACATCAGTGCAATCCTACATTCCATCATATCTTAATAGAATCGCAAGGGGATTGCATTAAGTTCCCAACATCTTGACATGTTGCTTAATTTGCATAGCTCCTTTTTTCATCCCTTCCTGGCATTAAGGCCAGAGAGCCAAAAGAGACCTGGGTCATGGACAAAGCTGATACAGATGATCTGTTTGATTTATTATAAGAAGGCAGCTTCATTAAAAAAACTTTTGAAATGAAACATGAAGGGAAGATAGCTGTCATACACAATTCTAAAAATAAGTGCGTAGTATCATTAAAAAGAACTAACTGGCAGCAACAGCTGTATAACCAAGTTCTTGTTTGAAGAAGTGGTGGGCTGAGAAGTTATGTCAGCTGAATTTAAATCTTACTGGAAAAAATTAAGATGTCAGGGAATAAACAACCACACAAAGTGATATTTTAATACCACTAACTGACCTCAGTTAGAAGAAAACAAGTAAATGATAATTTTTTATATTTTAACTCGCTAAAATGCCAACAGGATTAGCTGTATTGTGAATGTGGCACCACTCAGTGAAATATGTACGACTGAAAACTTGGCTCAAACACACAATTTGAAAAGAAAAACTTCTGCCAACTTGTCCGATAACTCATCAAAAATACCTCTTGTCCAATGTCAGGTCAATGAGGCCCTTCAGTTTGTACTCCAGATCTTCCTGTGTTCCTTCTTCATCAACTTCAGGCCCTACACAAAAGCAAGAAGTGTCCTAAGTGTAAAGTTTACTTTGTAGAAATTTTAACTTGTAGGATCAAAGGATCTACTATCTCATTATAAATCACAGATTGATCATTGGTTTCCTGGATCTTTTCTGGCAATGACACATACACCCACTTTTTTATACGACAGACAGAACACAACTCCCAATATCTGCTTCCACTTTGTAACTATTCACTCCGGGTGCAATCCTTGTAGTGAGGCTAGGATGCAGCAATGCTTAGGCCACACTTGGGTCTTGTACTCAATCATAATCCAAGCAGCCTCCCCTCAATCTCATTCATGTCATGTGTAAAAGTGCACTTGCCTCAACACAGGAACCAGAAGACCAGTGAGTTGTGCTGACCTAGGTTAGGTTTGAACCCTAAGGAAGGACTTACCAAGTTTCCCCCCAAAAATGTGAGGAAAGTGTACACTGTGGGTATTCTGAATTCTTGCAGGGCAGTACAGTTATTGGCCCTACAACTGGCCTGTGGGCCTTATGATATGCAAGCCAGCCCTAAAAAGTAAAACTGAAAAAATCAACATACCATCATCAGCAAAGCTGGCTGGATCACTGAAGCCACTGCAGTGACTCATAGTTTCAATTGATGCATCTTCATCACTAAAAGGCTGCATGTTTCTGTTCTGGGCACCTGGAAAAAAAAATTTAGCAGTCAGTGTTATGAGATACTTTAAATATCCTTTCCTCTTCAACTGTACTGTCATACCTTTCTATTAGAAAACAGACCAGATGATATTTAACCAGCTGCCTATGTCAAAGACACAAATAATCCAGCAAACCAAAAGTGTGCTGATTTCACAGTAGTCCAGTTTAATTTATACCAATATAATGAGTTAGAGGCAAACGTTTTTAACTTTCCAAAAAGCTCATACATAAGATGGAACGCCCAGAGAAACTGAATATCTTATCATAAAAACACTATGTGATTTATCAGCCAAATGACCAACATTGCTGTTCTTGGCAATTTATAAATTGAATTTTGTTCCACTGTTTGCCTTGTTCCATCCCATGAGATGGCAAAGCTTTTATAGGATTTATGGCATGAAAAGATGTGCTATAAATCCATTTAACAAAGTGGAACGCTTTGCTTGAGATTGCAAGCATATCTAACCACATTCTTCTCATATAACAAGTCTGCCAAAAAGTCAAAAGCTTGCCAGATTAGGAAGCACCAGCTTGGAGAGACATTGAGAACAGTTTGTTTATTAAAGGAGATTTCTGGAACTTATTCTGCACGTCAAAAGTTGATTTATTCTTCAATCAATACGTATGTGTATATGTATCGCATTTATAGAACCTAATCTTCTAGCTTTATCTAATACTTTAGCATAAGCATTTCCTGGTGGAATGGCTAAAAATTATAGTATACTCAAAAAGATAGAATTAGAATTCAGAAAGACACAAACTTAAGACAGTGAGGACTAAGATCACAATTCTGACCAACAACATGGAGATTTATTTTTTGTTTAGCCCTGTCATGCAATAAGTATCACTGACTTTGAACTGCTACATGTTTACTTGCCCTGACCTAGCAACTGACCTGAGATTGATCAGTGTGCAACATCACTCCGACGTGTCAGAAAACATCATGGCTTATCACACTTCACCTTATCTTTTCCTTCTCCGCAACAAGCAATATCATATTATATAATCATAGACTTGAGTATGTAATCACAGGCTTAAGTTGATTTCCAATTGGTGAACCAAACTGGGTTTTTTTTTGGACAATTTAAGATGGTCCATCAGCGCTTTGCTCTATTTTAAATAGTACTGAAGGTTTTTAAAAAGGAGAAAATACGTAACTTCTTAAGTGTTTCTTTGTAGAAATTGTTCTTTGCCTTTTACCCAATTCAGTTTGTTTCCAGTTCTAATGAGTAATGAGTAATCCCTGTGGAATTTTAGGAATGCTTATTTAAGAAACTACAACATGCCACTTGTTTTCTCTTGCGACACTATACTACAACTGTTAAGTTTTACAGTACCTGTATTACTATTTCTATAGTAACCTTGAACATAAAGTATTTCACAAATTAAAACGTAAATGTTTGTCCAAAAGGCTATTAATCTAAAATTAACTACCTAAAAAGGCAATCCATATTCCATGGATTCCATTCCATATTCCAATCCATAGTCACTTACCAAGAGCCTGGACTTTCTGCTATCAAACTTGAAAATGTTGTGCACAGCACAGTCATGCTGTGGTTTTAAACAGGCAAAACAATCAAAAAGTAGGCACACAAAGTGTTTACTAATTTCATTAAATTAAACACTTTAAAGCCACTGCTTTAAGCTAGTGGTTCTCAATCATTTCAGCCCCCCTAGGAGAACAACAATCCTTCCAGGACCCACCAGAAGTGATATCATACAGGAAGTTACATTGCTGTGAAGACAGAACTGCTCCAGGTCTACTCAGAAATATTTTCCATTGTATTCAATGAGACTTACTCCCAAGAAACTATGCATTGCAGACTGAGTGCCCCATTCCAAGATGGCAGTGCCCTCCTGAAATGAATTCACAACCCACCAAGGAGGCCCTAATCCCCTCTGAGAACCAAAGCAAAGTAACAAGAAACACTGTAAAGTAACTACAGCTAAACAGCTAAAGTAACTCGTTATTCACTGGGGTTCCGTTCTAGAACCAACAGTGGATAAAAAGAATCAGTGGATAACAAATCAATACCACGACAGCAAATGGAATTTTGGTGCTTGTTTCTGTGTTACAAAGAATTTCAAGGTGGACTTTGGCACCAGTGATGAGTCAAGTTGGTGGTACAGAAATACTTTTGACTAATTGATTAGATGCTAATGTCCCACCAGTACCTCAAACCTGGGAAAAGTGGCTTTTCCCCACTTGTAGGAGTGGGATGATAGAGGAAAAGCATAAATAAAGGAGGAACAGTCATTCTTGTAGGATAGTGTACACTTTCCCAGGACATGACCTCTTTTTTAACTTTGTGTCCAGGAAAAAGAAATCTTCACTGTTCTCCGTTTCCATTTCACAACATGTGGTCTTCTTGCGATTAATAAATTATATGCAACAGTCTTAAATTTAACAATAAGTAACTCTAGCTGCAATCCTAAAGACACTCAACACAATGGGCTTACTTTTGTAAGCAATATATGTTTGTGTGTTAGTTTTTATTTTGCCATGCCAAATATGCCAAAGCATGTTTTTAATTGCTTTCTGTTGAATTGTCTTAGTGTTTTTTAATTACGTTTTACTGTGAGCTGTACTGAATCGGTCTTGGCCTAAGAAATAAAATAAGATATTTTATTTTTATTTAAAATACAAATAAATAAGAGTGCGGCTGCTGAGTTGGGGAGTCCAACAACCCGGCAAGACCTACTGAGTTGGGGCGTCCAACAACCCGGCAAGACCTACCTAGAAACTTAGCTCTAGGCTGCCCAAGTGAGCCACCCACATCCAGGCAGAGGCAGGAATTCCAATGAGCCAAGGCCTGGGGAATGGAATGTGGCGGTGGGCGTGGTCAATGGGATGTGGGCGGAGCGTGCGAGAGCCTATAAGCGTCCAAAGGGGATGACAGGTCACGTGACGCGCCCTGCCTAGCTCGTGCCACTCAACCCTAAGCACCGACTCCCCGCGGCATTCTGGGACATGTAGTTCTTGATGAATATCAAGGCATAGGTGCGAGGAGAGACAAAACTACATTTCCCAGAATTTCCCAGCAAGCGCATGCGCAGTGGCGCTCCCGCGCGCTCCCTCACCGGACGTTCCGCGCGGGTGGCCCCCTCCGCGTCGCCTGGACTTGGGCATGGCGAGGGCGGCGGCCTGGAGGGCGAGAGGCGGCGGTGCTGGCTGGCTCCGGCCTGGCCGGCTGAGTTCAGTGCCCGCGGCCGGGCGAGGCGTCGATCAGCCGATGGAAGCGCGGGGGGGCTTTCTACTGCAACGGCGCCTCAGCGAGGCCTGCTCTCCGGACCGAGGCAGCGGTTGAGGTTGAGGCGGGCAGGCGATGGGCGAAGCTGTGGCAGCGGAAGAAAACCCCGTGGATGCTCGTGAGCGGAATCGATGCATCTTTCTCCTCTCAGGCGCCAGGAACTAAAGGCGCGGGGAGGGCGCTCACGCCCTATTTATACACCGTCGGGCTCAGGCGGGGGCGGGCCTAGTGACGTCACGTCACACGCACCAATCGCGCTCAAGTATTTTGCTGACGTCAAATCGTCCACTCGCGCAAGGAATTCTGGGTTTTGTGGTTTTTTCCGCCGTGTCCTGATTATGTTGACTCACTTTATACACCGGCCCGAGTGACGTTTAAGAGTAGCCAATTACACCAAAGTTAATATGACGTCAGACGCGCGCCCGCTCAATGCATTCTGGGCTTTGTGGTTTTTACCCTCCATTTTGGAGACCTGTAGATGTATAAAGATGAGATCTTTATACACCGCGAGCTTAGCAGGATTCGCCAATTGCGTGCGGGCATTCTGTTGACGTCAAGGCGCACGTTCGCGCAATGCATTCCGGGGTTTGTGGTTTTTTGCGCATCCCTTAGACTCCTACAGTTCACCCTCTTTATAGCCATTGCAGGTGGTTTTAAAGGACTAGCCAATTACGCGCGAGCGTTCTGGTGACGTCAAAGCGTTCCATTGCCGCGCTGCATGGTGGGAAGTGTAGTCTTCAGCCCTGGAGGGGCCATTGTGCTCCATCAGAGTCTCACGTCCACTGCAGAGCCCTGTCCTCGGGTGACCTGCTGGGAGGCTCTGCTGGAGCTGCAGGGGAAGGGCTGGGTCTACTCAGAATCAAGGCCATGTTAGTCAATGGGGCTTACTCCCAGGTAAGTGTGGACAGCATTGCATAGGCAGGGCTTGGTTCTCACTTGCCAATCCTGTCCACAATTACCTGGGAGGAAGCCCCATTGACTAACATGGCCTTGATTCTGAGTAGACACCCAAAGCTCATCACCAAAACAGAGGACAAGGAACCCCAAAATGTAGGACAAAGAAAGTAACAGCCCAAACACTCCTATATGTTGCCTTTATGGGGTCGATTCAAACACTATTGTTATTAAGTTTATAACTGTTACATTTATTATTTATATAAATATTTATTTACATAATAATTAAAATAAATATAATAACACATGTAATAAATTACAAATTAGGTTTATTTCATTATTTGTTTATAAACTTTTAATAACAGTTTATTCATTTATTTATAGTTTGTTTATAAAAGTTTGATTATAAACTATACATTATAATCTATACATTTGAACACATGCAGAGCTTTTTAAAAACATGAAGGTAGATGTACTCACCATGAAAACATTACAAATGCAGAGATACTCACCAGGAAGATGTTTATAATCAGAAGCATGTCTACCTGTACTCCCTCAAAAGCCAGTCTTGGAAGACTATGGTATCGTGCTCAGCGCTGCATATGCTGCATGCGAAGCACAAAAGCCTGGGTTGGATTGTTATGGAGGATAGGCTGTTACCCAAGCAGCAAATCCCCCCTCTCCACACCACTGAATTAGTCCAGTGGAAAGGCAGAGCCAATACGATTGGATCCAGCTGCGTCGCAGAGCTGGGCTAAGGACAGGAGCTCACCCTGTCTTGTGGGGCCGACCCAAGTCTCGAACCCTGGCCTGCTGGTTAACAGGCACAGCGTCTTTACCACTTGCGCACTCCCTCAAAAAGACCTCTTTATATATATAGTATATCTATCTATCAATACACCAGGTGTACATCCATACACACACACACATATATATATATATAAACACACACATGCGCACACACAGAGTGCTTTTTCTCCTAATAAAGTTGGGATTACTCATGGGGGGTACACACCATGAAGATGTTACTTTTAATCATAGGCATGTCTACTTGTGGAACAAAGATGAATCAGTGGACTTTGGTTCAGAAGTCCGAGCCTATATCAGCCACATGCATGTCTAATCAGAACTATGTTCCCTGTAGTCACTGAGGGGGACAGCTTCAGACATGGTTCTGATTAGACATGCATGTGGCTGATACAGGCTCGGACTTCTGAACACAAAGTCCACTGATTCATTTCTAATTTGCCTCCACCATGTTTACCTTCACGTATTTTAAAGCAGTTCCATGCATAGGACAAGTCCAATTAGGGTTGGTCTCTCTCTCTCTCTCTCTCTCTCTCTCTCTCTCTCTCTCTCTCTCTCTCTGAGTACACTATATATTTTACAGTACTCAGTATTAATACAGTACTGTATTATATCTGAATACAGTATATATTTTGTGATATTGTCTGTCTGTCTGTCTGTCTGTCTTAGGCCCATATCCTAAAGTCAAATTAAGCCCTTTGCTCCAGAGCAGTTAAAGTGACTTACCATAAGATAACCCTAGAGGACCCGTAACTGCTATGGATTTTGCCCTTGGAGTAATGATACTATTTAAAAACCCTTAGATTCCCATCTAAAAATAGCCTAATTTGCATAAATTAAAAATGCAGGTTGAATCAACCCACCTGGGAATCTAAGTGTTACACGGTACTTTCCAATGACCTGTAGAAAGCTGCCTTATCAAATGACACTGATGTCACTGCTGCCATATCCCACTGCTGTTAAAAATAGACTGTTTTTATTATTTTTACCACAGAAACATGTCTCAGTGCCATTAGAGTAATGAATATGTCATATTGTGTAAGAGACTAAGGTCACCCCACTGAATCTATGACGTATAATTGGGCATCCCTGACTTGGCTCATTAATTTCTCAGTAAGATGAGTCATTGAAAAGAATTGTGCCTATAAACTCTCTCTCTCTCTTCCTCTGTCATTTCCTTTGAAGTCTATTATTAACATTCTTTACATTGTGCTTCCCATATGTAATTATTGCAGATGGACAAAATATGGCTCCAATCCTCCGCATACACTTTCCTGCAAGTAAGATCCATTGAGCAAAGTGGTACTTAATTCCAAGTCGGGTGTGTACAAGCCTCAGCTCAGGAGTCTGCATCGCAGGAATGGGGAGGCAGGTAAATTGTGCTGACCTAAATTGGTTAGGATTATGCCCCCACTCTCAGAAAATCACTACTTGATTCCACTGTTTCAGTCCAGACTATCTGAGGGACAATCTTCTCCCATACATCCCATACATCTCACATACATTCCATATGCTCCCATCCATCTGAGGGATCTCTCCTACAAGGGGGCTCTCCAAATTAGAGCAATTGTGATCTGAGGCCTTCTCTTGCGGTGCCACAATTACGGTATTCCCTGTTCAGGGGATTGACTGTCTCCTCCCTTGTGAGTTTTTGACAAGGGCTCTAAATATATCTGTTTAGGCTGGTGTTTGGGTGATGGTTTGACATCTGTACTTGTTATTGTGTTGTTGTTCTGCAGTGAGCAGCACCGAAAAAGATGTGGCTCATACTGGTTGAGGAACGTCGAAAGAACCAGCAACTGACAACTGATGAGGCTAATAACATTGCCATCAATCACAAAGAATGTATGCATATTGTGTACGATGCATGAAATCCAACCTATTGGTTGAGAGGACGATGCTGTCCCTTGTCTGTCTGTCTGTCTGTCTGTCTGTCAGATTTATACCTCGCCTTTCTCTCACATAAAGGGGCCCAAGGTGGCTAATAATGTTAATACAGTAAAACACATATCACAGATATGGTGCAATCCTAACCATGTGTATTCAAAAGTAAGCCCCATTGTGTTCAGTGGGTCTTACTTCCAGGAAACTGTATTTAGGATTGCCGCTTTAAAATTTAAAAAAAAAAACATTTTAAAACAATTAAAACAGTTCACCCTAAAAATCACATTTTTAAAAAATCCCCATCACCAGTTAAGAACTAAAGAAGAAGAAGTTGCCAATCACCAAGATTTTTTTTATCATTTTCATTAATTATTTTATGTATTTTTATATATTGTACATGGTATTGTGGAACCTTTTAGGCTGCCTTCATCATGGGAAATGTGGGATGTAAACATTTTAAACAAACAGTTTCACTGGGAGGGATCATTCCTCTTGGATGACAGTGCTGTACACTCACATTTCCAACAGGTTTTTTTTATAGTCAAAAGCATGCTTAACAGCATGAGCTGAGTGAATAATCCTGAATTATGAAGAGTATTTAACAACCTTGATCTCATAGTCATATACGAACATTAGATCATGCGCCAACCAGCTTGAAATTCTAAGACCATCAGTTCTAAGATCAGCATTCCAGAACAGTGAGGTCTAACACTGACATCTAACCACACCGGGACTTTGGTTAAGGCAAGTCAGAAACTTAATGACTTTGGATAAGGCAAGTCTTCTATGCTTAACAGTGCAACTGGCTTTTGATACAAAGGAGGAAAAAGTGATCATAAATTAAAGTATGCATGCTGTAAGATAACCTTTGCATTACAATCACCAGTAAACTTTTTTTATCTCAAAGCTTTTTAAAATTAGGGTGCATATTAGATTCAATGGTGCATTAGATTCACGTAAATACAGGTACTTCTTTTTTGTTTACCATATTTAAAATATTTGTGCCCCTCTCCTTTCAGAAACCCCTAATAAACAATAAAAAGCAGATAGGAACTTCATACTGGCCTTGCTTAAAAGTGAACAAAACATATACAGCCTTTAATTCTCACCATGGTTTTGATCACTGTCTGAAAGAAACAGTTTAGATGGGGAAAGAGATTTAGGGTGCAATCCAGAGTAACTATGGGGTGTCCTTGCTCCGATGTAAAAACAATTTGCTCTGGATTGCAATATGAATTTCCCATAGGTTTTCACTAGGTGGTGCAGTAACTATGGGTGCACGTAATGTCTCTTACATGCTCCCGAAGTTACTTTGGATTGTAGGGGAAGTCTGCAATCCTAAACATACTTTTTGAGTAGACATGGTTAGGATTGTGCTCTTAATTCTACTCACTGCCTCCTCTGTGCTTCTGAATTCTGCTGAGTTACACGCCTTTCATTTTTAATACAGTTCTAAGCATGCCTACTCAGAGGTAAGTCCTATTGTATTCCATGGGGCTACTCCCAGGATTGCAATAAGGATTGCAGCCTTATTTTTTCTAGGTGTCTCCCAAACCTCCACAATTTCCTTTCTCCTTCTATAATGGTTCCACCTCTCCCCACCTCCTGTCTCCCACCCCTTCTGTTACAGCATGGTCTGTATGCAATGTAAGCTTTCAGTGCAGAATATGTAAAAAGCTACATTAAAAAAACTAATGCAGAGGGTTGCAGATTTTCACCCTTTCACGTTAGAAAGCCTTGCTGATGCAACACTTTTGGATGGTTGAACTTCAACTGCACTGCATTTATTTTGCATAATATCAATTGTATGCCAAGGAATCCATGACCCACTTTTGAAGCAGGAACTCAGATGGGTTGAATGAAGCGTTTCCCTGGAGGACGCCTTCATATCTGGGCCAAGTTCCTTTCATTGATTTATTAGAAGGCAGATGTTCTTGAAGAGACCTGTGGTGACGGAGTATGAAAACTCATTTCTAAGGTTTGCTAATGCAGCTTCCACTGTTCTTAGACTGGACGGCTTCACAAAAGGGAGACTGAAAAAACCTGCATGTTTAGGTGGAAATTTTGGAATTCAGGTTTTCCAAAGCAGAGGGATCTCCTGGTAGATATGGTGTGGTGAATGCTGCCTTCTCTTACCTGGTGATGTGTTGGGCTCTGGTCTCCTCCCAGTTCCAGGACTGGAAAAGTAAGTGTAAAAGATAGGAGTGTTTTCAATAGTCAGGCTCAGGGGTCTCCAAAATTTTCAGCCAAAGGGTCACATCAATTATCTGGCACAGTGTTGATAAAATATTTTAAATATAAAATTTAAATATGTTAGAGATAGATGAATGAACAAATGAGCTCAAATTTCAAGGATCTCTGCAAGCACCAATGTGCAGCACAGAAACAAAACACGCACTCAATAGGACCCCCATTCCCTTATGAAATCATAGTTCCAATTGTATTTGGTTAACCAGGCCAAAGGTTTTAGGGGACCAGAGGTTGGCCACAGGCCAGTTTGAGGCTTCCCATGGGCTGCATTTGGCTCCCATACTTGGGTTTGGAGACGCTCATCACCTCTTGTTCCTTGAGTCAAGCAGCATCGCTATATTGCAGGTGCCACATCATGCCACTTAAGTGACTCTTTCTATGCAGCTTCAGAGCCATTCTGGGCAGTTACTACAATACATTGCCTGCTGTCACTGCCCAGAATGTCAAGAGGTGAGTGCCCTTGACCAATTGCTGTCTGCAGATCCTGTTGGGCAGCCATGTGCTGAGACATCTAGTCCACACCAGACCTGCAGATACCACAAACCATCTGTATTTCTTTAAACAACACTGGATCACATGAATGTTTAGGAGGAATGGAGTTGCTACATTTTATGGAACTAAAATCAAGTTCAGGCTATTCCCACACAGGATTGTCATTGGGATTGCAATCCAAACTCCCACTTAAGCCAGCATACGTCCTGGCACAAGTCCCATGCTAGCCTGGGGTTATCAGAAACTTTTTTGGGGTTTTGAGAGATGTCACCTCTCATCATCATTGTCATCAACCATGCTCTTTAAATCACCCTTTGTTCAGCATTAAATAAATTATAGGAGTGGATGGTGCGGAACAGGCCATGCTGCTGCCACCTGCTGTTTAAGGAAGCACATTTCACTTGAGATCTGTAATTGCAGCACTGTTACACCCACCTGCCACCCTTGAAATGTGCCACTAGTTAACCCCCAAACTGAAACCTTGTATTCCCTCCTGCTAACTTCTGATATCCATTTCCCCCTCCTGTATTTTTTTAATTGATTTTGGTTGCAATCCTAAGAGCACTTTCCTGGGAGTAAACCCTATTGAACTCAATGGAATTTATTTCTGAGTAGACATGAATGGGATTACACTGTTAATGTTTTAAGTTGGGTATGTTGAAGGCCTGTATGTCTGTGATGCTTCTCCAGCAGCAGATCAGATTGCTGGCCCTCGGGCATCACACTGGAGGAAGATACCTGTCATCTTCTGGCAAGTACTATGACTGTTGTGTGGCGTGTAGGGGGGAATAAATCCATGCAACAGCAGAAGTATCAGGCTGACACGACCAGAATTTCTTTTAAAAACTCAGGGCACAATCCTAACCAATTTAGGCCACCCAACTCACCCATTTCCTATTCCCGTGGTGACGTGGGGAGGTTGGCGCATGTCTGTACTCTGGCTTCACTCCCTGAGGAGTGGTGCGTAAGTGCCTTATGGCACTTTGCAATATCCCAAGACCAGCATGGGACTTTTGCAGGACTTATGCCATATGCCAGCCTAACTGGAGTTTAGGATTGTACCCTCAGTTGGCCAAACTTGAGTTTGTCTTTTAAAGGAAAGTCCTCCATTTACAAATCTCACTCACTGACATACCTCACACATGTGGCTGAATTGTTTAGGAAATTCCTGTGTGTACCACACAGTTGAGCATGTGTACCAACTATTATTACAATATAGTAAGCTGTTAAACTAAATACTGACCTATACTTATAATCAAAATACTGTATTTACTCAAATCTAATGTCTCATCGAATCTAATGTACGCTCTGATTTTAAAGACTAAATTCAGCTGGAAAAGGTGCATGTTAGATTTGAGTAAACATGGTATATATCAGATTTCACTTTTGGTGAGCTAGCCAAATGCATTTTCCTTGTATAACTAAAAATAACAAGCAGTTGTAAGTGTGAAGTCCAAGTTATCGCCTTGTTGGTAACTCCTGTGTAACTTTAACTCTTCTGATTAGCAAACAGATATAACAAAGTGGTGTTTTCATTTATGTTTGTTCCTCAGGAGCTGGTACGCGAAGGCACAGAGGTGTTTTTTAAATTTTTCCAGGGTCTGATTAAGCTAATAACGTGCTCCCTTGTTCACCTTCTACTGAAAAAAAAAATACTAAACTGCCACAGCCCCGAATGTCGAAATTTCCTTCATAGGGAAAGATTTCACTGGCCCTTTTCGCCTGCATCACAGCCAAGGAAATGTGCCCAGTAAATGTTTTGTTCAACCGTGCTTGCCACAAAGTTGTTCTGATATGTTGGCCTCCCCAGGGTGAGCTTGATGTACGAACATATAGAGAATTCCAACCAGTCATTTAATCCGTAATGAAGAGATACGGCTATGTGGATACTGTTTGGGGATTTTGTTTGTCTTCTGGTTAACCTATTGATGAGGAGGGAGCTGTTATATGTGCCAAAATGGATCAATAGGATTTCAGTTGCTTCACACTCTTTGATGCCTGTGTAGTACACAATAAAAAAATTAACCCAGAAAATAGATGAATTTAAACATCAGAGAGGGGTCTTTTTTTACATTTCCAGTTTTATATACATATACATATTGGTGCCCACTGCTGGCAGTGCTCATTGCTAGTGGTGCCCAGTGGTGTCCACTGCCTGGCACTTGTTGGGTATTTATTTGGTGGTGCCTGCTGCTACCCAGTTGTGCACACTGACTGCTGCCCCCTGCTGTCCATTGCCTATTGCTGCCCAGCAGTGCCCAGCACCTGCCTGTGCTCTCCTGGGCTTCCCTAGTGCAGTCTCTGCAACAACTGCAAAGCCACAGCTTCGGTTCTGTCTCTCTCTCTCTCTGCAGGATCAATAACCAGCCACTTTTGTGCCTGGCTTGGCATCTTGTCACACCTTCTCCTGGCTCTCTCTCTCGGCTCTGATCTTCCTACTCTCTCTTTTCTCCAAAACTCTAGCAAGGTCTCCTCTTTCTCCCCTGGCAGGGTCACAACTAAAATAAATAGTGTTGGTGGAATACAAATCCAATCCAATCAATCAATCAAGTTATTTATTAATCCCTCAACATGCCTGGGACAACTTTTTAAAAACCACAAGACAGAGCTTTTTGCATTTCTCATTTTGCAAACAAAAAAAAATGTTGTCAAAATAACCCTGCACCAGATGAAATCTTGACCAGACACTGTTGGTGAGTTGAGAATAAGGACAAGCAACACAAAAGTTAGTTAAGATTTAAGTGAATCAAAGCCCATTCAGCCCAAAATGTTATTAGGGAAATATTAGGATGATATAACACTTCCAAATAAGGATAGGTAACCAAGCTCATGGAGTGTGTAACTAAGTTCCATTAAACTGAGTGTTCGCTATTTGTAAATTGAATCCAATTTGTGCTGGATTTATGATTTATCCCAATTTGGAACCCAATTTGGACAATGACTGACCAGAGCCCAGTCCATAAATTCAAGAAAACAGTAAGAGAGGAAATTGGATAAATTTTATTTTTTAAAAAAGAATAAGCAAAGAACTTCCTCTCCACACAAACAGTGTAGAAATAGCAGGCATTTTACAATCATATTATTTGATGCAAACCATGAAACCAATATTAATACTTCAAAACTGTACAGTTTGAGCCTATTTATATATGAGAATTTGTTTCAAACCCGGTCTATTACTATTACCAAGAAACACACTATAAGAAATAGTGTGGGGGGAATTGACTTTTCTTACTGGATGCAGCAACATGCAACATTCTGAGGAGCTGAAGGGTCTTTGTCCTGAGGTCCTGCTGGTCATTCCTTCCCCCTTCATACACTCTCTTTCTTTTAAACTTACCTCCCTCCTCTCCCTTTTACACTGTTTTTCAGCCCCATCTCTTTCCCCACCAGCCAGTGAACTGAAAGGGACATTGCTGGTCCCATATCCTTACTGATACTTCTAAAATGTCCCCTGTAAGTCAAGAAGCCAGAAGGATGCAGCAGCAAGGAGACCACACATTGGCTGGTGGGGAGAGGGCTGTGTGTGTGTGTTTGTATGTGTGTGAGAGAGGGGGAGCAGTGAGTTTAAGAGGAGGTTAAGGGAAGGAGTGAACAGCAGCACCTCAGTGGGCAAACATGGAGACCCTCCATGATCCCTTCAGATTCTTTGACTGCTGCACTTCTTCACCCAGTAAGAAAGGTCCTCCCCCAACACATACTGCCTAGCTAAAAATATTTTTATCTGCTCAGCTATTCGCGTTGACTTGGATCCATAGATAAATAAAACACCAATAACTAATTTTCATCTGTATAAGGTTTCACTCCCAAGTGAATTGTTTGATGGCGAAGTAAACAAGCATTGTGACTGAACGCCCTTCCCCACTTCCAGCCCTTACAGAGCTTCTTCCACATGTGGATTCTCTGGAGAGCTTAAGTAAACTACAATGAATAAAGGTCTTTTCACACTCCTGTCATTTAAGAAATTTATCATGTGTGGGTAATCTGGTGGAGCTTAAGGTTCGCACTATAATTGAAACCAATTCCACACTTCTGGCATGTATAGGGTTTTTCCTGTGTGGGTTCTCTGGTGCCTCTTAAGGTGACCACTGTGAGCAAAGGTCATTCCACACTCCTGGCATTTATAGGGTTTCTCCCCTGTGTGGGTTCTCTGGTGCCTATTAAGACTTCCACTGTGAGTGAAGAACATTCCACACTCCTTGCAATTATAGGGTTTCTCCCCTGTGTGGGTTCTCTTGTGGATCTTAAGACTCCAACTCTGAGTGAAGATCATTCCACACTCCTTGCATTTATAGGGTTTCTCCCCTGTGTGGGTTCTCTGGTGGCTCTTAACGTGACCAATCTGAGTGAAGGTCATTCCACACTGCTGGCATTTATAGGGTTTCTGCCCTGTGTGGATTCTCTGTTGGCACTTAAGGCTACCACTGAAACTGAAGACCTTTCCACACATCTGGCACTTATTAGATTTTTCCCGTGTTGGTTTGATGGTGATTGATAAGATGGCTAATTAGAGTGAAGGTCTTTCCACACTTCTGGCTCTGAGAAGATTTCTCCCCAACGTGGATTCTGTGATGGGGTCTAATTTTGTTCCTGGTACTGAAGGTTTTTCCACATTCCAGGTACTTATAGGATTTCTCTGCTTTGTGGATTTTCTGGTGGGTCTGAAGTGTGGCACGTCTCACCACTCTGTTGGTTCTTTGCAGTGAAAACTGAGTCTGCTCCCAATTTCTACCAACCTGGTCCCAATTGGATGCTGTTGAAATAAGGAAAGAAATGCTGTAAGGAACCAAAGGAAGAAACTGCAGCTAATTGGGGGCTGTGATTTCAATACTCCAGGTGCCCCTGAATCAGGAGGGAGCATGGCTTTGAAGGGGGATTTGTGAAGTGTGGGTTGGCCCTCTTGAGCGCCCTCACCACTAGGAGAAGTATCTAGAGCAGGCAACATGTGCTTGAAAATGGTCAGTAGTTTTACATTCATCTGGGTCACCACATCTCTGTTAGGTTTGAGTCTGCAGATATTGGTTCACTTTTCTCTCCAAGGAACAGAAGTCATCCTCTGGGGAGGAAAGCAAGGCCTGGTTCGGCTCCAAGTATTGGCCCTGGATTGAGGGGTGCTGCAGAGGTTCTACTTCAGACTTGGTTCTCCCTGACTGGTTGGGATTTCTCATCATCCTTGCTTTGGGCCCACAGAGCTTCTGCTTCTGGGCTTTACTGTCACTTGACTTTACTGCCACAAGGACACAAAGAGTGGAAACTTTGTGGTGCCCATTTGGAGGCTGGGTGGTGGGTCCGCTATCCTCTGATGCCCTGGAGCCCCCTTGAGAGCTCTCTGGGGTAGTAACAGGTCAGAGACAACTTGCCTTTTGCTGCCTGCAGGGTGAGCAACCATGTCACACTTAGATCTGGGCTGGCCTGATGTGGAAGATATGTGGCCATAATGCTTAGCAGCAGCTGTGACCACATCATGTAGCCTGACCACCAACTCCCCTTTATCAATATCCATTGAAAAAAAATTTCTTATTCAGGGCATAGATCCATTAAGGACCTAAAATTCATCCTTACCTACAAAGATCACGTTTTCACTATTCTCTATCGTGATGGCCTCATACAGGCTCCTCTGGCTTGGGCGCAGTAGTGCCCACTCTTCACTGCTGAAATGCAGCGCTATCTCCGCAAATGAAATTGGGGTCTGAAAGAAAGAAGAGAAATACTCTCTTAGGAAGTCAGCCAAGGTCATGCCTGCAGGCAAAGGAAAGAAGTGAGGAAGATCTGTGAGCTTCCTGCCTGTGAGAAAGAGGTGGGCAATGTCACCCTTAAACTGCATAGAGAGACTCTGACCCTAACATGCACCCACAATGGAGTACTAAAGAAAACTGGTAGATTAAAAGGAGAGGGAAGAGGATCTTTTCTTCTGCACTTAGGTTCTGCACTTAGGCAATAAAAACCAAAAACACAGGTATAAAATGGGAGATTCTTGGCTTGGCAGCACAACATGTGAGCGGGACCTTGGAGTCGCCGTGGATCACAAGCTGAACATGAGTCAGCAGTGTGATGTGTCTGCAAAGAAGGCAAATGCCATTTTAGGCTGGATTAAGAGGACTTCCAAGTCATGCAGCTTCCAAGTCATGAGAAGTTCTAGATCCTCTTTATTCTGCATTGGTGAGACCTCACCTTGAGTACTGTGTTCAGTTCTGGGCACTCACTTTAAGAAAGATGCAGCCAAACTGGAGCAAGTTCAGAGGAGAGTGACAAGAATGATCAGGGGGATGGAAGGGAAGCCCTACGTGGAAAGGTTGGGGGAACTTGGGATGTTCAGCCTGGAGAAGAGGAGGCTGAGGGGAGACAATTGCTCTCTTCTGATACCTGAAGTACTGTCATATGGAGGAAGGGGCCCAGTTGTTCATAGCTACTTCAGAAAGCAGAACTAGAACTAATGGGTACAACCTGCAAGAAAGGAGATTCCGGTTGGATATCAGGAAAAAATTCCTGACGGTGAGGGCGGTTCGGCAGTGGAACAGATTGCCAAGGGAGGTGGTGGACTCTCCCTCACTGGGGATCTTCAAGCAGAGGGTCGATGAGCACTAGTTGGAGATGCTCAAGGAGGATTTCCTGCAGGAGGCAGGGGGTTGGACTAGATGACCTATTAGGTCCCTTTCAACTCTATGATTCTATGATTCCTCTGAAGGAGAAGGGCAGAGCACAGAGAGAGAGAGAGAGAGGAATTTAGAGGAAGGAGGTGGATTTGCTGCTCTGTTCAGAGGAACCCTAGAGAAGGGGAGAAAGATGGTGGGATAAAAGGAAAGGGGTCAGTAGGAGGGAATCCACTATAGCAGAGATGTACAAACATTTTGGCAGGAGGGCTACATTATCTCTCTGAGACTGTGTTGGGGGCTGGAAAAATGATTTACATTTCAAGTTTGAAAACATTTACATAGAAAATTATATTAGACACAGATCTGAAGGATTACAAGGCTTGACTGTGGACCGGTTGGAATGTCTTGCCGTGGGCCACACTGAGGCTCATTGTGAGCTACATCTGGCCCTGGACCAGGGTTTGGACACCCCAGCATCATAGTCCTAACAGTCCAGACTGCAGCTGGAAACATTACAGGAAAGAAGCCCAAGCTGATCCCTGAATATGTCCCTTACTTGGCCTGGATGAGGAGCAGCCATGTCTGTCCTGGCACAGGGTTTGGTTTCCTTCAATTCTGATTCTGTCAGGGAAGAAAGGAGACTGCATGAGGTTTTGAACCTTTCCATACTTGCTTCACAGACACCCTCAAATTCCTGTCCACTCATTTTGGGGATGGTTGGAGAGGAGATGGGCACCGGCAGGAAGGAAAGGTAGAGGTTACCTTGACTGAGAAGAGCTTTGGAAGGATTACTTATTGTACGGGTAAGAGACTGGAGCAGAGACCAAAAGTGAACACTGATGAAAAGTGGAAGTCAGTTTTTTTAGCTTGCAAATGCAAAATGCCCACCAAAAAGGACAAAAATGTCATTTGCAAAAGTCTAAATAACACATATTTATTAACACAGAGACAAAATTCATCATAAATTATACTAAAATAAAGGCATATGTGACTCCCTCCCCCCAAAATGATGAATTAGAGAGTCTCCCTGCTTAAAACCAGACTTTTAAGAGTGACAAAAGAATGAAGCAACCAAAAATGGGTGGCAGAAAGTGGGGGATACCTGTATTTCCTCTCCACCATAATGCTGCAGCTGGTATACCAACCTGGTCCCAATTGGATGCTGTTGAAATAAGAAAAGAAATGCTGTAAGGCACCAAAGGAAGAAACTGCAGCTAATTGGGGGCTATGATTTCAATACTCCAAGTGCCCCTGAATCAGGAGGGAGCGTGGCTTCTAAGGGGGATCTGTGAAGTGTGGCTTGGCCCGCCTGATGGCCCTCACCCCCACCACTAGGAGAAAGATCTAGAGCAGGCAGCATGTACTTGCAAATGTTCAGTAGTTTTACATTCACCTGGGTCACCACATCTCTGTTAGGTCTGAGACTGCAGGTATTGGTTCACTTTTTCCCCAAGGAAGAGCTATCAAGGGGAGCAAGGCCAGGTTGGGCTCCAGGTATTGGCCAGGTATGGATTGAGAGGTGCTGCAGAGGTTCTACTTTAGACTTGCTTCTCCATGACTGGTTGGGATTTGTCATCATCCCTGGTTTGGCTCCACAGAGCTTCTGCCTCGGGGCTTGTCTTACTGCCACAAGGACACAAAGAGTGGAATTTAGAGGGCCCATTTGGAGACTGGGTGGTGGGTCTCCTCTCCTTGGATGCCCTGGAGCCCACTTGGGACTTGCTCTGGGAGAACGACAGGTCAGGGAAAACTCCAGAGGGGCACTGCCTTTTGCTTCTGCAGAGTGCCTGCAGAGCACCCATGTCACACTTAGATCTAGGCTGGCCAGAAGGGGAAGATATGGAGCCGTAAGGCTTAGCAGCAGCTGTGACCACATCATTCAGCCTGACCAACTCCCCTTATCAATATCAATTGAAAAAGAGGATCTTATTCAGGGCATAGATCCATTAAGGACCAAAAATTCCTCCTTACCTACAAAGATCATGTTTTCATTATTCTCTGCCATGATGGCCTCATAAAGTCTCCTCTGGCTTGGGCGCAGCAGTGCCCACTCTTCACTGCTGAAATGCAGCGCTATCTCCGCAAATGAAATTGTGGTCTGAAAGAAAGAAGAGAAATACTCTCTTAGGAAGTCAGCCGAGGTCATGCCTGCAGGCAAAGGAAATAAGTGACCTGTGCGCTTCCTGCCTGTGAGAAAGAGGTGGGCAATGTCACCCTTAAACTACATAGGGAGACTCTGACCCTAACATGCACCCACAATGGAGTAGTAAGGAAAAATGGTAGATGAAAAGGAGAGGAAAGAGGAAATCCTCTGAAGGAGAAGGGCAGAGCAGAGAGGGGAGAATTCAGGGGAAGGACGTAGATTTGCTGGGCTTTTTTAGAGGAACCCTAGAGAAGGAGAGAAAGATGGTGGGATGCAAGGAAAGGAGGAAGACAAGGGGTTAGTAGGAGGGAATCCACTATAGCAGAGATGTAGAAACATTTTTGCAGGAGGGCCACGTTATCTCTCTGAGACTGTTGGGGGCTGAAAAAATGATTTATATTTCAAATTTGAATAAATTTACATAGAAGATTGTATTAGTCACAGATCTGGAGGATTACAATTTTTGATTGTGGACCAGTTGGAATGTCTTGCCATGGGCCACATTGAGGCACGCTGTAGGCTATATCTGGCCTGGACCAGGGTTTGGACACCCCTGCACTATATTCCTAACAGTCCAGACTGCAGCTGGGAATGTTACTGGAAAGAAGCCCAAGCTGATCCCTGAATATGTCCCTTACTTGGCCTGGATAAGGGGCAGCCATGTCTTTCCTGGCACAGGGTTTGGTTTCCTTCAATTCTGATTCTCTGTCAGGGAAGAAAGGAGACTGCATGAGGTTCTGAACCTTTCCATACTTGCTTCTTAGACACCCTCAAATTCCTGTCTGCTCATTTTGGGTATGGTTGGAGAGGAGATGGGCACCGAAAAAGACATAAAAATAACTTGCAAAAGCCTAAACAACACATATTGATTGAGACAAAATTCATCAGAAATTATTTTAAAATAAAGGCATATGTGACCTCCACCCAAAAAACCTGATGAATTAGTGAGTCACCCTGACGAAAACCAAAGTGACAAAAGAGTGAAGCAACCAAAAATGGGTGGGAGACAGTGAGTGAGCCCTTTACTTCCTGTCCACACTAACATTGCTTCTGTCTCCCTCTCTGCATGGTCAAGAACCTTCCACTTCCATGCCTTGGTGGGCCTTCTTGGGACACCTTCTTCCAGGCTTTCCCTTTCTCTCTGGGCTCAGATCTTCCCACTCCTTCTTCTCCAGCCTCTAGCAAGGCCTCTTCCTCCTCCCCCTGCAGTCACAGCAGGGCCTCTTAGGAAATGCAATCCCAAGACCCATTGCACTTAATTAGAGGGGGTTTTTCCAGTGATGGTGAAAGCAAAACATACCCCTCCTTTTAGGGTCTCCTTTGCAGAGGTCCTGCTCTGCACACAGCATGCTAGTTTTTGCAGCAGGCACTGAAGACTGCAGAGGGGGAGATGGAAAGTGCAACCTTCTCTCAGCTCTCCTCCCTCTTCTGCTGCTTTCCTAGGCTGGCAACAGCTTCAAGCAAAGGGAAGATCAACCCATCAGAAGCCTCGTTTGCATTAACCCTCACAAGCATTTAAGAGGCCTAGAGCACAATCCTGACCATGTCTACTTCAAAGTAAGCCCCACTGTGTTCAATGGGTCTTACGCCCAGGAAAATGTCTTTAGGATTGCAGCCCAAGATTAACAAAAGTCCTGGAAAGAAACATAGAACAAGGTTAAAATTTTCTTCTAACACAAAACACCCTGAAACCTGCAGCCCATCACTCAGTTGATTCTTCCTCTTCCTTCTAAATAATCAATCAATCAATCAATCAATCAATCAATCAATCTATCAATCAATCAATCAATCAATCAATCAATCAATCAATCTATCTATCTATCTATCTATCTATCTATCTATCTATCTATCTATCTATCTATCTATCTATCTATCTATCTATCAGTGGTCCAGATCAAGAGATGCAAGACAAGTTTCTGAGAGAAGGGCATTGTCTGGATTGGGGTCTGGAGGCTGCCCATTCCCCCTCAAGATACATACACACAGTTCTTATGTCTTCATGTTTTTATTGTTTCTATCTACAGTCCCTACCTGTCCATATATTATTACACTGGATACGTAAGATATATGGATGGATAGGGACTTACGGGTGAACCTGTAGTTTTAAATTGTATGTTATTGTCTGTTATATGTTTTAATTGCTATAAGCCGTATATTGCTTTTTTATATATATATACACACACACACACACACACACACACACACACACACACACACACAAAATTGAATATATAGCTTATTATTCAATTAAATAGTACATCAAATTTATTACATATAATTTATTTATATGTGTTTGATTATTATAATTTATTACATAAACAGTGCAAACCTAAGCATGTCTACTCTGAAGTATGTCCCTTTGTGTTCAAAAGTATTTATTACCAGGAAAGTGTGCTTAGGATTGCAGCCATAATTTATTTTAAATTAAAAGGCTACATGGTGCCTGCTTAAAAGGAAAAGGGGGACATGGAAGTTTTTCAAGATTCAAGGCTAAAATCCAGGACATGTCCTGGGGGGGGGGAGAAGAACAATGGGGCACATGTGCACCCTGTGGAGGAACAAAATCCCTCAAATGAAGGGACTCCTGCCACCACTTTCCCCCCCCCATACTCCCCCTTGCTGGGAAAGTAGATGAGGGGAGTCAAGAGGCAGTGGAGTTCTGAGGGGAGCCCAGGCTCTATTTTCCCCACAGGCAAGCAACAAAAATGGACAGCCAAGAATTAGGTTGAAAACAGACCTTGGTGCACAGCTGTGGATGGACACTGACCCCATCACCAGCCTGCTTCTTCCTCCCTTTATCCTGGGACATTCATCCCCAAATTTTTACCACCCCAAATGCCTCTTCTAACTGGTTCAACCACCATTCTAACTGACACAGATACGTTCTTAACCACACCAGTCCAAACCAGGGTGCTCATATGCCCCTTTTTCAGGACATGTCCTCTTTATAGCCTTGTGTGAAAATATCTTCATTGTCCTCATTTTCCTTGTAAAAAGTCAGCATGTAATTAATAAATTATGGCTGCAATCCTGAAGTGCACTTAGCCTAGCCTATTTATCAGCTTTTATGTGAGGCTGGTAATTGCCTTAACTGAGGTGAAATTGACAGAACAGTGATACCCAGTGAGCATGTACAGAAGAGATGTTCTGAATGGTTAATATAAGTCTTTTGTGCGTGAGGTAATTTTACCTCAGAATCTGAGTTGTCACAGTGCAAGTTAGAGTTACCTCAGAGAAGGTAGCAAGTTGAGATCTCTTGTTCCTGAGGTAATTTTACCTTAGAATCTGAGTTGTCTCAGTGCGAGTCAGAATTACTTCAGTGAAGGCAGCGAGTTGAGATCTCTCGTTCCTGTGGTAATTTTACCGCAGGGCCATTTTCATTCAGGGCCATCTTCATTCAGGTCTCCTATATATACACACACGCACGCACGCACGCACGTACACACACACACACGTAAAAAAAAGCAGGCCTCCGTCAGTCTTGGAAGACTATGGTATTGTGCTCAGTGCTGCATACGCTGCATGCGAAGCATGAAAGCCTGGGTTAGAGTGTTATGGAGGATAGGCTGTTACCCAAGCAGCAAATCCCCCCTCTCCACGCTACTGAATTAGTCCAATGGAAAGGCAAAGCCAATACAATTGGATCCAGCTGGCGTCGCAGAGCTGGGCTGAGGACAGGAGCTCACCCTGTCTTGTGGGGCCGACCCGGGTCTCGAACCCTGGTCTGCTGGTTAACAGGCACAGTGTCTTACCACTTGCACCACCCACAACCCATGTATATATACGTGTGTGTACACACACATACAAAGTATATATATACACACACACATATACAAAGTACTATATATACATGTGTATATACATACATACACACACACACACATATAATGCTGTATATACTCTGTGTGTGTGTGTGTGTGTGTGTGTGTGTGTGTGTGCGCGTGCGTGTGTGTAAATAAGTTTGGGGATGGAAAAGGAAAGGGATTCAGAAACAAGCAGAATAAGAGTACACGCCTAACCATGTCTAGTCAAAAGTAAGCTCCATTGTGTTCAATGGTCTTATGCCCAAGAAAGCGTCTTTAAGATTGCATCCTAAGTGTAGTCTCCAGATACAAAGGTGGACAGGGTGTCTATATCTTTTGAACCATTGTATAAGAAGAGGGAATTTTGGCAGGTGCAGCTCAACGTGGAAGGATAGTTGTACTTGCCAAAAGTGCAGGATGATCTAGGATGGTGTATGACAGCTAGGCTGGGAGAGTGGTTGGAGTGTTGGATCGAGATGTGGAAGATCCAGATTCAAATCATTCCTTGGCCATGAAGCTTCTTGGGTAACCTTGGGTCAGTCCCTCACTCGCAGGCTGCAATCCTAAAGACACCTTCCTGGGAGTAAGACCCATTGAACACTATGGGGCTTACTTTTGAGTAGACATGGTTAGGATTGTGTTCTCAGTCTCACCTACCTCACAGGGTTGTTGTGAAGACAGCAGGAAGGGAGAAACAAAAACTTTCTAAGCTGTCTTAGGCTTTTTCTTTGCTATGGGAAAGATGGGGTATAAATTCCATAAATAAATAAATACTCTCTTCTACACAAAGTTATAGGCATTCTGTCCCCCTTTGTATCTGGTGACTCTAAGAATAGTTGAAGGCTGTAGAAAAGCATAATCCTAACTATGTCTATTCAAAAGCAAGCCCTATTGTGTTCAGTGGGTCTTACTCCCAGCAGTGGAGGAGCTTGACAATGAACCAACTTTAGAAGAACTAAACGAAGCCCTAGATTCCCTTGCTTCTGGCAGAGGGACCATTTCCACTGAACTGTACGAGATATTCTGCCGTTGTTGGAGGGAAGGTGGAGTACCACAGGACATGAAGGATGCTAATATCGTCACACTGTACAAGAACAAAGGCGACAGGGTGACTGTAACAACTACTGTGGCATCTCTCTTCTTAGTGTTGTAGGGAAGTTGCTTGCCCGAGTCATACTGAAGAGGCTTCAGGTGCTTGCAGAGAGGATCTATCCTGAATCACAGTGTGGATTTCGAGCCAACAGGTCCACCACTGATATGATATTTTCCCTTCAACAGTTGCAAGAGAAATGTAGGGAACAAAGACAGCCACTCTTTGTAGACTTCATAGACCTTACAAAGGCTTTTGATTTGGTTAGTAGGGATGGCCTTTTTAAAATCCTCCCCAAGATTGGATGCCCACCTAAGCTCCTCAACATCATCAGGTCCTTTCACGAGGACATGAAGGGCATTGTAGTTTTTGATGGCTTAACATCAGACTCCTTTCACATCCGAAGTGGAGTGAAGCAGGGCTGTGTCCTTGCACCAACTTTATTTGGGATCTTTTTTGCAGTCATGCTGAAGCATGCTTTTGGAAACGCAACAGAGGGAATCTATCTCCGGACCAGATCAGATGGAAAACTCTACAATCCTTCCAGACTAACAGCATAGTCCACAGTCCAGCTGAAACGCTTGCGGGAGTTCCTCTTCGCCGATGACGCTGCTGTTACTGCTCACTCTGCCGAAGACCTTCAACAACTTATGGACCGTTTTAGCAAAGCCTGCCAAGACTTTGGACTAACAATCAGCTTGAAGAAAACACAAGTCATGGGTCAGGGTGTGGATCCACCTCCCTGTATCACAATCTCTGAACATGAACTGGAGGTTGTCCATGACTTTGTGTACCTTGGCTCAACTATCTCTGACACTCTCTCCTTAGACTCTGAGCTGAATAAACGCATTGGTAAAGCGGCTACTACATTCTACAGGCTTACAAAGAGAGTATGGCTTAATGAGAAGCTGACAGAACATACAAAGATCCAGGTCTTTAGAGCTTGCGTCCTGAGCACACTCTTGTACTGCAGTGAGTCTTGGACCCTTTATGCATGGCAGGAGAGAAAGCTGAACACCTTCCATATGCGCTGTCTCCGATGTATTCTTGGCATCACCTGGCATGACAAAGTCTCAAATGACGCAGTATTGGAACGTGCTGGAATATCTAGCATGTTCACACTTCTGAAACAGCGGCGTCTACGCTGGCTTGGGCATGTCGTGAGAATGGCTGATGGTCGGATTCCAAAAGATCTCTTATATGGAGAATTAGTGCAGGGAAAGCGCCCAAGAAGGAGACCACAGCTGCGATACAAGGACATCTGCAAGAGGGATCTAAAGGCCTTGGGAATGGACATCAACTGCTGGGAAAACTTGACCTCTGACCGTTCAGCGTGGAGGCAAAAGACCCAGCATGGCCTTCTCCAACTGGAAGAGACACTTGCTTGGCAGGCTGAAGCAAAGAGACCCGGAGGCAGCGAAACCTGGGCCTGGGCAGGGGACAGAATTTATTTGTCCTCAGTGTGGAAGGGATGGACACTCTCGAATTGGCCTTTTTAGCCACACTAGATGTTGTTTGAGGACCTCCAATCAGAGCACGATACCATAGTCTTTCAAGACTGAAGGATGCCAATACTCCCAGCAAAGTGTCTTTATAGATAATCTAAGCTACTTTCTACATATTACATTTTGCTGTCCCTATCCTGCAATGCTGGTCAATCCAACAGAGCAGTGGTTCTCAGTCTTCCTAATGCCGTGACCCCTTTATAAGTTCCTCATGTTGTGGGGACCCCCAACCATAAAATTATTTTTGTTGCTACTTTATAATTGTAATTTTGCTACTGTTATGAATCATAATGTAAATATCCGATATGCAGGATGTACTTTCATTGTTACATATGAAATGTGTGTTCTATGCACACATTGAACACAATGGGATTTATTTCAGAGTAGGCATGCATAGGATTGGGCCCTGAAGCTGCAATCCTATTCACATTTACATGGGAGTAAAGGGCCCCCTGACTATAATGGGATTTATTTCAGTGTAGGCATGCATAGGATTGGGCCCTGAGGCTGTCAGTCAGCCCCAGTGCACGCACAGCTACAGCCAGAAGTCTGGCAAGCCTGACCTGGCCCCCTGCACCAGGGGTCTTTAGGCGACCCCCGGGAAAGCGCTAGGTGACCCCCAAAGGGGTCCCGACACCCACTTTGAGAAACGCTGCAATAGAGCTTCCAACAGATCTGGGGTTAAAAGACACTAATAAGCTCCCATGGCTCAATTTAGTTCTAAAATCCCACACTGGTTCAGACCAATCAGGCATCTCAAATTCTGCTGAAATGATGCTACCTCCCATCCATCACTGTGACTTCACTCGGCATCCACCAGTGCATCTCTTAATTCTAGCACCCAACTTCTGCCCTTGAAGCCTGTTTTCCATCAGATAACTGATCACGTGTTCCCAGCAATAATGTTGTCTCATGACTTCTTCATAGATCAGTTTTATGCTCCCCACATCGAGTGCGGCTACAGATCTGCAAATACACACAGGCACTTCAAAGAAGTTCACATCCATATGCTAATAACCCTTATGGCAGGGGTGGCCAAATTTCAACTTTAAGGTGCCTGGACCTTTAATAATATTTTATTATTTATTTATTAATAAAAGAAATATTTTCAGTATTTCATCTCATAGACGAATTATCTCCCCCCTCCTCCCCGAGCATGCAAGGATAAATTAGGTACCACTGCATCCACCGAGAGAAGGTGCTTTTTTCCTTTACATCTCATAAAATATATCAGTTGCATGTTCTGGGTGTGTGGATGCAGCTTCTCTAAAACACCATCAACCAGTGGTATAGCTAGAGGGGGTGCAAAGTACTACGTTTTTCAGGGATCCTCACCACAATGTACAAGTGGGCCCTTCCCTTTAGAGCCATTCTTGGCAGTGAGATAGAGTTGACATAATTCTCTTCCACAAAACCAGGACTGGACCCTCTTTCCCATTTGCCCTTATGTAAATACAATCCCCCAAAATCAGGACTGTTGCTGTTTTTTGGGACATATGGCAACCCTACAGTGAGAGCCAAATGTTGGCATCCTCCTCCATTTTGCTTCCACTGCCCAGAATGGCTCCACTGCCCTGGAGGGGCCTGTTTGCATGCCACAGTAAGGCTCCCTGCAAAATGTAGTTCTTTGCACCCCCTCCAGCTATGCCACTGCCATCAACTGCTATGAATTTTGGGTGATCAAACCTTATTATGAGATTTTATTAGTGTGAAAAAATATAGTAGTAGAGAACACAAGGGCATAATTCAATTATTTAAACAAGAGGGATGCACTGTGTTTGCTACGCAGCATTCATCCTTTTAAATGTAGGTTTTGAATGTAAAAAAAATGCCACTGTGATTAGCATAAGCCCCTACGGAAAGGATCCGAAGTCATCTTCTATCAAGAAACCCCACACAAGAAATAAGGGATGAACTGCCTTGAGCTGGACTGTAGTGCTTGGTTGAGCAAATCATGTTTTGATCTGAAATGCTAGACACTGAGGGGGGGATGTGAATAGAGGGAGCTGTCATGTTCCATTCATATCAAGGGGCCACTATTGATCATAGGCAAAACTGATGCCCTCTCTGGTGCCCTCTCTGATGCCCTCAAGTGGAAGATTGCAGGCAATAGGAAGGAAAGTGCATGCGTTCTACTCCAGTGTGCAAGTAGTGTGCACGCCTCTGCTGTGTCACTCACCAGGTTGGTAGCATGAAGGAGACATCAGAGGCAAGCGCTTGAGTAATGTGAGCTGTGTTTTGTCAAAACGGAACATTTGTAGGATGTCAGCCGACCATGGCAACAGTGTGTTCATGGTAACAAGCGTAGTGATTGATAGAAAACCTTGCTCCATTCAACGCAGGCAGAAGAGAGATCAGGATTGGTGCTGGTGGAGAAAGGGCGACTTCTGGTGCCAGGTTCTGCACAGCAGGATGAAGATAATGAAGCAATGGAGGATATATTAAGATGTGGACTCATTTATTCTTCAGCTTGCATAAGTAGGTTTGTGCATACCTGTTGCCTAAATTATTTAGGGCCTATGCAGGTGGAACACATGTTCCACTGGGGCACTCTATAACAAAAACCCTATGTTGACCATGTTAGTAGCTGGCACATCAGTGGGACAGTGATAGCGTTCCCATGTGCACCACCAGTTATTGGGCTGCCCAATGGCCCAGGTAGGTCCATGGGGAAGGGCAGAGGAACGTTGAGAAGAGGAGGTAGAGGAAGGACATTGGTGGCTATGGATGTATCAGTCTCAGGACATGCTGGAATCAGCAATGCCTGCACAAACAGGGTGGCCGGATGACAAACCCAAAAAAGAGGACACGGTCCCTCCAAATTCCTGACATCCAAACAAAATTCCTGACATGTAAAAAAATGTAGGACAGATGTTGGATATATTAAAATAAAGGCTAAAAGTGCAGGTGCCAAATTTAAAAAATTTAAAGCGCAAAAGTGCTTTAAAAAGTCTGGCTAGGGGGCTTTTTTCACTCTAAAAGCTCCATTTCCGGACATATCTGGGCATTTCCAGCTTTCTAGGAACCCTGCACACCAACCATACCCTAACCCTCTTTCTGGGTCTAAACGCATCAGTCATAATGTCACATATACCTTTTCCAGGACCTTACTGTTGCACAGACCTCACTGTGCTTTTGCAAGTGCCCGAGGAACTGTGCCAAATGCTCCTTTATTTCTGTATGCTTTTTAAGGACACAACTTTAAATCTGTAAATGGGAGAAGAGGTTTTGGAAGGAAAAAGAATATATCTCGGAACTACAGTGATAGGAAGACTCTGAAACAGAAGAAACCTCAGTTTATAGAAATAATCTGTGTGGACATATATATAGATGAAAATGGAGACAATGGAGTTAGATAGAAAAGTTAGTTCTATTAATTTTTACTTAACACAATTAATTTTTACTTAATTTTTACTTAAGCTAAGCCATTAATGTATTTTTCTGACCTGGTTATTAGAATTTTAGGGGGCAATCCTAATCAATTTAGGCTGGCCTAACTCACCTGGCATATGTTCCTGAGGTGGGGTGGGTGTGCCTGTGCATTGGCCTAACCCCTGCTAGAAGTAGGGAAGAACACCCTGCTTTTATGACACCCCCGGTCATCACAGGATATTTACCATGGCTCAGGCCAGCCAAATTTGAGATTAGATTGCAGCCTTAGATAGATGTTTACCAGGAGATACACCTTCACTCTATCCAAATGCTTTAACTACATTATGGGGTCTGGGAGATCTCTATTAAAAGTTGAATCACTTCAATAGCATCAGCTTGTTGTAATGATTGCTGCAGATAGGATATGTTAATCTATATATTATTTCTTACCTACACCAAAAGTTCACCTTACTGTTTTCAGGATAATGGGCTCCATGGTTGCACGGAGCAAATTGACTTCCATAGACTTATGCAGACACACTGCCTTGATTTATTGTTGGTTTTACAGTACAGTTATTGCTTCCCTGACCCCATTAATCCTGCATTGAGATATCAATTGTTTTCTTGGTCAACCACCTTATGGCTGATTCCTCGCTCATTTACCTGGCTCCTATAGGTTTGCTACCTAGAAACTTCAAATAAACACTCAGAACTTCCTTTAAGCTTTGTTGTGTGGATTTCTTTCATTCTTTCTTTAATGCAAACATCCCATCACCTCCATACAAGCAGGTAATATGCTCCTTAATCATTAATTGCAGTTTTTCTATTAATTGCAGTTTTTCTAGTTTTTCAATTGTCTGACTCTTCATAACTGTAGCAAACCAGAACCCCCCATCTTCTATACATTATTATAGCACTCTTTTTAACAACGCCTTTTTAACACTGCCTAACAGCCAAATCCAGAGTAACTATGTGAGCACACAAGAGACATTATGTGCACCCGTAGTTACTGCACCACCTAGTGAAAACCTATGGGAAATTCATATTGCAATCCACAGTAAATAGTTCTTACACTGTAGCAAGGACTCCCCGTAGTTACTCTGGATTTCGCCCTAAGAATGTTTACATTACATTGTATTAGCCATTGGCTTATTCATACAAAACATTTTTTCAAAGCCATATAATTTCCATTGCACTGTTTTGTTGTCATTACGTGAGCAGAACAGTATCTTGTGCAAAACATGAAATGAATTGTCTATAACGCAACAGGCCAACAGGGAGCACTACCGCCCTGTACTTTGCTTCCACCTAAAGAACAGCATCCACATGGCTCAGCACTGACTTGAAGCCTTTTCTTTATATATATATAGAAATATATATATATATCCCTTCTTTTCAAGCATGTCGCATAGAACGCAAACCATCAGTTCAAATGCCAGAGCATGTATGCTACTAGAATTGGTTCAGCTAGCAAGGGGTAAATGGTCTTGGCTTCAGTGAGCGCTTGGCGTTGGCCTCTTTCTCAAGGAAAGTCACCATATTGGCATAACATGCAAAAGTCTTTATAGATCTACATATGCTAGAAAGAAAGAAAGAAAGAAAGAAAGAAAGAAAGAAAGAAAGAAAGAAAGAAAGAAAGAAAGAATAGTAACCAGGATTCTCTGAGAGATTCTGGTTATTTTGGGAGGGGGATTGCAGCATCATAGGTTTACATAGTCCCAATGCATGGTCTGAAGGCACAACCATTTTATTCAGCCTGCCATCCCATACACACTATCTTGGGAGTAAACCACATTAAACAGAATGAGACTTCTTGAATAAACATGCATAGGATTATTAAGTAAATATGTTGCTGTTGGTATAGCTGCTGTTGTTCATCTTTGCCTTCTTTTACTATAAAACAATTCAGGTCAGCCGCCATCCTGGCCCAAGAAGTGTTGCGTAGGCCACTTGGATAGGCACCCACAAAATCATGGGCGCAGAAATGCATAGGACATTTCTTGGGATAAGGGGAATATAATCTCCTTCCTTTGAGTTGCACCCTGAACTGAACCTGACTGGATCCAATGCAAGCTGCTCTGCCTATTCCAGCACAGGTCAGAATTGCACCCTAATGCAACACAAGTAAATAAATGCTTCTGTATTAGTTTTTTATTCAAGGTAATAAGAGCTGACTCATACTAACACCTTATTGGTTCCCTTCTGTGTTATAATAGCTCCTCATTTGTTCTTACAAAAGCCACATTGGAAAGTTTTGAGCTAGAAAAATCTGCTTTTTGTTACGCAAGGCAGTTGTGTTTCCTTTTCTGTGTTTTTTTTTTTTATACTTTTGACAGAAAACAGATATTTCAGCGTGGTTTGTTTTATTGGATTCTTCATTAAATCATCGATATATAACATGATGGTATTATTCAAAAATCAAGGTTTCACAATTGTCATCTGCCCCCATCACCCCGAAGGTATCATCTGGTGATCTCTGGCCTCTCCAGGTAGGGAAGGGAAAAATCCCTGTCTGTAACCCCACCAGGCAGCACAAACAACACTCAACAAGATAGACCAAAGGCTTGGTTCAGCAAAGAGAAGCTTCCTATGTTCTTGAATATACCATCCTAGCTAACTCTACAGCCAACTAATGTATATAAAAATTGCTGGCAAAGCTACCCAGCAGAGCCAGTTCCCTGACTATAATTCAAGGAGTAATCACTTTGGATTTTCACCTTGGATGATCCAAGCACACACAAGCTGACTGATTTGTCTCTGTGGGTTACTTATAATAGATTATTTTTCTAGAGCTATCTAATTATCATGAAACATTTCTATATTTCACACTTGATAGCTTCTGCCAAACCCCTTTGGTTACATCTGTCCATAAATGCCTCTTAGGCATATGCTGAACCAGCAGGAATGGCCCAGTTCACATTTTTCTTAAGATAATAAAATAAAATTTGAGGTTTGTCCATCAACTGCATTCTGTCGCTGTGCGACATACTGTATGCGACATATTGTATGCATACAATAGCCCAAAAATTGATGTGCAACTCTGGATTGGATATTTGGGCCTATTCTTGGTATCCCCAAATGTTTAAATCTCTAGCATGAACTGGGAATAGCTGGTTTCAACATCTGTTCTCTGAGTAAATGTGTAGCTAGAACTTCATTTTGGGGCATGCTTTATATATTCTATACTAGCCAAATTAACCTGTCACTGCAGGAGTAAAACTTCAAGAATATTTGTAGGTGCCAGGAATGGCTGGACACCAGCGGGCACTAGTGGGCACTGGGCATTGGACACCACTGGGCACCAACAGGCAGCAGGCACTGGAAGCTACCATGGATTAGTGGCAAGCAGACAAGTAGGGCGTCCCTACTAGCCACTTCTACTGGGCACTGGGCACCATCAGACAGCTGGTACCACTGGACACCACTGCACAGTGGGCAGCTGGAACCACCAGGTACTCCCAGGCAGCATCGGGCATCCCTGTCATGCACCAAACACAGGGCATCAAACACACTACCTGGCACCATGCATCCATGCTGGGCACCAGACACCATTGGGTATCAGGCATCCACTGGGCACCACTAAGCATCCCTATTGAGCAAAGGGCATTCCTTCTGGGCAACAGTGGGCAGCAGGCACCACTGGGCACCAAATTGGTTTGTAGTGGGTTCTTACATCACAGAAAGAATACTCTCTCCAAATTTCATGCTTCCAAGTCCTGGGGTTGGGACTGGGCGTTGATGAGTCAGTGATGTGAGTGATGCATTGGCCTCCTTTTCCAGGTGATACAAACCCTAGAGATGCCACTGCCAAGGACAGACTTATTTATATCTGAGCTAAGAGCCAGCTGGAGTTAAGAGTAGAAAATAAATATAAATAATACTCAGCCCTGGTATTGTGCTTGTTATGTGTACAAAGCCCTTCATGTATCTTGGTGGTGTTCTGAAAACAATTCCATAAGGTTGTTCTTATTCCTGTTTTCATACTGCAGTTGTAGAATCTCATATAAGCACTGAAATGGGGAAGTTCTGATATACAGCACAGGCTCTTCTCTATACACTACACTATATCAACTCCATAAATATTTTTAAAATGCTTTTTGTTGTACACAGCAAACCATTATTCCCAATGAAATTCATAAGAGTCATGCACATGAGTATGTATTTAGCATTGAAGCTTCAATTTCTTTGCAAGTTATTTTCAACCAATCTGGGCAAATACAGCACATAATTTTTACATTTAATCAGACTTCTCCACAATTAACTTCTTACAAATAGATAAATATTCCCCCCTCTGTGCTTCTATTACGGCCCGCAGAGAATTTAATTTAGTCTTATGTGCATCAGCCTCTTGATGAAGGATTTTGGAGGTTTCTTCGGCACTCTCCAGCTGTGATCCTATTTTATTAAAAGAAAAGATTGGTCTCATCTTTATAAGGAAATTAACTTCTAATGGCAGCATGCTTTTCCCATTATAATCTCATGTTTTGCAGTGAGAACCAGTGATATCATCCATTATTTCTGATCTTCAAAAAGTCACAAGTAAGCTCAGTAATACCACTCTAATACCAAAATGCAGCAGGGAAGATCCAGATTAAAAAAAAATAGGCCTCTCTGTGAACCCAAATATGGATGTACATCAACCTTGCTATGCTAATCTGCTCCATTTGGCAGATGTGGTGTATCTTGATGCTGCTAAGTATTACATATTCCTGTGGGTACAATCCTGAAGTGTACATGGGTCAACCTATCTGGCATTGGGTCAGCCTAATGCCAGATAGGTCAACCTAGCTGAATCAGAAAAAAGCCTGGGTCGGTGCAAGTCCACCTGGGCTTCTGTAAGACAGCTGGAGCTGTGCCAGCTTAGCAATGCTAGCCTAAGCATGGCATGCCAGTGCATGCTGGGCATGGCCTAGAATGGTGCAGTTAGGTTGTATCCAGAGCCTGTTTCCAGGGCAGACATGCCCCCTCCTACCTCCTCTGACTTAGGCTACAATTCAGAGTAACTACGAGACCTTTTACACCGATGTAGTTACAGTGCCACCTATCGGAAATGCATAAAGCAATCCAGAGTAAGTGCCTCTTACATCTTCTTCTTACATTACTCTGGATTGTATTAGGCTACCTCAAGTGCAGGCACTAATCTGAGTAGACCCATTGAGACCCATGATAAGCCAAAGTAAAAATGGAACTGAAAGAAAAAGTTCTGAGTCCTAGGCTGGCCTAAGAACACACCATATCCTGTGGCAATGAGTTCCACAGATCAATCCACCTAAATCCATGATGTGTACACAATCCACCGTGATGTACACAATTAGGTGTGTAAGCATCAAAGCATGCAGTTTGTGTGCATCTCTCAGAGGCCTATCCTGCTATTCCTTTTTCCCAGAGTTCTGACCCACAAGTTATAGAAGGCCTGAGAGATGCAAGGGGATCCATATACATGTGGTGTATATGACCACAGGTACGTGGAAGGTTCGGGAATTTCCCTCCCATATTTGTAAATTGCACGGGACATTTTCATAGGGAGAGAATTCCTTAGGATTTCAATTGCTTCTCAATCAAATCAGGCAGGCGATCCGCCTGGAAATCCTAAGGAAAAGAACTGAGAAGTTTGACCTGCTGGTGCTATGGCTTCTATCCTGCTATCCTTTCTACGTTGCTGCTTCCCCAGGAGGGGAGAAAAGAGAACATGCTGTTCAAAGGGGAAATCTTCAAAAGAAGTAAATGGTGAGACCAGACTTGAAAGCCACAAGCAAAAGAAAACAAGAAACTGGCGCTGAGCCTTGTTTCAATAGAAGCGCCGAACAACAGCGCTCCAGTTTGTTCCCTTTTCTTGGTTGTTTTCCTAAGTAGGTTTTGGACTTGGGAAAACTGCTTTGTGATACAACAAGGTACACTCCAGGCAAATGGTATACACGATGCTCCCGATTTGTACACACAGGAACTGCTAAGCTGGCACAGCAAACAGTTGGCTGTATCATTGACGTTGACCCTCTTTTTGGCATATATTTTTTTAGCTTAGCTCCAAGTATCTGGCGCATGAATTTCAAAAATAATTGACATGGCTGTATCCTCAGATGTATAAACAGGATTTCCGGGACTCTTAATTCACTATTTGGAATTAATATCCTTTGCTTGCTTCTTTTTGTTTGAAAAACCAGACATCCTTGTTTCCACCTTTGGATTCCAGTGTTAACGGTCTGTAATTATGCTTCTCTAATCTGCAGTGATATTTTTCACTTAAGACAACATGGCAGTCCCAGCTTTTGAGAACCATGTGCCACGGGAACCTTTGTTGAGTGAGATTTATTTTTGAGGAGGATAAATTTATCTGGCACTGAAGAATCTTGGCCATCGGGATAGATGGATATTGCAAAATAAAAAATCACAGAACAACAATCCAAAGAAAGTTAACAATGACTAAGTTCCATTGACATTAATGAGACAAATTAACTATGGCTAGTTTAAGTTCAGTTAATTTCAGTGTGGCTTATTGATGATCCCTTCTGTTTGGCTATGGGCACAAGCCTAACCAATTTAGGCGTAACTCACCTGGAATATCTACCCATGGTGGTGTGGGGAGGACAGCATATACCTGTGTACTGGCTTGACCCCCCCATGAGTGGGGAAGAAATGCCTTCCAGCAGTTTTGTGACACCTCCAGGTTAGCACAGGTCTTATGTTCTAGGCCAGCCTAAATGGAGGTTAAGATTGCAACCTTAGGGTACAATCCTATCCATGTTTACTCAGAAGTAAGCCCCATTGTGTTAAATGGATCTTACTCTCAGGAAAGTGTGCTTAGGATTTCAGTCATGGCTCCAATCCCAAAGGCACTTTCCTGGGAGTAAGGCTGCAATCCTGGATTTCAGTCATGGCTCTAATCCTAAAGGCACTTTCCTGGGAGTAAGGCTGCAATCCTACAGACACTTTCCTGGGAGTAAGAACCATTGAACACAACGGTGATTACTTTTGAGTGGACATGGTTAGGATTGTGCTCTGTGTCCCATAAAACCCAGACTTCTGCTATTTCTTCCACCATCAACATCTCCGGTAACCAAGAGATGTTTGGTTACCAAAACTACAATTTTGGTGACCAAAACTACATTTTGCATCAAAACCAGAAAGTGAAAAAAATTATGGCAGCTCTTTGGCTCTTGGTAAAATGGGAGACGTTACAGTTCTGTGGTTTAGCTTCATTTACTCATCTTCACCTGGAATTGCACCTGAAGTAAATGGCAAAAGCACCATTGATTTCCATGGAAACCATCTTTGCAACTATATATTTATGTAAATAACCTATAATGTTCTTATTTACTCCTAAGTCTCATATAAAATATGATTCTTCAGAGGCAATCATAGTCAAGAGCCAGCGCTGCAAATGTATTGCTCTCCCCTGACATTCACTCTAAAGCAGTATAGGAGGGGGAAAAAGTATGTAATGCATTGCATACTGCCTCTTGGTAGTCAACAATTTATAGTTTGCCTGTTGAAGCTGCTGTATTTAAAATGGTTCTATTGGAAAGTCTGGAAAGCGAAATAACCATTTCTTTCCTATGCATCCCTTTTAATTTTTCATTTCCAGTCTTTGGCAGTTTGCAGAAGGATCACCTCCCCCTGCTTAGATTTGGGGCTTTTCTTGGATGACAGCAAGTGAATCTGTGGCACTAAACCTGTTTTCGAGGAAACTAGTTTTTTTTTCTGTCTTGCAACTTGTCACAGGTGCCAAAAACCATTTTTAAAGAGGAGCAAACCTGAAAAGTCCCCAAAGGTAGCCTGAAGTTCATTAATCAGCAAATAACCGTCTAGTGACAGGCAGTTGCATGCAGGTTTCTTTGTAGCGATGTGGTAATTACTCACTGGGTTTGTGGAAGTTACCATCAATTTGTCATGAGCCAGCTGCCTCAGGCCACAGTCATAGACGGAGCTGCACATGCAGACATAAGTCAGTGGCTACCAACACAGCCGCAACACGAGATCCACAGGGATTTAATGACGGCATTAGTGAATGTTTAACTGAGCCTCAGTGCGTTTCAGCACCAGGCAAAATCTGTAATTTGTGCCAAGAAAAATACACATACATTCTGTGATCAAAATTCAGATGAAGCCAGTTGGGTTAATGCAGTGGTTTTTAGATATTTTAGAACTTTTTTGAATAAAAATCCATCTGGACCCAGTGAAAGTGATATCATTAATCTGGAAATGAAGTTATGGCCAGAAGTGACATCATCAATTTGGGCTTCAAACCTAAGTGATCAGCCAAATATCTCATTACACAGCACATTCATGCTGTTATTTTGCATAGCGCAGAATCCAAACACTCCAGCGTGGAAGTCATAGAGGAACAGAGGCTTGGATCCTTCACCAACCACATCTCTCTACCTTTTACCATCTTCCCACCTATTCAGGACAAACCATTATGCTTCTCTCATGGAGAACCCATCCTGCCCAACAGCTTTGTACCTCATACTTTCAACTCTGTATTTTCATTGGCAACTGAACTAGGTACTATGCAACCCACCTGAAATTGGCATGTGACCAGTGGTGGACTTCAGCAGGTTCAGTGGGCTTCACCTACTCTATAGAACAATTTGCTGATGATGGTCATTAGGACATAGAACTGGTTGTTAATTTATTTGAATTCCACCACTGCATGTGACACACCTAGTGGGGTCCCAACACATGGTTTGATAAATGCTGGCGTAATGCCTCTTGCTTTGCAAAATGCTGATCACAGATTTTGGTCTTCACATCACTTGAATTTGATGACTTTCTAGTTAGTTACAAGTGATGCATGTGCAAAGATGCTGTGCATTATTTAAATGCTCTGAGCATTTTGCACCACATGGTCCTGCTAGCTGCTCCTGTATATATAGTACTTCTCATATTCTGCGTTTATGCTTTTGGGAGCCTGTCCTGCTTTTTCATTCTTATTACAGTTTCTTGCTGCTCAAGGGTAATTGGCAATTGCTTGCAGCAGTTTGTGCCTACCTTTACTAATAGTCAGGGATGACTAATCCAGAGTCTTGGTTTCACACCTGACTGTGGGTATCAAGCTAATTGCTGCTTTTGAATTCACACCTCCAAGTTCATGCCCTCTTCATTTCCTGCTGTGTATTTAGTGGTCAGTAAGTAGCAAGTAGGGGGAAAAGAGGGCAGTGTTATGTTAGCATGGTTGCAAATTCTTTTCTTTGCAAATGCAAGTGGATAAATAAGAGTGGTGCTTGCAGCTGGAAAGGGTAATATTGCCCAGGTCACCCTGCTAGTCATGACCAACTCTAGGGTGCGGCGCTCATTCCCATACAAGGATGAAGAGACAGCACTGTCCAAAGACACTTCTGTAGCTATGTGGATGGTGTGACTAAATGCTAAACAGCACAGAACGCTGTTACCTTCCCATCAAAGTGGTATCTATTTACTTGCATTGACATGCTTTTGAACTGCTAGGTTGGCGGGAGTTGGACAATTACTGGGAGCTCACTCTGTTCTGTAGTTGGGTCTCAAGCTGCCAATTTTCAGGTCAACAAGCATATCATTCTAATCACAAAGCCACTACAGCCCTTGCTTTCAGTTTGTAACATCTTAAGGGTGACAGTGATGGATCAAACCAAAATTCCATCAAATCTAGTATTATTAAAAGATTTTGATGGCTATCTAATCTCTCTCTCTTAAGCTGTGAATGGGGTGTCCGCATGTTCTATGTCCACAGGCGGAGGGTTCTATTCCGTGTCCACAGGCGGAGGGTTCTACTTCTATGAGTCTCAGGAGTAGAGAAAGCTCAGAACGATCAATATTCCATTCATTTTTCAACTGTAATCTCTAACTGTCTCTGGGACAGATACAGAAAAGGCTGAGAACAGGCTTCAGGCAATTGAGGAGAGAGGAGGTAAAAATTCCCAATCAGGGAATGGGAATTAGGCTATGGTGGAGGAAGTTTCTGCTGCTCCTGACCCTGTCCTGTGCCCAGTCCTCCCGTTCTGTCCTCCTTTGTCCAGAAATGTCCCCTCTCCACCCCCATACTATCCTCTACCACCAGCGCATGCCACCCAGCATAAAGCTATCTGTGCTGGGTGATGCAGGAACAAACACAAAACTCAAGTTTAAGTTTGATATTGCACTAATCTTTCTTCATTTGGAACTTAGCTCCCCTTCAAGTCAAACTGTCAATGTTATTCTTGCTCACAGTATTATTGCTCAAACTGACAATGTTATTCCTTCCAGCAGATCCAGACACTGACTAGGGCTACAATCCAGAGTACCTTTTACACCAATGAAGTCACGGTGCCACCTATGGGAAAACAATGGGAAATGCATAGAGCAATCTCTTACGTCTGCCTGTAGTTACTCTGGATTGTTGGGTAGAGCAGGAGTTGGCAGACTTCAGGGTCCATTTTTTAAAAAACCCTATCTAAAGATGGGGAAAAACAGTGATAATGAAGTAAGAACACCTTACATCACTTTCTGTACAAAACAAAAAATGGAAAACTTCAATATCAGCCCCAAAACAACTTTGGTTTGGTTTTAATTTATTATTTAATGGGGGAGTATATGTGTAATGAAAGTGGCTGCATCTGCTAACACTACACCACTTACTTGGTACACTTTTAAAGCAATTATAATTTATGTTAATATTGAATAAAACACCCAACACTGATGTCTGAACCAAAATCCACAAAAACAAATTAAAACCATTTTCTCCCACCTCTATCCTGTCAGCATGTTTATTCAGCATGTTTTTAACCAAAGTCTCCATAGCATCTCAGGTTGTTGATGAGACGCATGATATTAGAAACTCAAGACCTGCATCTTTTTTATACCATAGCAATTATTATTTACACTATAGCAAAACACAGAGTGTGGCAATAGATATAAAGTGAGCTGAATCAATCCACATGTTTAACCACAGAACCTGCTTCTTGCTGATGGCCCTCCTTTGCCACTGAATTTCTGGCAGCATGTCACCCATCTCTTTGTGGTTTTTCAGTATTGCTCTTTTCTTTGAAGTCTTTGCCTTCTTTCCTGTAGCTAAATAGTATTCAAGCCGTTGTGTCAAGTCCTTGATGCTGACAAAAAAGGTATGTCCCATGCGTTCTGAAAAGCTGTTACGAGAGGTGGGAAAAATGGATTTTAATGTTTTCCAAAGATTTTTTTATTAAAAATTTACTATTATATCTAGTAGCTGCCCTAGAAATCTTTTTTTATTAAATGAGAAAGTGGGCTACAATTTTTCAAAATAAATTCACCATAAAATTGTTACGATTGGAATAGAAACTGAAAGTCTATTCAGTTATGGTCACTTCAAGAAACAATACGTACATTAAATGAAGACATAGTTTTCTTCCCATGAACCAATGCTCATAAAAACATCAGCTATAATGGTCATTGCTTTTTCATCTGACCACCATCCACTAAAAATGATTGATCATTGATGAGGCTAGAAATATTGCCACCAATTGCCAAATGTGAAAGCCTATCATGAATGACACATGGATTCTAACACCACTTATAGTAGTGTTGAGAGGATGATTTACTCCCCAAGTTTCAGATCTACTCCAAGTATCAGATAAGGACTCAAGAAGAATTGTCTACCAAGCGTGATGACATTAACCCCCAAATCCCGAGTAACAATGGGAGCACATAAGAGACTTTACGTGCACCCATAATTATTGCACCACCTAGTGAAAACCTATGGGAAATTCATATTGGAATCCAGAGTACATTATTCTTACACTGGAGCAAAGACTCCCCATAGTTACTCTGGATTTTGGCCTATGTTTCTAAAAGCTAAACCAATCATGTTTCAAGCACTGAGTACAGGTATCCCCATTTTCTGACAATCCACTCTTTCAGCAGCTTTTAATTATACCCAGAACTCATTCATTCAATGCACGTTCTGCTCTTTCAACCTCTCTCTCCTGTTCTAAAGGCCAAAATTGCCCTCCACGTGTTGTGGCTCCTGGTCTAATGAGTTAATTCCTGAAGGAGTTAATGAGAATCCATCTGCATAAATCTTTATTGCGTAAATCTTCATGTGGCAGCAGGAATTTGCAAGATAACAGGGGAATTTGTAATTTGCTGACCAAAAAAAGCATTGGAAGCAACATTTATAAACGAAAAAAAGATTGGGTTCCACTTTTCAACGGTTTACACTTTTGGATGATGCTACATTCTCTAGTCCATCCATAAGTGGGGGATGTTTTATCTAAAAACAAAACCAGAATCAGCAGCACTACAGTTTTGTTTAAAACGTTTATTTTTAAATTTGTGTCTCAATACAAGAGAACAATACAACATTCCATTAAACAATACAAGACAACAATTCAATACATTGGTCTGTTAAAATCACTGCACCAAATTACCAAATCAGGTTTGGTAGGCCATAGTCCGTAAATTAAGAAACACCATTTCCTTGGAATCAGGTTTCTTCATTATTTATCTTCTCACAAAGAAGTTCATTCAACACACTGCTCCTTTTCAGAATTTCTATGTTAGAAATATCCTCACTAATCACAGGTGCATCTTCCCATTGCTTCCCAGGTGTCGGTTCATCCTCATTATCCGAGAGTGTACAGAGAAGAATATCATTTTCATAGGTAGGAAAATAATATCTGGAAAGAAAAAAACCAGCAGAGAGTAATTAAGTATTTTTACAGTCAAAGTTCTCCTCTGCACACATACCAAGTAGTATGATCCCAGTGGACCAAATGCCTTAATATGAGAAAGGTCCCCTATACATCTAACTGCATGTGCATCAGGGCTTCCTGGCACATGAATGCCTCTTTGCACAGGGGTCAAGATCATACAGAAATCTCCACCTGCATACAGGTGTATTTATTATGGGGCAGTCCTAACCAACTTAGGGCACTGGGTAAGGACATTGCAACTCTGATATAAGAGAACATTGCCTTGCCTTGAAGAGGCCTCTGTGACTGCTCCCCAACTGCAGGATGAGGCACATGCCCCAGTGGCACAGTATGCCAGTGCTGGAAGGTTAGCCAGGACTGTGCTCTTACTTAAATTTATATTCCATCTTCTCCCTGCTGAAGCGCAAGGCTTTGATATTTTATTCTTCAATGGTAGCCGCCTTGGGCTCCCCCTTATGGGGGAGGAAAGGTGGGGTATAAATTGAGTTAAATAAATAAAATAAAAAAGGTTATATACACTTAAAATGGTCCTTTGAGATATTCCATTGAACAATGCAGGGGCCAAGGGCAAGACAAGGACTGCAATTCTAAATACACTTTCCTGGGAGTAAGACCCACTGAACACAGTGGGGGCTTACATTTGAGTAGACATGGTTAGGATTGTGTTCAAGGTCTGAAAGACTTTTGTGTGTTGGCCAACTTGTTTTGCACCATATAATCCAGGGGTGTCCAAACCCTTGACTTGGGGCTGAATGGGGTCCTCGGCAAGCCTCAATGTGGCCCTTGGCAAGACCCCTACATTCAACCTACAGGAAAGCCTTGTAACATCTCCAATACACTTAACCAAATTATGTAACTTGGTAAATGGCATGCTCTGATTAACTGATGTATCGCACATCTCTTATTTGTATAATGTCTCTGTTTCAGCTAAGCAGAACAGTTTATGCTACAGTCCTGTTAGTCTGGAAAGAATGCAAAGTCATAGTTTTCATTGTCAGATCCCATCAAAAATACAAAACATATACACTTACTGTGGCTGATCCCACATGGATCTGTCCGGCAGAAGCGTTATGTGTTTGGACACCTCCATATGATTCACCAGCTCCTTTTTCAGCTGAAACTTCTCCTGGCACCCATAACATCGACACTGATGGACCTCCCTTCTGATGAAGTTCACTAATTTTACTTGTTGATAGAAATTCAAATCTAGCAAATAAATTCGTTGCAAAGTTAACAAAAATATAATCAAGAAGACCACCATCAAAGCACACTATAGATCTAGGGTGACCATGTATCCCTTTTTCCAGGACAGGTCCTTTTTTAAAGCCTTGTGTCCTGAGAAAAATTTTGGTGTCCCTTTTCTTGTGAGCAGGAAGCATGTAGCCTTCTTGTAATTAATAAATTATATGGGATAAATTAAATGGAATAGTTTTAAACAGAATAATAAGTATTAGTGTTTAAATTAAAGTCATAAAAATAAATATATTTTAGCTTGTATGTGTATTAGCTTTTAATTTTTCTTGTGTGTCCATTTTTCTTGTGTGACACATTTTTCTTGTGTGTCTGACATTTTGGGAGGGCTTGCCATTTTTTGTGGTTATTATATTTATAGATCTATGACATCTGCTATAGATTTGAAAATTTTAAGCAACCAAGCTACAGTTGTATGTATACTTCAGTGCCATCTATAAAAGAGCTTAGATTGAAGAAAAGGGTGATCACATGTATAAGCTAAACAAGTATAGCTCAGGGGGACCCCCAAAAAATTTAAAGGAAAAAAAAACTGGATGAACATTTCCAAAATATAAGATAAAAACAAATAAAATAAAACCTACATACAGCAATAGTGTTTTATGTTGTGTAAGCTCCTATGATGTAAGTAATCGGCCCCACCTGCTAGCCTACTCCCGAAAATATCACTGGATTGCTCATTTCTATATAGGGTGCCTACATGTGCAAATGGCTTTGGATACCTATTAGGTCCATAAATATAGCATATATTCAACACAAAAACCAGCAACAATTTGTTGCTGACAAACCACAGCTGGACATATAAAGGGCCCCATTACCTTCAATGGCTTAGGGCCTAATCAAAACTAAACCAACCCTAACAGCAATGTCACTACCGAGATATTATTGATTACCTCTACTGCTAGAAAAGTGATCCAAGACTTGTAAAATATTATTTTGCAGCTTGTGCATGGCGGAATTATTTGCAACAGCAACACTATGGGCACTATCCAGAGTAACTATGGGGAGTCCTTGCTCTGACATAAGAACAATTTACTCTGGATTGAAATATGAATTTCCCATAGGTGCTGTAACTACGTTGATGTAAATGTCTCTTACGTGCTCCCATAGTTACTCTGGATTGTAGGGTGAGGAAAACCCAAAATTTCTGGAATGAAACTTCAAAATTTCATCAAGAGATCACTTTAGTAAATAGCCCTTCAAACTTGTGCTGCCAACCTCTGATATTCAGTGAAGGTCAGAACTGCCATAATAAGTTTCAAGTAGTTGAAAGACTTGGGAGACATACAGATTGCTTTATGGTCCCTCTCACTCCATAAAACCATATCATCTTCCCCAATAATAGAAGATGTTGCCAATATAATATATGGTTTGCTCACCGTGTTCAGACTTAATTTTCAGAAGGTCAAATCCATGAGCCTCCTGTGGTCGGAACAGGGGGAGAAGGAAAAAATATTATTATTGGTTTTCACAACATGAGTTCAACTTACAGTCCAATCCCATTCTGCACTAGATAGGCAGGCCACATAGCCAGCATTGTATTCAATTCATGATTGGATAGATTTCCTTTACTTCGGGTAACATTGCCTTGGCCCAAATTGGGCCACTCAGATCAGCACCACCAGCACAGATTCCAGCACTAGGGCAGGCTGCCTGGGGTTAGGATCCAACTTAAGTGCCAGATCCTGGCATTTAATGCTATGTAAGAACAGAGAAAGGCAGTATATACTTAAATAGTAACTCTAATGTAGGGAAGAATCTATGCAATAAAAATAAAATGGAATTTGACCATAAAAGAAATTTTCACTCACATTAGTATATAATAAGTATACTGACACAAATCTCTGTATTCCCCAAACCTAAATCAATATCTATCTATATCTATCTAAGATAAAGCGTACCCATGTTGCTGAAGTAAAATTCCCCATATGACATCCCCCACTGTGCATCAACTGCCCATGCACATCAACCGCCCATGCACATCAACCGCCCATGCACATCAACCACCCATGCACATCAACTCCATGCGCAACATCCCCCATGTTCATCCACCCCATGCGCATCATCCCCCTATGCAAATCATCCCCCCATGCCCAGCGGCCTCTCCATGCGCATCATCCTCCCCTCCCTTCCTCCCAACAACATCCCCCAGTGCACCAGGAACCGAGCGCTAAATTGGCTGGATGTCGGTCAGTCTTCCATGTTAAGTGTAGGACAAAAACATGTTGCACCCCTTTTCAGACCCCTAAGTGTTAAATTTCTCAACATTGGTTCTTGGTGGGTGTTCATGTGACAGAAGAAACACCCTGCCCGAATTTCATGCTTCTAGATCCGGCGGTTGGGGCAGAGCATCTCTCAGTCACCGATTCTTCAATGAAAAGTATAGGGAGGAAAACACATTGCGCCTGTTTTCACCCCCATCCAGTTGGAATTTCTGGAAACCGGTTCTTAGTGCACCCCTCGGTCATGGAAGGAACACCCACTCCAAATTTCACACTTCTAGGACGAGTAGTTTTGGCAGGGCGTTGATGAGTCAGTGAGTGAGTGACTTTTCATAACATAACAAGTGGTGCTTCACATAACAAGTTTAGTTCATTCTGGAAGCATGCTTGTTATGGGAAATGCTCTTTATGTGAAGCAGATTTTCCCATAGGAAATAATGGAAACTCAGACAATTGGTTCCAGAACCCCCCAAAATATTCATATAAAAATATTAACTGGATGTAAAAATGATGACAAAACACTGGAATTGAATTCAAAACATGCATTCAATGTGCATGACCATTTGAAATCTACTTAGGCTTCAATCCTAAAGACACTTTCCTGGAAGTAAGCCCCATTTAACACAATTAGGCTTACTTTTAGGTAGACATGGTTAGGAGGCTGCAATCCAAGACGCTTTCCAAGTGTCTCCCCACTTTCTCCTTCTCTCCATCCTGAGCCTCTCTCTCCCCTGCTCCCTTCTGGCTAGCCCTGAGCTGCTTCCCTCTTCTTCACTGCTCTTCTCTCCCTCTGGCCAACGGATGCCTGGCCACAGGAGGAACAGCATGGAAGGTTGCTTTTGCTATGGGCAGGCGCGCTAGGCAGCCCTGATGCTTTTTCAAAGGGCTGCCAGCCAGCGTTTCTGCCCCAACTGCCAACGATCGTATTTGTTACATGAAGCACAGTTTGTTACGTGAAGCAGAATCCTAGAAAAGTTTTCCTTATTATGTGGATCACTTGTTAAGAAAGGCACTTGTTAAGCTAGGTACCACTGTATATAAAGATAATTAAGCCCAATATATGAGGTGTGATCAATAAATATCAGGACTGGTGCTATAAAAAAGAAAACTACAACAAGTAACAATTTGGCACTTAATCTCCTTCAAAGAAGTCCCCTTTGGAAGCCACACACTTAATCCATCACTGTTTCAATTGATGGAAGCATTTTTGGAACTTGTTTTCTGGGATAATTAGCAGCTGCCTCATTGTATTCACTTGGATTTCCTTGATGTCCTGAAATTTTGGTCCTTTCAAGTGGTATTTGATTTTTGGAAAGAGGAAAAATGTCGCAAGGAGTGAGATCTGGGGAATACGATGGCTGTCGGACCTGGGGGATGATATGGTTGGCCAACAACTGCTGCACAAGCTGTGCTGAATGGGCAGGTGCATTATCATGGTGCAATTGCCACTCACCAGACAAATGCAATTCTGGCCTTTTCCAACGAATAGCATCCCGCAACTGCCGCAACACATAATAGTACTCCTTGTTTACTGTCTGACCACGTGGAGCATGCTCATGATGAACAACCCCTTGAAGTTGAAAACGTTCTACAGTGTTTTCACATTGTTTCGACTAATTTGTGCTGTCTCTGGTCTCAGAGAGGTTGGGGTCTTCCACTGTGAAGGCTGAGCCTTGGTTTCGGGGTCATAGCAATAGAACCATGATTTATCATCTGTTATAACTGTTTTCAAAAAGTTTTCATTGTTTGACACAGTCAAGGAGATCTTGTGCAACTGAAACCAGAGTTTCTTTTTGGTCAGCTGAAAGCAGTTTTAGCACACACTTGGCAGACATTTGTCTGGGCTGAGAGTGGGAGAACATGAGAATGGGCTGAACAGTAACAGTAATCTGCACATCCTCTGATAACTCACAGATAGTGATTTGATGATTTCCTCTCACAGCTGCATGCGTATCGGCAATGTTTTTCTCAGTTCTGCTGGTTGCGGATCTCCCAGGACGTTTGCCGCTGTTAACATTTTCTGCCATCTTGGAAATGTCTGAACCTCTTATACATTCGTGTATGGCTCATACACTCCTCTCCATACACTTTCTGCAACTTTGTGTAGGTCTCTGCGCAGGTATTGCCAAGTTTTTGGCAAAATCTGATGCAGATTCTCTGCTCAACTTTCTCTGTCATGGTCATTGTGACGACCACATGCTATACATATTTCTTCCAAGCACTGCTGTAAAGAGAGAAAGTGAGCTAGAATGTTAAAACTTAAGTGTGCATGCGCGGTGGGGTCAAGTAGTGCAATCCTAACCATGTCTACTCAAAAGTAAGCCTCATTGTGTTCGATGGGTCTTACTCCCAGGAAAGTGTCCTTAGGATTGCAACCAAGGTCAATCTGTGCCAAGTGGCTTCACTCTACATATTTTAGCTCCTTTACTATGGGCGCAATCCAGAGTAACTACAAGGAGTCCTTGCTCTGACATAAGAACAATTTACTCTGGATTGCAATATGAACTTTCCATAGGTTTTCACTAGGTGGTGTCGTAACTACATTGACGTAAATGTCTCTTACGTGCTCGCATAGCTACTCTGGATTGTAGGGTATGGAACCAGTCCTGATTAAGCCCAGTCCTATCCAGTGGTTCAGTTCCAATGTAGCTGTGCAAACAGAGCATGTGGTATATCCTGTGTTGATCATGGGAAGTCACAGCAGCCTCCTAAAGGTAAGGAAAGTTTGTTCCCTTGCTATGGGACTGCATTACAGTTACATTTGTGCTGGCAAGTTGCACAGGATTGGGTCCCAAACCCCTTACCTCCATGTGAGCATAGAGTTTCTCTGTTGTGTCGGCTTGCTTGTCACAAAAGAGGCAGACCGCACAAATGGGAAGTTCTTCCCAATCAGACCAGTCTCTATAAAGGAGAATTAGAAGAAGGCAGTTTTAACTATTTTGAGACTGTGGAAGATACAAAGAAGGGATAGACACAAAATTCAGCTTAACTCTCCTTATGTTCAAATCAGTAGGGATCATTTTATAATGGAATTTTCAGTGTCTGAAAAACAATGGTTCCCAAACACTTACAAGGGAGTTGTGAACCACTTATGTAGGCACAGGAGTGGGGCTAAGATCGTGATGCAATCTTCAAGATCACATCACTGTTTGAAGCAGAAAGGGGTTTCCTAACCTTTAACATTGCAGTGTGGTTTATGGGGAAACCACAGTGTTGCTGAAGCCTCAATAACTGAAAAAAGCAACTGGAACTCACTTCTGAATTGGTGATCAAAAATAAGAAGTGGATTCCCATAGCTTTTTTCCCAGTTTACTGATGGTTTAGTCTCATTGGGTAACTGGCAACTTGAGGAAAGGAAATAGAAAAATAAACAATTTCAATCAGGAAAATGGCAGTAGGAAAAAGGGTTGACTATTCCTTCACCCAGCACTTTAGAAGTACAAAGTAGTACTGTGTTACTACTTTCAAGCCCTGCTTGGAACTGCATGTCTCCACAGGTACTATGAACATGGTTAAAAGATGGAGATCCTTGTATAGATCCCATGCAACATGTCAGACCCTGAATGGCATGTCTTTTATAAAGAGCACAATCCTAACCATGTCTGCTCAAAAGTAAGCCCCATTGTGTTCAATGGGTCTTACTTCCAGGGAAGCATCTTTAAGATTGCAACCTTAGGTTGCAATCCTTAAGACGCTTTCCTGGGAGTAAGATCCACTGAAGACAGTGGGCTTACTTTTGAGTTGTCATAGTTAGGAATGTGCTCTTAGACAGGCATATGATGGCTTTTAGATGCTTAAGATTATTGGATTGTTGTCTACCTGTTTGTTAACCAGGGTTTTACTGTTTTTGTATAGTTTAATGGTATTTAATAGTATTTATTGTTTATATCTAGTTGTAATTGTATTTTATTGTTGTTTAAATGTTGTTAGTGGCCCTGGGTTTCCATTTTTAAAGAAAAAAGGTGAGATATAAATAAAAATAAAATGTTATGCATAAAGTAAGTACGATAGCTTCACCACTCCCTAGACAAGCTAATGCGCCTACTCAGTATTTAAAACACAAAACAAAACCTATTACTCTTCAATGTTGTCTAATAATTCTCGGTCATCTTCTGACTGAACCTCTTCCCAGGATTTTCCAAATTCCTGAAGAGAAAGGGGAAAAAGAGGAAAGAAATGCCTTGAAATGTCTCAAAAATGTAAAATATTTTACATATAGCAGTCTATAAGGTAGCCTATAAGGTAGTCTATAAACAACAACTCAGTTCATTTTAATACAGAGGCTTGGTCTCCAGTTCAATATCTGGGAATCGTGGCAGCTTAGGACTTCTCCTAGGCTTCCCAAAGTGGTTGCAAGTGAGGGACTTCGAGGTGTGGGAAGTGCTGTGGAGGCTGGTGTGGGTCTCCTTTGAACCCCTGGGAGGCTGCTGCAGTTTGTGGCGAGTTCAGCCCAGCTCTAGACAGCCCCTGTGCCCCTAGTTCTGGCAAATCCCTACACAGCAAGGCAGTCCAAGTGATTGTGTTACTGCCTTCCTCCTGCCATCAAAGCAGCAGACTGGGGTGTCATGGTGCCCAGTTTGAGTACTACTGGTTTTGTGGCTTCAAAACATAGCATTGTCACCAAAATTGAGAATGGGGGTGTTAGGACAGACAAAAGAAAATGTCTTTACCCAGCATGTGGTTAGTCTGTGGAATTCCTTGCCACAGGATATGGTGTTGTCATTTGGCCTAAAGAGGAATAGACAAATTTCTGGAGGAAAAATCCATCATGGGTTACATGCCATTGTGTCTATAAAGAACTTCTTGATTTCAGAAGTGGGTTACCTCAGTATGCCAGTTACTGAGGGCACCAGGGCACAAATCTCTTGTGTCATCTGGAAGGTCACTCTGAGATAGAGGTACTGTAGGTGTACATGCAAAAAATCCCCAGCCAACTAAAGCACTACTAGACTATTCCAATTTTAAGCATCTTCTGGGAGGTCATCATATCAGCAATTACATTAGATAGTCATGAGGAAATCACAGACCATATTAACACGTCTTGCCTCTGCTTCTTACAAAAACGGCAGGTCAAAAGGAGAGAGGTTGTTAAAATTGAGACTGTTGTAACCTCACAATTATACCACAAGTTGCAGCAATGTTTTGATGACAAATGCAAACCAAAGAGATCTTTCATCTACTTTAATTGGTGGTTTCAAAGCTGTTACAATTCATCAGGTAAACTGCACGCTAACGAACATTTACTAGAACAGCCTGAAACAAGATGTCATTACAGATTAGAGAATGAAAATCCTGTAATTAATTCAAAGATATGTTACTCTCCGGAGGTACAAAACCTCCAAAGTGCAGCCAGACTCATTTATGTTACTAGGAGAGTGAGATAACTCAAGGCAGTTAACACCTCTCTTACTGCGTGATCCTTCCTCAAGTGTTACTGCCTTGTTTCCTATGGAAACAGTAACATCTTGCAAATAACTTGATAGCCTTTACTGAAAATCTATTAGCTGAAAATAACAAGGTACAAAAAAATACATGTCCACTCTTGCAGTGTATTGGTACAGTAATCGACAAGTGTTAAAAAATTAAATGCTCCTTTCTTTTTATTTAAAACTATACAGGGTTGCATTAAATTTGTACTCAGCAGTACTTGGTACTATCGAGCTGTACTTAGCTATATTAAAGGCAATGAGAATTTTGCCAGTTGATTTTAAGTCCAGGTGAATTTCAATCCCAAACTGTGTAATGACTTTTTCTCCTGCCATCCACTGCAGCAGTAGTATTTGAGTATCTCAGGCCAGAACCCTCTTCTGAGAAAGACAATTTGTCTGGGAACCCCAAGTTATGACTTGGCTAAAGTGTCATTAAAGGTGTCCAGTGCCAGATTCAAAGATGGTTGCATCCAGCTTTTCATGACCCCTTTGAAATGAAGTTGCGACCCCCAAGGGGGTCCTGACCCCTACTTTGAAGAACACTGCATTACAGGAATGAAGTGTATTTACAACCAAGAACCAGTTCACACAGACAGACTAAAGGCTATCCTTCATGTCTAGTAATGTATAGGAATCCAGAATGTTCCCAGAACCCTGGCAGGTGGAGAAAATTGAAGATAATGAAATCTATGGTCTGAATTGTTTTCTGAGGTACTTCCCTACACCCCAGAATGCCTGCTGGAGCCATTTAATAGGCATTTCTGGTTTAAGCAAAAATTGGATGTTCCCGTCAAAAGGCTCCAGCAGGCAATATGGGTCATAGGAGGCTGTGCATGAAGCAGAAGACTGGAGGTCACATCTGGAGGGGGATCCCCTATAGATGCTCCAGATGCTGGTTCTGAAACTGATCCCACTGTACTGTCACTCCCTTTATGAATATTTTTAATGAGACAGGGAACATACAAAAAGTACATGTTTAGGTTCTGCTTCTTGAGGTGGACATGGACTATGCCTTGCTATGGTGGTCAAGGACGCAAAAGTTCAAGGCTTCCTCTTGTACCGTACTGGATAGATAATGCAACTAAACAGTTTAAAAATTGGGCATTGGAGTGTAGTGCAAGGCAGAGCAGTGAAACAATAGTATATCAGTTGTATGTGCACTCATGTTTGCGCGCTCATAAAACACATACATGCTGCACTGCATCAAAATAATTGAACTTCCTAAACCACGAGTCACAAATATCTGCATTAAACTAAAATTATAGAATACTGGCAACAAAAGATACTTTATAGTTACTAGAGAAGTGTATTTGTTTTACAATATTTCTTAATAATTATTGTTACAAGGCAGTACTGGACAAACCATATGCAGGTTCACTTAAGACCTGGTTCATGACCCCAAAACGCTTTGGGGCATGTAAATAATGAACTCGAGAGGTTACACATCTGTCAGTTCAATTATGCTTATTCACATTCAGCAGGAGAGAAAGGGAAAGCTTTAATACTGGACTGGGTGTCACCGCGGTGGGCTTCCTCCCCTCCTTGCTGTTATGCTGGCAGAGAGAATAGAATAGAATTGGGATCGCTGCTTTGAAATGGGATATTCTTTGAGTCAATCCAGATGCTTTGAAAAGTGAAAGACCTTTCCTGTAACATTCGGTTTAAAACAAAATGGTAAAACTATTTGAAGCCTGGAGAAGAGTCAGGGTTCTGCCCATCTCGAGAAATAATACTGCGGAATAGACATCAGGATGGAATATTATAATTCTGGGCATCTACAATGGAATAAAACCAGAAGCTGGTTGTTATCAAGTTATTTGAAGAATACAGGATTTGCAAGGACAGTGACAAAGTGCCATCAAATTGGGAAATGCCACTTACTTGGTATGCAGGAGTTACAAGTGTGACTATTATTTGGTTTTGTCATATATAACCTTTTGTCATATATAACTTTTTGTCATATATAACCTAGGGTGACCCTGACTCAGCAGAAATTAAGGATTATTTGATCAGCCTGGATCACAAGGGGTTTTAGCTATATAAAGATAAGCCTTTAAGAAGTGCTTCCCAAACTTGCCAGTTCTACTCCGCACTGCAGAAGCAGCATGTGGCTCCCAGAAGTGACTGGTAATGTCATCACAAGTTACTTTCAGCTTTGGAGACCTTGCACACTGATCCAAGCAAGACGTTTACCCCTATAGTGCGATCTCCCCACCACATCACTGGAGGTCCACGCTACCCCAATAAGTGCCTTGCTACACTCTGGGATATCACAATGCACACTCTGCACCCTTAAAAAATGGTAAAGGTGTCCCCTGCAAGGTTGTACTGCTAGTCGTGACCAATTGTAGGGTGTGGTGCTCATCCCCATTTCTAGTGCCATAGAGCCAACATTGTCCAAAGACGCCTCTGTGGACATGTGGCCCGCTTGCACATGGAATGCTGTTACCTTCCCACTGAGGTGTTCCCTATTTATCTACTTGCATTTTCATGCTTTCAAACTGCTAGGTTGGCAGGGGTTGGGCTGAGGACAGGAGTTCATGCCATATTGTAGGATGCAAGTCTCGAACCCTGGCCTGCTGGTTAACAGTGTCTTAACCACTTGTGCCACTACAGCCCTTAATGCACCCTTAATCAGAGAGTGAGAGAGAAAACACATATTTAAGTTTCATCGACTATAAGTGCAAGAGTTAAAATTGACTTGCGCTGCAATCCTAAAGACACTTTCCTGGGAGTAAGGCCCATTGAACACAATGGACTTACTTTTCAGCAGACATGGTTTAGGATTATGCTATAAGCTTAACTGGAACATGACCATACTGTGTGCAACCCATCAACAGCTAGGATTTTTGAACAAAATATCTTACCAGGTAATTAATAATATAAAATTTGTCATATTCTCTGTTTTTGGCATTGATTCGACGATGCTGCTTCTTTCTCATGTGATCTTTGAGCGTGTTCTTATCTCGAAATATTTTTTCACAGTAGAAACACTGCAAACTAAGATGAAAAGAAGCTGATTACATGAAGGCTTTAGGGAAAATATAGCTCTCATTGCAGGCTCGGCATTCATGGATTTGATTAGCTGGGAATGCTTAGCCCACAGCTGGTGGGCCTCAAAGAATTTTCCATTGCCTTCCAGTTGCATCCAGAAGGTCTTGAAGGAACAACCTCCAGAACCACATTAAATTCAGGTTGTAGTTCCCTGTGGGCAGAGGGTTTCTGCTTGGCTACTAAATAGACCTTCTTGTAAATCCAATTACAGTGGATGAGACAAACGTTACTCTTGAGAAACTGCAATCGTGCTTTTCAACCAAAGTACTGTGACACACATGAGTGTTCTGGGAAAGGTCCACAGGTGTGGAATGGAGGTTTGGAGAACATGGTTGAAAAAATTTGCAAAACTCTTTGGGGTTTCGTGATTTTGTTTTCAGGGAACTATCTGACAATAACTCCTAGAAGTGATATCACAAGAGGAGACCACAAAGGTCAGTGCCTTTGTGGTCTCCTCTTTTGTCAGAGAATATAAACTTTGAAAATTGTTGCCCTAGTTTTGGCATTGAAATCTCCTTCAAAAATGAATTTTCTCTATCGATTCATCAGGTGGTATACACTTAGGACTACAAACCTGTTTTCCATTGATAATAATAGAAAATATGGGGATCGTAATCTAGGATGCTAATACCTGTCAAGTTTCTTCTGCAAAACAGCCAGGAAGTCCTTGCAATGTACAATGTTATCGGGCAGTCCAACATTGAAAGCATGTTCATGTGCCATGTGATTGAGAAGGATCGACCTAAAAAAAGAAGTAGGGCATTAGATACTAGATTTAATATAGTATCAGAGCCACTTCATATATGCTCTTTGGAGAAAAGGCCGATACTATGACTTAAGGTGCATTGCTAAAAATAACTGTGGTTTTCTGCTTTATAAGTGTTCTTTTCAATGTAGTGACCATCATGCCGAGAGGAAAAAAGTCCTTAGTGTGTCTTTGAAGCTGCCCCAGTATCCTAAAATGTATGAATAGCATTTAGAAGAAATATAGCAAGAGGACATAACCACACCATTTATGCTGCTGATAGATAGGTTATCTACACTCAATACAAATAAGAAATTCAGTTTTATACAGCAATCAATTAAGTAACAGCAATGTTGTCTTCAAGCAGCCCCCCCCCACTCCCAAAAAAGAAGTTTGGGGTAACAAAAGTGGAAGATTTAAAATGTTTACCTCCATTGTACAGAGTTGTCAAATGCAAGGCCTGTGGACCAGATGCACTCACCAGAAGATATTAAGTTGGTCCCCATTATAACTGGGCTCTCCCAGTATGATAATTGAGCTTTCTCATATCACGACATTATGAACAGAGTTTGCATGTTTTCCCACCATTGAAGCTATTGAGTTTCTATCTGACAAAGTACTTTATTTCTGGCCGTTATTTGCTTGATGATGTCACACCCTGCTTAATGACATCATTTCATTAAGTGATCAATTGTAATTGGCAACATTTCAGATAGTAGCAGGGGAGGCTAGAGAAGCTGTCATTATATATGACAACAATGCTGCTAACACAAGTCAGATTTAGGTTGCAATTCTAAAGACACTTTCCTGGGAGTAAGACCCATTGAATAGAAAGGGGCTAACTTTTGAGTAGACACGGTTAAGATTGTGCTCATATACTGATATATACTGATGTGTATAGGGCCAGCAAGAGTGCATGGCTGGGCATCTGTTGTGGCCCAGAGTTTGTTGATCCCCAAGATCTGTACCCATAGTTTTTGAGTGGTGGTGGTGGCAATAGTGGCTCAGTGACCTTGAATCCTACTCAAGTAGGTGGGAGCTCATGGAAAACACCTTACAGAGGGCTCTCTGAAACTGGGATGTCTGTCTTTAGAACTCCAACTGAGAACTCAAATCCATTTTCATGTTTACAGCAATAGTTCCCGACTGCACAGAACTAATGAGCTCATCAGTTACACAGATGCTTCTAAAATGCATCCCTTGTGGCTTGAAATGGGTGAAGAGGAGATGTTTACCCTCCCTAAAATGCTGTCATTATAATTTCCTAATTAATGTGGAGAAAAAAAGATGGGGGAAGATGATAACCATTCACAAAACAAAGCGTGCTGTGGAGCAAATGGAGGATTTTCTCCCTGTACCATACAGATCACCCAATTAAACTGGAAGTAGACTTGGGGAAGAGAAACACTTCTTCATACAATTATTTAAAGTGATAGGGTTTAACATGGCAGTTCAACCACATACCCATCATGATGAGAGCATCTCACCTATTCCACTTGCAAGGACACAATAGAATAGTAGGAAGAGACAATTTTCAGTTCCTGTTCACAGGATCCCTGAACACATCTGGCTGATCGGTGTAGGAAATAGGGTTCCACTTGGTCTGATGCAACACATTCACATTCTGATTACTTGGAAGATATTCTTGGTACAGGGTGACCAGATTATTCCTGACAGCCAGGGCCAAAATTCCTGAACCCCAGGGCCAAATTTCCTAATCTCAGGCCAAAATTCCTACCCACTTAAAAAAATTGCCAAAAAGTGTATTTTTTTGTTTTTGTGTTTTGGTTTTTTGACCATAACTTTTGATAAGAAGGAGATATCTCCAAGCTGATTTTTGCACTGGATTCTGCTCTTCAATATGACTCCAACAACATGTGGCATGATGGGGCACTGTGCACTATCATGAAGTTTCAAAATGAAGCCAAAATGGAGGACAGTGAAGCCAAAATGTAGGACACCTGGACAGGAGGCTAAAAATCCAGACAAATCTGGGTTTTCTGGTCAAATGGTCATCCTGTTTTGGTAATTATAACTAAGAAAGTGGGCTGATATATCCTGCATTACCAAGGCATTTAGGCCAGGATGAGGCTGGGTGGTATAGCGGTTTGGGAGTTAGATTTGGTTCAAATCCATGCTCAGCTATGAAGCTTCCTGCATGACTTGGGTCAATTGCCTTTCTTGCAGGATTGTTGTGAGGATATAAGGAGGTAAGACGCTATGTATGTGCACCACCCTGAGTTCTTTGGAAGAAAAATGTGTATAAAAATGTGAATGATTTAATAAATAGAGTGATGACAGCTATTCTGACACCACCTTAAATCAGCATTATTGGGACCTTACAAAGTCCACTAACAACCTGCAAACCCAGAGGCCTGCCAGTTGGACATGGCATAATCCAGACAAAGGCTACAATCCAGAGTAAGTGCGGGACTTGTTACATCGACATAGTTATGGTGCCACCTATTGGAAACCTATGGGAAATGCATAGAGCAATCCAGAGTAAGTGCCTCTTATTTCTTCCTGTAATTACTCTGGATTGTAGGGATAATAAGGTTGGCAAATAACTGTAGCATAATAAGATGAACATGCCCCATGAATCAGGGCCATATCAGCTCAGAACCATATCAATGTTATCTGGTATTTCTCCTCCTTTCCATATTCTTCCATGATTGCAAGCACAATCCTATGCTGGTCTGTTAAGAAGTCTCATTAGAGTTAATAGAGTTTACTCTCAGGGAAATATGTATATTACTGCAGCCTCATTCTCAGGAGAGTCCCCAGTTTGAAGGGACTGTCCATTATTCCAAAGTAGCACCCTTCTATCCGCACTTCCAAGTTTTGTTGGATGACAAAGCCACCATTCCCCCATCCCAGTTTGCCCAGTAAAAAAGAGAGAAGTCTGCCAGTTGCTATGGACCCGTTTTCCCATTCCCCACCTCTTCATTACACCAGTGGTTTCCAAATGTTTTAACACCAAGACCCACTTTTTAAAATGATGCTCTATTAGGATCCACCAAGTATTACAAGACATAAAAATGAACCTATAAAGTTTATTTACCAGTAAAATATCTTTTAATTTGCAAAAAAAAACTCAATTCTTTTAATGAGGCAGTCCTAATGTATAGCCTCAAAACCTGAGGGGCTTTATGTGATCCAACCTTCACCTTCCCCCACTATTCATCCTTCACTTTCCTCCTCTTTTTAGGAAAAAAAAACACACCAGAGAAAAGATGCTCAAATATTTATCTCCATATATTTACACAAGTTTGCAAACTGAAGGAGCTCAGCTATTTGCAGGAGAGTTAGCAGCTATTTTTGACTACCCATAAGGATTTAGATACTTTTCAGACACCTTTCCTGATCACTTCTTACCTGGATCTACAAAGAGATCCTACAAAGGATCTACAAAGAGAAGTGATCTTCCCATCACTTCTATTTACAGTGGAGGATCTGTAGAACCTATGGAAAATTGGGTCTTGACCACCAACTGGGTCCTGACCCACAGTTTGAAAAACCCTGTTTTGCAAACAATATTCATGTGAACAACGGAATACACAGCAAAAGTTCAAAACTAACCTGTTCCCAATAAATTCTTTATCACAGAACATGCATATTCCAGAAAAGTTTGTATCGTATCTTTCTCGTTGCTGCTGCTCCAGAATGTCTTTCTTTTGAAAAAGGGAGAAAAACAAAGAGTGGTTAATTTTTTTAACAGGTTGGTAGAATTATAACTATCAAGATCATATTGTTTCTCATCAACAAGTGGGCAATTGCGAAAACAAGCAATTCATGTGAAAACATAACACTTTCTCCTCTATTATTAATTACAAATACTGGATTATCACAGCACCGAGGGAAAACATACAGCATGCGATCCTAAGCTAGACTAGCACGACTCATTGGTCTTCTCATTCCTGTGGTGATGTAGGAGCAAGCGCATGTCTGTGCATTGGCTGAATCTTCCCCCAGGAGTGGTGCACAAGAGTCTTACCACACTTCTGTGACATCTCCATGTCAGCACAGGACTTATGCCAGGGTTTAGGCCAGCCTAACTGGAGTTTAGGATTGAGCCACAGAAAGATAACCTTGAAAATAGGTCTATTTCAATGCAACTTCGACTGGAGAAAATATATTTATCTCCAGCCCTAAATGCAACTTCAGAACAGGTCTGAGAATTTGAGGGTCAGAAAATTTATGAATTTGGGATGCCAGTTCAATCATATTATATCCAATTTAGGAGAGAAGGCAAAGTCTTGTTAGTGAATGGTTCACACCACTTCCTTGCGAGGAAGCTTATTCCTAAACCATACTCAAAAGGAAGCTGCTCAAACTACAGTGGCACCTCACTTAAATAGCTTAATTCGTTCCGGAGGCATGCTTTTTAAGTGAAACGCTCTTTAAGTGAAGCAAATTTTCCATAGGAAATAATGGAAACTCAGACGATTGGTTCCACAACCCAAAAAATATTCATATAAAAATATTAACTGTTTATAAAAATGATTACAAAACACTGCAATATAACACTGTACAAAGCACTGTAATAACAGTAATACACATCACTGCAATAAAGAAAAAACTGTACAGTACTGAACTGTACTGTACCTTTGAAAACCTTCAGGGCTGGTGTGAAGGTTACAGAGAGGAGATGACTTTGGCTGCAATCCTAAAGACGCTTTCCTGGGAGTAAGACCCATTGGACACAATGGGGCTTACATTTGAGTAGACATGGTTAGGGTTGTGTTCTTTCACAATCACTAATGGAGTCACTGCTATCCATTGGCTCAATGTAATCTATTGTCGTTTTGTGCAACTTTAACATTCCCAAGCTGCTGACGGGGAGCAGCACCAGAACATTGAGAAGGCACACCTTCCACACTGCCACACACAGATCCCACATACAGAACGGACTCAGGCTGCTCCCCCCAGACCCCCCATGAGTTCCCTGGCAATGGAAGCCTATTCCAGACTTTGCCCAGGGCCCCACTGTAGCTCAAGCTAGTCTCCTCATCCCGCCTGTGAGTTCCCTTGCCATGGAAGCCTGTTCCAAACTTCCTCAGAAGTGCTCTTTATTTAAGACAGTGCTCTTTAAGCAAGTCAAAATTTCTACGAAAATTTTGCTCTTTATACAAAACGCTCTTTATTCAAGGTACCACTGTATTTGCTAATGTGGCTCTGCTTATCTGTGAAATAGATATGAGGCAAAACTGATGCCATTTTTTGAATCAGTTCCCCAAATATACCCAAATCAGTTCCCCAAATAGACAATTGTCTAATTTTTAAGACAGCAAAATATATGGGGACCTGTGTCATTGAAAATCTGGCTGAAATATGAATTGAATGCTAAGAACAGTATCTTGTCCTCTTGATACATCAACACAACTGGCACTAGCTCCTTAAGGAAGCAATGCATCAACGTGAATAGCAGGCCTCCGTCAGTCTTGAATGACTATGGTATCATGCTCTGCACTGCATACGCTGCATGTGGAGCACGAAAGCCTGGGTTGGATTGTTATGGAGGATAGGCTGTTACCCAACCAGCAAATCCCCCCTCTCCACACCACTGAATTAGTCCAATGGAAAGGCAGAGCCAATACAATTGGATCCAGCTGTGTCGCAGAGCTGGGCTAAGGACAGGAGCTCACCCTGTCTTGTGGGGCCGACCCGGGTCTCGAACTCTGGCCTGCTGGTTAATAGGCACAGCGCCTTAACTGCTTGCGCCACCCACAGCCCTAATTAAAACATATTAAAATTTGTGCATTAAATAATATGGATTTAATGCAAGGTCACATTTTATCATGTGTTCCCAACAGGTCTTTCATCACACATTTTAAAAATATCTCCTACAGCAATTCTCTCTCCCCTGCCCCCATTTAAATGAAAGTGTTTTTACTGCTGAGTGACCATACGTAATATGTAGCTGTGTATTGCTTCAGGCAAGTGTAGTAAGTGGGCAAAAGTCTAGGTGTATCCTTTCCACAAGAGAGATAAAAGGAAACTACTTATATTTTACACTGAAGTAACAAGGGAGGATCTACAAAGAGGAAAATGGAACTATGAAAATATTTTGACTCCTTGTCCTTAAACTGCAGCTAAATGTGATCACGATGATGGAGATATCTGGGCTGGAGAAAAATACTTTAAGGAACTAAATAATAATCCTTCAGCAACATTTAAACATGTTGTTTGGTTGCTTAGGGCAGTGAATTACAACCAGTGTGCCGTTGGCACATTGGTGTGCCATGGATAGTCCTCAGGTGTGTCACGGAAATTGGGGGAGATCATTAATTAATAGGAAAACTGGGGGATTTGAATATCCAGGTGTGCCTTGTCAATGGTAAAAACAACTGATGGTGTGCCTTGACAATTTCAGTGCCTTGTGAGCATGCCACAAGTCAAAAAAGGTTGAAAACCACTAGCTTAGGACAATGAAGATGTACAATGGACCTTCTTTATTGGCAGGCTTTGCATCCATATCTGTGAATGGAGTTGGAGAACCTCCCAGATGTGACCCGAGGTGGATTCCAGTTGCACCTGGAGGCGTTTTGATGTGGGGGAGGCCAGCATTGATCATTGCACCCCCCCCCCGATAACTATGGTGCTACACGTCCTCCATTTCAATATCAATTCAGATTTTCATGATTCATGAATTCAGATCCCGGAATGGATCTTCTCACCATAGGGGCCACTACACTTTAAAGGAACCCCACTATTTGTTTACATCTATACATGTTTAAGCACCAGGGAAAACGAACGCAACTAATTAAAGCATGCTTATGGCATTGCCCCAGCCCTTTCAGTTTTTGTTCTGTGTAGACAGAATGTAAGCTCCAATGGGCCACTAGCCTAAAGCTTTGCTTCCCTGTAAGCTTTGAATTGATTTAACAGCCTGTTTCTTTGAGAGGAAATTGGATATCCCGCTAGAACCCTATTAAGGGCAAGATTACACATGCACATTCACTCTTCAGTGACTGCAAAACAAGTAAGGGTTTGTGTTGGTGAAACAACACATTCCAAGGAGCTTTCAGATCACCCAGCATCTCCAAGACTAATTTTTTAAAAGCAGAAGTAGGTCATGTGATCAGTGGAGGGAGGTTTCATTTCAGAGTTTTCTTTATTCAAGAGTCATAGAAAGGTTCAGTGTCTTACTCTTGACCTCTCTCTAAATGGATCATCTGATCCAGGTGCAAGTCATTAAGCGATAAGATGCCCAGTAACCAATGCTTGCTAACATGAACTCCTTGGACAAAACATCAAGATATAAAATGGAATATAAAATGGAAGTATTATAATTGGGGTCTCCCTTCAAGAGCATCCATGAAAGATCTACTGTCAGTCCCCCATGGATACTCAAAATCCATGGTTTTGGCCTTCTTAGACCATTTGAAGTTGTGTTCCTGTATCCTCCAGAGGCATTCCTGAAGCCCATGAGTGTATCCATCTGCAGCCTCTATGGGTTTCACAATATCTATTACAGCTAAAGAAGTTTTTAATGTGACATTTTGTCTTCCTGGATGCTATCTGGACATGTATGCAAATCTCTGGTGCAAACTCAAAGTGCCTTCTAGAAATATCCAAGAGGCAATCCAACTTCAGATATTGAAATCCACAGATGTAAAGCCTGTGGATAAGAAGGGCTCACTGTATACATCTTAATGCGGTGTTTAATTGGGTTGCCCTCTCATTACTGAGAGGGGCAAACTGGGAAAATGGATTTACCCGTGTAGTTCATGCTACATAAATTAATTACCTACCAATCTCTGTTGCTGGAGGTTCTCCCTGAGCACTCGGTCTTCAGGCAAAGCATCACATAAAAGAAAATAATGGTCTTGTTCCTCTGTTGGAAGATTACAGATCAAATATCAAGGGAGCACTTACCACTTTTGTACATGCATCACAAATACGCATTTTGTTCAGATTTTATGTGCCGTCTCTGAGAAACAACATACTCTACATTTAGTCATTCATTTAAAAATCCACTTTTGTGTTTAAGAGATCTGCACTGCTCCGAAACCTACTAGCCAAATTAACACAGCTGGAACCAATTGTATAAAAGGTAAAGAGAACCATCAGCTATACTTGACAAGAATAAGCAGCCCCATATCCTGTCCATCTTGGATTTCTTACTGCTGAAGAATCTGTAACCCATGTATGCCAATATAAAGTTGGATATCAGTATTTGCAAGGAGTCTATTTCTGCAATAGTGACAATGAAATCCATGGGTTGGACCTCAATGTACCCCTGCCATGTCCAGGAACTAACATGAAACCCTCCTTATCTGCGCTGGGTTAAATCTGTGGATTCCATTGTATTAAGATCCATTAAGAGCATACATTTATTGTACTTGGCAGATTTATGCTAAGGAATAGCAGAAGTACACTGAGAACAAGGAGACTGCCAACACTGTATCACACAGTATGTACAGAGAATATACTGAATTGGTTTCCTGATCCTCTCAACCCCAAACTGCCATATAAAAAAGTTTAGGATAAACCGCATCAGCTGGAAATTCACCAATTGAAGCTTTGGGGAAAGTAAATCCAATAAGAAAATTAAAGGTAAGGGTGGCCCTCCAAGCTGCCCTGCTAGTCATGACAAACTCTAAGGGAAGTTCTCATCCCTGTTAAAAGGCCGAAGAGCTAGTGTTGTCCAAAGTCTATGTGATCATGCGGCCGGCACGACACAATGCCAAAGTGCATAGTACACTGTTAACTTTCCCACCGAAGTGGTATCTATTGATCTACTTTCATTTACATGCTTTCAAACCCAAGGTTGGCAGAAACTAGGCAAGAAATGGGGGTTCACTTCATTGTGTGCTACTTGGATCTTGAACTGCTGGCCTTAAGGTTGATAAGCACAGCATCGTATTTGGCGTGATACTGTATGTATGTGCGATACCATACTTAACCACTGAGCCACCACAGCTCAAAAGCCAATTATTTCTTAGCAGTTGTGAACTTCCAGTTTAAGTACAGCAAGCATCTCAAAGATCTCCTTCATGTGAGTCGAGGTTGCAAACTCAATAATAAATAGTAAACTTCTTCCAATTAACATATTTAAAGCAAATCAAGGGATGGTAGCAGAAGCCCACAACCCAAGTTGTGCATGCAACCCAATTAATACCATGTTAAAAAATGTATCCAGTCTATACATTACAACACACCTGATGCTGCTTCAGAATTTGTTCTTATTACACAACAGAAGTCTGTAACGGGCTGTTCGGTGAATCTTTTCTTCCAGTAGACTGCATATCTTTAAAAAAAGGAAAAATATAGGTAGACAACTGTGGCACAAAACATTTCCCAAACTGTCAATTCAGTTCATCATGTTTCTGTTTTTCAGAAATACAACGCTTCTGCTCAGCCAGAATGTTCTTCCTGGCACAGGTAAGGCAGAAATTGGAAGTCCAACATTATGCAACTGCAGACATTCATTCCAATACGAAAAAACAGTGTTTTGTTTTAAATATGCCAAGCTTGTACTGCTGAATGAGTGAATTATTTTTCCCCAGATTTTAGTTGCCCTACATTCTTTTCATCTTCTTACATTGCTTTAAAACTTGAGATTTAAAAGGCTGCTTTGTGGATGCCCAGTCATAAGATGTGAGGGGAAAAAAAATGTATACTCTGAATACCGAAGACCTACTTAGTAGTCTCATTATCCAACCGACAGAAAAATGTGTTGTTCTAACAAAGCAAACATCAAAAAGTTTTGTACAAGCCAGCAATCTGGACTTGCAACATGTGCCTCCATATGACACTCCCATTAATGAGGTTAGCTTCAGATCTGTGTATATTAGCGCTGCTGTTTTACCAGGAAAAGGAAAGGAGATGGTCAGGTGGAAATGATCCTAGAAGTGCAGGATGCAATTCTGAAACAGAAACCTATTTCTTATAGGAATTGTGAAACTTGCAATAGCTCAGAGTCATGAGACCATTATGTTTTTTTGTGGAATATTATTATTGTTTCTCAAAGATACTCGAGTACAAGTCCATCTCACAGACATGTAAAGGGCAGGTTTTGAGCCAAAAATCATTAAATTTTCTATGAACCCCATAGGGGGTTATGGGACTATAATTTTGTCTGATTTTACCCAAATCCAGATCTGAAAAATAATCTAACCTAATACCTAAGAACTGTACAATCACTAAATTATTAAAATATAATAAAAGATACATTTTATTAACTTTTCAAATTTTGTTCTTACAGCATCTGAGTTTATTTATTTATTGCTCCCTATGGCAAAATATAGCAGCATAACATAGCTTCTGAGTAAGAATACTTAAACACCATATCAATAGTATCAGTAATCATATCAATACAATATCAATATCATTAACTGAATCTGTCTTTATTAACTGAATCCTTCTGTATCCCTGGTGTGTTAAGCCAGAAGCTCATCGTAGAACATTCAGCTTATAATGCCTTAGGGGGAGTGTGCAATTCAGTTCACAGCAGAGAGACAAACAAGGACTGAGTAAGCACAGATATACATATCTGCAATCTGATTTACTCAGAAGTAGACCCACTGCTTTCCATAGGTGTTATTCTTAGGTAATGGTGCACTAAATTGTAGCCTTGAACTTTGTTGCAGATGGGTATGTTTGGTGTTCTCAAAAATGGAAATGGTTTACAGTTAATTTATTGATAGAAATTTCTCATTTTATAGCCGTCTGTGGCATTTATCAAATTCATGTTCTGTTGCAATCTAATTTTAACCCATTTCTGCCCAGGTGTACATGTTTTACCCCTGTTGCATAAGTGAAACGATGGGCAGAAATGGCTTAAGCCGAGCCAACATACCTCCGAAAATCTGCCACCAGCTTGACGTCTGCAATGACAAGCTTGTGCTCTATAATCATGTGCTTCAGAAGTTGATTTTGTTCTGATGCAGGAGAATATTCTTCACAAAATATACAAGGCACAGATGGAGAGCCTTCCCTGGCAGAAACACCACCTGGACTTTCTGGCAGACAGAGTGGCTCCAAAATCGAGTCTCCATGGTCTAGAGAGGTTAAAAAAAAGGATAGGAAACATGGCATTAGTTTTACCTTTCGGTCCACAGCAGATCTTCATGCCTTTTAAAAGGTCAGTGCACTGACAGATGTGGCTTGTCTTAAGTGTATGGTTAAGAGCAGAGCTGTGACATGGCTGCCCCAACATTAGAAAGGTATAGATTTACTACTCACGTCTACCAAATCTCAGGCCAACATCACCTTTTGTATAGTAAGCCAAGGAAAAAGGTTTGTGCGTGTACCCAGCAGGGACTGGGAAATTTAAACTGTGCTACAAGATCAACATCACTTAAAGCAGAGTTTCTGGAGGAACACTCAGACTTTTTATATGTTGGATTCTGTAACCAAATATTTTTATTAGAGAATAGAAAATGTTTATCATATAGGCTTGCACTAGTGAATGCTATTTTAGTGCAATCACTACACGAGCAGGATTGCAACACAATCTGACGGCACCTGAAAGGATACGCTAGATGCCTCCCCGATACTTGGTAATGCTCTAGTCCAGTGATCTTCAATTTTTTTTATTCCATTAAGTTGTCATGACTCTGTAACTGAAGCTTCATTCATTCATTCATTCATTCATTCATTCATTCATTCATTCATTCATTCATTCATTCATTCAAGAGACAAAACTTCAGCAACTGCAAACTTTTACTGCATACAGTGCAAGGACATCAGCAATGATAGCCACACATGACCCACAAGGTTTTTCAGTTCTGTCATGAACTTATGGGACTGATGTTGTATATTCACTCTGCTGTTGATGGAGCCTGGCTATTAAGTTCTTTTGAGAACCCAAAGCAGTTTGAAGACACAAAAATGAATTCATCCAAAATAAGATTTGGCAAGTTGATGTGTAAATCACATAGTACAGATTAAGAAAACCTCAAAAGAATAATCTTTAGGTTGGATCAGCCAAGAAAAACAATTCATAATCCAGTAGGCTCAGCTATCCTCAAACACTGAAGATGAAAATGCATACAAAAAATTTCCCCCTTGATTATACACAATGCATTTATAGGCTTACTGTCAGTCTTACACTCATTTATGACATTGTTCTATCACTCGAAACAACTTTACGTGTATAAAACTAGATATGGGAATATATTTGTCTGTTCATTGTGAGGCAATCCAAGTGTACCAAAACAAAATAAGAACATCTGCTGGAATGTTAAGTGTATTTCTAATTAAATTCAGCAGTTGAATGAATCAATTCATTAGCAACAAGCCTGGTTTTATTATCTCATTAATACAGCTGGCTAATACGAGATTAGTTGAAGAACTTGACAACAATCCCAAAACAAGACGCATTGAAATGAAAACAGCAACAAAAATATAATGCCAAGATAACAAAGTTAGAACAATGAAAAAGCTTTTTCCTAATAAAAAACAAAATACAGAGATATTTCCAAAGAAAAGTGTGTGGTTTTCAACCACTGGCATGCAGTGGATGGTTTGTGTGTTGCAATATTTTGGGAAGTGTTTTTAATGGGGCAACTGGGGGATTTGAGCCCCGTACGAGCAGCATGGTGCGCCTTGTTTGATGGTCATACATCTGATGTTGTGCCTTGACAATTTTGGTGCCTTACCTGTGTGCCAGGAGAAAAAGATTGAAAAACAATGCATTAGAAATTTAAATGACAAAGATTTTTGTTGCCTTTTCATTTTCACTGTTGATCACAGAGCTGCTTAAAAATAATATTATCTAGATCAGCGTTTCTCAAGCATTCCAGTCTTTAGAGAAAGACAATCTGTCCAGGGACACCCCACAGAAGTGGTCATCAACCTGGAAATGTTGTCATAGCCAAAAGGTACATCAAACAAGAAGTGACATCCTCCTCCACGTCTACTCAGAATTAAGAACACAATCCTAACCATGTCTACTCAAGCCCAATTGTGTTCAATGGGTTTTACTCCCAGGAAAGTGTCTTTAGGATTGCAGCCTACTTCTCATTGTGTTCAATGACACTTACTCCCAGGAAAGTATGGATTGCATCCTGATTGCCTATTCCAAGATGGTGGATTTCCAAGATATCGGCACCCAGCTTTTTGCAACCTATCTATAATGAAGTAATGACCCACTCAAGGGAGTCCCAATCCCCATTTTGAGACCACTGATCTAGATGTTAGGGTGTAAAACTTGTTTCATACAAGGTAGGGTTGCTATAACTCTCTTCCACAAAATCGAGACAGGACCCTCTGTCCCATTTGCGAACAGATCCCCCAAAATTGGTACTGTCCCTGTTTTCGGGACACATAGCAACCTATGCAGAGGGCCAAAGTTCACATCTGTGATGCCTCCTGAGGGCTGGAAGTGACATCATTAAGCAGAAAATAACATCATTAAATAGATGATGGCCCAGACATAAGCACTTTATTCTCATATAGCAACTCATCAGCTACAAATGATCAAAACATGTTCAAATTTTCAAGATATGAGAGAGCCCATTATCAAAGCTAGGAGAACCGGCTTATAAGGGGCCGTATAAATTGCTTCCGATCTGTAGTTTGATACACCTGTGCTGGACTAATGAAGCCAATGAATGGGTTGCCTGCCTGAAGAGTACGAAAAAAGGTATTCCACATTTTATGAACCCAATATTTAACATTTTGCGCACTGATTTAGAGCCTTTGAATAACCGCCAATTACCATTTTGTTCAAGTTCAAGGGAATTATTTGTCTATTACTCCACCCATTAACATGCTATTACTGCTACATGGGAATTAGGCAAAGCATCCATGTGTTCCGAGACAGCCCATCTCACAGATCAATCAGCCTCAGTGCTCTGCAGTGATCCACTGAATGCAAATTTAATGCTTCAAAAGACTACTTCATCCTACTGCTAAACTGGGTCAATTTTACAAGAGCTATATATCGATCTTTGCTCGCACTGACGGCCACCGAACATAAGGCTCCATGGCATAATCAAGTAGGTTTCGGAACGGTAGTCTCCGGAACGGATCCAACTGGAACCCAATGGAAACCCAACTGTGTTTACCGGCCATATTTAACCGGGCTGTTCAATAAGGCAACTTCAAATGCTGTGGTTTCATTAGCATTAGCAAGTGTTGCTATGGGTACCAGAATGGAGGCGTCGGAAAATAAGTGAATGAAAGAGATGGGAAAACAGATGAACAAAATCCTTTAACAGATTGAAGAAAACAGCCCAAATTAGGCCAGGCTTAAGGATTTTTCTCACCAATACGATTTTCAGCCCTCTGATTCCTAAACTTTTTCAAGCGGTGACTCCCTTGATCTATTAGACTACAACCCTACACTCCATATAGGGTGGCAGATTTCTCACAGTGATTCCATGGCTCACACATTGTGGGGTAGGTACTGCCTTAAACCCAAATCCTAACAGATATTCCAGCACTGATATAGCTGTGGCAGTTGGACATGTGCTGTGTCCTTAAGTTGCGTGGCAGTCCCGGAGGTATTCTTAAGGTAAGGGAATGTTTGTTCCTTCACCATAAAACTGACTGCCCTTATCTTGGTGTTGGAAAGTTGCTTAGAATTGTACTAATCTTTTTATCCTTATCCTTCTCGAGTGGCAAATTTTCAACCTTTTCCATCTCACAGCACACTGTCAAGATCCTAAAATTGTCAAGGGTGCTGGTAGGGGGCTCAAATCACACCATAGTGCAGAAAATACAATTTACAACCTGTACCTGCGCTGTACAGTGCTGCCTCTCATAACAAGCACCTCACATAACAAGCGTTTCACATGACAAGTATAAATTTCTAAGAAATCTTGTTCACATAACAAGTTCCACTTCACTTAACAAGCAAGTGTGCGATGGGCATGCATGCTATGCAGCCCTTATACTCCACGTGGAGGCTCTTTAAAAGGGCTGCCAGCCAGTGCCGCTGCCTTTAACTGCCCCCATCTTGGAGGCAGTTGCCTGGGGGTGTTGGAGGCAGTTGCCTGGGGGTGCCAGAGGCAGCTGCCCCCAACTGCTCCCACTGACCCCCTTGAACCTCCAGCAGCAGCCCAAGTAAGCCTCCCAGGAAAATGTCTTTGATTGCAGCCTCCTAACCATGTCTACTCAGAAGTGTCTCCCCAGGAAAGTGTTTGCATGTTGAATGCATGTTTTGAATTCAATTCCAGTGTTTTGTCATCTTTTTACACACAGTTAATATTTTATATGAATATTTTGGGGGTTGTGGAACCAATCGACTTGAGTTTCCATTATTTCCTATGGGAAAATCTGCTTCACTTAAAGAGCACTTCACTTAAAGAGCATGCCTTTGGAACGAATTAAGCTCTTTATGTGAGGCACCACTGTATATTGGAATGAGCACAAGACCTTCTACTGTACACACTATAGAAGAAGAGTGTTAGTAAAAAATGCTGGAATTCAAAATAGTCCATATTTGCAATTTGAGCTACCTGTTCTATGAAACTCTATAGATTATTTTTTTTAAGTTCTTTATTTTTCTTGTTCACTAAAAAGAACAGGGGAAAACCTGGAAATCATTGCATTATTTACAGTTTCTCAGTCCAAAACTTTTTCTTCCTGGGAAATTGCCAATCTTGGAACAAGAGACCCTCAGAATTTTAAGTATTCCTGTTCCACAAGTTTCCAAAGCTATTCGCATCTCACATTTCTTCCTTTCTTGTCGCATATCCATGGTGCCGAATATGGAAGACGAAAATGCAGCCATGCTTGGAAAAGTCAAATACAAACCCTTTGCTAAGTCAATTAACACTGAAACGGTACTGTTTTTTTAAATGGCTTAGATGTTTATGTTTTTCATTTTAAAAAACACAGCTACACAAAGGTGTAATACATAGTTTAACGCAACATCATCTTAACTGTGCACCTAAACGGGACAAACTCTCAGGTTCGGTGAATCTCAGCTAGCAGGGAGTTATGTAAATGCAAAGCTGTTTCAACTATCAAAATCAATTTTGCCTCTGATGGAACTCACACCATGACTCTCACACTAAACCTCAACAAGAAAGGACGAACTGGTGGGAAAAGGCATTCCTTTAGGAAAAGAATATTGGGCTTTCAAAGTAAAAATCAACACTTGTGATTAGACCTGGAAGCAGACCGGCAACCCACAGAGCTCTTGTACATGATCTCAGCAGCAAATACCTGAAAAACAATCTAGTTGCTTCTTTCTGAATGCTTTTGATTTCTCTTCTTGGAAAGGTTCACAGCCGGTACAAGGTCAGTTTTCTTCCAAGAAAAGCAGCTGGTGACCAAGGAAAAGTGGATAAAAATGTGATCTGAACCACAGCCTCTAGGACAAGATCTTCAAACCTGCTCTTTTAGGTGGTATGTGACCTCCTTGAAAGCAATTGTCAAACTTTTCAACTCCCGGCACACTGATAAGGCAATAAAATGTTGAGGATACATCACCAGTTTTTGGACCAAAGGTGTCTTTTGTTATTTACTAGAGCAGTGGTTCTCAAAACTGTGAGGTCAGGACCAGTCAATGGGTTGTGACCCAAATTTATGGTGGCTGGAGAAACTTGACAGGACAGATAGGATATAAGCTGCAGGTTTGGAGGGAGCACAGTTGCCAGATCACCATTAAAACCAAACCTCTTGCCATTTATAAAACAGTTGGGGGCCTTCAGAAGTTTGAGAACCACAGCACTACAGGTTCTGTTCCAGAACCTCCTGTAGATAAGAATCAGTGGATAAAAAGGTTCCAGGTTTTTTGCTCTTTCATTGATCCTATAGAATAAGGTTGTGTCTCAATATCATCAGGTGTTTGAATCTCGGACACCCTGCTGATACCAGGAAATGTGTTAAATTAAAGCAGTTCAAAATAATAAGTGTGTCCCTTTACAATTGTTAAAAACAGCTTTTCTTACTGTTGTAGGGAGGCAGTCAGCAATCAGAAATGCAGAAAGCACCCTACCTTTCAGTGACGGGATTTAAAGAAATTAACAACCGGTTCTATGCCCATCTGGCGGCCACTTTTAAATAGCTATTTTTAAACTTTATGTGTCCTATCTCTTGTTAACAACCGGTTCTACAGAGTAGGTGCAAACCTGCTAGAGCCCACCACTGCTGCCTTTGCCTGGCTCAGCTGAAGAATGAAATGACTGCTCGTATGACTGCATCTTTCCAACAGTAGAAAAGCCATTTCTAAAACTGTAATTTGCAGTGGCCGTGTGTGTTGAGTCAGATCCATGTATAAAAAAATCAGCACGTAACAACTAAACTGCCAGTCTCACATCCCCTAGTGATCACTAGAAAGTGTCCTTCCTCCAAATTCCTGAATACACCTGAGGAACATTGCTGGCACACTAATGTGCCATGGCATACTGGTTGAAAAATCACTGCTCCTTGAGAACAGTTATCTCTACTACGTCTCCAGTTTAAGAGATCTCTGCCACAAGCAACTCTGTCATGTCTAAATCAACTTCTTAATGCTCTTACAACAAAGATCATTACTGCCCTCAATAAGGGCAACTCCCATATAAGACATTCCCATAAGTTTCCCATTAAGCATTTCCCTATATATAAGCTCTCAACATTTTGCAAAACTAGATGCGAAAATTTCCTACACTTAATGCCTTTTATTGCAGTAAGGCTGCAAACCTAACCAGCCTTCCCTGGGTGTAAGTACTATTGAACCATAATGGGACTTACTTCTAAGTAGACAGGCTTAGGATTGAACGGTAAGAAATTATACAGGTGAACTTACAGTGCAAGCCCAAGCCTGTGTAATCAGATGTCCTATTTTATTCAATGGGGCTTATTCCCAGGAATGTTTAGGATTGCAGCTGTGAAGCACATACCTAACCATGTCTACGCAAAAGTTAGCTCCCTTGTGTTCAATGTGTCTGACTCCCAGGAAAGTGTCTTTAGGATTGCAGCCTTAATATCTTAAACTCTTTAAACCCTGACACTGAGACTATGGCTGCAATCCTAAAGACACTTTCCTGGGCGTCAGACCCATTGAACACAATAGGGCTTACTTTTGATTAGACATGGTTAGGATTGTGCTCTGTATCAATAATTCCTTTATCTCTTTGCAACCTCCAAGTTCTTAAGGGAACATAATTCCTTAGAAAATTGTCAATTTTCAGCATTATTTAAATTGATTAGAGTAATATGTGATTATGTTTTAATATACTATCCCTGTTGCATGCTTGGACAGAATTAAGAATAAAGCCAGTCTGCAGTCCAGGAAGGTGTCAGAAAAGCACACGATCTGCTTGCCACCTTGCAACTTCCTCCACATCACCACTAACCCTACAATCCAGAGTAACTACGGGAGCCCGTAAGAGACATTGGGTACAATCCAGAGTAACTACGGGAAGTCCTTGCTCCGGTGTAAGAACAATTTACTCTGGATTGCAATATGAATTTCCCATAGGTTTTCACTAGGTGGTGCAGTTACTACGGGTGCACGTAATGTCTCTTACGTGCTCCCGTAGTTGCTCTGGATTGTAGGGATTATGTGTACCCATAGATACTGCACCACCTAGTGAAAACCTATGGAAAATTCATATTGCAATCCAGAGCAAATTGTTCTTACACAAGAGCAAAGACACACCGTAGTTACTCTGGATTGCGCCCTTAAGGCAGAGTTTTCAACTTGGGCCACCCTTGCAGGGGTGTACTCCCATATAAGGATTTTATAAGTCTATATAAGGATCTATATGTAAGGATCTTATAAGTACTGCATGCTAATGTCTGTAGTCACTGTCCCCATCTTATTTTATTGTTTAACATGAGATAAAATTCTCTTCTTTTAAATCTAGTATAGGGCATGGGCATATGTATGCCTACAATTAACACCCGTTTACTCAATTTCTTAATTCCTCTTAAAAAGACACTGTGCTATAAATCCAACACTTCCCGTCTCCAACATATAAAAGTCAATTCCCTGTACTGCACTCAAGGAGGACGAGACTGCCATGCTTTGCTCAACTGAAACAGATAGCGATGGGCATCATTAACATTCTAATGACAACCCACTGCAGACAACTTCTCCCAGCAGTTTCATGTGGCTGCTAAAAAGCACCAAAGGAAAGACCTGACCCCTGTGGAATTGCACTGCTGAGATCTCACAAGGAAGAACTGCCATATTCTCAATGAATAGCACTAGACTCCCCGTATGGTGTTGTTCACCCCCAATCCACACAAGGGTCATTCCATATGAACTCAACCAGAGGTCCCACGGTGACCGGCTCAGATTTGACTGAAAATAATTGGGTTGGTACTTCTACATATATACTGTCCACATGCCAAATATTAGGTGAAAAATACAACGGGTTTGTGTGCTTATGGCCCTTTGTAAGCTGTCTTGGGTTCCCTTGGGAGAAAGGTGGGGTATAAATAAATAAATAAATAGTAAATAAACAAATAAATAAATTTTATCATCCATGAACATCTGGAGCCACTTAGCTACCTCAATCACGTTGCCTAGAGTAGGAAAGTATGTGCTGATTTGCAATTCCTCAATTTATAAGGATGTGTGGAGGGCCTTGAAATCCATTTTTGTGGGTTTGTTGTTTGACAGATAGGAACATAGCCCTTCATCAGTGTACAGGTGATCATCTTTTCATTGATGCTTCCTGTGTTGCTGGTCTCGATGTCTATCAGTGGGAATCAGGGGGTCCTGCAAGTACCACCAGACAACATTTCCAGTACCACCAGTGGTACAAGTACAACTCGCTGAAAAGCACTGCTATACTTTTAATGACTTTGTGCAGTGGTGCTAATTAATGAAACTGCAGTGGCCAGACAGACAGGTTTATGGGATACTGTATATAATGATACATGAAAGTCTTCACTTTTGTGATAATAGGGTTATGTTCAACAATGTCACTGCTGTCCCTCGCAGATTTCCCAGCATCTTAAAATAGTCTCCAGTGCAAAGAAGGAACACTGGCTTTGTTTCTCAAAGTGAAACTTTCTATGTTTTCTGCATTTAACAAGACCACATCGTCTTTGCGCATGAGCGCCCCGGTCCTCATTTGACGCAGCATAGATCCTGTTTAATTCTGTGTCAGTGAAGCTCTGAACATAGGCTACTATTTTTATTGGCTTGCTTTTAAGCTTCCTTCATTCCAATCTCGAGAGCCTTTGTTTCACAGAGGCCATTTCAGCAGCCCTTTGGTTCAAATGCTCACAATGGTACTTTCTACTTCATTAGGAAACAACTTCAAGGCCAGCATCTCATTCCCAAACTTTGCTTCCTCTGCAAAATTCAGTAAAATTGAAACAGCACAAAGGATTCCCCAAAAAATCCATTGTATATACTCTTTACCACATCAGATTATAGAACACAGTTCTGGAAGGTGATTTTCTTATTTTCTCATTGGGGCTAGTAAACATGGCACTTCTGTAAGAACAGATGTTCAGAGTGCCATTCACTGCCTTGTTTGCACCAAGGCAAGAAAGGGGTCTCCTAAGGTCCTTTTTAAAATTTTCCTTACTGATCACCTTCACAAAAAAACAACAACATGAATTACTAAGAAAAGGTGGTGATTGTAAGGTGCCCGTTTTGGATTTTCAGTGGAAAGATGAAGCAAATATAAAGTCGATTAGATCTGATGTGCCTTCTTGGCATCCTTCAGTCTTGAAAGACTAAGGTATCATGCTCTGAGTGACTTCTCCAGAGCACAATGGCCTGGGTAGATTGATATGGAGGATAGGCTGTTACCCAAACAGCAAATCCCCTCTCTCCACGCCACTGAAATAGCCAATGGAACAGCAGAGCAGATACGATGGGTTCCAGCTGTGTTGCAGTTTCTGGGACTGCTTCCGGAACTCTGGCTCTGGATTTGGCCTCGAGGTCGACTCCTGAAGCCTTTCCCATAGATGGGTATAGACACAAGGCAGTGGAGGTTTGAGGTGAGAGTTTTCCTTCTGCAGACAACCCACGTTCAGTGGGATTTTGGACAGGTTTAGTCTGGCTCCTCAACCAAGACCTGTCTGGGGTGGGAGTCCCTGCCAGTAGCTACACTACTACCAGCATAGCCCTTTGTATCACTGGAGCACACAATCCCACCACCACAAAAAGGTACTGTCCATTGGTGGAACATAAATCAAATCACTGTTTTTCAACCTTTTTCATTTCATGGCATACTAACAAAGTGCTAAAATTGTCAAGTCACATGATTGAAATGGCACATCATGCTGTTAATAGTGGGCTTGAATTCCACAATTGCACTATGATCCTCCCTAAAGTCCCACAAAATACCTGCAGGCCATCTGCAACATAGTGGTTAAAAATTCATGTTTGTAAGTTTTGTATTTTTAAAATGATTTTACATTCAAATAATTACATGATTATTCCATTCTGTTATAAACTTAATTCAATGGTTCCCAAATTTTTCACAGCCCAAACCCACTTTTTTAAAAAAAATACTTATCAAGGTCCCATGTAGCTTTACAAGACCAAAAAAGGTTGGATTTAGCTATTCAAGCTTTTTATCCTTCTTATTAGGGTACATGGGTGATGGAGGGACTTCCATCTGGATTGCTTGTTGTGTCTCAAGCTCATCTGATCAGGCCCATTCTGGTGGCCTTGCATTTGATAAGAGTCAAAACATGTTTGGCTCTTCATAAGGAAGCAACATATGTGTGATTCAGGCTGCAATTCTAAATCACACTTTCCAGGTAGTAACTACTATTGAAAATAGGACTTACTTCTGAGTAGACATGCTTAGGATTGCACTGAAAGTTACACTTTCCATTGGGTTCAATACATTTTCCTTGTCAGCCATCAGCATCTTCGTTTCACGACTCACCCAAAAATTGAGTTGTGATCCACAGTTTGAAAACTGCAGATCCTAGTTCTTTTGTGAACTGGCATAAAAACCACTCACAGTGCAATCATGTCTACCCAGAAGTAAGTCCCATTTTGTTCAATTTATCTTATTCCAGTGGTGGGACTCAAATAAATTTAACAGGTTCTATGTCCTAATAACCTAAATTAACAACAGGTTCTAGAACCAGGCGCTCATTAGCAATGGGTTCTATAGAACCTGTGAGAACCCCCTGAAGCCCATCACTGAGTCTTACTCCCAGGAAAATATGGTTTGGATTGCAGCCTAACACTACTACAGCAAGAAGAGATTAGCAGCACCAAAAGCATTTTAAGTTCCATATACCCAGAACTGAACCAAGATACTCAAAGGTACAAAAAAGTTCTCAAGCCCTATTAAAAAAAACCTATGAAAGTGGACCACAGGGTTTCCTGGAAAGAAGATGCACTGTTTTACACTTATGTAGCTATAGGATCCAAGTTCTCAAGCAGGAAGGCTATATAAGTTTGAACTGAAAAGGAATGAAGGGCAACCTTCTTGCTTGGTCAAAATCCCACATGAAGTGTGCATGCTCAGACAACCCCTATTCATTCTGGAACCAAGATGATGATGTTCCAGCCCTTTGCAGAAATACTAGCCGGTGCAGATCATGGACATGCAACTGCAATAAGGCAGGGACATTTCAATTATAATGCATGACATTTAGGAAAAGACAGCATGTGGGAAGAGCATCTTCATTCCAGAAATTTGGTGAGTACTAGAAGATGATGCTTCTGGCCATTCATAATAACAAATACACCAAATAATAAATTTTAAAACATTTTATGTGCAAGATGTATTCTTATGATTTAAATTCAGTGTAATTAACACCCGCTATTTTAAGAAGTTCAATTTTGGCGGTAATAACAACTGGAGCTTAGAATTTAATTACTAAAACTACTTCAGACATAATCAGTTGTGACTGTAATCATCACCCTTCCAAGAAAACTGTGCTAAAACAATGCTCTAAAAAACCCTACAATATTTGAGAAAAATCTTTGTTTTTTTGCTTTTAATGCCAATTTCAGGAAACCCCATGTCCTGGAACATCCTAAACCTTAGATACAAGTACAACCAAGTAGAGTCCTAAGGATTTATGGCTGAAGAGATTTCATTGCATCTGTTCAGCATTATGACAAAGATATTATGTTGATATAGTTTGAAATTACAGCATATCCTTCATTTACTCACACTCCTCTTTCTTCACTTGTGTCATGTGTGACCCTCTTTCTTCTATTGTGAAGCTCCATTAGTGTGAATAGTGTAGTAATAAATACGTACATGGATGCCTCTCCTATCTTCATGCTACAGGTAAGTGAAACATGACATCATGCAACAACGAACCATATGTGACATTACATATGATTATAATGGAACTACTGATTTGTAACTTCAATGTAGCACAATCAGTGATGGGATTCAAAGAAATTAACATCCGGTTCTATACCCATCTGGCAGCCACTTTTAAATGGCTATTTTTAAACTTTATATGTCCTATCTCTCGTTAACAACCGGTTCTATAGAGTAGGTGTGGACCTGCTGGAGCCCACCACTGACAACATATGTCTACACTAATATCCTTGATCTTCATATTCACTCACCACCCAGAGCAATTTCCAGCCCTGTACTGCTTTACAGGAACTTTTCTATGTAGACGCACAAGTTCAGTATATTAACATGCTATACAGGTTTGTAGCCCAGGAGTAAATTAGCTGTACTAGTAGTTCCCACACTGTTTACATCGGTTTAACCTACTGGCCCATTGGCCACAGCTCACCTTCACAACTACAGTACACTATTAGCCCAATAGCTAGGCTAGGCTATTATTATGAGGCTAGGCTATTTAAGTATAATAGGATTTACTTCTAAGTAAACACATAGGAGTTCACTGTCAAGGCTTCAATGCTATCCAACCCTCCCTAGGAGTAAGCCCCATTGCCAACAGTAGCAATTACTTCTGAGTAATCATATATGATTACACTGTCAAGGCTTTAATGTTTCCCCCTTACTTGGAAGTAAGCCCCACGGACGATAATGGAACTTACTTCTGAGTAAGCACATAGGATTGCATAGTCAAAGCTTCAGTGTTTCTACCCTTACCTGGGAGTAAGCCCCACTGACTATAAAGGGACTTACTTCTGAGTTAAGCACATAGGATTGCATAGTCAAAGCTTCAATGTTTCTACCCTTACCTGGGAGTAAGCCCCACTGACTATAAAGGGACTTACTTCTGAGTAAGCACATAATATTGTCAATGATTCAATGTTTCCACCCTTACCTAGGAGTAAGCCCCATTGACTACAATGAGACTGACACCTGAGTAAACACACAGTCAAGGCTCCAGTGCCCCCCACCTTTACCTGGGAGTAAGTACCATAGACAACAATGGGCCCTACTCCCGAATAGACCCACCCTGCAGCCCAAACTACTCACCAGCCTTCCCTTCTCCCTCCACGCCTGCCATGCTGCAGGGAAAGCCCCTCTGGCCAGGCTGCCTTTAGAACGCAATGACGCAAGCAGTGGAAGCGCGCCTTAGCCAATGAGAAGCAAGGATGCACAAAAAAAGACTACACTTCCCATGGTGCATTGGGGTTTTTGAAACGAGGAGGGGGAGAGGAGAAGGAGGAGGGGGCGTGGCCAGGGCTGCTGTCCCGGGAAAGGGGGCGTGGCCAGGGCTGCTGTCCCACAGCGCGCGCGGGGCTCAGCGAGTCAGAACAATGCCTGCTCAGAGCTGAGCAGGGCTGTGCAGGGGTTGCTGGACGGGCATTGTTTGCAGGGAAGGGACTCCTCTCCTGAGCATGTGGATTCCTACAGAGCACGAGAAATACGGAGTGGGTGAGTGGGTGGTCTGCTCCCCCTATGCACCCCTGGGTGGGGGTCTCCCTTGGGTGCCCCCCTTGGCTTCACACCCCCACCAAGGCTGGTTGCATCCTCACCATCCTCCTATTGCAATCCTGCAGCCCACTTTAATGCAATTTTTTATTTCATTTTATTTTTTTGCAAGGATTCAATGTTACTTTGCATGGATACAGTGTTGATTTTCAAAGATATTATATTACCCACTTAATGCAAAGTTGCAATTTTCTTTTATTTTTTATTCTTGCAAGGATACAATATTACTTTGCATGGACAACAAGGATATGTTATTTATTTGCAACGATACACTGTTGATGTGCAAAGGATACAGTGTGATTCTGCAGTCAAATCTGTTACAATATTTTCATAATGCAACAGATACAGTGTTGCTTTGCCATCATGTTACAGTCTGATTCTGCAGTCAAATCTTGGCAATAACAGTACTATTTATTATTTTCATAATTGCAATGATATGAAATGTGGTTCTGCAGCCACAATACTGTTTTTAATACTACCAATGACAGTATTATTTTGCAATAACTGCATTGCAATTAAAATGCAAAGGACCTTTGGTTCACACACCCCCTTCTGTACCCTTTGATCCTCTGCCTAACCTTTCTCTCCCCCCCACCCCATTGATCTCTTGGCCATCCTGCATGGATCTGATGACTTTCCAAGTGGATGATGTTGTGAAAGGAATTGCATGGCTCTCCTCTCTCCCTTTTCTGAAAGGTGTCAATTTGAAGCTATATCTAAATACTATCTGTGTAGAGCTATATCCATTTCTTATCTATATTTGCTCAGAATTACGCCTGGCTGTAATCAATGGAGCTTACTCCCAGGAAAGCATGTTAAGATTGCTGCATTACAGCCCAATCCTATCCATGTCTACTCAGAAGTAAATCCCATTGTAATCAACAGGGCTTACTCCCAGGAAAGCATAGATAGGATTGCAACCTTAGAACCCAATCCTATCCATGTCTACTCAGAAGTAAATCCCACTGTAATCAATAGGGCTTACTCCCAGGGAAGCATGGGTAAGATTGCAGCCTTAGAACCCAATCCTATCCATGTCTATTCAGAAGAAAAACCCATTGTAATCAATGGGGCTTACTCCCAGGAAAGTATGGATAGGATTGCAGCCTGAGAACCCAATGCTATCCATGTCAGAAGTAAACCCCATTGTAATCAATGGTGCTTACTCCCTGAAAATGTGGCAGCATTAGGCTGACTTCTTAGGCTGTGATCCTGTCCAGACTTACAGGAGAGTAAGCCCATTGACTATAATGAGACTTACTTCTGAGTAGTCATGCATAGGATTGATTATTGTAGAAGTGGAATGAAAATGTGGGAGGTCTTTATTTTCTCTCTGTCCTTTTCCAAACATTGGCTGCTATCAAGAGAGGCCAGTGTGGCTTCCTCTGAACATCATGCCGCAGATTCTTAAAACAATGTGCTATTTTAGTATGCAACTTAACATCTCTTAAATCTACTTGTGGTCCTTCCTTGTGATTCTTTAGAAAAATGTGCTATTTGGGACATAAGATCCGCATCCAGGCTGAACTTGGTTTTAAAGCCAGTGGTGAGAGACACCAGTGTGCAGCCAAATGTGGCGTGTGCATGCATAGTGTTTTTGTTGTTTGAATCTGGATAGTAACCTACTTCCACTAGTGATGTGCTTTTGGGGGTTTAATGGAGTAGGAAAAGTGTCTGGAATAGCAAAAAAGGTATATATCAGTTACAGAACTTGCAATCCTCTTTTTTGGGAAGGAAAAGTAGCCCTTCCTTCCCTACAAAAGGTGAACAACAAAGGACATTAGATGCTGACATTAGATTTCTCATCTTTTCCTTTCTCCCACCTCCCAAGAATTAAATGTAGGATTTATTTGGATTTTTTCTTTCCTGTTTTAATGGAATATTTTAAAACTCATATTTCCTTCCTCATTTCAGACCTCCACAATTATGGCTTTAGAACAGTTTTTTTTTCTGTTGATCTCCTTTTTAATATGGCATTTCTGAACAGGCAAAGAATTCCTCGGTCGCACCCCCTTTGCTGTTTAAAATGGTGCACACACATATGGTCGCTGGGTATTTTGGATTGTGGTTGTCCTTTTATGATGGGAGGTGGTATGTGGTTTCTGGACTAGTGATGGAGACTGCTTGTTTTTGTTCCTCCGTAAGAAAGCATTGATACTTGCTCAGTGGTTTAGCACATTAGTACTGGCTTGGACCGATTTCATAGGTGATGGACATGTTACAATTGCCCACCTGTGTCTGGAGCGTGTCCCACACGTTGAGATGTGGCTGCAACTGCAATTTCCAACTGGCATGTAAAGTCTGTTTTATGTATGTGATCTTTCTCAATGTGTGTACCAGAGTCATTTGATGCCACTTGCCCCATTTGGAAAGGAGCCCAGATGCTGCTCTCTCTGACCCAAATGTTAAATTATAGACATCATTGACGGATGCATTTCCTTGACTCCTGTTCTGTGCCCAGATCTTGATGGGTTACTAGATATTGATTAGTCCTCCTGCTGGCTTTTGGTGGGTGTGTTGTGGTGGTAGTGATGGGCGGGGAGAAACGTGCATTATTAATCACGTACATACCTCCTGGCACATGGTTTTAAAAATCACTCTGGACAGGCATGTGGAATATTGCTAGTTGTGTATTTCAAGCCATAATATTTATTTACTTTCTTTTTACAAAAAAAACACTCCTTGCCTGCCTGCAAGGAAGAGATTTCTTAAACGAAACATATTGTATTTAATGAACAATGAACAATATGATTATTGCTGTTTTCCCCCCACCTTATATTGTGTTGGAAAAGGAAGGAAGGAGGGCAATTCGAAGCAGAACTGCCACCCAAACAATGCATTTTTTTGCTTGAAAAATATCTCTGCCTGGTTAAGTCTGTACCAGTTGTACCTAGTTTCCCCTAAGTGCTGGCATGGGTATGATGGTTGTGCTGTCACTGGCTGCATAGAGTAGATCCCCAGCTTAGGAGTCAGTGTTGACTTTGATATGTTGCCTGTGCAAAGGCCAGAAGGGCCCTTTGGAACCTGCTTTGTTAATGCAGCCACCAGAAGAGATGCACTAGCATGGGGGGGGGAACATGTGTCTTGCATACAGAAAGTCCTGGTTTCCATGCTCAGCATCTGCAACAGCAACATCCACCATGCTCTGGAGCACCTCTACTAGCCAGTGTACACAAGCCTGTGCTAACTGAACCAGTGTCCTAACTCTAAGGCCACTTCTTTTGTTGATCTTCCTTTTCTTTTTTCTTTTTTCATCTTGGGATTTGATGGCCTATAGGTACATCGTAACAAGTATTCACAGAGTAATATTATGCACTTCTCTGATTTTATACAAGCTTAACAGCTGCGGATGACACTTCATTACTTTTCACTGATTTACACATTATAATTTCAAAGCACTGTTTGAATATGCTTTTCAATGGGTTTTTGTCTAGGGTGTGCAGCCCAGTCCTATTTATACTTGATCGGTAATAAGTCCTACTGAGTTCAATGGGATTTAGTCCCAACCCAGATGTGGCATTATGATTGACACTGTTTTTAAAGTGTAAATAACAGCCTTGGGCCTCTTCCCCCATCGGAGGAAGGGGTCTTTAACCTTTTGCCTCTGCTAAAGTCTCCATCTGTATGGGGGCTTCCTGCAGCTGCTGTTTGCCCTTGGGTGAGATTTCTGATTGGTGCCAATGGTATTTTTCTTCCTAGAATAAATACCACTCTTGGTAGGAAGCCCTAACTGGATTAGGACCCCAGCAGTTAAATGTTGCAGCCCAAATTGGTGCACCTTGGAATGGCTGTTGTAAAGCAAATACAGTATTTACTCGAATCTAATGCTCACCCTTTTCAGCTGAATTTAGTCTCCAAAATCAGGATGCACATTAGATTCTATGGTTAATTATATTTGAGTAAATGTGGTATTTTGATTATAATCATAGGGTGCCTATTAGAGTCGAGTAAATATGGTAAATATGTAGGTTGTTGAGTCTTAAGTGGAGCCAAAGTTTTTCATTTACTCTGTAAACTGCTTTGTGAACTCTTATTCTAAAGTGGTATATAAATACTGTTGATTGTTGGATTTATCCCAACTGTCACAAGTTGCAACAGTCCCAAATGGATAGCAGACTCGCAGTGTAGTCTGAAGTATGTTTGCTACAAAAAAAGTTCCTTGGACTTCTTAGAAGGAGCCCATAGGATTGCAGCCTTGTTGCCTGATCCTGTGCAGACTCAGATTAAACTCATCTCACTGTGGTATCCTGAACCTAATCCTGTATGGGATTATATAGCACTGTGGTTCTGAAGTTGCTGGTCCAGGATCTGGAATTAAGTGCTGATAACATGCAATGGCACTTAATCCAGGTTCTGAGACTATTTCAGGAAGTGATCCTGAAATAAAAGGTAAAGAGGATACAGGACGGGCAGGTGGCCCCAAAAATGGGAAGCAAGCTGCAAACCCATGAAATAGTGTTTCTCCTCTTTTCTCTGCAATTCCAATCCCTACTAGGCTGGAACAAGTCCTGTACAGGCCTAGTGGTGTTGCAAAAGTGCCATGTCACTTTTATGGCCCCCATAGGGTTCAATAGGGCATTGTTCGGGTAAGGGGAGGACTGAAATCTCCTTACTTTGAGTTTCACCCTGGGCCTCATCAAACATGTACTGAATACAGCGCAGGCCATTCAGCCTCCCAGTGCAACATGTGTTAAGATTTCGCCCTAAATAATACATACCTGTATGAATACTCTTAAATCCTATGAATATGCTACCATGATGAACTGAACTTATTCAAAGCTTACACCAGTTCAGCTGCCAATTTTCAGTTTTTGCTTGAAGAACCACTTTTGACAATTTTCAAACACATTGAGCACAATCCTAACCATGTTTATTCAAAAGTAAGCTTCATTGTGTTCAGTGGGTCTTACTCCCAGGAAAGTGTCTTTAGGATTGCAGCCACTGTGTTTTAGAAGCTTGAGATGTTGAGATGAGCTTGAGATGAATTGAGATGTTCTACTGACATCTTCATGTTTTAATTTCCAAGCACTGGTATACTTCATTTTCTCTAAGAAAATGTTCCCTACTCCAGGATCCTATTTAGTTATGAACACAAATAAGCCCCAGCATAAGACCTGTGATGATCTTGGGATGTCACAAAAGTGTTGTAAGGCACTTCTGCCCCACTCCAGCGCACAGGCATATACCACCGTCCATGCACCATCATGGGAAGACATGCTATGTTAGTTAGGCTGCCCTAAATTGGTTAGGATTGCACATCCTTCTTCAATGCATCTGTACTCAGAGTTGCTGTTGGGGATTTTTGAATGTCCCAAGGCCCTCAGCAGGGATCTGAGCCCATTTGGATGTCCATAACCCTCTTGCACCAGGTGCACATATTAGATGACCCCAGTTCTAGTATTGTAATAGTAAAAAAAACTGTCTAGCCACCTTCTCTACATCCTACATAATTTTCTAAATTTCAATCTCATCCCTCACCTTTAATCACCCATTTTCCAAGCCAAAAAATATCCCCGGATGTTGTCTCTCTTCCTCACAAGGAAGGCTTCTGATAACTTTGGTGGCCCTCTTCTCTAGCTTTGTAATATCCTTATGTTATGGCAATCAGAACTATATTCCAAACATTTTGGTTTGATATTTTTCCTGATCTACATGCTACAATTCCTGATTCTTTTGCCTAGTTTTCATTGATAATGATAATGATGCACTCACAATTTGGCAGGTAGGAAATTTAACATGAAATTATCTCTATCTTGGTTCTCAGCAAAACATAGTGGGCAATCATATGCCTTTTTGATTTACCATGAGTACCAATGAAATTGTATTCCATCAGCCAAAGTGGTAGAGTAAATAAAATTATCTGGATGGTGTTGGAAATGTAATTTATAGAAAATGCTTTACACACTGTGATGGTATTTCTTGTTCAGTAAAAAGTATTGGGTGAAAAAACTGAAAGTGATGAGTTCTTGATTATGTTTAGGTTCAAATATTTTCTCGTTTTCTTTTATAACATCTTAGACAAAAATAATGGGCTGAGTTATTACATGATTGTTGCTCAGATATATGCCCAACACTGCAATTGGGAAACATCTCAAAACTGGACAGTGCTTGGACAAACTATGGGAGATGGTTTTTTGAAACTAACTTGCTCGATATAAGAGTAGCAAGATATAAGATATATGGAAGATCAGTGGCGCAAGTGGTAAAGACGCTGTGCCCAGGTTCGATTCCTGGGTCGGCCCCACAAGACAGGGTGAGCTCCTGTCCTTAGCCCAGCTCTGCGACGCCAGCTGGATCCAATCGTATTGGCTCTGCCTTTCCATTGGACTAATTCAGTGGCGTGGAGAGGGGGGATTTGCTGCTTGGGTAACAGCCTATCCTCCATAAAAATCCAACCCAGGCTTTCGTGCTTCGCATGCAGCGTATGCAGCGCCAAGCACGATACCATAGTCTTTCAAGACTGACGGAGGCCTGTTGCCATGGAAGATCAGAATTAAATACATGTTATAGATTAGAATTTCTTCATTATATACAATTTTGTAAAAAATGCTCTAGGAGGATTTGCTGCTAAACTATAGGCAGGAGGATATGGCGCAATCCAGAATAACTATGGGAAATCCTTGCTCCGATGTAAGAACAATTTACTCTGGATTGCAATATGAATTTTCCATAGGTTTTCACTAAGTGGTGCCGTAATTGCATCAACGTAAATGTCTCTTATGTGCTCCCGTAGTTACTCTGGATTGTAGGGTTTGATATATAGACAGGGGTCTTTTTGAGGAGGTACTCACGATACTGAGTACCAGCACCACTTAGTAGCTTGAGTACCACCACCATATAGTAGCTTGTTGACTACCTCTTTGATCCAAAAGGATCACCTTAGCTTGGTGATTCTCAAACTATGAGTACCAGCACTTCAAATAGACATACCTATGATGACAAATAAGATCTTCATGGTGAATATCTCTACTTTTATTTCTAAAAACAACAACAACACTGGATATAGATATATAGGCAAGTTGGAGTAGATGACCTATTAGGTCCCTTCCAACTCTATGATTCAATAAATAAAGAAAATTGGAAGACGTGTTAGTATTCCTCATTAAATGCATATTTTTTTCCTGACCATTTTTTTCAGCTCTATAATGTGGCAAGTCAGTGACTGTTTTGTAAAAATCACAATCTTGAATTCTGGAAGTAAACTGCCTCTTGTTAAACTTGGAGTCTTTTAGAGCGTACAGGCTGCCAACAGTATGTCTGCCTTTCTTTATAAGCTTGGTTACTTATAGCAGCCTGTATAAGAAATAACATTTTTGCCCCTGTAAGGATCTGTGATAATGGGCGAGCAGCAGGGCATGGAGATAGGGTCCCCCCTATGTGCCCTGGAATGGATCTTCCACCTATATGGGGCTTGCCTATATGAGCAACTTTTTAAATCAAGAAAGCACATCACAGTGCAGGGCTGTGTAACTTGTGATCACCAAGGCAAGTGTAACCTTTGGGGACCTGTCTGGTGTTTCTCTGCCTTTGTTGTCCCAGGTAGGAATATACTGAGCAGCAGATACAATTTATTTATTGTATATATTTGATTTATACCCCACCTTTCTTCCTCAAGGAAGGATACCCAAGGCAGTGTTTGGCTTGATGAGGCCCATATTCTGCAGGTCTGGCATTATGATTGTCTGCTATGGGCAAATCCTGCTGATCAAGGTCCGTTGAGTACATAGTTTTGCTCCAGGACGAGGAACTTTCTCGAAACTGAATGAATGCAAATTCAGATGGAGAATCAGATAACGATCGTACTAAGTAATGAAAAAGATAGCTTTGGTGATAGGTTGGCATACCAGATCTAATTTTAACAGGAGTATTTTATTATATTATGCAAATGATTCTTGGTATCAGATAAAATTTTTTATGAAAACAGGGAATAAAAGGGCATCAGCAGTCTAGCATCCTGGTTTGTGCTGCTTAAATGGGGCAAAGGTGCTCAGGGAGTTTAATGACACAAGAGTTGATTTATAGGCCCATAACAGCTTATGTTAAAAGGTGTTTGCAATATATTAAACCCTTCTCAGAATATACGGAGCAGTTGTGAAGCTGGCCTCTCCTGAGTTTTTAATTTCTTATCTCCTTTCATTTCACTCTTAGGAGTGAAACCAGCAGCATCAGAGACTTTTGTGACTTCCTTTTTCCAACAGCTATGCTGACCCAAAGCCAGTTAATTACGGTACATTTAGATCTGTCTTAACCAACCATGAATGGTAGGTAGATCATGTCCCATGTGTGAAGATTTATAAAGCTACTACAGCTAGAAAATTCTGTCTTGGTTCTCCAGAGAGTAGCTGACGGTGACCCCAAAACTTGAGCAGATGGGACAGGTTAAGCTGTTAAGAAGGCAATTGAAAAATGGCTGAAATTATCTACAATAATACATTTTTTGTGCAACAGTTGTTGGAAAGAATGATCAGATACACCTTTTTCAGTAATATACAGTGGGCCTTTTTAATCTATTTGGAACCTGCAAATTTGACTCATAGCAGGTACCAAACCTGCCCTGGATGGCCCAACCTGACCTCCCAGATGTTACTGGAAACATCTTCCGTTGCATCCAAAGGTCTTCTGATGGCCTACCTATGGCCATTATCTGTGGATTTTAGTATCTGCAAGGAGTGCTGGAATAGATCCCTTGTGGACTTTGTCAGTCATCCTGTAGTGATCCCATTAAGCATCCCTTTGAATCCATGGAAATAGTAGCTTATGAACTACCTCTTTGATTTGGGGATCACCTTAGCTTGGTGGTTCTCCAACTGTGAGTCATGGCTTTTGGAGAACCACGTAAATCAGCCAGGAGAGCCACAGAATTCTTGTAAAAACCAGCCTACTGTATACAATGTATACAGTATTGTATCTCATAGATACAATGTATACAGTATAGGATTGTATCTTAATTGTGAACCATGGCCAAATTGGTCAAGGGAGCCACCACCCCAAAAAAGTTTAGGAACTATTGCCTGAGTTGGTTTCCATATTTGTGTATGCTACTTGATGTCTCACTTCTTAATGCCTTTGTGGACGACAGTGTGAAGAACTTCCTAGAACCATGCATAGCCTTTCCAAACACAAATCATTTGGCAAAATGGGACCATCATACATAATGGGACCATCATACATAAAGGGACCGCCAGAACGTGTGTTTTGCATCATGGAAGTCCCATAGTCAAAATAATAAGACTAGAAAGTACTTCTTCAAGTACTTCGGAGAGATGCTGCCTGCCTGTCTAGATTGGACTATAGACCTTATATCAAATAGGAAAAAAGGATGTCTTTGAAATGAGAATTACCTTGTCTGTATATAGGAAACTGCGATCCAGCTGCCCGCAGAAAGTGGTAGAACTTGTTTCGTGTTGCAAAGCAACAAAAGAAAACAAAATTGTTGCTCTTGTGACTCATAAGTCTGATCTTAACCAGCACATCTGCTAACTACACTTCTGATTACCCAGAAATAGTGACAGATTAAAGATGGACTCTTGCACTGGTTTGTTTTAAAAACAGAGGGGAAATTACAGGCTGTGTCACAGTGATAATTCCCAAGGATGCCTTGGATCCCCAGCTTTCTACATCCAAGTTTCCACTCTAAGCTCTACAAGGAACAACATCAATTAAGGAAGGTTTCAACCACTGCCCTGCTCCACCACAAGATGCTTTAGGGCTTGAATTGAGAAGGGCTTAGGAAGAAATTGGATGCTACAGTCAGACTGTGGGCAACCTTTGCCTTCTGGCGGGGTGGGTGGGACACAGACGTTAGAGATGCTTATTAGCAAGAATTACACACAATCCTAGCTCAGTGTGTGACTGTGTTTCTACTAACTAGAGCAATGGTGCTCAAACTGTAGGTAGCAACCCACCAGTTAAAGACACAAGCTGCACTCCTAACCACACTTTCCTGGGACATAGGTGTTTCCTGAACACAATGAGACTTACTTCTAAGTAGATAGGCTTAGGATTGCACAGGCAATATATATTTGCATTATATAATCTTAATAAAATACAAGATGGTGTAATTGTTCATCAAATTTAAAGCAGCTTTAAACTACATAGAGCTTATCACGAGAAAAACGTACACTGAGCTTATCAATTTAATATTTATCAATATTATCAATATAGATTGCGTTTTAACAATTTTCTTTAAACAATGCCTAGGATATCTACATTCATTAGGCTTCCAGAAAGAAACTCATTGTCAAATCAGGCTAACGTAGTTCTGCATGTGTGCAAATGGATCATTGGGCATTCTTGGAATATCAACCTATTGAAATGCATACAACAAAACTAGATGTTATGAGCATTACTTGTAAAAATGCCCTAAATCAGTATTGTCCTAAAGTTATCAATCTCTAGCTGGAAAACGTCTTCCAATTCACCATAGGTCTCTGCACATTCATCATTCATTGTGAAACATATATGGTAAGTCTTGCTTTCAACTATACTGTCCTCTTATTTATGAGGCTATGCTGCCCGCCAGTGACATTCAGCAAAATTCCACAAAGGAGCTTTCAGGGGTTTTGCTATATCTAATCCCTTTCAATTCAAACACCGTCATGCTATGATTTCCTCGTTCTGTAACATAGTTGGATCTTCTGGTAACAGCCTTGAAGTATCACTGGTGGATCCTCTGAAATTGTTGTCATCAACTCAAAACGGTTCTCGAGCAATGGTTCTCAAGCATTTCATTCCAGGACCATATTCTGAGAATGCCACTCAGTCCAGGAAGCCCACCTTTGGAAATGATGTCATCAACCTGGATGGATGTGATGTCATGGCTGGAAGTATCATCAAACAGGAAGTGACATCGCTGTGATGCCTGAGCTCCTCTATGTCTCCTCAGAAATAAATCCCATTATGTTCAAAGAGATTTGCTTCCAGGAAAGTATGGATTGTAGCCTGAGTGCCCATTCCAAGAGGTCACACCTACTGCCAGTTCCATGGTTGTGCCCATGATCTCCCTGAAATAAAGTTTTGACCCACCGCCAAGGGGTCCCGATCCCCCTTTGAGAACCACTGCAAAGACAATCAGGGTTGTAATGTAGCCAACAAAGAGAATCACATACAGCACTATCCCGAAGCTGCAGCCAACAAAGTGGATCGTGCTGGTAAAGAGATTGAGAAGCAGTGATCTAGAAGTTCATGCAGTATTTAAAAGAAAAGTATTGTACATCTGTTGTCAAGAGGGATGCACCAGCATCCCTCCAGTCCCCCAGGGCCTTACTGGTCCATTGACCTGTGTGCTGTAGCTTTCTTGGGACAAGGAAGACAGATCTGCCTGGGGCTTTGACTAAGACTGCATTTAGGGATAGGACCAGTTTTGTCTCAGATGTGCGGCCAGGTTTTCTGCTTCATTAAAACAGTGAAATTATTTTTGCGCTGAGTATGTATGTGCAAAGAGTAAAAGTAATTACACAGAAGTAATTTTCTCCTCTTTGGAAAGAACTAATGCAATTCTGTATCTGTTTTTAATGTCTTCACTTTTTAAGTTTAACATTATATTTGCTCTTTTCATACGTTCCTGTGAAAACACAACTTTTTGTGCATTCTCATTTCTGGATACTCTGGAAAGCTGCACAAATTCTTTGCTAGCAGGTTGCAATTGTATGGACCAGTTTGCTGAAAAAGCCTATCTTTTGTTCACTTATTCCTCACCACTTACAAGAAGCTTCCAGGAAAGCACAGGATCCATAGGGTACACCCTCCTGCCCACATTAGGAAGCATTCAATGGAATGGTGCGCCGGTGATACGATTATCACATAAAGTAGATCAGGGATATGTATGTTAATTTAAAGTGGCAGCTCTGAACAAATTGTAATGATTTCTGACCGGCTGGTATCAAGACAGGTAAAAGGATCACTGACATTCTAGCTTAAGGTATTGTGTTTCCTGAATTTTATCTTTTTGTTCCTATGCAGGTATATGCTCTTGGTAGGAAACTTTTTTTCTAATGAGACACTGATGCTGGGAGTGCTGTGCTTTCTTTCTCACAATATGCAGAATTAAAGTTCTATGCCACATCAGTGATGGAAGATTTTATTTGGACTTTTATTCATAAACACCCACCCTGTGTGTGAATATGGTGACCTTAATGTGCTGTTCTAGCTTTAAATTGGGTGGTTGTAACTACTTGCCCCATGATCAAAGCAAATTTTGGACCCAATTCTATGGGCCAGCAGCACTGGTTCTTTAATAATGTATATGTATAATGTTTACAGAATAATAAATTAAACCATGTTTACAGCAGCAGGGGATTAGGGTGCATTGATGATGGGGAGCCGGAGGACATCTAAGATTACTGGGCTACAAGCGGCTTTTTGGGTGTTTGTAGGAGGCATTCCAGGATGGGGTGCACAAGCAGGTATAACTTGTGATCTGTAAGATGAGAAGCTGCACCTGCTGAAATTCTCTCCTCTGCACAATTGTTAAAGGTCCAGGAGTCCTAAAGTTGAAAAGTTTAGAGACCCCTGAACTAGAAGACGAGATCAAAGCTCTTTCCCTCTAATTTTTGCATATCTGTTTTTCAATCCAGGCATTCCCTGTGTCGTCATGTCCACCCCCCACTATCTGTGGTCTGAAGTGATTATAAGTAGCTGCCATACTCATCACATATTACAGTATTTACTTTAATCTAATGCTCACATTTTTCAGTCAAATTTAGTGTCCAAAATCAGGATGCACATTAGATTTGATGGGTAACCTTTAGATGACCAACCGGATCCACTGACCAGCAATTATAATTTATGCAAATTAGGCTATTTAGTAAATATGATATTTTGATTGTAAGTATAGGATGTTTATAAGTATAGGATGTTTACAGGGAAAATGCCTTGTGTCCCACCAACCTGAACCCTAAGCCGTGTGTTAAACTCTGTTGCCTCCTGTTTCTCTGTTAAAATTGTTTTAAATGCCAATAAAAGTTTACGTGATATGTGAAGTATAGGAAGTGCATTAGATTTGAGGGTGCATTATAGTAAATGCGGGTATATTCTGTCCTATTTTGAACCAGATCTCTTAGCCACTTTTGCAGCTTGAAATGTCATAATTATCTCTATTCAAATAAGTGGATATTGGCAATGCTGCCTAATTTGGGGGAAAAACTTCTTACTTTAGTTTTTAGATTGAAAATGGAAATGCCTACACATACTGTATATGTGTGCAAACATATACCTTAAAACCAAGATTGATGCACACTGTAACAAAAAAGGGCATAGATTCTTAAGGACGCTGAGTATTGTCAAAAAGCTAGTTTGGGGAACACTGTCAGAAATAGGCTGTCCAGTCATTTAAGATAAATGGCATGAGATGTTTGGAGGTAGGAGGCAGTACTTTCACAGATGGTTTAACCTTATTGTCGAAGTTTTGAAATATGCTAAATCAGCTCTTCGGGCTTTTCATACCGCTAGGAACATATGGTAGCCGTACATGAGGATTGGTGCGCGTCTCCATTTGGAATTGCACATGGACAGGATGGTCGAGAGAACATGGAGTACGTAAGAGGATATAATGAGAATAGCACAATGTTACATTTGCCTCTGAGCTACTGGAGTACCAGATGCATTCAATATCAGTTAAATGTAAAATAGCAGCTCTGGAAAAACAATGATCATGTGATGATTAAAAATGGGGTCTGGCATACTTTTTTCCTACTTGCCCTTATTAAGCCTGTGTTCTCTTTGTTAAGATAGTCGTAAACAGATCCTACCAACAAACCCCCAAATCTACAGCCAGTTTTGTGTTATAAAAAAAGCAAGCAAAGTCAAAATCTTGTGAATTGAACTTTATTTCAGTGATGCTTAGGGGAGAAAAGTCGACCGTGGAGTTGTTGCGATCTTTAAAATGTAAAATCAAAGTTGGTTTCAGGCACAGAATTCTAATCAACTTGACAATAAGTAGGTAGTTTGTAATCAGATGAAAGAGAGATTACAGATGAAAGAGAGATTGTAATCAGATGAAAGAAAGGTAGGATGTGGAGGAGAAGCAAATACAGTATTATCATCGGATAATCTAAAACGTCTCAATATGATCCATCTCCAACTTTACAGGAATGATCTTCCTCTATGATCAGCATTGTAGAAGTTTGAAAACTTCTGGTTGTTTAATAGATCAAAGTCTTAAAGTGCCCACTATCGACAGTGATTTTCAATCTTTTTCATCTCATGGTGTGCTAACAAAGTGCTAAAATTGTTAAGGCATTTGACAAAAACAGTTTATGCCAGCAGTTTATTCCCAAACATACTGTGCAGTCCTAATCATGACTACTCAGAAGTCAGTCCTATTGTATTCAGTGGGGGATCCCAGGAAACTTTGTTTAGGATTGCAGCCGTAATATTACATAGACGCCCTAGGAATCTGGAATGAATGGCAATGATATCCCTGCCACTTCTAGGTGTGGAAGCCTAATGTCATGATGCATATTTGGGAAGTGCTGGTTTATGCATGGTGAGAATGGCATCATGCCTAAAGCGTCCTCCCTATATTGTCTTATAAAGGTCGAATCCTGCTAAATGTAATTAATAAAACTGTGGTCCAAGTTTCACCCAATACTGTTGTCTCATTTCTCATTTATGTGTGTTGATGGAAAAAAAGAATAGCAGAAATAGTGCGTGATGTCAGTACATGGAACAGCAATGATCAGGTTTCGAGTGTTCTTATATGTTCAGCTTCCTCTTTCACAGGCTGACACAAAATTCATTTACAATGCAATCCTATACACACTTAAGAACATAAGAGGCTTGATCAGGCCAAGAGCCCCTCTAATTCATCTTCCTATATCTCACAGTGGCCCAGATGGTGGGTGGGTTTCAAGCTTGCTGGAAAGAGGTCTGGCAATGGGTGGAGGGCTAGGTTTGTTATACTATCTGAGTGTCTCGAGAGCTACCCTGATGTGATCACGCCTAGCCTCTTTTGAAGCCGGTTTGGTGTAGTGTGACACAGTTCTGGCATTGTCTAGCACTAAAAAAAGGAGCTGTACAAATTCTAATAAGGATATGAAACCCAACTGCAGTTTGTTTTGTGTCGTGTTGTGCTGAATATCCAGTCATTTGAACTTAATATCGTTATCTAATGATCTGCACCCAGGAGAGTACAACGGTGGAATAAAGCACTATTAGCTTTGGCATGGAGTACTATAGAAGGAAATTCCCATCCTCTATTACTATTAATAGGCCTCAAGGGATGCCATTTTCTGAATAAATAAAGTTTATAAGCAGCTCACACAAATATTTTTATATATAATTTGAAGGTGCAGTAAAATTGAAAACCCAGTAATTTTTTGCAATGGCATTTATTGGATGGAGATATAAAATGATTGCATTCAATACATATGTGGTTTGCGCATTGGTTGAAGTATATCTTGGTTGTGTCAATGGCTGGGTGTAGCCAAACAGGCAGACCCTGCCTAGGTGGGAATAACTCTAAGATGATGATGATGAGTTATGTGATTTGCAATGGCAGCGTACTGTAAGAGTTGTAAAGTTGGTCTCTCTCTTTTTATCTTGTCTTTCTCGCTATATGGAACTATTTAGCTTGCCCCATAGAACTTTCTCTATACTTTTCTATCTGAGATTATGGTGAACTTCCTAGCATAACTAAGAGTGGACCCCAACTATCACGCTTGGGGTTTCAAAATACTGGACGCCATTGTAAGGGCCTTCTGTTACATCTGGGAGACATACCCTACAATCCCGAGTAACTATGGGAGCAAGTAAGAGACATTTACGTCGACGTAGTTATGGCACCACCTAATGAAAACCTATGGGAATTTCATATTGCAATCCAGAGTGAATTGTTCTTACGTTGGAGCAAGGTCTCCCCGTTATTACTCTGGATTGCGTCCATATACAACCTCCTGCATGTTCTGAGACACACATATACCTCCTTTCTCTGTGTATGAAAGTAATTATGAACTGGTTTGAAGATCACTCCCCCCCATGTTAGAAAATGTTGATGAACTGATTTGAATTCATTCATTCATTTATTCACTCATTCTGTCTTTAAGTTCTGTCTTAAATTTATGTAAATTTATTCAAATTTTATATGTAATCAGTTCTTTTTTTCTTCCAGCCCCCAACACAGTGTTAGAGATTTGGACATCCCTGCCTTAGATTATAATTTATCCAGTTAGGAAGGTATAACGTTACAATTGGCATTAGAGACTGATAGCCTTAAGAACCTACTATCACGTTCATGTTGTTGGGAACTCTTATTCTGAGCACATTCCTAACCATGTCTACTCAAAAGTAAGCCCCATTGTGTTAAATGAGTCTTAGTCCTAGGAAAGTGTCTTTAGGATTGCAGCCTCTGTCTGTTTAGTGCCACCTTGGCAAAAAAAAATTAGGTGACGGATGTTTTCTTTCCACACTGCCCTCTATAACAGAGTAGGTGGCAAAAGGAAATGTTGGTGGGGAAATAATAATCTGATTTACCGTTAAGTGCAGTGGAAAACTTGCATTATTGAGAATTACATATCGGTAAAGCTAGAATAAAAGAGTGCTTAGAAATGAGGTCTTCTGGCAGCCACTCTTAAGTTGCATTTAACTGTGTCTGTGTTTATTTCTTCCTGTCTGAAGTTTAATCTGTTTTAAGTTTGCTGTGATGAATCTTTGCTCTTAACCACATGCTCAAAAGTTTAAGTGGTCATAATACAGCTGTGTATATGTTGGAAGAGATTGGAGTGATCTCATAAAAGATTGAATTCAAGCCAGTCAGCTACTGTCCAAACGTTTAGTCAGATTAGCTACTTGACCACCTGTTTTTGTTAGCAATTGCAGACCGTATAGAAGTGGAACTCAGGAGTTTCAGCCCCGGACCCTCTTTCAAATTTTAAAATCAGTCCAGGGCCCCCTATCAAACTTCTTGGGATGTGACATCATTGTGATGCCAGAGCTCCTCCATGTCTACTCAAAAGTAAGTCCCTTTGTGTTCAATAAGAGTTACCCTACAAATCAGAGTAACTATGGGAGCATGTAAGAGACATTACATGGTCCCATAGTTACTGCATCACCTAGTGAAAACCTATGGAAAATTCATATTGCAATCTAGAGTAAATTGTTCTTACACAGGAGCAAGGACTCCCCGTAGTTACTCTGGATTGCACCCTTACTCCCAGGAATGCCCACTGCCAAATTCCAAGATGGTGGATCCCACCCTCTCGCGACCCCCCTGACTTGAAGTTACAACCCCCAAGGGAGTCCCGACCCCCACTTTGATCACCACTGATTTACAGCTTGCTTTCCCCCACTGCAGTTGCTTATTTTCTCCCCAAAACTGCTATGAACAGAACCATTGAAAGGTGAAGTGAGGTCACCTGGCATGGTATATGATGTGTATAGGGACCACTCTGTGGCTTCTGTGCAAAGCAATAGTATTTCTGGTTTGTTTAAACCAGGGGTCTTTAAACCCGGGCCCGGGGGCCAGATGCAGCCTTCAGTGAGCCTCAATGTGGCCCCTGGCAAGACTCCTCTATCCGACCCATGGGCTTGCCTTGTAATCCACGCCAATACATTCTTATATGTTAATTTATGTAAATGTATTCAAATTTGAAAACTTAATTAGTTTTCCAGCCCCTGACACAGTGTCAGAGAGATGATGTGGCCCTCCTGCCAAAAACCATGGAGGCCCCTGCTTTAAACCATGATTTCCTAGTAGTATATCCAATGCTAGGAATTGTAGTTACAAGCCACAGTATTAAACCAACTTTCATATCTGGTTTAATATTCAATCACAATATTAAACCAACTTTCATATCTGGTTTAATATTCAAGTTTGGAAGCCAGAGTGCAATTCCAATTTCATGTGAGTCACAAAGTAGGAGTTGAAAAGCCATTGAAAGTTGATGGTGTGAAAAGTTAGGAGAAGATTAAAAGGAGAGTACATGGACTAATTAGATTTCAAGTTGCTTTCCCAACATTAACCAACCATGATTAGTTGTTTATATGAACCTATTTACTGTGTTAGTAATAGTGAACCATATTGATTTGTATTAACAATTATGTTAATTTGTGTTTGTGCGACTTTTTGTATTCTTGGGTATTTATAAGTACCTCACACTGTTTTTAATAAAGAAACGGAGATGTTGGCTATGAATTAAGTATGAATTTTGTATCTCTGTATGTGACGGAGAGAGATGCTTATGACATTAGCTAATTCTAAAACTCGGTCGTTAGTGCAATTCCACATATTGCAACTAAGTGCCATCTGACACGCTGGGGTGAGGAAAACAAGTAAGTTGTAAGAAAAGCTAATCTCTTCAACAATGAACAGCCGGCGCCGGAACAGAACTGCAACCTAATACTCCATTTTATCAATTGATCTGGCTCATGGGAATTAATGGCAGCAAGTTGCTTTCAGTATATCCTAGGGAAGTCAACAAAGTCAGCAGGCAGAAAGATAGACTAATCCTGAGCCTGCTGTCATAATCCTTGGATATTGACGGGTAGAAGAAAATAGATCTGGAATAGCGTTGTGTGATATGTTAAAGAATTCTGCTAAAAGGTCCCTGAAATCTATCTACAGTATTTATATACCGCTTTTCAACTGAAAAGTTCACAAAGCGGTTTACAAGAAAATAAAAAAAATTAATAGCTAATTAATAGCTAATGGAAATCCTGAATTCCCAAGCTTGAGAGGCATCCCAGCTTACTTTACAGCGCAACCCTATACATGTCTACAAGTCTTGTTATTCTCGGAAAAGTTAATATAGGATTGCAGGCTATGTGATTTCTTTGATATGTGAATATTGTTATTTGTAAGCGGCAGATATTTTACTGGATTGCTAAATGCAGGTGGCCCTCGACATCTTTGGGAATTCCTTTTCTAAAACCCCTGCGGATGATAAAAGATAATGGAATCCATGGATCAGGTCCTCACCTTACCTCCACGAGTGGAAGGAAGTGGCTTCCAGTTGTGTCACGAGTATCGGCCCTATGAGGCACGTTGGATTGAGAGATCAAACCTAGTCTTCCAGTCCTCATCTCTAGTCCTCATCCTATACTCCAACCACCACATCGGTTCTTGAAACACCTATTACAAAGGCTGAATCTTATTGCTACCTGCAGTCAGTGCAGCGGTTGTCAAATATATCCTATTTTCCACATGGGCTTTACAACTGAGCAAGCTCTGTGCACTTCAGAGATTTCTAGGAAATGTGCCAGCCAGTTCATTTAGGCCCATTGGGTCTCACTATCACCACCCATGAACCAAGAGTGTGCAGTGGAACACCACAAACCAGTGGTGACCAGGCATCCTTAATGGAATTTGTCTTCTTGATGAGAATTTCATGATAACTTCCCAAGGAAACTCAGGGTTCCTAGAACACAGTTTGAAACTGCTGTTTTAAATAAAATATCCCTTATAAATCTGCTTATTTGCACTTCAAATGCTGGGTGATTGGAATATGATTATTGTTCAGGTATCTCCCACTTTCTGATGGTTTGTTTCAGCCAACAATCCTCACTGCTTTTAAAAAAAATATTTTTATAGTGTTTCAGGGAACCTGATGGGAGCCTGAATGCAGCATTTCCAGTGGAGAAACTTACCCCAAAATCCAGAGTAACTATGGGAGCACGTAAGAGACTTTACGTGCACTCATAGTTACTGCACTGCCTAGTGAAAACCTATGGGAAATTCATATTGGAATCCAGACTAAGGGCGCAATCCAGAGTAACTACGGGGAGTCCTTGCTCCGGTGTAAGAACAATTTGCTCTGGATTGCAATATGAATTTCCCATAGGTTTTCATTAGGTAGTGCAGTAACTATGGGTGCACGTAAAGTCTCTTACGTGCTCCCATAGTTACTCTGGATTGTAGGGTAAGTTGTTCTTACACTGGAGCAAGGACTCCCCGTAGTTTCTCTGGATTTTGCCCATAGCGTACTGCCCTATTCCCAATCTGTACTTCTGCTGCACAACTGTCAGTCTTGCATGGATCCCATTCAACCGCTCTCATTTCTACTCCAGTATTCAGCAAATTGGAATAGCAAGAACCAGAATAAATTACTGTCACTTTGGCTGAAGCTGAACAGAATTTTGTGACCGCAGTCCATAATGTTTTGCATCACTTCTGAAATTTACCTAATTCTCCATACAGGGGCTGCTCATAACTTGAGTTTTCTTGTTCTAGCATAGGGTTAAGTTTTAAAAGTGCCTTAAACTGGTCTAGAAACACAATCGCAGAACTGGGATGCATGCAAATCAAATGTGGTCCTACTCACCTACGGTTTTTCCCTTGAAAAGGGTGTGTGTGTTTGTGTGTACGTGTGTGTCTGCTGGATTATGAAGTTTTGTGAGTGTATGTGCGTGTTGGATGATAAAGATTTATGTGTGTGCATGTTTGTGTTGAATGATGAAGTTGTGTCAATGTATGTGTGTGTTGGATTATGAAGTTCTGTATCTTGTATGATGTACGATGAAGTTCTGTATGTTGTATGTTGTTTTGATTATGAAGTTCTGTGTATTGTATGATGGTTTATGAGTGTGTCTGTTGGATGATGAAAAGTGTGTGTTGGATTATGAAGTTGTGTGAATGTTGTTCTGTGTGTGTGTTGTATGATGATGGTTGTGTGTGTGTCGGTGAGTTGAATGATGAAGTGTGTGTCTGCTGGATCATGAAGGGGTGTGTGTGTGTGTGTGTGTGTGTGTGTGTGTGTGTGTGTGTACTGGATCATAAAGTTGTGTATGAAGTTTGAAAAGGGTTTAAAACCAAAACACAGAAATGTGAGTCTTTACTTGCAAAGTTTCTGTGTTCTGTTGAGTGTTAGAGAGCGATCCATTAGATTATTATTACTTTAGTTCAGGGTTGTCCAAACTCTCAACTTGAACCTCCTGAACCTTTAACTATTATGTAGATGGGGTTGTTTCTAGCTTGTGATCTGAGAGATGAAAAGCTGCACTTGCTGGAATTCCCTCATCTACACAATTGTAAAAGGTCCAAGAGCCGTGACGCTGAAAGTTTAGATATCCCTGCTTTAGATCATTGTGACTGTTATGTCTGACCACCATCTGCTTATTGATGTCATTTTTTGCTTAATGATGTCACTTTTTGCTTAATGATGTCACTTCCTGCCCTCAGCAGACTCCATGTATGATTGAAAAGATGTTCTTTAAAAAAACGTTACCGGCTTTTAAATTGCACTTCTTTCCTATAATGCCATATCATCCCTATCATTCCACCCATCCTTTACATGCACACAAGTGGAACAATTTGTAGGTACCGGAGAATTAATTGCTAATGGGGTTAATTTTCTCACATTTAAAAATGAATTCTTGCTTTAGCCAGTCCTGAGCCCTTCAGTTTAGGGTCGGCTGTAATCCAAGTGAGGACACACACTGTCCTTTCAAACAATGAATACCTGATACTGTTCTCCATTATTTGAACTAATGACATGCTCCAGGTTTTTCTGTGGCATCAGCAGTCTGCAGTTATCTTGTACTCTGGGGATTTCTTTTCAGATGGTGCATAAATTATAATTCGGGCAAGTATTTTTTCTAAAGAGGTCTGTAGCAAAAGCTTGCTTTCATTTCAACTTTCAAAAAGATACAGGCATACATTGGGGACCAAGAATATTATAACTAATTGCCTTCTTCCCGCTTGTCAGATATTTCAGGTAGAAGCAGGATTAACGTTTTGTATGCTGTTGGTTTTTAGTTAACGTATTCCTAGGGAACCAGTAGTTCAGGCTAACAACTCTGGGTCTTTTTTCCCCTCTTCTGCCAATTTAACAGGAGTAAGGAAATGTCATAAATAGACTATTGATATTGTTTAAGTAGTCCTGACGGATAGGTCTCAGTTTGCAAGCTGTTATGCCCAGGGGAGCATAACCTTCATTTATTCTATGAATAAATCATTGCATGGTGACATCCTCTATTGTGTGTGAATGAATAGAAATTTTTACTCTGGACTTTTTCACATTTATTCCTCCTAGCAACACCGAGTTATTTATTTCCTACTACACTTGGATTTCTTTCAAGTTTCCAATTAAACAAATCAAATATTTCAAAGCTAATTTGGCTAATTTCAAAGCTAATTCCCCCCAATATCTATACTTAGGGCAGTAGTGGCTCAGTGGTTAAAGGTGCTATTCTTGTTGACCTGAAGGCAGCAGACCCGAGTACTGTGGGATGGAGGAAGCTCCTGTTACTTTCCAAGCTCCTTCCAATCTAGCTGTTCAAAAGTATGTAAATGCAAAGTTACTACTTTGAGGGAAAGGGAATAACGTTTGTGCATTTTTGGTGTTTAGTCTCTCCAGCCACATATCCATGGACAACACTGGCTCTTTGGCCTTGTAACAGGGATGAGCACCACCGTTAAAGTCCATCACAATTAGCAGGGCTACTTGCTAGAGTTGTTGCAAGGCTTGCAACCAGATGGCATACACTTGAAAGCAAACATAAATTTTTGGTTTATACTTATTCCACAACTTCGTTTATACATATACCCAACAATACTTACATTATATTCAGGTAGTCCTTCTAACAGCCCTATACGGTAGACGAGCATTATTATTCCTGCATTACAGTTGAGCCTGGCGCATCTACATTCCCATAAGGAACTGTAGCAGTTACTTGAACGACTGACTCCTGAGTGTGCTTGTGAAATATTAGCATTTAAAACTAGAAAGAGCCAATATTATTTTAAAAAGGACTTTTCTCTTCATGTCGGTGCTCATCTCTTCCCGTCGCAGCATACATATCTCACGGCTGTGATACGTTGACGTAGCCTAAAGGGAATGGAACGACTGTCAAGATTAAGCATGCTCTTTGTCTCCCGCATAGGAGCTCTAATACAGATCTGCTGTGTTAAAATAAAAACCTCCCCTTTGGAGGATGTATTCAGTCTGTGCCAATATTCCCGTGACGTGTGAGAAGCCCTCTATCTTATGGAGGGAATAAATAAATACCAGTCTTCTGCCTTGGCGTGCCCTTTGCCAACAAATACTTTTGTCTCCCTGTTTTTAAAAGTAGCGAAGTGTGTCATATGTCTTAAAAAGCTGCATTTTCGATGTGTCGATGTGAGCGACTACTTGAAAATGTTTTATTTTTACTTTGAATATTCCTAGCCACATAGCGGGTGCTTTCCTCTCTGAACTATCAACATTTTATGAGTGGTCCACACTGGTCAAATCTTATGAAATCATATTAAACATATGCACATGCGCGCGCACACACACACACAAATATTCTCTCAGCATGTTGTATTAGTCCATATATCTATGCACATGTTAATAGTCCATGTATCTATGTCCATGTTTCTGTGCAGATGTTAATAATCTGCATAGATACTTAGCAGGATATTTATTTGCGCTATTTATATCTAGTTTGCCCATCTCAAAAGCTCATTAAACATAAAATATCCAATTTAAGCAGAATCATTAGTATGCCATTGCTGCCCTACCAGCTTAACCCAGTCTGCCAAAATGCAGCAAAAGTACAAAATGCAGTATAAAGTCATGTAACCCTTCTGGAAGGGCCTGTCTTGCATCTATAAGTGGTGAGCCAGCGTCGTGGCACATTGGCATATTGTGAAAGGTCCACAGGCACGTTGAAAAGCACTGAAAAACTCATCCTGGCGCTGCGATTTTGTTTCTAGAGCAACTGTTTGTCATAATGAATTGTCTTTAAGAAACTGGCAGATGTAGATAGGCAGCCAGCAGGTACTAGTTGCCCTAGAAAGATTGTCCTAGAACCCGGAAGAGTGTTTCAGGTATGTTCAAGCTATCAGTGATGTTCAAGTGATGTTCTCCAAACTCCTGCGGCACATCTGCAAAAGCTTTCCTGGCACACCAATTAAAAATTGCTGCTCTACAAGGTTCATAACATCTTTGCTGAACAAATCAACGCGATAAGCTAAGTCTGTAGTCTTGGCCTCAGGAGTCTGGGCCATCTGGGCATCACTAATTGACGGTAGCAACTTCAGAAATATGCATTTAATCTGCTTAGTATGCATTTCTGTATATGGAAAAAGAAAAAAAATAATGCCAGTCTGGATGTAAGACTCTCAATAGTGCAACAGTTGGGACACAGGTTTCAGGTATGGTCTTTCCCAGCCTTATCTGGGAAAGGCAAGGATTGAACCCAGGTTTTCTTGTGCCTCTTGGTTATATCCAGTGGTGGGCTTCAGGGGTTCTCACAGGTTCTATAGAACCCTTTGCTAATGAGCTCCTGGTTCTAAGAATCGGTTACTAATGGGACATAGAACTTGTTGTTAATTTAGGTTATAAGGACATAGAACCTGTTGTTAATTTATTTGAATCCCACCACTGGTTATATTACAGTTTTCCTCAGCTCTACAGCAGCAAATAAATGGGGGATTGTGTGTTCAGAATCCATCTCCTCCCCCACATAGTAATTTCAGTGAAGAGTAGAATCATCGTGTGCTCATGTGCAGAACGGTAGGTGTACAGACACCAATAAATGTATCAGTATTATCCACATCTGTTCCAGCCTTGTGCTTTTCCAAATAATGAGTATGATTGGTTGTATTTGAGTTGCAACAGTTACGAGTAGAACTAGTATCTTCGTGGGCCGGTTACAGACACTGTGTTTCAGAAGCCTGTGCAAGCAGTGTTAATACACAATTGGTAAAGAGTCCCCATCTCTACTATGTAACAGAAAGGCCACTCAGGCAGTGATCATTCATTCATTCATTCATTCATTCATTCATTCATTCATTCATTCCCTGGACTCTCATACCATAGCAAATGCACAAGGCAGTTTAAAAATCTTTTAACCTTTTGTCCTCACAACAACCCTGTGAGGTAGATGAGGCTGTGAATGGCCCAAGATGAGGCTGTGAGTGGCCCAAGGTCACCAAGAAAGCTTCATGATCAGAGAGGGATTTTAACTTGGATCTTCCATGTCTCAGTCCCTAATCGCTATGCCATCCTGTCTCTCATAGGGTTTCCTTGAGAGCCCTTTGGGGAGAAAGGTGGGGTACAAATCAAATCAATCAATAGTGGTGCTTCAAACATAAGAATGTCCTTATATTGCTGAAAGTTGAGAAAGTATGCTTAGTTACACAATGATGGTTTCCACTTACTTGGCTGTTACCTGAAATAATCTTTCAGGTGCTTCATGTTATCGATGCACACTGATATTTTGAGTTTGATTACTTTTATTCCACTTCAAAGAAGTCTGATTTGGAGTAGATTCTTTCACCATTCACCTTGAACGTTCTCTTCTGGAAACAGATCAGACAAAAATATGTAAAGGGACTTCAATGGAATACTCACACTTGTATATGTGGGAAAATATGTTTAGGATGGGCTGTGGGTGGTGCAAGTGGCTAAGACACTGTGCTTGTTAACCAGCAGGCCAGGGTTTGAGACCCGGATCGGCTCCACAAGACAGGGTGAGCTCCTGTCCTTAGCCCAGCTCTGCGACGCCAGCTGGATCCAATTGTATTGGCTCTGCCTTTCCATTGGACTAATTCAGTGGCATGGAGAGGGGGGATTTGCTGCTTGGGTAACAGCCTATCCTCCATAGCAATCCAACCCAGGCTTTTGTGCTTCGCATGCAGCGTATGCAGCACCGAGCACGATACCATAGTCTTCCAAGACTGACGGAGGCCTGCTTTTTTATGTTTAGGATTGAGTTCCTTTGATTTTAAAATTCTTTGTGCTTCGGATTGCAGGCATATTACTATAAGAATGATGTTTCCTGCTATATGCCATTTCTCTAATAAAAAACAATCATTCAGCCTTCTGCGGTAATTAGATACAGCACATTTAAACTTCAGCATAAAGCACACAGTGGCATAATTCTTCAATCAAACAATTAGAAATTTGTTTCTGGAAATTGATGAGACACAGACTAGCTTTAAATTTGTGCCCTGAATCGTTTTCAACTAATTTAAACACATGTTCTGAAATATTACTCAATATTGTGTTGTAATACAGAAATCAGTGATCCAGAGGAGAATCCATTTCCTTTAGATATTCTTTCAAACTTCTGTCTTTTGATCACCCCATGTGAGGATTGGCTGATATGTGCTTTGGAACTGAATGATCATAGAAGGAACACAACTTAACACAGGTGTGGATGTGTATTAAGAATTTTAGAAAGTTTCAAGTGTGGTCCACAACACCCGGGCCATCCAAATTAACATCTTCAGAACTATGAAGTTGATGCCCATCAGTTGATGCTGTTGGCAAACTGAACTCACAGGGCCCTTTCCTCCTTGGGTAAGCTCTGATAGAAGTCCCTGGCCACAGATGTTATTGGCACAGAGATACACTCCATGAAAAGCAGTAGGTCCTTCTGGTTCCATGCCATCTCCCCAACGATGCCAACCTCTGATACAACACCCAGGAATCTCTAATGGTTGTGACTACAGCAATTTTGTTTCTGAAAGATGTAACTGTAATGCTTACATCCTAAGGTTGCTACCTGTGCAATGAGATGTTTGTTTCTGGTGAGTAATATAGAACTATAGCCTGAATTGTACTGAACATAATGGGCTTACTACTGAGTACAGGGATCCCCCTATTTTCTGACATTTTCTGACAGTTCCACTCTTTCATCACTTTTCAGTTATACCCAGGACTCATTCGTTCAACACGTGCTCTACTCTTTCAATCTCTCTCTGTTGGTCTAAAGGCTAAAATTGTCTTCCCTGAGGTTGATTTGCATGTGACATGGTGAACAAACTGTTTTTGGTATTTTTTTTATTACATTCTTTGGTAAATAAAAAAGCAGGCCTCTGTCAGTCTTGAAAGACTATGGTATCGTGCTTGGCCCTGCATATGCTGCATGTGAAGCACAAAAGCCTGGGTTGGATTGTTATGGAGGATAGGCTGTTACCCAAGCAGCAAATCCCCCCTCTCCATGCTACTGAATTAGTCCAATGGAAAGGCAGAGCCAATACGATTGGATCCAGCTGGCGTCGCAGAGCTGGGCTAAGGACAGGAGCTCATCCTGTCTTATGTGGCCGACCCGGGAATCAAACTCTGGCCTTCTGGTTAACAGGCACAGCGTCTTTACTGCTTGCGCCACTGTCATTCGAATACGTAAGATATTCATTGCCCACATATGTCTTTGTTCATTTTACTGCAATTTGTTATCTATTTTGCTATGTGTTAATAAATATGTATTATTTAGACATTTGCAAGTGATACCATATTCACTCGAATCTAATGCATCATTGACTCTAATGCACACCCTATATTTAAAATCAAAATACCACATCAATGTGAATCTAATTAACCATTGAATCTTATGCACACCCTGATTTTGGAGACCAAATTCAGCTGAAAAAGGTGAGTGTCAGAATTGAATAAATACAGTATTTATGACTTTTTGGTGTCCATTTTGCATTTGCAAGCTGAAAAAGACTGGGTTCCACTTTTCAACGGTTTTCACTTTTGCACAGCACTCCAGTCCCTAATCTGTCCAATATGTGGGGGATACCTATATAATAACATCATTTTTAAATACCTGTAGCTATGGGAAATGTAGGCATTATTAAACCCCACTGACTGGTACAATATCTCGAGGGCTTCTTTTCTTGGAATGTGGTACAGAAACTTGCTACAAGAATTGAAGAAAAACTGGTCTAAAAATGTGTTCTCCAGCCCTATTATCAATTTTGCAAGGACGTTGCCTTGTTTTCTTCTTCTGAATGCTGTTTTGAGATTATCCCGAAAGTCCTTCTTCCTCCTTTGACCTTTTGGAGTGTTTATGCTGGATATGTGATTGTCCACCTTCAAACTACAGAAGGGGAGGAAATTCATATTGATGGGAATGCAAGACTGTAGGAAAGAGAAGATTTCCTGTTTTCTCCTGTTGCATGTCCCTAAATGTTTTTCTTTCTCCTGAGATGTACATTCTGGCATTTAAAAAGGTATATGAAAATATTGCCACCAGTGATCCTAGTGTATGTGCAATTTTTTGCAAGAACTTTGTCCTAGATTATTTATGGATGGTTAATCATAGTAAGAGAGGAAAAATGAAAACAGCTAAGAATATAAGTATAAAACCATAAAACACAGTGCATTAAAATCAATTTACATAGCTTTAATTTAAAAGCCATTTAGCTAAATGTGTATTTATGTTTGTGTTTAAAGCAATTTCACATCCTGTAACTGCTCAGGTTAGTTTACAACAGACGCATGTGTTGTGATCCTAAGCGTGTACGTCTGTCTAGATTCAGTGGGATTTATTCCAGGTAAATGTGCCTAGGATGATGTGGTAAGACAAGTTTAAATGTGCTATTGTCTTTGAGCAAGCGATCTTCCTGTGTGAATAGAAGCAATTCTGTTTGTGAATCATTGGTAGTGGTATATCTAATGTGGTCAGGCTACTATGGGTACATTGCCGTAGGTGTTATGCCTTGAGAGGATGTCTTGGGGACCATGAAAAACCAGAAGTGTCTTTTGGAGTCCTCTCAGACATCCTCTCTAGATGTGGTGCCCAGGATCTCAGAAGATGTCATGGGGGTATTAAAAATCTTTTGGGGCGGGTGTTATAGTAGGCTGTTAAATTCTTTTGGGCTCCCCGGATGCCTTTGCTACACCACTTATCATTGTCGGGGGTTGACCATGATCAGGTAGTTTCATCCTACCTGTAGCATGGCCACCCTTGCACCCTCTCGGAAGGGGTCATCCTGCTTTGTGGAGCAGCTTTTTAAGACATGTGAAGCCTGCAGTGATGGGAGGCATTGGTGGATCCTCTGATGTATTTAATGGGTGTGTTTCATTCATATAGGCTAATCTTTTTAGATCAGACCCATTAACAATATTGTGTTGGACTAGACAATAAAGAAATTAACAGAAATAGATGTTCGTATAAATTATACCCCAAGAATACCACCCTAACCCTGATTTTCTTCTATCTGTAAGCCTTTTATTGTGTGTTCCAGAACGTCTGGATTTTCTGTTTCTGTAATTTTAAGAATTGATTTGATGGATTAATATTTTTGCAGAGCATTTGAAAATGCATTCTGTTCAAGGAAGCTTGCATAGTTTTAACTGAACTATCAGCTGATTCCTAGATTAATATAAACAGCTGTTGGTGGTGGGGGAAGCCTCTTCTCTTTCAAACAACTACGTAAAGCAAGATTTGAACAAAATCAGCTTATGAGCTTGTTGTATAATGACAATCATTGTATCATCAAGGATATGATGCAAGCAAGTATCTCTTTAAACCTAGTCTGAAACAGACTTCTAACCATTTAGATCAGTGGTTCCCAAAGTCCTCCTTAGGAGGAGGGAACCATGTAAGTGCATGTGATCCTCAGGATCATGTTGCTGCTGGGTAAAAAGGGCAAATTCCTTGCTTATCTTAAGTTAATGATTGAGTTTTGGGGTTGCAGAGAACCCCTATATCTTGGGGATTGTGTTGCTGCAATCTCCCTACCTCACCACTTCAGGAATCAAATTTAAGTGCTTTGCCGGGTAGTTGGTTTGGGAACCACTGGTTTAGATGGCCAACAAACGGCACATAGAGCACAATCCTAACCGTGTCTGCTCAGAAGTAAGTGTGTTCAATGGGTTTTACTCAAAGGAAAGTGTGTTTAGGATTGCAGCCATAGTGACTTTGATATTCTGACTCTTTCATTATGTATCTATATTTTTAAACAATAGCTTTCCTTTGAAAACTGCACCATCTTAGCGATCAAGAATCTCCATGGGTTCCATAACTTGCATTTTTATTGTGTATTTTTATGGATCCAGCACACCAAACTGTGCACTTTATAAAAGCCAATGCCTTTAGCTATGCTGGTGCGAAAGGGCTTTGTGCATCATGTGCAGTTAAAGGAACACAATACAGGGCTATTGGATGGGCCTATGTGACACCTTCCAAGAGATATAAGGGCTCACCCGAGTCCTTATCCACCCTTAAGTGGTGAAAACTTGCCTCTTCCAGTTGTGTTTTCATTGATGTTATCCGTATATTGATGTTTTAACCCGTGTTTTGTGAGGATAAAATGGAATTGTTTTAAAAAGCTTAGACTCAGAATTATTTGATTTTTTAAAAAATGTTTGCACTATGTACTTTGGAAAAGATTTGAAAGCTGGTTGCTGGAATTCAGGTTTTTCATTAAAAAAAACATACCTGGTGTGATACTGAAAGCTCTAATTGGTAATCAAGCATCTGGTTAAAGTTTTGTTTAGATGAAGTCTTAAGTACAGGTTTCTTTTCCCTTATATTTTCATTACTATTTTAATTAAGGCAAAAATAGACTTGGAGAGACTTTGTGTAATAACCTTACAGTGATCAGAATTTGGATCAAGTTGAATGTTCCAGCTAGATTTGCTGGCACTTTTTTGAGCACCAGCATGTTTTTCTGTTGCAAAACGATCCTGTTAACAACAACAGTACTGTAGAAACTGTCAGAGTTGTCCTCTCTTCGCTCAGCCTGTTTTTAGCATGCTGTATCAGCAGAAAAAAAAAAGAACTGATGCAACTGTTAAAAGCCTCGAATCTGCTACTATAGCTAACATCAACAACAGGGTACATGTTGTTTTGCAAAGGTGAAACGGCTAGGAGCATTTTGTTCCACTACTGACACAGGTAAATGCCCCATGGGGGAGCTTTCCTGTTGAATTATGTGTCAGTATGTCAGAGAACCTCCTATACACAATCATTTAAAATATAATATACTAGCGAAAAGCATACCCACATTGTGGGAGTAAAATTCCCCTGTATGGCATCTCCCATGGCGCATCAGCCCCGCCCCCATGACACATCAGTCCTCCCCATGGTGCATCAGTCCCCCATGTGCAACATCCCCCCATGTTTGTCCCCCCACGTGCAACATCCCCCCATGCACATCACTCCCCATGTGCATAACTCCCCATGTTCATCCTCCTCTGCACATCAACTCCCCGTGCACATAAAACACACTTGCCTTGTGCAAATTGAGCCTATGTGATCTTGGATCCAGTACTGCCTAATCTACCTCACAAGGGTGTTGTGAGGATCAAAAGTGTGAAAATTATTTATGCTTGCCTGGGCTTGGCAGATTGATGGAAGAAAAATGTAACCATTCTAGGCATTTTGACCTAGAATGTCCACCATCAGATCTCCCTGCAAATGAAAACTTAATTACTTAGGATGCAATCCTTACCCATTTAGGCCAGCATAACTCTCTTCTTCCCCATTCCTGTGACGGTGTGCAAATGCCAGCACATGTGGAGTGGTGCAGAAGTACTTTATGGCACTGTTGTGACGGCCAGTGTGGGATTTATGCTGGGACTTAATGCCGGCCTTACTGGCATTAAGATTGCAGCCTTATTTACTTCTTCACTTACATCGTGAAGAAGAGTGTCCTATTTGTAGAACGGACCGCTCTTGTGAACCTTAATTTACTTAATTCCTTAATTTAACAGAGGAAACCTCAGTTTGTAGAGCTCCCCAGGCAAAACCACTAATCAGTTACACCACCAGGGTGGTGTTTTAAGACGTATGGGTACATTGCCCTGATCCATTCCTTAGGGGAATGCCAATCTGCATCCCTGATAACAGATCTCAAGTTAGGCAGGCACTCAGAAGTAAGTGTCAAGGACATTTTTAGGTACTGGGAGGCACTGCACAACATCCTTACACCTTGGATCACCTCCCTTAGATCACCTTCATTAGTAGTTGTTAATTGTAAAAAGGTAAAGATGTCCCCTGCAGGTTATACTGCTAGTCATGACCGACTGTAGGATGTGGTACTCATCCCCATTTCTAGAGCCATAGACATGTGGCTCACACGTGCATTGAACACTGTTACCTTCCCACTGTAGTGGTACCCTTTATCTGCTTGCATTTGCATGCTTTTGAACTGCTAGGTTGGCAGGAGCTGGGCTAAGGATGGGCGCTCACACCGTAACCATTCATAAAAAGAAAAGTTCTTGGGAATCTCAGCTCCTAACATTATAGTGCGCTTTTTTCTACCTTGTGTACTCTTTAAACATTTCACTTTCAGAGACCAATTCTTTGCATTCTACGAGAGTGTCCAAAAGAGACTATATAAGAGTATCCATAAGACTGGACCTAGTATTTGGCTTGCTTCTTCTTTTTTTTTTGGCAAGATCTTTCCACCCCAAGATTTTTCTATGGTTGCGGCATTGGGTCTCAAAAATGGTTGGGACCCCCTTATTGACTAAGGAGTGAAGTTTTTAGCCAACTTGCACTTAAGATAACTTTGCTGTTAGTCACCTTTGCAGAATAGCTTGCATTTTGTTTTTAAATTGTGGCACAGAAATATTAAAGGCATGTGTTTAATAATGACTAAGTGAAGTGTGCTTTTTGATCTTTAATTCCTACAAGAGCTTCCCAAAAAAACAAAAGTAGCAATTATTTCCAACGGCATTTTGTAGTGCACGCACCCACTTCATGTCTGTTGAAGCCTAATTAATTGAAGCTTCATGCAATCTTGAAGAGAGATAAGGGTGAAAATATATTTAAACATGTGTAATTGATAATGGCTCACTGTGACATCTTCGAAAGCCTAACTAAGTTTATGTACAGGGAAGGGAGATAATAACTTTTAAAATCTGAACCTGTGAAGAGCTATAAATCCAGTGTCCTTCATGTTGTATCTTAGCATATTGTTTTAAGTAAAATTAACTTTATAGATTTGAATTCCTGATCATTTATAGATCAGGGTTCCTGAACTTTTCAGCTCAAATGCTGCATCAAGTACCTAGCACAGAGAAGACAGAGAAAAAATTAAATATAAAATTTAAATAAAACATTAGAGATGGATCCTAGATTAATGAATGAATAAATGAAAATGAATGGGCTCATATTTCTAGGACTTCTCTAAGCACCAACACGCATCACAAAAATACAAATACATAAATGGATCTCCATTCTGCACCTTCTAAGGCATTTGATGGCACAAAAAGGTTGGGAAAACCATCAAGTGATTTTTTTAGACCTCAGAAAAACCTCCAGACATGGCCAGAGGCTAGCAAGGAACAAGAGGCTGGTCATGAGCCAGATAGATGCTGGCCATGGGTCATATCTGGCCCACAGGCCTGGGACTGGAGATACCTGCTATAGATAACTGCAACTGTGGCTAGTATTACTGCACTATTATGTGCAGTATGAAGTATGGATAACTTGATTTTTAAGTGAGTTGGAAAGGAACTGTACATTCGAAATTGTGGACATTTTGCGCAATCAGAGGAAACTTTCATAATTCTGAGAAGTTGTGATTAAAGTTATTTTGGACATGGAAGTTGTGCAAGAACCTAAGTTGCAGTTTTGTGCCGCTACAGAGAATGACTGTGTGCTCAATTCTTCTGTGGGGACAAAAAATCTGAATAGAAAAAGAGATTGCTAAGTATTGTCCGGATTTTTCATGCTGGGCTAGAGGTGTTGGTGACATTCTTCTGATGTGCATGGAAAGCATCATGTGCATTAGAAAACCCAGTAGCATTGTAAGGGGAGTTTGGTGATACAATGGGTGACACACACAGGGAAGTGACAATTTTTAAAAAAACTTCAACCATTTTTTAAAAAAAACACAAGTCTGCCAGTCATTGAAAATGAGGGTAAAAAATCCAGAGCTGTCGTGGGGGGCAATGGCTACCTCCTAAATGGCCTCCTATTAATCTTTCCTGTATGCCTACCTAAAGGGGAATGAATATAAGTATCACCTGCTTTCTGATTGTTTGATATCTGATGATCCAATCTTTCAACACCTTTCAGTTATACCTAGAACTCATTCATTCAATGCATGTTTCACTCTTGCAACCTCTTTCTGCTGTTCTAAAGGCCAAAATTGCCCTTCCCCACGTTGAAGCTCCTGGTCTAATCCCATTCAGTGAGAATCCATTTGCAGAAATCTTTATGTGGCAGCAGGAATTTACAAGATAAAAGGGGCATTTGCGAATTGCTAGCTAAAAAAGCATTGGAAGCAACATTTATAAACTTTAAAAGATTGAATTCCACATTTCAACTATTTCCTCTTTTGGATGGTGTGCCGGTCCCTAACCTGTTAGTTGGATAGACGGGGATCTGGGGTAAAATGATAACTATGCCAGGAAAGTCTGAATGGATCTTCCATAGATAACAGAGGTCCAACCTGTATTTGAACACAATCTCTGTTTTTTGGGCCAGAAGTTGCACATGCTATAATTCCCTTTTTTATTTACACCATTGTTAAAAGTCCAGGAGCCCTAAAGTTGAAAGGTTGGAAACCCCTGGTCTGTGCTAACTTAGATGAAGTGGAATGAGAAGCCCTAATAGAATAATATATATTCTCTTCATGAATGAGACCTATTCCTGGTGAAGAACCACCAATTCTTAGTTTAATTTTTAAAAATAGGACTAACTTTCTGCACATTTGGTAATCTTATTTAAATATAAATATATGGACTTTCTTTCTGGTGAGTTATTGCAGCCTAAACGGGTAAGGATTGCTGCATTTCATTAGGGCGCACAATCATAAGAAATTTAGGCCAGCCCAACTCACCTGGTCTATCTTTCCATGATGATGTGGTAAGGTTTGTATGCCTGTGGTGGTATGCCTATGGTGGTACACCTGTGCATTGGCCTAACTGCCCCAGAAGTGGGGCAGAAATGTCTCACAGCACATTTTTAACACCCCTAGGTCCACATGGAACTTATGCCAGGTTTAGGCTGGCCTAAATGGAGATTAGGATTGCAGCCTTAAGGCACAATCCAGAGCAAGTTCAGCCTGCTCTGCCCTAACTGCTCTCTCTTAACTATTCTGTATCCAGAGCGGAAAGTTATGCTGCATCCAGAGAGTCAGGAAGCCTGGGCTGCCCTAACTGCTCCAGAGCATGCTAAGTAATTGACACATGGGGAGCACTTGCTCCTGAGGAAACACCCCTCAGATCACACTGAACAAGGAACAGCTGTGGTGCCTACAGTGGTGACACAACTCTGTGCATCACCCAGTGCGGAAGTCTGTGCGTCACCCCTGGGATGCGCGCACCCCCCCCACCTGGTCTGCGCAGTCGCCAAAGTTGGTGCCTGTGCAGTTGTTTCTGAAGCCAACTGCGCAGGCACCATCTCTGATGTTTGTGCAGTACTTTTCTGAAGCCTTTCGGCTTCAGAGGAGACTGTGCAGGCATCAGAGTTGGTGCCTGTGCAGTACTCTTTCTGAAGCCATTTAGCTGCCTCTCCGCCTCCTGAGTGAAGCCGAATGGCCATGCAGAGGAACAGAATTCCTCCGCTCTAAGGAAGTCTCCTCTGAAGCTGTTCGGCATACTCGGTGTGTTTCTGTGCAGTGCACCCCAGCTGGCCGTTCGGGCCAGCTTTGAGGACAAGTGGCAGCTTCTGGCTGCTGCTCCACCTTGGAGCAGGCCTGAACGGGCGTGCTGACGCCTGGGGCCTGCCAAAGGACAGTCAAACTCCTCCAGCGGATCACCCCATACGGAGTGCTTCTTGGAGTGGCCTTCTGTATCCGGAGGTTTGTGGGCAGCCGGAGTTTGTTCCATATCCTGAGGTTGAGAGGAAGGGGTTGCAGCTAGGCTGGCCAAGAACTCAGATTTTTGGTCAACACTGCCATTCTTACTCGGTCCTTATCATGGGTCCCTATGGGTTTACCTGCTCCTGAGGTGGTATATCTCTGAGGAGCTGGAAGAGGGCATTTATGCCTTGAAAACAGGCTCTGGATACAGAGTAACTGCTCTGCCCTAGGCAATGCTAAACATGCCCTCAACATGCCTCTCCTGAACTGCTTAGGGCAGAGCAGTTAGCGCAGAGCAGGTCCACCTCTCTTAGGGCACCCTATCTTGCCTTGCTCTGCCCTAAGCCTCTTCCAGAGTAAGTGGGGTGGAGCATCTTGCAGTTGCTCCACCCTAGTGATTGATCGGGCAACCCAAGGGCTCTTATGTGGACAGATTAGTTGCTCTGGATTGTGCTGTTAGTTTGGTATTGAGTTGGTACCCAAAAACCAGAGTGTTGGCACAAAATCAGTCTAGGATATTTAGCTTTCTTGAATGAATGATGAAAATCATATCTGAAAATGATTGTACTGGTGGTTGAGTACTAACCTCAACTTTTCAACAGTTTGAATTAAAAATATTGAAAAAACTTGGGATGGCCATGCTTGAATTTTTAAATCCTATTTTATTATAAGGATGTGTCTTTAGAATCATATGTTCCATGTTTCAACTTAGCTTTCATATCAAGGTCATTACCTTGAGAAGAAAGCTATTAGATGCTTTTAATGTGATGTTTTCTTCTTTGCAGGAAGAATTGTTCAGGTTAATGGTTTTTAGCAACATATCAGCTATCCTTTCATATCTCTTAGGGAAAGCTTTTTCATTGTCTTCAGAGACAGAAAATCAAGGTGTTTTAATTTATGGTTGTTGGCCTGGGAGATAGAGCTTGGAAAACTGATTCTCATATTGTTTGATATTCTTTCTCCTAATTAGGACAAAAAAACAGACTGAGGATCAGTTAAAATGTCACATTATATCCTGAAGCCACTTTTGGGGGGATCGGAATATGTTGTAGATTCATGCTGTCCCCATTGCGCACCAGATTTCCCTTTCTGTTTTCCTCTAACCATGTGGTTTACACTGAAATCTGAATTGGGTAAACGTGTCTTTCTGCAGCAGTCTACTAAAAAGCCCACCAACCCGTTACTTTGCAGGTTAGCATCAGGTGCTATTTGCTTGTTTCAGATCTCATGGCAGAAATCCAAAAAATCTATGGCAAGGGAAAGAGGAGTATGTACGTCTATGGCGTATTTGTAACAATGCCAGCCTTAGGAACTGGGGGACCTAATTGGAGGCTTATTTGAAGGGCCCCAGGTGCAAAGCCAAAGACCGTAGCTTCTTAGAGGTATAAATTAAATTTATTATAATTTTACATCTGTATGGTCTTATGCATAACAATCAAAATGTGTTTGTAAAAAGTTCATGTGAGTTAATGGACTGAATGGATCTAAGCCAATTTTAATACAAAATTGCACATATGTAAATCCACAAGTAAGCATTTCCAAAATATCAACAGTATAAACAAACTTGACTGACTAAAAATTCAGGAGAAAATTAAAATTGTTCTCTATAAAACAGCCACGTGGTGTTAGATTATCATTGCAATGTGGTGTTGTATATATTTGACAAGGCTAGATTACTGTAGCGTGAGACTCCCCCCCCCCTTAGGCGTGAGGCCCAACTGGGAACACTTTGGTCCAGTCTACTTAAAGCAGGCTCTGATTTGAAAGATTATTTGAGTATTGGTTCTGGTGTGTTAGCAGCTGAATCAATATTTTCTCAGCCTGTGTGGACTTTTCCCCTTCATTTAGCAATAAAACACCACTGAAATTGGCATTGTATAGTTTATTGTAGTTACCATAGTGGAAGTGGGAACCAGAGATTTAATGAGAAAGGTTTAATTTTCAGGAACGGTCTGTGTTTGCTGTGATCCCAGCTGCCAAACAGTCATGTAACGTGTGAAGCAGCTGCAGATAAGGATGAATGACATGTCAAGCACCTGAGTTTCAGGGACTTTCTCTTCCTTTGTGGATTTACCATTTTTGAATCTGTGGTCAACAAAACAGAGGTTTGAGTTGCACAAAAAAAGAAGTAAGTTGCATCTAGACTGATAATTTGAAACCAAATTTGCCACATAGGAGACTCTTCCAGGTGTTTCAAAGTATGACACTTATTTGCTGAAAACTTTTATATTCCACTTGTCATAGAGACTCAAAGCAACTTGCAATAAATAAAGCAAAATCAGAATTTCTGGTGTTCTCGCTACTTTGAAATACAGGATAGATTTTTGATTGATTTGATTGGTATCCTGTCTTTCTTCCTTTACAAAAGGAGACATAAGGCGGCTAACAACATTTAAAACATCAATAAAATACCAATAAATACCAGCAGTCAACTTGTATGAGCAGCAAATTGTGCAAGGGGGTTTATGCGTATTTTGCTTGAACAGGTGCTGAGCTGGTAATACAGCTTTGGTGAGACTTATTAGCCTAATATTATCCTACTGCAGGCTATCTGAGTTAGCCCAGGTTCCAATGGTTCCAAGAGGTGTCAGGCACAAGGTCCGTTGGCTGAACATGGACCCAAAATAAATTTATCCAGTTCCCATTATAATTGGGCTTTCCCACCTTGAAAGTTGGGATCTCTCATAAATTGAAAACATGAATACGATTTGAACCTTTTCTTTTTTGTCATTTGCAGCTAATGAATTTTGATAAGAGAAAATAGTGCTCGTTTCTGGCCATTAGCTACTTAATGATGTCATGTTCTGCTTAATGTTGTCACGTTTTGCTTAACGATGTCACTTCTGAACTCTCTGCTGGCACCATACATGCTAACTGTGGCCTTCAATATGAAATGAATTTGACCCCCCCCCATTCTAGACAGACTGACATCTGTGGGTTTGAACCAGTTCCAACATCAGAAAGGTAGCTAGCTGGAAACAATGTACTGAGTTACGAGCCCTGACGGTGTACGTATATGTTACATGCTTCAAAAGTGTAGTGTGCTTTTTCATATTTAATATGCCCTGAAAGATTCAGTGCTTCTGCTGTAAATATTAGCTTGTTTGGCTCACTGGTCAAAGTGTATTGATATATCTATTAAGAAAGGGCTTAATAAATCTCGAGCTCCTACAGCACATGAAAAAGGTACCTGCTGGTCCTCCTCCCCAATATGAAATATAATGAAAGGTATTCCAGGAACTTCCAGGAACCACTTTTCACATCATCTGTTATGGGACGTGGCCACTGAGCATCTGATGTGAAAATCCCTGTGTGGGATATTGGTGGAGACATTTTCCCCTAGGGAAATTTCTCAGTTTGCTCCTGCAGAGCCTGATGCTGCTTCTTGGTTGAGGTTCTGACATCATCAAACTCATCCACTGATGACATCACTGAAGGTAGGAAACATATTGGTACCCTGATCCCCCCTTGATGATGCCTCTGCACCTGAAACAGTGGTACCTCTCATAACAAGAGCCTTACATAACAAGCATTTCACATAGCAAGTATAAATTTCCAAGAAATCTTGCTTCACCTAACAATTTCCACTTCACTTAACAAGCAAGCGCACTAGGGGCTTACGTCCTATGCAAGCCCTGATGCTCTGCGCGGAGGCTCTTTAAAAGGGCTGCCGACCAACGCTGCTGCTTCTAACTCCCCCAACTTGGGGGCAGTTGCCTGGGGGTGCAGAGGCAGCTGCCCCTAACTGCCCCCAAGTCCCCCCACCGGCAACCTTGAACCTCCAGCAGCAGCTCAGGTAAGCCTCCCAGGAAAGTGTCTTTGCAGCCTCCTAACCATGTCTACCCAGAAGCCCCATTGTGTTCAATGGGGCTTACTCCCAGGAAAGTGTCTTTAGGATTGCAGCCGTAGTGGATTTCATAGGATCATGCACATTGAATGCATGCTTTGAATTCAATTCCAGTGTTTTGTCATCATTTCTACAACCAGTTAATATTTTTATATGAATATTTTTTGGGTTGTGGAACCAATCGTCTGAGTTTCCATTATTTCCTATGGGAAAATGCGCTTCACTTAAAGAGCATTTCATTTAAAGAACATGGCTCTGGAACGAATTAAGCTCTTTATGTGAGGCACCACAGTTTTTGGTGGTGTTTGGTAATCTTTGAAAGAGTCCCTGTTAAGAGCTGTACATGCTTTATTCATAAAAATAGTATACCGTTTCCCCCCGGCTGTTTGTTTTGACATGATTTTTGTGTGTGTGTTTTGGAATTTAAAGCAGCTGCCAACAAGTTCCTGTGTGCTCCAAACCAATTAAGAACCGATTAATAGAAGACTTTTTGCCTTTATTTTTGGAGATTAGCCTAGAGGATTACAATTGTCTGAATGAGGTTTTTATAATGCTTTGTACATGTTTCTAAGCATCTGCATTACTCCTGCAGACTCTCGGAATACACTACACTCTGTGCCAAATTTTCAGGGTATGAGTGTGCAAATTTTTAAAAATAAAAATAAATGTGACCGTCCAAGTTGGATCCATGGTGCCAATCATGCAACTGTTTCCCTCGAGACTGGTGAATTTTGATATGATGTTATTTGATTTAGAGCTTTAGTATACTTTTTGTGTACTTTTTCAGCCCTGTGTAGCCGTAATTATTTTTGAAAAGTCTACCTTCGAACATTCATCACCTTAAAGACCCTTAAGTGCAGATTTCTATGCAGTAATTGTGCAATTAATAGGTAGAATGAATGCACTACTTTTAACAGACTGCTTAATGCTCCCCCCCCCACAAATGCACAATGAGACTGTAAATGCATATGACCTTCAAGAACGTCCTTGCATTCAACATCATGAAAGGTTGCCATTGTCGTCCCGTTTTGGAACACTAAATAATGTAGTTTGGGCAAGCACATCTGATAACTATTGTTGCATCTATCATAGATATGTATCTTCCAAATCAAGCTGAGGGGCATTTGCATTTGAATGTGTCCCACTTTACATTTACTATATACGAAGGTAGTTATCAATACGATCAAAAATTATGTATAACACAGAATAAGAAAAGTAACGCTTCGGTGGTTGGAATTGTCAACTCAAGAAATATTCATTTTGGGGTTTCATGACCACATTCTTAAATTCCAGATTTAAAACTCCTGAATCAGGAATTTATGAATGTGGCTTTGAAACACAAAATGCATATTCCTTCAATTGTGTACAGCGCTGTTTTGTGTTCAGTGCGCCTGCATTATCCTAGTACACATCCTAATATTCAAACCCATGGTTTTCACTTTTCCATCCTCTGGAGGGTCTTTGGTTCAAAGATCACCCATCACATCTGTGGGCTTCTGAATGGCTGTTTCTGTTTTATTTTTTAAAAAAAGCTATTTTATTTTGCCAAAACAACCTTTTGAAGTCCACAGATGTAGTGGGTGATCGTGTGCTACCTCTGCAGTCCTGAAAAAGCCCTCTGGAAGGGAGAGGAGCACAGTTATTGCCTTTGGAGGGTCAAGGTTGGCCAACTCACTGGTTTGGGGGGACCTGTGGATAAGGAATCCACAAATTCCAAATCTACACATAATCTGGGCAAACTGTATTTGCTTCAAAGTGCTAGATAGAAAACTGTGACAAAAACCATTGAGAAAGTCTGGAAGAGATTTTCCAAAAGACTCTTGCTGCAATGACAGGGGGTGAGCCAAGGACCCTTTTAGTGACTCCATCACTGTGGAAGACTTAAACCCCACATCATCACATAGAATCAGAGCATGATCCTGATGCGTTCTTAGTCCGGACAAGGGGCGTCGTAAGTGTTGTAAGGCACTTCAATGATATCCCTAGCAGAAATAGTCCTGCACATATCTGCGAGTCAGACTACCCGTGCTGCCCTTTGGAAACAGAGCCAAAAGAGGGTGTTCGGGGTGGGGGCAAGTAAGCAGGAAGCAGGATGCAGAACTTTCTTTGCTGATTTTGCAAATGATAAAAATGTACTTCATTTCACACAAAGGCTAATTCACTTAATTGGAGATCTGCAGAAGGTGCCTGAGCAGCTCTAGAGTAGTCCATTTGGATCTTATCCTTTAGCTTGTAAATGGGCAACATAAATTTTAAAATTGCAATTCCTTTAGTAGGGAATTAACTGCTAGTAGCAGAATTAACTGCTGAAAGAACAGGGCAGTGTTTCAGCGCCCTCCCCCAGAGAAAAATTCATTATTATATCTTTATTCTGCTCAAGATTTCCTACCCCAAAATAGTAGTATATGTTCTGTGGTCCAGTTTGTAGCCACTAAAGAGCAGTATTAATCCATCAGTTCTCCTTTAATTGAATGATCGTTGTTAATTCAATCTACAACAGATCAATGGCAATGAGCTATAGAGTACATGACTTGTAGCAGCGAGTGCAGGGGTTGTGCTTATTAGCTAGTTCAATTAGCATTTTATTGAAAGGAAGAGAAATCGGTTGGCCTGTATGAATTAATTGCAACTTGCAATGTAAACATGCATATGAAAAAGTCCACCAAAGGAGCCTATAATGGTTCAGGAGCAGACACATTCTGTGCGATGAACCTGCGAGATGCAACAATACCCCATGGAAAGTATACGGGGAAAAGCAAAGCAGCTTTCTGCATGTATATAGCACCAGGAGAGCTCTCCAGTTTACACATAAGATAATGCAATTTTAAAAATCTGGCAACGAGCAATGGTGATAAACATGAAATTGGTTTTTTTAATAGGTTTCATTTACTCTTGTTTCCTGTTGTCACTTCATGATAATGATTCACCAAGTGCGTGTTTAATCTTCAAACAATTTTCTGTACTTCTTTCTCTTGAGAATGAATACAAAGTGTGTTCTTCCAATTACCTCGGTCATCTCTCTCCTGTGACGAGACAGTGATAGATTGTTCCAGAAACATTTGTGTGTCCAGTATATGAAATCTGAATCAACCTTTGCATGTCAGCGTGATCAAGTGTAAAGTGGTAGTTGGGACTCTAATAGTTGCAGTTTAATACTAGGCACATTTACTCGTCCTTCGCTGGGCTTCCTCTGAAATAATTTTACATAAGGCAGTAGTCTTACATTGCAGTAGTCTTGTGTTATGTCTGTCGAGTTACAAATTCTTAATAACATTAAAATAAGTTTCAGTAGGACTTGTTCCCAACTTTAGGTGCAATCCTAACCATGTCTACTCAAAGGTAAGCCCCATTGTGTTCAATGGGTCTTACTCCCAGGAAAGTGTCTTTAGGATTGCAGCCTAAGTGTGCATAATATTGCTTTATAGGTGTCAGATGAGTTGGCTCAAATCTGTTGAGTGATTAAAATGGCATGTCTAGATGAATTTGGCCAACTTAAAAAAAGTCCATCCTTTTTCTTAAGGGTAATGTCATCCCCTTTGGATTCAGTAAGCTGCAGTTCTCCATGGCCCCCAGCATCCATGAATGTTCCTTAGGCTGCAGTCATAACCTCCAGTTAGGCTGGCATTAAACCCAGACAAGCATTAAGCCTCAGCATAAGTCCTGTGCTGACCTGGGGGTGTCACAAAAGTGTCATAAGGCACTTCTGCCACACTCCTGGGATGGTTAGGCCAGTGCACAGGCAGACACCGACCTCCCCACACCATCACAGGTAGATATGCCAGGTGAATTAGGCTGGCCTAAATTTAGGATTGCACCTTCAGATACTTAACACTGCTGCCAAGTGAGAACGTTTCATCTTTTACAGGACATTATAAGTATGCACGCTTATAGCATGATGTGGAACCAGGCAGCCTGAAAACTTGAAGATTAATATAACATTAACTGGAAGATGGAAGTTAACTGCTTCCTAATGCTCTTCCTCCAATATACTTAAGCCTTTATTAGCATAGGCAATTCAAATGGACAAATCACATACATAAAAACATGAAGCATGAAAACATAAGGTATGAAAACATGAGATATAAAACAAGCGGTGCACAATGAGGATACAATGAAAAGCATAGGCCTCCGATATACTACTTGCTGCCACACTCTGCTCGGAGATACCACCGGAAGTAACTGGCAATGGTGTCATCATCAGATTTGGAGACCACCATGGGAGCCTCTAGGGTCTCATAAGGGAACTTCTAAGGGTAGGCAGGTGAGCTTTTCTTGTACTGTGCAAGAGCTCTGCCAACCGCCTTGAGCTTCTGGCTGCCATTGGAAGCTCCCTATGAAGTCTCAATACCGGGTGGTGGTGCAGCACATACCACCAAAACCACCTGGCACAACCATTGGTGGAAAGCACACCACCCACTGAGAACCTTTTCAAGCTGTTCAGATGGACATATCAATGTTTTGTCAGCAGCACCCTTTGACAGGATAAAAATGATATCCTGTAGAATTAGATTTATTTGTGAGTATATGGAGAACCTAAAGTAAAGTAAAATGAGTCAGAAAAAATGAAGTGAAACTGGGTAAAGGTAATGCTTGTAAAAGGGATTAGCTCAGAAGAGAATAAGTTGATGGAATTGACGTAAATATGACATCAATTGTGTTAATCCTGTCAGTAAATTAAAGGTATATGATCAAATATGTATATATGACATTGAGTATATATAAAGGAGCATGTCTCAGTGTAAGTGTGTGGGTAGATAGGAGAGGAGAAAGAAGAGCTGAAGGACTGTGACTTGGTAACTATATCTGGACTGAACTGACAATTCTTTACTGTATGCTAGACTGAATGTTGATGACCTGGACTGTATATGACTCTGATTAACTGTCTGATCCTAATAATACAGTTTTGCTAGATCCTAAACTGTTTGGTTGTCTGTGGAATTTTACTGATATTATTGTTGGGGACTTGATCAGTGTTATCTATAGACCTAAGGATATTTGTGTGACTGGGGAAAACCTAGAAAATATTGGCACCCTTAACCGGGAAAACTCGGTCTTCTCCAGATTTAGAGCACAACCCTAACCATGTCTACGCAAAAGTAAGCTCCATTGTGTTCAGTGGGTCTTACTTCCAAGAAAGTGTCCTTAGTATTACAACCAGTGTACCTCTTGATCTTTTTTAAAAGCGACATCAAGCTGCTTTTAGAGAGTTCATGAAGCAAGTACTGGTTCAAATGGATCCACAATAAAACAAAAATTGGTGTGTGGGGAGGAGGAGGCAGAAGCCCCGTGCTTCTGAACATCATAAAATCAACTGTGTTAATATTCTTCCGTGGTTCATATTTATGAACAAGACTATTGTATCTCAGTGTTGCGTGATCATCTCTGTCCACTACACTCATGGGAATTTCATTGGAGCCAGGAGCGCCTGGCACCATACCGGATTTGAACCATTCGGGAAAATTTGTTCTGTGCCACGATGGTCATTGTACCGTCGCATCAGACTGTTCTCGTTGTTCTGCAACCGAAATCGGCCACGATGGTTTCAGTAAATAACAAGTTTCCTCTATCTGCAGCTGCAGAAAAGGAGCTTTCCGAAGCTTCTCAGTTTAGTGTTCTGTTTAACATTCACTGGCTGTATTGGCTTGAGTTTCAAATGCGGAGATGGTTGTGGGCTGAGCAAACTAGAGTGTTGCAAAGGTGATCATGGCAGCAGTTATTTAAAGTGTGTTTATGGCAGTGATACAATACCCCGTCCCTTCTCATGCAGTCAGAACAGCTAAATCATGTCATTCAATTGCTGCTGTTCTTTCTTTTTGTAAAGTTTTTTTTTTTAAAAACTTGTATTTATTCTCCAATGTTCAGATTTGTTTTCTCCTGAAAAGGTCACAGGATCAGTGTTCTGTCATTTTTAGAGCAAATGTATGCAGGATTTGTGATATGTACACACACAATTTGTGATATGTACCCAAGCAGTTTTATCCTTATAATTTAAAACTGAAAAGTGACTCACTGACTGACTCACTGACTCATCAACACCCAGACAAAACTGCCAGGCCTAGAAGTGTGAAATTTGGAATGGGTGTTCCTTCCATGACAGATGCACCCACTAAGAACCAGTTTTCGGAAATTTCAACCAGAAGGGGGTGAAAAGGGGTGCAACATGTTTTCCTCATACTTTCCATTGGGAATCCCTGACTGATCACTGCTCTGTCCCAACACCTGGACCTAGAAGTGTGAAATTTGGGGAGTGTGTTTCTTATGTGGCATCAACAACATCAGGAACCAGTGTTGAGAAATTTAACCCTTAAGGAGGTGAAAAGGGGTGCAATAAGTTTTTTGCTATACTTGACATTGAAGACTGATCAACATCCAGCCAATTTGGTGTCCAGTGCCTGATGAGGGTGAACTGCAGGGATGTTGTACATGCGGGTGTGTGTTGTATATGGGGGGGTGTTGTGCATGGGAGGGAAGTGGTTCATAAATGATATTCTGGAATATATGATGAGTGGTCCAACTCTTTGAATCTAGACATCACCACCCGGTGTCTGAGAAGATGCCATCTAGTATCAAAGAAAAACCTAGAGAAACCTCTCATTGATTGCCCAGCTAGATTTCAAATGTTGCCTTTAGACTTTTGGTAGATTCATTACCGGGGTATGTACTGTATGTGTATTTCAGACAGCACAGCGTTGGTTGAATGTTTGTGATGTGAATTTGCATGTGCATCATCCATGGGGCAGCAGGCAGAGCATAATGATGCTTGACTTGTGTTGCAGAACTGATACCTGACTTGGATCGGATATCTTGGTAGAGTCATAGGAAGCTGCCCTGTCCTAAATCAGACCACAGACCCTTATCTGTGGTGTAAACCTAATTCCCGTTTTTCCTGAATACTGAAAGTAGCTTTAGATTGGAGATCAAGGGTTTTTACAGCAGCTATATTGGGGAACAGCAAGCCTCATTCATTTCACGGAGTGCAAGGCTTCCAGAATGGTCCTGATCCTATGCACCTGGAGCTCAGCCAGTGATCCACAAGGTAGCATATGAGTGTTTTCAGCCTCCAAACCTTTTGGCAGGAGGGCCACATCATCTCTCTGACACTGTGTCAGGGGCAGGAAAACTAATTTACATTTCATATTTGCATACATTTAAATTTAAGAATGTATTGGAGTGGATTACAAGGCTTGCCTAAAGGCCAGATAGAGGGGTCTTGCTGGGGGCCACAATGAGGCCTGATGAGGGCTGCATCTGGTTCCTGGGCCGGGGTTTGGAGACCCCTGTATAAAGGAAATGTATTTTGCTAATAAGGGGGATTGGGTTCATTGTGTATCCAGCACACTGTGAATGGGATTTTTTAATGGGATTCTTTATCTGTGGATATGAGAGAGTTAACTTAAGTGCATCTGATTTTTCCCAGGGATGATTACAATCTTTCATTATCTTTTCCATTCATATAATTTAAAAAATGAACTGAAATTGAGACGTTGATATCTTTAAGGAACAGTTCCTTTCTGTTGAGAGGGAAAAAAAAGTTGGAAGAAAAAAATATTCCTAACAATTGAGATGATGCTTGCAACAGTGTAGTTTCCATAATGAAGATGTCCTCTACAGTGATGATTCCCAAGCTGGAGACCGCTGTGTGCCAAAAACAGCTTCATCAGTTCAACCGAGGCAAACCTTTCCGAGAGGGAGATGCCAATCTTCTGTCCTGATCTCTCCCAAACTGTGTGCCTCCTAGCTGCTTTTGCCCAGAACTCCTGGCATACAGTCCCCTAGGTGGACACAACATGAAAGCTTGGGGCCGTGGTTTGGGGGAGATCTAGATGGGAGATTCACAGCTCCCTTGTGAAACCCTTTGCCTTAATCACAGAGGAGGAGTAAGCATGTGTGTTGGATCTCGCCCTGGGGTTGCAGTTTGCCCAGTTCTGCCCTACAACATAACACAATATTTTCCCCATAAAAGTAATATGAGCATAAGCAGAAATGTAGGTATACCATCTTGTGTGTGTGCATGTGTGTGTGCGTCTATGTTCTTACTTAAAGGTAATTTTACATCAAAGTTCTTCATTCAAAATATGTATTTTTAAGCCTCTAAAATATTTATAGATCTGATAGAGCTTGGAAGGTATTCAATTTGTACAAGATCTGATAGGGCTTGGAAGGTATTCAATTTGTGCATGGATTGTTACATTACACTTTTTCTGGTAGCTTGTTTGGTCCAGAATTCATGGTTAACAATTCTCCAGAGTTGTCTTTTAAACCTCAACTGGTGATTTGTGTGTTGCAGACTCATAACATTAGTCCAGATGGGCTTGTTCGTTGTTACAAAATGCAGTTGCTTCCTCTTGGAAGTCATGAGATTTCCAGTAATAAGTCCTAAGGAATTTGCAGTCTTTTGTTGTCTAACCATGAAACCTCTGCACAGCTACTCAGAAGTAAATCCTGTTGTATTTAGTAGTGATTACTGAGGAAGTGTGTTTTGGGATTGCAGCCTGAGTAAAGAATAGATTGCAAAGAGATAAGGGACTGGGGTATGAAGGAGTGAGAGAGAGATGGATCTTTGCATCTAATCTGTCTTATCTGTTCGTTTGTTTACCCCGATCAATGCTACCAAGTGTTTTGCTAATTCAATTTGGAAAAGTTTGACTTTCAAAAAAAGTTCACCATCCAACTTCTTGACTTTGGTAGACTCAAACTTAGCTGTATTTTTATGAATGGATGCAGGAGGGGGTCATCATGGTGACTAGTACTATCCTATTGGTCTGGGTTCCAGATTTCTAGTAGCCCTGTAGGATAACTTGCGGGTTGGACAGCTGCCTGTTTAATCTCCAGAGTACCAATGTAGTAAATGACATCATCAGGGTTAAAAAAATATTTTCAAATAGAAAAAAATATTGGATTTTCAGTAGGAAAACCATGCAGCAGTTAAAGTACCTCCCTAGAGTTGCACTGTACTCCTTAACCAAATTGCAGTTTTGGTTGGTTGCTTCTTACAAGTAAGCTGGTGACTGTATGATGCCCACATTTGATGTTGCATCACACATAGAGAGAGACCCTTGTTGACAAAGATGCTGTGTATGTGCAGTGTCCTCCCCAGAGATGCTTCCCTGGAATCAAATTTGATCAATCTTTGGCATTGAAGTATTGGTGTAGGTCTTTCAGCTGAAATTACGGTCATTTAAAAATCTGTAGGACAAAATGTAGGACATGCTAAAGTCACTCAGGAGTAAGCTCTATTGAGTTTAATAGCTTACTTTTGAGTAGACATGGCTAGGATGTCTCTGAGTGACTGTTCTGGCATACATGCCATAGTTTTTCCGCCACCGACCTTAATTGGTTAGGATTGTGTCCTCGAGTAAAGAAAATTTTGTCTGTTCTGATGCTCAGTTTTTTGTTTTATTGCTATGCTGTGTGTTCACTGTTCTGACGAGTAAATTCTCTGTTCTTATTCTGTGTTTGGTATTTTATTTATTTAAGGGATTTATACCCCTCCTTGTACCATGCCAAAGCCCAAGGTGGCTTGCTAAGCTTTAGTTTCTCCAATCCCGCTGTCCTCACAACAACCTTGTGGGGCTGAATGACAAGTCCGAGATCACCCAAAATGTCTTATGGCCAATTTGGGATTTGAACCTGGATCCTTTGGGTGTTAGACCAAATCACTATCCTGGCTCTCAGGAGATATTTCTAGGTTTATTCTGAACCAGTCCTGGAAGAGTTTTCATAAACTGAAGATTTCAACATTTTAAATGAACAAAATCAAATTGTCCATGCCTGGAGACTGTAAAGTGTACAATAGATGAGCAGAACATAGATATGGAAGTGTTCCTCGATTGGGACACGTGTGGTAGAGGCAGGTGGTAAACTAGAAGCATAGAAAGTGGTTGTATACTGGCTTAGGAAATGAAACTGATTTTAATCAGTTTCATAAAACAAGAACAGATTTAAAGACAAAGCGCAGAATTTTCCCTGATCCTTGTTTGTGCCAATTATCTTTGGCAGACTGGTAGATTGGGAAGGAAATTAATTCACCGCACCAGGTGAACTGAATTGTAGTTCAGTGTAGTTTCACCAGCCCAGGTGAAACTACAATGGTTTGCAATGGGAAATTTTTTTGAGTGGGGATTTTAGTGGCGGTGCCTAAAGCACAGAGCTTAGATCACCAGTGAATTACACCTGTAGTTAATCCCAGCACATTGAAACAGACAGCACAGTTTGCGGAAAAGATCGATCAGCAGTGCCGTGAATTTGCCCTTTGGTTGTATGCCAGTAATAACAATCTTTCAAAACAAGATCTCTCTCCAGTGTCTCATCTAGCCTATGGTTATGGCACCCTTTAAAAAAAAAATTACAGTTGATATTTTTTTCTTAATGCATCAAGCTGAAAGGGTTAAAAAAGAGCCCTGTACTGTCCCTTCCTTTCCCTTAACCTAGCAGGAAAATATGGCCCCTTAATTTGCAAGCACCAATTTTCATGAGTGATCCTGGTAAGCTTCCAAAATGGGATTCAATCTTGTTGTTTTAAAGGGTTTACAAGAGATTTTGGACAGTGTTTCCTTGAATAGTATATGAGCATTACAACCAAGATAATGTAACTGTAGGCAGAAGCCTTACGACGTGAAGCTGAATCTCTGCTTCAGAAGTGTTATCTCGTCCCCCCTCCCGCCCCACAAACTTACCAAGAAGTTATGGAGTGAATGCCTTGCTTCAATAGCAGTTTTACAGCAAAATCCTATGAATGTCTATTCAGAAATAGGTGCCACTTTGATCAGTAGGGCTTACTTTCAAGAAAGTTTGTGCAGGATTGTTTCACAACAATTTACACAAAGGTATGATAATTTTAGTGTTCTGGGTAATGGGATTTCTTTCCATTGAAATCCAAAAGGATTTTAAGTGATAATCATGTGATAATTTTAGTGTTCCAGGTTATGGGATTTCTTACCATAGTAAAGAAATCCAATTTTCCTTTTCCTATTTTTCTTCAAGGAAAAATCTTTTTCCATTTCTTTCTCAGTTGGACTTCTTTCAAAGTTTAACCATTAACAGTATGATCATCATCATCATCATCATCATCATCATCATCATCATCATCATCATCATCATCATCGTTTTCTTTAGTTCTTAACTGGCAATTGAGGAATGGATTGTCTTCTCAATCAATATGCTGCTGTAGGTGCCACTGGATTCCGTGTGTCATTCACAATACGCTTCCAACCTTGACAACTGGTGGTGATGTTTCCAGCCTTGTCAATGGACATTTGCTAGTTTTTTAGGTCTTCCTCAATAAATTTGAGCTTCATCTTTTTCAGGTTGCTCTCACCAGAGGAGCTTAAGTGGCAGCCGATTGGTGTTCAGTCTACAAACATGGCAAAACTATGGGGAAGACTGGGCATGTGACCAAACCCTATGGAAATCCCGTTGGGATTGAGTAGCTTATTCCGATATAATTAACTGCTTGTTCATGTTGTGTAAAACAAGTATGGCCACGTGTGGGATCATCATGCTGGAGATTGACATATAAGTAACACAAACGCTTGCAGTCCTCAGCATGGTGGAAGTGAAGATTTGAGAGGAAAGCACTGTTGGTAATAAGGCTGTCAAACCTGGATGTGGACACAGCTAGTTCACTCTCGTATGGGTAGTTCTGATGCAAACAAAACCAGCGGCAATTAAATAGCAAAACAAACCTAAAGCTAATTCATACTTTATTTATCTACCACTATAATATTTCATTCATTCGCTTCTGCAGGCCACTTTCCCTACAATCCAGAGTAACTATGGGAAGATGTTAAGAGGCACTTACTCTGGATTGCTCTATGCATTTCCCATAGGTTTCTCATAGGTGGCACCGTAACTACGTCAGTGTAAAAGGTCCCATAGTTCCTCTGGATTCTAGCCTAAGTCAGCCAGATGGACGGGGCTGGCTCTCCACAGATTGAAGAATCTTGCAAAGGTATGCTGCAAGAATCCAATGTGCTATGTGAGCACATCCAGTCCTCCATATAATGTGACCTCAATTCCAAACCATCAACTCTTTGACAGGATGGTTTCATGTTTATGCAAACCATTGGTTTTGCGTATCTTCAGATTGTCTGAACATATATTTCAGCCAGATCAGCAGATTATTTGAAAGGCAAGTCTTATAAATTATTCAGTTCTTTTCTTTTCATACAGATTGGAACTTTAAATGAAAGTTAACACCTTCCCCCAAATTCTGATTTTTATCACATGGTTATTGCTTTGTTTTCCCAATGCCTTAGATGACCATCTAAAAAATAGTCTAATTTGCATAAATTATAATTGCCGGTCAGTGGATCTTGTTGGTCATCTAAGGGTTACACATAGCATGGTGGTAAACTAAAGTAAAAAAATTTACCAGTTTTTTTAAAAAAACTTACTTTGCCTGAGAGCCTTCTTGAAAGTACAGAAAATGTTGGATGACTTCTCATTCAACCTTTCCAGAACCACTTTTTAGGTTTTTCTTTTCTTTTCATTCATTGCAACTTTTCCCGTAATAATCCCTCTTTTCAGCTTTCATTTCTAACTCCTGCCTCCACTGTGTAAAATGGCTCCTGGAAACTGCTTAGTAAGGGTTTGGCTGGTACCCATTACCTGGGTAAGGAGATGCCTGGTTTTTGGAGAAAGCATGAGTTTTCCCCATTTGTGAACACCATTTGGGTTTCAGGAAGACGGCCAGGATGTCACTGTGCAAAGCTAAACTTGCAAGGAAATCCAATTATAATTGGATAATGAATGAAAGGTTGCCGCTCGCAACTGTGCATGGTTGCAGTTGAAAAGCCCACTAGTTAAAAAAAGCCATCACCAAAAATCAAGGGTATGAATGGATCAATCTTGAACTTCCTTTTTTTTAACTTGGGGAAAGAAAATAAATTGTCCTGATGCCACAACTCGTTTAAGCATAAGAACATAAGAAGAGCCTTGCTGGATCAGGATGAGGGCCCATTTAGCCCAGCTTTCTGTATCTCACGATGGTCCACCATATGCCTCTGGGAGCACTCAAAACAAGATACTATATATTTCCCTGCATCTGGTATTCTATTTACCCTCATCACAGGAGCCGCACTTCTGTCATTTAATTTCTCTTTATTTTTCTTAGACTAGATATTTGTGATCTTACTAATTATATGGATTATTCTTGAACAGTATTTGAACAAAGCTTGAACAAAGTTTGTTTTCTGCCATACCGCTTCACATGGTCTCCCTATTCAAAGTACCACCAGATTATGACATCTTCACCAGTTACTTTTGGGTTGGGAATGCGATACCAGTAAGAGGCTCAGGGTGGACAGGGGGACTTATCAGAATGCAGAAAAGCTTGCTTTGGAACATTTCTCATTGAGAGCCTGTTCTCGCTACTAGGTGGCAAGTGCCCAAGGGGATCCAGGAGTAGCACCCCCAGGTACGACTTACTGAGAAACACTGTTCTAGTGGACAAATATTGTCTTGCAGTTGATCTTCTCTCTCTCTCCCTCCCTCTCTTATTTATTTCTGTGCCTTTTGAGGAACACGTTTGTGGACTTTTCTGCATACCTGTGCTCTTGATTCTCAGCTTAACATCTCTGGGCATTACAATTAATTTTGTCAAAACCTTTCATAAAGTTATTAGTCATCTACTCTGTCCTAGTTTCTAACCTTTTTCATTTTTTATTGACTTTCTGTCCAGTGTATCACCTTAAATTAAAACCTGGTTTTGTTAAAATGAAGACAACCACGTTTCTTTTCTGCTTCTATCTGGCCAACAAGGCACCTGTAAGTGTTAACTAGTACTTGACATGAAACACTCTAACGGCTGGACTTTTAAGTTCTGAAAGTAGGGAACATTATTGTTTTTTCTTCCTGTTTCTTCTTCCCAGAAGTTCTGGATACAACCAGAGATCCTGTACTGCTCCTAGTGAGACTAATCTAGGCTGTGTATGTTTGATTTCTTCTATATTTCATTCTAGAACCATTATAATTATGCCGTGAGGATTTTAAATGTGTAAGGCATCTTTTGATGCTATTTTTGACTTAGTCCTAAGCTTTTTGAGAAACCAGACAAATCATGGTTTCCGCATTTCAAAATTAAGAAGACTTTAAACAGAGTCAAAGGGATGTGGTAAGATCACGTTCAGAGAGTTCTGCGCAAAAGTTGAGATTGTGACACTAGCTTTAAAATTGGGAACAGTGTTGTAATGCTAACCACTAAATAATTCTGGGTGCTGTCCTAGCTAACTTCCCAGCATTTTCATAAGTGTGCCAATGTGGCAAGTGCTGCATCCTACAGTTGGGGGGCAGTCACAGAGGCCTCCTCAAAGTAAGGCAATGTTGGTTCCCTTCAGTGGTGGGCTCCAGCAGGTTCACTCCTACTCTATAGAACCAGTTGTTAACGAGAGTGTTCAGTCTACAAACATAGAACAACATACAATTTTAAATATAAAGTTTAAAAATAGCCATTTAAAAGTGGCTGCCAGATGGGCATAGAACCGAATGTTAATTTCTTTCAATCCCATCACTGGTTCCTTTATCTTGGAGTTGTACCGCCCTTCTCTTGGAGTTGGAAAATTAATTAGGATTGCAGCCTCTTTTTGTGTGACACGTTTTATTTTTCTTCCATTATGGAATTAATAAGGCAATGTATAATAATAATTATAATTACAAATGTATTTGTAATAAGGCAAAGCTGGGAGCCCATGCACTAGAACTGAGTATCCAAGCTGATCATCCAGACTTGCTTTGCTTCAACAAGATGCTCTTTGAGTAGGGCTGCCCCATACGGTTCCATACTGTGCAAAGATGCCATAACTATGGGGTCCCATTCGCATAGTAAGGACGAAGAATACCAGTGGAATGTCACTTTTTGTGGAGACGAATGATCATTTGTTTCTGTTGGCACAGAAGTGCCTTCTTTCAAAGTTTCACAGGAACCAAGATGATGGCACTAAAGTTCCAGGAGAATCTGTGTGATCCAAAATTGTAGCTCTGGGGGAACAAGTAGGAGGGGAGACCATGGCACAGTCACAGGTTCACTGTGAGATGCCTTAAGTGGTTGCAACGTATACTTTAGGTTGGCCCTACCTCAGGGTGTCCCTTAACAACTCCTTATTTTGCACCTGAAGTTTATCTAATGAACGTATCTCTAATGTTGGATCTTACTATTTTTGTAAAACAAGGTTTTTGGGAAGGAAGTATGGACAAAAATGAACTCCTGAGAAAGGAAGTGAAAAAAATTAGCTTTCAGCTGCAGCACTGTAAATAAAAAAAAATTTATTGCCTTTTAAAGCTTACTATAAGTAGCACTTCTAAATATATATTGGATTGTTTTGTGTTTTTCCTTTGGACCAGGATTGGAGATGTTAACATATATGCAAGTGCATTTGACCTACGAAGGACTTGGTCTGATTCGGTGGTTTTTGGAGACCTTCATAATGTTCTCCAAGCTATTTCTGTGATTAGCTGAAAAATATTGCTAGCAGTTCAGGAAAATTTTGTTTTAAGGACACCTCTCAGACTCGCCCTCTAGGTGTGGTACCAAGGGCACTGTACCCCCTTGCCCTCCTTGGCTATGCTACTGGTGGGAGCAGAGGCTGGGACATTATTGGGTGAGAGATAGCAGCATTGAGCACTTAAGAATAAGAGTATACTGTGATCTTCATTGGTGTAATGGTGGAGGAGGGAAGCTTATACCTAACTGGGTTAAGTGTGTAGGTGGGAGTTTCCTTTAACATTCCCTTTCTGTTTTAGATCCTGAAGCAGGATTAAAATGAGAACACGGATGGAAGATTTGTATAGAAAAGTCATACAAGCTTAAATAGTGCACCTGGAGGGACCTTTAGAGTGCAGAAGTAGCCTTAAAGCAGTGCTAGAAAGAATCAGAGGGTGCAATCCTAATCAAATGAGCCTGCATAAATTTTGCTCATCTCTCCATTCCTGCAGTGGTGTGGTGGGGTTGGCGCATATCTGTGCATTGGCCAGAAGTAATCAAGAAGTACCTTGCTTTGGTTTTACAACACCCCCAGGCCAGCATGGGACTTGTGTCAGCCTAACCAGGGTTTAGGATTCTGCTGACAGTGTCTGTGAGGGTAACATTTGTTGGACGGAACTATTTTATTTTAGTGAAATTTTAATGTAATGTCTGTTGGTTTTTCTTCTTCAGCTATTTTTCTTCTGCAAATGTGCTCAAATGCCCATGGAGGTTCCTCTTTCCTTTGTGCGTCCAAAGGTCAGGCCTCCAAATGAGTTTGCGCTGCACCAGATGGGATCTGAGTCTGACCTACAAGAGAAAGCTAGTCTGGCGGCTTCATTTCTTTTCCTTCTGCTGCTTTGCCCGAGCCATGAATACTCACTGGAGAGAACACTGCAGTATAAATATTAAAATATATACCAAAACTGGTTCAGAATTTATTCAACTCTTTTATTCAAGAAGGCAAATTACCACATGCAGGTTGACGGCCAAGGGATCATGATGGTGCATTCCAAATGCGCTATTGACTTGTGTGAAGGGTTGGGACTGTTTTAATGTACGATTACTTTATTTTTATTTTTTTAATGTGGCCCAAACAATCCTTCTTGAGGCTACTGTAGCTGTACTGCCAGGATCAACATACAGACATACCCCACTTATCGGACGGGTTAGGAACCAAAGCACCATCCAAATCTGAAAACCGTTGAAAAGTGGAACCCAGTCTTTTCCAGCTTGCAAATGCAAAATAGCCACCAAAATAAGACCTAAATATCACTTGCAAAAGCCTAAATAACACATTTTTATTGATACCTAGCAAAATGCATAACAAATCACAGTAAAATGAACACAGGGATATGTGAGCAGTGAATATTTTATGGATTTGAATGATAGTTATTTACTGAAGAAAGTCATAAGGAAATGCCAAAAACAGTTTGATCACCATATCGCATGCAAATCAACATCAGGGAAGACAATTTTAGCCTTTAAACCGGCAGAGGTTGAAAGAGTGGAACATGTTTTGGATGAATGAGTTCTGGGTATAATTGAAAGGTGTTGAAAGAGCAGAACCATCAGAAAACGAACTGTCGGAAAGTGGGGGATGCTTGTACCGCAAAGATCACTGTCATGTGCATCACTTCTAACGCCATTTCACCAAATGGTACCTACTCAAAATGTCAGGGGTGGTGCTACAATATGAATAATCAATTGGCTGTGGAATGGGGGTACATGAGGACTTGATTCCCCCTTGATATTTCAAGACTGACCAAGATCTGTTTTTATTCCTCTTAATTTGGAAAAGCTGGCTTAGGTAGCTCCGTTTTTCTGTTGTTGATGCTCAGCAACAAATCTGAATTGGTTTTTTTTATGTATATGTTTATGGTTTAATGATGATTTATGTTTTAATTTTGTGTTACTATTTTTATGAGAGCTGCCTCAAGGGTCCTTGATGAGTGGAAGGCAATATGGGAATTTAACAACCAACTAAATACTCCTTTTTTGGTCTAGTTTTAATAACGCTTCCTTCTCTTTTTAATTATTTTGGTACAAAGTGACATTTATAGCGAAGGTATATATGGGTCAGATTTTCATTGGGTTAAATGACATTGGTACTCATGGCTACCTTGCAAAGAGTCTGGCTGTATTGGAAGTTTTGACCACTATATGTATCTCCAAGCCCTAGGAAAGTATTATTCTTCAGTGCTTCAGCCAGCCTAGACCAGGAGCTTTGTAGCTTGAGTCTTTTTGGAAGAGTAACATGTTTTCTTTCCCTTCAACTGATGATCTTCTATAGTCAGGAGTATGGTGCTACAAGTCCTGGTCTGGAAAGAGCAGTCAGCTCTAAATCCGAGTATTATATTATGTATAGCTGAGAGATTTATGTGTCTAAATGGCCTTTTTTAATTTTCCACTTACATCCGGGGTTCAAAATATTCTGGGCTTTTTCATTCATTTCATAAATTCCTGGAAACGTACCGTACTATGCTGGGTATATTAATTTTTTAAAATTTGCTTTTAATTTCCACACTTTATGTTTGCTCTTGCAGGTGGTCAGATTTTTGGTGCTAACAACAGTTATGATTGTATAGGCCTACGAAAAACAAACTTTTTCAAACGTATTTGAGTAAATTTAGGATATTTTTGGGGTGCTGAATCCCAGAATGGCATCAGTTTGTCCCACTAGGCTCTCGTTTTGAGGGTATGGCACATATACTGATTTAAGCAGCTTCCTCACGAAGAAAGCCAATGCCATGGCCATGTTTTGATTCAGTACCCGGAAGCTACCCAAGAATTAGATCTAACATTTAAGGTGTGTGTAGGCCTGTACAATATTATGATTATTACACTAATTCCAGCGGCTGGAATTATATCACCCAGCTCAAGATTGATAAAATAAAACCACAACTGAGAATGGGGTGGGGGAGAGGAAATAGGTAATTTCAGGTGTGTGTTGCTATTAGCAAATGCTGTAGTCCTTGGCATTTGTGGGGAAACATCTGGGGGGCAAATACCCCTGGGTACCATGCCTATGTGGGCTGTGGGAGCGGCATGCTGTCCATACCCTCTTCCTGCCATCACTGTTTGCTTTTCGGAGCTCTTCTGAGATTTTGTGCCATCTGTATGACAGAGGAAGATAGAGTTGGGGAGGTTATGCACAAAAGAGCATGAAAACGTACCAAGAGCTGGCAGGCGACAGTCAATTTGCATCGTTTTATTGACACAATACGCATAAAAACTGAATGAATGTGGGCCTGAGGCCATGACTGGGGACTCTGTTCTTTCAGTTTCTAGTGTGAGTCTAAAGGTGGCAGTTGTTCGGATATTTTAGAAATGGTAATGGGATTTCAATTCGTGCCTTTTAAGCCGTGCAAATGTTTCCCCACGTGTGCGCATTCTGCCAAAGACACTTTTAAAAAAGTTAACGTCGCATGAAATTCACATAATGTTAAACATCCTCAGGTTTAGTGGAATTTCAGGAATGGGAGTTTGTTGGTGTTTTATTCAGTGTCGCTTTGTTTCTCCAGATGATCCATTCATCCTGACACCAAGTCCCTGTTCAGTGTTCAGAAAAGAAGACATCAAAGGGGAGTAGGCTTGGTAGTTGCTCCCACCATTAACATGATTTCTTCCCTTTGACCCAATCTGAAGGGGCACTTATGGAAGTGGAATTCCCATTCCATCTATGTAAGTATCCCAGTAGTGTCATAAAAGATATGCTGCCAGTTTATATGAGCCAGAGGACCCAAGCACACAGCAGAGGTTGATAAATTCCATGTGGGAGCAGGGATGTGGTGGAGAGGGTGATTCAGGGAGAGGTGACAGGGTGGGCTTGGGGCATATGAAGAGGTGAGTTGTGGATGGATCTGAGCGGACCCAACATACCCTCTCGGATCTGCTCATATTTATACTGAAGAGCGGCATAGATCTGGGTAAGCCCATTGGAGACTAGGAAGCACCTTAGTAGATAGGAATAAAATTTCTTTACCTACTACTTGTTTGCTCCTTGGTCCTCAGCCTACTCATAGCATGCAGTACACGCTGAGTCAGATCTGTGCGTGCTCTTGGCAGGACTGGGCCATCAGTGTATCCCCTGAAAGAACAGTAAGGACTAGCTTTCTTTTATGTTGCATGTTTAACATAGAAGTTGCTTTAAATTGTTCCAGAATGATAGTTATCTCATGGTAAACCATTCATTTTCAACAGCCTGCCTTACAGGTTCCTCAAATACCAAGTGGATAAAGACAAGGAAAAAAATGATCTATCTAGCTATCCAGACCAAGTTAGGCTGGCATAACTCAACTGTTCCCCCATTACCGTGGTGGTGGGTGGAGGCTGGCACATGTCTGGCCGACCCTCCCAGGAATGGCGCAGAAATACCTTAAAGCACTTTAAGGTAAGACACTCCCAGGCCAGCATCGGACTTATACTGGCCTAACTGGAGGCTAGGATTGTCCACTGAGTTTATTTGGAAGGGTGGGTAAACTGAGTTTGCCTGATATATCTTGTAAGCTGTTGTCTTTTAAAAGAAGATCACAAACAATGAGAGCTTCCATGTGGGATCCCCTTTCTTTCCTTATCATAATTAGTTATCTCTCATTATCCACAGGAATTGATTTCCCCCAAGTGCAGATACCAAAATCCACAGGTACTGGAGTACTTTTTAAAAACATTATAAAATTTAAAAATCAGTAAGATGTCAGTAAAGATAATCAGTAATTTTGCAGCAAATCATACCATTTGCATTGCCATCTTCTGCATTCCTATAAGCCACTTCAGTATCATACAACTCCTGTGGCCCCATCTTGTCCCAGAAGTTACCCATAGTACAATAAAGAATTGGTTTACAAGAGTGCAGAAGATTGTTGTGCAAACAGTTTAATTTTGCAGCACACAGTAGCGGAGGGTATTTGCTTACTGATTTTTACTTTTAAGGTTTTAAAAATAGAACCATACATCTGTGGGTAGCAAAATTTGTGGATGCTGCACCTGTGAATAAGGCAGTTCAACTGTATTATTGATTCCAGAGTAAATTCTTAAGGAACCTATTGCAGCCATGCTGCTGTTGCTAAATCAGTCAATGTCTGGATAGTGTCTAGCTGAATATCCCACCTTGAGTTCTATGGTAGAAGAAGAATAAATGGATGGAAATGTCAACATGTCAAGCAATCCTTAAAGCAAATCTTGCTCATTACCTTGTTAATCCTTATAACAACCATGAAAGTGTTGTCAGCTCCCATATTGCAGATGGGGAACTGAATCCAAGAATGGATTGGACTCGGTTAACAAGAAATCTTGTTTGAGTTAAGATTTGATCCTGGACTTTCAGCCATTACCTTTGTCCTTGTCAAGTGTGTCATGACCCCCATTTGTCTGGGATCTCCAAAATCCCGCCTGTGGAAAGCCTCTAACCAGCCCGTCGCTAGCCTCTGGTCCCATAAGAGTCTGTGAGCCAGTTGACCAAACACAACTGAAACTGTGTTGATGGTGGAAGTTGACGGTGGGGTGAGAGAATGGGGGTCTATTTAATTGTTTGCTTTACTTCTCTGCTGTGTGTTGATACTTGCAGAAATACTGGAAGTTTGTGCCCATTTATTCATTAATCTAAGTTCTATCTCTGATGTATTTATTGTAATGTTATATTTAAATTTTTTCGAGGTTCTCAACATTGTGGCAGATGTTTGATGTGGCCCTTTGGCCAAAAGGTTTGAAGACTCCTGATCTATTAGTGAAAGATTAAGGTCTGCTTAGGGAGCCTGACTGCCCTTTTCTCAATGGATAACCAATGGAGGGGGGGGGGTGAAGAAATAGAAATGTGTTCAGAAGCATATGTTGGTCAACCCAAGAGTGGGCTAAAAACATTCTGTGGTTTCTTCCTCTCCTCACTTTTAATTCAGTAAGAGGATTCTGATGCTAGATAGTTTTCTTCCTTGTCTATATCCACTTGGTATTTGAGGAAGTTGTTGATCATTTGTGATGCCTGGAGGAAACACGCTGTGCATACGGTTCCTCTTGCTATACTTTTCAGATGTCAGGGAAGAACATGCACGCTAAACAAAAAAGACATCCGGTAGTCTAGATAAAGGAAACATGAGGAGGGGCAACAATAGTATGTTTTAAGACTATTGTTTTATGATTCTCGTGCCAGGGATATTGCACAGTGACGATCTTTGGCTGCTAAATATGCACTGTCCTGATTAGTGTCTGAATAATACCATGCATGACGTATTGGGGAAGAAGCTTTAAGGAGGAGGGTGTGTTGCAACGTGCTAGTGAAAATGAAAATATCTTTGGACGGAACCACACCCTCCTATTGATAGGGGAAAGCTTGTAAGTGGGTGATGTGCAGATACAGTGGTGCCTCACATAATGAGTTTAATTTGTTCCAGAGGCATGCTTGTTAAGTGAAACACTCTTTATGTGAAGCTGATTTTCCCATAGGAAATAATGGAAACTCAGACCATTGGTTCCACAACTCCCAAAATATTCATATAAAAATATTAACTGGATGTAAAAATGATGACAAAGCACAGAATTGAATTCAAAACATTCATTCAATGGGCATGATCCTATGAAGTCTACTTAGGCTATAAACAAAGACACTTTCCTGGGAGTAAGCCCCATTTAACACAATGGGGCTTTCTTCTGGGTAGACATGGTTAGAAGGCTGCAAACCAAGACACTTTCCAATTGTCTCCCCACTTTCTCCTTCTCTTCATCCTGAGCCTCTCTCCCCTTCTCCCTTCTGGCTAGCCCTAGCTGCTTCCCTCTTTTCCGCTGCTGTTCTCTCCCCTCTGCCCAGCAGATGCCCGGCCACAGGAGGAACAGTGCAGGAGTGTTGCTTTCGCTATGGGCAGATGCGCTAGGCAGCCCTGACGCTTTTTAAAAGGGCTGCAGGCCAGCGTGTCTGCCCCGACTGCCAACCAGTGTGCTTGTTACGTGAAGCAAAGCTTATTATGTGAGGAGAATCCTAGAGAAATTTTTGCTTGTTATGTGGATCACTTGTTAAGCGAGGTACCACTGTACAGGGATACTCCATGGCCTCCTCCGATGTTTGTTTGAAGCAAACATTGAGTGTTGTAGTGAATCCCATGTTGTAGGTGAACCAACCCCCTCCTTAACTTATTTTTTAAGTTGTTTCTTCAAACATGGAAGTGCAGAACTTCCAATTTGATTTACAAGGACTGTGTGAATGGAGGAATGTCTTAATTTAGTCCTCTTAAATAAAAAATGGGACCCCTTCACTTTCACAGTTGTACAAAATGAGCAAGGAGTGTAATAAATAATTTCTTTTCAGAGGTGGGGGGACCCAAGGTAGCATCAAGCAGTATTCCAGGTCAGTGGATGGGTAGCGTGTGTGAGTGTGTGTGCGCATGTGCAAAACAATGCACTCATGCTCTCATGTGCATGCACATGCGTGAGTGTGTGCATGTATGCGTGTGTGTAGGGTTGTCAAGCCCCTGAAAAAGAATAATTCTTTCTCGATAAAACTCTCATTTATGGTGTTTTAGGGTTGAATTTGTTGTTTTCTGAAGACTGGAATTGAGAGAGGGGGAGAAAAAGAGAGAACTTTGCCAGGCTGAATGTTTGCCCAGTAATTAGTAACTTCTGGATTTTTGGAGAAGTGCAACTTGAAATCAAGACATCCTGTGGCTGTATTTTCAAAGATGCTGATGTTTACAAGTTATCTTGGTGGTTATTGACCTGCAAGAGAGCTGAGATTTTCTTTTAAATTCATTCTTTTAGAATTGTTTGGTGCCCAGCTGTGACATGCTTTCTTGACCTATTTTATTTTATAGTTCTCTTTTTCTTCTTTGAGGAGCTAACCTGTGAAAATATCATATGTTAGACTTTAACAGAAGTTTCAACAGTAGGTGGCTGTAATCTATGGGTGTTGACCACTTATAACCATTAATTAATTGTACAATTGCAACTGACTAATTGATTAAATTTGCATACACCTATGAGTAAATAATTGTTCTGAAGGCAAAGATTTCCTCCTTTAGTTTTTGATAATGCTCACATATGACACATGATATGACATATCGGACCAGTTTTAGAAGGGATATTTCATGCCAGATAGGGAGGAAGGAGTAATGCCTTGTCTAGGATTAGATCATCTATAGTTTTTTTCTTTTCAGTATTCATAAGCATTTACAGTCAGTTCAGAACATTTGGATTTGATCCACTACAGGTTCCAAAACCAGAGCTGGAGGACCCACAATGGGACTTTTGTTACAATCTCTGATGGGAGGCTACAACTTCTGTTGTGGCACTTCCAGTTTAATGAAAATTGGAAGGGACTGAAAGGTCCTTCCATGCCGAATGGTCTGGCAGGCATTCTGGAGCATGAGGGGCCACATGAGATCTTTCCATCCCCTAAAAAAAGTTGTACTGCAGATTTCATTATCCATGGTCTCCAGCATTTGTGGGGGTTCTGGGAATGTTACCCCTGCTGTTGCTGACTTATAGAATACTTCATGTTTTCAAATCTGCTACTCGGTTTAGTTAGGGACACATTTTTAATCACTTAATTGCATTGTATGACAATGGGTGCAATCCTAACCTAGGCCATCACAACTTATCAGTCTTCCTGTTCTGGTGGTGATGTAGGGAGGCAAGCACATGTTGTGCATTGGCCTAACCCTCTTGCAAAAGTGGTGCAGAAGTGCCTTATGGCACATTTGTGACATTCCCAGGCCACCACAGGACATGTATGTGCTAGGGCTTAAGCTGGAGATTAGCATTGCAGCAAATATAATACATTTATGTATATAAAATATTATAATATATTCATGTCACAAGGGCAAGTAGTGACGCCTCACGTAACAAACAAAAATTTCTCCAGATTTCTGCTTCATGTAACAAACTGTGCTTCACATAAAGAACACATTCGTTGGCAGTTGGGGCAGAAGCGCTGGCCGGCAGCCCTTTAAAAAAGCGTCAGGGCTGCCTAGTGCACCTACCCATAGTGAAAGCAACACTTCCACGCTGTTCCTCCTGTGGCCAGGCGTCTGCTGGGCAGACAGAGAGAAGAGCAGTGGAGAAGAGGGAAGCAGCTCAGGGCCAGCCAGAAGGGAGCAGGGGAGAGAGAGGCTCAGGATGGAGAGAAGGAGAAAGTGGGGAGACACTTTGAAGGTGTCTTGGATTACAGCCTCATAACCATGTCTACCCAGAAGTAAGACCAATTGTGTTCAATGGGGCTTACTCCCAGGAAAGTGTCTTTAGGATTGCAGCCTAAGTAGACTTCATAGTATCATGCACATTGAATGCATGTTTTGAATTCAATTCCAGTGTTTTGTAATCATTTTTATAAACAGTTAATATTTTTCTATGAATATTTTTGGGGTGTGGAACTAATTGTCTGAGTTTCCATTATTTCTCATGGGAAAATCTGCTTCATGTAAAGAACGTTTCACGTAACAAACATGCCTCTGGAACGAATTAAATTTGTTACGTGAGGCGCCACTGTACTTTTCTCTGTGGCAACCATACTCTGCTGGGTGTTTTCCTGCTAGATGAAGCTTTTTCCCCAACTCTACCTCTTGACCTTTTAACTATAGATCTTGCCAGGGCCGTCTTTTAGAAATAGAGCCCTTTATGGGTGAGGGACAGGTAAGAGAATGTGGGCTGAATGAATGACAAGATCTGGAGTGATAATCAGAGGCCATTCACCTTGATTCCACACTTGTTTGCCTTTAAATATGGAATCGGCAGACAGCCAAGCAGCTTGCCGTGACATCAACTCCTTCTTTGAGAAGAGAGCAAAGAGAGACAAGAAAATAAACCACTTTTGGCAGCTGCTTGAAAATCACAAGCCAAATGATGTTTGTGCTCTTATTGGGAATGTGAACAAAATCCTTGATGGGATGTGATAAGCTGAACGAGCCGGGTGGCAGACGTCCATGTGGTGCGCAAGGCATTCCTGCACATGGGTGCTTGCAAACCAAAACGGGCATCAAACACCAGAATTGAGATGCCTCGCTTGCTGCAAGAGTGACTCCTGAAAACGGCTGTCTTGGTGCAAGTGGGTCGTTTTTGGTATGCCTGCGATGGCATTGAGGTGCGCATGAATCCCAATGGCTGGATGGCATTGTTTTCATCCCTGTGATATCCACTTGTTGAAAAGGACTGCTTTGCTATCTCACCCGCTTAATGAGCTCTGTAGCCATAGCAACATCCACTGGCAAACAGTGAGATTACAGTACCACCCTTGTCCAGCCTCTAATGTTCTTCTGCTCCTCTTTGGCACACTGACCTAGAATACTGCCCTAGATCCTCACATAGGGCCGCTTTTAATAATTTACCTCTTCTGGCAGGATTTAAACCCCAGAAGGATGCAAAAGTTGATTGCTTAGTATGTCGTGATAGCAAAAATAGCTTCTAATTGGCTTTCAAGGAAGTGTTAATTATCTTTTTTTAAAAAAAAAACAGTTTACTGAATATATTTCCTAGTCAGATGAGCCAGCTCGGGTGGGTTTGCTATTGTGAACCAATATTGGTATCCCTTGTTATCCACTAGATCAGGGGTGTCCAACATGCGGCCCGGGACGAGGGTAGATGCGGCCCTCTTGCAAAGCTGGCCACCACCATTGGAAAAACCGGCTTTCTGGCAGCAGCCATTTTCAAATTTCATGTGCTTCTCTGCGCACTGCCCTGGGCGGCCACCAGAAAGCTGGTCTGGGCTGCCTGGCTCCTCTCCCTGTCTGCCTCCTGGCACTCAGAGTGCTTCAGGCCCCTGCAGACCTTGCAGCACTCACTCACCCGCATCCCCCAAAAGCAGCCTCAGCCTCTATCCCAGCTGCTGCCTGCTGCCCTTGAGACCTACTCAGAAGTAAGCCACATTAAAGTCAGTGAGGCTTACTCCCAAGTTGCAGTCTGAGAGCACAATGATGCATAGGATGGACTGTGATACTCTCCAAGTTTAACCCTGGAGATATGCTGCAATCCTAACCATATCTAAGACCATTGTACCCAATGGGTCTTACTCCCAGGAAAATGTGTTCAGGATTGCAGCATATCTTCAACGATAACCTTGGAGAGGATCACAGCCCATCCTATGCATTATGCCTCCTCAGAAGTAAGCCCCACTAAAGTCAATGAGGCTTACTCCCAAGTTGCAATCTGAGAGCCCAATCCTATGGGCCATTATAATCAATGAGATTTACTCCAAGATTTAGCTTGGAGAGGATCGCTGCCCATCCTCTGCATCATGCCTACTCAGATGTAGGCATGCCTTACTCAGATGTAAGCCCCATTAAAATCAATGGGACTTACTCCAAGGTTTAAAAAATATAGGACATCCTACATTTTGTCCTACATTTTTTAAAAAAAGTTGTTAGTGTTTATGTGCGGCCCAAACCAACTCGTCTTCTTCCAATGCAGCCCAGGGAAGCTAAAAGGTTGGACACCCTTGCACTAGAGTATCCACTGGAACCTCCCATGGATTAAAAAAAAATCACGTATAAAGAAAACAATGGAAAATAGGTTTAAATACCCACTTCCAGGTTTCTTGCTCCTCTCTTGTGCCAAATTGAATACGTTAGTGCCTCAATATCTAGGCAGTAGATATTTGATTCTGGGGTTTGATTCTGGGACTAAAATATTGAATAATTGCTTGCGTGACTACCGATCTACAACAGGAGAAAAGCAGTTTTTTAATTTGTGATTTGCAGTGGCCATTCATCTTGAATCAAATTACGTGTATAAAAAAAATCAGTGTATAGCAAGGTTGGACCTGCACTATGCTCAGTTTTGCCTGGTTTTAAGAGTAAGGGAGTTGGACTGAGACCTATCTACAGTATTTATTTTATATATATATAAAAACCTGGAAGATCCAGGAAGACCTGGAAGATCCAGGTTCAAATCCCTCCTTGTCAACAAAGTGTCCTGGGTGACCTTCGGCCACTTGCTCAGTCACTCTTGGCCTTGCCTACCTCACAAGGTTGTTTTGTGGACAGCAGAAAAGAAGGCAATAAAGCTTTGTAGCCTCATCTACCTCACAGGGTTGTTGTGAGGACAGCAAAAGGGGAGGCATTAAAGCTTTGTAAACCACTTGGGAGATTTGCTTTGGCTTGGGAATGGCAGGGCATAAATCTTTTAAATAAATAATAAAGAGCACTAGAAAATTGTTACAATTAATTTCATTATGTAATACCTGGGTTCTTTATGGCAAGTGAGGAACAAGTTCCTTCCCCATGGCTCATGGTCTTAAGAATAGACATTTGAAAGACCATGGAGCTGTGGTCCATGGAAAAGGTGGCTGGGGTCCCATGGGTCCAGGCTGCAGTGGGTGTCTGGCAGACCACCCCTAAGGCACCAGTGAGGGTGATGCTACTACTGCAGCTACAAATTGACTAGAGCAGGGGTCTCCAAACATTTAACTTTAGGACTCATGGACCTTTAAATGAGGGAATTTCAGCAGATGCAGCTTCTCATCTCACAGATCACAAACTGAAATTCCCTCTTCTACACACTTGTTAAAGGTCCAGGAGCCCTGAAGTTAAAGGTTTGGAGACCCATGCACTAGAGCTAGTTGTAGCCATCCACAAGAGAAGCATGTTTATTAATATGATTAAAATATAAAAAGCTTGTTGCTCAATCATTGTCAACTCCTTGTGACCCTATGGAAACCCGCATGCCAAACCTCTACACCAGTGGTTCTCAATCTTCCTAATGCCGTGACCCTTTTATAAGTTCTTCATGTTGTGGGGACCCCAACCATAAAATTATTTTCGTTGCTACTGCTGCAGTGCTATGCACACTTTCCTGGGAGTAAACCTCACTGAACTCAATGGGAATGACTTCTGAAAACAAATGCATAGAATTGGGCTCTAAGGCTGCAATCCTAGCACTTTCCAGGGAAGTAGCCCCATTCACTATCATGGGCCTGACTTCTGAGCAGACCTCCATGGGATTGGGATCTCAGGCAGCAGAGCCAGCCACTATTTCCTGGGAGTAAGTCCCATTCACTATCATGGGACTGACTTCCAAGTAGACATGCATAGAACTAGGCTCTAAGGCTGCAATCCTAGCACTTTCCTGGGAGCAAGTCCCGTTCACTTATCATGAACAACAACAACATTGAGGGGGCTTACTTTTAAGTAGAGCACAAGGAGCAGGGCACAACGGTCAGTGCACAAGCAGGGTGCCCACCAGACAGCCCACTCACCAGAGCTCTGGTGCCACACTCACACCTCAGAGCGCTTAACACTCTCAGCCGGCAGGTGCACTGAGGATCTGTGGGGGGTGTGGGGAGGAGGCTGCCGTCTGTAGTGAGTGTGTTGGGTGCCTCCCCGCCCCCAAGCCTCCACATTGGTCTCACAGCAGCTCAGAGGCTCCTTCTGAGCCACTTCTCAGCGGCTTCTTCCAGCCACAGCGGCTCCAGTGTTTCTGCCAGGTCTTCCCACCTGGCCCCCTGCACCAGGTGACCTTAGGCGACCCCCAGGAAAGCTCCAGGCGACCCCAAAAGGGGTCCCGACCCCCACTTTGAGAAACGATGCTCTACACTAACTCCTAACGGTTCTCCAAATTCGTGTTCATTGTGTCGGTGACACTATCTTTTCTGGCCATTATTATTCATTTCATGTCATGACTATGTTTGTCATAGAGAGTGCCAAAAATTTATGGTCCAAGATCTGACCATAAATGACCATAGTCTCCTTACCCTATATTGCATGATGCCCAAAGGGCACCAACATCAGTGGCGCAGATCTGAACAAGACGGTTTAAGGCCAGGCTGCTCAGAAGAGTTATGATCCAGAAACTATGGTTTGGTATTGAATGTGATCTATCCACAGTGTGAGTGGTTCCTTTGGATGATGACTGTAAATCCTTTTTGAGAGCAGGAATCATGTTGTCTGATTTGTGGCCTCAACAGTCCTTTCTTTACACAATGCTGCCTTTTCCTAGAAATATCTAAAATGCAGTTTCCTTTCTGGCTTCAGTTGCCTTTGATTCTGACCTTGGGTTGTGATCATTCATAAGTGACAGCCTTGACCTAGATAAGCAGCAGAGTCTGCTGTCCTGTAGCATAAAGAGAGAAACCAGAAGCTTTTCAGAGATATTTTTTAAAAGTTCCAAAATTGAGCCTTATGAAGGAAAAAAAATCTTCCAAGTTACATTGTGGAAATACTAAATTAAAAGTTATCCTAATTGAAAGCAGAATGTGTGTGAAGTGATTCAGAAAGAACCAAATCATAGTTAAGAATTTGATATGTGAAGGTGATCTTTGGAGAAGAAAATCCATATCTGAATAAGTATTTTGTGTTGTAAAATTTCAGCTTACTAAATTAAAATATTTTCAGACTCCAAGCAGAAATTATAACCAATGAGCAGGCTTCCGTCACTCTTGAAAGACTATGGTATCGTGCTCTGCGCTGCATACGCTGCATGCGAAGCACGAAAGCCTGGGTTGGATTGTTATGGAGGATAGGCTGTTACCCCAGCAGCAAATCCCCCCTCTCCACGCCACTGAATTAGTCCAATGGAAAGGCAGAGCCAATACGATTGGATCCAGCTGGGCTAAGGACAGGAGCTCACCCTGTCTTGTGGGGCTGATCCGGGTCTCGAACCCTGGCCTGCTGGTTAACAGGCACAGTAACTTAACCACTTGTGCCACCCACAGCCCATGAGCAGTGCACACAAATAGCATCTCTGAAAGTGATGACGGTTAAATATTTTTAAAATGTCAATGTACATTAAATTTAAAAATTCATTGTTGTATTTTTGATAAAAGTACATTAATATTTTATGCCTTTGGTGACTGGGGAGCTGTGGCACAATACATAATTTTTACTATTCAGTCTTAAAGGTAAAGGTGGCCCCCACAGGTTATACTGCTAGTCGTGACCGACTGTAGGGTGCAAAAGTGCTACCCACCCACTTATACACAGACAATAGCATTAGTTTATGCCAATCTTATCGTATCTCAAGAAAATATCTTAAGAGTCCTAGTCTCTTGAGCATTGGCACCAGTGGGCATCAGCACCCAGCGTGTAGTTGGTCTGTGGAACTCCCTGCCACCGGAGGTGTTGATGGCATCTAGCCTCAATGCCTTTAAGAAGGGATTGGACAAATTCCTAGAGGAAAGGACCATCACAGGTTACAAGCCATGACGGGTGTGTGTAGATGTGGACAGCCTCCAAATGCCAGATGCAGGGGTGGGGGGACATGGATCCATATGTCGTATATGCTCCCTGAAGCATCTGGTGGGCCTCTGTGTGATACAGGAAGTTGGACTAGATGGCCCGGGAGGAGAGAGACAGGCAGAGCCCTTTTCTGAATGATCCTCTCTCCCAATTCTGAGCCCAACACCATGTCTGCTGAGCCCTTCTCATGTCTGCTGGAAATTCAGATGCCCCATTGCAAAGGCTGGGGCTTTTACTTGGGGTAAAGGGACAAAAGCCAGCACCAGTATGCTGCACAGCAACAGGGAATTTAGGATTAGGCACCTAACTAAAGACCACTAAATTTTTTTCCATTGATTACCTGCAAAATAAATTAGACTTGTTGTGAAGGTGAAGGAGTACTAAATCTAGCTGTGGTGAAGTATCTCCAAGCTTGGCCAGGAATCAAGTTTGGGTCCAAGTGCATATCTATTTTGATCAGATCCAGACACAGCAACGGTTGGCTCAGTGCCCTGCATGTAGTACTTGCCTTGTCAAAACAAGAAAGACATGGACAGTAAGGTAGAATAGTTATCCTGAAATTGTCTCTTCTAGATGTCTCTTCCATGGAAAACAGGATGTTTTAGTCATTAAGATGTCTGACTGTAAGGACACTGGCAAGTCTAGAAAAGTACATCCCATTTGCCAGCATCCAGTATATCTTGAGGACAATTTACTTTGTGGATACTTCCATGCATTCCGGTATATGAACAGTTCAAAGCACCTAAAAGGTCCTGAAAAGGTGATGGAAATCTGACTGTGATGTGTATAACAGGTTGCATAGCAAATTTGCCATATATCTGGCAATCATCTTGTTTATTGGATGAGAAGAGTTCAGGATTGGATTCCTGTCTGGTTAGTAGATATTGTATTGGTAAGGTATTGACCGGATCCTTGCACTTCCTAGTCTGTGTATTGAATAAGAAGAAGTTTCTCTTGGAGAGATTCAAGGGCATTCTATTAAAACCAAAACTTAAGCTATGCAACATTTTCTTCCAAAGAATTTACAAAGAGCTATACAGTGGTACCTTGAATAAAGAGCGTCTTGATTAAAAAATGTTTTGTATAAAGAGCAAAATTTTCTCAGAAATTTTGACTTGCTTAAAGAGCACTGTCTTGAATAAACAGCACTTCTGAGGAAGTTTGGAACAGGATTCCATGGCAAGGGAACTCACAGGCGGGACAAGGAGACTAGCTTGAGCTACAGTGGGGCCCTGCACAAAGTTTGGAATAGGCTTCCATTGCCAGGGAACTCATGGGGGTCTGGGGGGAGCAGCCTGAGTCAGGTCTGTATGTGGGATCTGTGTGTGGCAGTGTGGAAGGTGTGCCTTATCAATGTTCTAGTGCTGCTCCCCGTCAGCAGCTTGGGAAAGTTAAAGTTGCACAAAAAGACAACAGATTCCATTGAGCCAATGGATAGCAGTGACTCCATTAGTGATTGTGAAAGAGCACAATCCTAACCATGTCTACTCAGATGTAAGCCCCATTGTGTCCAATGCGTCTTACTCCCAGGAAAGTGTCTTTAGGATTGCAGCCAAAGTCATCCCCTCTCTGTAACCCTCACATCAGCCATGAAGGTTTTCAAAGGTACATTACAGTTCAGTACTGTACAGTATTTTCTTTATTGCAGTGTTGTGTGTTACTGTATATTGCAGTGCTTTGTACAGTGTTATATTGCAGTGTTTTGTAATCATTTTTATAAACAGTTAATATTTTTATATGAATATTTTTTGGGTTGTGGAACCAATCGTCTGAGTTTCCATTATTTCCTATGGGAAAATCTGCTTCACTTAAAGAGCGTTTCACTTAAAGAGCATGCCTCTGGAACGAATTAAGCTCTTTAAGTGAGGTGCCACTGTATATTCAGCCAGTATCTCTATGAGATACCTAAGGTATATAGAGTTATAAAATGTATAGATTACATTTATTTATTTTTTATATTGTATTCACTCTCACTTTTAATTTGTGCATCCATAATAAGAAGCAGCAATAAATCACTGCTGAGAGGCAAAATAAATAGGAAGTGTCTTTTGGTGCTAGAAAAACATTTCTTGGAAACCACTAGAGTAAGTTGCCAGTTTTTATCTCTTAAATTTTTCTCCTATAAATATTTGCTCTCTTTCTAGAGTTTTGGTTTCCTTCTCAAATTGAGGTTTGGCCCAAATCAAGAGGAAAAAGAAAAAAAACCCAACTTTTCTAGCAAGGTGATTTGCATGACATTAGCCATCATTCTTAGCTTACTGTCAAAATTCTTTAAGCTTGCAATGACCTACTTAGGGGTCTTATGACAAGATTAAAAATCTCAGTGAATTCCATGCAGCCAAGTGTGCTACTTTTTGCACCGTCCCTATGTATATTTTCCAGTTTTGTTTCTCTGGAGATAATGGTCAGAATTTTGCATGCCTGTGACTAACTCGTCGTCTTTGCAATTTCCTCTCATTGGGCTTCTCATTCGGAGCGGATTTTTATTTTGTTTTGCGATACACATGCCATGCATGGAGCATTTCGGCAGCATGGCTATAATTTCAGCTGTCAGCATTTGTTATAAACACCTATTTTCAGGGGCTCAGTCAACTGTAGTCGTTCCTTTAGCGTCGAAGGTAGGCAAACGGGCTCTGCCATCGCATTGATACTCCTTCCAAACATGAGCTGTCTATCAAATTCAGGCCAACATGGTCATGAAATGGAAATAATGTATAAAATGTATTCTTTCTCTCTCCTTCTTGCATATGTGTGCATGCATGTGGGACAAGGGAAAGACACCAAATGCAGGATTGAAATCAACAGAAACCTCAAAGTGCAGATATGTCAATTTGTTGCCTAATTAATATTGTCGATACTTTGTATCCGCAGGATTTTGAATTCTGTGGATAATCCTTCTCAAGACTGCATGAAGCAGATCTGCCCCTCGGGACATTTTCCAGATGCAACTAAGGCCACTCCAGTTTGTTGAAAGCCACTTCTGGTTGTCTACCAAGGCCCACCAGACATGGTCCAGCATCCGCAAATATAAGCATGTAACACTTACCATTCATTTAATGATGGATCTCATTTATGATGGTGGTCAAAGCACCACAAAGAGGCTCTAAATGAATCAATTAGGACACCCATAACCAACAATATTGTGTCTGTTTACACAGCAAAGAGGATCATCATGGATTCTATCTCCAGTAGCATGTACAGTCAGCTAGTGTGTGGCAAGGAGCATTTATTTGCATAGCAAAAGCAATAGTTTGGACTGAATGTTTGCTTAATGATCTAATCGTATAACAACAGGGATCGGAGAATATATCCCTGTCATTAAATGGTGCACACTTACGTGTTGTGGTGTACACTTAAGTGGTGCACACTTGTATTCAGTAGTCATTAAGTGGTGCACACTGGTATTCAAATCCCTGAATGCCAAGACAGTATTTAACCCACTGTACATTTTATACAGTTCTGTATGGCGGGGATGTCCAAACCCTGGGCTGGGACCAGATGCAGCCCATAGCATGCCTCAACATGGCCTGCAGCAAGATCCCTCCATATGGCCCATGAACAAGCCTTGTAAAGTATCTAATACACTCTTATAATGAAATTGATATAAATTTATTCAAATTTGAAATGTAAATCATTTTTCCGGCCTGACACAGAGTCAGAGAGATAATGTGGCCCTCCTGACAACAAGTTTTGACATCCTTGCTGTATGGAAAGAGCTTAGTGACTGCCTGTCAGAGAAAGCCTGGAATTATCTTTCACTTCATCTCAAAATTTGGTTGGGTTGTATTGAAAGTTAGGATTCCTATGAATGATTGAAAATAAAGTTGTTTTATTAAAAGAATTTATATACCATTTTTCAACTAAAAGTTTACATAGCAGTTAACAAAATTAATAATAATTTGCTTGTCTTACTAACTTCAACAAAGTGAGTCTAAGCTGCACTCATAAAGACACTTTCCTGGGAGTAAAATCCATTGAACACAATGGTGCTTACTTTGGAGTAGAAATGGTTAGGATTGTGCTTTACGTTTCTTGAAAGTGCAACTTCTAGTCTCCTCCTCGATAAATTTATAATACTGTAGTTGACCCCCCCCCCCCAATTTACCCATATGCCAACTTCCATTGCCAGATATTTAGAACTACAAACCAGCAATAGAAATGTAGTAGGTAAAGCAAGGGCCATCTAAATCTTTGGGGCACGTTTAAATGGAAAGCTTGAACCTGCTGGAAATGGTGGAACAGGTAGGTAAATTGTGGTCCAATGGCAGAAAGACCAGGGTCAGACACCATTCAGAAGGTCAGGGGCAGAAAGCCCAGTCAATATCAAGGTGAGGTCAGCTACGAAGGGAATCGGTTAAGCAGAGGTGGAGAAGCTTGTCATATGAAGCTTGGAAGAATTATGGCTACAATCCAGAGTAACTACAGGACCTTTTACACCATCATAGATACGGTGCCACCTATGGGAAGCCTATGGGAAATGCATAGAGCAATCTAGAGTAAGTGCCTCTTACGTCTTCCCGTAGTTACTTTGGAGTGTAGGGTTGGTCTGGTTTTGAGATATAGAGCCAATGACTTAGCTGACGACAGCCCTGCTGGCATTAGCTGACAGTGCTCAGTTTGTCATTGTAACCCAGAAGTGAATGCTTGGCCCCAGAAATTTATAAACCTTTCAGCTTGCTAATAGACCAGGTTATGGGTGGTATATTATTAATATTTTAATATTTTATTGAATATGCTGTCCTCTGATTAGTTTTACTATTATGTCAACTTCTGTTATTTAAATAATGCATTAAACACTGACTTCCCTTGACAGTAGCGATGAAACATAAGACATTAATAGATCATTGTACACCACAGAACAAAACTTTTGCGCCTGTAGCTTCTTTCATCTGATCTGTGGTTCTGTATCATTTAATGCCTTCCTCTCTTTACCACTGTCTCATTTAAGCTCTTCCTCTCAGAGTATTGGAGTTGTGCATTACTTTGCTGGGCCTTCTATTTTTACTTCACAGTCTTAACTCTTGTTGGCCCTTCTGCATAATGAACATCCAGGTCTTTGGAGGTCTTAAGAGCATCTGTTGGACCCTCTCGAAAACGGGCAGATTAGAAAAATACGAATCTACTTTGAAATATTTTCTGTGTTGAATTATGCTGGATGGAAAGATTTGCATACTTACTGTACGTACTCAAATCACTTCTGAATTCTGGTAACACATTATGAAATCCTGAGTCTTATTTAGTACAGAATTTCAACGCAGAGTGTTTTGAGCTTCCCCCTGGTCAAATCCTCTCTGGATTTATTGCTTGAGGCTGTCACCTGGTTACAATTTTTGTGTGTGTTAACTAATTCCTATACTAGAAAAATGAGCCGCTTAAATAAAGCAACCTACATAGAGGCTGTGTTTTTGTACCATCATCTGTCTGAGAGCCAAGATGGTAGGAAAGGGCTATTAAGTGTTCATAATAACTTTAACAACAGGACCTCAATAGTGTGAATTGATTTGAAGGTAACTTCTCAATGTTCCCATGCCATTACGGGACCCCATAAAAGTGGCCCCCTGTGTTTGTACCGTTACACATCTGAGGTCATCCCTGTCCAAATGTGTGTAAAGCCAAGCAGCCCAGCGCCAAGACCATTGGCATTCCATTTATTTTTATTAGTATTCACTGTCGTAACAAGTATTGCCAGATGTTGCATTCCTCTTTAAGCGTGGCTGATAATCCTGCCAAGTTTTGATAGCGAGGAATCCAATCCCCATGAAATCTTGAGATCTCTGTAAAAGCTCCATGAAATCTGGACTGCTGTCGAGTTTGAAAGAGCAACATTTTGATCAGTGTGAGACTTACCCTACAATCCAGAGTAACTACAGGAGCACGTAAGAGACATTTACGTCAACGTAGTTAAAGCACCACCTAATGAAAATCTATGGGAAATTCATATTGCAATCCAGAGTAAATTGTTATTACGTCAGAGCAAAGATTCCCCATAGTTACTCTGAATTGCACCCTTAATATTTCAGGTTTTTTTTGTGTGTGTTTTTTTAAATTTCAGGAGTGAAGTTTGACATGCAAGACGAATTCTGGACCAGGGGTCAATTGTAGCTTGCAGGGACTCCCAATTTGGCCCTCATTCTCCTGTAATCCTCTGGCCTGGGAGTATTTCTGTATTTACTCAAATCTAATGCTCACCCTTTCCAGCCAAATTTACCCCCAAATTCAGAGTAACTACGGGAGCATGTAAGAGACTTTACGTGCACCCATAGTTACTGCACCACCTAGTGAAAACCTATAGGAAATTCATATTGGAATCCAGAGTAAGTTGTTCTTACACCGGAGCAAGGACTCCCCGTAGTTACTCTGGATTTTGCTCTTCGTCTCCAAAATCAGAGTGTGCATTAGATTTGGTGGATAATTAGATAAGAATAAATGCAATATTTTACCACCACCACCTCCGTTGCCTCTGGACAACTTATGTCTCTGTGTGTTTCTGGCTTGGTTTGTATGTTTTCGTACAGAAGTATGTATGGCAAATATTTCATAGTTCTCTTGCAAAGTGTTGAGAATACACTTTTAAGGAACAAAAAAATCTTCAAATATCCAGAGACACTGGGGGGAAAGAGCAACTTGAGTTGGCAGCATTTCAGTGGTAGAATTGGATCTCTCCGCCTGATAGCGGGGGCCTGCTTCTTCCTTCATTAGTACACGTTTTGCACCAGTGCACAGTAATTGCGTCGTCTTCACTGGGATTACATCAGTGTAAAGGAGAATAATTTGATCCTCTTTGTCTTCCTCCTTCTCCTGCTAGTCTGGAAATGCAAATTGTGCTTGTTTTGTGGGTGGGGAGAGGCCCAGGGGGTCTTTTTTGGCAGCATCACCCTGACAAGGCCAATGCTGGTGGTCTTCTAAGGAATTTAAGAAGCAACCACCATGGTGAAGACTTCTGCCCACATAAACATCTGACTTTTTAAAAATCTGCTCCTGCTAAAAGAATCTGTAAGGACAAAGTTGAAGTGTCAGCAATGCTCTTTTCTCGCAAACAACTGTATCATGACTGGCTTCCTGTCTCTCCTGCCGTTGGAACACGAGACTGCAGACTTGGCAAGGCACAATTTGCATAAGAACAGCTTAAATTGTCATGCTCTGAGATCATTAGTTCCTTCGCAAACGCAGGACTGAATATCTGTCAGTTTCCATATGTGTTTGGAAAACCCAAGAGTATTAATGCAGTACAGGTAATACAGTACAGTACAAACGATATATTTCCCCGTGTTTTGTTCTTTTTTTTATTCCTGTGTCACATCATCAGTGGCAAACACATATGCCTTCAAGGATTAGACTGGATTAGGTTGATCATCTAATAGTATCGCTCTGTCACCACAAGTAAGCAAACCACCCAGTGCGTGCAATTATCATGTCTGTTGGGACTAATGAATTGCAGTGTCAGTCCGACAGTGACTGCAAACTGACCTTTCCGATAATCCTAATGAAGTAGAAAGTGCTTCTTTTTTTAAATTGGAATATTAATGTGGTGGTTTAATACGTTGCATATATTTAAAAATAGCAAAAACGACAATGTAAAGGTTAATCTACAAAGAAATTCCTACCCCTCTTTCTCTTCTTTCCATCAGTTTATTTGGGATGAAAAATATTTTCAGAATATGGAAGTTTTTGAATTTGTGCTTGGTAGGCTTTTAATTAATATGCAAAATAGATTGCTAGTCTTTCTATTGCTTTTTCAGTTGATCAATTTGATTAGTATTACTAAAAAAACTACTTTTTAATAAAGAACAAGTTTATCAAACTATTTACATAGCAATGTGAATGAAAAGGCTTACAATCTTTGAAAGAAAGATAGTTTTTGGGGTGAATAAAGGCAATTCCTGTTCCTTTGCTCAGTTTAGGAATCACCAGTTCAAGGATGACGGTTCTTATACTGAGCAGCGGAGAGGAACTTCCACTTAAAATGTGTCTCTTAGCAAGTTTCTACTAATTAAACAAGAATTGTAATATTTATAGCCAAATTGGAATCATCTCTTTTTCTCATAAACCTGGGCTGCAATCCTGAAGTGCACTTGGGCCAGGGTGACCATATGACCGGAAAAACCCAGATTTCTCCGGATTTTTAGCCTCCTGTCTGGGTATCCTACATTTTGGCTTCATTGTCCTACATTTTGGCTTTGTTTTGAAACTTCGCTATAGTGCACAGTACCCCATCATGTCATATGTCGTTGGATTCGTATTGAAGAGCAGAATCCAAATCAAGAATCAATTTTGAAATATCTCCTTCCTATCAAACGTTATGGTCAAAAAACTGAAAAACAAAAACATTTTTTGGCAATTTTTTAAAGCGGGTAGCAATTTTGGTCTGGGATTAGGAATTTTTGCCTTGGGGTTCAGGAATTTTGGGTTTGGCATCTGGTCACCCTGACTTGGTCTAGCCTATCTATCACTGGCTGGCCCAATTCCAAGATAAGCTAGCCCAGTTACATCAGAAAGGCTTGAGCTGGCATAAGTCAACATAGGCTGGCTGAAGACCGATGGACCTAGGCCGGCCTAACTCTGCCGGCCTAGGCAGTTCAGGAGAGGCATGTCGAGGGCATGTTCAACATGGCCTAGAATAGTGCAGTTAAGCGGTATCTGGAGCCTGTTTTCAGGGCAGAAATGTCCTCTTCCAGCTCATCAGAGTTATTCCACCTCAGGTGCAGGAATAAATCTGAGTAGACCTGTAGGGGTCCATGATAAGCCAGAGTAAAACTGGAAGTGTTGGTGAAAATTCTGAGTTGGTGAAAATTTTGAGCAACTTCTGCCTTTCAACCTCAGGATATGACACAACTACACCAGCCCAGTGAGCATGCTGTACTTGTACTGCTGCCTCTTCAACAGCAGTTGAATCAGCCAGAGACCTTCTAGTTCTGTGGATCTGGCCTAGCTTCTCAATTTATAGTATGGCCTAATTAGGCCAGCTTAGCTGGGCCATTTTTCTGGCCTAAAGTCAGGATTGCACACTTAATTTTTTTTTAAAAAGTGTATACCATCTATGTTGAACAGGAGTTGAATATTTGATCTTGTTATTTAAGGACTTTCCCTCAGATATATTGGGAATAAAAGGGAGAAATATTAATGCAAAGGAATGAGGATTAAATTTTTTGGAGATGGATTTCCACTTGGACTTTTCTTTGTGGCTTAATTTAGGTCCAGTTTCTCTCAAAACTAGAATGAAACTGCCCTTGTGGTGGTGTAATCATCTGAATGATTCATGGTGTGCAGACATGCCATTTTGGCACACTGTTGCCAATCTTTCTGAATGGCGACTTCTTCCCACAGTGAACTTGATAGCACTGGTGGTGCAATTATTATACCGCAGATAACATAATTTCTAAAACTAGATTGCTAGTACCAGTAAGGGCATGTGTATAGAATATTGATATTCAAACATATCTATTCCTTTTTCACTGTAGATTAAGATTTGGAATTAAGGTTTGTTTGTTCGTTCATAGTATAACACTTTATACTATAACACTTTATACTAGAATAGAGTTTAACTAGTACAACTTGCGTTGTAGCTGTTTCTGTTTTTCAGTCCATCTGTCCCCCAGCAAAATATAATCAACTGTTTCAGACTTGATATTAGTGTGCCTTGTTTTATAGCAAGGAGGGTAAGATATGTCTTGATGTGTTTAAAAAGGGCAACTTGACATTATTCTAGTGAGAATGAAAATAATATACCCCCCTCGTATTGAGTAAGGAAAGCATGTAAGGGGGTAGTGCGCCCATGAAGGGATACTCCCATGGCCTCCTCTTTCCAGTGAAGCAAATGCAGAATGAAAGGGAGATAAATCCAAGATATAGTGGGAGACTGAGATTGGAGACAGCACAAAATAACAGCAGGCAAAGCTGGAAAATATTGTCACTCAGAGGTGTAAGAAGTGCTGATTTCTTGCCCATTAGTATTCCAGTGAGACTTTACCAAGTTCAGAACGAAAACTTTACCCTTCAAAAGGAAGAGATAAGAGAACGGACAGGCAAGTTTGATGCTATTCCTTTTTGAACAGAGGATACAAGGTTATTTGAGTTAAACCTGAGATACAGAGATAATGTTTTACTACACAGTAAATGAACTGCTTTAAGAAAAAAACTTGGTATTTTGTCCTACCTTATAGGGCTGTTGTGAAACTTGGCCACTCTACTGAATTCTTTTGAAGAAGGATATAAATGTCCCAGAATGCAGTACTTCTACATGTGCAAAAACTAGACACACATGTGTGTACCTGCACATGCACCCTTTTCACTCCTCAATAACCTTTATGAAATTGCTATAACATAGGATGGGACTTGTCTAAAGCAAGTTAACTGTGATTAGGTTATTTATTTCATTGGGACTTGTTAATAACTAAGTTTTTTTTAGTGAGTGCAAACAAGAAGCTGTAGTAATATTTTTAAAAATCTGTTGCTTGGAAATGATAATTAGAAAACATTGGACCTGAATTTGTTATTACATTTATAATTCCATCATCTCCAACCCATTTCGGCTGCCCGAAGGTCAGATCTCTAACTGGATTTACCAGCTCTAAAAGCATTTCTTTTCCTGCCTTCAAGTTGTTCAGGATGTTTCTTTCATGTACCCATGTATCTTCATTGCAGCCTTGCAAAGTAGGACCCAATCCACTTGGTCTGTAGCACTGGCACCCAGCACCAGCACTATGGGCGCAGTCCAGAGTAACTATGAGGAGTCCTTGCTCCGATGTAAGAACAATTTACTTTGGATTGCAATATGAATTTCCCATAGGTTTTCACTAGGTGGTGCCGTAACTACTTCAACATAAATGTCTCTTATGTGCTCCCGTAGTTACTCAGGATTGTTGTCAGGTTTACAACATCAGATGAGGACGACCACTGGTGCTGGGTCAAGTTAGTCAATCTAACTTACCCTACAATCCAGAGTAACTACAGGAGCACATAAGAGATGTAGTTACGGCATAATGTAGTTACGGCACCACCTAGTGAAAACCTATGGGAAATTCATATTGCAATCTGGAGTAAACTGTTACATTGGAGCAAGGACTCCCCGTAGTTACTCTGGATTGCACCCTTAGTGCTGCTGATATGGACTAGCAATTCTCCAGTATTTTAGAGGAATTTTTTTCTGCTCTGCCTTGGAGATGCCGATAGAGTAATTGTGGAATACAATACTGGAATTAACACATGAGCTATGTTTGGCTCATGAACCATCATATAACATGTTTGGCTCATGAGCCATTATATGACATTTTTGGCTCATGAGCCATCGTATGACAGTTTCTCCTTTTCTGTCTCTGAAGGAGAGATTTGGATGAACTATAGATTGAAACCCACTGTGTTTTGATGGAAGTGATCCCAGGAATATTTTTTTTTCTCATTGATGAGCTTCATCAACATGCCTCCAGGCTCCATGAGTCTCCTTGATTGTTGAAGCCTGCAAGGCAAGTTGTTATTATCCCCCTTGCTAGAACAAATATAAAACACGACATTTGCCTTTCACAGGCTCAGCAGGATGAAATGCTGAGTTAATCAGCAGCCTTTAAAAGTTAGCTAAAGAGATTTTTTTTAAACGAAGTAATATACCAGCTAGAGTGAGAACTGTGATTAGCAAAATTTCACACTTTAGAAAGCTGGAACACTGTGCAGCATGTCTAATGACTCTGAGCATGTCTATTCCTTTGGCATTACAATAGCTGTGACTTAATGGAAGGAAAGTAAAACTCAGGAAGTTCAAAATTCAGTAGCCTTCATGCTTCAAAATTCCCACATCTATGTACTTTTTTGCATGGTCGGGATCTATACATTAAACAGAGATGGAAAATTTGACGAAACTTCAGGTCATGAAAACATGATTTTTTTGAGACTCATGTTAACTCAGGATGACCATATAGAATGGAAGACAGAGTGTGTCTCTACCTTTAACCTTTGCATAGAAGAGGGAATTTACGCAGGTGCTGCTTTTTAAACCCTTCGATTGTTGAGCGAAACCTGCCAAATTTCCCTCTTCTATGTCGTGGTTAAAGGTATAGACACTCTGTCCTGCACACTATATGGTCACCCTATGTTAACTTGAGTCATGGATGTCCCTGACTTGGAACCAACTTGAAACTTGGGGACAGTGACTTGGAAAAGAATTATGGCTACAATCCAGTGTAACTACAAGACCTTTGACACCGACTTAGGCTGCAATCCTAAAGACACTTTCCTGGGAGTAAGACCCATTGAACACAATGGATCTTACATTTGAGTAGACATGGTTAGGCTTGTACTCTTAGTTACAGTCCCACCTATGGGAAATGCACTGAGCAATCCAGAGCAGGTGCCTCTTATGTCTTCCCGTAGTTACTCTGGATTGTAGGGTATGTCTCATATTGATTCAAATCCCTACTTACTTTTGTATGTGCTTGATATTCTGTTTTTGTTTGTTTTGGTGTGTGCTTTTTCATTTTATAAGTGATAAAATTCATCAGACCAAGATAGATGCCAATCCAAGCTTTTGTTCTTTTGCAGAAAGAAATACCTTTTTCTATCTCGAAGGTAAAGCAGGGAGAAAAACATTTAGGGAGAGCTTTTGGAATCGCTATGCTTGATAATACGCTTTCCATCTCTTTCTTTAGTTTTTGCTGATCTGAGCTAGAAGTTTTCTTTGCATTTATTACTTCTCACAGGGAGTTGGCCAAGGATCTGACAGACATAACAACTTGCTGAATTTAAAATAAGGAAAAGAAATGGACAGACAGAATGGGTTGATCATCCCAGCTCTCTCTGTGTGTGTGTTTGTGTGTAAGAGAGAGGACATTTACTGCTTTGCTCATCTTTATGGATAGCCAGTATCTTGAGGAATAGCAATGCAGAAAAAAAATCCATCAGCTTTTCAGACAAGCCGGTGACAGATTTAGAAGAAAGCTAATGACCTTTCTTATATATTCTTTTTCTTATTCTGACAGCTGATGTTCTATTATTCAGCTTTATTGTCCGGGTATATTTTTGTAAACCAGCTTTGAGAGGGTTTTAAAAATTTGCTTATTGATGGTTAAAACCATTTTAAGGCTAATGCTGGGAGCTAGCATTAAACTTTAGCGAAGTGGCAAACGATGGAGCCAGTTGCACTGTGTTTATAGCCTCCATTGCCCTTGTCCTTTCCCCAAATAAAATTAGCTTGTGTTAAACCGGGTGATTATCTTTTGGAAACATTTAGATGTGTGTGTTGCTTAAAAACCAAGGTCTGTTCCATGAACCACCGTTGTTAAGTGACTCAGCTGCTAAATAAAAATAACTTACTGGATGCTGGAATGCCTCAAGGAAGGGTCTGGAGTCCTCCTCCATGTTGCACAGGTTGGCCCACAGTACCCTCCAGAAGGTACTTTTGTTCTTCAAAACTTATAAATCTGTTTCTGAAACTTCTAAAAGCCATTCTGAGGTCTGGGGAGGCCTCGCCTGATATGAAGGAGGCCTCCAGGGTCTTCTATAAGTTATCCCAGCACCTGGTAAGCAATTTTTAAATTGTTTTTATTTCTCAATTCCTTTTTCAAGTCACTGATTGCTGACTAATGTCTACCATCATGCAGGTGGGACCTCCATATCCACTGATTTGGTACCTACTGATTTGACTTGCCGCTACTAAGAAAGTCCAGCTTTAAATGTCTTGTATCAAGGGAAAAAAACATCAAAATCCAATTTTCCACTGTCCTCTTGAATAATTTCATTCCACTACATTCCATTTTTCATACCATCTAGTGGCTGAATACAGTATGGCACTGCACTACAGTATGGCATTGCAATATAGCAATGCATCAGGATACCAATGCGTCTATAGCCATGCATTCTGGAACAACAGTGAAGGAGCAAAACACCTGGAATTGATTTTTATACCTTCCCCCCACTGATTTGGTATCCACTGATTTTTTAAAATCCACTGGCTTTCTAGAATGGAACAGTGTAGCCCATATACTGTATCTATTTGGTCATTAGTCAGCAGGTTGTTAAGCGATGCACAACCATAATTGATAAAGTGATAGAATAATCTGTATCTATCTATCTGTCTGTCTATTGAGGCTATTGCCTTGAACAAGCAACTTCCACTGTTTCCAGCATTCACACATACCTTGCATCCCATTGCAAACACGGCACTGTGTTTTTAGCTTGAGTATACTGGTATTCCTTGCAGGGCACATGGCATCAAGAAACTACAATCACGAGTGTCTGCCTACTGTGTAACTTTAAGGGGGTGGGATTTGTATCCCCCTTCAAGCTTTAAATTGTAAATGTGGGTAAAACAGTGACATTATAACTGTATTTTCTGGTTTATTCACATCCCATTGAAGTGTATGTGCTTTTACTATATGCCTTTTTCAGAAAGCACCTTTGGCTACATACTATTTTATTTATAGTTTGTGATGTTTTTGATTAAATAAGTTTGGTGTTGTCTTCCCCAGCCTACCCCAAATTATGCAGAGATATTTTATAAAATACTTTTATATTATTGGTTGTTGTACTTTCTAAAAGCAAGGCTTTGCTGAGTCAATTTTGCTTTTGGTGAAAGACCCTTTGTATTAAAGCAGTGTAGTCTCATGAATAGTTCTGAACTGCAGTTACTTGTGTTCAAAGCTTTGCTACATAATAGGGTCTCTGGATGGCCTTCAGCAATTCATTTTATCTCAGTTGACTTTCCCATCTGTAAAATGGGACTATTAATCAGTCACCTCTCTGAGTTGTTGTGACAAGGAATGAATTACTTTAAAGAACTGCTATTCTGGAAAGTGATGCATAAAAAAGATTGATTCTTGAGACAAGGTTGTTGAAAATCAGACTGATACGAAGTAGGAAAAGTCTAGCGTATGCCTTGATGCTGCCTGATGGATGTGATTTAGAGCTAAAATGAATATTAGTGAACTTCTGCCCAGTTCCTGTTTTATATCCAGATTTAACATGTTAAATTTTGAATGTATGATGTGAATTTTGAGTAGAAGTTGCCATCTCTCTTCTTCCCCGCTCTGAATTTGCCTGTTGTCATAAAAGAGCTTTTCCCCTCACCTGTCAAATACAATTGCATCGCATGTCGTAGATGTACACTATCATCAGACAGAACTAGATGTTACATAACACTGTGACTGCATCAAGTCAATGAATATTTTGCAAAAATATTTTGCAGAAGATAATTTTTAGAAGGATTTTTGAGAAACGGTAAATTCATCTTGTTTGTTCATCTTTAGTTCCATTATCTGGTACAAAAAGAAGTGGAAGTGGGATCTTAAATGGGCAAAAAGACACAAGTGAGCTTGAACATCCTAAAGAGACTCATGAGGCAGCATATGTTTTATGTGAGATTTGGATTGCAGTTCAGAAATGCACTGAAAACGGCATAGGCTTTCTCCTACTGCCGTAAAAGGCAGTTAAACCTTAGAAAGATTATGAATGCCTAGTGAGGCTTCATTAACTTTTATTATATCCAGAGGCTAGAAGGCATTTGAGCCTTTAACTTTGTTCTGTTAAGGAGAAGGGAAATAAATAGAGTTTCAGCTTGGACAGTTGCTATGGGGCTTTCTCCCACAATGCATGCAAGATTTATCATTGCAGCTCCCGCTGTTTAATGAGATCTGACATCTGTAACTATTCTGTTCATTGGTACGATAATAGACCTCTCCGCCATTGAAAGTATCAGGTGTTAGGCTTCTGCTCCTTTATATAATTTTTGTGGATGAGGGAAAGAGCATCATTTAAGTTTCTGCAAAACTTTACTACACACACACATATTATATACTGATAAGGATATATCCGAACCTGTGGACCTGTACATCTTTAAATTCGTTGGAAATATCTCTCCACTTTTTCAGATCGGTGTTGAGTGTCCTCCACACACACCGATGGTGTTGTCTGTCTTCCTGTATTCATTCTATGCAGTTAAAGGGTCATTCCCTTTATATTACTCAGATATAAACTGTGTAATGAGATCATTGCCCAAGTCAATTACAAGCACCTCCTTTGCTTCAGAGCAGTAAAATAAATGCAATAAATGCTCTTAATTCTCTCCCCCCCCCCCCAGCTACATGCATGCCTCAAGCTATTTGGCCCACTTCTGGTTTTGAAGGTAGCCGTGTAGACATCATAGTGCAGGCTTGTCAAACTTTTTTCATCCTGGGGGGGCCACATCAGTGTTACGGTACTCAATTGTGCCTCTTACCTCCCCAGAAGGGACATCACAGGTGACATCACTTCCAATGTTTTTTAAAAATGGGCAAACCAACATCCTCCAGCTGCTCACTGCCCCTGACTCTTCTGCCTCCCCTAACCACAGCCACCCTCCTGTTCATCCTTTTTCAGCCCCAGAAGCTCCCCTACCAGCCCTCGGAGCAAGGGAAACAAGTGGGCAGAGGCTGCTTTAGCTTGCAAAAAAAGCAAGAGATTACTTTCAAAATTTTTGCTTTTTCTCCTCTAGAAAAAAATTAAGGTATAATTTTTTGCAAGTGGGGTGGACTGCTCCCCCTTCTGCCCTCCAGCTTGCCTGCCAGAGAAGCCCCCTTGGTCTCCCTGCCCAGCCCCGACCTACCTGCTACAAATGGCTACTGCAGTGTAGGTGATGAAAAAAATGTGAATGTTCTTGTGTTAGGACAGTTTAATCCGTGAATGGGGAAACTATATGTATAGTAGTCCTAATGCATTATACATAGTTTAAAAAAAAATTCACCAAGTATTTTCAATAATGACGATATGTGGGTTTGTTGTTATAGACATGATCCCTTTGAGGTCTGGAGCTCTAATTGTGATTGAGCCAGGAGCCAACCAGGAGGTTTGGATGCTAAATTGTAGTAGGGTGAATAGCAGCAATTGTTCTTCCCCCTGCAACATATAGGAAAGGTGCCTCTTCACCCAGTTAGCACAGATACCCTTGTCACATCCTTGTCTGTGATGAGGCTGGAGGATTTCAGACTCTTGCCTTTTGAACCATATTTTGTACAGCTTATACCCGGAAGACTTAAGAGGAAGTGTCTTCAAGATAAGGGGAGCCACTGACCTTGCCTTCCTTCTCCCCACTGGTTCCCATTGCGGGTCGTACGCACAAGCGGCGTCTTTGAGAGAGCAGCTGGTCCTTGAATTCCAATTTGTCTTGTGGCTGGGACTTGAAAGACCACCGCAGTCCCTTGATTGGGCTGATAAGTCATTCTCTAAGCACATCTGCAATTCCACAGCTGCTTCCTCCACATTTGGGAGTCTTTCTTTATCAGCCAGTCCGATAGATTTCCTTTTCATTCTGCCTGCATCCATAGTTTTGCCTATTGAACTTTTACAGCTACTGGTTTCCGTTTCTAATATGTTACATCTCTTGGGCCTGTGAAGCTCTGCCCAAACCAAATGGCTTGTTTTCTGATAAATGTATTACCACTGTCTAGATTCTGGTTGTTGCTTGGCTGACCTTGGTTAACGCACATTGAAATGGATGTATGGTTGCTTTGAAGCATTCATATCAAGGCATAGGGATTCTGTCCTGTGTCTCATTCTTGGCAGGGCTCTCAACTGCTCCAGTTAGCAGTCTCTCCCAGGACTTTGGCTGCTGACTAGTAATTTCAGAATTCAGATCTTTCTCTGTCTCTCTGTATGTGTGCTTTGTATTTTTCTTCCATAGGGTCCTCTTGATGACTTTGGAAGGATTGCTAAAAATCACAACTCAATTCCCAACCCAAAAACTTCAAATCACTACCCTCAAAAAGTAATAGAACTATCTAAAAATTGGTCCAGATATCATTATAGAAGGGAAAAATAGCAAAATGGAGAAATGCCTTAATTACAGATAGAAACATGGCGTAGGAAGGGACCTAATAGGTCATCTTGTGCAACCCCCTTCTTGTAGCAGGAATCCCCCTAGAGCATCTCTAACAGGTGCTTGTCAAGCCTCTGCTTGAACATTCCCCAGGAATCACCACCTCACTTGGCAATCTGCTGAACTGCCCACTGCCGAAGGCTCATCTTAAAATTCTTGGTTGCCTTGTCTGCCGAGGTGAGGTCAGGTAAAGGTGGCATTGCATGGAAGTTCATTTCTATAACTTTTAGTCTTGTTGGATGCAATCCTAAGCATGTCTACTCTGAAGTAAGATCTAATATGTTCAGTGGGGCTTATTTTCAGGAAAGTGTGGTTAGGATTGCAAATTTTTTCTGGCAATACAGGAGGTGCTGAACTTGTGTTAGGAATTTTTTCCTTGCTAAATGTTCCAGCAGCTTATTACACTGGCCACCCCTTTTTCTTTTCTGGGGTAAAAAAATCATAATAAACAAATAGAGTAGTGATAAAAAGAGGTTGGATATCACCTACAAATCCCACCGATTGTGGGATACGTATAATTTGATAAAGCTTACAGTACTGTGAAAATGGGTTCATTAACTACCTTTTCCTAGAGTGTGAAAGTTTAATAGCAGTTTTGAAAAAAATATTAATTGGAATGTAATATCTCTTTCAGTCATCGCAAGTTTTCGAGGAACAGTCCCTCATGGCTTATCGCTAGAGATTGGAGACACTGTTCAAATACTAGAGAAATGTGATGGTGAGTGTTGACATTAGTGCTGCGAACTGTCGGGTGGGAAGGGAACTCAAGGTCACTTGGCCTAATTATTATGCTGAGGCAGGATTAAAATGTTTGCAATGGATCAGAGTCAACTTAGGAGAAAGATATTGTCAGATGCTAGTTGTTTTTCAGTAAAGGCATTTAGATCGTAGATGCGTAGCAAGGAATAAATTCTATAACACATTGGATTGTATTCTAAAAGAAGATAGGCATTACCAAGTCCCAATAAAACGATGCAATCAAGACTTGAGTTAGTTGTGACCAGTTTATCTCACTTTAGTGCTGCTAAATTTCTTAGGAAAAACTTATTCCAGGTTTCCCAAAGTGTGGGTTTTGAGCCCATGGTAGGTGGGTTGCAAACTGGGTTCTGGAACCACCCTTGTGTCTATTTGGCTCTGTCAGAATAGTAGCTTTCAGAACCATGTTGTTGTGAGCCCTGCAGAGTTGGTTGCCAGCCCAGTGTGGCCCAGAAAACCCCTCTGGGGCCTCCCCCAGGACCATCAGTAGCATCACTTTGGATGCGGTGTGTTGCAGTGTGGTAAAGACTGAGAACTACTGAACCAGGGCGCAATCCTGAAGTGTACTTGGGCCAGCCTAATGCCAGATAGGTTGGCCTAGCTACACCAGAAAAGTTCTTGGCCGGTGTAAGTCCACTTAGGCTGGCCCAAGACAGATGGACCTGTACTGGCCTAGTAATGCTAACCAATGCAGCAAAATAGGTGTGTGTTGAGGGCATGTGGGGCATGTCCTAGAATGGTGCAGTTAGGCCATGTTCAGAGCCTATTTTCAGGTCGGATCTCTCAGCCCCTCTGACTTAGGCTACCTCAGGAGCAGGCATAAATCTGAGTACACCCATTGGGGCCCATGATAAGCCAGAGTAAAAATAGAAGTGAAGGAAAAAGTTCTAAATCTTAGGCTGGCTTAAGCACCACTCCTTCCTTCGCAACCTTAGGATACGGCACAACTCCAACAGCTGACTTCAGCCACCATTCCTCTTGTATCCATCCTATACTACAGGTACTGCAGTATCATGCTGTAGTTGTTAATGGTAGCCAAGGACTTCTTATAAGGCAGGCACCACAACATTCTTGTTCAGTGTGATCTGAGGCAGGTCTTAGGTGCCTCTTATTTGGTCCTCAGCAGCAGTTAGGCAAGCCTAGAGGCCTCCTAGCCCTGTGGATTTGGCCTAAGTGTCAGCTCTGGATATGGCCTACTTAGACCATTTTAGCTGGGCCATTCTCTCTGGAATGCACCCTTAATTAAAATTAGAATAAAAACATTCTATATTGAATATTGTGGAGGGATCAGATTAACCCAGAAATACTCTTCCAAAATAACCCGCAACTCAAGAAGTGTTATGAGTCTGGAGTTCTTGTCTCTCATTTCAAATGAGTGACACTTAAAGACAAGAAGTATTGTGTTTGGAGATGTGTGTCTATGCTAGTTTATGTACTGGTGATTACTGACTTTGAACTCCATAGCTATTGTTAGTGTATGTTGGGTGAAAAAAAATTGAGTAAAAAACAGTTCTGAATGTAAATATCAGTTCTGAATGTGATCCTTATTTGTATGTTCCACTGAAAGGCATTGAACATGTGCAGATAGGATTCCCCCCTCTAACTTTTTTTTGCCACTTTTTATTATTATGAAACTTTTGATAAATTTCACCTAAATGAGAAAACAGAATTTTATATATAGGTTATTATTTCTCTGCAGGCTGGTACAGAGGATTTGCCTTAAAAAACACAAATCTCAAGGTACAAACCATTTCTGTCTTTGAAATTTTGAAATATTGGTGTAAGATGTAATGCTTTAGCTTTTGTTTGTTTTTATAATTAATAATAAAGTACAGGTGGATCCTTTTATTTGTGGGTTTGACACTTGCAGATTTGACTTGGCACAGGTGCTGGACCCACAAAGGAGGGCCTTACCTATTTCTGGATGCAGTTTGAAACAGCTTCCATTGCTTACAGGAGGCTTTCTGAGAGGCCATACATGCCTGCTGTTCCAGGGTGACCATATGCCATAACAAAAAAATTAGAACAAGCCCCCCCGCCCCCCAAAGCAGGAAACCCAAGAAAAATACTGTATAGGAAATGACAGACTAAAAACACTCACGTATAGCTTTCCATGTGGTTAATTAAACACTATATTACTTACTAGTGAATGCTATTAAATACTATATTACTTACCAGAGAGTACCAGAAGGCTGTGGAAGGCAGCCTCAGGTACCTGTGGGCACCAATCTTCTCTACCAAGAGCATCAGGCAGCAGGCAACACCAGGCACCACTGTGTAGTGGGCAGTGGTCACCAACAGGAAGTGGGATCTGGCATGCCTGTCAGACACCAGGAACCAAAGGGCAGCAGGAATCACCAGGCAATGGGCAGAGGGCACCATCGATCACTAGCATGCAGCAGGCACTGGACATCAATGGGTAGCAGGCACCACCAGGTACCAGGAATCTCTACTGAACACCAGGCTTCCTTGCCAGGCAGCACAGGATATCAGGCAGCAGACCCCACTTTGCACCAACAGGCACCAGCAGGCAGGGGTACGAGCAGGGACAAGATCACCACTGGGTTCTACCAGGCACCCCTACCGGGCACCAGGAACTACCAGACACCACTGGGCAGCGAACACCAGGCAGAACTGGGCATCACTGCCAAGCACAGGGCACCAGGCATCACCAGGCACCATACATTCCTACTGGGGACCAGGGACCAGCAGGTAGTGACCACCACCAAGCACCACTAAGCACCAGTGGGCAGCAGGTAGCAGGCATCCCTACTGAGCATTGGACATCCCTGCTGGGCATGAGGAACCCCTGCCACGCACCAGAGACTGAGCACCACTGGGTACTGGGCCCCAGTGGACAACACTGGGCAGCAGGAACCACAGGGTACCTAATTTGTTCTTAGTGGTTCCTTACATCACAGAAGGAATATACTTCCCAAATTTCATGCTTCTAGCTGCAGGGGTTGGGGCTGGATGTAGATCAGTTAATCTGTAGTGTTAAGTATAGGGACAAAAACATGTTGCACCTCTTTTCATCTCCTTAGGAGTAATATTTCTAAAACTCTGTGGGCGTTCATATCACAGAAAGAATATGCTGCCCAAATTTCATGCTTTTAGGGGTTGGAGCTCAGTGTTGATGAGTCAGTGATTCTTCAGTCTTAAGTAAAGGGATGAAAACACATTGCACCCCTTTTCACCCCCTTAGGGGTAAAATTCCTAAAAATTGTTTCTTGGTGGGTGCTCATGTCACAGAAGAAATACTCTCCTCAAATTTCACACTTCTAGGTCTGGTGGTTTTGGCTGGGTGTTGATGAGTCAGTCAGTCAGTGACTCAGATTATTAAATTCAGAGCTATTATATGTTATTTATTACATATGTTTATTAACTACAAGAAGCCCACATTTTGCCTGCTCACAAGAAAAAGGAGTACAATGAATGTCCTTTTTTCCAGGACACAAGGCTAAAAAAGAGAACATCTCCTGGAAAAAGAGGATGTATGGTCACTTTGCACCTCAGATCTCCTCCTGGTTACATCCATTGGTCCTTTTGGAACCCACTTGTGTATTCCATGGGTACAAGTTTTGGTATCCATGGGGGATTTGGATACTGAGGTCTAATCTGTGGTTGGCACAACCATGAGGCAGTAGCTTTTAAACCCCAAAACACAGGCTTGCTCTTTCCACTAGACTCCTGCCACTCTTTCTTTCACAATAATAAAAATATGGAGTTAGAAGCAGTGAAAATGGATGATAATATTGATATTAGGAGCTGGTTCTCAGTTGCTGGTCCATGCTTTGTAATCAGGCCTGTGAAGTTGGTCACTCCCTCTCTGAACTGCCAAGAGCCAGCAAGGAATTTAATCTCTAAAAACCCACTGATTATCCAAATGTTATGAATGCCTTCCAGATCTTTTGAATTCACAAAGACCTACTGTATTTGCTTTCCAGTGGTATTTTGTCACATCCATCTATAAATTATTGCCATCTGCAAAATGTCTACATCATCTGTCATCAGTGCAAAGATAGTTTTAAAATCCCCTTCTACAACACAGTCACTGCTTTCTCTGAAATAATTGATGTTAAACTTTTTTATCTGTTCTTGAGTCCTATTGATTTGTTATTGAACTTATTTATCCATTTTCTTTTTCAGGGCATTTTCCCATCCAACTATATTCACTTGAAAAATGCGTGTGTTAAAAACAAAGGGTATGTAGCGATTTGGGTTCATTGTTTTATGAAAAGGCGTTGGCACAGAGGAAGAGAGGGACTTTTTTGTCTTTTTGTTGGATACATATTTTAAAACAACTAGCTCTACAATCCAGAGTACAGGAGCACGTAAGAGACATTTACGTCGACATAGTTATGGCAAAGCAGGCCTCCATCAGTCTTGAAAGACTATGGTATTGTGCTCGGCACTGCATATGCTGCATGCGAAGCACGAAAGCCTGGGTTGGATTGTTATCCAACCCAAGCAGCAAATCCCCCCTCTCCACGCCACTGAATTAGTCCAATGGAAAGGCAGAGCCAATACGATTGGATCCAGCTGGCATTGCAGAGCTGGGCTAAGGACAGGAGCTCACCCTGTCTTGTGGAGCCGACCCGGGTCTCGAACCTTGGCCTGCTGGTTAACAGGCACAGCAACTTAACCGCTTGCGCCACCCACAGCCCATAGTTATGGCACCACCTAGTGAAAACCTATGGGAAATTCATATTGCAATCCAGAGTACATTGTTCTTACGTCAGAGCAAGGACTCCCTGCAGTTATTCTGGATTGCGCCCATAAAAGCTAATACCTTAGGCTGGGATGCCTCATGAGTGGAGGACGTCTTCTGCTGAGATGAGTATGCGGATGGGGGACTCTATTGTCACACCTTCAATGATTAGGAGATTGTGCACAGGATGTGAACTTCCAAGCACCGTCCCATTATTTTCCTCTCTAACCACTCCTTCTGCATGAAAACCACCACCTTTTGTAATTTTTGGATATAATGAGATTGAAACATTAATTTGACCTTTAATAGGATTTACAACCATAATTAGAAATGAATTTGTATAGGGTGGCTTGACCTTGCAATGGTTAGTGAAAATAGCAGTGCAGACTTAATTCTTTATCAGTTTGTAAGTTATCAGGTTCTCCTGATTCCCTAGCCATAGCTAGAAGATGGCTGAGTTTGGATGTGTACTTGCTGTGTAGTCCACAATCTTACAAAAAGTCACAGGATGCCAGGATTCATACAGAACATGGAATGCATGTTCATTACATTATATTATAAACACCGTATATAATGGTGTTATATAATATTAATCAACAATATGTTAATGTTGGTGATTAATATTATAAATCCATACAGTAATTGCTCTTATTCATTAAGGCTGCAGTCTTGTACACACTTCCTTGTTGGACATGATGGGACTGACTTTTGAATAGATAAGCATAGGATTTTGCTGGAAATCTATAATCACTTTAGATAACAATTGACTATTGCAGGACAACCCCAAAACATGTGTTAATGGGAAAATTTGGTTGCATTTGACTAAGAGTGCAGTCTTAATCGAGGCTGGTACAATTCATTGGTCTTCCCATTCCCATGGTGGTGTAGGCAGGCAAGCACATGTCTGTGCACTGACCTAACCCTCCCCGGGAGTAGCACAGAAGTGTCTTATGGCACTTTTGTTGACACCCCAGATGTACTGGACTTGTGCCTGGGCTTAGGCCAGCCTAACTAGAGATTAGGATTGCATCCTAAATTCATAACAGAGCCACCAAATTGAGAAAATCCTTAATGTTTCCAAAGAGTTGTCTTATCCAAGTTGAGCCTAGACTGACCCACCAGTGCTGTGATTGCTTGTCATCATGTAAGTTCCATGAAGTTTGTTGAAAGATTCAAAAATATAGAGCATGGCAGTCTTCAGGGAATTCCTCCTAAGTTCACTGATCCTGGGACTTGTTTGAATTATATACATTTTAAAAAATGCATAATAAACATGCCTTAAGATATTTGATTAATATCTTTATTTTTTCTCGTTGTAACAGACAGTTTGAAATGGTTATTCCAACAGAAGATTCCGTTATTACAGAGATGACATCAACCTTAAGAGACTGGGGTACAATGTGGAAACAGCTTTATGTGGTAAAGCTACTCTGTTTTGGGACTAAACTTTTGAAGTTATCTATAATGTGAGGATTTTCCTCCACAAGAATAAAGAAAGTTTGGCTACAATCCAGAGTAATTATGGGACCTTTTTCATCAACGTAGATATGGTGCCACCAATGGGAAATGCATAGAGCAATCCAGAGTAAGTGCCTCTTCCATCTTCCTGTAGTTACTCTGGATTGTAGGGTTTGTCTTTTTAAATCAATATTATTCAAAAAATAGAAGATCAAGTATTTGGAGAGAATATAGTTAAATATATGTCTCTTTGTATAGAAGGGGGCAGTGTGACAATATTTCCTCTTTTTCCAGGGCATGTCCTTTTTTATTTAGCATTGCATCCTGTAAAAATCTTTATTTTCCTCCTTATTCTTGTGAGCAGGCAGCATGTAGTCTTCTTGTAATTAATAAATTATATATAATGGCTTGAAATTTAATAAGTCATATAGTGTCAAAATTAATTAAATGAAAGCAATCTAAATTAATGTTTTTAGTTTTTATTTTGTCATGTCCCAAATTTTTCTTGGGTGTCATACATTTTGGGATACACCCAAAATTGTTCTCTTTTGCAGTTATGATCTATGGTCACCCTTGATGGGGGTTGTCCCTTCCAGATATATCAGTCCAGACCTAGAGTACATGTAGGGACTTTATAGATACTTGCTGGGACCATTAGGGATACTTGAAAAAAAATGGAATAATGGTAGGAAAAGGAAGATCTGTATTAGAATGCCTTGAGAGGCTGACAAGGCTGGAATGAAGACATAATTGCAAGTTTGGGCAGCCTGGCTTTAAGGAAATGATGTGCATATTTATTATTGTTACCCTTAACAGTACAAGTCATCTGTTGGGATGGGGGACACGATTCCCATTATTTAGAGTCACACTACATCTTACTTCAACACATACTCTATATCTGTTTGGTTTTTTGTTAGTTAACATATCTGAGAAGAGAACATTTCCTTTCACAACTGCGCTGAATTAAATTGTCCCTCTTGCAGGTGCTATTTTCAGAGTGCCAATGAAAGCTCCCATCCCAATGATAAAGCTTTTGGGGACTCTGATCCAATTTGGGACTTCAACAGTAGGTTTAAAGCTCACACCTGCTACTGTCCTGAACAATAGGAAGCTGCTATTTAGCTTTGAAAAACCAGACACATGTTTCAGTACTATCATTTAAATCCTAAGAGTTATTCTTAAAAACAGGTTGTGAAGACCAGCTGGTAGCGCAGCCACTAGAACTGTTCGCATCACACTCATTGTTTGATGTGAGCATTCAAGCTTTGGCATATGAGGTACCTGATTGGCAAAGAGACGTGTCCATGAAAGTGGGCTTCTCCCCAAATTGACCTCATGGATTTTCTGGCATAGCAAGTAACAGTAAAAAGCGAACTGTTTCACATGACATTTGAATTGCAGTTGGATGGGTTGTCCGTGAAAAAGTTTGAGAATTTGACTGGCACCTTTGGACTGTGAGATAAAAAATTGGAGCAGATGTTTTTTTACAAAGATAAATACCACTTTGATGCACAAAAGTAGAAGATCAACCTTGAAATGTTCCTAAAATCTAAATGGTCCTCGCAAGAATGTTTATTCTGATAGATTTAGAGTAAGCTGGCCCATCATCAGTCAACTAATCTTATTTACTGTGATAAGCCTTTTGTTTTGACAGAGAAATGAAGGGGACCTCTTTCACAGACTGTGGCACATAATGAATGAAATCCTAGACCTGCGACGGCAGGTACTTGTGGGCCATCTCACCCATGACAGGATGAAAGATGTGAAAAGGCACATTACTGCTCGCTTGGACTGGGGCAATGAGTGAGTAAGAGATGGTGGGGAAAAACACATAGTCTACCCCTTTCATTGCAGCTACCTTATTTTATAAATTATCTTGTTTTATCATGTTATCTGAGTAATAAGTAACAATACTGACCACTTACTACATGAGACGTAGGCCACTTCTACACAAGAAGGTTTTTAGGCTTCATCCTGATCTATATGTTGACCTTAGAAATTAAATTGACCTTAGAAATTAAATGTGTAGGAACCAGCCTGAGAACCTTTTGGTGACCCCTTTCAAACACTGCCACAATGGTGTGGGGTGCCACTGTCCTGTGGTATGATACCATCCATCATGCAGTAGAACATCTGTGGATTTCAGAATCAGGAAATGCTAAGCTTGCAGGTTGGAGCCTTCAGAAAGTTTCCTACATTTGACTGAGAGCTTTTTTCCACCACTGACTTCTGGTTGCATTAGGGATGTTCTGAGGCCCTCCAACTGTGGATTTTATTGTCTGCACCGTTTCTGCACCAGGTTGCAAAATGAATCCCCTTTGGGTACTAAGAGCATAAAGTATATGTGAAATTTGAGACTTGTGTCTTCCACTGAATTGGCATTTTGACTAGGGATTTTAAAACCCCATATAATTTGCCTTTATGGCAAGGCAGCAGTCAGTTTCCAACGTTTACAGCAGTCCCCAACCACATGGGAAATGAAGCAAAAGGAAGAAATTCCAGTGTCACTGGGTGAATGTGTAAAGGGACCAGACATTATTTGTCGTGGTGTTTTCTAGACACACTGTTGTTTTTGCATCTGCAATTTTCATTTATTGAAATGAATCTCATTATAGTTTCACCTTCATGCTAATATTTTCAGGCAAGGTAACTGTGTCAGGGCTGAGTTTCATTCTACATTAGTTACTCCCCAATGTGTTTTATAAACCAGAAGAAAATTCAAAGAAAACATTCTATCCCTCTCCATGTCTTTTGTTCTAATCAGATTATTTGTTTGATCATCCTGAGTAAAATCTATGTGTCATGTTATGATTTTTCTTTCAAATGGGATTTTTTTTGCACATTTGTGCTTGCTTGAACTCCATGACATATCAGTGCCTTTCATGTTGCAGTTGCTAAATGCATAATGTTGTCACCTGTTTGGGAAATGAAAAATTCATTGAGCAATGTGTTGATGCTCGTGCGTTCTGAATGTTGCCAGGTACAGCTCCTGCTGATCTTGACAGTACCTTGCAGAGTTCGAAAAAAGGCATCCAGTTCATCTTGGCATTCTAGGCATGCCTGTGTGCGAGAAAATAAAAGGCATGGGCTTCTGTTGTCTTAGTATTACTTTGGAAAACAGCAGTTTGCAACAATTGCAAAGCAAAACATATGAATCGGTCCTTGACTTCAGGACATGTGTGAGCAAATAGATGAAGAATGTGTGTGGAATAGAATATAGAAGAGAATTGAGTCTGCTGCATTAGGAAATAATTGTGAACTCTTATTTTTTTTTGTAAAGATAAAGGTTATCCTGAACAGTCAAAAACTATTTGTTGTTGCTATTTCAATAATAATAATAATAATAATAATAATAATAATAATAATAATAATAATAATAATAATAATAAACGCCACTACATCACACAGACCTAGACTCTTGGGAAGGGTCCGACTGCTGAAGTGAATGAAACCAGCATGAAATTGCTGTGCATTTATGTTTAACTAGCGAAAAGCGTACCCGCGTTGCGGGTGTAACATTTCTCCCTATGAAACACCCCATGTGCCATTTCCCCCATGCACATCATCTCCCATGCTCAACGTCCCTCCATGCGCATCATCCCCCATGAGCAACTTTCCCCAATGCGCAACTTACCCCATGCGCAACTTACCCCATGCGCAACTTACCCCATGCGCATCAACCCCAATGTGCAACTTTCCCCCATGCGCATCATGTCCCCACGAGCATCATGTCCCCATATGCAAATTTCCCCATGTGCAACTTCCCCGTGCGCATTACCCCCCGTGCGCATTACCCCCCGTGCGCATCATCCCCCATACGCATCATCCCCCCTGCACAACTTCCACCCATGCACAACTTCCACCCATGCACATCATCCCCTCATGCGCAACTTTCCCCCATGTGCATCATCCGCCGATGCGCAACTTCTCCCCATGCGCAACTTTCCCCCATGCGCATCATCCGCCGATGCGCAACTTCTCCCCATGCGCAACTTCCCCTCATGCGCAACTTCTCCCCATGCGCAACTTCCCCTCATGCGCAACTTTCCCCATGTGCATCATCTGCCGATGCACAACTTTCTCCCATGCGCAACTTTCTCCCATGCGCAACTTTCTCCCATGCGCAACTTCCCCTCATGCGCAACTTCCCCTCATGCGCAACTTTCCCCCATGTGCATCATCTGCCGATGCGCAACTTTCTCCCATGCGCAACTTTCTCCCATGTGCAACTTTCCCCATGTGCATCAACCCCCATGTGCATCAACCCCCATGCACAACTTCCCCCATGTGCATCAACCCCCATGCGCAACTTCCCCCATGCGCAACTTCCCCCATGCGCAACTTTCCTACATGTGCAACTTACCCCATGCGCATCAACCTCCATGTGCATCAACCCCCATGCGCAACTTTCCCCCATGCGCAACTTTCCCCCATGCGTATCATCCCCCATGCGTATCATCCCCCATGCGCAACTTTCCCCCATGTGCAACTTTCCCCCATACGCATCAACCCCAATGTGCAACTTCCCCCCATGCGCAACTTCCCCCCATGCGCAACTTTCCCCCATGCGCAACTTCCACCCATGCGCATCATCCGCCGATGTACAACTTTCCCCCATGAGCATCATCCCCCATGCGCAACTTTCCTCCATGCGCAAGTTCCCCCATTCGCAAATTTTCCCCATGTGCATCAACCCCCATGCGCAACTTCCCCCATGCGCAACTTCCCCCATGCGCAACTTCCCCCATGTGCAACTTTCCCCATGTGCATCATCCGCCGATGCACAACTTTCCCCCATGCGCAACTTTCCCCCATGCGCAACTTTCCCCCAGCGCATCATCCCCCATGCGCATCATCCCCATGCGCATCATCCCCCATGCGCATCATCCCCCATGCGCATCATCCCCCATGCGCAACTTCCACCCATGTGCAACTTCCACCCATGTGCAACTTCCACCCATGCGCAACTTCCCCCATGCGCATCATCCCCTCAAGCGCAACTTTCCCCATGCGCATCATCCACCGATGCGCAACTTTCCCCCATGCGCAACTTTCCCCATGCGCAACTTTCCCCATGCGCAACTTCCCCCCATGCGCAACTTCCCCCCATGCGCAGCACCCTCGCCAGTACAACCTCTTCCTCCAGAAAACATCCCCCAGTGCACCAGGCACCGAGCACCAAATTGGCTGATGTTGTTCAGTCTCCCATGTTAAGTACAGGACAGAAACACGTTGCCCCCTTTTCAGCCCCTGAAGGGTTAAATTCCTCCAGATGGTTCTTGGTGGGAGTTCAGGTGACAGAAGGATCCCTCCCAGAATTCCATGCTTCAGGCCCAGCAGTTGGGGCAGAATGTTGCTGAGTCAGCAATTCTCAATGCAAAGTATAGGGAGGAAAACGCGTTGCGCCCCTTTTCACCCCCTTCTGGTCGGAATTTCCGAAAACCGGTTCTTAGTACACCCCTCCATCACGGAAGGAACACCCACTCTAAATTTCACGCTTCTAGGGCGGGCAGTTTTGGCAGGGCGGTGATGAGTCAGTCAGTGAGTCAGTCAGTCAGTGACTTTTCTCTTTTATATATATAGATAATAATAATAATAATAATAATAATAATAATAATAATAATAATATAGTCCTTGTATTGGACTAAATTTTGCAGTTATGTGGAGCAGAACAGACATTGGAAGGTCCCGTTCTGTGTCTTCCTAATGGATTTCACTAACCTGACTATTTTCTGTATTCGCTTGCAGACAACTAGGACTAGACTTGGTTCCAAGAAAGGAATATTCTATGGTTGATCCAGAGGAAATCAGCATTACGGAACTGTATAGACTGGTAGGTAAACAACTTGCCTAACTTTATTCCAATCCTTTATTATAATTGAAAAATGTTCTGAAAATTTCACAGTAGTTTTTTTAGGACAACATAACCTTGGCTAGTAACTTAAGTTAACAGGCAACCCCTTCCTTAGTTTCTGATCTCTAGTGCAGACCTTTCCTAGTTTCCCATTATAATGGGTATTCTTTATCCATAGATTTGGAACTCATGGGCTCCATTCCTCATGAGTTATGAAGGACCCCAGAGAACTTGCAAATACAACTTCACTTTGCCTCAAAATATCTCTGGATGTAACCAGGGCTCTATATTTCAGTATCCGTGAAATATATCCGTTTAATATTTTCATGGGTGTGTGTGTCAGGAAATAGGTCCCCATGGAGACAGAAGTCCAATATGGGCTATAGTAAAATGTCTAACTTTCCTTAATCATTTTTGTCACAAACAGGGAATGCTTGATTTCCACTATTTTCAGCAGTTTGGAGTCCAGCAGGTCCCCTGCAGATATGTAGAACATCTGCTCATGGCACACTGGTTGAAAATCACTGATCTAGGGGGATGTTGTTGACCATGTTTATTTACTGCTTTTCAACAAAAAGTAGTTCATAAAGCAGTTTATGTAGCTAAATAAGTAAATAACTACCTGATAAGAAAACTGGATATTTTCAATATCATTAACAGGGAGCAAGGAAATGTAATCTTGACTTAAATCAAAGTTCTCCCTAGTGGAGAATCCAGGGCAGAAAACCTGTCCTAATTAGGGCCCAGTTCTATCCAAATTTCTAGCACCATGCAGTCTCAATGCAGCTCCAAGATAAGGGAACAAATGGTTATCTTGAGGAGGCCATCATGAGGAACACTGTACTGCATGATGCAATGTATACCCATAGGCAGGGCTTTAACACAGCTGTAAAGCTGAATAGAATTGGCCCTAAACTCTCCAGAGAAAGATGAGAGATGCAGTTTTACTTTCTACATTGCTCATAGTAAATGAGTAACAGTAAAATGCACAGTAAAATGCAGGCAATTTACAGTTTTGTTTCTGTTGTTGATGTCAATATCTAGATGGAGCACCGTCATCGAAAGAAAGACACGCCAGTCCCAGCAAGCAGCCACCATCTCTTTGTCCAGATGAAGAGTTTGATGTGTTCCAATCTGGGAGAAGAACTCGAAGTTATCTTCTCACTGTTTGATAGTAAAGAAAATCGGCCGATCAGGTAGGGCTGACATGTTCACTCAAGATACAGAAAATGTTATTTCACCTCTTCTTGCTTTTGTTTTTTTAACAGAAGAATTTTGTCTTTTAAAATTTGTCTCCTGGTTTTATTTTATTGGAGCTTGTGAATTCATACTTCAGTCCTGTGTTGTTTTAGTTAACCTTCAGGCTGATTCATAAAACATGTTGGTCAAGCTGGTGGGAGAACATAGATGGCTACATATTTTCCTCCTTAGGGAACATCAGAGACAGTCATGGGATGAGAAATCAGTGATGGTCAGAACAAAAGGGTTCATCTCAACTTACAGCACAATCCAGAGTAACTATGGGAGCTCTTACGTCGACGTAAGAAAAATTACTCTGGATTGCTCTATGATTTTCCCATAAGTTTCTATTAGGTGGTGCCGTAACTATGTTGATGTAAATGTCTCGTGTCAACATAAGAGTTCCTGTAGTTACTCTGGATTATGCTGTTAGAAAAAGGAAATTTTGTCACTAATAAAATCTGCTGCTTATCTGCTGCTGTGCTTATATATATATGCTGTGCTTATCTTGTATCATCAATTATACCTTGATCTTCCAGGAATTTAAGAACAAGTGAAAATGCAAAACAAATTTGATAAATTCAAAACAAATTTTGAAGTAATAAAACATGAAGATGCTCTGCTATAATGTGAAGGCTCTTCCATTTTTCTTGATCATGGATTATGCATTGTAGAAGACTGTAATAGCTGAACTGCCATTGGAATATGTTAGGAATAATACCTCTCCCCCTGTTCTGATTGTCATTATAGCATTTACAGCACAAAACACTTTAGCATGACAAGCAGTATTGATTGCCCAAGCTCCTGATTATCACAGCTCTTTCTAAAAGCCTGTAGCAGTGGTTCTCAAATGGGGAGAAATGGAAACCAGCCAGGGGAGCCATAGAGCACAATCCTAACCATGTCTACTCAGATGTAAGCCCCATTGTGTCCAATGGGTCTTACTCCCAGGAAAGTGTCTTTAGGATTGCAGCCATAGAATCTGTGAAGAACCTACCACCATGCACAGCGAATAGGTTTGTAGCCGTAATGGGGAGCCATGACCAATGACCCAGTAGGTCAAGGGAATCACCAGTTGAAAATGCTTGGAAATACTATAAACTTCGAGAAGTTTTCCAACTTCTGCAGCAAGCAAGACATCATACATTCAGATGTAAAGGTGTAAACCCACACTTAGTTGGTAAAAGTGATAAATTGTGTGCTTTCTTTTTAAAAAGAAATGAGGGTACCCACTTAAGTGTCTTCAAAATAAACAGATCTCGTCTTCCTACAACAGGCTACCATATGTGCAGCATAGCTTATATGCTCCAGTTGTGGAGATAACTGGTTATATGCTGCTTCCCCTCCAGTTTGCACTTGATCACCAGGAAATTACATGGTGAATGAGATAACATAATACTACAACATATCTGATTTGGCAGATATGATACTCTATGTCCAAGTAAGTTCCACAGAAATCTGTAAGATATTCTTGATAGTAAACACAAGTGGCCTCAAGTTGCATTTAGCCATTTGCTTGCGGCAGGTAATATTTTGTCCAGGTGAGTTCCTTGTCAGATCCATTACTCAGAATAGAAAGTGTTGACCAGAACCAAATCTCTTTTTGTCTCCAAATAAAAAAATAAAACGTATTTCCAATACTCCTAATTTCTTAATTTACCAGGAACAACTTGGTTTTTGGTAAAATGAATGTTTATGGTAAAACATCAAAATTTGTGTGCTATGACTTGGAAATAACTCCAATGAACAGCTAAATAACCAAAGTAATTGTTCTCAAGAAATTATATTTAAAAAGTCTCTATAAACTGTTATTTTGTGGCTGCCAAGCTACGTTTTACTCTTCAGAGATGAAAAGATATTGGGCACAATCATATCCATGTCTACTCAGAAGTAAACCCCATTGTGTTAAATGGGTCATACTCCCAGGAAAGTGTGCTTAGGATTGCAGCCATTATTAAATATGTCTTAGGTGTAATGAAAATATGAGGAGAAACCAGATGATTTGTGCTGTGGCTCCAAAGTTATTTCGATAGAAGAGGGAAATCCATAACGCTTGCCAGGCTTTATGTCTCTGTATTAAAAACCATTAGTGGATTTTAAGCTGCATTATAACCACTGCCTGCTGAGATCCCTGCTCTCCCCCTCCCTCAGTTGTTGTGACTTGGGGAAGAAGGCAGATTCTTTGAATTGTAAATAAATAATTCACCAGCCTCTGAAGATGCAATCCCCATTATTAACATATTAGACTAAGCCTTGTCTCTTATCCATTATTGTGCTCAAAACCACTCTCTATTTAGAACCACGTGGGCTTGGAAGCACAGAATGAAAACTACAGGCACACTGTCCTAATCCCTCCTTTGTCAAAGCAGTGCCCGTAAGCTTGCTCAGCCTTCTTGTTAACAGGAAATTTTGCCAGTGTCTTGTTAACTGGCAATACCCAGTTTTCATTTAACAGTGTCATCTTCATTTACCCGAGTTCATTAGATACATTAGTAAGCAGAGATTTGTTGTCTCTTTCCACCCACCCCCATGATTGTGATTTCAGAGGATCCTGGATGAATCTGGTTTCGGGCCGGGTTTCAGGCCTCGGTCACTTGGTGGATGACCTATGCCAAGGAATGGACAGGGGGAGTGCGTCCTGTTGGTCCTGCTGGACCTCTCAGTAGCCCTCAACACAATTGACCATGGTGTCCTTCTAGGTCGGCTGGCTGGGCTGGGGATTGGAGGCAACATTCTGCAGTGGTTCTGCTCCATCCTGGCTGACAGATCCCAGAAGGTGGTGCTGGGGGATGCTTGTTCGGCACCCTGGCCTCTTCGGTGTGCAGTGCCACAGGTTCCATTCTATCCTCCATGGCAACACGTTCTAGGTGGGGCTGCCTCTGAAGACGGTCCGGAAACTCCAACTAGTCCAGAATGTGGCAGCCCATGTGGTTGCTGGGGCTCATTGGTTCAACTCTATCGGGCCACTGCTTCAGCAGCTTCAGCAGCTATACTGAAGTGGTCGGGCTGACCACTTGTTTCTGGGCTGAATTCAAAGTGCTGGTCCTAACCTTTATGGCCCTAAGCAGCTCAGGTCCAGGGAATCTCGGGGACCGCCTTCTTCCATACAATCCAACCTGTCACCTAAGGTCATCAGAGAGGGCCCTATTGACAGTGCTGCCACCAAAGGCGGTGAAAAGTATGGCAGCCAGGAATAGGGCCTTCTTGGTGGCAGCACCCTGGCTTTGGAACTCCTTCCCCTTAGAACTCGGGAAAGCTGCCTTGATTCATAGCTCCAGGTGGAGCCTAAAAGTTTTCTATTTTAAAAAAGTTTTTAATTAAGGAAGAGGTTATTGAGGGGGGTTATTGCTATTGTTTTTAATTTCTTATATTTTTAGCCACCTTGAGTTGGCTATGGCCCGAGAAAGACAGGGTATAAATGTACTGAATGAATGAATAAATGGAAAGGGGATAGAGGTTAAACAGGTTCCCCTGCATTTTAAGCATGGACACCCCTCAGGATCAAAAGTGATTTGCTATGCTAAATGGACAGATAAATATTGTATGTGCCCAGGCCCCTCTTTGGATGTGTGGAACCTGTTGTTCTGCTGTTAGGATTGTAGCCAAGCTTTATTTCTGAGAAACTGCAAGTACCACTTTTATTTAAATAAAAGTATTCAAATATTTTACACACACCCTCTCTCTGGTTCTGCCTCTTTGACTCTCTCTCTCTCTCTCTCTCTCTCTCTCTCTCTCTCTCTCTCTCTCACACACACACACACACACACACACACACACACACACACACACACACACACACACACACACTTACTCATTCTCTCTTTCACACACACACACTCACACAGAAACACTCACACAAAAATAATCCCTATGAATGAAGGGGGAAAAACATTAATGAGGGCCAAATCCTATCCAATTTTCCAGTGCCAATGGGACATGCACTGCATCCTGTGGCGCAGACCTCCTCAAAATAATGGGAACATATTGAGCAGGGTGGGCACGTCAGGCCAGCCAGGAGAAAGAATCGGCTACTCTAGTGCAAAGCCCCACCAGTTCACAATCAGCTGCGCTAGTGCACATCTGTTGCCCTACTTGGGTCAGGTTCACTGACACTGATCAACTTGGAATTATACCAATGACTTTGACACAAGTCTGAGTTAACCCAATGCAGCTTCATGTCCCGGACACTACATTGATGGAGAAGAATTTAGTTACGTTTAGGCTGTTGTTACACAAAGAAAGCAAAACCCCTAAGCAAATTAAGACCTTTTCTGTCTGGACTCTCTATTAATATCTTCTTTTATTTCAGGTAATATTATCTGAAGTGAACAGCCTGAAATCAGGTTATTGCTTTGAGAATTTGATGGCAAAAAAATAAAAAATAGAAAATGAGATTCAGTGATATTGAAAAGAAAGATGGTTTAATAAACTCTTTCCCATTTGGGTACAGAAAGAGGGTCTAGCCTTAGGCTGTAGTGAAAACCTATAATCTCATCTATGTTGCTTCATATGTAGAGACAGCTCCTAGGTTCCAGTGACACTTATAATGAAAAAACCAAAGAGAGATTGAAAGTCATGTGAGACCCACAAATGGATCTGCTTCATTCTCCTGATACAGACCCAGGGATAGAACACAGAGGCATAATTTACTGCCTTTGACCTGTAAAAGGGCCTGGAGTATTTTGTCCTGCCAAGTGTACAAGTGTAATGAAGCAAAGTGAACTCCACAACCAGGCCACTGATGTGCAGAGTTGGATATGAAGAAAGTAATGCACTTGGAGAAGCAGCAAAAAATGGCATGTCATGTGGAAAGTCTTTGCTATATTTACAAAATATCCAGTTACACTGAGGTAAATTGGCAGCTGAAACGGTGGTTGTGTTTTAGGGATCACTGGACTTAGTTACCCCATTTGCACTTGGATGTCCTCTCTGGCTTTTCCCTGGTTCCTGAAGAAACTTACACATGTCATTCCTAAAGACACTTACATATTTCAACAGTTTTTGCATGGAACCATAGCTGAGAGAAGGCTCTGTGGGATAATTTATGTCCCTTACTTCAGCTTAGATTGGATGGTACTTTTATTCAGTGGGACAGCACCTGCTTTCCAGGCAGAAGGGCCCAATTCCTTGCTATTTCGAAATAGGAATGGGAAACTCTCCTGTCTGAAAATTCTTCAGTACTGCTAGATCAATGATTGCCGATTATTTTGGCACCTTGCATTTTCTGGGTAGCACCCAGAATATCACATCCAGTGCCAGCCCACAACTTTATTTTAGCTTAGCTGGTGCCAACTCACAATTTTATTTTAGCACTTTGTGGCTTTGACTTCCAGGTAGCACTTCAGCAAGCCTAAAGCCACTTACTTGGCCTTCTTCCAGTTTGGTGGTCCTTTTACGGTAGCTTGCAACCCAGTGAAGAGTCTCAACCATGACCACTGATCTTACTTACTAGAAGGGAACTTCTCTCCCCTTCTAATCCCAGATCCATTCCTTGCATCTCCCTATTATAAAGCAAGAGCAAATGCCTTCTATTCTAAAGGGGTTAAAGACAAATTTGCATAATATTTAGTGATTTACATTTCAGGCCTATACATATCTACTCTGAAGTAAACCCCTTTGATTTCATTGAAGCTTCCAAGTAAATGTGTACAAGTATTGTATAGAATTGCAGCCTAATTAACTGTTTTACAAGAGTGCAGGAATACACGCTCCAATGGTCCCAATTTGGAACAACAGTCCCTATATTATCTCCTTCGGGAAGCAACAGATATTGTGTTTTGGTAGGTGTCCCTGTGCTTTTTTCTCCTGGTTTTCCTAGTATTAGGTGTTAGTTATTGTTTATGACTCAGCAACCTTTGGTTCACTGGAATATGAAGACATCATACAGTGCACACAACCTGTCAGATGTCTTTCTATGCTGTTGCTGTATATTTGGAACTGTTGATAATTTTTTTTGTTAGTAGAAGAAGTATGTCTAGCTCTAATTTAAACAGAAGAATAATCCCCATCTTCAGTTCCAAATCAGTTGAGGGCAAAGTACTGCAACTTCAATGTACAGTAAACAGCCAGAAAAGCAAGAGAAGCTGTCAACTTGCAATATCAATGGCAGATGTAGGGTTTGAAAGTGAACCTTGGTATGAGAACAGAGATGTTGTAATCGCATCCCTATGTTATCCATGAAATATGGCAGGGTATGCCAGCAGCAGTCATTTAAAAGTGGTAAGTCTGACAAAAAAGAGGCTTATACTGCAGTGCCAAGGAATAGACAATACTGCATTCTTCACATATTGCAGAGAATGCAGGAGCCTGTGCCAATGAATTTATGGTTAATTTACCATAGGCATTTTTATAGGAAGACTCAGGACTGAGAGACAGTGACTTGTGACTAGCCTTGGGACTCAAAGACATTTTCACATCCACGTGCTAACTTTTTTCCACAGGTAGTCTCTGTACAGTACCTCAAGACATACTAGGCACCAAGAAATTTGCATGACAGACTGGGCAAGACCGGCAGGCACTCTCTGCCTTGCCTATGTGATCTTGCTGCCACCAGTGGCTTCATGCTGCCTGCAGAACTTTGATTGGCTGAGCAATGGAACATGTACCCAGATGCGTGTCAATGTGGAGGAAGCTCTCTACAGACACCTACATCATCACCACCCCTTCCTCCTTTATTCTTTGGCCAAAGACTTGAGACTCAGACTCAAGACTCAAGTTGAGAATGTGTCAAAGGCCTGATGATTTTAGGGACTTTGGGACATCATTGCCACATACAGTCCCTCATCCAAGGAACAAACATGGGTTGAATCACCTGTATATAGACTACAAAGGAGTCATACTTTAAAAAGAGCTCTTAAGGGGCTGTAGTTGTGGGGAAGGTTGAGAATGGCTGCTTTAAAGGAATCACAGAAGTGCCATTCAAATTTGATGGGAATATCGTTGCTCTGATGCATTCTGGCTCCTAAAATTATCCACCTCCTTTGATATTAGAATCATTCTTATTAACCTCACATTAACCTTGTTAATGTGCCCATAGCAGTGATCACAATATAGGTTTATAAGAAACATAAGGATAATCATTGGTAATAGTAAATTCTAATTAATGAAGCCTTTTACAAGGAAGGAATATTATGCTAATCTTAACTGTTTCTAAATCGCTGTGCTCTTTAAATCATGAACACGGGTATTATTTCTGGTGTAGGGTTGAAAGACACCAGTCTGTTTAATTGAAAGATTGCTGATGTCCAAATATTGAGCATGGCTGTTTAAAGGTGTAATTGCAGCACTTAAAGCTTTTTAAAGTCCCATTGTTCCTAATGGAAATTTATTGTAATATTCCTGGGCTAAAATATGCTTTGCTTTAGTATGATTAAGTTTGTTGATTTGCTTCAAGTAATAGTATGGCATATTTATGTGAAAATGGGAAGGATTTATATATTCTTCAATTTCAGATCTCAGTGAGATTCTTCAGATGATCCCAGTGAAATCTGGAGCTGTAATCTTCCTGCTGTTTTGTTAAAGAAATTGCTAATTTTACTGAAAGGTTTGCAGTCTAAGACGCTGTGCCTGTTAACCAGCAGGCTAGGTTTTGAGACCCGGGTCGGCCCCACAAGACAGGGTGAGCTCCTGTCCTTAGCCCAGCTCTGTGACACCAGCTGGATCCAATCGTATCGGCTCTGCCTTTCCATTGGACTAATTCAGCGGTGTGGAAAGGGGGGATTTGCTGCTTGGGTAACAGCCTATCCTCCATAACAATCCAACCCAGGCTTTCGTGCTTTGTAGGCAGTGCTGAGCACGATACCAGACTGACGGAGGCCTGCTTTTGTAGTCACAAAGGTATATAGTCCTTAGGAGGAGGGTTACTTTCTCCTTTGGCTGTTTGAATTGAATAATTTCTGTCGCATATGTAAGTGGCATATGTAAGTGTATGGGCAGTTTATGTGATCTATGGATTTTTGTTACTCATGGTCCGTTGCACTCCAACTGAAATATGAATCTACTGGGAAATGCTGGCTTGTAAAATTCAGCTATCTATGAGATGATGCTGTCTTTAACAAAGTACCATTATAAAAATTAATCTCTGATATTTGACCCTGAAGCAGATCCTCCTCATTTTACCATCTTCAATCTGATGTTGAGACAGTCTTGCTGGAAGATCAAATTACATTCTTTAATCAAAGTATTGATTTTTTTTCCTTTCTCAAATCTTGAACAAATTCTGCTTATCTCTGTGCATTTTCAGAATTCCCACAAGAGGTGATCAAAATTACATGACTGGAGGGAGAATTAAAATTATTTGCTATGGCTTGGTTTGCTTTCAGAACTCATGATTTATCATCAGCTTAGCATTTTTTTCAGTATTCAACAAGTATTGCAGTCTGTAATATTGTAGGCCTTGCAACAACTCTGAGATAGGTCTCTGCTTAATGCCCACTGCTTAGTTTGGGGATCTGTGGTATGAGTGAAAATAAGGGTGCAGTCCTATTCTAGGCTAACACAATTCATTGGTATTCCTGCTCCTGTAGTGATGTAGGGAGGAAGGGCATGTCTGTGCACTGGACAGACATTTTCTTATGGCAGAAGTGTCTTATGGCATTTTTGTGACACCCCAGGCCAGAATGGGACTGGAGGTTAGGTTGGCAGCCTAAGGGCGCAATCCGGAGTAACTAAGGGGAGCCCTTGCTCTTGTGTAAGAACAATTTGCTCTGGATTGCAATATGAATTTCCCATAGGTTTTCACTAGGTGGTGCAGTAACTATGGGTGGTCCCTTAGTTACTCTGGATTGTAGGGTAAGTTGCTAAAGATGAAGGCCCATTTGCAGTTAGGACAGTTATGCATATGGTAAAAGTTAACCATTTTGAAGTTCATATCTCTAAGATCTACCAATTACCTGAAAAGTCAAAGAAGCCAGTTTCTAGTTAGCAATCTTACACCTGCAGTGTATATAATGTAGAGGATGAACTGTTTCTTAAGTTGCATGGGTTCTTAAATTCTCTTCGACTTCAAGAATTGGGGTAAGTCTTGGCAGGGATGGGATGGAAAACAGCGACACTAGCACCAATGCAGGGAAAGGGGGACTGTTTTTGGAAAGTAATCCCCATGGATTGTAGAATTTAAAAAATATAGCAACCCAGTTTTAGCTGTGATTATGAAACCAGAAGTGGACTGTGATAGTTCTTTACATTCTACAAACCACAGGAAGCCCTGCAGAGGTCTCCGCAGGACTCCTTGCACCCTTTGGACTCTGGCAGTAGGTGAGTTACCAGTAAGTTAAAAACAGCACCCCTTTCCTTACAGCGATGCAATCCTGGGGATTATGGCTGCAATCCTAAGCACACTTACTGGGAGTAAGACACATTGAACATAATGGGGCTTCCTTCTGAATAGACATGGTTAGAATTGTGCTCTGTCACTACTTTCCCTCTGCCCTTTTAAATGGAAAGGAACAGAGGTTGTTGGGCTGGTGGGTTAAAGCCCACCAGTTTAATTTAACATATTATGTTAAAATGTGCTGTAATGTGGAAAAGGAATTTGAAGGGGGGATCATTCCACAAAGTTTAAATTGTCAAAGAAACCTGCCAGTATAGTAAAACAATACAGTAAAACAATACTATAAAATAATATAATGAAACAAAATACTTCCAACCCACCCCACTGAATAGAAGAGAATCTAGTTTAAAGAAAACCTACCATTTTGTATTGGTGTGATAAGATTTTCTGCTCTTTTGTTGGTACACCAGGACTGTGTCAATAAGATAGGAGAGGCGTATTAAAGCTGATTGATGGTTCCAGGTCCTTTCTGTGTCAGGTTAATCTTTTGCTCTCTGTCAACTTAAAAAAGACAGTTGCTTTCCTATATTACATTTCTTTCAAACACAGATATGGCACCTGAATAGACCGAGAATCAGAAAAAGATCTTTAAGACTGCTTTAAAGCCAGCTTCTTCATTTTCAGAGCCCAAATCTGCTTTTTCATCTATATGTACCTGTTTCCAGCAAGTGCAGTGTTGCCAAAAATAAGAAAACAAATGATTCCTTACATTGAGGAGGCCTCCATGTCTGCCCCCATGTCACAGGATGCAGTACCAGTTGGCATAGCTGCATCAGTACAGGAAAATTAGATAGGGTTGGACCCTAAATGACTCAGTTTGTATTTCTCTGATGGTTTGAAAAACTGCTTGAAAACACTGAGTGTTTTAATTTACTTTGAAGAAGTCCTGTTGGAATAATTGGAAATACTTCAGAGGAACAAAGTTAGAAATTCTTTAAATGTCAACAGCAGAATGTTCACAATTTGAACAGCGGCTAGCATAAACTGTATTGATTTAATGTTATCCTATATAAATGTCACTTTTGTATTAAAATCAGGCACTGGAATTGTATGCTGCAGTGTGAAATTGAATTATGTGGTGGTAGTCAGAGCCAGAATGCACAACTCATTAATTTACTACAACAATGCAGGCCCAGCTGAAATTTGATCAGTGCTGGAGGCTCCCTGCTATGACTTTTTTGGATGGAGGGATCATGGTAAAGATCTACCCTATACCTGCCTGTTCTAGTATGTACCTCTGATTACGATGAGATGTACCACTGCCTAAGGAAGTGATCAAAGCTGAGTGGTGTGTACATATAAGGTGTGCATACTAGCATTGCGGGCTGTGGGTGGTGCAAGTAGTTAAGACACTGTGCCTGTTAACCAGCAGGCCAGGATTCAAGACCTGGGTCCCCACAAGACAGGGTGAGCTGTCCTTAGCCCAGCTCTGCGACGCAGCTGGAACCAATTGTATTGGCTCTGCCGTTCCATTGGCTGTTTCATTGGCGTGGAGAGGGGGGATTTGCTGTTTGGGTAACAGCCTATCCTCCATATCACCCAGGTCTTCGTGCTTTGCAGCGTCGAGAACGATATCATAGTCTTTCAAGACTGATGGATGCCAAGATATGACTAGCATTGCTCAGAGCAAGCACAGACAACATGGCAGACATGTTTGTACTGTCTGGAGCAGTGGTTTTCAACTAGTGTGCTTGCAGATGATCCTCAGGAGTGCCATAGAATTTTGGGATCATGTGTATGGCCATTGAGAGATATCTGCCCCTCACCACCAGCAGTGTAACATGCCTTTTCTTATTGTTAAAAAGAAAAAAAAGACACTGACTTGAAAATTTGTGACCTGAAATTTTATTGTCTTGTTTGTGTTCAGAGATGAAAAAAAGCTGAAAATTGACCCTGGCTCACTCTTAGCTCTCACATGTCTGTAAATGCATATGTATGCATGAAGATACATATTGCCCCATTTATGATGGTGTTTCAGCAAATAGCGCTTATTCTGTAACATATAACAGTTGTCAGGTTCTCTTATATGCATAGCTTACTGTAATTAAAGAGATGGAAAAGTTGAACTGAAGCTTTTGTTTTGTTTACTAACTGCAGGTAAGCTATTTCTGGCCCCTCTTGAAAGGTTGTCAACGTCTGTAGTGTAAGCAGAAGTGATTTATAGAGCGTGAAAGAGGGTTGGATGTGGGGATATCTTTGTCTCAACTGGTTACCTGTAAAGTGATTGATGCTATCTTTGTTCTTATATTAATAGTAATGTTGTATTCTACTCTAGATACTCTTTATGGGATACCATGCTCCTGATTTGACCTGGAGATCTAGGACTTTAAAAGACAGATTATATGTGTGTCTTCTGCTACATTGTGAATATTCTATTGCGTATAGAAGATGCCTTCCATAAGGCTATGAAATGTGTGTCTTAATTTTAAAAAAGAATTGGGGCTAAAAGTTTTTTTTTTAACTCAAAGCAGTGATCCACATTTTTAACACTTGATTTATGGTTAGGCAAATTGCAAAGTAGCCTACACCTGCTTTCCTGTTTATTTGGGGCTGATATTTTGGCTCATCTACTGAGTAGAAGGAGTAGCATGACCTGTTTTATGAGCACAATCTTAACCATGTCTACTCAAAAGTAAGCCCCACTGTGTTCAATGGGTCTTACTCCCAGGAAAGTGTCTTTAGGATTGCATCCTAAATCTGTTATTTGCAGTAAGGGGCACATAAGGGCCTAATGCAGGAATTTTAACCTTTCTCATCTGAGGGTACACTGACAGTCACTAAAATTTTAGCAACTTTTGCTATTCATGTCCCCTTATGTCAGGGGCTACCTGTATAGCTATTTTAATCACCATTAATGTAATATATCTATCATTTATCAATCTGCCTATTTCTCTTAAAATTGATCTAAACTAGTCACTGTATCTAACTCCATGCCTTGCATAATATTTCTTTCTAGTTATTGTGAGTGCCTTGCCAGCCTGTTTCAGTAGATTATTCCATATTCCAGTATACGAGACATAAAAACCCCACTATTTTTAATTATATCCAGATTGATGATGGTATTATGAGCCTCCATATTCCCCAGTTTTTTATTTTCCAAACTAAAAAAAGGCAACCTTCTACAGAATGGCTTACAACCATTTTAGTGCCCCCATTCCACAATTTGTCTAGCTCTACAGTAGAATAATCATCTACTGGAGAGGAAGCAACCAGAATGACACATTTCATATGTGTGAATATGCGGGCATGCCAAATATAACATTTGCAGTGAAAGAAGGGATTGGCCCTGGTCATAGGAAGAGAGAATAAAAATGGTAATAGACTTTTCATTTCAGTGTTCTGATAGGCATGATATTGTTATAGTTGCCAGCGCAGGTAGAGCTAAATTAGAAATTGAAAAATTTCTAAATTAGAAACTGAAAAAACAGTTGACCTCATATATAATGAACTTGATTGTATGCAATATGTCAGGTTAGTTGGGGCTGACTCTGGAGCCCAATTCAAAACATTTTTTCCTGCGAGTCCCCACCTTGCAAGGTCCTCTACTTAGCAGTGATGAGATACTGGTTGTGGAGTCACCACCAACTGTTTTTGTTAGGGTGGGGCAATTTCAAGCCACCTGCACCCAAGGGTGGGAGGGAGTTCTAGATGACAATGGTCCACTTGCCACTTTCTTCTTCCAATATGGAATTTCTGCAGAGCTTTGACTTGTGTGGAATGTAAAAAGGTAAACAGGGTCAGAGTATAACATCTTATTACTCTCCCAATAATACATCTGTTGGACACTGAATTAGCAACCATTGTAGGTTTGTCTTGGGAAGGCAGGGTGTCCTGGCCCTTCCATATGCATCCCTGGCTTGTTCACCCCTCAACACACTGAGATTTCCCCACCTGTAATGCTTGCAACTCACAGATTCCATTTTACTTGGTGCTGGTAGATCCCCAGCGACATTCATCACTGGGGAAAAGGAAATAACCCATGTAGGCAATCCCTCTTCCTTTAAAGGCTGTGGTTTTCAAAGTGGGGTCAGGACCCTCTTTGGGGGTCGCAACTTCATTTCAGGGGGGTTGCAAAAAGCTGGGTGCAGCCATCTTGGAGTCTGGCACTGGGCACCTTTAATATCACTTGCAGCTATGGTATCACTTCTGGAGGTCCCGGAAGTCATTCTCAGAAGGGGGGTCCCAGGCTGAAATGCTTGAAAACCACTGCTTTAAGATGAGCCATAATTTACTCTTGGCAATCTAAGTTTATATCTAAGCTAGCATTCTAACTGCTTCACCATTCTGGATCTCTTGCTTAGAACCCAATCCTAGGCTTGTCTACACAGAAATCAATGGATATATATAGCCAATGGAACTTACTCCTAAGAAAATGTGGATAGGATTGCAATCTGAGGAACATCCTTGAGTTGGGTGCCACACAGTATAGCACTTACCTGAAGAGGCTTGGCATCCAGGAAGTTCCAGTTGACAGTGCTCCACTGGCCATTAGGAAACAATCAGGTTGTGCACAAAAGAGCCCGATGATACCCTACAATCCAGAGTAACTATGGGAAGATGTAAGAGGCACTTACTCTGGGTTGCTCTATGCATTTCCCATAGGTTTCCCATACTGGCACTGTAACTACATTGGTGTAAAAGGTCCCGTAGTTACTCTGGATTGTAGCCATAATGATGCAATCACATTGCCCCAGTTTTCCACGCTATTGCATTACATTAAATATGAAGTCTACCTCCGGACTGCCTCTGTTCAGCAGTATTTGGCCGACTCCTGGCTATGAACTCAAAACAAAGTTTTTAGTTGGGGTTTACAACAAAGAGATCAGAACAATTTGCAATTTGAAACAAAAGACTTTTGCATAATATGGTGCCAAATGAAGGAACAGATTATCGTGTGAAAAGCAATCTGTCTAGACTGGTAGCACAGATGTAATTCTGTATATCGTGGGGGAGGGGAGGGGAAGGGAGAAGAGAGGATAATTGGAAACAGAATGTAGTTGCGGCACCATTAAATATACTACCTCACTGGGAGTGCTTTGTTGCTTCAGTAATGAAGCCAAATTTCAATACTCCAATCCCTTGCTGACCTCCTTGCAGGAACCCCACAGTCTTACTGGTCCCCTCCCTAACATTGCGAGGCAGCTGAGCTAGTCTCCATATTTTGGAGATCACAACCTTTGGAATATAAAGTAAAACCAAATGACATTTCTACAAAGGAAAAGAAAAACATAGAGCGCAATCCTAACCATGTCTACTCAAAAGTCAGCCCCATTGTGTTCAGAGTGTCTTACTCACAGGAAAGTGCTCATAGGATTGCAGCCTTAGAGCACAGTCCTAACCATGTCTGCTCAAAAGTGAACCCCATTGTGTGTTTAGGATTGCAGCCTTATGTTTTGATGGTTTGCAATTTATGTTTTGTTTTGTTTTTAAATTGGGAAATAAGGGAATTCTGCAGAAAAGAACAGTAGATGCCCCCAGATCTAATCCTTTATGATCTTAATTTACTTGGTGTTTTTTTAAAAAAAGATCCCTTCTTGAGAGTGCTGCAATTTTCTGTAAATAAGGCTTCACTTATTTTCATTCCAAATACGTTTATATGTTTACTAGTAAAATCCTGCAGCTGTCACTTATGGAGGTACAATATAATAACTTTTTAATGTACGGTACTCGGGAAAGAGTAAATTTAGGGAAAGATAAGGCAGAGACTGCTTGATCCTTTCCCCGCTGCCTCTTGCCTCCCCTCAGCCTGGCATATGGAACACTCCTTGATGCTTGATGTCAGAAGGTGCAGACATACACGCTAACACATGGGTTAAGACCTTTATGTAGAAAGATAGGCAAGGTTATCATGTACAAACAATTCTACATGCAGTTTCCTACCAATCTGAGTTGTATTAAACACTTCCTTCGCATTTTAAGAGCATAATTGCTTTATTAAGAGGGTAACCACTGGAAATTTTGCTGGAAATTGAGCATCTAGTTTTTTCTCCTGCCATTTTGAAATGGAAGTGAAGGTGTTAGTGTCCAACCTCAACACCAGCGTACAAACACACATGAAATGATAGGTTGGATTTTTGTATTTTAACTCAAAATGCTGCTAGCTTTGCCCGGCTGTGTACGGTTTGGAAGAAAAACACACTTGCAGCAATGGGGAAGCTTTCTGAAGGCTGCATTTTGATGGCGGCAGGCAAATGAGGTACATTCTGGGGTGCCATCAGGTGAAGGAAAGAGCCTCAAGTGGTTACTGACAGCTGGGATGAAACATCTCAAAATACTATACTTTTTCTTTCTCCCTTATTTTCCCCATCTTTATTTAGCTTTCTTTGAGCACAATCCTTACCATGTCTACTCTGAAGTAAGTTCCATTATGTTCAGTGGGTCTTACTCCCAAGAAAAGTGTATTTAGGATTGCACCCAGTGGCTGTGAACCTGCAGCCCTACAAGAAATGTTTCTAGGGGGACCACAACTCCCTGGTGTAACATCACATTTGTGATCCTTGTAGCGGTTGTGATGTTTGAAGCTTTTCAGCAACTCCTGCAAATTAGCGCCCTCCTACTTGGCTCTGTTAGCCAACAATAGCACCTGCTTTTTAGTATTCTTTCCAGCCTCTTTGTCTTGTAGTCAGCTGGGATTTTCTATTTTAAAATGAGTGGTAAAATTTCTAAACATTTTGTTGAGGCAGAAGCTTCCAGGTGGATGCATCGCCACGGCTGTGTCTCAGGATTAAAAAGAGAAGCTATAAAATATATATTTGTATTGATATTAAGCATAGTGTCCTATTGTTAAAATTTCACTTTTGTTTTGGCCACTAACATTGCAGACTTTTTAATGGAATATCATGTCAGAGTGAGCTACAGTAAAACTATGGTGAAGAAGTCTGGTAGAGCTGCTCATGGCAGTGGCTGTGTGTGTGTGTGTGTGTGTGTGTGAAGGAGAAAAATGAGGAGGCACTCAAGAGAGTCTGTCATGAAGAAACTCTGTTTACATATATATAGGGTGACCTTATGACTAGATTTTTCCAGATTTGTCCTCTTTTTTAGCCTTCTGTCTAGGTGTCCTCCAAAAGGGCATCATTGTCCTCCATTTTGGAGCTCTGCAAAGCTCATTTGGAGCTCTGCAATGGTGTGCAGTACCCTATCATGTCATATGTTGTTGGATTCGTATTGAAGAGCAGAATCCAATTCAAAAATAAGTTTTGAAATACCGAAAACCAAAAAACCAAAAAAACTAAAAATCAAAAATATGAATTGAGCTCTATGGGAAAGTCAAAGTGCCCAGCATCATGGCTTTACTCGTGAGTAGGCAAACATGCCATTGTCCACCAGGATGGTCACGCTGAGAGGAATCCTAGACCTTGTCCGCCTTTTTAGGTTCAGGCATCTGGTCACCCTGCATATACAGTCGTGCCTCACATAAAGAGCTTAATTTGTTCCGGAGGCCTGCTCTTTAAGTGAAATGATCTTTAAGTGAAACAGATTTTTCCATAGGAAATAATGGAAACTCATTGGTTCCACAACCCCCCAAAATATTCATATAAAAATATTAACTGGATGTAAAAATGATGACAAAACACTGTAACTGAATTCAAAACATGCATTCAATGTGTATGATCCTATGAAGTCTACTTAAGCTGCAATCCTAAAGAAACTTTCCTGGGAGTAAGCCCCATTTAACAGAATGGGACTTACTTCTGGGTAGACACGGTTAAGAGGCTGCAATCAAAGACCACTTTCCTGGGAGGCTTACCTGGGCTGCTGCTGGAGGTTCAAATTGGTTGGTGGGGGCACTTGGGGGCAGTTAGGGGCAGCTGCCTCTAGCACCTCTGGGCAACTGCCCCCAAGTTGGGGGCAGTTAGAGGCAGCAGCGCTGGCTGGCAGCCCTTTTAAAGAGCCTCCTTGTGGAGTGTCAGGGCTGCATAGCACGCGTGCCCATAGTGCGCTTGCTTGTTATGTGAAGCAAGATTTCTTGAAAATTTTTGCTTGTTATGTGAAACGCTTGTTAAGCAAGGTGCTTTTTAAGCGAGGCACCACTATATAGTTTTTACAGCAGTCAGTTTAGAATCATAAGACATAAGAGCATAGTCATAAGTCCTGTCCAAATGTCAGTTTCCACAAATCACCAGTCAGAGCGTGTAAAAAACATGCACAGCTATAGCCAGATCTCAACTTGCAACCTTCACTGAGGTAATTCTGATTCGCACTGAAGTAACTCAGATTCTGAGGTAAAATTACCTCAGGAACGAGAGATCTCAACTCGCTACCTTCTCTGAGGTAATTCTGACTTGCACTGAGGTAATTCAGATTCTGAGGTTAAATTAACCATTCAGAGTGTCTCTTCTGCATGTTCAGTTGGTATCACTGAGCTGCCCTATCAATTTCACCTCAACTAAAGCTAGACAGACAATTACCAGCTTCACATAAAAGCTGAAAGTCATACCAAGTTTTGTATATCAGAGCCCTCCATCTCCTCTTGATGTCCCAGTTTAGAATTTGAACAATCACAGCACTCTTCCTAAACCATGCCTTTCACCAGTGAATTGGATGGTCTTTGTATCAGGACAGTGATTTGGAAGCTAATTTGAAGAAGAATCAACAGATCCTCAAATGTGGTGCATTATAAGCCTGGCTAGTGCGGGATAAATAAATCCTACTGCAATTGGAGATAGTTAGGAAATGTATCTTATAGGAGTGTTTCAACAAGGTGGTGGTATTTTTGTTTTTTTGTTCCAACAAAAAGCACTTTTTAAAGCAAGTGTGCTAAATAGGTGATAGACAATGTGCTAAATTTATATTGAACCTAATCAAAAATGTGCATAACTTTTATTTTCTCAACTTGCAGAGGTTTGCATTTGAAAGGTGCAAGAGGGGTAACAGTGGCACTTTGGTAATGTGACAGCTGAAGTACCTACTTATAGTCAAAATACTGTATTTACTCAAATCAAACGCACCATCAAATATAATGTCCACTCCAATTTTGAAGATGAGGGCTGCAATCCTAAACACACTATACGGTCTCAATTTCTGCAATTCTCTCGCTCACTCTGTGAGGGAACCTGCCATGTGAAACTCCTGCTCTCTTCATCTTTACATTATGATTTGTGGAATTTGACCTCCTGCTTGTCTTGAATGTCTGCCTGTCTATGTGCTTCTGGCCTCTGTATCTTTGACATGCATGTTTTCTGAACTTGACCCTTCTTTGCACGGGTCACGCCTGGTCCAGTCACGCTGACAGTGGGCTCCCTCCCTCCATCTCTGAAAGCTGACAGTCACTGAACCCCAACAGTTGCCACCAAACCAAAATTAGAGATCAGGTGTATTAGTTTTAGCTTGTTAAAAATGAACTACTATTTCAGATTTGCCTGTAAATTTCTAAGTTGGTATACGAGCGAGTTAAATATATTTAGTCAAAGTGTAGATTATGAAAAATGCAATTTTTGTGAAATTGTTGTTCAATCTTTGGTATTTAGAGGAAATCCAATGGGTACAGATGTAATATTAGCTTTTCTATTGTAACTCTTAAAAGACTTGCATAGATGTTCCAGCTGCTATTTTTATTGCTGTGTATGGAAAAGAATATCTGTATGACATTCATTTGGCTTTGGCAAAAGCCACGGAAACAGCTGAGAAAGCTATAGTTAAGAAGGAATGTATAGAGTGATCTCTTAATTCTGATGGAATTCCGTAATAAAATGAATGGAAGGTATAGAAAGTGAAAAATAAAAACTCCGTATGGAACCTTCTTTCCTTCCGGGCTTAATTGATTTCATCCCACCAGCATTGTACGGTATGAGGGTAGCAGCTGAAACAGGATGCTGTTATCTTAAAAAGCACTGCTGTTGATTTTAAAGGTGATGATTGAGAGTTAAACCATGTGTGTCACTCAGTCATGTGTAGTGTCCTTACATTTTTGGTTGTTTGTTTTTCAAAACGCATCTGTGGAAACTATTAAAAGAAATTCAAGGGTGGCGTGTTTGCGGGGGGAAAGGGCTTCTAATCTCTTGAGCTGTTTTTCTCTTAACCCTAAACCCCTCCCTGGAACTTATTACCCAATAAGGAAAAGATTTAGGGCCAAATCCTGTCCAGCTTTCTAGTGTGGATGCAACTGTGCCAAACAGGGCACATGTTGCGTCCTGCATTGGAACAGCAGTCACTAACATCTTGTCAAGGTAAGGTAAAGGAACATTGGCTTCTGTTTTTGTGGGACTGATCATAGAATCATAGAGTTGGAAGGGACCCAGTGTATCATCTAGTCCAATCGCTGTCTGTGCATTATGACTGCATCAGTCCTGGAAAGTTGGATATGATTGGGCCCATACTTACCTGTAGATAAATCCCTTGTGGGATAAAGACAATTGAAAGGAGCAGAAAAGTAACTTGAAGTGAGTTAAGAAAAATGCACCTTACAGTGTACATGAGTATGTGAGAGTGTTTTTTTTTTTAGTTTTTGCTTCTCTAGATGCATTTTGTGATAAAAAATATGGCAGCACATATTTTTGGACCCCAGTTATATGCACCCCCCATGCTGATGCAGAAAAGAGTGCATAGTGGAAGGGGGTGGAATGAGGAGACTTAGGAGGGGAAAGGAACATCCACATCCAAGGGCAAAGACTGAGATGGGAGACAGCTCACTCCCTGCACTTCTTCTTCCTTCTTTATGCTGAGTTCCTTCCTTCTGTGCCCACCCCAACTCCAATCTTTGCCTTTACCTGGTTCATCATGCACAGGATTCTGTTGGTCATGGAGCATGTCTTGTTGCAGCGCTCTCAAAATGGTCACCAATTTTACAGCCACCAAAGACCATTTCTCACTTGTAATGCCCTCCCTTAGACAGCCCAACCTTGGATAGGATTGGGCTGTAAAGTTATTTTATTTCTGATAGTGAGTTATATCTTGCTGATACGACATGCTTTTTTCCTGATTGTTGATACTTTTGGCGAAACAATAATGTTTGTATTGATTCTGTCAGTGGACTTTATGAATTGTGGCTCTCCTGGTTGATCTTTAGTAAAATCTACATATAGTCCCATAACTTGTATTAGACTAGCAGTTCAGTGTTAATTATTTATTGATTTCTGTCACATTCAGTGAATCTCCTTAAAGATCCCATTTGGCTTTGATTAAAGTCAAAAAGAATTTTTTTTCAACCATTTCAGCATCTTCTTGGTATTTTGTTATTTTCAGTGAAAATGAGCTTATTTTGTACTGCATAGCAAGGGGATAAAAATTTGTTTTTGCTTACATCAGTTCGGAATCTGGAAAATGTTTTCTTTTGAAATAGTGATGAAAGCATACTGTTTATTCAAATGTTGGATGTATTTTTCTGCCATATACAATGAAAGAATAGCTATCAATGTGCTCACTGTATATTGATTTTCTTTTTTACAGTGAGAGATTTTTTTTAAAGCTGAATCGAAATGGGTTGCCAAAATGTCCAGAGAAGCCAGAAAGATATTGTTCCCTCTTTGTGGTGAGTCAACATTTCACTTCTTCGTTTATTTCTTCTCACTTAAAAATTTCAACATAAAAAACTTTGTTATGAAACAATCCTTGATGATAGTCCAGTTCTGTAAATAGACCAATGATTCCCAATTTTCCTGGGTCACAACACCCTGTAGTCTCTTCTTCCTGGCTTAGCCAGGTGTCGCTATTTGATATTACATGATCAGAGATGGCAAGGTCTTGCAAGATTTCACGAGTTTCAAGATGGTAATGCCCAAACTTTGTGGAATTTAGGCATTACCAGCTTGGATCTCAAAAATCTCACAATATGCAAGACAATGACACTCAGATATTGCAGAATTTGGGCAATATCATCTTTGATCTCACAGGATTTTGCAAGATCCAAGATAGTGGTGCCTGGAAAAACAAATAGGAGGGTCCACCAGAGATATCTCACAACATCTGTGAGTGTTCCTACCGCACTGCGACACACACTTTCAGAACTCCTTGTGTATAGTATGTCCACAGAGGAAAATTAGGTGATAATGTCTTCAAGGAGTTTATAAAAATAAAAACTGCAAAAACTTTCACAGGTCATGATGACAAATGAATGGACCTCTGATATTTTTTTAGTTCCTGAAACGAGGCTTTTTGAGGCCTTGTTCTTGAAATATTGAATGGCATTTTGAATGTTTAGCTGAAAACTTTATTGAAATTCATTTGTGTTTCTTATGATGGCGACCTGCAGAAATTGCAGAGAAAATTGTGTTTTTGGAGGTGGAACTTCTCTTGTTGATGCATATCTCTAATGCAACAGGGCACAGTCTGAACTAATACCCCGGACAGCTCTTTTGTTTATAAGGGATTATAAGTCATCAGCTCTAAGCACAATCCCTTGAAGTACTTTAAAAAATATTCAGACTCTCCTTTATCTCCTTATTTCTTTATTGTTGTTCAGTATCAGAAGCATCCTGTACTTAGGAATTGTGGGCTTAATCCTAACCAGATTAGGCCAGCACAACTCACCTGTCTTGCCTTTTCCAGTTCCATGGTGGTGTAGGAAGACGGGTGTGGGTGTGGTGTGGCTGATGTGGGAAGGCACATACCTATATACTGGCTTAAACCCTCCCCAGGAGAGGTGCAGAAGTGCCTCATCGCACATTTGCGACACCCCCATGGATCGTGTGCTGGGACTTATGCCTCCTTAACTGGGGATTTGGGTTGCAGCCTGCAGCTTGATATAACTATGGACTGATTCTTGATCTTCTGCAGGATTTGGGAAGCAGTGAACTCAGAAAGGACATCTACATCACAGTGCACATTATCCGGATAGGTATGCATATTAGTTTTAGACATCCTTTTCCCTATATGTCCTTTTCTCAATGGGAACCAAGGCAGCTATAAAAAAATTTTAAGACTGGGAAGGATTTTGTTTTTCTGGGATAGTAAGAAGTGTGCTGTTCAAGAAGAAAAAAGAAATTAATATTGCAAACCTGGAGCTGGCCAGGCAAGATGTGAAGAGCAATATTTGAAGGAAAGGTGATAAGAAGGAAGAATAACTATTCTGTTTTTTATGTTAAATTCCAGTGCAGTTCCTGGCTATAGAACAGCAATAATCCTAAAGTTCACAAATGGAGTCAGTGTTGCGAGCCGTAAATTAGTCAGGCACTCCCAATTAATATTGCCCCTCACGTCACTCTGCACCTATATATGTTTTCCTTGTACTGCTATGCTTGTGCATTCATATATAGCACTGTCAGCAGACAGAACCGTAGTTACACTTGAGGACTGCTGATACTGGCTGTGATCCTGGATACCTTGGGTTGTGAGACCTTATAAATAGTCTGCTACCTTATAGATAGTCTGATAGATAGCATGAATTTTTAAAGCGAATTGAAACAAGGCCTGACACCATTGACACGGAACTCAGTGCAGGTAAAGACATTTGTAAAAACTGCATTACAGTTTGTAATTGCATTACAAGGCAATTATCTTGATATTGCTAGGAAGTTGTTCCTCTAATTATGAATGGTTGTGGTATCGTGGTACCTATCTTGTGTACTTTTTAAACCACTTAGGATACTGGGGGTTCAGTCCTTTCCAGCTTTCAGCACCGATGCAACCATACCCACAAGGCATGTGTTGCATCCTGTGATGCACAGAGCCCTCCTGAGCCATAGTCACAGAGCCCTTCTGAAGGTAAGGGAACATTTGTTCTCTTACCTCATGGCTGCATCAAAGCTAAGAAATTGGTCAGGACTGAGTCCTAGCCCTTTCACATTTTCTTTAGCATTTAGATCAGGGGTCTCCAAACTTTTTGGCAGGAGGGCCACATCATCTCTCTGATACTGTGTCAGGGGCCAAAAAAACTAATTTACATTTCAAATTTGAATAAATTTACATAAATACATATAAGAATGTGTTGGAGTAGATTACAGGGCTTGCCCAGGGGCTGGATAGAGGAGTCTTGAGGCTTGCCGCAGACCGCATCTGGCCCCAGGGCCAGGGTTTAGAACCCGATTTAGAGAAAAAAATCCTCCATCAAGCATTTATACAAACACCTGTCTGACAATTTCCCTTCATGTTTTTTTTCGTGTAGTGGACTGTATGCTATAGTTAATCTATGCCAGAGGACTCTTAGTTTGGTTATCAAATGATAATTTTATTTCCTATCAGAAGATCTCTTCAGTGCAATAACTTTCCAAGAATATTCAGTATTTTGAAGGCATTCCACTATGTGCTAGGGAAGGCAGGGAAAACAAAACCTATTGTCTGCTGTGATAGACTCTATTCCCCCTCCCATTTCATCACAGCCAAGCCTCAGTGCAGTCTTTAGAAGCAGGCTGCACAACATATTTTAACAAAGGAGATATAATAAGAAGCAAGCAAGAACACTGATTGTTGAGAATAATGTGCCTGTTGTCACCACATAAATTAAACATATAGCTCATGTGAGCTGAAAAGAAAAAGAGTGAGGAAGCACACAATCTGTTTAAAATTTGTAAAAGTGGAGGTTAAAATTGAAGCATAGGCTCCGTTAGTTAAAAATCAGAAGCTATCACTGTAGCTTTTACGCAAGAGTACACATCACAGCTGTGAATCTTGTTTATCCCTTTTTGGGCTTGATCCTGCTTCACTGGGTGCCAGCATTATGTATGCTCCACTGGCATCATAGAGGAATTCCTAGAGGAAAGGACAATCACAGGCTACAAGCCATGAGGAAAGTGTGTAGATGTGGACAACGTCAAAATTCCAGATGCAGGGGAGGGGACCTGGATGCAGCTATCACATGTGCTCCCTAGTGGGCCACTGTGTGATACAGGAAGCTGGACTAGATAGACCTTTGGCCTGATCCAGTAGAGGCTTTTTATGATCTTATGGCATACCAGGCCTCTGTAAGTCATAAAAGTGCCACATACTTTATGAAAAGACAGAGGCTGGCACTCCACTAGGCTATAATTTTAGCTATAGTTTTAGTTGTAACTTGTAACTAGTTGCAAGTTTTAGTTGTAACCTTTAGTTCTAGGCTGTAGTTTCAGCATTTTATGTGTAACAGCAAGACACTTGCCAGAGCAAATGGGTCTTCCCTAGACATGCAGGGTTGAGAGGAGTGTGGGAAAGGGTGGAAGGGAGCAGGAGAAGGACACTGATGTGGCTAGGATGACTGGATCAGGCCTGGGGCAGTAGCAGGAAGATCAACATGCAACATATCCTATCCTTCACGGCTGGGAATTGTGAGCTTGCACCAGCTATGTAGTTTGTGTAGGTCTGAATATACCCTCTGAATGGCATAAGGGACAAGGTTTTTAGACCTTTACCTTTCAAAATAGGACAAGAGCTTTATTTTGCAAAATAGGGTGCAAAAGCCCTTGCCAGTCCGACTGCCCTGCTGTGTGGGAATTTGCACCAGACTGGGCTAATTATAATTGTACTAGTGTTTATATTGGAGTATTCCCTTGATTTTATTCAAGGCAGTTTACATGGGTTGGCTTTCTCTAAACCCCCAAAAGAGTTTTTTACAAAGGAGTTGTGTCTTTCAAGAACATTACTTTCCAGCTGGATCTTTTTCTCTCTGGTAAATCATTCTGGCTATGTAACTCTCCAGCTGAAAAACAATAGAGTTCCTCTCAACAGAGTTCTGCTCCACTTACCATCTTTCAAGATCTTGCCACACTCAGAAGCTTCTGGTGATTTTGAACTGGGGACCTTCAGATTTTACCTTCAGACTACAGTAGCACTAAACCCAGGGTGACCTGGGAGGACAGAGTGCTGCTATCTTTAAGCATTGCATTGAGCAGGGAATTTAGGCAGGTTTAGCTTAACATAGCAGGGTTTGAAAAGACCCAACTGCCTAAATTCCCTCCTCTATGCAATGTTTAAAGAAAGAGGCAAAATAGAAGAGCATATTCTATGTGGTCACAAAGACCAGAAGTTATTTCCCATTTCTTTGTCCTTTATCCCTTGTCCTTAGTTATTGGGGCAGGAACTTGAAGCTATTAGGTAGGCTTCAAGGTTTGCACAGAGCACTAAAGGCAGTGTGGTAGGTGACAAGTGGAAACATTTCTCAACCAGTCTGATAGACTAGTTAGACCCAGGTTGTCAGATTGGCTAAATGGTAAGTACCACACTCAACAGTCAGATTTGCAGCACTAGGGATAACTTGGTGGTTTTTAGTGGCTTTGCATTTGATAAGGACCAGTAGCTCAAACCTAATCAACCTTCCAGTGCCAATGTAGCTGTGCCAACAGGGTGCATGCTGCATTCTGGGGTGGTGATGGAGTCAGTCCTCTAGGTAAATAATGTTCCCTTAATGAGCTGCTTTGCAGTTGAACTGGTGCTGTAAAGTTGGATGCAACTGGGCAGTAAGTAGAGGATGAGGCTGCACAAATTTGATGTGTCCTACCACGAGAACCAAGTTGTAAGGAATCAAAAGGGAACAGTCCTTAGCCATTAGGACTTCCTAGCAACATTGTCTTCTAAGGAAAGTCTGCAGGACAAACTTTCGGGCAGGGTTTCTGGTGTCAGGGATCACAGGGATTGGTGAGGGAAGTGAAGTGAGAATGTTCTGTTCACATGAGCTTTCAGGAAAGGATGTTATATATTTTTCATCCATATTTTGTAGGGAGGAGAAATATATATTCTTAAATATATTTAGCCATATTTTGTAGGGAGGAGAAATATATAATCTTAAATATATTTTGTAGGGAGGAATTCTTAAATATATTTAGCCAGTTCAAGCCAATTAAAAATGATTGAATTAACTTGCATGTAAAAGCTTGTTTTTTATTATGGTCTTGGCGATTATCTTGGAGTATTGACTGATACTGTTGTTTGCTTCTTTTTTGTTTTTCTGTTGTCATTTAATAATGGGCTTTATGGTGATTGCCTTATATTTTCTGTTAGCCTATTTCAGCATGTATAATGCAAGAGAGAGACAGGATGTAAATTCACTTTGCTGAACTGACTCCTTTTCTCCCACCTGTGCATGTTTGCAAAGATGCTCTTTCAAGCTTCATACACCAGGTTTTTGTTTTGACAGGTCGAATGGGAGCTGGAGAAAAGAAAAATGCTTGCAATGTACAGTACCGGCGACCTTTTGGCTGTGCAGTCCTCAGCATAGCAGATCTTCTGGCAGGCGATACAAAAGATGACCTTGTCTTGAAAGTATATATGTAAGAAAATGTTTATTTGAAGTACACTGTAACTGCCTCTGTGATGGAAATTGTGCAGTCAAATGTTATCAAAGAAACTTGAACCATGTTTGTATCTGTGATAAGTCCTGGAACCAAACCCCCACACAGTGCACCACTGTATTTGGCTAATGGGCTGGTTCATTGTGAATTATATATTTTATTTATTTTTCATATTTTTAAACTGCCCTTCCTCTAAGGAGCTCAGGGTGGTGCAAATTTTCTTTCCTGGCCTAGCATCCCTCTCTCTCCCTCCCTATTCTAGTTGAATTTTCTTCCCATTTCACAGGTGGAAATGAACAATGAGAGACAGTTTGCCACTGACTTGTTTTGGCCTCATTTACTAATTTTGACAGGGACCCACTGAATCTTCATACTAATGAAGATTATGGGCTCTTGTATTTTAAAATATTACTACTTTTACAGGTGCAACACTGAGAGTGATTGGTATCAGATTCATGAAAATATCATCAAAAAGCTAAATGCTCGTTACAACCTGACAGGATCCAATGCTGGTAAGTTTCTGGTTTTGTTTAGGCAAAACAATCAGGTGATAGCAGGCTTTTTTACTTTACGTTTTACTTTCAGGAAAGTGTGCATAGGATTGCAGCTTGAGTTGCACGTGGCAACAGAGAGCTCTTCTGCTTTGGGAATCTTGCCTCTGTTGTTTTATCCGTGTCTTATGATCTTTCAGACTAATGTTCATACAGTAGACTGCTTTTGCTTAATTACTTTACACTCCTGTGACAGGATATTAATCTGCCATTTTGATTCTCCATTGTGCTTCTGGGACAAGGAGATTATGTACATTGTATTTTGATGTATTTAAGCATCAGTTGTCACTGAAGACTGCTATGTCAGAGAAATTCAAAGCAGGACTGATGCTGAGATATTGTGATTCAACATAAATACACACAGCATGAAAGCATCTTTCTTTTTTCCTAATAAATGAAAAGTCATGGCAAATGAACTTTGATAAAGGTTGCTTAGCAATTATTGCTCAATTATATTTAATTAATACTTGACAGTGGAAGAAAAATGCTTTGCAGTACAAATGTTTGGATTGTTCTTTAAAATGAAAAACTGTACAGATATACCTATTGAAATATTGAACAGTGTTTCCTCATTTAAAAAAATCAGAACTAGGGAATACAGGTAGTAAAACTGTTAAAAAGAAGATTTCTGGTTTTGCCCTGGTGTTATAGCTACATGAAAGCATTAGAGGTTGTTCGGAAGAGGTTTTTGTCGTCAGTATCTCTATGTGCTATGACTTTATAATCACTAACAAAGGAAGCTGCAGAAGTTCTGAACTAGTTCCTAGAGCTTGTAAGGGTCTAAGGCTACAATCCAGAGTAACTATGGGACCTTTTACACCAATGTAGTTAAGGTGCTGCCTATAGGTGTGGGTGGCGCAAATGGCTAAGACACTGTGCCTGTTAACCAGGGTTCGATTCCCAGGTCAGGCCCACAAGACAGGGTGAGCTCCTGTCCTTAGCCCAGCTCTGCGACACCAGCTGGATCCAATCGTATTGGCTCTGCCTTTCCATTGGACTAATTCAGTGGCGTGGAGAGGGGGGATCTGCTGCTGGGTAACAGCCTATCCTCCATAACAATCTAACCCAGGCTTTCGTGCTTCGCATGCAGCGTATACCATAGTCTTTCAAGACTGATGGAGGCCTGCATACATACATGGGAAATGCATAGAGCAATCCAGAGTAAATGTCTCTTACGTCTTCCCGTAGTTACTCTGGATTGTAGGGTAAATGAGCACAAAGAAATTGAAACTTAACCTAGATATTTGGGAAATGTCAGCATGGGATGTAGGTAGGGGACACTTACCACAGTCTCAGTCTTCTTCTCCCTTTTACTGGCCCTCATGTCTTCCTCCCAGAACAGATACATAATACAGTAATTCTTTCTCATTTTTGGAACTGCTTCTCAAAACCCACCTTTTCTGTGAAAAAAATTGGTTTGCAAAAAGGTACTTTGTGCAAGGAATGAAGACTAAGTACATGTAGTAGAACAGAATTCAAATTCTTCCCTAGTTTATCTTCACTTCCATCATTGTTGCCTTTCTCAGAACTATCTCCCAAATCTAATCTAATTATCCAAGACCCTTCAACTCCTCTATGAACTTGCCCATTCATAAAAGAATTTAGGAAAGGTTCTTCTGTCTGGATCTCTGTTGAAAGAGGTTCAGTGGGTTCTAACAAGAGAAATACCTTTTGGTTGGTAGCATCTCCTCAGTGGAATGCCCTCTCAAGAAATTTCAGCTTGGCTTTCTTCTTGCCTATGTTGATGATATTCCTTTTTACTTCAGCTCTGGCTTGATTTTAAGTCACCCCCTGTTATGCTGTGTTTTAATGTTGAGTGGTTTTTTTCTTAGAGTTTTAATTATTTTATTTGTATTATCCATTGTTTTGTTAACTGCTTTGATTATATCTCTGAAAAGCGAGTATAAGTTAAGTAAGTAAATGCTTTGTTTGCTCATTCAAAGCATAGATTAAAATTTTCTTTTGTGGTTTATGTCCTTTTGTCTCCTAGACAAAACGGAATTCTACAAAGGAAATGTGAGACAGATGACAAAAAGTGGTTGGATAAATCCTTAAATGCTAATTAGATTTAAGGTCCTGAACTTTTAAGCGTTTATGAAGAGTAACAGTATTACATGGCACCAGGCAGTGAGGACTATCTATTTAAGCAGGCATCTTCTTCTTTGAAGTAATTGGGATCCATAACAAATGTCTTTGTCTCTAAGAGGCATTTAAAAAATCTCCAAGCAATTGAAGTAGGCAGTAGGGGGTTATAAGGAAAAGGCAGAGTTGCACTTCCTTTAAGTGTTGCATATTATATCCAACAATTAAAAATTCCAATGTTCCATTTTTGTTCATCCTCTACATATTAATAGGATGAGCTGCGAATTGTTTCATGTTGAGATTAGGATTGAAACATGTTGATTACATGTTTGATGTTAAAGCAAAAAATTGATGGATTTAGGCATTCCCTTTTATCATGGGAACGATACGAAAATGACAATTCCATTTATTTTTATCTATTGACATTCATTCTGCCTGTCCATTTGGACCACTCCTAAGGCAGCTAATATAATCAATAAAATTGAAATTAAAAAGATCAACTTTTGATTCTTAAACTTTTGATACCAAGCTCTATAACAAATGAGACCCTTTTAAGGGAGGAAGGACGAACATTTATTCTGCCTGCAGATCTCTTAATCAAACTGTAAGTGTCTCCAGGTAGGGTGGAAAAAATATTAAGGCGGAAGGAAGGTGGAGAGGCACCACTGTGGGAAGCCTGTAAAGTAAGGACTGTTTTGGTGATGAAGGCTCCATAGGTGAATGTTCATGATGAAAGACAACTTGCATAGGCAACAATTCCTATGCACACTATCCTGGGGGTCCCATGGAATACAATAGGACTTTCTTCTGAATAGACACACATAGGCTTGGGTTGTTACTACGTAATTTGTGTTGACCAGGCAGCTGAAAGGGCAGGTGACAGTGTTTAAATACAATATTTGGATTTTCAGAACTATTAGTTTTGTTTACTTGTGTTTGTTTTGCCAGCACTGGCATTTCCTTAGGGTACATTCAATGTGGGAAGTATGATTTAATCAATAAAACTATTTATGGTAGCAAATTAAGAGAATGGCAAGTGCAGAAAGAACAGAGACATAAGTGGATGGGAAAGCTGATCAGCAACAAAACATTATTCACTGAAAATACAACCTTGTATTTTAAAAGCTGTATACGCATATGTTATCAGAAGGTCTAGTAACATATACCACTTCATTTGTTATATCTTACTTTCTAAGAACATCTGAATATACCTTGGATGTCCAAAAAGCTAAGTAAGGCATAATTATCTCTCTCCTGGTGTCTCTATGATATTAAATGAGGTGTAAATTCAGAAATTTTCATTTGTAAAAATAAGGGGGTCATAGTTTACCACAATGTTCCAGTTGATCATACTGCAGTTTAGTCTAGCCCTCCACTATGGGTTCAGAGTCCATGGTTTTGTTAAATAATTTAATCCTGAATCCATGGATGAGGAAGAACCTGTAGTAAACTGGACCACTGTCTTGAGAATTGTGGTGCTTGAGAATAAAGATGAATAAAGATCTCTGGTCTATGCCAATTTGTCTTTCACACTGAAAATGTATAACATTTCTCTGATTCTCTTGGATGGCCCTGTTACTGCTACGCTAAACATGTACAACGGCCATGTTTTGAAATTATCTTTGTTTTCTTTTGTTGTCTTCCTTTATAGGTCTGGCTGTTTCTCTTCAGCTGCTACATGGAGACATTGAACAAATCAGAAGGGAATACACATCCATGTTTACCCATGGAGTATCCATAACAAGGAAGCTGGGTTTTTCCAACATTATCATGCCAGGTAGGTTAGAGAAGCAGCAGGCCTCCGTCAGTCTTGAAAGACTATGGTATCGTGCTCAGCGCTGCATACGCTGCATGCGAAGCATGAAAGCCTGGGTTGGATTTTTTTGGAGGATAGGCTGTTACCCAAGCAGCAAATCCCCCCTCTCCATGCCACTGAATTAGTCCAATGGAAAGGCAGATAGAATGAATATAAGAAGATGATTCCCTTCCTAATGTGGATACTAAAAAGTAAATTGAGACACTTGGAGAAAGATATTGTCAGGGAAAAGAAAATATTGTCAGTTGGCAAAAGAAGTGGAGGTTGACAGAACAGGTGAGCATCAGATATTGTGGGCTCTCAGTATTTGCAGGGTATCAGTTGTAGCTACCAAATTCCACAGTTGAATATGACGTCACAGTTATTTACCTGGAGGCTTTGCCCAGCCCTTTGGACACTGCACATGACCTCCGCAAAAGCATCACTTCTAGCTGCATCTGGAGGTCTTCTGAGACCCTCCAGCTACAGGCTTGGCATCCATGGTTATGCAGATGTCAAACTCATGGATTCACATGATCCACTGTACTTCCATTTTTCTACTTCAACAGAGGCAGAACATAGCATTCTTGACCCATTTGAATCTTCTGAATTGTCTTCAGGGCACCCAGAAGACACTATAGAAGCTGGGACCTGAAATCTTCAAAAGCCAGTAGAATAGAATAGTTCCCCACAGGTGGCCCTGCTAGCCATAGCAAAAAGTTAGGTAACCCCAAAACTCCTGACATCCAAGCAAAAACTCCTGACATTAAAAAAGTAGGACACCCAAAAATGTAGGACAAATGTAGGACACGTTAAAATAAAGGCTAAAAACACTTGTATTGCTTTCCTGTAAGCAGAAATGAATTCCCAGGTTTGTTCTGAAGTACCTTTTTTAATTACTGAAAAACTATAGTGAGTGATCACAAAGTTAAAGCATAAAGCACTGAGTTAAATGCTTTCTGTTACAAGGATTGATTTTTTTCAATATTGCCTACTTTTGGTAACCCTGAAGCTCATAAATTTGTTAGAATGATATTGTGCACTCTGGAAAATGATGTCGTTGAGGCTAATGAGTAACAGCTTTTACTTAACACCAGGCATTCCCATTAACTTCATCCCATTTTCATTCTCCACTAGTGATGTATGATATAACAGCCGTCTACTGTGCATTGTCACATTTTCCACTGACTGCTATAAATAATTTTTCCTCTTTTTGACTTCCTGTTGTGAGCCAAAGTGATGTGCAATGCCAGTATGAAAGTACACATTATAGTCAAGCTGTGTGTGGCCTACTACAGGTAGATATCAGTTGCTAAGGGCTGGGTTGTTTTGGCTGAAAGATTTCTCTTAGACATAGATTTCAACACAGTATTTCAACAGCTTGGTAATTGGCTACCCGCTTTTGTTTGGCTACTAAACAGCTTTGTCTGTGTTGTAGATGAGGTTTTCATTGGGTAGTGATAATCCTGGCTTAATAATGATGAATTTCATGCAGCTAACCACAACTAGAAGACAAAAACTAAAGTGTGCTGTTGGATCATGTGTAAGGTTTTATAAGCTAAAAAACAGTGCAGGTTTTATTTTACATGTGTAATCATTTAATGATGGAAATGTCACCTCCTATCTCATTGTTAAGTGATTAGGTTGTTAAGTGAACATTTAAGTCCATTTGTTGTTTGAACAGACACTTTGCTGCAGGCTATGGGATTCCTATCTGCCTGATGAAAGGTCTCTTTGTTGTGCCTTGACCATTGTATATGCAGGCTGTTGTTAAGTGGACTGTTGTCAAGCCATGCATGCCTGTATTTATTGATACATTTAGATGCCATCATTCCATCAGATACCTTCAAGGCATTTTCCAGTATAAAATGTAAAAATAATATGAAAACAGCCTCAAGGAAATTGTAAAAATCTGTCAACAATTAGAATTTCAGGAGCAGCAAATAAAACAAATTCATGCCTAAAGGTTTATTAAAAGGCCAAATTTTAACTGATTAATGAAAGATAAGCAGTAAAGTTGACAAATTGGCCTCCAGGGTAGGGTATTCAATTTTAGTTTTCATGTCTACCAATTGGTTGACCTTTCCTCCATGAAACTGTTTCATTCCTTTTATACCAATTCCCCCTCCCCCAAAGCATGGGGAAGAATAGTGATATTTATATTAGCTCCTTATGTGGCTTAATTTATATTAGCTCCTTATGTGGCTTAATTTTACAGCTTAAATACAGCCCTACCCTCACAACAGTAACTATTACTACTCTCATTTAACAATTGGGAGACTGAGGCTAAGGGATCACAACACAGTCCTATATGTCAAAAGTTTCCAAAGCGTGCATTGTGATGCACACATTCACTGGGGCATCACAAGGCCACCTTCCGCCCAGCAGTGAGATAGCAACATGACCCTACAAATGGTGATTGTAGGCTTATGGTGGTGAGCAGAAATGCTGAGTGTGGCAGCTCTGGTACTTTGAAATGTGTATTGTTATTGTAATAGTGTCAAGGTGTCCCACATGTTGCCCAGCTAGTTGTAACTTTATCTAGAGCAGTGGTTCTCAATCTTCCTAATGCCGTGACCCCTTTATAAGTTCCTCATGTTGTGGGGACCCCCAACCATAAAATTATTTTCATTGCTATGTTAAGAGATGCATAGGATTGGGCCCCAAGGCAGCAATCTTATGCACTTTCCTTGGAGGCAGTCCTACTGAACTGAATTGACTTACCGGTACTTCTGAGTGCACATGCATAGGATTGGGCTCTACTGCTCCTGTGCTATACACACTTTCCTGGGAGTAAACCTCACTGAACTCAATGGGAATGACTTCTGAGTAGATGTGCATAGAATTGGGCTCTAAGCTGCAATCCTAGCACTTTCCTGGAAGTGGCCCCATTCACTATCATGGGGCTAACTTCTGAGTAGGCATGCATAGGATTGGCCTTTCAGGCTGCAAGCCAGCAACAGTTTACCTGGGAGTAAGACCCAGCTGGCGGGCAGCGGCTGGCGGGCAGGCAGCGTGCGCGCCTGGAGGGAAGCTCCCTCCTGCGTGATCTGGGTGGGCAGCGCACACGCGCCTGCAGAAAAGCCCCTCCCTCGCCACTCAGCAGTCAGAAGTCCCTGGGGCAGCCTCTAAGGAAGCCCCAGTGCATGCGCAGCTACAGCCGGAGGTCTGGCAAGCCTGACCTGACCCCCTGCACCAGGGGTCTTTAGGCGACCCCCAGGAAAGCTCCAGGTGACCCCCAAAGGGGTCCCAACCCCCACTTTGAGAAATGCTGATCTAGAGAGTGGTGCTCATCCTCTGTTTCTAGGGCCATAGAGTAGCATTGTCCAAAGAAGCCTCTGTGGTCCTGTGGCCAACATGCGCCTGGAATGCTGTTACCTTCCCATTGAGGTGGTACCTATTTATCTACTTGAATTTGCATGCTTTCAAACTGGTAGGTTGGCAGGAGCTGCACAAGGAGCTCACTCTGTCTTGCAGTACCTGGGTCTCAAGGTACTGATCTGCCAATCTTTGACTGATCTGCCAATCTTCAAATTGACAGGCATAATGCCTTTAACCACTAAGCTGACTGCAGCCAACTTGCTATTAGCAGAATCTCATTTAATTCCAAAACCAATGGAGGGTGATGCATTCATTAGAACCAAATAAAATGTCACTACATAGTAACACCTTATAGCACCTGATCCAAATAAAGCTTTGGCCTACTTTGCTTTTCTTTCTAATGGACTAGCCTGGTTTTCTTTCTAATGGACTAGCCCAGCTATCTGGGTCTTCTACACTTCTTTTTTAGGATGCAATCCTAACCAATTTAGGCTGGCACAACTAACCCTCTGTTCCCATGGTGGTGTGGGAATGTGGACACTTGCCTGTGCAGCCTAACTGCACTTTTGTGACATCGCCAGGCAAACACAGGACATATGCTAGGATTTATGCTAGTCTAACTGGAGGTTAGGATTGCAGCCCCAGACTGTTGTAAATTGCAGGTTTTTTGTAACTCTTTTCTTCCCACTCCCCAAGCCGAAATCACACGTTGGCTCACTATGTGACATTTCAGTTGATCCTAATAAAGGTATTGTCATGTTGTGGCATTTTGGAATTTTTTTCTAAAGAAATAATGTGGATAGGCTGCTGTTGAACATCTAATTAAACATTCTGAATATATATCTTATCCCTATCTAAAATAAAGTCCCTCCATCTGGAAGGATCACCAATTGAATCAATAATGACCTTCCTTCTCTCCCTCTTCAACAAACATCAGGGCGTTGGCAGGAACAGGACATCCCTGTGTATCTCTAACCTTTTCATCATGAGCTAGCCGTTAAATCACTTGCACTACATAGAATTTAGATGGCCAGTGGTGTGTGAGAAATATGCAGCTTTTTGACATATAATGTGAGGCTCTCAGAAATATGTTGGCTGAGCTCATTTTTGAATCACAATTAATATAAAAGGTAAATACATTTTTAAGCTTTATAACTATATCCTGGGTATAAACTGAGCATTAACTGAATTAAAATGTAAGTTAATGTTCATAGTAAGCAAATACATGAATTTAAGAATTTAAATGTTTCTAAAATATTGCAGCTGTCAAATGTTTTAAATTTATTGCATGTGGCTTAAACAAATTTGGGCACCCCAGTCTAGAGGGTAAGGACTGGAGAGGTAACCCCTTATTCTCCACAATTCTCAATTGAGGGATCCTCTGCCTATAGGTACTGTAGCTATTCAGAGATTGTGAATCAAATGTTTTAGGAAACTAGGAGGGAAAATCAATTAATAGGAAATCTTTCATTGTTTTAGGATACTTCTACTCAGAAGTGAGCTCCATTGTGTTCAATAGGTCTTACTCCTAGGAGAGTGTGCTTAGGGTTGCAGCCTTATTTACATTTATAACACACAAGTATTGCTCATCAGCAGTACATAGTCTCTGGTCACAGTATCTGGTATGAATTTCTGTCATTAGGAAAGAAATATATATTGTTAATATCCTATCCTGGAAGTTGAGCATTATTCTCAAAATCAAATGCCAAAATCCAATGCAATCTAAATCATTGCTCCAGATATATTTCCCAGCCAGTGACCAGAACTATTTTTATTAAGATAGTCTTATTCCCAATCCCATTCTTGACCTCTCTGTGCCATAGGAAGAGTAGGCAAAAATATATTTTTCTACATCAGCAACAAATGTTCTGCTTGGGGCGCAATTAATCAACATTGCACAGCTCAGATGCTGGCTATGAGCACCATCTACAGGGAAGTTTTTTCATTTGGTTTAGTTGAATCAAAAATCACTCCTGAGGGAATTAACACTTGTGTCATTTGAGTCTTTCTGAATCGTCTTTATATATGTGGGTTTGACCCTAAATTGTACAGGTAAAATGAAAACAATTTACAGTATTTGGTTTGTATAACTGAATCATAACATTTTAAAAGGCCTTATTAGTTTGAGTTATAGAGTGCAATCCTAATAGTGTCTACTCAGAAGCAAGTTCCATTGAGTTCAATGGGGCTTACTCCCAGGAAAGTGCTCTTAGGTTTGCCGCCTAAGCCAAAGATTGAGATGCAATAGCTCTTTCTGAACGATATTGTATAGTTATTACTGGACGTTTGTCTCATTTTTAATTCCCTATATGAGTATGGTTTTAGGTGCAGTTGCCATGTTTTCCAAGTATTTTATTAATTTCCAGTGTTTTTGTATGCATTTAATTTAAAATACCTCCAAACTGTCAAGTTAATTAGAAAGGTCTAGCAGAATTTTTATTTAAAAATGCTTGTATTTTCTAAATGAGGCATGTAAATGAACTTTGAGGTTGTTCATTTACAGTAGAAGCCAGCTGTGACTCTGAAAGAGGCACGGACACATTGCTGCACCTAAAATGCTAGAGACTCAAATGAAAGAAACTCCTGAAATTGATTGGACCAAAATAATGTAGTGCAGTTGCTTTCTTTGATTTTTCAAAACAATCTATTGTAATTAAAACAATAAAAAACAACAATCTATTGCAATCCATAATCAAAAAGATACGTAAAAATAAATTTTATTTATTAGTGTTGCACTAATTACTGTAATAATAATCAGGCTCTGTGATCTCAAAGCTGCTAGAGACATTCCATATAGTACGTATGTGTGGAAATTTTCTAGATTTTCCCTAGAAATGTTCAAAACTGTTCCCCCTAATCCTTACAGTCATTTTAGGCTACCCAGAAGGCTGAAATGAAAAGTAAGGTAAATAATTAGGAACTTCCAAGTCTGACAAACAACTGAACATGAGTTCACACATGATCTGTGGCATGCCAATTTCTAGAGAAAATGGAAGTTGCAACAGTAGGCCCCAAGCATCAAAATGTCAGAAGGTGATTGTGTGAGTGTCCACACCAGGATCACTGGGATGACTTCAGGGTTAACCATATGTTCACTTTTTCCAAGTTATGTCCTCTTCTGTAACCTTGTGTGCTGGGGAAAAAAAATCCTCATTGTCCTCCTTTTCATTGTCAGAGGTTCCCTCCATGCAATAAAATATATGTGATAGTTCTAAATTTAATAATAAATTACTGTAAATATAGTGTTTAAATCAATCTCTCTCTTTCTCTCACTCACTCACACACAAACACACACACACACAGTGTTTTAAGGTTTTATTTTGTCATGTCCTACATTTTTCTTGGGTGTTTTAACATTTTGGGCCCTTGTCTTCTAGATATTATGACTTCTTGGCACCCTGCTCATGGGATTGGCTGATAGGCACACCTGAGAATAGTGTTGCCGTATGTCCCAAAAAACATAGAAAGTCCCAATTTTGGGGGATTGTATTCACATTGTGGCAAGTGTGACAGAGGATCCTGTCCCGAATTTGTGGAAGACAATTATGGCAACCCTATCTGGAGAGAGATTCAGCTCCTTTAAGTTAGTATCTAGGTCCAGAATCAGCCATAAACTGCCTTGAAGAGACTGAACTTAAGTTTATTCACTTTCATCCAGTCTGATTAACATATTGTCCACACTTCTTTCCCCATTCCCAAATGACCTCACCATGTAATTTTATGTAAATATAATAACAATGGGGATAAAATAGTATACTGTGGAACCATGTAGGGTTAATGTGCAGGAAAACAGACCCCCCTCCAGCACCATATTCAGAAACCTTCCCCAGAAACCTGCACATGCAATACGGATGACTAGTTTCATCCATTTCACTGCCTGGTATGTGTGTTGTCAGCGCCTGTTCTTGGGGGTCCCTTAGCCTTTACAGTCATTATAAATGCAATGAAGCTGTACAAAAATCCTGAGAGAATTATTTCTTTGTTTGACACAATTCAATACTATTCCCATTCTACTCATATTCTTCTGACTTTACAGGCAATAACTTCAGGTTGATTGCAAAGTCTATAAAATTGAATTGAAGGCTTTTTTCCCTTAACCAGGGGCCTTTCTCACATAGGTTTTCTGATTGTGTTAGGTCTTGAGAAATGTTTAAAACAATATAGTTAAATAAATCATAATAAATATAACCACCCATGAAACATTATGATCAATACAGAATAAGTCCTTCTTATTCTGTATTGACGTGTTTAGGACTTCTTAGGTTTTTTCCCCCCTTAATTTTCACTTCTGCTATAGCATAGAAATCAAATTAAAAGCTCGTGGACCAAATCCAGCATGCAAGAACTTCAACTGTACATGACCGTCTCAAATATTTCTGATTGAAACACTGTCAGCTTGTGACTGTTCAATAAATGTTAAATTTTAATAAGTTGGCTCGCAACAAACTGTGTTTTAGTTATTTGGCTGATTGAGTTTGACACCTGTGTCTATTGTTACAAGTGTCTTAACTAAAACTCAGCAAAGAGTGCATATATTTAGCTAAGGAAGAGTAGCCATCCGTCTTCACAACATCACACTGCTTTTCTAGTGCTGCTTTCTGGTGTTTCTTCTGTACATTTTTAGATTGAGAGACTTTGGGTGGAGATGTGTGTTTGTGTGTTCACAAATGATTGTGTTTTCCTTCCATAGGTGAAATGAGGAATGATTTATACATCACAATAGAAAGAGGAGAGTTTGAGAAAGGAGGAAAAAGTGTGGCCAGGAACCTGGAAGTGACAATGCTCATTGTGGACAGTACTGGACAAATTCTAAAGGTAATTTTCAGACCTTCTTTGCCCTTTTGCTTCTGTTGCAGTCTATTGTTATACTGATGGTCACTGTGAACTAGAAAAACCCAGAGTTGGTTGTTGGAACATTGCTCCAACTTATCCACAAAGAGAAAGCCATGATCTAGTTATTCATGGGATAGTTAACAGTCATGTTCTCAAACCTACCCATTATGGAATATAGAGGGTGGCTAAGTCACTGTCCAGGGAGTAAGACCCATTGAACATAATGGGGCCTACTTTTGAATAGACATGATTAGGAGGGTTATGTAAGAGGAATATTAGTTAGCGCTCAACACAGTCTTTCTGCTCTCTTGTACTTCACTGCTTTAATGGGTCAGCACATGATAGGGGAGCACCCCAATGAACCATGTTTGAAGGTCAGGAAATGTCAACATGTTCCATAGCTCCTTTGGCTGCCCTTCATAGGAGTTACACAATTCATACTGAAAACTGTGGCTTTAAAAGTGTTTATTTTCTTCATTAGGATTTTATCTCCTTTGGCTCAGGAGAGCCACCGGCTACTGAATTCCATTCCTTTGTGCTGTATCACAACAATAGTCCTAGATGGGCTGAGCTGCTGAAACTTCCTATTCCTGTGGATAAATTCAGGGGTGCACACCTTCGCTTTGAATTTCGGCACTGTTCCAGTAAGACATTTTCATGAATTTGAATTTGTAGCTACATTAGGTAACCTGAGAGAGCTTTTCATGCTTGCCAGTTTATAATGGATCTTCTAGTATTTTCAGCCTTCTTTCGGAGGGGGGAGGAAATAAATTTCATTCAGGCAGTATAATGCAAGTGCCAGCTATTACAGGTTTTCCTTAGCACTTTCCTGTAAAAGTAGATGATTGTGCTTCCATAATTAGTGAATGAATATGAAGACATTTCATGCTGAACATGGAGACAAAAGCGTGGGCAACCATGGTGCTTCTTCTCCTTATTCATATTAGGGACACCTTAGTTGTAGTGCCTTCATTTTCTCCTTATGAAACCTGTTTCAGAAAGCAGAAGTAAACCTGATGTTGCTCAGGGACCTGGAAGAAACATATCTGCAAAGAGAAGCACAAAGTTAAAAAAGGAAGATAAAATTCCCCCTTCCACTCCTCTGGTCTCTCATCACAACACTCAGAGCCCAGACCTATTTCCAGCATTGATATAGCTGCTATTCAGGCTTGCAGTAGGAAAACAAATATTCCCTGAGGAGGTCTCCATGACTGCCCACCACTTCAAGATGCTTTGGCATGGCAACATCAGTATTGGAAAGTTGAATAGGATTTGGCTGTTTGTTGTGGTTAAAGTGGTCCAGATTGTGTTCTTGCGGGTTATGGCCGAGATTAGCAATCACTGGGAAGACATTTATAGCAGTTTCATAGCTATTGTGTTGTGGCTCTGAGTGGTGAATGAATGTGCACTGTACATGTAACTATAATGGTGAATGTGTTATTCCTGGAATGTAGTAGATGTTTTAAAAATTTATATATGTATTTCAGCAAAAGAAAAGGGAGAGAAGAAGCTATTTGGTTTTTCTTTCGTCCCTCTGATGCAGGAAAATGGAAGGACGTTGCCTGATGGCACTCATGAGCTCATTGTGCACAAGGTAAGTTCAGTTGGAAATGGAAGAGAAACATCATTTAATGAGAAAAAATTCTTCCAATAACTAGGACTGCTCTTGGATTCTGGTAGATTGAAATGGTTGCCAGAAAAATGCTAGGCTTGCCATTGGGTAATATATCTTTTTGTGTTATCCTTAAAAGCTAATATTGCAGGTTTGTAGCTACAGTTAAATCTTGTTATGTATTTCAGCAAAGTATTTTAAATATTTATCCTACTAGGTTGCTCTTATGTTGTCTTAGTAGTTCATATCTTTACAGCTGTCTGGGATGACAACCAAGCCACACACACACACAGAGAGAGAGAGAGGGAACTGTGGCATAAGTTGCTCCTATCTGACACTTAGAATCATAGAATCATAGAGTTGGAAGGGACCTAGTAGGTCATCTAGTCCAACCCCCTGCCTGCACCTGGTCGTCCCCCTAGAGCATCCCCAACAGGTGCTCGTCAAGCCTCTGCTTAAAGATCCCCAGTGAGGGAGAGTCCACCACCTCCCTTGGCAATCTGTTCCACTGCCGAACCGCCCTCACCTTCAGGAATTTTTTCTGGATATCCAACCGGAATCTCCTCTCTTGCAGTTTGTACCCATTGGTTCTAGTCCTGCTTTCAGAAGCAGCTATGAACAAATGAGCCCCTTCCTCCCTATGACAGCCCTTCAGGTATCTGAAGAGGGCAATCATGTCTCCTCTCAGCCTCCTCTTCTCCAGGCTGAATATCCCAAGTTCCCCCAACCTTTCCTCGTAGGGCTTCCCTTCCATCCCACTGATCATTCTTGTCACACTCCTCTGGACTTGCTCCACTTTAGCTGCATCTTTCTTAAAGTGAGGAGCCCAGAACTGAACACAGTACTCAAGGTGAGGTCTGACCAATTAGTTTTTCCAAAATAATTTGCTATGATGGGAAAAGATACCCCAGAATCTGGCAGCCTGGATGATACAGTATTTTAGAAGCATTCCAGGTGTAGACTGCTAGCTGGTGCCCACCTTGGCTCCTTCTCATGTAATCTAAATCAAAAGTTGTATTGCTCTTGTTACAACAGCCTATTTTCCTTACCAGTGTGGCAGCAGAAGTGAGAGGAGGTTTCTGCAGTATCTTTTCAACAGCGTTCCAAGCAAAACTGGCAAATACATTTCTCTCTAATGGAATGAGGGAGTCTTCTAGAGAGATGGATTCCAAGGATGTTCCTTCAAGGAACTTATAACAGGCAAAGCCTTTTGTGGTCAAATCAGATGAGCGATTGTGTCATTACACTTGTGACTGTCTGACACTTGTGTCACAAATTAACACTTGTGTCATTTGAGCCTTTCTGAATTGTCTTTATATACATGGGTTTGACCCTGAATTGTACACGGAGTACACAGAGACATAAGTTGCTCCTGTCTGAAGAACCTCTCCTGTACTTTCTTCTTGAGAGCAATCTTAACATTTCAGCTGTGCATAGTTACATATTATTTGTAATTGTACACAATTGTATTATTGAATTGTACACAGAGCACATGGAGTACAGAGACATAAGCTGCTCCTGTCTAAGGAACCTCTCCTGTACTTTCTTCTTGAGAGCAGTCTTAACATTTCAGCTGTGCATAGTTACATATTATTTGCATAGATATGAATCTAGATCCAGACCCCAGGTCAAGGTTCAAGTGGCCTAGTTATATAGCTTGCCAAAATATTGAAAGATTTAGAATAGGGGTATCAAACATTTCATACAGAGGGCTGCATTTGCCTTAATGGTGTCTCCTGAGAGCCGCAATAGCATAAATGGTGTCTCCCGAGGGTCGCAATCCAGTTTTTTGCATGTCTACTCAGAAGTGCCCTCCTTTCTCCTGGGCTCTTTCTCCCGCCCTGGGAAGCTGCTGCTGCTATGCATGAGCCCTCCTTCCTCCTGGGCTCTTTCTCTGGCTCAAAATCAAGTGTGCTGCCTCCACTACTGAGCTGCTTCTGGGAGTGGGGAGATCACTTGAGGGCCGCACGTTTGCCTGCAAAGGGCCTCATGCGATCCTTGGGCCGCCAGTTTGACATGCCTGATTTAGAGCACAATCCTGACCATGTCTACTCAGAAGTAAGCCCCATTGTGTTTAATGGGTCTTACTTCCAGGAAAGTGTCTTTAGGATTGCAGCCTGGCTGCAATCTTAACCAGGCTTTCCTGGGAGTAAGTATTATAAAATACAAAGGGACTTACTTCTGTGTAGACGTACTTAGGATTGCATTGTTATATTTCAGGAACTTCAAATCCAATTTGACTGTGAACAATAATACATATATTATACTGTTTACTATTTGTAAAATATACGTATTTTTAAAAGACATTTGCTAATGCATTTCAGGTGTTCTTCATGTATAAAATGACATTCTGGAGTAATACAACAATCTCAGATTTCATCATTTTCAAAAGAATGCCACAATGGATGTGACAATTTAATGCTTTAAAAAAAATTCTGTTTAGTGATTTGAAATACAGGTTTAATTTAATTGTTCTCACAGTGTGAAGAAAATGTAAGCCTTCAGGATTCCAGTCGCTACCTCAAATTCCCCTTTTCAAAGGGGCATCTCCTTGGGAACAACCACCAAGTTGTAAAATACTCTAAAGAATCGTTCTGGATAACATCATTTCTTTGTTCAACTAAACTCACTCAAAACGGTAGAGTAACATTTACTATTAAAATATTGTTAGTAGACAATAAATCTAGTTGATTTATAATAAATTTAAATAAATTTAACAGACCAAGAATATCTAGTTTTAGCGGTTTTATTAAAATCTAGTCGAATATATTTTGTGTATCCACGTGTTTTGTTATCAGAAATGCATTTGGAATTAACAGACTTTCAGCATTAAAATGGACACCCCTTTCCCTATTAATTTGTTAAATTGAGGGTTCACGCTGCAATCATGTGTTTGTAGGTTGAAAACTTGCATTATGATTTAATCTTTGCAAGATAAACACAAATACTGAACAAACCATTGGTTTTTATCTGCAAATGAATAAAGGAATTTGAGAGTTAATGAATTAATGAACCAAAACTAACATTGGGTTATGTAGGTATTATACTGTACATATTATGGGTTCAATCCTAAGCATTCTACTCAGAAGTAAGTCCCATTTTATTCTATGGGACTTAGAGCACAATCCTAACCATGTCTACTCAAAAGTAAGCCCCATGGTGTTCAATGGGTCTTACTCCCAGGAAAGTGTCTTTAGGATTGCAGCCATACTCTCAGGAGAGTGTTATAGGATTGCAGCCTATATGTGCTACAGTTGTGAGTACAGGTGTTCTCGAACCTCGCATGGATTAAACGGTATGAAAAATAGTTTCCAAGATCCACTTTCAGGTTTTTTTTCTCCACCATTGCTTCTAATTGAATAAGATTGTGGCTTGGTAGCTGCAGGGCACTGATTCTGGGGCTCCATACTGAGACCATAAAATATGTTAAATAAAAGCAGTTTTACAAAATAATAAATGTGTTCCTTTAAAATTGTTTAAGAACAGTTTTTCTTACTGTCGTAGACAATCAGGCTGCAATCTTAACCTCTAATTGGGCTGGTTTAAGTCCCAGTACAACTCCTGTGTTGGCCTGGGAGTGTCACAAAGTAGCAAAAAGTATTTCTGCACCACTCTGGGGGGTCAAGCGTAGGCCAAAACACAGACATGCACTGACCTCCCTGCACTACCCTGGAAAGGGAGAGTAGGTGAGTTAGGCCAGCCTAAATTGGCTAGGATTGTGCTGTCAGTCAGTAATTGGAAATGCAAAGGAACCGCTGGACACCTGAAGAATGGAATGACTGAATAAACCACTGGTGCTTGCATGTGTACCTTTCTACAACAATAGAAAAGCAGTTTTTTAAACTGTGATTTGCACTGATCATTTCTGTTGCGTCAAATCTGTCAATGTATAATAAGGTTAGGTCAGTATGTTTCAAAAACAGCACAACTAAGGAATTAGAAATTACATTTAGAATTGGCCATCAACCTATCTGCTTTTTAAAAAGTCATTTTGGTGTAGTTAGGTTGAAATCATTTTAAAAATTTCAGGTAGATTTAAGCCCACCTAATTTTGCCAGATTGTATCCATTGTGTCTCTAATTTTCTAAATTAATGTTTGCTAAGCAAGTCTAACTAAACAATAATTCTGCCCCCCTTTTTTGATAGGGGACATGCTTGACCTTCTCAAATGGAGGGCTCATCCAGAAAAAATAGCTGGTTGTCTCTCAAAATTGAAAGAAATTGATGGCTCAGAAATAGTAAAGGTAATAAACACTGTTTATGTTGCTATCATAATTATAATACAAATTTGTATTACATTTATTTTCTGAATTCTTTTGCCCATCTAGTTTCTTCAAGATACACTGGACACTTTATTTGGCATTTTAGATGAAAATTCTCAAAAATATGGATCCCAAGTATTTGATAGTTTGGTAAGATATATTTCATTATTCCTTTTGATATATTTTGATTTAAGTTTAGAAATAGGCGCAAAAACAGAGCTTTAATAAATACTGATGTTATTCTTCATAGGTTCACATAATAAATTTGCTGCAGGATAGCAAATTTCATAATTTCAAGCCAGTCATGGACACCTACATTGAAAGCCATTTTGCAGGAGCTCTTGCCTACAGGTAGAAGTATATACACTTAAATTGTTTCAGGTTATGCGATGTTTGATCATGTCATGGATAAAAGTTGTATTAAAAGCATTAATCAAAATAAAGATTCCGCAAATTGTAGCTTTAAATTGTTTGCATTGATATAAAGGAAAATAAGTTGGAAGCACTTTTATTCTAGTCCATTCTAGAAATGTCATGTCAGATGGTCTTCTGTCTTTTTTTACCAGAATGATGTATGATCAAAACCTAGAATTTTGGAAAAAAAGTGATTGCAAAACTTCCAGGATTGCACAACCCCTGGAAGTGGGTTGTGATTGCATTTATTTTTTTGTTTGTTTTTTTAAGTTTTGAGATACTGGGAACCCTGCAAAGGGCTCCCTACACCTCCGGGAGACTGGCACAGACAGAGGATAAATTAAAAAATTATAAAATCCCTCTGCCCTTGCCAGTGGTGCAGTCCTTAGGATTGCATTGCTACCATTCCATACACCAGTGGTGTTCAAGCATTTCAGCCCATGACCACCTTCTGAGAATGACAATCTATCCAGGACCCTCTGTAAGTGATATCATGACTGGAAGTGACATTAAAGATGCCCATTGGCAGATTCAAAGATGGCTGCACTAAGCTTTTGTGACCCCCCCCTTAAAATGAAGTCAAGTCCCCCCCAAGGGGTCTCAAGCCCTACTTTGAAGACCACTGTCATACACCATCCCTTACAGGGCAGGGACATCGCTTCTTTTGCTGGTGATTTGAGAACCACGAGAACGAGTTTGAGAACCACTATTACTTAAAATATACACTGTGGATGTGAGAGTTACAAACCTCAGAGACACAAAAACACTTTCCAAAGCACTTTAAAGCCCTTGTTCAGTCTACCAAAGTATGGATATTTACATCCAGAGTTATAAAAATTGTAAAAAGTTGTGCTGATGCATTAGGAAAATTCAAAAGCTACTTCTAGCAATCCTAAAGGTTACAAATCTTGGATTTCAGAATTTGTTGATATATGTAAAAAAATTATCAGAGTCGTATGTGTGTGTGTCTGTCTATGTGTATGTAAAACAGTATTTCTTTGTATTGCCATGAGAAATTATTTCAATACAATACAAAATACAATAAGTCTTTCTTCCAGTAACTAAGTCTTTTGCCTATAATCTAGAGACCTTATAAAAGTGTTGAAGTGGCATGTTGATCGAATAACAGAAGTGGATAGGCAAGCACACAACCAGGAAGTTTTAAAGGTAATAATAATAATAATAATAATAATAATAATAATAATAATAATAATAATAATAATAATAATTCAGATGACAACATGGATTTTGATCCAGCTAGATCTGTGAATGCATGGAAGACACTTTTGCTAGTGTGACGGGATCTGTGTTGTACGCCACATCCCACCCTGCCCCAGAGTCTGCAGCCCTTCAGAGTTTATAATCTTATGGAATATACTACTGAAAAGTGTAATTTGAAGCTTTGAATTGATGATAGAATTGGAGTTTCAAATACATTATTATGCAGTTATTTTTCAGATAATATATTCATTTATTAATATAGTGGTGCCTCACATAAAGAGCTTAATTCGTTCCGGAGGTATGCTGTTTAAGTGAAATACTCTTTAAGTGAAGTGGATTTTCCCATAGGAAATAATGGAAACTCAGACAATTGGTTCCACAGCCCAAAAAATATTCATATAAAAATATTAACTGGATGTAAAAATGATGACTGGAATTGGATTCAAAACATGCATTCAATGTGCATGATCCTATGAAGTCTATTTAGGCTGCAATCCTTAAGACACTTTCCTGGGAGTAAGCCCCATTTAACACAGTGGGGCTTACTTCTGGGTAGACATGGTTAAGAGGCTGCAATCAAAGACACTTTCCTGGGAGTAAGCCCCATTAACACAATGGGGCTTACATCTGAGTAGACATGGTTAGGAGGCTGTGATGTGGAACCTTACTAAGGTGTTTTTACAGAATACTTCATGTGGCTGCAAGAAGAAATTCTTTTTGAAATCTATCCATCTCTTAATTTCCAGTTTTTCAAGCAGAAGTGTCTTACAGCACTTTTGTGACACCCCCAGGTCAGCACAGGACTTGTGCTGAGCTAATGCACAAGTGGAAGTTCAGATTGCAGCCTAAGAGCAAAATCCTAACCATGTCTATCTACTTAAAAGCAAGCCCCATTGTGTTCAAAGGGTCTTACCCTCAAGAAAGTGTCTTTAGGATTATAGACTAAGGGCAAAATCCAGAGTAACTACAGGAAGTCCTTGCTCCGGTGTAAGAACAACTTACTCTGGATTCCAATATGAATTTCCTATAGGTTTTCACTCGGTGGTGCAGTAACTACACGTGCAAGTAAAGTTTCTTACGTACTCCCGTAGTTACTCTGGATTTGGGGGTAAGTTTCATTATATCGTAATGCTGACCATACAGTTATGTCAGGAAACTACACTAAGGATTTGATTTTTTAAAACAACAATTTAATCACAGATTTTTATTTTTATTTTGTAGGCACAAGAATATATATTTAAGTACATCATTCAGTCACGGAAGTTATTTTCTCTTGCTACTGGAGGGCAAAATGAGGAGGAATTCTGCTGTTGCATTCAAGAGCTTCTTATGTCTGTGCGATTCTTCCTTTCCCAAGAAACAAAAGGAGCCAGTTCTTTATCTCAGGCTCAAGTAAGTAGTGGAAGCTGTTCCCTCAAAGCCTGTTGCTGATATCCATATTGTCTGTTTCTGCATTCATTTATATAGAAAGACAGAATTCTGTTTCATAGATCCGTGGTTCTTAACCTTGTTGGAGGTACTGAACCCCACAAGTTTCATACGTGCATTCACTGAACACTTCATGGCTGGGAAAATAACAAAAGCGTACAAAAGTATACATCATAACAAAAGTATATTAATGCACCTGGCAACCCTGGCGAATTGAATGGACACAAACCTCCGCCAAACCCCTGAGCCTGACTCACTGAACCCCTGGGGTTTGATCAAACCCAGTTTAAGAACCACTGTCATAGATGTTCTTTTCTCTCTCACACATCAGAACTTGGAGACATCCTTTAAAATTGAGTGTTGGGATAGTTAGGACAAATAACAGAGATTGTTGTCCAACATGTAATTAGCCTGTGGAACTCCTTGCCACAGGACATAGTGATGTCATCTAGTCCATATGCATATATTCTGGTATATATATATGGTATATATGGTATGATTCTGGGCATCTGGTGTAGCACTCTTAGATATAAGAGCAGGACTAGATGGACCCTAGAAAGAATCTTATGTTCTTATGCTTCTGGATTGCTTTCAACTGTAATCAGATATGCTTCTTTTTCTGTTGTCTTTAGGCAGTCTTTCTCAACTCTTTCCCAGCTGTATATTCAGAGTTGCTGAAGCTCTTTGATGTGAGAGAGGTGGCAAATTTGGTGCGTGATACCCTAGGAAGCCTGCCGACCATCACAAATTCAGATGAATCCCTTCAAGGTGTGAAGCTCCAATGCATCGGAAAAACAGTGGAGAGTCAACTGTACACCAATCCAGGTAGAACGGAAAACCCATGAATACTGTAATTTAAGCCCTACAATCCAGAGTAACTACAGGAAGATGTAAGAGGCACCTACTCTGGATTGCTCTATGCATCTCCCATAGGTGGCACCGTAACTATGTTGGTGTAATAGGTCCTGTAGTTACTCTGGATTGTAGCCTAACCCTATAATCCAGAGTAAATATGGGAGCACGTAAGAGACATTTACGTCAGCGTAGTTATGGCACCACCTTGTGAAAACCTAAGGGAAATTCATATTGCAATCCAGAATAAATTGTTCTTACGTTGAAGTAAGGACTCTCCGTAGTTACTCTGGTAACTACCATAGTCTCTTAAATGCATTACTCATCTGAATTCACTACAACAATAAAGCATGAAAAGTTTTTTATCAAAATATTTATTTCACATTAACAGTGATAAAAATGTTCAAATATTTTTCTTCTAAAGTTGTAGGACTGGAAAGAAGGTTATATTTTGTTGAGGAGAAAAAGTCAGCAATGGGTCTGTTTTAGTTATGTGCGCTTATATGTGCAGGAAATTGGAGGCATAGTATTTCCAGCATATGCTAGGCAAGTTGGGATTTTCAGGGTGATTCTGCTATAAATTATCTCAAATCACAGCTAAAAACCTGAATAATGGTGAATGAATGATCAAAACATTTGTCAGAAAGTGCAAAGATGCTAACTTGTGAATCATTACAGTGCTATAGGAGTTGTCAGATTTTATCAAATGTCATCCTAAATTAAGAAATGGCTTAAGTTTCCCAATTGTTAGTGAAAATGAAGAACAGTGGGCCGCTCACTTGGTGATGTTGCATTTCAAAGGCAGGCTGAAAGTGACAGCAGCATCTTTAGCCTATGCACATGAATCCAGATAAATGGGACAATCACTAGAAGATTCAAGATCTCACTGAAAATTAGAACAGTGTTTATCACTTGTCCTGGTATCATCAGCATGAGACAAAAAAACCTCAAAGCATGCAACTTCATTCCCTTTCATTCTATAAAATACAGTATTAGATTTAAAACTGGATCTTCCAAGTTTGTCCAACACCAGAATCTCTTTAAAACAGAATCTCTTTAAAATAGTTCTGGTTCAAAACAAACCATAAAAATGTTGATGACATGCTTTGTATATAGTCCCTACATCATAAAAGAAGTGTTGTGAAAATGGATTGCATTGCATTTATGGTGCCCCCAACCTCACATCAAGCCATTGTGTTATTTGAAAGGCATTGCAATAGATAACTTTTTATTTAGAGATGCAAAACTATTTTTAAAGCATTTTTTAAGCCAGATTGATCTTAATCTAGCTGGATTTATCGTAATACTGTGGAATTGAACATGAGCCAGTAGATGTTCCAGCATGCAAACAGAATGAAGCAGTAAATGTTAGGAAGTGGCATTTCACTTCCATTTCAAGGCTGAGAATCTCTGAATTATATCCTGTGGTTGTTTCCACGCTCTTTGGTGCTTTTGTAGTGGGAGCCTTAGAACAAATAAGAGGAATAAAGCATGGCAAGACAAATAATCAAATGTGTGGGGTGGCGAGGCATGGCTGTTCTATTTATGTTGTCCCTTTTTGCCTCCCGCCTCCCCACAGGTTGACTCTCCCTCAGCCCCTACTGGAAATCCTCTCTGCCCTTTCTAAAAATTTAAAAATGCACTCAGCCATTGGTATGGAAAAAATAAGACATCATGTCCTTGGGTAAAGCTGAGACTGTGATCTGAGTATAATTAAACTCCCCTGTCTCAGAGGGCGAAAATGAACACTTTGAAGTGCTTACAACATTCTTTGCTTTTGACTGTAGAAAAATAACACAGTAAGGAAAGAATTCATAGGCTGTGCAAACAGTTTGTTCAAACTTCTGAGACAAATACAACTTTTTGTGATGAACCACTTGCTTTTTAAAATCTTAATTTATCTGCTAATTAGATTTATATAACATAGTTGGGAGGGGAAGTTTCATGTTTTCTTCTGCAGACAGAGGCAAACAGTGCTGCTGGCCATGAAAGGAATAACTGTGGCATGGAAGGAATTGTGTTGACTTTCCACTACTGTTGCACATTAACCAAGTGCTGTATGACATCCCCCAAATAAAGACATTTCATATAAATTATTTTAAGGGTATAGGGAGTTTCACAGTGAAGCTCAGAGATTAAAACTGTCCATTCATTTGGTCTTTAACTTTCTTTAAAACATAGAAGTCACATAGGATATGGAAACAGAATGCTCTAATTATGGGTTTAGCTTATATTGTGGCAGAAGACATTAGGTCTTAATTGGGTAAAATAAATCCAGTTAGACCTAATAGACCTACTTGTTTCATTGTTAGACATTAAGCTTTTTGGGTATGTTATACTGTTTCAGATAATTTATAATAATTAGATAATTTTAAAAATATTTTCTGAGCCTTTAAAGAAATTTCATTAAAATATTTCTCTTGGTAAGTCTTGAGGGTTTCAAAGATCTGAACACAAATTCACTCCTTTCAGATATTCTGTCAACCTGGGGAATGAAGGTGGTAGCTTTTGACGCAGGATATAATTTTTAAGCATGATCACTTTCAACCAGGGAATTATCTGTATGCGAACTGTTAGTGCAATCCCTTTAGAACTTGGTACAACTTCAGTCAGTGAAAGTTTTGACGTGTTCCTTACTTAAGAGGATCACATGGAAAAAATGTTCCTAAAGAAGTGTTCGTACTATATTTCCATTTCCCCAGAATCACGCTGTATTCTCCTACCAGTGGTTTTACATCATCTCTATGTTCATCTGCAAGAGCAAAAGGATCTGATAATGTGTGCCCGCATCCTTAGCAACATATTTTGCCTCATCAAGAAAAATAGTTCAGTAAGTATAACTTAATAGGATATGTATCTGAGTTTTAATAACTGTAAAATAAGAATTCCTTGGTATATCGGGGATCCATTCCCTGATGCCCCACACCATAGATACTGAAACCTTTAGATATGAGTTGCAGTCCAAGAGGGTCTCTGAATGTGACATGAACCTTGTATCAGTTGTGTCCAGAGCTCAGAAAGTTCCCTGGAAAGCACTGGAAGGGCACTTCAGATTTTTATACAGAACTTTCTGCACTTTCAGAAATAGCTTTTAGCCCCTCTGAGTCTCAGAAAACTTTCTGGACTTGACCAGAATCTTGTCCTGGTCACATCCAGAAGGTTTGTCAGTACATCCTTGGCTGTGGGTTTGGAACCTCTGGTGGGTGAAATGCTTGGGTCCCAGATATATGGATAAAAAGGACGCACTATATGTATCATGAATATATCAGAGCGGCTTTCTGACCATTTCTATTGCTGACAGCTGCATATTTGGAAAAAATGGCAAGTTAGAATGATTAGAATTTTTCTGTAATCAGTGTTTTATTTGGGTCATTGATGAATTAATGATCTCACTGTGAACCAGCAATGCCTATAGAAAAAATTATGTACCACTGAAAGACCTCTAAATGAGCCAGAGATAAAGGGTGCAATTCTAAAGACACTTTCCTGGGAGTAAGTCCCATTGAACATAATGTGACTTACTTTTGAGTAGACATAGTTAGGATTGTGCTCAAAATCTGAGCTAACCATGTTCTTGAACCTGGCTCTTGATATTTAAATAAGTCGATTTCTCCTGGTTCTGTCTGTCTATCCATCTGTCTACAGTATTTATATACTCCTTTTAAACCTAACCCTAAATCAGTACCTTTTGAGCCTGTTTGGTTCTCTATTTTCGGATTATTGTGTATATTTGTATTTTACTTTGTGTTAGATTAAAAACACTATAATACAGACCCATAAGAATGTAGACCTTTTCCAGTGGACAAAGGAAATCTGAGCTGTTAGTTCTGCGTCTCCCACAAAGTCAAGGTACGAACGTGACAGATATGAGACTGTAGCAGCAGCTTATTCATGTGCACAAAGCAGCACTGGATTATGCAAGGGAGACCTTGCAGAGGCATCCAGGAATTGAGTCAGTCTCCACATGTGTGAAACATAGGAAGAAGAGGAGCCCCATTGGATCAGGCCAAAGGATCATCAACATCCTGTAACTCACATTGGCCCACCAGATGCCGTTACACATTGTAAGAAAGGATTAGAGATAAAATTTTAGTGACAGCCAAGAACATATTTGTGCTTGCAGAATTCAATCTGTTTTTAATAGTATTCTATGCAGGCCTCATAAATCATTAAGCACATTTTCTCCTGTTGCAGACAAAAATGCTGCATCTGGCTATTGTGTTTAGAGGGAGAAAACTTTCATAAACCTTGTATGTTCCTTTTGAAAACTAAATGGGAAAGTTGCTCTTTCCACATATTTTAAGTAGCCACAATAAATGCATAATGAGACATCATGGTGTTAGTCTTTGTTCTGACCTATAAGGTGGGTAGAAGAAGAAAAAAAGGTTTCTTTTCAAGGAATTCAGCACTTTCTAAAAGTTCAAAGTGCAGAAAGTGGTTACATAATTTTATTCAAAATTTACATTACAAATTAAAATTACTGTGTAGGTGATATAGATAATATAGTATCAGTAGATTCAGTTACACGCATAAATTAAATAATAAAAAATACCAAAACCCCTTTGGGGAGTGTTTCCTGGTATTTTTAAAAAATGAGAAGTGCAGAAAGCAGTGCTATGTGTTTTTAGTTTGTTATCTCTGTTTTCATCATCTGTGTATGGTGCCATCCACAGATAATCCAAACTTGCATAAGTTAGGGTTGCATAAACCTATTTTCTATCTATATTTTACCTATAGCCCAATCCTATGCATATCTGCTCAGAAGTAAGTCCCATGATAGTCAATGGGACTTACTCCCAGGTAAGTGTGGTTAGGATTGCAGCCTTAATATGTCTGAAAAGGGTTTTATAATGCACATTTTTGTACCAGTTTGTCCAGTCTATTTTGTACAAATGTTTTATATAATCCATTAGTCTTTCCTATTAGAATTTGTTCTGATTAGAGCCCATTCATAGGTATGTTTACTCAAAAGTAAGTTCCATTATAGTCATTGGACTTTGCTCCCAAGTACATTCAGGTAGGATTGCAGCCTTAGAATGGAATCATGGAAAAATGGAATTCCTCTTCTGTCTGTGACAGTTACTGTGGGAGGATGAAATGCTTATTTCTCATAAACTCAACTCAGCGCAATCCCAACCCCTGATAAGGCACTTCTGTGTCACTATTGGGGTGAAGGAGCAGAACCTACTCTATAGGTTCTTTAGGCACTGGTTAGGCACCAGCTTCCCTATACAATTGCTGGAAAGGAGATGGGTGAGTTGTGCTTGTCTACATTGGTTAGCATTGTGCCCAAGTTTGTGACATTTGAATAAGGAAACTTTATATTGCTATTCCTTAATACTATTCCATACATTTTTGTGTTTTATATGAACAAAAGGAAAAATCAGTTTTAGAAGAAATAGATGTAATTGTGAACAGTCTACTAGATGTAATGATCAGAACTATCTTGGAGATCACAAGCCAACCTCAGCCAGCAGGATCTGCCACAAGGCTTCAGTTTCAAGATGTGACTGTAAGTGTTACAAACAGAAACAACTTGATGTGTTGATTGAATCTGTAATTTATTGCTCCCCCACTTTCTTCCAGTGTATAAATTGTGGGCCAGTCCAAATTGTGTGTATTACGTTCTAAGGTGAATACGCAACCTTCGTATACACAAGGATTCCCACTAAACATCAGTGTCAGGGTAGTTTCTCATGTACATGTGGGCACTGTCAGACATTAAAATCAGTTGAGGAGTTATGTGAATTGGTATGGTAGATTTTATGTATTGATCACTCTCTCTGGAGTACTTAACCAAGCCGAGGGAAGGTAAGTAAATATATCATCTATCTGAAAGGAAGAGCTTGCAGGGAAGACAGAACAAGAACTATTAAGATTTGCTTTTAACCGAATCACCAGCTATTGCATTTTGTCACTCTGGAGTGTTTACAGTTCTGGAACAATATTATAGCCACTAACCCTACAATCCAGAGTAACTATGGGAAGGCACAAGAGGCACTTACTCTGGATTGCTCTATGCATTTCCCATAGGTTTCCTATAGGTGGCACCATAACTATGTTGGTATAAAAGGTCCTGTAGTTACTCTGGATTGTAGCCTTACTGGAACAATGAAGACCCAGTGAGTAACTGGTGCTATTGTAGTCTAACACTATTCAACTTTCCAGTTCCCTTTCAGCCTTGGGTTAAGGGAGCAAATGTTCCCTTACATTCAGGAGAGCTTTGTTACTGCCTTTTCCACTTCAGAATACAGTGCAAATCCCATTGGCATGACTGCAGCAGCCCTGGAAAGTTGGATAGGAATGAGGCCTAATTAGAAACTTTGCACAGAATGGCACATATTTGACCGTTTGCATTTCCTGGTGATTTGACTCTACTGTTTTGTTTTTGTCTCTAGACATGTGAATATTTGTGTAATTTTATTCCACATATTTAATTAACTGGTTTAAAAAAAGAAGTTGGTATACAAAACTATTAAAAATACACAGTAAAAAAATAAATGTTTCATATGTGCCTACGGAAGATACATTTGTTAAAATATGTTTTAGTACATGAATATTTATAGGATAATAAAGATGTTGGTCCATTATTTTAGACCAGGGGCGGGCAAACCCTGCCTCAGGGCCTTTGTGGCCCCCAGAGACTCTCAATTTGGCCCACAAGGAGCCCAATGGAGACTATTAGAGCTGGCAACTGATGTTAATGACATCCATAATTATCTCAAGTGCATCAATTCATGTCTCCATATGTTTCCTGCTTTTCCTGGGCTTTATTTAATCCCTATGTTATAAATGTTTTCTTAAGCAAATTGAAGAAAATGTTCAATTTGAATAAACGCTGACATTTCCTAGTATATAAATATATATTATTGTTTGGAATTATTGTTTTACAGGGCATAGATTCAGTTGGAAGGTGCTCTAGAATTTAAGGACCTGTCCTTGATACAGCTTACAAGTTTACAATTCACTTAAATTTGAGATATCTGTTTTATCACTTTCTGTGACATTGCAAAATTACCAGTTATTGCAAAATTACCACTTTTCTGTGACATTGCAAATCTAGCATGAAGAAGAGGCCCAACTCTTGAATCAATGAGTAATTTCACATATCAATAAATTCAGTCAAATAAAGCTGTCTGGTTTTTTTTAAAAAAAATCAATATAAAAAATGGATGACTGAGCAAATATTAAATAAAAAGGGAGTGTGTAGTTTTTATGCAGGTTACAATGTAAAGTGCTTAATATTGGATTGTTATTGAACAAACACACTTAAAAGAGCAATTCGATGCATGTATGCTTGGAAATAAGCTCCACTGTCTTCAGGGTAAGTGGCTAAAGCAGTGGATCTCAAACTTGTAGAGTTTTAGCCACACTTGTAAATGGGTGTGGGTAGAGTGGGGAAGGTACCATTTTGGTGCTGGGGCCCTCCTGTACTCACTAAACAGTAGCTGCAGTGGTACATGGAGCCTGGTATCAGCCTCTGAATATACCCCAACTGTAAGCTGCGGAGGGAGTGAAATATCCAATCACAACACATTTTTGCTTTTGCAATAGCAAACCGGAAGTCAATCGTGATTGCACAGGAAATGGAAGTGGATCACACAGGAAGTTATCACTCTCTACACAGCTTGGGGGCTCTGAGGAGGGTGGTGCCGGACCTCTGGGGAGGTTGCTGCTATCTCTGGTGAATACAGTGAAGCCCCTCTGCCCCTCCAAAATTGCTTAATCCAGTGGATCATGTCGCTGTGCAAAGAAATGCAGTCTTAGAACCCAGTCCTAGCCTTGTCTACTCAGAAGTCCCATTATAGGAAACAGAATAGGTGTGCTAAGTTGAATAGGATTGCAGCCGTACAGCCCAATTCTATTTATACTTTCCTAGGAATAAACCCCATTGACTCTAATGGAACTTAACTTATGAGTAGACATATTGTGATAGTAATCTTCCTAATAATAATAGTCTTTAAAATATACAGGTTTCTGGGAATAAAGCATATTATTTGAATTTTAAAATGTATTATCGCTTTATAGCTGTATCAGTATCTGCCTCACAATGTATACCGTTCAATGGCAGATCAATATGGCAATTAAAAGAGGGAAGGTATTATCTCACAAAATTGAATAACTAGATAATTCCCTATCATGTTTCATTATATCAGTTAAGTATTAAAAGATTATAGTACTATTACCCAGGAAACTCCTAATTCCAGTATCATATTGTAAACTGATAATATCCTCAGTGTTTACTTCAATCACATCTTAAGATGATTTTTTCAATATTTTATTAGATGAAAATATTGAAACAACAGTAGAAAATTATTGTATTTGCTTATGCCATATACTCAAACATGCTTTACTGATCTACCATGCATTTAAGTACTAGAGTCTAGATGGTCTTCATTTGGCAAACAATGTTGCTTAGTTAACCATTTAACTGTTTTGCCGAAAAACAACCTAGTGAACAATTTAGCCAACAAATTTAAACCACATTTAGAGATAGATTTTTCTGACAGGGAACATAAGTACTTTTAACAATTTAAGTGTGGATCCTGCAAGTTTTTCCAAATCTTAACAATTTCTTGAGGTTTTCTGCTGTGAACCAAAATGAGGCTAGTGTAATTACACATGTTGTCTCTGTGTTTCTTTTTTATGTCAAACGTCTTGAATCCTTTGTGTTTCTCTGGGGCAAGACCAAGTTTCCGAAGGCACATCCCAGTATACACATCATCAATAGGATAGAGGACGACCTGGTCAGATATGTTAGTTAATCTCGACACCAATTTCCCAGAGTAGAGATACCCACCACCTCCTGCATATGGTGGATAAAATCCTTTATAGATACTTGCCGGAATATAGTATTTAAGCTTCTTTTCACGTTTAGGCCTGGCGTCTTCGATCACGTCGCCAATGAATAGGTTTTCTGCTTTAGACTTGGTTACACTCCTCAGGTAGTCCAAGACCTGGTGGATGTTCACGAAAACGTCATCATCTCCCTTGAAAACATATTGTGCATCTGGGCAGGTGCGACTGGTCCATTTCAGAAACAGCACTTCTTTCAAAGTCAGATTGAAGAAGGTGTCTTTATAGTCCCACAGAAGGATGTCTCCATAGGTTTGGCTCTCAAAATGCAACAGATCAGAGAAGTCAGGGAGGTTGTCCTCAGGTGGAGTCTGGCCCAAAAGGAAAACCCTGGCAATAGTGAAGTCTCCAGATTTGATTTCTTTGCCCCAAGACTTGCGAATGGCTTGTCTCCTGTCAATATGTGGGATGAGGGACTTGATGGCCAGAAGCAGAAAGGGTGCCTTCTGGCACTTGTGAGGCTGGTCCAGCAATAAAGGATAATCTCGGCATTTGAAGTAGTGCAGGAAATCTTTGAAGCGGTCTGGCAATTTCTTAAAGCCACGAATTTCAGAGGCCACAGCCAGGTCAGGCAGGCATGAGTTGAAGGCACCCCCCTCTGAAGAGATGCGCTCCGAAACTGTCTTGTTGGACAGCAGTGCCAGGATGGGGTTGTAGATGTGCTCCAGGGTCTGCTGCTGCCTGTTCCAGTAAGCCTTAGAGGGGGAGAACCTTTTCCAGAAGTTCCTCCTGGGGATGATGACTTTGGGCTTGTGGCTGCCATGCCTAGAAAGCTCCACTAACACATACAAGACAAAGTTCACCATCATGAGGAGGATCAGCAGCCTGGTTTGAGCACGTCTTGCTAACCTCATGGTGTGTCACTCCTATGGTGGTGGCTCCTGTCAGGTGGTTGGTTGTGGATTCCCGAGGAGTTTTATTGTCTCAGGTCAGTCACATGTATTAGCTCAAAAGCATGAGGCTCCTCACTTTTATAGCCTCAAGAGCATTGCCTCAGGCCCCTCACATGTCTCCTCATGATTGTCCTCTCATGCTCATCACATGCATCACCTCAGAAGCATCATTTCAGGTCCCTCACGTGTTGCCTCAAGAGTGTCACATCAGGCCTCAGAAGCGTCACCTTAGGCCCCTCAAAGCTGTCACCTCAGGAGTGTGGTACCTTACATTTGTTGCTTAGGAGTCTGTACAGCGTCACCTCAGGAGTGCTGCTTCAAGAGTGGCCTCAGGTCACTGTATCAACTCAGGAGCCTTACCTCAGGTCCCTTAGAGATGTCACCTCATGAACATGGCTTCACACACCATACACATGTTGCCTCAGGAGAGTCCTTGTCATGTCCACACAGGAGCACTGCCTCAGGAGTTTGGTTTTTGGTCCCTTACACACTGCTTCAGAAGTATCACCTCATGTATGTCAGTCACCTCAGGAGAGTGGCCTCAGGCCACTCACAAATGCTTTCCTCAGGAGAGTCTCTTTGCACACCCTTCCCCTCAAAAGAGTGGCCTCGGGCCCCTCACACCACTCCCCTTTGTTAGTGGTTTCAGGCCCCTCGCAGAAGCTTCCCTCAGGAGGGTCTACACACACACACACTTCCTCTCAAAAAGAGTGGCCTTGGGCCATTCCAAACTTGCTTCCTCTCAGGCCCCTCACACATTTCCCTCAGGAAGGTCACCTCAAGCCCCTCACAGGTGCTTCCCCTCAAGTAACTGGTTTCAGACCCCTCACAAACACTTCCCCTCAGGAGGGTGCTCTCACACAGATTCCCCCTCAAGAGAGTGGCCTCGGAGAAGCCCCTCACACACTGCCCTTAGGACCTTCACTCAAGCTTCCCTCAGGAGGCTCCCCTCAGAAGCGTGCTGAAGCCCCTCACACACCGCCCTTAGGACCTTCACTCAAGCTTCCCTCAGGTTGCGTCTCCGCACACACACTTCCCCTCAAAAAAGTGGCCTCGGGCCCCTCACACACATTTCCCTTTAGGAGAGTGGCCTTGGGCCCCTCACACGCACTTCCCTGAGGAAAGTTGCCTCAGGCCCCTCACACACACTTCCCCTCAAGTGAGTGGCCTTGGGTCCCTCACACACACTTCCCTCAGGAGAGTGGCCTTGGGCCACTCCAAACTTCCTTCCTCTCAGGGCCCTCACATATTTCCCTCAAGAAGGTCACCTCAGATCCCTTACATGTGCTTCCCCTCAAGTGAGTGGTTTCAGGCCCCTCACAAATGCTTCTCCTCAGGAGGGTCCCATCACAGATTCCCCCTCAAGAGAGTGGCCTGGGAGAAGCCCCTCACACACTGCCCTTAGGACCTTCACTCAAGCTTCCCTCAGGAGGCTCCCCTCAGAAGCGTGCTGAGGCCCCTCAGGCCTCTCACTCACACCCTCTCTTCCTCCTGTCCCCGCAGTCATGTCCTCCCTCCCTCTCACAATCTTCCCTGAGGCGGAGGGAGGAGGCTGCTGGAGGGAAATGAGGGGCGGCCCTTTCTTGCTCTCTCAGGGATTCTTTCCAGGCTGAAGCCTCCCCTCAGCTCACTCTAAGACCCTAGGCAGGTCTACTCAGAAGAAAGCCCATTGAATTCTATAGGGACTTACTCCAAGGCACGTGTGCCTCAGGCTGCAATCCTATCCACACATTTACCTGAGAGTAAGTCTCCATTGATTATAATGGGACTTGTTTCTGAGCAGACCTCCCTTTGTTCTGCCAGGCTGCAATCCTATTATACTTTCCTGGGAGTAAGCCCCATTCATTATAATGGGACTTGTTTCTGAGTAGACCTGTCTAGGATTCTGATGTCAGGCTATTATACTTTCCTGGGAGTAAGCCCCATTCATTATAATGGGACTTGTTTCTGAGTAGACCTGTCTAGGTTTGTGCTGTTAAGCTGAAAACAAAGCAAGGAGAGAAAATGGCATGAGAAAAGATGCAACATAGTTCTTGCCTACTTATCTATCACTCACCCCCCTTTCTACTTTTTTTAAAAAAGTAGGATGGCCATTAGGAAGTGACCTAGGCTGCAATCCTATCCACACTTACCTAGGAGTAAAGCTCAATTCAGAGTAACCATATGTCCTCTTTTTCTGGGACATGTCCTCCTTTTTTAGCTTTATGACTTAATAAAAATCTTTATTGTACTTTTCCTTTTGAGCAGGCATCATGTAGCCTTCTTCTAAATAATATATTATATATAATAAACTATATGTAATTGTTTTGAATGCAATAATAAGTAATATATGTTTTAAATTTAATAATAAGCAATATTGTTTAAATTAAAGAAATATACCTTAGTGTTTTTGAGAATTTGTTTTGTCATGTCTTGCATTTTTCTTGGGTGTCCTACATTTCGGGGGAGCCTTGTGCTCTTTTGTTTTTACTGCAAAGGAGGAAAAGACTCTCCCAAAATGTAGACACCTTAGAAAAGACAAGATAAAATAAAAGCTAAAACATTCATATTAATTTAAACACTACATTACTTACTAAATTTAAAATTATTACATATAATTTATTAATTAAAAGATGGCCACATGCTGCCTGCTCACATGGAAAAAGAGGACAGTGAAGGTTTTTTTCCCCAGGACAAGGCTAAAAAAGAGGACCTGCCCTGGATAGGATATGATCACTCTGGTTAAACGACGCTAAAGCTGATGTGGAGACCCCACTCCTCTCTCTGGCATTAAGCCTCATGTCTTTTGGGTAACAAACTTGGAATTTAAGTCTTGCCCCGTCAGGCTGAGTGTTCATATAGTGCACTGGAGTGGCTCAAAAAACACTTAAAAAAACTCATCAGGTGGCTATGAAGGTGGTGGCAGTTTCCCATTGTCTATAGCCACCATTTGTTGGTATCTACACATTTTACACAACAGGAGGCATGTAAAGATGTGAAAATGGCAACTCATTTTTGTACACTCAGAAAATTTTCAAAGAAACATTTAGTTCACTCATTTGTTGATTTGTAGCCTTTTGGAGTTTTTTTTACAATTTAGGGTGCAATCCTAAGAAATTTAGGCTGGCCTAACTCGCTTGGCCTATCTTTCCATGATGGTGTGGGAAGGTCAGGGTATGCCTGAATATATTGGCCTAACCCTCCCCCACCCAGGAGTGGCACAGAAGTGTCTTAGGGTACTTCTGTGACATCCCCAGGTCAGCACAGGATTTATGCTGGGGCTCATGCTGGCCTAACTGGAGCTTAGGATTGCACCCTTAGGCTGCAATTTTAAGCTCCAGTTAGGCCAGCACAATACCTGGCATGACCTGGAGGTGTCACAAGAGTGCCATAAGGCAGTTCTGCACCACTCTTGGGAGGGTTAAGCTACTGCACAGGCATATGTCAATCTTCCCACACCACTACGGGAAGGTATACCAAGTGAGTTGAGCTGGCCTAAATTTGTTAGGGTTGTGCCCATAGGATGCAATCCTAAACACACTTTAGTGGGAGTAAGCCCCATTGAATATAATGGGACTTACTTCTGAGTAGACCGGCTTAGGACTGCATCCATAGTCAGATTTCCTAATCTAAAAAGCACTTTTCTAATGGAAAATTAATTCTAGCAATTCCTTCTAAATAAGTTACTCTGAGATCAGCATTTTGTAGATAGTAACATATAACATATTATAATAACATATTGCATCTATTTTCCGCATCCTCTTACCATTAAGAAATTACATTTTTTTAATAGTAAAATTTGGCTGTAGTAGCACGTTTTAGATCTGGGAGAACTGACTTGTGAAATTACATAATTAATTACTAATGATATTTCATTTTTTTCAAGTTATGTAAATTTGCAAAATTTATATAAATATAGTGCAAAATTATTTGCACTATACATTTTTTCTATACTTTTTTGGTCTATTTTTTCTATACATTTTTTCTTATGTAATATCTTGGTTGAATATAAACCCATTGACTTTGATTTAACAATTCCTACATATGTATATGTTGCTAAATAAGGACCAAATTCTATCCAGTTTTCCAGCTGTGCCAATAGGGCATGCCCTGCATCCTGCAGTTAGAGGGATTTTATGGAGGCCTCCAGTAAAAGATTCTTTTTTCCCTTTCCTCAAGGCCATTGGAAATCTGGATAGGACTGAACCTTATTTCTTGTGAAATAAGTATAGTCTTAAGTTTAAACATGTTTCATATTAATGGGCTTCCTTTTGAGACTTTCAATCTGTATACTTCCACGCTTTCTGCAAAGCTACATGGAGGTCTTATTTATATGCATTACAAAAGAATAGGCTCTTGGGGTCCTTGCAAAGTGTTGTGGAAGTTATTGTACAGAGAAGTTCTGAGCACCACATCAAATACTTAATTTTAAAGTGACTCATTGCACAGCATAAGGCAATTATATACTGCTATGTGGCAAGATCATGCAGTACTGTACTTGCTTATGGCAGCATACTGAGCCAAATGCTCTTGAGTTATTTGTGAAGAAAGACACCACCCAGTTCAAGCGTAGGTGGCAGGTTCTATCCCCACGTGTTGTTAGGAAAGTATTCCGTGTTATACTGGTATATTTAATAAGTATTTTGAAGTGTAGGTGGATTTATACGGAAATACCAGACTAGACTTTCCATCCTAGAATCAGAAGTCAGAGATACCTTGCTATAAGTAGAAAACTAAAGCTGCAATCCTGGGAGTAAACTCCATTTACTAAACACTTACCTGGGAGTAAACTCCATTTATAACTAAATAAGGCTTACATCTGGGTAGACATGCATAGGATTCTGTTGTAAGAAAAGAATTCTCTACATAACTTGGGACCAGATCATGAGTTTAATGAAATGTAAATTGTGATAGAGGGCACAATCCAGAGTAACTACAGGGAGTCCTTGCTCTGACGTAAGAACAATTTACTCTGGATTGCAATATGAATTTCCCTTAGGTTTTCACTAGGTGGTGCCGTAACTACGTCGATGTAAATGGCTCTTACGTGCTCCTATAGTTACTCTGGACTGTAGGGTTTGTGTGCAGTGTGTATATATGGACTAAATAAAGTATGCAAATATATGTAATCTTATTTATACAGCCAAACATACTGCACAAATGTTTGTTTATTTTAGTAGAAGTCAAATTGGAGATGTTCCCATATATATCTTATCTATAGTACAGAACTGTTTTTCAAACTAAAAGATAACCAATATTCATGTATACAGTGGAAAGAGATGCATGATTTTATAAATAGTTCAATTTCCTTCTACTTCAGTTTCAGCACCAGCGCTATATACATGTGCTAGTACAGTGGTGACTTGGTTTATAAGCATAATTGGTTCCAGAAGCATACTTGTAATCCAAAATGCTTGTATATCAAAGTAAATTTTCCCATAAGAAATAATGGAAACTCAGACAATTCCACAACCTAAAAAACTCATAAAAATGATTACAATCATATAATACAAAATAATAAATAATACAATACAAAATATTGTATAACGAAAAAATAAAACAAATTAACCTGCACGTAGGCTGCAATCCTAAAGGTTCTTCCCTGGGAGTAAGACCCATTTAACACAGTGGGGCTTACTTTTGAGTAGACATGGTTAGAATTGTGCTCTTAGGGCGCAATCCAGAGTGAGGGCAGTGAGGAGAGGACTACTCCAACTATTCTGAATCCAGAGCAGAAAGTTAAGCTGCTTCCAGGAAGCCTGGGTTGCCCTACCTTCTCCAGAGCATGATAAGTAGGCACCAAGTCAGTGACAACTGGGGAGGGTTTGCTCCTGAGGAGACCCCCCTCAGATCACACTGAACAAGGAACAGCTGTGGTGCCTGCCTTATAAGGAGGCCCTGATGAGATGCCAGTACAATCTACAGAGAATACAAGGGGCTTCTTGGAGTGGCCTGCTGTGTCCCCAGGTTAATGGGCTGCCAGAGTCATGCCATATCCTGAGAGGCAGGGGTTGTAGCTAGGCTGGCCAAGAACTCAGATTTTTGGTCAACACTGCCATTCTTACTCTGCCTTATCATGGACCCCTATGAGTCTACTCATTACTGTACCTGCTCCTGAGGTGGTAAAACTGAGGAGCTGGAAGAGAGCATTTCTGCCCTGGAAACAGGCTCTGGATACAGAGTAACTGTACTGCCCTTGGCAATGCTAAACATGTCCTCCACATGCCTCTCCTGAACTGCCTACCCTGGTCCAGTTAGGGCAGCCCAGGTCCACCTGTTTTGGGGCAGCCTATGTTGCCTTAGGCTGCCCCAAGCTTTTTCCAGAATAATTAGGGTGGCTCATCTTGCAATTGGGTCAGCCCAGTAATTGATAGGGTAGCCCAAGCGCACTTCTTGATAGTGCCCTTCCTCTCTCAGGCTGTAATCTGCCCCTCCTTACATAGGGGTGAGCCCAGTAGTGGGATTCAAATAAATTAACAACAGGTTCTATGTCCTTAATAACCTAAATTAACACCAGATTCTATGCCTATTGAACAACAGCTTCTATGTCCCGTTAGTAACCAGTTCTCAGAACCAGGCGCTCATTAGCAAAGGGTTCTATAGAACCTGTGAGAACCCCCTGAAGCCCACCACTGGGTGAGCCCCATTGATTAGAATAGGCTTATTTCAAAGTAGATATGTGTAGGCTGGTTTCTTAGGAGAGGCTAAGCAGGTGCTGGCGAAGTGCCGAAACTGCCCGTATCCCGGTCACAATTATTTTTGCTTGTATTGCAAAACAAAATTTATTAGAAATGTTGGCTTGTCTTGCAAAACACTCTCAATCCAAAATGTTCTCAATCAAAGGTTTTACTTTATTATTTTATACTGCATTATAAAATGCAGCATGTGGATTGTGTATGGAACATGTTTTCTTTTGAAGTTAAAAGAAGGGAGCTTGTCCTTTAATGGAATGGTAAGAAAACATGAGGTGTTTCACTTCAACATTATGGAAAGGCACCTGGAAAAATGGAAAGTACTGGCGTATTGGATTAAAAATTATTCTTTTTTAAAAAAGTGTGTGTGTGTAACCCATTTTGCTTGTAGTGTATTTCCTTGTTTTTTAAATATATATATTTCTTATAGGGAGAGTTTGTGTCATGTCTGTTGTCTTTATTACGACAAATGACAGACAGACATTATCAGCAGCTTCTTGATAGATTCAAGACAAAGGATGAGCTAAGAGTAAGTACTTTTTTCCTAAAAATATTCTCTGCTGCTTTTCCACCCACCACTATCGGTCCGTTCATGATCTTAACTTAAAACAATATTTGATTTTTACATGTGAGCCACAATCCATGCTGTAACTTGCTTAGGATATGTTGCTGGAGACTTGTTCTTTTGGAACACAAGTTTCTTTGTGCTTGAGTGACTTTCCCTACAATCCAGAGTAACTATGGGAAGATGAAAGAGGCAATTACTCTGGATTGCTCTGTGCATTTCCCATAGGTGGCACTGTAACTACGTCGGTGTAAAAGATCCCGTAGTTACTCTGGGTTGCAGTCCATGTCATACAGCACATAATACAATGGACTGGGTTGTGCAAGATTCAGGTTCACATCCTTGCTTGGCCATGAAATTATCTGAAACTGATGGTGCAATCCTAACCAGTTTGGGCCAACATAACTCACTTGGCATATCTTCCCATAGTGTTGAGGGGAGGTCGGTGTATGCCTGACACTGGCCTAATCTCTCCAGGAATGGGGCAGAAGTGCCTTATAGCACTTTCGTAACACCTCCAATTCAGCAAAGGACTTATGCCGGTACCTATGCTGGCCTAAGTGCTGGCCTAAATGCCGGTACCTATGCTGGCCTAGGATTGCAGCCTCAGTTCAATTTTTTTAAGGGACACTGGTTATATTGAAAATTGCTGTAGGGATAATAAAAATTAATACACAAATTTATGTAAATACAGAGCCCCAAAGTATAATACAATACATTTTGTCTGTACTGTACTTCAATATTTTCCAACTTTAGGAATCATTTTCAAGTGTAAGGATCACAGGTATTAAAACAATGTAGCTTTTTGTAGTCCATTTCTCATCTCATTCACCTCAAGTTGAGCTCCTTTCCAATGGCATAGTTGGATGGACATTTTCTCCATACCCAAAGAATGTCACTCCAAATACCACTTCTGGATAGCTTAGGCCAGTGTACAGACAATTGTACATAGTCATGGGTCTCCTAGATCAGGTTTAATTTGCAGTTCAAGCAACCCAATATGTAATAGATGTTGCTCCCAAAAAGGAGTGCACCAGAAGAGGTGCACTTTTCTCTCTCTTCTCTATTAACTGGACAGCTTCCAGCATAAGAGCCACAGACTTCAATCCATCAGGCTTAAAGCTGATTTCATTATGTCAATGAAAGTTCATTAAGGACTGTGGGTGGCGCAAGTGTTTAAGACGCTGTGCCTGTTAACCAGCAGGCCAAGGTTCGATTCCCGGGTCGGCTCCACAAGACAGGGTGAGCTCCTGTCCTCAGCCCAGCTCTGCGACGCCAGCTGGATCCAATCCTATCAGCTCTGCCTTTCCATTGGACTAATTCAGTGGTGTGGAGAGGGGGGATTTGCTGCTTGGGTAACAGCCTATCCTCCATAACAATCCAACTCAGGCTTTCATGCTTCATATGCAGCGTATGCAGCGCCGAGCACGATACCATAGTCTTTCAAAACTGACGGAGGCCCGCTTTTATGTCAGTTATGATGCCATGATTCTATTACAGGAAATACAGGATGTCTCTGGAAATCTTTTTATTGTTATGTTATTCTCAATGTACCTGACATTTCCAGGCATGTAAGGAGGTATTCACATAGTAAATGTGTATCTAACCCTGGTCCAAGGGTCAGATCACGAAGTACAAAAAGAGCTGTTCCTAGAAATGCTTTGCATGGAGAGCATGCAAAAGCAAGCTTTGTCTTTGGCATCAGTTCCTGCAATTGTGACACCTTGTAACTGTTCTGTAGGAACTGTATAGTTCCTAAAGCATTCTGCACATTTTACATTTTACCATTCTGTTACCTAAATAATTTCTTTTAAAAAAATTCTCTGTCCTAGGATTTCTTGTTGCAGATATTTACTGTCTTCCGAATATTAATACGGCCAGAAATGTTTCCAAAAGATTGGACAGTGATGCGTCTAGTTGCTAATAAGTAAGTTTCCTAAAATAATTATAGAATGGAACTAATTTTTGAATTGGTGGAATTGGGGATGCCTCTACTTACAGTGCAATCCTAACCATGTCTACTCAAAAGTAAGCCCCATTGTGTTCAATGGGTCTTACTCCCAGGAAAGTGTCTTAAGGATTGTAGCCATAATTAGGCTGCAATTCTAAACATGTTTTGTATGTTTGTATGGGACTTAGAATAAGTAGAAATGCTTGGGATTGCATTGTTAATCTAACACACATTTCTCACAAATCAAAACTTATTGTTAGGGACCTGCAAAAGTTGAGGTTATTTTTCCTGACAAAGGTTGTTGTCCCTACTTATTGTTTCTGCATAAATATGTAGCATTAATTCCTGTGACCTAAATATCTAGAATAAAGGTGGTTGCAAACTTTTGGTTGTGTACTTTAAGCTATGTGGCACCATAAAAATAATAAACTGGTGTTAATGTTCACCTGTTTTGGTTTCCAGTGGGAAATGAAAGATTATTTGACTAATTATTTGACAGATTATTTCTTAACCCTATAATTTTTATGGCATGTTCCTTGCTATTTTATGGAAGCTAAATTCTCAAACTTGGAGAGAGTAATCTGCTGTTCATCACAACATAGCAAAGGCAATATCAGCATATTCTTCACAATATTCTTCGCATATTCTTCATCAATATATCAGTTCATCATAACATAACAGAGGCAATATCAGAAATAGTTCCTTCCTGTTTCTGCCCCTGACAGCTTATCCAATCAGTCTCTGACTGAGTTCATATATAGGGCATCACTTTGATTGTAAGGTTTATCCTGAAACAATTAAAATTCATTTTTCATTAAACTTCAAAAAATATTTTTGCATCTTACCTACAGTGATGTTTCTGAAGGATTGTGAAGCACATGTATTATTTTTTGTAATTCTAAGAACTTCTGTATGGTTGAGTATTGGCTACAAAAAGTGTGATAGTGTGCTAACTATTGTGAAAAGTTTTCAAAGCAAGAAAGATATGCAACCCTATGTAATTTGAATATCTAATTTTACCAGTATCGATGTTTAAATGTCACTTTTTTTTTTCTTTTACTAGTGTTATTATCACAACAGTGTTATACCTTTCAGACGCCCTTCGTAAAAACTTCTTAAATGAAAGCTTTGATTACAAGGTAAGCTAGTAAATGGTTTGCATTACAAAGCTCTTTCACCCAGATGTATCTTTCTATTTCACCATTGTTCAACCTGCATTTCTAATGTTTAAGAGCCCAATTCTAATCTCCTCCATCAGTGCAGTCCTGCTAGAAAGGCGTGTGCAGTATTCAGCAAACAGGGGTAGGCAGATCAGGAGGCTTTCTATGTAAGCTTCCTAATTTGCAGTCATGCATAGCAAAGACTCAATGGTAAGGACAATCATGAATCCTGACCCTAACAGCCAGCAACCATAGACTTAAGAAGTGGTGGATGGACTGCATCATGGGAGATATAAAATGTGTGAATTCTATTCTTGGATGCCTTAGCTTGATCCAGATGAGAGTCAGTACAGATCTCCAAATCCAGAGTGGTGTGCACTACAAGAGTAGAATTCACACATTTTATATCTCCCATGATGCAGTCCATCCACCACTTCTTAAGTATCTTCTTTCCTTATTTTTTTTCTTACCCAGTGAGACAGGGTGGGGAGGAGTGAACCCTGTTGCGCTTTTGCCAGGCCTCTGTCATCCTCAGCTGATCCAAAGAGAGTCGGTACAGATCTCCAAATCCAGAGTGGTGGGCACTAGGAGGCATTTAGTGCAATAACGTGACTGATCCTGAAGAAGCTGGTGGGAGCCCCAGTTCTTTTTTATTTGTGAAGGGTATCGTGATTCTTGCCAGCCGTTGAAAATCTGGTGAATAGGCTTAAATCTTGCACCAGGCTGAACGCTTATCTACCTCTAAATGGAATTATTTCATTCTGGTCTTGCATCCTAAACTGATAAACGGTTTGAAGTTTAAACTTCTTCATGTTAGATAAAGGTGTTGATTAGAAAGCCCATTTTTGGAATTTTTAAAAAGCTATTTCAAATATCAATACATTTAACCAAAGTTGCTTTTTTGCTCAGTCTATTTCTCCTTGAAACTCTGCAGTGATTAGCATTTGAAATAGATAAACCTTTTGATTATATTTCTTTTTACCGACTTGTACCTCATGATTGATGTTATGAGATATATCACATTAAAGCTGTTACTGCTAATACATACTCAGCTGATCGGTTTCATTGATCAGTTTCATTGATGTTAAGAAATATTTACTATGACAGCATCCAACTGTTCTCAGCTGGCATCATATGACATGACTGATCAGATAGGCGCAATCCTAATCTCCACTTAGGCCGGCATAAGTCCTGTGCCGATCTCGAGGTGTCACAAAGGTGCCATAACGCATTTCTGCCCCACCACCTTGAGAATTAGGCCAGTGCACAATCATGCTGACATCCCCACACCATCATGGGAAAATATGCCAGGTGAATCAGGCTGACCTAAATTGGTTAGGATTGTGCTCTAAGCCTTGTATTAACTTGGAAAATAGTTGTATTATCTGCTTATAGATAATAGCATGAAGGGGAAGGACTTGACCATGTCTTGTGTTTCTTTTTAGATCTGGGATTCCTATTTTTATCTTGCTGTCATTTTTATAAACCAGTATTGTCTTCAGTTAGAGATGTTCACACCTTCCAAGAAGAAAAAGGTATTAGAAAAGTAAGTACCAATGTTGGCTCCCATTATGCTATAAAACATCAATCCAAATTTCTATGCAAAGCATTAATCAGGTAGTTGACTTCGTGATACAATTTCATTTTTTATGCCTTTGTTGCTGGGTAAAAAGACAATTATTTTTAACAAGCAGAAGGATCTGTCACAAAGGACAAAATAGCTAACTATATTGGTATCACCTAGGTATGTATGGTTGACATAAGCCAAAAAGCAACCTAAAATATTTTGTGAGTCCTATAAACATAATTTCTAACCTCTATGAATTTTGTCTGGCCTATCATATTTCTAAGTTAAGCAGAACTCATTTAAATGAAGAGATGTACAGGGAGACATAGGCCAGAACCTAAAGAACGCATATGTTCCCATAGCAGAGAACTGTGGGTGCATCTGGCACTTAACTTCCTGCAATGATTTCCAAAAACTACAGCAACCTTTCAAACAGAACAGCATCCTTCCTCTCTTCTAGTACAAACAGCTGAGGAAGAAGCCAAACAAGACCAGGTCCAGCTTTGCATGCAGTTATTTCCTGTACACAGCCATGTTCCATCCATATAACAAGGTAACTGGTCCTAGGTTACAAAACCTGTGTATGGGTTGGACCACAGAAGGACCATAGAAAGATGTAGGAGAAATATTTGGCTTTTGTACTCAAGCTATCAAGATGCATTGGTAGCTTGCATTTTTTTCTCGTTCCCTTTTCAGAAGATGCTTGTTAAAAACAAACATATTTATGTAACGTGCTGTTATTTACTAATTTCACGTATATCCTTTATCTCTTCCCCTGGTGGACCTCAAGGTGATATATGGCAGCATTCCTCTCCCAAAAGGTGGAAAAACATTCCCCTCCCAAAAGATGCCTGGGAGGTGGTCATGACTCCCACTTTGGGAAACACTGATTTAGACTTTTAGACTATTTGTTTTCAAACTTCTGTCCCAGGCCATTCTTCATTAAAAGGAGTGTCTGAGGAATGGGTGCCCACAAGGACCACAGTGATTGTGGCACAGTGGAGACCCAGGGTGCAATACCAACCAACTTTTCAGCATGAGTATAGCTGTATCAGGGGGATACATGTTGCTATCTGCAGATGGGGGGGCATACCTGAAGGGGCTGCCAAAGCCTAGGTAAAGATCATGGAGTCTCACAGGCCTCATCTGCAAGCCTCCACATAGGTGCTTGAGCTCTGAATGCTGATCAGAACTTGCTTCAAATATACAATCTCTTGCTTTGTTGAACTCGTTTGCTAGAAAATGGCATTTCACATATGTGTGACTAAACAAATTTCATGCCTTATTTTTGAATAAACACAATTTTTCCTTTTTTACAAATATGCAAAATATATTGTTTATCATGAAGGAAAATTACCTTCTAAATAATCTTTGATTTTTTAAAAATATATTACAGGTATGGTGATATGCGAGTGACAATGGGATGTGAAATCTTCAGCATGTGGCAAAATTTAGGTATGATTATTGTTTTTAGAATTCAAATTCAGAGATACTTTAACTTTAAAAAAAAAATCAAAATTTTGACAGAAAGAAATTCCTAACAATAGGAAAGTCATAGCAGAACAGATCATCTATGTGGATCTTAAAAGTCTGAATTGTTACAACATAATTTAATGTTAGCCTCATGATTATTTAAAGTGGAGGCATATTGTTATTCCATTAATAAAGGATTGAAGTGATCACTGAATTCAGTTCAGCGGCACATTTGTGTAGAACCATTTTTCAAGATACTGTGCACAGTTGTTCCCTGGAGTTAACAATTCTTCCCATATTGCTCTCAGCCCTTTCCATGCCCCATTTGCATTGTAAAGATAAGGAACAATTTTGCTCTCATTTATCAAAACTAAGCTCAACTCAAATCTTCCCCACACCCGAGATGTCACCATTACCCCCAATATACAGAGCACAGCTGAATTAAGGCTCCCCTGGTACACGTTGTAAGCCTAGTCCACCCTAACTTCCTCCTCACATTCTTGTCTGAGGCTTCCCCCCAACTCTAACTCTTCCATTAACCCTGCTACCATTTACCTCTTTAAAAGGTGGAGTAAGTAGAGTAGCTGGAAGGATGATAGGAACATCAGTGGCAGATGTCAGTAAAGGAGGGGTGGGAAAGTAGGGTGAGAGATCCTGTAGGCAGGGGATTTGAGTGGGGTGCTTTTCTGTCAGCCAGAGGCTACAATAAAGAGTAATTACGGGACCTTTTACAACAACGTAGCTACAGTGCCACCTATGGGAAACCTATGGGAAATGCATAGAGCAATCCAGAGTAAGTGACTCTTATGTCTTCCTGTAGTTACTGTGGATTGTAGGGTGAGGTGAACTTTCCTTGAGGTGACTTCCCCAGTCACCTCTTGGAAAGTTCAACTGACCAAAATGGTGGTCGTTCTTGAGGATACATTTCCTATACGTAATCCTTAAATTTAAAGAGGACCAAGAGATGTACTTGTAGAGCCATAAACATTTATATGGTTCATCAGTCCGATAAATCTCAGTGCTGTTGGATATGAATTACTTCCATGCAATTTCTTCCATATGATTTTCTGCTTATGACAATTCATCTGCATGCAGTAGCATGAAAATCTACAATAGATTACCATAGGCCTTTTTCATTTGTTTTTGGAGGTCTCCCAGATGGCAAGGGGGAAAACAATTCCATATGTACATAATGTTAAATAGAAAATGTTACTATGGGGATGGTTTTCAAGTGGCTACTATGTTGTGGCTCTTTGGTACGCCTTGGCTCTGAAATTTACCAAGATGACACACATTAATGAAGAAGACTGAGAGGGGTGACTGTATAAGCTTCAGTTTGTGACAGTCACATACGGAGTAACTGACAACTTAAGATAATTAGGAATACTGCAGAAACTGATGTGTAGGCTAATGTTAAATCCACCCTTGTTTGTTTCCTCTATACGTGTTATTGAGACATAATATGTAATTGTTTACTTAGTTTACAAGTGCCCCTTATCACTGCTGAATTTAGATAGCAGTTTTTCCTTACCCAGGTCACCTTGGACCAGAAGTATTCTGAACTAGCGAAAAGCGTACCTGCTTTGCAAGAGTAAAATTCCCCTGTGATGAGGTGGCCCCAGCCGGTTTGCCAGAACGGGTTGTTAGTTTGGGCCCAATCGTACCAAACCGGTAGTTAGGATTTGGCCCAAACTGCCAGCTTTTTTAAAAAAGGTACCATGGGCACCGCCATCTTAGAATTGACCTAAACCCCACCTCGACCCACCACTTAACCAATCAGAGGCTGCCATAAACACTTCCCAGCCAATCAGAGATAGAGCGCTCATTGCTGCCTCTGATTGGTCAAGAGGACCCAGCCTGCATGCACAATTCAAATATGCGTGCAGGCTGAGTTCTTCCCTCACCCCTCATGGCCTTCCTGGGGGCCTCCAGCAGCCAACATTCGCTCCCCACCACCTCTAGGGGCCTCCAGCAGCCGGCAATCAGCTGCTGGGGGCTCCTGTTTCCCCTTGACCTCCCTCAATGCCTTTGCTCCTGTCCCCCTATCTATCTATCATGTCTACTCAAAAGTAAGCCCCATTGGGTTCAATGGGTCTTACTCCCAGGAAAGTATCTTTAGGATTGCAGCCTTAGGCTACAATCCTAAAGACACTTTTGTGGTAGTAAGATCCATTAAAAACCATGAGGCTTACTTTTGAGTAGACATGGTTAGGATTGTGCTCTTACTTTCTATCTTTCTATCATACTAACTTTCTTTCTAACTAACTTTCTATCTGTCTTAGATTTTGGATCATTGAAATGTGTGTCTATTTGGTTCTGGAAATAGGTCTTGCACAGGGGATGCCAGCCTGAGGAAGGTTGGCTGCTTGGATTTTGGATTACTGAAATGTTCACTTTTTGGTTCTGGAAATGATCACTTTTTGGTTCTGGAAATAGGTCTTGCACAGGGGATGCCAGTCTGTGCAATCCTATAGTAAGTAAGCCCCTGAGTTCAGTGTAATTTATTCCTATGCATTGCTCCTGTGCAATCCTATGTATTGAGAAGTAAACCCATGAGTTCAGTGTCATTTATTCCTATGCATTGCTCCTGTGCAATTCTATGTATTTAGAAATAAGCCCATTGAGTTCAGTGTGATTTACTCCTATGCATTACTCAGAAGTAAGACCCCTGATTGATGCATAGGATTGCACAGGAGCAATGCATAGGAATAAATTACACTGAACTTAGGGGCTTTCTACTGATTTTAAGCAGTCACACATGATACAATTTTTTTTTGTAAACTCAGGGTTAAAATGGTAATTAGGACATAGAGAACCGGTTGTTAAAAAATTTGAAGCACACCACTGATGCCATCCCCCACTGTGCATCCACCCCTATGTGCAAGACCTATTTCCAGAACCAAAAGGACACACATTTCAGTGATCCAAAATCCAAGCAGCAAATCTTTCTCAGATTTCAGTGGGAGAGTAGCCCAAAATGTATTACAGTGGTACCTCGCTTAACAAGTGCCTCACTTAAGAAGTGATCCACATAACAAGCAAAAATTTCTCTAGGATTCTGCCTCACACAACAAGTATTGCTTCACTTAACAAGCACACTCGTTGGCAGTTGGGGCTGACTCGCTAGCCGGCAGCCCTTTTAAAAACCATCAGGGCTGCCTAGCATGCCTGCCCATAGCAAAAGCAACACTTCCATGCTGTTATGCCTGTGGCCAGGCGCCTGCTGGGCAGAGGGAGAGAACAGCAGGGGAGAAGAGGGAAGCAGCTTAGAGCTAGCCAGAAGGGAGCAGGGGAGAGAGAGGCTCAGGATGAAGAGAAGGAGAAAGTGGGGAGGCACTTTGAAAGTGTCTTGGATTGCAGCAGAAAGTGTCTTCTATTGCAGCTTCCTAACCATGTCTACCCAGAAGTGAGCCCCATTGTGTTCAATGGGGCTTACTCCCAGGAAAGTGTCTTTAGGATTGCAGCCTAAGTAGACTTCATAGGATCATGCACATTGAATGCATGTTTTGAATTCAATTCCAGTGCTTTATCATCATTTTTACATTCAGTTAATATTTTTATATTGGAATATTTTTGGAGTTGTAGAGCCAATCGTCTGAGTTTCCATTATTTTCTATGGGAAAATCCGCTTCATATAAAAAGCGCTTCATATAACAAGCATGCTTCCAGAATGAATTAAACTTGTTATGTGAGGCACCACTGTACTTTGTGCCAGGAGACTGCTGAAGACACACAAAACAATAAAAAGATTTTTTCTTAAATGTCAGCACTCAAAGAAGTTGCTATTTTCTGAAAACTTCAGATTTCTCAATTCTGAATGAAGGAAGCCTGATCTGTATTTGCTTTTATAATCTTGTTCCCTAAAGCATTATGTGTTAATGTTCTTTATTCTGGAAATGTTTATATCAGAGAGATTTGGAACATACACCCACAGGTGAAGTAACTGTTAAAGTCTTATGACGAAACAAGTCATTAATGTGGGCTAAACCAATTATATGTGCATTGCTATTTTTCTGGAAAATAGGTGCTGGAACTCACCTGCCGGTACTCACCTTGAAGTTGTTCGTAGGCATGTTTACCAAACTCACCCACAGAGTGCCACCAAACTCACCCACAGAGGTGCCAGTAGTCACATTGAAGTGCTGGTACTTTGTTCCAGTGCATCCCCCCTCAAAAAGACCCCTGCATATACTGTAATCTAAGCTGTAACGAGTTACATCAGAGCAATGCATTATACGCAGTGTTCCACAACCTGAACAATGTAGCCTGAGGTCCATCTGTTTGTGCTGTATGAAAACATCCATGCAGACAGAGATATTTCTTCTCATACTTACATACTGTGGGAAAGTCGCAAAAGAACTTCACAGTGTAGGGAAGAAGCATGAGAAAATTGGTGCTTCTATAGATGTCATGTTTGCAAAGATTTCTTATGTTTATCTGATTTTCAAGTTCAGCTGGAGCCTCTGCTCTTTGTTGAATGAAGTCACTCTAAATATGGCCAGTGTGAGTGCTGTTGGCAAAGATTGAATCATGGATTTGTGTGACAGCTACACTGCTTTTCTTTGTCATTTTTTGTTTGCAGATAAGAGTTTCTATTTTACAATACTGTTTTTCTGAAAATTATTCTATTGTACTTGGCTTTGTTTTCCTTTTAGGGGAACATAAAGTCCATTTTATCCCAGCTCTGATTGGCCCTTTCTTAGAAGTGACACTGATACCTCAACCTGATCTACGGAATGTAATGATTCCTATTTTCCATGACATGATGGACTGGGAACAAAGGCGCAGTGGAAACTTTAAACAGGTACTTTGTATAAATAAAGTTGATTGATAGAAATACTGTTGGTTGGTTGATTAATTGATATATCATCCTTCCAGTCCAATATCCTGTCTCCGGTGTTAGTCAATTAAAATGCTATAGAAGCATGGTTTTGATGTGCAGATTTTGAAACAACCTACATCCTTTGCCTTTTGCTGAGCTTCTGATGGTGTAAGATTTTTATCAGTGGTTAGTACATAGGGATATAGGTCCAGGTGATCCTCTTGAAAATAGCTACTGATATTCAATTTTTCCATGAGTGAAAAGGAGTGGAAAAGCTGATTAGATTCAAAGGCAAAGGGCAAGCGATTCTATGATGATACCAGAGTGCTGAAATGGAACATGGCATACAACAAATGCCTGGAAATCTTACACTTAAAGTAACATGAAGATGGCAAAGAAATTGACCATAGTAGTGAAAATTAACTGGTAGGAGAAAGACTTTTTTCAGAAGGAGCATACTGAGGGGCAAAATTTTGAGAGGCTGCTTCAGGCGCGTAACAAAATGATAGGTGTAATGAGAGCCAGAGGGAGAGGAGGAAGCAGGTGGCAAATGAGCTTTAATAGAGACAATGGCACAAAAGGAAATGAGGGAGGACCTGTAGTTGGAGAAGCCAAGAGCCTTAAATTCAGATATATTTAATCATAAGCAGTTGCTTAACACCAAGGTAGATAATTGGTCCTTCTAGTCCAGTATTGTCTACACTGGAAGCAGTTTTCCAGGGTGACACCTAGAAGCCTTTCACAGTCTTAGTAGCCAAGGGTTCAGTACTATCCAGGTTCCCACAACAGATAGTGCAGTTGTGCCAGAGGTGTGTGCTGTGTGTGCTGCATCTTCTGGTGGAGGGGCAGTTACTTCTTAAAGTATGGGAATATGTGTTTCCTTACAATGGGCTGCATTAGAAATTTGAAAGCATATAAATGCACGTAAATAAATAGGTACCATTTCAGTGTGAAGGTAACAGCGTTCTGTGTGCTTTGACGTTGAGTCATAACAGCCACATGACCAGAGGCATCTCTGAACATTGCTGGCTCTTTGGCCTTGTAGTGAGGATGAGCACCACATCCTAGAGTTGGTCATGACTGGAAGGGCAGCCTTTGGGGTACTACATTTACCTTTACTCTGGGGCTGCACTGTGACTACACTGGAGGTGGAAAGTTGTATAGAATTGGGTCCTCGTTTCTTTAATTGAAGGTACCAAGATTAAATTGGGACCTTCTGCATGCAAAGCATGTGTTCTGCTACTGACCTGTCATCATTGTTGGCACCTGTCAGTCTCGAAAGACCATGGTATCATGCTCCAAATGGGAAAACTGTCCCCTCCAGGGCACGAAGGCCTGCGTAGATTGATATGGAGGATAGGCTGTTACCCAAGCAGCAAATCCCCCCTCTCCATGCCACTGAAATAGTCCAATGGAATGGTAAGGCCAGTACGATTGGTTCCAGCTGCATCGCAGGCATTACCAAAACATGGTTGTAGCACAGTCACGAACTGCTTTCAGGACTCTGGCTCTGGATTTTGCCTCAGTGTTTACTCCTGAAGCCTTTCCCACAGATGGGTATAGCCACAAGGCAGTGGCGGTTTGAGGTGGGAGTTTTTCTTCTCCTGAGCCATGCTGGTGAATCATAAATGTCCCGAGTAGGTGTTTCCTTGTCCTGGGCCAGATGTTGAAGGATCATAAATGTCCTGGGCAAGAGGTTTCCTTGTCCTGGGCCAGATTTTGGTGGATCATAAATGTGGCATGTTTCCAGAATCATCAGGAGAGGGGCAGAGAGAGAGAGAAAGCGCACTGTCTTGTAGAAGCATCAGGGCAGGAAGGGGAGGGGTAGAGAGGGAGAAAGAATCATGTATTGTTGAATCATCAGGGCTGAAAGGGGAGCCCTGAGGACCTGTAGCTCTTTTTAATTATGATAAAGAGTCTGTACAAAGAGGTGATCTGTAGAAAGCCCCCCTCTGCTTTTTATCTTTTAAAAAGTAAATTTTGAAAAATGTATGGGACATAGCAGCTAATTTTCCATAGGTGACATGGCATGCAGTCACACATTAAACGTTAAAATATGTGCAATATTCCTGCAACACTAAAATGTTTGGGTTTCCTGTAAAACAAGTGCACCTATATTAGCAAGCAACTATATTGTTTGAAATAATGTCATATGGCAAGGCCCTGTTACAGAAAACTCTCCTGAAACCATGTGCCTAATACTATCCAAGGTTCATGCAGCTTCAATGCATCTATTTTCCTTTACAATTATTGCCTTACTTTGAGGGGACCTCAGCAATTCCCCTGTACCCCATTGCAGGGTGCACTGCAAACCTAGTTGGCATGGTCGCATTGGTGCTGGAAGTTGAATAGGATGATTCTAAGAATAACTAGGCTGCAGAAAGGTGCCTTATACTGAATCAAATTATAGGTCCATCTAACTCAGTATTGGCTTCACTAACTACCAGCAGCTCTCCATTATTTCAGACAGGAATGTTTTGTGCACCTGGGCCTTCTGAATGCAAATATATGTTTGAGCAATTGAGCAGTGCTGGTAAGAAACATAGCAATGAACACAATCGTAGCATTTGCCACGATTTTTAGTTAACAGAGGGCTGTTAACAGCCCTGATTTTTAGTTAACAGAGGGTGGCACAAGTGATTAAGACACTGTGCCTGTTAACCAGCAGGCCAGGGTTCGAGACCCAGGTCTCCACAAGACACGGTGAGCACCTGTCCTTAGCCCAGTTCTGCGACGCAGCTGGAACCAATCGTATTGGCTCTGCCGTTCCATTGGACTATTCAGTGGTGTGGAGAGGGGGGAATTTGCTGCTTGAGTAACAGCCTATCCTCCATAAACAATCTACCCAATCCTTTGTGCTTCGCATGCAGTGTCAGCGTTGAGCACAATGCCATAGTCTTTCAAGACTGATGGATGCCAAGTATCCTAGTTAACATGCTTAATTCACTGTTTTCCAGCCTGGGGTTGTGACTCCTCAACCAGGGCAAGCGTGTTTTCTTTTGGAAACACCTTTTTTTTCTTCTACCACCTTAAGCAGTATAGCAACCTAAATGGGGACCCATATATGCTATCAGTATGACACTTCCACATTTCAAAGCAAGGACTTTTTTATTCACATGCATTTGGCAGCATTGGCCTCAAAACCTGGAAGTGCCATAATAATAGCACTCATGGGTCCCCTCTCAGGTTGCTACCCTCCTTAAGAGAGCAGTGCCCAAACAAAGCTTCAGAAATCACTGCTTTGATGAATAGAAAGGATTTGAAGGGGTGACCCTTAGGACTTGCCAAGTCTTGTCACAATCCAATGCTTTTTGTGACTTAAGCATTCTTAGAGGTGCCAAGAAAGGAAGTACTAAGTGTGCCATCTGCTCTTGCAGTTTGTATTCTGCTACTTAATGTTGCGTCAAACAATTTCTCCATGTTCCCTTTCCTGCTGCTTCCAATGAAGCACAGAAGAATCATTTGAATTAGTTTGGAAAAATCTCACTGTAACAAAAGTGGAGTTTGCAAAAAATTCTGCAAAAAAATGAGTAGAACAAGGAATACCATACAAGTAGGTTACTAGCAACTATTGGTTATATTATTTATGAGAGCAGAAATTGAGAAATGCTTTTCATAGAAGTCCAAAAATTCTTCTCTCTCTCCACATTGTTCATGTTCATTAAACGTACCAGCTAGTACTTTTCATTAGGGGCCGTGGGTGGCGCAAGCGATTAAGGCGCTGTGCCTGTTAATCAGCAGGCCAGGGTTCGAGACCCAGGTCGGCCCCACAAGACAGGGTGAGCTCCTGTCCTTAGCCCAGCTCTGCGACGCCAGCTGGATCCAATCGTATTGGCTCTGCCTTTCCATTGGACTAATTCAGTGGCATGGAGAGGGGGGGCTTTGCTGCTTGGGTAACAGCCTTTCCTCCATAACAGTCCAACCCAGGCTTTTGTGCTTTGCATGCAGTATATGCAGCGCTGAGCACGATACCATAGTCTTCTAAGACTGACGGAGGCCTGCTTTAGTACTTTTCATTAATAACTCTACAGAAAGTTTTTATTCTTATTTTTCATTTGTTAATTCTCTTTATTACCAAACAGGACACCAATTTTTAATATTAACCACTACAGACCCTCCTTGCTTTGATTTCTTAATTTAGAAAAGCACAGCAACAAGTTAACAATGAACAGTCAACAGTGAGCGTTAGATATCAAACTCACATTCCCTAGTTGCCATCATCTGCTGGAGTGAAATGAAGAATATATATCAGGAGTTGAAACTCTTGTCTGGAGCAGGATATGTTTTAGTATTGGACTTTTGAGCATCATTGAGAAATATAGGTTATAATAATGCTATTTTAGAATTGTGCTGTATATCTTCATTCAGCTTTGACTGGTGCACCAGTACGTGACACACATTCCCTGGATCAATCAGACCTGGCCTTGGAGATCCATGTTTTAACATCGAGTGAATTACTATAATAGCAGTACTACATGGAGCTGCCTGTGAAGACCATTTGAAACAAAATATGATAGCCATGTTGTTAACAAGAACCAAGGACTATGACCATATCCTGCCCTTGCTATATCATTTACATGAAATTTGTTTCATTCAATGAGCCAAAGAACATTTATTTGACTGCTCAGGGCTAAGAGTGGTGTCATTAAGCAGGTGGTTATCAGAATTGAGCCACCTAACGTAAGGACTGTGGGTGGCTCAAGTGATTAAGACACTTTGCCTGTTAAGCAGTAGGCCAGGGTTCGAGACCCGGGTCCCCCCACAAGACAGGGTGAGCTCCTGTCCTTAGCCCAGCTCTGTGACGCAGCTGGAACCAATCGTATTAGCTCTGCTGTTCCACTGGACTATTTCAGTGTTGTGGAGAGGGGGGATTTGCTGCTTGGGTAACAGCCTATCCTCCATATTAATCTACCCAGGCATTTGTGCTTTGCATACAGCGTCAAGCATAATACCATAGTCTTTCAAGACTGATGGATGCCAATACTACTATCAGAAACTGCTTTGGAAATCCAATGACAGAAAATACACAAATCTTGATAACATTTCAGCAATGGCACTTTCAGCAATGACACTTCAGCACAACTCAGCAAAGAGCAGCTGATGGTGGGTGAGCCCAACTAAGATGCAGGCTGAAAAGAGCTTCTATTCTGTGTATCAGGCCTGTGGGCCTTATGTTTTCACACCTCCATCTACACAGTCTGCTGATGCACTTTGGGAAATAATTCATGATGTTGGTTGTTTCCTTTAAATCCTTGATAACCTGTGTGGCTTAAACTGGCTGCATGAATTATAATCTTTAAAAAATGAATCATCCCTTTTTTGGTATTTTGCTTTTTTGTTTTAAATTATATTTTATTGAGTTTATTTTTCATTTTAAACTGTCTTGGATTTCATATAAGTATAAACTTAATGGAAGGAAGAAGCAAAGAAGCTGCTTTTCTTCTGAGCTGTATGTAACGTATTCCTTTTGCAGCCCTAGGGTGGGATTGCAGGCAAGAGAGTCAGGTTCTCTGCTGTTTTGTTGGCTCCATAAATAGTTGCCTTAGCAGCAGCAAATGCTCTCAGCTTGTAGTTTAAAGTCACGTTGTCCCACTTAAATTAGTTCACATGTACCATACGTGAGATAGCTCTTGAAAGATGGTTACAGCTCTAGAATGGAAAGAATAATAAGATTAGATTTTGGAGTCTTCATATAAGGAGCATATGTAATAAAAACCTTTGCAGGGCAGGAAATTGTACCAAAATACTCTTTTTGAAATTTAGTAAGAATTTAATTTATGTTTTCCAAAAGAATGTATACAAAAATAAATGTCTTACTTACAGGTGGAAGCAAAATTGATTGACAAATTGGATAGCTTGATGTCAGAAGGAAAGGGTGATGAAACATACAGAGAGCTCTTCAATAGTATGTGAGTAATAAATGAGTTTTAAGAGCAAGCTTAGATAATTGTTTCGTAATAGAGTAAAAATATAGATGCAGCTAAAGCTCTTAGGGCTTTGTTGTCCTGTAATACCTGTCATCAGTGTTAATTAGATTGGATAGATTTTGTCTTTGTATCTCTATTTACCAAGATTATGGGTTTTTGTGCTTAATTTAATAAATACTTTTCTAATTAATAAAAAAGTAATAAATACTTTTCTAATTAATTGTTAATATTCAGAAAGCTAAAAATGCTTACTAAAGTTTGTTAGGTTGCAAGCTTATAAACTCTTGCATGGAAGTGTATTCACTGGTACTTCTGTGTAGACAGGCAAGGGATTGCACTATTGGATGAACATTAAAGATTTTTAAAATCAAGGCATGTAAGCCTCCAGTAAGTAATTTATTAAATTTTTACTGTTATGGTAAATTTTTACTGTATGGTCAAGTTGATCAGATTGATTTTTATTATATTAATTTTTGCTAGGTTTTCTCACATTAGAATTCTGTCAGAAGAAAAATAACAGTAAAAATATAATAATATTTAACTGTTATACTGCTATTGTACAGTTGAGCTAAATTGTTTTTTGTGTGTATGTATACGAACATGTATATGAACATGTATATGATGTATATGTATATGAACATGAATCCTAACATCCTCCAATCCTAACCTCCAGTTAGGCTGGTGTAAATCCTATGCTGGCCTGAGATTGTCACAAAAGTGCTATAAAGGCACTTTTGCCCCCTCCTGGGTGTGGGTTGGGGGGTTAGGACAGTGCATAGGAATGCATTGGCCTCATCACATCACAACAGGAAGTTATGCCAAGTGAGTTATGCTGGCTGTTAAGATTGTTCCTTGAATCTAATAAAAATGGTTAGGTAACAGATGTTTCAATAACTTACAGATAATTCATTTGGACATGTAATCTTCAACTGTCTGACCAACCTCCAGCCAATTTGGTTCTCGGACCCTGGTGCACGGGGGGGGGGGGGGGATGTTGTTCAGAGGAATAGGTTGCACTGGCAAGGATGCTGCGCATGGTGGGAAGTTGCGCATGGAGAAAGTTGTGCAGGGGGAAGTTGCACATGGGGGGATGATGCGCACATGGGGAAGTTGTGCATGGGGAAATGATGCACATGGAGGGATGATGCGCATGGGAGGATGATGCGCATGGGGAAAAGTTGTGCATGGGGAAGATGCGCATGGGGGGATGATGCACATGGGGGGAAGTTGCGCATGGGGTGTTTATGCGCCATGGGGGATGGCGTATGGGGAAATGTTACTCCCGCAACCCGGGTACGCTTTTTGCTAGTGTGGTGATAAAAGAGTGTCTCTCATAAGCTCATTCATATATGAAGGAGGCCCATGAAGATTTCCAATGCCACCTAAAACCTGGAGCATGCCTTACTCTGATGTGATTGCTTTCCAGTGGCTAACATAGAATTGCAGCTTAAGCCTTACTAAACACAAGGGGCTTACATCTTGAGTAAATAATAGCATTTTCAACTCCAGAGTCATTGCATATGTTTAGACTCTAGACCAGGAGTGTGCTTAAACCAGGAGTGGACAAACATTTTGTCAGGAGGACCACATCATCTCTCTGACACTTTGTTGGGGGGCTGGGGAAGAAAAAAATTAATTTGCATTTCAATAATGTATTTGAATTTCTATTTTACATACATTTACATGCTAGAGATAGAACTTATGAATGATGAATTTTACTGAGCTTATTTATAATACACATGAGAACTATGCTATAGTTTGTAGAGCCACATGGGAACTATGAGCTGTTTGCTACACACCTTTCACAGTGAAAATATACACACTAAGCAAAACAAAAAAAACACCCCTGGAGGTGCAAATTGTTCAGATGCAAACTACTTCCAGGGAAAAGCAGAAAACATACGGAAATATAAATTGATGCACTTAGTACAATTATGGATGTTATGACTGGTCTGGACCAGAATGGACTCCAGCAGTCTCCAACAGGCCACAGGTTCTTTGGAGGCCCCTGTAGGCTGAATTGAGGGCCTCCAAGTACCACAAGTAACCCACAGGTTGAGACTTGCTCACCCCCGTCTTAGACTGTTCAATGCGGACCTATTTTCAAACACCTGATGTAGTGCGAGTCTTTTGGGAGAATGAATTTACAGATAGGAAAAATTGTTTTAACTCTGTTTTAACACAGAAAAATTACTATTCTTAAATGAAATATAATTATAGTAGCAAAAAGTTATGGTTAAAAGTGTATAACTTTGATTGCCAAGACCTAGCATACATGCTTTGTTCTAAGCAAGCAAGCAAAACACCATCTTGGTATAATACACACAGTTTTAAAGATATGAATAGCCATTCCAATATAGAAGATATCTGATATGTTCAGCAGCAGCGGATGGCCTTTGTAAGCTCAGTGATCCATGTGTAAATAGTGGCAGAATGGCCATTCAGTATCTGTTACTGAAGACAAACAAGAGAAACCTTTGCCTTTCAAATCTTGCTTGGATAGCTAATGTTGGAAACAGCACAGGTGGATTAGATGAATTTTAAGTGAATCCACAAGGCAGTTCTTGCATCCCATATAAAATTTAACATCAGATAATGACTCCAGTTAATTTAACACACACACACACACACACACACACACACACACACACACACACCACAATTATTGGAGCTGAATCTATATACAGTGGTACCTCTCATAACAAGTGCCTCACGTAACAAGCATTTCACATAATAACAAGTATAAATTTTCAAGAAATCTTGCTTCACATAATAAATTCCGCTTCACTTAACAAGCAAGCATTCTATAGGCACGCATGCTATGCAGCTCTGACACTCCACGCGGAGGCTCTTTAAAAGGGCTGCTGGCCAGTACTGCTGCCCCTAACTGCCCCAAACTTGGGGGCAGTTACCTGGGGGTGCCAGAAGCAGCCGCCCCCAAGTGCCCCCAAGCTGCCACCGGCCACCTTGAACCTCCAGCAGCAGCAGCCTAGGTAAGCCTCCGAAGAAAGATTCTTTGATTGCAGCCTTCTAACCATGTCTACACAGAAGTAAGCCCCATTGTGTTAAATGGGGCTTACTTCCAATAAAGTGTCTTTAGGATTGCAGCCTAAGTAGACTTCATAGGATCATGCACGTTGAATGCATGTTTTAAATTCAATTCCAGTGTTCTGTTATCATTTTTACATACAGTTAATATTTTTATATGAATATTTTTGGGGTTGTGGAACTAAGGCTGCAATTGTAAACAAACTTCCATGGGAGTAAGACCCATTGAGCATAAAGGGGCTTACTTCTGAGTAGACCTGGTTAGGATTGCAGCATAAGTTTCATTATTTGAGTTTGAGTTTCCATTATTTAGTTTCCATAGTTTCCGTTCCATTTCGGTCTGAGTTTCCATTATTTCCTATGAGAAAATCTGCTTCACATAAAGAGTGTTTCACTTAAAGAGAATGCCTCCAGAATGAATTAAGCACTTTATGTGAGGCACCACTGTATATAAAAGAGAAAAATCACTGACTTACTGAATCACTCACTCATCAGTGTTCAGCCAAAACCGCTGGGTCTAGAAGTGTGAAATTTGGGGTGGGAGTTTCTTCCATGACGGAAGGAGTCAGCACAAAACAATTTTCAGAAATTCCAACCGGAAAGGGGTGAAAAGGGGCACAACGCATTTTCCTCCCTTAGCTTTGCATTGAAGAATCGGTGACTGAGGGATGCTCTGCCCCAACCCCCGGACCTAGAAGCATGAAATTCAGGGAGGGTGTTCCTTCTGTCACATGAACACCCATCAAGAACTAATGTGGATAAATTTAACCCTTAAGGGGCTGAGAAGGGGTGCCATGTGTTTTTGTCCTATACTTAACATGGAAGACTGACCAACATCCAGCCAATTTGGTGCTCAGTGCCCAGTGCAGTGGGGGGGGGGGATGTTGTTCAGAGGAACAGGTTGCACTGGGGAGGATGCTGCACATGAGGGGCTTACGCAGGGGAAGATTATGTGCATGGGGAAATGATGCACATGGGGGTTGTTGTGCATGGGGGATGTTGCGCATAGGGGGTTGATGCACATGGGGGGGTTGTAGCACATGGGGGATGTTGCTCATGGGGGTTGATGTGTGGAGATTGATGTGCTGTGGGGGGATGGCTATGGGGGAATTTTTCTCCCGCAACTCAGATATGTTTTTCTCTAGTACAAAATATAAGGAATGGGAACCTACCAGTGATGAGATTCAAAGAAATTAACTGTTTCATCTGTTTCATCAATTAACATCTGGCAGCCACTTTTAAATGGCTATTTTTAAACTTTATATGTCCTATAACTTGTTAGCAACCGGTTCTATAGAGTAGGTGCGAACCTGCTGGAGCCCACCAGTGGAACCAACCCGTATTTATTCACACTATGGTGTGAGAAGAGAGAGAGAGATATTCTGGACATAGGCTCAACTAAGCAGGGATTAAGCAGGCAATCTAGATTCAGTTTAAAGAAATACACTTCTGGTATGAGAGGTTAAAAAGCAAACAGACATCCAGAAAAGGGTTTGAGAGAAAATAAAGTATTTCACTAAAAAATGTAAAAGAATTTCTACCTCATGATGTTCAGAAAGGATAGCTGAGCCAGAATATCATTCACTCCTTACTTTCTGCCTAGATAGTGCCTAAGAATCTCTGTTTATGAAAGACTCTTTGGTTATTAATGTTTGCTTTGTACATTATCTTAAAAGGTCAGTGATGCAGAGGTTTTATATGAGTTTTTGAACACCCTCACATATATGTGCTTGGGATAAAATTTAAATGGAAAGTAAAGCCTGTATTTAAATTGGCAAATCTGTATCCGTTCTGGAAGATTATTGCAGACCTTACGTTGAGCTGCTCTTTCACCTTCGGGCAAATCTTTGATATGTATTGGTAGAGAAGAAACATTGAGAGCCAGAAAGCAGTTTCCTTCTCACTTATTTCCGAATCTCCTCACTGATTCCATAAGAATCCAGTATATTTTTGCTTGTTCTGTACAAACTGAGATACATGGTCCAATTAGAGCCTTGCAGCCCTCCGGGCTATTCCATTCTTTTTGCAACAAGATATTCCAACAAATATCTTTCTTGGATGTCCACAGCTCCCCAATATCTAAATCCCCCAATATCTGAAGAAGAAACATATGCTTGTAAGTACACAGCAATGTGTGCTAGGGAGCCACACTTGGTTTCATCATTCTCCTTCATGAACATTTTACCTTCAGATGCTATAGGATTGATAGTACAGTGTCTCCAGTGGATACCTGAGGGAAAAAAATCTGCTTATATAGAGTGAAATAGCCCTCAATGTCTCTAATTTTACTCAACTAATTTCTTCCCCAATGACATAGATTTTTCTTCCTCTCATCCAACAATAAACTTAAGCTCTAGGGAGGAAAAAGATAGATCCACAGTCAAGTAGTGCTCTTGTTCTTCTACTTACCTCATTATTCCAAAATTTACTCAGAAAAATCATTGGATTAGACTTGCATGGTATTGCACTGGAATTGCATGGTTACTTTTTCAGGCAGTCACTGGCATTGCATGGCATAGAAGTTCCACACAGAGGCAACACGAGGGTGCACGCCACCTGGTGCAGGGGCGTGCACGTCACCCTCGGGATGTGCATTGGCCCCTCTGGGACTGCACATGCACCAGTTGGCACATGCACAGTTCCAGGATGCCATTACCCATGCTCAGTGGTGTTGTAGTGCTCCCCTGAGGGAGGAGCAACCAGTCCCTCTCTCAAGGGAGCTCTTGGGCTGGACACTAATGCGCATGGGCAATCTTTGTGCACGGGTGAACTTTACCCATGTTCAGTGGTGTCCTAGCACTCCCCTGAAGAAGGCACGACCAGCACCTCCCTCAAGAGTAGCACTTGGGCCTGGGGGGTGCCGCACAGCTTTGGCCGGGGTGATGCTCCGAGGGAGTGTCAAACGATGCCCCTGGTTCCATCAACACTGTAGGAACTGGGTTATTTAAACAGACTTTGGTCACATGGTAGTGTGAGGAAAGTGCTTGAAAGATCAGTGTTATAAGATTTATATAACAAGTGAATTATGCATTTCTACATTTAGGATTTTGTTTTTAAAAAATTTCTGGCACATTTTTCCTACACATACTGAAGGTCAAATTCTTTGATGGGATGTACAAAGGTGGTGGGATGCACAACTGGCTTGCTATGTGCAGGTGTACCCAAAATGTTCTTGTAGCAACAGATATGCTACAGTAAAGGTGTGAAATATCCCAATAAAGGTGTGAAAAATAAATAGCATTTCATGTAGTTTTATGAATAGCTTAAGTATTATTGTTTTTCCTTTCCATATGCTTCCAGGGTTTTCCTGGGCTGTTCTGATGTTAGCATCAGGAAATGTGCTGTTAATTGGTTGTGTCAGATCACTTTGGTAGGGTCTTAACCACCAGCATTGCTAATAGAAGGGGCTAGAGGGGGGGACAATGCCTCACATACCACACTTGAGAGGTTATCAACTTGAGGGTGCCTTAAAATATTGTTGCACTTCGCTAGTTCTCAGTGGGCCTTTGGGAAGCCTCCACAAGGCACGTCCTTTTTCATTTCAGTGGGTACAATTACTTTGCAAGGCATCCTTGGCTTGATACCCACCCCATACAACACTATTATACCCCTGTCAGGCCTCAGAAGTCTCTTAGAAGCCTCTCTTAGGCACTTCTGGTTTTTGGTGAAAACCAGAAGTATCTTTTGGAGGCCCTCTGAGATCTGGCAGAAGGGCAATGTCACTGTTTTATGGGGGTGTTATAAATTTTTGTGCCCCCCCCTGCCAGATACCTTGGCTACACCCTTGCTCTTAATTACACTAATCTTGCCTTTGTTGGTGAACCTTACTGAGTTTTTTTTGACACAATCCCTCACACAAGTTTATGACCCCTCAAAGGGGTCCCGACCCCACTTTGAGTAGCACTGTATTAGACTGCTAGAATTTGAACTCCTAAACCTCAAAGTCCCTGACTTTGCCCTGCTTAAGCTGAGCTTGATAGCTAATTTTTCCCTTGCTCCAGTGTGTTTGTCATTCCTGTTTTATGAGGAAATATCCCAGTAAAGGTGTGAAAAATAAATAGCATTTTAGAATGTTCCCATGAAACATCTGCAAAGAATGTATAGTTGTGATGGTCTCTTGAGCATTTTAGCCATGCTTATAGAATTCCAGTCTGACACTTTGAGAAGTCTAGAGTTCAGAATACATGAATATTGGAATATGTGAAGCAGTAATAAAACAAGACAGTAACATTCACCATGTGCAGAAAGACTTTTTCTCATCACCACTAACATCCAGCCTCACATATCTGGGTTTAGGGGAGGGGCATCCATGGCTTCAATGTGTGTGTGGTTTCAGGCAGACTTGAACACTCACATTTTAGAAATATAGGAAATGATGGGCATTGTCCATAGATAATATTGCCAATAATTCAGTTTCTTAACTTGCATATATTTAGCAACATCAAAATACTTAATTTTAACAGACGCAGAGAACTGGAAAAATATTTGCCACTAAAAAACCAATCAATTATAGAATAGTTAAATGAGTATGATAGAAATGCATAAATATCAGTAAGAAAAAGGAAAGCTTAAAAAATTCTCCTCAGGAAAAGGCTTTTCCTGTAGCAGTTACAATGCAGTAAATTGTGTGGGTGCAGAACTACTGTCGACTAAAGTACGAAAAAAATCCTACATTGGGAAGATTTGAAATCTCATCGAAAGGGAGCCGTGAGATGGGAAATGCTCTCTTCTAGGTAACAATATCTTTAGTTTCTTTTCTTGATGCAAAAATGTGGGTCTATTTAATAGCACTATAGAATGGTAATGTAATAAAATCTGCAATCTTCTATGTGTGATGTCTATGAAATGCCTAGATATCCTTGAAAAAAAGATGTTATCTGTTTTGATTTGGAGTTGGCTAACCTAAAAAAAATCAATTTGCCTTGTCAATGCTTCCTGGAGTAGAATCCCACTCTTTGGTCCTTATCCCAGGTAAGATAATATTTGAAGTTGTGCTTTGTATGAAAAAATAAAATAAAATAATCTGTGAATGAACAGTTATTGCTAAAGCGTTTTTGGGTACCTTTGAGTATAAATGGGTTGTTATGGAAACTGATAAAAATAAATGCTGATATTTTGCCCTGGGTTCATTCCTTCTAGCCTGCTGAAAAAAATTGAACGTGAAACATGGAGAGAAAGTGGTGTTTCATTGATTGCCACTGTAACCCGTCTAATGGAGAGGCTGCTGGACTACAGGTGGGCAGTTTTTGGCATGCTTTACAGCAAGAAATTCCACTGTCTGAAAACCTCATGTCAGTATTTCCATGCAAAGAATATTCTTAGCAAGAATGTGAACATGTATAAAACTCAGCATCAAGTTCCCAGGAGTTTAGCTATGATGGAGATAAAACACAAATGTTCTTACCTCCATTTTTTGACTTTTAGGGTACTATTACGTAGGCTGCAATCCTAAAGACACTTTCCTGGGAGTAAGATCCATTGACCACAGTGGGGCTTACTTTTGAGTAGACATAGTTAGGATTGTGCTCAGATAGTCACATTATGTTTATATATCCAAACGAAGGACTGATGTATGTGTTCAAGAAAATCACACGGTGCCACTTACCTATGCAGAATCCTTGTGTGGAGGTCACATCTTTGAATTTCTACTTGCCTGTAGAAAGCTTATATGTCAGAAATAAGGGTTCTAGGCTTGCCTTATCTATCATACATTTATATTTATTGGAATCTTCTCCCTTGGGAGGAAAAAAGTGATCCTCCTGTCTTAAATTTGAAAATGATTTAGCCTTTCTGAGACTGTATCATGTCATTTTTCTAAATGGTTAGATCAGCTATAACATGTCTCTTATATAAGCAAAAAAAAAAAAATCTGTCAGTTTTGTGTTAGATGCAAGTATTATATGAGATGCCCCTGATCTATACATGAGATCTGATTGTATGTATCAAGAGAGGTGTCAGTGTCTCAGGCTGTACCTTGACATGCCTTTCCTTGATTCATCCTCTAGAAGTGGTACTGCAACCCTTCTTTGCTATTTGCAGCCACCGCTGACTCAGTCAAGGACAGAGGCTCATTTGTCACAGGCTCTGCATGTTAAACATAGTGAAATCCCATCTGTGACCAGAAAACCTATAAATAAGCAGGTGAATCAGATAATATGTAGCAGACAGGTAGTGGTATTCTACATTTTTTAATTTTTAATTTTTTATAGATGGGTAAACCACAGAGATTGTAGTCCAAAAACTAGAAATAGCCTGAAGGCGACTAGAATCTAAGCCAAACCTGTGATGATGTCATTCCTAAAAAGTGGGTGGGTGTTAGATGCTTCAGTTCACCTTCTTTGGATGAGCTGCACATGTCAGTAAATCACTGACTTTGCATTTAAGGCTGCCTATAATGTGAATCCTGTCCAAAGTACAGATGAAATGCTTTTCATGTACTTAACCCATTCTGCTATTGAACTAAGCACAAATGACTGACCTCAATACTATGCTCATTTATTTGGTACGAAGTGCCTTTGAGCTCACAAATAGACTTGAGCTATATGTGTGTTCTTTAAAGGCAAACATGGCAACTTCTACACTGCTAGAAACCAAGTCCACATGTCTTGAATTCTGAAGGCATTTCTGTTATTTCATGTTCAAAGATTGTCTCCCACCTTATATATGAACAATGAGAATCCATACAATTTGCTATTTATAGGTATACGAGTAACCTACTATTATTATTCAAGAGTATGCAGAAAATATTATATTTATTATCTATGTCCTTATTTCCCATGTAACAGGGCCCAATCTTAACTAAAGTCTCACTGCCAGTGCATCCACTCCAAAGAAGCATGTCCTTATCCTGCAGGGAGGGGGGAGTTGTGGAGGTATACCTGAAGTAAACGAACTTTACTCAGGGACAAGTCTCTATTGCCCCAGTGGGTCTCCTTGGAGCTATTCCAGCTATACTTCTGGCATATCCAATGAAAATAATGGAGGGAAGGGTTAGGGTTAGGAACAGAGATAGGAACTAGTGCAAGCTGATGTTGCTGACAACTGCACTTTTCCAGTTTCACTTCATACCTGCCCCTACCCATCCATAAACTCCCCCATTCCTCCCACTCTCCACTATGGTCACCTATAGTTGCCCTTTCTGTCTGCCTTTTCTGCCAGCTTACTTTCACTTCCAGAGATATCCAGCAACAACAGTGAGCCTTTAGCACCATTACCTATTGTGGTGGTGGACTCAAACTTTCCACTGTCATAAAGAGCAGCCCAGTCCTAGTTAGGAAGGGGCTGACCAGATAAGGTAACTGTGCAAATGTACGCACAGCTGCTTAGATAGTAAGCGGAGCTTGCTCTCATGAGAAGAGCCCTGCTAGATAAGGCCATCTAATCCTGCCTCCTGTTTTACAGAGTGGCAAATCAGATGCTTTTTTACATAGGAGACCAATTTGTCCCCCTTTGTTTCCCTCCAGTTTGTAGTCAGAGACATATAGACATGCCCAGATATCTTTGGGGGTTCTATTCTGGAACTCTTCATAGTTACCTGAAACTGTGAATATTGGGACACCGGACACCCACAACCCTTCCAAGGCATTCCTTGCCCTCATAATACCTTTTAAAGGCATAAAATGCCACTTCTCGTTTTAGTGAAAAAATAAAAAGTTGCATTTTAAGAAGTTTAAATAGTAATTCTGAGATCCTCAGAGGCCACTGGTGGACATGCAGGGTCTCTCCAGACCTAAAAGAGGCAAGAGGACAGTGGAGGGCTCCCACATGTGCAGATACTTGAAACTGGAATCATATCCAGCATGGGCTACCCCATCCTGCCTTTGATCCTGTGGGTAGCAAATAACCCTCATGAAAAGAAGCCATTGATATACTGGTCCTCAATGAATTTGCCTAATCCAAGGTTATCAAACCAATTTGTGAGCCATAGAGGTCCTGAAAAACTCTGCATCTGGTTCACATGATAGCTGGCTTTCCAGACAGCCATTTCAGCAGCACCCCTTCTGCTGAGGCTCTGGGAACAGAGATGGAAAGAGGCATCAGAAGCAAGAAATCGTGCAGAGGAAGGGACAGATCAAGAGGGGCGAGGTTTTAAATAACAAGGTTTTAAAAATTTTGGTTGCTACTGGTGTCACTCCCCAGCATGTCACCCAGTGCAGCATGCATTTCCCTAGCAAGGCCACTGGTGGAGCTGCTGTTCAAGTAACAGTAGCAATTGCATAAGAAACAGATCTTTCATTCAATGTAAGCCAAATCAGATTGACAACATGGTGATAAAAGTTTTAAAACTTTGTGCCCAAATATATATAATTGTACCATTTTTAGCTTTAGACTGACCTAAATCATTTTTTCACTGTCCAGCAACCCTGTTTTGCATTTGACTTATATGTCAAGTATCAGTTGCTCTTTGTTTTAGAAATAATAACATATTTGTGTCTTCAGTAAAGAATTTTCTTTGGATACTTCATTTTGGCTGCAGTCCTAGAGACACTTTCCTGAGAGTAAGTCCCACTGACCAAAATGGGACTTATTTGCGTAGACATGGTTAGGATTGTGCTCTGGCCCTACAATCCAGAGTAACTATGGGAGCATGTAAGACACATTACGTGTACCCGTAGTTACTGCACCATCTAATGAAAACCTGTGGGAAATTCATACTGCAATCCACAACAAATTGTTCTTACACCAGAGCAAGGACTCCCCGTAGTTACTCTGGATTGTGCCCTAAGTCTAATATGCATAATCGGTTGCCCTGCATTTTATTTATCCATGATCTTTTAATTTCTTCAGGGATTGCATGAAAATGGGAGAAGTAGATGGAAAAAAGATTGGCTGTACTGTCAGCCTTTTGGTAAGTATCTTTTTATTCTTGTATATATGCTAATATTAAAACAAATCATTAACACAAAAAATAAATCAAATTATATAAAATTCTAAATACTGTTTTTGTTAATAATTTAAATTTACATCCCTACATAAGCTGTATCTCCAGCAGTCCCTCTTATCCTTATAAATTCCATTTCAGATTATTATTCCATAACTTTAATCTTCAAATCCAAAATTTATTAGTTCATTGTTGTCTCTTATTTGTAAAAAGTCAATGATTGGTTTCAGTAGTCAGACTCTCTGTCTTCCACTAACTTCCAGGTTGTGTCCAAATTCATGTTCATTGTTTCTGTGACATTATCTCATTTTTACCATTCTCTTCTCCTTTGCCTTCAATTTTTCCCATCATTATATATTTTTCCCTTCTCATAAAACTTCTCCCTTCTTATGAAGTGGTCAAAGTATTTTAGCTTCAGTTGATTTCCTATATGGTTGACTTCCTATAAGATTGAATTATTAGATCGCTGTCCCAAGGGATTCACAGTTGTCCTTTTCAACTGTCCCCTTCAATTGTACTTTTTATTAAATCAGTGGTACCTGTGGATGTATCTGTGACCAATATGTATCTGTGGCCAATATCCTTCCTTTGTTTAAAATATTTTCAACAGTTAATTTGCCATATTTTTATCCTTATTGGCTAACTTGCTTGGCATCATATAACATCTATAAATAATCTTATATACATTTTCCTTAATATTAACAGAGTAAATTTCATGTGCATGGTTCAGAAGTACTATATATAAGCTACTGTGCTTTCTCCTATCTTTTCATTGAAAGTTCATGGTGCATATTCTTTTGAATATGTGCCTTTTGAATCATATCTTTTTTATTTTTAGTACCTTTCACAGAAAAATTCTGAATGTTTAGATGAGCATATTTTTTATTATAGTTTACTTCCCAGACAGGGGTTGAAAATACAGTTGTTATTATTGCCTTAGTTTACACCCATGAATGTACACTTATGCTATGAGTATTGACAAGGTTGCGAAAATGCGATCAGCTAGGTAGGAGTTAGTATTATGTGAGCTGACAGGTGGGAAGGAAATAAAAATTTAGTGGAGAGAATTTTCTGAGCATGATACAACCTTTTTTTGTCTCATGGCATACCAACAAGGTGCCAAAATAGACAATTTTCCAAGAAGGTGTTCACAAACCTTTACATGAAGCTGATTTTCCCATAGGAAATAACTCAGACGATTGGTTCCACAACCCCAAAAATATTCATATAAAAATATTAACTGGATGTAAAAATGATGACAGAACACTGGGATTGAATTCAAAACATGCATTCAATGTGCATGATCTTATGAAGTCTACTTAGGTTGCAGTCCTAAAGACACTTTCCTGGGAGTAAGCCCCATTTAACAAAATTACTTGCTTACTTCTGTGTAGACATGGTTAGGAGGCTGCAATCCAAGGCACCTTCAAAGTGTCTCCCCACTTTCTCCTTCTCTCCATCCTGAGCCTCTCTCTCCCCTGCTCCCTTCTGGCTAGCCCTGAGCTGCTTCCCTCTTCTCCACTGCTCTTCTCTCCTTCTGCCCAGTGGACACCTGGCCACAGGAGGAACAGCATGGAAGTGTTGCTTTCACTATGGGCTGGTGCTCTAGGCAGCCCTAACGCTTTTTAAACAGGCTGCCGGCCAGCGCATCTGCCCCAACTGCCAACAAATGTGTTCTTTACGTGAAGCACATTTTGTTACATAAAGCAGAATCCTGGAAAAAATTTTGTTTGTTACATGAAACATACTTTACGTGATGAGTTCTTTACGTGAGGCACAACTGTGTGTGTGTGTGTGTACACACACACACACACACACACACAAATCAGGAATTACACATTAATTTTCCAATAATTAATAAATAATATACACATATGCCCATATGCAACCATATGCAATTATAGTCCATCAGTTAATGGCCTTCATTAAATGAAATCATTTCCTATGGCCATATTTAGTAGTAGTTCTTAGTGAACATATACCAGAGTTCTTATTTGTAAAGATGCATATTCCAGTCTATTTCAGTACAGCTGTAAGTTCCAGTATATTGCAGTATGTTCCAGTGTATTCCAACTTTTAGTCCCGGGAGTATCTGACCGTTTCATAATTGTCTTCAGAAACTGGAACATTAAGTATATAATGCCATGTGATAACAATATATTAACTATATTAGCAAAAGCCTACCTGCATTGCAGGAGTAAAATTCCCCATACATCCCCCCCACTGCGCATCAACCGCCCAGGCACATCAACACAAACATGGGCTTCCAATCCCATGCGCAACATCCCCCATGTTTATCCACCGCATATGCAACATCCCCCCATGCACATCATCCCCCATGAGCATCAACCTCCATGTGAAACATCACCCATGCACATCAACCCCCACGCGCTTCAACCGCCCATGCACATCAGTCCCTCATGTGCATCATTCCCCCATGCGCATGAACTCCCAATGTGCATCAACCCCCAATGCGCATGAACTCCCAATGTACATCATCCCCCATGTACATCACCCCCATGAGCAACATTCCTCCCTTGCGCAACTCCCCCATGCGCAAGGGCCCCTATGCGCAGTATCCTCCCCAGTGCAACCCCTCCCTCCAAGCAACATCTCCCCCCCCCCCCAGTGCACCAGACACTGAGCACCAAATTGGCTGGATGTTGGTCAATCTTCCATGTTAAGTATAGGACAAAAACACATTGCATCCCTTTTCAGCCCCTTAAGGATTAAATTTCTCCACATCGGCTCTTGATGGGTGTTCATGAAGGAATGCCCTTCCCGAATTTCACACTTCTAGGCCTGGTGGCTTTGGTAAGGCGTTGATGAGTCAGTGATTTTTCTCAGATAGATAGATAGATAGATAGATAGATAGATAGATAGATAGATAGATAGATAGATAGATAGATAGATAGATAGATAGATAGATAGATAGATAATTAACAAAATATTTATTTATGCCACTTACCAGTTAGTAACATGCTAAGGACCCCGCCTTGATTGAGACTATCACCTGACTTCCCCCTTTCTCTACTCTTTCACTGGTGATTTGTACTAACACAGCCGATGACAAATGCAGGTATTTTTGAATGGGCACACATGCAACCTGTGGTGCCTTCTGGAAGTACACGGACACTCTTGATTCTGTGCAGCTGTAGAGGTGCCACAGAATTGAATAACCCCATTGTGGAGCTACTCAGGGGTACAGGATAAAAGTCCCCTTCTCTCGAGGGACTGTTTGTAGTGGTCTGCGGTACCCTAGGATACCGCAGCAGTCATTTTTGGTGCCCTGGTATTCTTGCTGCTGCAAGCAGTTTAGGATTGGGCTGCCCCAGCATAATCAAATTTGTGCCTACTCAGTAGCAACATTGTGTTCAATGAGGCCTACTTCCAGGAAAATGTGTATAGGTTTAAAGCCACATATATTTCACCCATCCTAAAAGGAGCATAGTCCAGCTTGTAGGGTTGTCATTTTATTTATTTTTTATCTTGCTGACCTACCTAACGAACACTCTTGATGGTTTGCATTATAAAACTAAAACTTAAACCATAATCAAAGTTATAGAAGAATGCCTTTTCTTCTTATAACTGGCCTATGAGGTAATTTGGGTTGTATGCTACCTGTTTAAGGCCAAAACCATGCAGCACTGAAAATTTTGAGATGAGTTCCCCAGATCCAAACCTAGTTTCCATGTCTTATCAAAATGCTTGTTCTTTTGGCCAAACAATCTAGTTCAATCAAAAACTCTCTGGCATAAACTTTTAATCTTAAAGTATCAGCATTTCAAATCCAGACATTACAGAAGATAATGACAACGCTCATTGAATGTTATTCCAAATTTATGGAATGGTTTATTTATAGTTCCAAAGACCAAATTTTTGCCCTTTTAGATTATATGAAGAGCCAAATAGACTCTTAAACATTTTCTTAGCAGTACAAGAATGTCACCATAAGAACTGTGAAAACTTGGTGACATTTTAATTGCAGTTCTTTTTTGGGTCCATGGATTCAGGCTGCTCTATTCTTTTCCATCCCACTGTCTTGAAACCATGAGTGTGGACTGTATTTTCCCGCTGACAGTGCTTGTACAAAACTTTACCTGCTTTCCTAAATGTCTCTAATTAGATTCTCCTGATGTGTACGTAGGCACAGCTTTATAATGTAGCAAACTCTTTAAAGTACAGCTCCTAAACTGCAACACTTCGTGAAGCCAAAAAGCAGCAATTTTCATTTGAATTTGTAGCAGTAGACCTCTCCAGGCCTGTGCTCATTTTGCAACTTGATACAGAGTAGCTTGTCCTGACCAGTCAGAAGTACCATTTTAAAATTCTTTTTAGTGCTGTTTATGGCTTATCTACATCTTGTGTAAAAAATGAACTTCGTTTAATATCACCACCTGGAGTGATAAATTGTTGATATTTCAGAGCATGCACTTTACAGAGGGAAAAAGAAAGCTGTCTCTGCTTTCAGCAGAGACGACTGGCATTTCAATGCATTTTGCAGTTTGGTGACTTAAATGTCTGGGGCCATATTTGCACATTTTATCTTGCTTGGGCTGTTTCATTATTCACTTCCATGTGACAAAAAAGTTATAAATTTGGAAGATGTCACTCTAATGTGCTCAGATCAAGCATATTTGTGGTCTTGGGTACAGCACTACCTGTGCAGTCTTACGCACAGTTAGATCAGAAATAAGTCCCATTTTGGTCAGTGGAGTTTACTCTCAGGAAAGTGTGTACAGTATACTGTATAGCAGTGATTTTCAACCAGTATGCCATGGCACACTGGTGAACCACAAGTGGTCCACAGGTGTGGTGTGGGAGTTTGGACAATTAAAGCAGGCCTCCGTCAGTCTTGGAAGACTATGGTATCGTGCTCGGCACTGCACACGCTGCATGCGAAGCACGAAAGCCTGGGTTGGATTGTTATGGAGGATAGGCTGTTACCCAAGCAGCAGATCCCCCCTCTCCACGCCACTGAATTAGTCCAATGGAAAGGCAGAGCCAATACGATTGGATCCAGCTGGCATCATAGAGCTGAGCTAAGGACAGGAGCTCACCCTGTCTTGTGGGGCCGACCCGGGTCTTGAACCCTGGCCTGCTGGTTTGTCCAGGCTTGCTGGACTGAAAGAAGATGTCTGGACACTGAGGAACTTGGTTCCCAAACCCTAAACCCTCAACTTGTGGATCTGATTCCCGAACGTCATGCCCCTCCATTTGGCTCTGGATGTGTTATTATGGATAAGGATGGGGAGCTAAACCACATTGAGAAATTAGATTGACTAAATTTACATCAGAATGTCTCTTTGGTTAGACCCCATTCCCCCGCTTTGGAGAACATCCCTCAGAACATTCAGAGACCTAGTGTTTATTATTTATTTATTAAATAAACATCAAATATTAATAGGTTTATTGAAGAATTGAACCCCCCCCCCCCCCCCGAATCAGCAGCATGGTGTGCCTTGTCAATTTTCCAAATATTGATGGTGTGCCTTGACTATTTTGGCATCTGGTTGGTGTGCCATGAGACAAAAAAAGACTGAAAATCACTGCTGTATAGGATTGTTGCCTAAGAGCATTTCTGGATCCATTTTTTTTTATTGAACAGAAGGATTGGTTGGGGGTAGTCCTGAAAAAAATGTTGTCAGGAGGCCAAAATTACATGGAAGTGTGATTCCACAATCAGGAAATTAAATTTCCCTCCTTGTAAATATGTTCTCAAAGCTCTTTGACAAGCTTTTCACATCCATTGATTACAGCAGAAGCAATACACACACCCACACACACCCACCCACCCATTCTAGGATCATGTGAATTTTGCATTCCAGTACAGAAGTTCAAATTTTCTGAATTCAGTATAGCATATTTCTATTGTATGTAAACTTTTGTTCCTTGTGTTTTTTGCTTGTCTGTTTTTTTGTTCAGTATTTGTACTCATTTGCCAGAAATAAGACTACACAAATTGTGGATGTAATTTGACATTTTCACCACCGTGGCCAGACACAGACACAGACACACACACACACAGAGAGACAGAGAGAGAGAGTTATTAAAAATTATTCAAAAAAATTATTTTATTAAGGGCAATCCTAAAGACACTTCCCTGGGAGTAAGACACATTGAACACCATGGGGCTTAATTTTGAGTAGACATGGTTAGGATTGTGTAAGCTGATTAGGATTGAGCTTTAAGCAAACACATAAATCCCCCCAAAATGACTCTAACTTGAGGCAAGCATTTTTTGAGTAGCGACTTGTGCTTTGCCTCTTGGTGATGACTAAACACTGTATTTGTTTTTCTCAGTTGTTTTGTTTACAATACTAAGATCAACTTTTTGTTGGAGCAAACATATTGCATAGTATATTTTTTCTTATGGATAATATGACCCCTAGTGTTTTGTGGGCAAAATGAAGCTAAAATTTAGTGGGTGAGATGGAGGGGGTGCGATGTGTGCCTGTTGTCCTACGACTCAACTCATATGACTCAAATCCAAGTACAGAGTCAGAGAGTCTTTGACTTGAGTATTTTTCGGTCTTCTACATGTGTGGCTCACAAATTCCCAAGTCAGTGAAAAACACACATTTTTGTGACTCAAGTTCAAGTCATCTAACTCATTCCCATTTCTGCAAAACAGATCCTGTTTAAAAAGGATTTGTATTTTTATTTAATTAAAATGTATATCATTTGTTGTTTTGATTAAATTTTAAAGACCTTCATTTTAAAATGCATCAATTAGTGTACAAATTCTGAATCCGACCCACTCTACATAGTTAATGATGCTTTTTTGACTGAGAATTATATTCAAGACAGAAAGCAGCATTATTTATCTCTTTTTACAATAAGTTTACAATATATTCTTTTCCAATATACTTTTATTCCAGAATTTTTACAAGACAGAACTGAATAAGGAGGAGATGTATATTCGATATATACATAAACTGTATGATTTACATCTAAAAGCACAAAACTTTACAGGTATGTCTTACTAAATAATTCTGGTAAATTATTTTAGGAAAAATCCTTATTACCCAGCAAAAGCTTACATCAGAGTAAGAAACCATTGTAGATTTCAGAAAAAAGCTGAGTGTGAGGAAGCAAAATTGAGCATGGGATGCCCATTTTGTCCTCGCTTATGCTTTCAGGTTATCAGATATTTCTTCCACTGAGGTATTTCAGAAGTTCTGAGGGAAGGGAGGCAAAGTAGCACTAACCAGATGATGGTTAAATATTATTGTATGCTGCAATCCTGAAGTGCACTTATGTTGCCCTACCTATCACTGGTGTGGCCCAAGTCTAAGAAGGCCGACCTTAGTTATTCTGGAAAAGGCTTGGGGCAGCCTAAGGCCCTGCCCCAAGACAGGTGGACCTGGGCTGCCCTAGGGTAGCCTAGGCAGCTCAGGAGAGGCATGTTGAGGGCATGTTAGCATTGCCTAGGACAGAGCAGTTACTCTATCCAGAGCCTGTTTTCAGGGCAGAAATGCCCTCTCCCAACTCCTCAGAGTTATACCATCTTGGCAGCAGGTATAGTAATGAGTAGAGCCATAAGGGTCCATGATAAGGCAGGGTAAGAATGGCAGTGTTGACCAAAAATCTGAGTTGTCACTGCAATCCCTACCTCTCAACTTCAGGATATGGCATAACTATGGCAGACCAGTAACCTATGGATACAGCAGGCCACTCCAAGAATCATAGAGTTGGAAGGGACCCAGTGGATCATCTAGTCCAACCCCCTGCCTGTAGCAGGAGATCCTCTCTTGTGGGGACCCAGGTCTCAAACCCTGGCCTTCTGGTTAACAGGCACAGTGTCTTAACCACTTGCAACACTAGATGACCTTAAGCCCCTTGTATCCACTGTAGCCTGTACTGCCAGGGTGAACATGTGTGCCCCCTCTTCCAGGACATGTCCTGGATTTTAGCCTTGTGTCCTAGAAAAAATTCTCTTGTCCTCCATTTCCTTGTGAGCAGACAGCATGTAGACAGCAAATTTTTGGCAAAGGTGAACTCATCTTTGAGACAGACAAGGATTCAGTCATCAACAATGCCGTAATGAAACCTCAGTTGAAAGTGAGATACATCGAGGTGCAAAAAAATCGCAATGCCTGGGACTTTTCTGCCAGACAGTTCCACAGAATTGGGTCCCTGGAAGACACCACCACATGTTCTGAGATCCATCAGAAGTATGGAGCAGGATTAATAAAGACAGAGCAAAATGTGAGGTGAGAGGTCCACAGGGCAAGCTGCGTCACCATTCTGCCCAGGGCCTCTTCCACCTGACTGGTGTCACAGAAGGTTCTGTGAGTGTGAGTTCCCAGCTGTGTTCACGGCCAGCCTACCCATGGCTTGTGTGGTGGAGTGGCAACTGGACTTGGGTGCCCTTCACCCCAGCTGTGCTGCCACCTTCCTCCACTCTACCATGGACAGAGCTGTACTCATCCACTTCCCCGCCCTTTCCTGAAGGGTAGAATCTCTCTCCTTGTTGCAGCCTTCTTGTGGTGCCATCAGTACTTTAACCAAGCCACCTCTCTCCCTGGCTATGCTACTGTTTGAAATCCTGTATAATGGAGCATAGTAGCTTCACCCCAAACTGTTAAGACATTGCTTAAGAAAACAGTTTTGGAATGACCAATTGGTTGCTCCTTCATACTTTCATGTGCAAAGGGAGTCATTTTCTTGGCTGTGGAAGTATTGGAGTGAAGGTCTCTTTTTCTTAAATAACCTCACACCATGATTGAAATTGCTTACAAATATCCCAGATGTTCAGAATGCCACTGGAATGAAACAATATTTCTTCCCTGCCTGTGCTCCAGTCAAACATTAAAATGCTGTTAAAATTTCAAGTACTGAATATATTTTATTAGCTAACTGGATAGGAACAACAAATGCTGTTGGAATCCACAGGCTTTGGATTTGTGGATTTGGAATCCAAAAATGCTTCTACTTTGCCTTACTATCTGCTTTTTCTGGCCAGTTTTATGTTCCAATAATTCTTGACAAATCCTCCTCATTTTTAATGTCAAGTTTAAATCTTTTCTTGAACAGCTGGCAGGCAATACTGTTCCTTGGCGTCAATTGCAAATTGGCTGTTGTGAACCTTCCAAGTAATTCAAGGGGGGCTTTTATGGGACTAAAAGGAATAGTGTTTAAATAGTGGTACTGTTAGCTTTGAAAGTGTGATATTGCACCGACATTCCAGAACTGGAAGTGATCTTGCTAACCCTTTAGACTCTGTCTTTTTTTATAAATGTTCTACTTCCTGATCTTCTACCCATTAAACAGATTTTCCCAGTCATGATTCACTCCTGTTAGAGTGAATTGGCTTTCTTTAGTTACGAAAGGAGTTATGTGGCTGACAGTTGTGTTGTTTAAAATGAATGATATATCCTACATTGTCCAACATATCAGTACGGAGCAAAAATACTCCTGTGTTGTTTATCTTTTGCAGTATAACAAATGGAAGGCATGTGAATTTTTTCTTTTGTTTTGCAGTTTTTATGTCGGCATTTATAAAACAAGTTGCAGTACTCCTCTACAACCATTTCATTACGAATTAATATATGAATAAATCAATGTTCATATATATAAAATAGCAAATGGATTGGTATTGCTTTAATTTTAAGAGTAAAATGATACTGCTTTCATTTACGTTTCTAATTTAGAGTAAAACTGAATGTATCTTTAAGCATGTAATTGGTATTAGAGTATTTGTTATTTGTTCACTAAATAGCAGATGGATGGAGCCCTTTCGAACTGAGACCATGTCATATGGGAATGAGTTTTAATCATCTTCTCTCCACATAGTTCTGATCTGGACTGACCCCTTCTCTGCCCTTGATGGGGGAGTCTTTTGCCATGGCAAACAACAGCAGTTGGAGCCCTTATCTGCTAGGTAGAGCATCAAATTTCCTCAATTCCCAGTGGAGATGGAGTTGGAATGATTAACAAGAAACACACTAGTCCCAACTGCATGCTTTACATGGTGTGTGTTTGACCCTGCATTTTTACACAAAATTTGCTTCATGTTTACAACACATTTTAGAGGCAGCCTACACACTATTGCTATATGATGAACTACTGGAATGGTCGGATCGGCCACTGAGAGAATTCCTGAACTATCCCATGCAAACAGAATGGCAGCGCAAAGAGTATCTTCATCTTACTATCATCCAGAACTTTGATAGGGGAAAAGTAAGTTTGTTTGATTCCCAGTGGTACTGGGTATATTAGTCAGTGCTTTACCTTGGTTATAGTGCTAACATTGGTTACCTTTTCATTCTAGCTGGTATACGTTTACAGCTTGCATGCTGCCAGTAAAATGCCTGTAAAAGTTAAGAAGTAAAAATGAGAATTTATATATTTCATTTCGTGTAGGAGTTCCCAAACTGCAGCACTGTAACTCACAACAGTGCGGTGGGTTCATGATGTGGGTCACTTCTGCTAGTATTGTAGACCTTTCCTGGCTCAGTGACACACACTGTCCAGGGCTCTGCAGGCCTTAGAATGGTCCTCAGAGGCCACCATAAGCCACTTCTGGGTTTCGGAAGAGTGGGTCACCAAGCTGAGAGAGGCCTCCAGGGACTCCAAAAAATAATGAGCATTCTGGAATTGATCCTTTTTTGGGAGCCAAACTAATATAAGGACAGGCAGGAGGGTTCAAACTGTAACCCACTATACTTGGGCTTGCAAGCTACACTATAGGAAGTGCTGTTTTAGTATCCTTTGATTGGCAATAGCATTGTTGTTTTTTAAGCAGAGTGGTTTTCTAACTTTGGAAGTTCAAAGACTACTGGTAAGTCCTTGCAGGAGTGGCAACTGGGAAGGGGATATTCCTCAGCAGTGCAGGAGTGATCATGATGCCACCTGTACCCAGAGGCTTTCCACCCTTCCTGAGGGTGTCTGCAGATTTTGGAGAAGGTCTGGGAGACCCTCAGCCCCCTCTTCCCCAAGGTTCTTTTTACTAGTTGACATTTGGTATAAACCAGATGTTGCTCCACCTGTGACTGGAATGATAAGATGTTTTGGAAAGACCTGCAGAGGGGATTGTAGGCCTCCTAGACCTTCTCTGACGTTTGCAGACCTCCCAGGTAGGGTAACAAGTCCATGGCATCATAATTGCTATGGTGCCACTGGAGCACTTATTCCTATGTCACTCCCTTTAAAGATGAATAGCCAATTTTTAGCTCCCACAACCCACCACTTTGTGACCAGTGATTTAGCATGTAACCACACAGGTAGTTCTGCCTGCCTAAGGGAACTCTGAGCATCTCCGTCTCAATTTGCAGACCCTCATGACTCATGGCAAACCACTTCTGAGATTGGGAACTTCAGAAAGTAGTTTCTGATTCATCACATTTAGTTTGCAGTTTTTTTATGTCTCATAATTTGAAATGTGAAATTCACATTCGTAACAGTGAAATGTCTCATAAGTTTGGTTCTTTCTAAGTTGCATAGAGCTGTATCTGCAAAGAACTTAACAGAATAGAGTCTACATACTGAGGCAGATTGGGCTGAGTATCCCTTAATCTCTCTGTAATGGGATACCATGTTCAAAAGTGGTTTATAAAAGAGAGACTAATTGTCGAGTGGCTCCCATAAAGATTTGGTACTTCTATTCAATAGAGGAAATGTCCTCTATTCAAATAGGAATCTGAACATAAGGTGAGTGGGTGAGGAGCTGTGATCCCAGTCTTCCACTATAGAGAACATTAGGGAACACATATGTACATAGAGCTGCACAGTACTTTCCATTTACTAGAAGTAGTGAAGCTCAAGTTTAGAAATGTAAAGAGCTGCATTCCAGGTCTGTTGCTGTGGGACTGATACCTGATGTATGCTTTATGAAGAAATATCCTGTTATAACTAGCCATTTCAGTTCATTCCTTTCTCCATAGTTCCCATTCTGAAATGCAGGATAAGGGCAGTTTGGTTGTTCTATGCTGATGGGTCCGATGGACATGAATTTTCAGTACCTGTGGGTGCAGTTCAATGATCCCAAAAAGTAGCTTTTAATAAGATGTAGGCAGTTCTTGTAAACAGCTATTCTCTGCCTTTTGGTTAATGTTCTCTGAAAGTGCTGGATAATGTTAGATTGTACTGCCAAGTGGAGATACTTAAAAGTCTGTTTAAAGAGCTTAAAAATTAGATTTTTCTCTATGATGAACATCCCTCCTTCTTGTTTATCAACAGTGCTGGGAGAATGGCATTATCCTATGCAGGAAGATTGCAGAGCAGTATGAAAGCTATTATGACTACAGAAATCTCAGCAAGATGCGGGTAATGGAGTTGGATGCATTTTGATCATTACAAATTGGTGCAAAATAGCTTTTGGTAGTCAGAATTTTCCCTAGTGTAGCTTCCCTGCTAAAACCATGATGCAATTATTTGATCTACTTATTATGATTATTATTTATTTAAAATGCTCTAGAATATTGAGATACATATTTGCTTTGGTCAATTCCCCCCCCCCCCCAATTATTAATTGGTAACCCCTGAACTTCCAGAATGCCAGATAACTGCAGCACCGGATGGTACCACTTCAGGGTACACCAGTGTATAGAGGTACAATGTTAAAACAGGCTGCTATTGGCTGAGGAGCTGCCAAACACCAAAAATAGCAATTTCTGATTGGCTTATTTATTATCCAGGAAGTTCTGTTGGAGCAATAAACCCATTATAGTGAATAACAATAATGAGGTGACCTATTTTATAGTAAGCCTTTTTTTGCCAAGGAGAGTCCATCATAAAGTGATTTGATAGTATTGTGAACCCAATGTAAACCTACTGTATCTGGATGGATTTGTGTAGGCAAGAAGAAAACAATTTCACTTGAGTTGTTAGAATTAATTCAGTGACAGTGCATGAGATTCATATTTTTCATATTCACAGAGATTCATATCCAGAGATTCAAGTGATGTAGTGCAAAAGAGAATATTGTACCTTTGTTTAAGACCAGGACTATGCCACACATTGGGACAATCATTGAGGTTGATAAGGTTTCAGATATGTAAAATACAATTTTTTTCACTCATTCACAACCTCTGTTGTGGGACCATGGGAACTAATGGAAACATGGGGACTAAACAAGAAAAATATATTTGATCATTTATACTTGTTCATTCACCTTCTGTTCCTTCCTTACTTCCATGCAACATTGAACAGTGGAGCTGTTTCTTCTTAGTATTGCAAAAAGCCCTGTGAGATAGATTAGTCAGACAGACAGTGACAGCACAATCCTAACATCTGGTTAGGCTGGCACAAATCCTGGCACAAGTCCCATGCTGGCTTGGGGAGGGTTGCAAAAGTGCCATAAGGCATTTCTGTGACACTCTTGGTGGAATTAGGCCTGTACACAGGCATGCGCTGGCTTCCCCATGCCACCATGAGTACAGAAATGGGTGAATTGTGCTGATCTCAATTGGTTAGGATTGCGCCCGGATTGGCTGAGACTGCAGTCCTAAAGACACTTTCCAGGGAGTAAGACCCATTGAACACAATGGGGCTTACTTTTGAGTAGACATGGTTAGGATTGTGCTCATAGTCACCCAATGAAAATTTAAATGCAGTTTAAAACTGTGTAAAACTCTGATCAGATCAAAATAACTGTTGAATTCTTAGGTCAGACCAAAATGTGATTAAATGAAATAATAAAATGTGATTAAATGTTTTTGTAATCTTGACTAAGCTTTTAATTAATGTAGAGGCTGGTGGGTTATTGTGTTTTAGTTGCTTTATTGTGATCCAGAGTGTGGGGATGTTTTTAAATATATACTGTTCATGTGTTTTTACTTATGTTGTTATCCACCTTGAGTTTGCTCTTGCAGAGAAAGGCAGAATAATAAATCCTTTAAATAAACAAACAAATAAATAATAATATGGAAGCACATAAATAGCATTTTCTGTGAATGTTGTACAGATGATGGAAGCATCTTTGTATGATAAAATTATGGATCAACAGCGTTTGGAACCAGAATTTTTCAGAGTTGGATTTTATGGAAAAAAATTTCCTTTTTTCTTACGAGTAAGTACAGAAAATATCTGATTGTACCTGTCCTTCTGCACCTGAGAAATTAATATTCCCCCCTAAGTCCTAATCCTGTAATTGAGTAATTCCCACATTATGAGTCATGGTGCCCCAGGGAATTGTGACAGATTCACAAAGTCACTGAAGGATGAACCCTGCTGGCTTCTTCCTGGTTATAACAACTTGGAAAAGGGTGCAAAAACCAGTTATTAAGTGTCAATAGAGATAAAAGCATTATTTGCAGTTTGATTTCAACTACCAAAATTTTCAGGGTAGATTTAATGTTTCACATCCAGAATGTCAATCTGTTGCCCACTCTTGAGTCGTCCTGTATAAACCACTCCAGGAATAGCTTGTCTGGGGGTGTGATATTTATATCTCCTTCAAGGAATCATTTCTTTTGCCATAGCAACAGAAGATGATGGATTGTAAATGCAAATTCTGCCCAGTTCATGTTTCATTTATGAAAATGATAACCGTTTATGACTCGTTGTTTTCAAGATAATTGTGTTATCATAGAGAATGTCAAAAATAAATAAATGGGGGGGGGGTTAAGAAACAGTAAATGTGATGGAAAGAAAACAAAAAAGAAAATGCCAAAGTCATATATTATTTACAACACAACAAATACAGGGGAGAAAATTATCATGTAAAGAAGTGGTGAAATTCTCTGACAAGTCAAGCATTGCTGAATAGAAGAATGGGGTGGAAAGAAAGCCTTTTTCAGCTATAGCTGCTCGCACAGTTATTCAGCAATGTTTGTAGCATTGGGATTTCAGACTAATGGTGCCAATAGCAGTTGGTGAGGTCCTTTCACAACTAGCTAGCAAAGCGCAAGAAAAATAAAAGGCCTCTATGGCCCTACTAACAGACAGGTGGTGAATGGACAGTTGCTGACTGGAAAACATCTCGGCACATACATATACTCACACCTGCAGGCTGAAAAAGATGTGAATGCTCCCCTTTCTTTAGGTTGCCACTCAGCATCAATGGGTTTTCCTACCTTTGCAAAAAGGGTTTTTTAAAAAGGCTTTAGTGAATCTTCTTTTTACCCTCATGAATTTGATAGGGTCCAGTACACTGCCATTTTAAAATGGCAGTCCAGTGCTTAAAAGTTTGGGAACTACTGGTTTAGAGACAAAACAATTGAAAATAAACAGTGCAATTCTAGGCCTTGGGTGATTTTTTTAAATAAATGAAAAGAGTGATGTTCCTGTAACTAACTTTCCTTTTGTTCTGCCCAGAACAAAGAATTTGTTTGCCGAGGGCATGATTATGAACGTCTGGAAGCTTTTCAACAGCGGATGTTAAATGAGTTTCCACATGCCATTGCTATGCAACATGCCAATCAGCCGGATGAGACTATATTTCAAGCAGAAGCACAATGTATCCCTTTTATTGACAGCACAGTATGCATGCTTAAAAAGAACCCTTGAGTTATCTGTTCATGTGGTTTCTCTGGAGTGAGGAAAAGGGGGGCATTCTCAATGACTGGTTCCTACCCATCACTGGAGACAAGTCTGCACTTGCTTGAAGTGTCCTTCCTGATGGAGGGGGGAGGCAACCCAACCCATTCCGGTTACAGCTCTATCCGAGACAGGTTGTGTGTTGCTGGGCTCCCAAGAGTCTCCTCTCCTATTTCTTTCTATTGCCTGGCCTTCCGCCCTCCAACCCATTTACCTGGCCATGGACAGGCTTGTCCCTGGGATCTGGGACATCTTAGGCTTAAGATTTTTTACAAGTTTCACAGAATCAATGTCAGCTTGGGACCATTTGGAATTTTGGGTTCCATGGCGTCAGATATCTCTGTTAGGAACAGCAGAAGCTATTTACAATTGTTTATTTTTTTATTTAAAGAATTTCTTCCCCACCCCTCTACTGGGCACTTAAATCAGCTTACAAACTTTAAAACACAATATAAGATAAAAAAACTAAAGAAATACTGAAACATATACTATCAAAACAATAAAACTAATCAGCCCCTAGTGGATCACATTGTGAAAATTACTTTTTTTAAAATCTACATAGAGGTCTTAGACAAAAGATCTTGTCGTTTGGGGTATGTCTGGATCAAAGTCTTGGAAAAATAAAATGATTTTGAAAATAAATTAGCTGTCTACTTTGTCTACTTTGTCTACTAGCTGCCTTTGTCTACTTAAAAAACCCAACTATATGTTGATAATAAAGTGGTATAGTCCTTAACTTGGTTTACAAAGATTTGCAGATTTATGCTGTGACACCAATTCCAGAAAGCCAGGAGGTCCTGCAGAGAGAAGGCATTCCAGATAACATCAAAAGTTTTTATAAAGTAAATCATATCTGGAGGTTTCGATATGACAGACCATTCCATAAAGGAGCCAAAGACAAAGACAATGAGTTCAAGGTACAGTATGTAGTTCTTGGTACAGCAAAGAACAAAGTACAGGCTGAGTTTAATATACAGTAATTGATAAAATCAAAGATTAATTTCAATGGACACAATTTTTGTTTTTTCTCAAGGAAAACTATCTAATAAGGAATTTGCTTTGTTTCAGAGTTTGTGGGTGGAGAGAACCACACTGATTTTAGTGCAGAGTTTGCCTGGAATTTCCCGCTGGTTTGAAGTAGAAAAACGTGAAGTGGTGAGTATTAAATAAAAATAAAAACATTCCACTCCCTCCTCATTTTGATACCATGTTGATTTTAAGATTCGGGACATTTCTGCTTTAAATCAGATATCTCAGAGTAAAAAAAATGAAATTGAAATGTGCAATTGATGCATGCATTTTTGGATAGTTTGTTGATTCATTAAACAAAAAAAAAATGGCTGGTCTGTATTGCCCAAAAAGGTGTAAGACTGATAGTTTGGGAGATGTAACCAAGGCTGCATATATATGAATGCAAAGAATTCCAACTACTTTTTAAAATGAGTGAAATGTTCTTGTATATATTCTTATATGATACAGTCCTGTATTCTTAAGAGCCAATTATACATTCCAATAGAAGGCCTATCTTATAGTAACTGGTTAGTTTCTTAATGGAACATTATTCTTATTAGCAGTAACAACATCTCACATTTGGGATGTAGAAAAGGAAAGAAGCCTCCATATAAGGGTGAAGCCCTTTGGATTGGAGAAGTGGAGTTCCTCCAACTCACCTCTCTCTCTCCCCCTATCCGTCCTTCTGCCTGCTCTCCCTGCACTGGAATGCTTCCTCATCCTCCATTCTCTTGCCTCTTTGTTGGTCATTAGTCCAGGTGGACCGTGGACCAGGGAAGAATGGGTGCTATGCTGGCAGAGGTACAGCTCGAAGAGGTGCTGTGCGCCACCACCAGCATAAGAATCATAAATGTGTCTTATGGCATATTTTCAACACTGCAATTGTCTTAGACCCATAATAGAGGGTTACGATTGCTTTAAGCCCTTGCCAAAATGCCATGAGGTAAAACTTAATTTGTCTGACAGAAAATTCCAAAATTGTGACACCGCAACTGGGAAGGATTGCCCCCATGCCGCCACCCCCTAAACTTAGGAGAAAGATAGATCTTGCAGGAAAGCCTTCTTAGATGACCTAAAGGCACGATTATATGGGAGAAGGCAGTCCCTCAGATAAAATATTTTAATATTTTTAATGAAATTTTTCATTTCCAGCAATTGTGTGTGTGTTTTTAAAGTCTTCATTGACATACACGTGTAACCTATTTATATAGGAATTATTTATATGCCTATTTTGTCTCAAAACAAATAAGAATGGCTCTTTAAATGACTCTTTAGCTGTTAATAATTAGAAACAGCTTGTTTGCCTTGTTAATAAATCTTTCACTTTGTGTCAGCATAAGGATCAGTTTTCAAGCTATGACCCCTGGGCTGAAAGGACCCTTCCCAGGCAGTGATAATCCCCTCCCATTTGTTTCTGAAAAAGAAGAGAACAGCCTGGAATGGTTTTCACTAAGCTGGTCTTAAATAACTAAGGTCTTAAATAACTTAACTAACGTCTTTTCACTAAGCTGGTCTTAAACCAGGTGTCAGTATATTGACTGATAGTTGTGTCCTGTGACTGTTTATGTGCCTTGAGAGAGAAGACAGACACAGTGGAGTAGATTAACTACTGTATTTACAAGTTTACAGTAGTCTAACACAATCCAGGTCATACACATGAATTAAGTCGGTGTTTAAACGAAGAAACGCAAGTCACCTTTTTGCTACTTGATTTTGACTCTGTTTTGTCAATTAAGGTTGCGCAGTTCTGCTATGCCGCTCAGTTGATACGTAGAAAACTTACATCTATCAATATATGATCTCTTTTGGGCCGAGGGGAAATGTGTATTTAATATGTATTTGACTATATTTTTTATATTTTTATGTTATGTTGTTGTTTTATGGTTTTGTGTTTGTTTTATATGTTTTTATGGCTGGTCAGTAGACAGTTAATAAATGATGATGATGAATTAAGTCCTTCAGCCTAATTCTCTTCAGAGCTAACAAGTATGCTTCTGCTCTGATGAACAGCTGAGCTCCAACTGCCAAACGGTTCTCCAACTGTCACCAACCAACTGGCAGATGTTCAAATCTGAACACTCTATTCAGCATAGCTTACCTGAACCCACTGTTAGAGTCATAATTCTAATACCATGGTAAAGGAAACTGATTCATTGCCCCCCTGACTAATAGCATATAAATGAATCCTAACTGGGGCTGCAATCCTAAAAACACTTTCCTGGGAGGAAGACCTATTGGAATACAGTGGGGCTTACTTTTGAGTAGACATGGTTAGGATTGTGCTCTAATTGATTCATTAGTTACCATGGTAAATAATTTCTTTTGTATAATGTGAAATTAGCTATTCACTGAGAATCTCGGAACCAAATGTCGCGATTGGGGAGTTTCGACCTATATTTGTTTTTTTTTTAAGTACAAATACTTATGTAATCATATTTCTTTTTGTTTTCTTTGGCTCAGTGGGGTGAACTCTAATTAATATCTGGAGTAACAAATAGTGACCAAGTGTTGCAAATAACAGTAACTAAATAAATAAATTTATTAATAAATAAATAAATAACACAACAATAAATACATGGGGTCTCCAAACAATTAAAAAGTACTAATGTCAGCATCACTTTTTTACAGCTTTGCATAAGTGAAACATTCAGTACTTGATGCCCAGTACACTAACATTCATGTCTTGGTAAATTGGAACATGATTGGACCTCAGTCCTCAAGTTTTACAATCTTCTAGTCTTCCTCAGTGTGTGAACATATGGTTTCACAGCCATACTGTGAGTTCTGTGTAAGCAATAAGATTTCTCATTTCTTTTTAAAAGCAACCTCCTGTGCCACCAGACGTTCTACACCCAAAACTAAGGGAAGCAGCTGCCAGATGAAGAAAAAAAGGGCGGGGGGGGGAGCAACTCTTTGTGTGTACTTAAACTCATTGCATTATAGAAAGCTTTCCACAAAGAACTGATTGCAAGTCAGGAAATAAGAAATGGCAATAGTGAAACAGTTGTCAATCTGTTCTACATCAGGATGTTAGGTTGGTCTTGATGTTTATGATTCAGCAGTTCCCCACAATTATATCTAAATCACCTGTCATTTGCTTTTACTCTAGATCAGGGTGTTCAAACCCCAGCTGGGGGGCAGATGCGGACAATGGCCTCAAGGCAAGACACCCATCCAGCTCATGGGCAAGCCTTGTAATCTCCCTGATCTGTCTCTAAAACAGTCTTATATGTCAATTTATGTAAATTTGAAATGCAAATCATTTTTCTAGCCCCCAACATGATGTCAGAGAGATGATGTGGCTGTCCTGCCAAACATTTAGACACCCTTGCACTAAATAATGATTTCCACATTTTGTATCACTGGCTTCATACAATATTCTTGGTACCTATATTAAGACTATATATTAAGACTATAACCATAAATTAGGACAGTTGTTCCCAAAGTCCTACTTGGTCAAGCAATGTCTTGAATGGAGGGGAGTGCGGGGTTTTACCCAAACAATGCTTTGATTAGAAACTGTTGTGGATTCCCATTGCAGAACAGAACCCTGTGAACCTGCAGGTAGGTTCACAAAGGGATTTGTTAGCCCCCTAGAGACCATTGCAACTCCCCGCACCTCCGTAAGTAGAAAATCCTCTGTGTCTCCATGGTTGTGGATTGCTGCACCACCAGTGGGGGACCCATTCTTGGGCCACATTCCATAAGATCTGTTTCTGGTCCCCCTGGTGTGTTATGATTTACTAGTTTGGGAATAACTAAAGAAGGATTAGCCTTAAATTTGCTTTTGTAAAACCCTTGTGCCACACCTCTGAGATGAGATTGTCAAAGATATGGGAGAATTGGGGAGAATTGTTTTCATTATGTGTTTGTTTTGGACTTCAGGTGGAAATGAGCCCTCTGGAAAATGCTATTGAAGTCTTGGAGAATAAAAACCAACAGCTGAGAACCCTAATCAGTCAATGCCAGACTCGACAGATGCAAAATATAAACCCCCTCACAATGTGTCTGAATGGAGTTATTGATGCAGCAGTTAATGGTGGAGTTGCCAGGTATCAAGAGGTAATTTTTTGTGGATATGCTTGTCCTTTAGTTTCTCACTGTCATTTGGTAAATAATAATAGTATACCCAAGACTATTTGCCACACGAGTTCCAAATATTTAGAAAACCTAATGGTTGTTTGGAGTAAAATTGGAGTTGGAAGGAATCCACATGGTGAATATCTAGTTCAATCCACTGTCTGTGGCAGGAAATCCTTGTTGAACATCTGCTTGGAGATCTCCGTGAAGTAGAATCCACCACCTTCTTTGGCAATTTGTTCTTAAGGGAGTCTTGCTACCGTTACCATCAAAAATTACTTCCTGGTATCAAACTAGCTTCTCTTCTAGTTTGTTCCTATTTGATGTAGTTTGAATTGGAGAGCAAGTGCTCTGAGCATTCAGTGTAACAATAGTATTAACATATTTTTATTCTCCCATTCCTCAGCTTCCAAAGAAGCCCATGATCCCTCACCACCTTCCCTCATCCTGTTCCCTGTTTTATTAACCATAACTTCAAGAACAATTGGACAATATGGCATTCTCCTTCAAGAAAATCAATTTTGCTTAAAACTCCCATAAGTGTTATGTACTTTGAACTAACACACATGACCTTGTCTTTGCAATTGTTTCCTGCTCAGGCATTCTTTGTGAAAGAATACATCCTGAACCATCCAGAAGATGGAGAAAAGATTGCATGCTTGAGAGAGTTGATGCTTGAGCAGGTAATAAAAACACCAAGCAATTGCTATCTTCTTTATTTACCTAAAAACTGACATGTGCTGAAGAAAAAGCTAACATGGCATTGTGCTGCAGTTCAGTGGGCCCAGAGATTTCCAGAAATGTTCCAAAGGAAGCAAGTATTGGGGTGAGAAAGCAAGATAAATACTGATCTTTTAAAAGAATCTTTTATGTTTTTAGAAAAGAAGCCGAAAGTGAAGTGTGAATTTAAAAGTAGAACTTTTATGTGCAAATATTTTAGCTATAGGTTGCTTGAAATAATAATAAGCATTAGTTTTTGATTGTTCAAATTGTTTCTTATGTATTTGTCATCGCTCCCAGGGACATTGTCATTGAGTGGAGTCTTACCCCATTTGGGAGGGACATTCCTTTGCATATTTATTTAATTTATTTAACGTACTTATACCCTACCATTCTCCGCTATGTGGACCCAAGGCAGCTACAACAAATAAAAACAATACATAATATGTATAGCTTACAAAAAAATTGACTTACAGGATCTACATTTATTCTGGTTATCACTTTCATCTTCCTTGAGTGGTCCTGTTACTTCACAATTAATATAGTCTTAAACATGAATTATGTCTTTGTCTTGTTTCAATTTCTCACCTTATTTTGTGAAGGCTCAGATCCTGGAATTTGGCTTAGCTGTGCATGAGAAGTTTGTCCCTCAAGACATGAGACCCTTACATAAAAAACTAGTGGATCAGTTTTTTGTGATGAAATCAAGTTTGGGAATACAGGTATGTGATGCTGAACATACTTATTAGGTGAATTATGTGGGTAATGGCTGCTTTGTACAAACATGGTTAGTTTCTTTATTAAGCAACAAACAGTGACATCTTCTGGCTATCTAACTATATTACATTGTTGTAGTATTTGTCCAATAACTTGCAACTTTCTTTCTGTATAATGCAAGACAACATAACAGGAGAAAATGTTTTTTCAGCTTACCAAATTTGCTGTTTAATTTTTCCCTAGGGTACTCAACATATGTTTAAACCAGGGGTGTCCAAATCCCAGCCCAGGGCCAGATGTAGCCCACATGTGGGAGCTCTGCTCCTCTTGCTTCCGAAGGGTGTTCTCCAAGCTGAGGAAGCTGCCATCACCTCCTCTGTCTCTCTATGACAATGAAAGTGATTGTATACCAGGTTGAAAATTGCACCCTCTCTCTGTGTTATGAACGAATTGGAATGAGTATGAACAAGTGCATTGAGTATTATGAATGAGTGTTTATGAACGAATTTGAATTATTCATTCATTCATTCATTCATTCATATAAATCCTATCTCTAATATAGTCATGTATGTAAATCAAAATATTTTTCCCAGCCCCCTGACACAATGTCAGAGAGATGATGCGGTCCTCCTGCCAAAAACATTTGGACACCCATGGTTTAACCTGTATGCAAAGCATCAGGTTTGGAATTCTTACAGACTTGTCCTTTTTCCTTCAAATGTATATTTAGGAGTTTGCTATGTGCATTCAGGCTAGCCCTGTGCACTTTCCAAATGGAAGTCCTCGAGTCTCTAGAAATTCAGTACCTGTTTCTATGAGTCCAGAGGGTGCCAGAGTAATTCCTAGGCGAAGGTAAGTGAAAAACATAATTTTCCTGTTTCTAATGTTTTCAGAATTTTTACATACACTCCTTATAAAAATATGATGATGTATAGCAGCACAAAACAAGATGTCTGGGTAGGTTCTGGAGATTCTTTTCTTGTGGAGGTTTTTGGGAAAATTGGGGCAGGTATCTCTGGAATCAGTGGAGTGCTTGAAGTAGGTAAAATGTTTGAATTAGGCAAACCTGAGTTCTTGAAGTAGGGCAGGACTTAGGTAATCTTTTTATGAAACGTGATATTGTGATGAACTGATATTATATATCCAAAGCATATCATGGTCACCTAAAGAATGAAAAAGAATGAACTGCATTAAACCTCAAGGCATAAAGAAATCTGGATTAATATTGCTGCATAGTAAACTGAAATTGGAATCAGAGTTGTTGAATTTGCTTTCTTATTTGCTTGTAACAGTCCTCTTAGTTACCCAGCTGTCAACAGATACTCCTCCTCCTCCTTGTCCTCTCAAGCTTCTGCCGAGGTCAGCAATATAACTGGACAATCTGAAAGTTCTGATGAAGTTTTCAACATGCAGGTACAAAAAGCTCACCAACCAAATATCGTAGCAGGATGAGTTTAAATGTTTTTGAAAATGTGTTCCAGTTAAGAAAGTTGGGACAACAGGCAAGCAGCAGACATCTAGGAGAATTCAAGATATTTATTTATTTATTTATTTATTTATTTATTTATTTAAAGTCTCTTAGGTCACCGTATTTGAACATTATGGGGTAAGCAACAGTGAACTCTGTGAAACCAACAGTGTCAAATATCTATTCAAATAGAAAATACTATATAAAGTAGAATTTTAAAAGAACATCTGATGTGTGTTTCTCCTGGCAATCTAAGGTGTTTTGGAAAAAGCTTCAGCTGACTTTGGAAGATTTCAGAAAGCAGTTTCTCATTTTGGGGAGAGCCTCCAGAGATGAATCTTTGTGTACTGTTTTGTTGTGTGGATTTGATGCATGGCTGGTGTCATCACAAGCTTTTGTGTTTAGCTGATGGATTTAGCAAGCTGATTTTGTCTCCTTACTGCCTGAAGTATATGCTTTTCATTAAGGGATCTGTCCTTATAAGATGTAATTCTCAAGCAATCAAATTCATGTCCTTTTAAATAAGATCACAAATACTGCCAGACAGCATAAAGAGTCCACACAGAAAGACGATTACTTCATTTCATACGCCACTCTTAAAAACAAGATTCTAAAGGAAGATTGATTAGCAATCAATGAATAATGAATAACTTATGAATTGATTAGCAATCAATGAATAATGAATAACTTAAGTCTTATGAATAACTTTCTACATGTTCTTAAAATTGAATGAATGCAATAATTTGTTGTTTCTGACAATTTGCTACATTACCAGGTTCCTTCAGACACAAAAGACTTGCTGTTGTTCTGCTTGTCAGCTGGTAGAGCTATTCATGGAATGCAAACGTAATAAACAAGGCAAAAAGGAGAATTTGGTGGTTGTGGGAAAATCAGAAATGAATTTTATTCAGTTCAGTCCCAGACATCTCCACGTACATCTGGGAAAGATCTGGCTCTAGATCTCTGCCAATTGATATAGAGAATCAAGAATGAATAGTCAGTAATGGTCAGCTTCCTATATTCCTACACCACCTAATTATTTTCTTGGTCCAAATACCTTGCTTTTGCACATCAAATAATCCAGGGAGCCTCTACGGTGAGCTTCTGCCACAATGTACCATACCATATTTTTAAAACCATCAAGTCACATCATACTGAGATTTTTGTGGCTCTTGTATTTCCAGCCAAGTCCATCTACCTCAAGCCTGAGTTCCACTCATTCTGCTTCACCTAACGTGACCAGCTCTGCTCCATCCAGTGCCAGAGGTTAGTGCTTCATTACATAAAAATCCTTCCAGAAGCTTTCTGGTCACAAAAATGATTTTTATGCGCTTGGTTCTTTGATCACATCAGTTGCAATTAATCACTTGAGATTCTACAGTGGGAGAAAAGCCACTGCAAGAGTCTCCATCTACATGCCTTTCCCAACATGATCCACTGAATGACATGTTGGAAGAATTGCACTTACTGATTCTATAGGTGTCTCTTGTATTTCAGGCTCACCTCTATTGTCTGACAAGCTTAAACATTCCAGAGAGAACTCTTGCCTATCACCGAGGGAAAGGCCTTGTAGTGCCATTTACCCTAATCCTTCTGAGCCTTCACAGGTAGGCAATCAATAGGGAAGTCTTAGAATAGATGGTTATGGTAGAGAAATATGGGTGATCTCTCTACCAGTTGATGCAATTATTTGGTGATTCCTCCATCCTATTTCTTTCTTTTCGTTTGTTTGTAAAGATGGAATAGATTTGTTTAGTTTTTAATAAAACCCCATTATGTTTGTAGTGCTTAGGAATTTACTATAGAGTAAGTTATAGGTTTGCTTCTGAGGCTCTTGGCCTTAAATGATGGTTTCTTGACGTATGCCAGAAAAGTTCTGAATAAAATGAAGATGAAAGGGAGGGAAAATAGTTTGCTCCTTATGTTAGCATCACTCTATGTAATTATAAATAGGAGCAGAATTCAGTATGTCTAAGAATTTTAGATAGCTGTACGGATCCTAATTAAAAACAAAAACAAAACCATCATCTTGTATAGCCGAAGTTGCTATAACTACTAATTTTTACTTGCTTATGTTTGCTCTTCCCCCAATAAACTAATATACTACTTATCACATTCAACTGGAATATCGCTTGGAATATCTCTTATAATCCTGCTAGTCCATTCCATTGTTGTATCATTAACACCACAATCCTAACCATGTCTACTCAAGAGTAAGCTCCTTTGTGTTTAATGGGCCTTACTCCCAGGAAAATGTCTTTAAGATGGTAGCCTTAGTGTGACTTTAATGCCAAAAAAGCTGTGCGCTTTGATCAGGCTCCATGTAACAAAAGGGTTTTGGCTCTTTCAATGCAATTTCAAAGGACCTTTCGTAAAAATAATCTCGGATGTTTTCCTCTTCAGTGTTAGGTCTTTGTGATTCATTATCTTGGCTATGAATACTTGCTTATAGTAGTTTTATGCCATTATCCCTCATAATCTTATCACTGGCCAGCTGCTATAATAGCTGATATTTGCTGAGTGACGGCAACTGCTCAGGAAACATTAATTCTGCATTTAGCTGAAAAGCTTCCTAGCATTCTCTGAAGGAGCCAGGATTGGAGAGAGTCCAGAAAACTGTTCTGTGTGTTCAGTGGCTTTAAAATATGCCACAGAGAGAAATATGCCGTTTTTGCTCCCAGCCTGCCAACCCTTGCTTTGTCAAATGGAATGAGGCCTCCATTCCACGCTGCATCAGAGATTCACCAAGGGAGCCTGAGGAGCACGTAGGTCCAGTATCTGCTCTCCCAGAGGCTTACCTGGCAGGAAAATCTCCCAATCTATCAACAGCCTCAGTAGTCCCTGACAGGGTAAGTAGACAAAAACTGTTTTCTGTCACTCAGCCATTATGAAGATAAGGACTCAAGCTGTTCATTTTTTCCTCCTTGCGACCTTTTGAAATCTACACAGAGGCAGATTTTGCTGTGATGACTGTGTTGTAGAACAACACTGTCATTGTTCAGTGGATCTCTTTGTTCTCAAAGGGGAGAAATAGGGGGGAAGATGATGTACTGCTTTGTCAAAGATACTTGAAGACATTAACAGTTCCTTGTTCAAGAGATTTGAACATTCAAGAAAGGCTCTGTCTATCTTCTTCAAAAAGCATCAAGCAGTGGGGATCACTCATGTCAGGAGAAGGAGTTCTGGTTTCCTAGAAGTTGATGTCATTCCTCTCGGACCACTGCAAAGTCTGCTGAGTGCATTTGACAGTGGTGAGCAGGACTTAGGCAGAAGCCTAAAATGCTAAGTTGCTTTCTTCTTGGGTCACCAGATTAGGAATATAGCTATCCATCTGTTCAAATCTTTCAGCGCTACCTTTTTGCTGTGCTCTCACATGTCACAAGACTAGGTCCAAATGAAACTTTGCCACAATTGGTATCATTTTATAAATTGCAAACTCAGCAAACATGGACAATTATGTCTGTCTATGTGGGCCTTAGGCAGCCAGATTGTGGTTTTAACCACTGCAGTTTTACCCGTACTTAGTAAATCTACATATCTTGTTAGACAAAATAACCTGAGTTGGGCAGTCATGGGGCCAGATAGTTTTGTGGTATGAGAAGATGGTCTGTGGCTGAACTCTCATGATATGTTTTCTGCTTACTCTCCATCTGCCAGTCAAAATGTTCGCATGTCTGTTGCTTGTGGCAAAAGCTTTGCTTATGTCTGCTACCTGCCCTACACATCTTTTAGTTGCACTTCTTTTTAACTTTTCCTTTTCTTTCCTCTTAAGTATCTCATAATTTCTTGTTCTCATACATTAATTTTTTTGTCTTGGACACCAAGCAATATTTATTATGAGTTTGTTTCCACCACTTTATCAATGACTTCAATGCATTGGCTGATCCTTATATATATATTTCCCTCAGAAAAGTTCCTAAGTTCTTTGTTCTTGCAAATGTTGCATTTGCTAGCCTTGATTTTGTATGTCACTTTTGGATAGAAGCACCGTTGTTTAGGCTCCCATGATATTATCTGGAAACAAGTAAAAAATTTAGCATTATCAATCAGTGAACTTACTGGTGGTTTCACCTTCATCACTACTCCTTTCAAGATTGACTAATGATATCCCTAAGTGTTAATAAAAATCCCTTTCAATTTATTTTCTATTGATCTGTTTAGTTACAAATGTTCACTCGCACATTGATATCTTTGCCTCTCTACCTATGCATAATCATTAATTCCTTTGGAAGAAGACATGGACACTGCTTTCAACTTTACGGTTATTAGTAGTACCATTCACTAAACGATATTTCTTTAAGAATTCTGTTGCTTTCCTAAACTCAATCTGAATTGTTAGCCTGATTATCTGATTCTACAGTAGTTTTCATTTCTGTCAAGCTGCTTTTTTAACAGTCACATGAAGCTGTGTAAAAAGTGCATCTCTGTGTACCTGGCTTTCATCAGAGGAAAATTCACCTAAGCAGAGGAGGGGGGTGGAAGAAGACAAGCTCTTCTGCTCACATCTTATTTTATAAGAACTCAGAATTCCTGCAGATGAATTTGAATAAGCACTATACCTCTTTAAAGAACCAAATTACTATGGCTTTAAAAAAATTTCAAATGAGATGAGGCTGCCTCCTTTAATTCCACTATATAGTATATGACTATGTAGATTTTTCATTATCCCGCATTTTCAATATAGAGGAATTTACCTTCTGCTTGTTTTCTGCACACTGTACAGAAATTCTCTTTTTCTTAAGTCAAGAAAACTATCAAAGTCAACTATTAAGTCAAAGCCAACTATCAAGCATGTTTTAACTATAATAATTTTTTGCTATAATTTATTTTGAAGTTTAATAATTTTCGTTGGGTAAGTGTTTTGTGAATTGATTTGTATATGTTTAATAAAAGTGGTGTCATAAAAGTGCCCTGTTTGAATTCTAGAGGATTGTGTTCAATCATATTGGCGATGGCGCTCTGCCTCGAAGTGATCCTAATTTGTCTGGCCCCGAGAAGGGTGAGTAGAAGTAGCTACTTGCAAAGTGTTAAATTATAATCTGTACCACAGTGTCATAATTCAGTAGATATGAAACTATTCTGCAGCAGAAAAGTAAGATTCAACTATGGATTGCTAAATTAAATATTAACTACATAGATTAGCATTTCTCAGCATTTGTCCCCCACTGTACCACTTCATATGGTCCACCAGTTGGAAGTGACACCAAAAGTAAGTGGTGATGAGGTCATTGGTAATTATTTATGGATTAGGAGGGCAAATGCAATGAACACATGTAAGAGACTCACAGCACAATCCTAATTTGTGCTTGAACAGGCAGGTTGGCTTCCCTGCACTGTATCCAGCACAAGCACTGCTGGGGAGACTCTGCAGTAGGGCTTTAGCAACCCCAATAGGTCTACTCAAATTTAGACTATCTTTTGGAGATGAATTAAGTCTTTGTAAATGGGAAAAGCCAGAGGCTGCTCATGACTACCTGGAAGACAAGGTTTGGATCTCGTACTCTCCCGCTCACAGGCCCACCTTTCCCTTTACCCAAAATGTCTTCTCCCACTCTCCCTTGACCCCAGTCTCCCTCTGCACTGACCCCATGGAGTTGACCTTGAGCAGCACATAAAGGTCAGCACTTGTTCGTGTGTTGAACTAAGTGCCAGAAGGACGGCATAGAAGTGCCTTACGCACTTTTATGATACCCCTAGGCTAGCACATGTCAAGGACACTCATAGTTGTAGCCTCAAAGCAAATGGGAGGGCTTTTTGAGCTTGTGAGAAGTACACAATGGCGTTCTGACTAAGCTGAGCTCCTACTGTTGCTTGTTGCATTGTATTGCTGGTCTCACTGACAGGTAACAGAGGTCTTGTATGTACCACGAGATACCCTTCCAAGTACCACCAGTGTTTGAATCCAGATAGGAGATGGCCCAAAAGCTATAATAGGAGGATATTATCAGGAACCTATAGAGACTGGTGAAGTGAATTCATTAATGGGACATGAATCATGAACTTGTGATTATAAACATGACAATTTCTTTTCTTTCTTTCTAAGAGATGCCTAACTCAATACTTTCTAAACTTATCGTATTTAGTACTTCTTTACCAAACCTGACGTGGTTTAACTCATGACTGTTCCAAAAATTATTTCCTATTTCATTCATTCTTCTTCAGCAGTAAATAGCACTCCTAGCAGCTGGAGCTTAGACAGTGGGAGAGAAGCCAGGAACATCTCAGACAGTGGCAAGCTTATGACTCCCCCTGTGCCGCCACGACCAACACAAAATGGTATGTACATACATCACAGCTTGTCTGTCCAGATAAGAACTGCAGCATAAGATGTTAAATTTAGTCCAAATGGGGCTGAATTTTGGTTTATACTGGGAACCACCACCATCATATATAATAATAAAGCTCTGTCTGTATATAAAATCAAAGAATCACTCACTGATTCACTGACTTACTCTCTGACTGATTCATCGATGCCCAGCCACAACCACTGGCTCTAAAAGTGTGAAATTTGGGGAGGGTATTCCTTCTGTGATGTAGGAACACAGTAAGAACCAATTTTTAGAAATTCAAACCAGAAGGGGGTGAAAAGGGGTGCAACATGTTTTTGTCCCAATACTTTGAAGAATTGCTGACTCAACAATGCCCAGCTAGAAACATGACATTTTGTGAACATATTCATGTGAGCACCCAATAAGAACCGATTTTTAGACATTTATCCCCCAATTGGATGCAATGTGGTTTTTCTCCTTATATTTAACGTTGAAGACTGACTGTTCAACACCCAGCCCCAACCCCTCGAACTCCTAGAAGCATTAAATTTGAGGAGCATATGCCTTCTGTGATGCAAGGACCCACTAAGAACCAATTTGGTGCCTGGTTGTGCCTGCTGCCTGGTGTTGCTCACTGGTGCCTGTTGCTGGGTGGTACCCAGTATGGCTGCCCACTGGTGCCTGAAAAGAATGCCATGTGCTGGTAGGGATTTCTGGTGCCCATTGCCCACTGAGGGATGCCTGGTTCCCTTTGCCCACTGGTGCTCCATGGTGCATGCTGTCCACTGGCACATGGTAGAGGGATGCCTGGTGTCTGATGGTGCTTGGTGGTGCTCGCTTCACAGTGGTGCCAACTGCTACTCTCTGCTGCCTCCTGGTGCTCAGTGCCTAGTGGTGCCTAGCAGTGCCCAATGGTGGCCGGCATCATCATTTTGAAATATTTTCAAAATTTTACTTCCTCAGTGGCAGGTAAATTTTGCATGTAATGGTAATAATATAGTTACACTATTGGTTATATTAGTTATACTATTAGTATAAATAGTCATACTGCTGCTTTTAAGCAGAAAAAAATCAATGAAGTACTTCGTGAAATATAATAAATGGTTTCCTGTGGCAAAGGAGTAAAAAAAGATGTTGAACTCTCTGGAAAAGATGCGATGCTGGGGTTAATAGGGACAGCCAGTCTGCTTCATCTAGACATGACAGAAGCATCTCTTTATCTTGTACCCTCTGTCACTGATAGCACAATCCTAACCTCTGGTCAGGCTGGCACAAGAAATGTGCTGTCCTTGGATTATCAAAAAATTGCCACATGGCACTTCTGTGTCACTCCTGGTGGTTAAGCCAGTGCACAGACATGCACTCGCCTTCCCATGCCACTGTAGGAACAGGGAGATGGGTGAGATGTGCTGACCTAAACATTGCACAGCAAATGTGTGATCTTTCAACATTGCTTGAATGTTTGTTTTAAGAAATATCATAGTTTTTAGTGCAGATTACCAAATCTGTTATGTCTAAATTGATACATTTTCTTCCCAGCATCACCAGCACGACACATGACCTCAGTTTCTCCTTCTCCTGCTGGAAGATCACCAATGAAGGTACTGGCTAGTTCTGATGTGATTTTTGATGTATAGATTATATCTATATAGAACAGAGGTGTCCAAACTTTGTGGCAAGAGGGCCACATCATCTGTCTTGACACTGAGATGGGGGCTGGAAAAACGATTTAAATTTTGAATTTGAATAAATTTACATATAAGAGGCTATTAAAGACAGAATATTACAATGCTTGCCCACAGACCGGATGGAGGGGTCTTGCTACAGGCCGCATCTGGCCTGTAGTCTGGATTTTGGACACCTCTAATATTGAGTATACAAGTACAGTATGCTTGTTTCTTGTGCATTAATTTTAGCTTTTTTCCTCCTTGGAATCCTGACATATTATATTACTAGCAAATGTACCTGCCTTGTGGGAGTACAATACCCTCTGTACACCATATCCCCATTGCACAACACCCTTCTATGCGCAATATACCCTCATGTACATCAATACCAATGCGCAACATCACGCTATGAGCATCAACCCCCCATGTGCAATATCCTCTCATGTGCACCATCCCCCCAGTGCACCCTCCTTTCCAGTGCATCAGGCACCAAATTGCTGGCTGTTAATCAATCTTTAATGTTAAGTATAGGACAAAAACACATTGCACCCCTTTTCAGCCCCTGAAGGGTTAAATTTCTCAACATTGGTTCTTGGTGGGTGTTGATGTCACAGAAGGAACACCGTCCCCAAATTTCATGCTTCTAGGTCTAGGGGTTGGGGCAGAGCATCCTTCAGTCACTGAATCTTCAATGGAAAGTATAGGGAGGAAAATGCGTTGCGCCCCATTTCACCCCGTCCTGTTGGACTTTCCGAAAACTAGTTCTTAGTGGATCTCTCATCATGGAAGGAACACCCACCCCAAATTTCACACTTCTAGGCCCAGTGGTTTTGGCTGGGCGTTAATGAATCAGTCAGTCAGTGACTTTTCATTTATATGTATATAGATAGTAACTATCACCCTCTAAAAGTTTAGAACTTAAACAAGAACAAAATAACCAAACTTTTAAAAATGTGAGTTGTGTTATTTAACATAAATATTTCAGTTCTCCAGCTCAGAAACTTTGGGACACATTGACTTGCCCTAGAACAGGCTGACGTGACTGTTCGATATCCAGCATAAGTTTAGAGGCTGCTGCCATGCTGCCCTGCCATGCTCATCCCCTTTCTCAGAGTAAGGCTGCAGTAGCCTCTATGGAAGTGGTATTCAGGCACTTCAGCCTGGGACCCCCTTTCAAATTCAAAAATCTGTCCAGGACCCCTGTCAAACTTACTATGATTTTCCTCCATCTACTCAGAAGTCCCATTGTGTTCAATGGGACTCACTCCCAGGAAAGATGGTGATTCCAAGATGGTGAATCCCACTCTCGAGTAACCCCCTGGCCTGAGGTCATGACTCCAAGGGGTCCCAACCCCCACTTTGAAGACCACTGCTCTATGGGTCTACACAAACTTGTGCCACATTTAGAGACAGTGCAAGTCTGAGCAGACTGGAATAGCTATGAGCTGCATGCTTCTGCCCAGGAAGCAGAGACAGGATCCAACATAGTCAGATCCTAACCTTCCCCTATCCGTCTCCTCCCTCCTGCCCTCTGCCTGCCTCTTGCAGAGGTGTCCATGGGTTCCTTATAACCCCCAAGGATGTCACTAGGTTTAGGTAAGTGTGAAAACACCCTTTTTGCTCTGACAGTGATGCAATCCTAGTGATTGCTTTATTCCCATGCCTCTGCCCAGTCCTTTAAGGGGGCAGAGACCAGACTTCCCTGGCTGGTAAGTCACTAACCACTAATTTAAGAACACTAATTTAGAGCACATGGGATAATGTGGCTAGCTTTAGGCTGATATTTTATGGAAACATTCCTGGGAGCAAGCCCTACTGCACACAGTAGGACTTCCTTAAGAGTAGATATGCATATGATTCAAGATAAAGGTAGGCTACTGCAACAAAGAGACTCTGACTCACATTAATGCTCACCTTTTCCAGCTGAATTTAGTTTCCAAAATCAGGATGCACATTAGATTTGAGTAAATACAGTATTTTGATTATAAGTATAAGCCAGTATTTACTTTAACAGTTTACTATATTGTAATAAAAAATGTAAAACAAACCCATTGTTGTATGAAGAAGTGCAATTAGATAAATATCATAACAAACCCATTGTCATATTATTATTGTCATATAACTCATTGTTTTATGCAGTAAAATTAAACTTTATTTGCAGCTGTGCATTACTATCACCGGTAAACTTTTTTTGTCTTTTAAAATTGGGTAACCTTTTAAAATTGGGGTATACATTAGATTTGATGGTGCTTTTGATTTGAGTAAATAGGGGTACTTTCATTTGGGGAAGCATAGATTTGGTAGCTTAGAGATTTATCCTTTGAGTACTCATTTCTGGCATTAGAGGGCACAGTATTACCGCACAATAAAAATGTATTGGTGTTTGGAGTGATTCTGTAAATGTATTTGTCCAGTGGCGTAGCTAATGATCATGTAGCCCAGTGCAAAGCTCAAAATGTTGCCCCAGAAGTGATGTCAAAACCCAAAGTGATGTCATTCCAGAGTACAGTGGTACCTCTCATAACAAGCACCTCACATAACAAGTAAAAATTTCCAAGAAATCTTGCTTCACATAAGAAGTTCCACTTCACTTAACAAGCAAGCACGCTATGAACACGCGTGCTATGCAGCCCTGAAACTCTGCGCGGAGGCTCTTTAAAAGTGCTGCCGGCCAGAGCTGCTGTCTCTAACTGCCACCAAATTGGGGGCAGTTGCCTGAGGGTGCCAGAGGCAGCTGCCCCTAACTGCCCAAAAGTGCCCCACTGGCCACCTTGAACCTCCAGCAGCAGCCCAGATAAGCCTCACAGGAAAGTGTCTTAGATTACAGCCTACTAACCGTGTTTACTCAGAAGTAAGCCCCATTGTGTTAAATGGGGCTTACTCCCAGGAAAGTAGACTTTAGCCTAAGCAGACTTTATAGATCATGCACATTGAATGCATGTTTTGAATTCAATTCCAGTGTTTTGTCATCATTTTTACCAGTGATGGGATTCAAAGAAATTAACAACTGGTTCTATTCTCATCTGGCAGCCACTTTTAAATGGCTATTTTTAAACTTTATATGTCCTATCTCTTGTTAACAACCAGTTCTAGAGCCCACCACTGATTTTTACATACAGTTAATATTTTAATATGAATATTTTGGGGGTTATGAAACCAATTGTCTTGAGTTTCCATTATTTCCTATGGAAAAATCTGCTTCACTTAAGGAGCATTTCACTTATTCACGAATTAAGCTCTTTATGTGAGGCACCACTGTATTTTAAAATTCTTTTCCCCTGCAACAACAAAGTCAAGTTGAATTACGTGCTCTATGTGGGGCTGCCTCTGAAGACGGTCCGGAAGCTTCAATTAGTTCAGAATGTGGTGGCCCATGTGGTTGCTGGGGCTTGTCGGTTCAACTCTGTCGGGCCACTGCTTCAGCGACTGCACTGTCTGCCCATTTGTTTCTGGGCTGAGTTCAAAGTGCTGGTCCTGACCTTTTAAAGCCCTAAACAGCTCGGGTCCAAGGCACCTGAGGGACCGCCTTCTTCTGTACAAGCTGACACATCACCTAAGGTCATCTGAGGGGGCCCTACTGACTGTGTCGCCACTAAGAGATGTGAGAGGTGTGGTGGCCAGAGACAGGGCCTTCTCGGTGGTGGCACCCCGGCTTTGGAACTCCCTCCCCATAGAACTGAGGAAAGCTCCTTCAATACAGAGCTTCAGGTGGAGACTTAAAACCTTTTATTTTAAAAAAGCTTTTTAGGGGGCAGAGGTGGGGAGGCTCTTGTTTTATTGTTTTTAATCTATGTTGTTTTTAGCTGTATATTTTAATTGTTTTTATCAAATTGTTCTATTTATGTTTTTAATTATGTTTTATGGCATCCGCCTTGAGTCAGGCTAATTTGCCTGAGAAAGGCGGGATATAATTTTTTTAAATAAATAAATAAATAAATTAAGGGCGTAATCCAGAGTAATTACGAGAAGCGCCTGGCAGGCGTCGAAGGAGGAGTGGAGGGCAGCGCTGAGGAAGCGAGGAAGGGCGATGCCATCCAGGGGCCGACTTCAGAATAACTCGTGGAAATATTGGATCCCTGTGACTGATCCTCTGATTGCAACTCATCAATGCAGGCTTTCCTATTTTAACATCTCACAGAAAAAGGAAACATGAGAAAGAAGAAGGAAGACCCAGCCAAAAGACCCAGGAAGGCCAAATTCAAAGCAACGAAAATACTGCACCATGCACTAACACAACTACACCAGTTTCTTCCAGTCAGCTGGAGCATCATAGCCTGGGACAACCCTCTATTCCACAAACAATGATCCCCTATTACAACACGATCCAGCCTGTCTGGTTATCCTCCCAACCTCCAAACCAGACTCAAACTCCTATTTAGCAACAAACCATGCAGCCCTGTTTTCTGACACTACAACATGTCTTGCCAAATCCTGGCAGAGTCCTCACCGCAAACAGCACAGACCCTGCAGAAACATCAGCAACACAAAACAGCCCCATGGGTTAAAATCCAAGAATCCAACCAGTAGGAAATCTGGTTCACTTATTTGCTCCTGAGAACAACTGCCCAGTAGTTTTGATACAGAACAGTATCACAGATGTCACCGGCAATGGGGGACCAGTCCAAGTGACAAATGTATTCCATAACACCATTCAAGTAACACAGAATCAGGAGATACACAGTCATGATGCCGAACCGCAACTTTCCCTGTACTTGGAAAGGAGGGCAATTTCAGACAGCATGGTGCCGCGCTTCCCCCCACGCAGTAGGCTGGACAGATGTTACTCCTCCCAGGAGGGCTTGCCCCTGTCCTAGTCTCACCCAGCCTCACTGTGGTGCGGATGGGTCTTAGGGAGCTCTCTCTTTCTCTCCCTCTTCTATCTCCTCCCTTTCTTTTCTCCCTTTCTTTTCATTCTGGGCTCCCTCCTTGCTCCTCTGCCTCCTTTAAGAGGAGGTCGCTTTGGGACTTCAGGCCCCTCCAACAACAGCAGGATCGTCCCCTGGCTCATATTGGCCAGGAGGGGAACCCCTGCAGCTGCGTTTGTGGCGGTGATCAGTGGCCAGCTCCAGGGCCAGAAGGAGAGGGGGGAATTGCATCAATGGCGGATCTCTTCACAGCCAAATCAGCAGAAGTCCCCGGGAGCCGCTTCTGCAGCCAGCCAGTCACAGCCAAGCCCACACCCCAGGCACAAGCGGGGGAGGCTGCAGAGCGTGTAGCTGGAGCAGGCGGTGCGTGCCGCATCGGAGATCACGCAGCCGACCCGTCTCCCTTCACTGTCGCTGGGGAAGCTCCCTGCCAGAGTCCAGTGCTCCTCAGGGCAGCCCTGCACTGCACAGTTGGCTGAGGCGGGAAAGAACGCCCTGAGGGCGCAGATTTCCCACCAGCCACTATTTTGAGACCCCGCAGGTGCTTGGGCATCATTTTGTAAGTAGTCATAACCAAAAAAGCGCGGGAGTCTGGAGACAGCATGGGGGAGACCCCGTCTGGGGAAGTCAGGGCACCATTGTTTTCTGCCTTAGCCTTATCAGTAATGGTCAAGGAGGCAGTAAAGGCAGTCCTCCAGGAACAGTTGGAGGAACTAAAAGGTTCTTCCCCACCAGTGGTGGCTGCTTTGCCCAAAAAGGCCAAATGTTAAAGGGCCAGGGCTCCTATTTCTAATTCTAACTCTGAGAAGGTGGATGTGCCTCCTAGGTCCAAAAAGGGACTATGTATGGCTAAGACTAACACAGATCATGATTCCTTGTCCTCTCCCTCTGAATCTGATAAGGAGGAGGAACTATCTGGCAAGGAAGATCAGGATACGGTGGTCCCCCAAAAGGTGGACAGGCTGTGCCCCTCTGAACTGTACACCAGAGTGCTAACCAAGTACGCCACTGCAATGGATCTGACTATGCTGGCTGCGCCTCCTAAGCCTGTCACACTATCCTGCAGGGCAAAGACCTATCCACAAGGACCCTCAAAGCCACAGGCTGTTCCTTTCTTGGAGGCATTGGAACGGGTATTTGTGACTATATGGGATTCCTTTAATTATTCTAAGGGCCACGCCAGGGTAATTGACAAACTGTACACTCTGCCAGAGCCCATAATGAAAAAGTTAAAAGTGCCATTGTTGGATGCTCCTGTGATGGCAATATCGGTTTCTACTACTCTACCCTCAGAGGGTGAGTCTGGCCCTAACGATGTGTGTGATAGATGCACTGAGAACTTGCTGAAACGCAGCTTTGAGGCTAGTTCTCAGGCTTTTCTGGTAGCATCTTTTCCAGGGCCTCGTACATCTGGGCTGAGGAATTGGCTGAGAAGGGTAAGTCCCTTTCCTGCAAAGCAAAATATACCCTCAAAAAGATTGCAGTGGAGTCTGCTGCAGCAGCTGATTGTGCTTATGACACCTTACAGCTCTCTTCCTGGTCCATGGCTATGTGCGACCTGGCTAGATGGCAGATCTGGTTGTGGCATTGGGATGGCGACACTGCCTCGTCATCAAGAATCTTGAATCTCCCCTTCAAAGGTGAGAAACTTTTTGGGGAAGCCGTGGAACCAATGCTAATTGAGAATAAGGACAAACAGAAGGTACTCCGTTCTAGCAAGGAGACCACTAAGAAACAGAGGTACTTTCAGTCTTCTGTTTCGGGCTTCAAGCCCAGGGGTCCTACCAACGTCCTAAGCCAAAGTGGGACAAGAGTAAGGCCCATTTTAAAAAGCTTTCTGGTACTACGCCTTCCACATCTGGATTCCTGCAAAGGAATCCCCGTCCACCTGACTTGGGGCCTGCCAGGGAGACACTTCCAGTGGGGGCATGTCTCCTAGCATTTGCGAAAGACTGGGAATAAATAACATTGGACTCCTGGGTCCTCCAGACTCTCTCAAAGGGGTACTCCATGGAGTTCCTCAGGCTCCCCAGGGATCGGAGCTGGGTTGTTCCAATCTCCAGGGATCCAGTGAAACACAGGTTGAAACTTCAGGCCATCAACCATCTGCTTCAGATCCAGGCGATAGAACCAGTGCCGTGGAATCGAAGAGGCAAAGGGGTGTATTCTGTGTTTCTTCTGGTTACAAAGAAGAATGGCGATTGGAGGGTCATTCCGGATTTAAAATGGCTGAACCGCTTCCTAAAAAAGAGGAAGTTTCGGATGGAGACATGGAGGTCCATAGTGGCCTCCCTTCAGCAGGGAGACTATCTAACCTCAGTGAACCTCACAGAGGCGTACCTACATGTCCCCATTCTGGAAAAAACACAGGAAATACCTCAGGTTCTGTTATGGAAAGCAGCATTTCCAGTACAGAGCAAAGCCTTTTGGTCTCACGGCGGTGCCTCGGGTGTTCACCAAGCTGTTGGTAGCTTTGGTGGCTCACCTTCATTGCAGGGGAGTAGCTCTCCATCCTTACCTGGATGGCATCTTGATTCAGTCACCATCCAGGACAAAGGCTTAGGAGAATCTGGCTGCCACCTTGGGGGGTCTGAAGCAGATTGGGTTTGTGGTAAACTTAGAGAAGAGTTCCCTGGTGCCATCACAATGCTTGCAGCACCTAGGTCTGGAGATAGACACTCTGCAGTTCAGGATGTGTCTGTCTCCGGACAGGAGAGAACGCCTTCAGGGGACCCTCCTGAGGATTCAGGACCAAACCTCCTCGAGTCTTCAGGAACTGGCCTCCCTATTGAGTTTGATGGTGTCCTGTCAGGACGTCATCCCTTGGTCATGGTTCCACCTTTGTCCCCTTCAGAGTTTGCTTCTGCCGTACTCTCGATTGATAGAGCAAAAGAGCCAAATGACAATTCTGCTTTCCAGGGAGTTTCTGGACAGTATTCCTTGGTGGCTAACTGCGGGGCGCCTGTCTCAGGGAGCCTCTCTGCACATCCCGGACAGGGAAATTTTGACAACAGATGCCTCCCTTTTGCGGTGGGGAGGCACACCTTCAGGAATAGGTGGTGCAAGGGATTTGGTCCAAGGACAAGGTTGCCCACAGTATAAATTGGCTAGAGCTGAGGGCGGTCAGGTTAGCATTACTGCACTTCAGCACCAAGTTTCTAAAAGCCCATGTATTAGTTTGGACCGACAACATGACCACCAAACCCTTTATAAACAGGCAGAGGGGACCCACTCCAAGAGACTCAGTCTGGAGGAGGCTATTCTGCTGTTGTCTTGGGCAGAGCTCCATCTCCAGTCTATGAAAGTGGAGCATCTGGCAGAGTTGCCAATGTCACAGCAGATTGGCTTAACTGCCAAAAGCTGAATGACACGGAGTGGCGGCTACACCCGGAGCTGCTCCAGATGCTGGTAGACAGGTGGGGGTTATCAAAGGTGGATCTTTTTGCCACTCCAAACAACAATCAGGTGCCTCTGTTCCTGGCAAGGTTCCAAACAGAGGGAGCGATGGGGACGGACGCCCAACAGCATCCGTGGTTTCGGGCTCTGCTTTACGCTTTTCCTCCGTTAAAAATTCTGCTTCTATTTCTAAGAAGGGTCAGGGATTTGTGAGCCATGGTCATGTTAATAGTGCCACACTGGCCAAGACGGCCCTGGTTCCCGGACGTCCTCCAGTTAGCTGAGGGACCAGGATGAGAGCTGCCCCTAAGATCAGATCTGCTGCAGCAAGGCCCCATCTCTCACCTACATCTGGAGATGTTCCACTTAACAGCGTGGAAGTTGAATGGCATGACCTGGCTAAGAAAGGGTACTCCAGCAAAGTCTTAGACACCCTATTAGCATCTAAAAGACCTTCCACCAGTAGGATTTATAATGCTACTTGGAAAAGATTCAGATCATGGTGTTTGGCTAATGGGGTATCTCCTTTCAGACTTAAACCTAAGCCTGTCTTGGAGTTTCTCCAGGAGGGCCTGGATAAGGGACTGAGCACCTGCATCTTGAGGTGGCAGGTTGCGGCATTGAGGAGCACTCTGGGAGCTGTGTCAGGTAGCACAGCCTTGAATCACCCACATGTGGAGAGGTTCCTTAAGGGGGTGAATCATCTGAACCCCCCACAGGTATACCATTTCCCATCATGGGATCTTCTGTTGGTACTCTCAGTTTTGTCAGAGAGCTGTTTTGAGTTGTTATATTCGGCCGATCTGCAATCCCTCACATTTAAAACGCTGTTCCTGGTGCCTATTACATCAGCCAGGAGGGTTTCGGAAATGGGTGCCCTGTCCATCAACCCAAATTTGTGCCTATTCCACACTGACAAGGTGGTATTATGCCCTGACCCGGCCTTTATTCCTTAAATAATTTCCTGATTCCACCAAGCCCAGGAGTTAGCCATCCCTTCTTTCTGCCCAAAACCTAAAGACAAGAGGGAAGTGGCCTGGCATAAGCTGGACGCCAGAAGGGCAGTTAAACACTATATGCGAATGACTATGTCCTTCTGTAAGACTGCCTTTTTGTCCTCTTTAAGGGTCCAAAGATGGGCAAACGCCCATCTCGCCATACTTTGGCAAAATGGTTAACGGGGGTTATAGCACAAGCTTATTCATCTGTTGGAAGGGAGCCTCCTGCCAGTTTTACATTCTCTGCGTAGTTCTGCTGCGTCAGCAGCCTTTGGTGGGGTGGCATCCATAGATTCTATCTGCAAGGCTGCCACATGATCTTCTCCATCGACCTTTATTAAGCCCTACCGAATTGACATAGCAGCGTCGTCAGATGTGGCATTTGGCAGGAGGATATTGCAAAAAGTGGTTACTACCTTAGACCCTCAGGTCAGTCCCCCCTTCCTCCGGACGGATATGGCTCCTACTCCTTTCCAAGTACAGGGAAGAGTTCTTACCGTGACACTCCTTTTCTGGTACAAAGGAAAGGAGGGCATTCTACCCACCACTTCTTCTGACCCTCAGTTCTGGTACAGGGGATTTGTTGAGATTTTGTTCTTGTTGGGTATGGGGGGAAAACTGAAGTCCCTCTTTTCCTGTTTTTCTCTATGAACTGGTATGGTTATCTTCTTTGTTCATCCTACAAGGGATGGTTATTAACCTTTCTCTTGTTGAACCTGCAGTAACACTGATCCTGCAGGTTCTACCATAGGGGTGGTTGTTCCTTCTCAGCTTGGCTCAGGAGACTGGGACAGGAAGGAGTAAGATTTGTCTCCCGGGAGGAGTAAAATCTGTCCAGCCTACTGTGTGGGAGGAAGGGTGGCACACATGCTGTGTGAGAATGCCCTCCTTTCCTTCGTACCAGAAAAGGAGTGTCATGGTAAGAACTCACTTACCATGAACAAGAACGAGAAAGGACCGCATCACTGCCAAGGCAAAGCCCAAAAAGCCCGAGGCACTGCCAAAAAAGAGGTAGAACATGCCTCTGTGTCGCCCCTCACAACAGCAGTTTCCAAAATCTTATGATTATGCAAAACACTTATCAGTGCATCTGAGACTTACCAGACATTTACTATGTATAAGTCCCTTTCCTGGATCTGATGGACCATTTCATGACCCTGGCCTGAAAAGAACAATGGACTGTTGACTTGTCATCTGTAAATGAATCATCAACACTTTATTTCCCGATGCGGTTCATTCCTGTTTTACCATCTCAATTCCAGGAAATATAATCTAGATGTTTGAAAAAAAATCCAGACTAACTACAGGGAGTCCTTGCTCTGATGTAAGAACAATTTACTCTGGATTGCAATATGAATTTCATATAGGTTTTTCACTACGTGGTGCCGTAACTATGTCAACGTAAATGTCTCTTAAGAGCTCCCATAGTTACTCTGGATTGTAGTTTTTAAAAAATAAAAATGTGTTCCTTATTGGTTAGGGCAGTTGTGCTGGGGCAAAGAGGAATGGTTGTTCTTTCCTTGCCAAATATAAGAGGAGCACCACTTAGAAGTACCTTTATACGCTGTTAGTAAGGGTAACTGTATTATGATACATGTATATGGAAATGAGAGCTGATTCATGAGAGGGTTAACATCTTATTAATTCCATACTGTATCAGTATTGCATCTCATTGGCTTTCAGAGGAATCAGTAACATCGGAAAGTTTGAGTTAAGAACATCTACTTTTGTTCCATATGCTTTTGTTTTCATTTTCTGGTTAATTCGCTATAATGTTTGATAGAATATAGATATTCCTGTGCAGTTTGCTTCATTGCATTCTGCATAAAATTACCTTTCTAACACAGTATAACATGATGGTATTATCAGTCATACATACCCTGTTTTTCACAATTTTGGCCACTAGTGTCAACCTCAGCATGTAGCTCCCCCCTAAAGGTTGTAGCCTGGTGCAAGTGTACCCCCTACACTCCCCTACCTCTGGTTTTTTCTGTCAATAAATGAACACAAAATTATAAGCTGGATCACTATTCAGTTTCTGAAACTGTAAAACAGCCTATCTTTTTTCAGAATGCAGGCAGCTGTAAAATTAAGTGCTACTTATTACATGCAGGTGTAACTCCTGAAGAGGAGTATTCATCCATAATTTCATCTGTGTCCTCACATAAAGGCTTCTGTCTTTCTTCTTTCTGATGTGGTCATCTTTCTTCCCCGTTTCACCAGGGCTCAGTGCAATCGTTTACACCATCTCCTGTGGACTACCATTCCTCAGGGTTCATGTCCAACTCCCCAGCCTTGTCGGGCAGTTACAGCAGCGGCATCTCTTCGCTCAGTCGATGTAGCATGTCAGAATCGTCTTGCTTCGAAACTCAGCTCGGCGAACACCCCATCCCTATTTCTAACTGCAACATTTCTGAAGAACCAGTGAGAAAAGAGAGCAAGACTCCGCCACCGTATAGCGTTTATGAACGGACACTGAGGCGCCCTGTTCCGCTACCTCAAAATCTTTCCATCCCCATCACTACAGATCCACCAGCACTGCCACCCAAACCATTGTTGGTCCGGCCGAACAACCTGGAAAATAGTAGCAAGAGAACTGAACCGCCCCCTCGACCAAGGCCTCTTCCACGCAAAGTGTCTCAGTTATAAAGTCATCTTGTAATGACCTAAGTGGTAAAACACATCTAACATATAGGCACTTTAATATTTTTCACAAATATTCTTCCCATTGATTTTTTTTAATAAGTTGCTTATTGTTATGTTGCACATTTTCTCAAGTGAAAGTTACTAACCCAGCATCCCAGACATTGCAGGATATGTGACTGAAATAATTTTATTAATATTCTGTTCAGCTATTCTGAGGCATTATATTCAGAATATTCAATATTCTGAGACATCCCACTTTCAATCCAAAGTTCAGTTTTTCAAATTTAGTTGGATCACATCCTACATGTAGGACACTGTTCTCCTTACGGCATGTGGGGATATATGGGTAATGCAAGTCTATGAAGCAAGGCATTCTTCTAGAACAAGAGTTTTAATTTAAGCACATGTCCAGTGATTATAATTTATTGGAAAATGGCAAGAATGTTGATGTAGTTTATGATATGAAACAAAATTATTTTTGGTTGCTTTCTTTCTACTGACAATTTTTGTGTTTTGTCAAATGCATGTGTGTACATAGATGGTTGTTTTGTGGGGAGAGAAGATAAATTATTTAGGCACTTTGCTCCTGTGGTTTGACTATATGACCTGCACACTTCCCCCTCCCCATTTTTTAAAGGTGCAATTCACATTTCTGTACAGCCAATGAAGAAAGCAATAATCCCCATGAACAGCCATCTGATTTTGAAAGTTTACTTTCGGCCTCAGTAAAGGAGATTAATCCTCAAGTTGTTATAGCAGCTCACTATGACTGTGTTATTTTTCTTGGTTTACACCCAAACCTGTTCATAAGGAATTATTTTAGAGGGCATTAGCTGTAGACTTCTGCTCTAACAACAGCATTATAAATCATTCTCCTGGGTTCAATTGAATTATTTGCTTACCTAATCCATTATCTTATCAATTTGGCATCCTTTTTGCCTTTATGTGGCACAAAGCATAAAACTCAGGAGATGTGTGGGGAAAGGCAGGTCCCTTTTCCTGTAGGTCCCCTACAGTTGGTTTCCATTGCCAGCTAGACAGATTCAAAAGCCCATGTTGGGAGCATGTTACAAGGCAAGTTTGTACCCTGGCAGACGGTATAAAATAAGTGCATACAACATCAGTTTTGAAAATACTGTATACGGAAGCGGATGTTTTCTGGTTAACACCTGCTGGTATTTTAAGGGAAGTAGCAGCCAACAGTGTGTGTACCTGTCACTTGTCAATTCACACACACACACTGACATAGGATCTCTATGAGTGGAGTTGTGAAATTGCCTTTAGAAATGTAGTTTGGGAGGAGATGACGGACCTCTGCTGGTCTGAGAGTTGGAAGTGGTGGAAGTGAGCTGCCATATTTCCCAAGTGAAAAAACTGGGAGGTAAGCCCTAAAAATACATTGAAGTTCTAGAGGTTTTCTTTCTCAAAGCAGCCTGCTGATGGACGGTCCCCTTCCAAAAATTGGACCCTGGTGCACAAATATAAAACCCCTTGATCCAGATAAGGGACATTCCCTGTCTCCAGTCATTGCAGAATGCTCTGCGTGGAAGTGCCCTTAGTATTACCAGGTGATGTTCTCAATGGCATTTCACTAGAGAAATCCTGCAAAGCAACTAAACAAGGACCACACAGATTAAATAGCTTGTACAGTCTGTTTTTTCTATCTCTTTTTTCCTGTTTATGTACTGTTTGTAACATTTGTTTGACCAATCTGAGTATGAGCTGTCTTTTTCAATCATACCATTAAAAGTTATCTCCCTGTTTTGTTGGGAAGCTTGTGTTGATTTAACATTTTGCTTTGTTGATAGCTTAACTGGAACATAGTGACCACTTTTTATATACCCTCAATGAAACCTTCAGCAGGTATATGCTGTTAACAGTAGCTATAGAGGTTTTCTATAATAAATGTTTGAGTATTTTTGTACATAACTGGTTAATTTTAATAAGGAGTACAACTATGTGAAAAAGAAACAAATAGTTGTGTATGCAGTAAGATTGTTATAATTATGCCAAATACTTTGTGTAAGGGGGGCACAGGGGAAGACTATTTGTACATATGTGCTTATAACAATAATTCTGCCATATTGACTACAACTTTGAATGTCAAAAAATATTAATATATGTTGAAATATCTATGTTTAGCAAAAAGTGTTCATAACTGGAAAAGGAGCATATGAATTTTAGCTTTGTACCTTGCTGATTTTGAAGTCCTAAGATTTCTTGAAGTGGCTCTCACTTTTGATTCATAACAATTTGTGTCTGCATAATGAGACTTTTGATGCAGTTCGCTACATATTTATGCTGTTTTTTAAAAGGTATTGTCAGAGATTTAAATAAAGTACAAGTGGGATAGCAAAAGCCACTTTGATTCCCTTCCCACCTTATACATCAAGCTGGTCCGATTTGTTGCTTGGTGCTTCGGCATTGTCAGAATCATCATCATTTGCTCCTAAGGACATTTTTAAGATAGGTTTCTGACAGTAAGCAAGATTTTTAAACTCTCATGTGCACGTATTACTGATGTCTGCTTGGCAGCAAAACATTTCATGTAGTTTCTGTTTACAGAGGGTTCTACTGGTTGCTGAAAAGCAGTAAATACAAAATAAAATGGATTGATCTTTATTGTATAGTCTGTTTTCTTCCTAGAAAGGCGGCATAACTCCAGCATTTCCAGCTCAACTTCATAATTTCCAGCATTTCCAGCTCAACTTCATAAAGGTCCTTTATCAAGGACCTTTCTAAAAGACTTATTTGATTGGCCAATAAATTTATGGATAGAGAAACCACAGATTTTGTAGGGAAACCTACAAAATGATTCAGAACAAACACTCCCAGGAGTCAAAATAGGACTGGAAAGTGTATGATGCTCAGCTCTTTGAATCTCTCAGTATAAATCCTCTTAAGTCCTCTGAGGATTGGAAGAAAACCCAGACCCATGAACATAAACTAGGATTATATATGCCAATAAAGGTTCTTGAAATTGAAAATTGAATTGAACTAGGATTAGTCATAGAGGATTAGAAGAAAACCCAAACCCTTGAACGTCTTATCATCTGGGTACCATAAAATGAAAGTTTAGTGATAAAATATTTTAAAATGTTTTAGATATGCAGCACCACCCACCTGCACAAGGACTTGTTAGGGTGCAATCCTAACATATGTCAGCACAACTCAATGGTCTTGCTGTTCCTGTGGTGAAGTAGGGAGACAAGTGAATGTTTGTGCCCTAATCCTCTGCCAGGATTGGTGCACAAGTGTTTTATGGCACTTTTGGGACACTCCCAGACCAGCTGGGGACTGGTGCTGGGGCCTATGCTGGCCTAACTGGTGATTAGGATTACAACCTGTTGTGCTTGTATTTTAGTGGGTTTGCATTCTTTAGGAAGGTTAATTAACTTAATTAACTATTAGTTAATGCATTCTTTATGAAGGTTAATTAACTTAATTAACTATTTAGCGATTTTTGGCACAGCCAGAGACTATGCTATGGAATGTATTACATATGTTTTAATCAATGTGATAAAAAAGACAAAAATTAAAGCCAGTATCAGGGTTATTTTGAACAAGTTTATAATGATTCTGAAACATCTGGAATATTCTTGGTTCTAAATAATGAGCATTTTAGAAAAGAAATTAGGAGATAAATATCAATAACTGTAAATGACTGTTGAGATACAGTTCATTAACGATGGTAATTTCTGTTGTCCATTTCAATACATGTTTTACACCATTGATTTACTATTAGTATTGGAGTCACTAGTACACCTTTTCATTTACTCTGAGAATGATGTGGCATGGGGAGAAGTTACACCATTGACCTGCACACAGCTGATACGTACATTAGTGGACTGTTGATGCTTCCTTGTCCCCTCCATGACTTAAAAGGAAGCAACTCTGAATATCTTTTCTCCACTCAAAGCCGTGATTTAGAAATGTATGCTTCTGCTGGCATGCTTTGTGATCACTGTGTCAAGCAAGCCTTTTCAAGTATGTTGATCTTTAAAGGGAGAATAAAAGGTGTTCCTTATGTCGACAGTGTCAGAACTTGTCCCTGAAATAGCCAAGAAACATTAACGGGAATTTTAAAATAAGGCTGCAAAAAGCATGTTACGTTGAGGGTTACCTAACAGGAAGAATGATGAGGGTGGCAGTATTAAGAGAAAATGTTTTATCAGAAATTTAAGGGGATAAATAAAATGGGACATACCTTTATTTATTTATTACTTACTTAGGGTGCAATCCTAACTTAGGCCAGCACAATACACGGGCCTTCCTGTTCTCTGTAGAAGGAAGGAAGGGTGCTCAGAATTGATTGGGTGTGCCCTTGCTCCACACAGGCAGGCCAGATGTGAAGGGGAGGGCACCCAGGATCCCAGTCTAGTCCGGCCTCACCAAGAGCAGGGTGTGTCTGGAGCTCTCTGCTCCATTCTTCTCCTTCCTTATTTCTTCACTCCCTCCAACTTCTCCAGAGGCTCTCTGGCACGCATAATGGTGCTGCTGGCCCAGCAGTCGGGATGAAGAGGAGGAGCAATGTGAGATAAACAGAAGACCTCAAATCCATCACAAATTGTCTCTACTGTGCTTGATTTTCGTGTCGCTGATGCCCGCTTAGAAACGAAAGAAGGCTTAAAATGGTAAGTGAAAATACTGTGTGATTGTGCAATTTCAATGCTTAATGCCAAGTCAACAAAAGAGCTGCCCATCCAGCAGTTTTAAGAATCTGAAAAACATAATTTGAAGAACAAGGCATATCACTCATATGTGAGATCCCTGGGTGTAAGGCTTTGGCCGTGTTTTGTTTGGCCCAGTGTTAGGTATTGCATGTTGCTGGGGAATGATGGGCGAGGCCAGGAGGAGCCCCGCTGATTGGTCCAGGGTTGTTGCCAGTGGGAGGCACCCTATCTGAGGGATAAGTGGTAGGAACCCAGAGTGGGTGAGCAGAGTAAAGGACAAGGTACAGTAAGTCTGCACCCACAGGTGGATTGAGGTCACTGAATTCCCCCCTAAACATCAGGATTCTCCAGTGGTAGATCCTTGGTGGGGTCAGCCTCACTTGGGATGCACTCCCACCCGGAAGGCGGGACCAGTCAAAGTCTTCCTGGAGGGGGGTGCTCCGTCTGTTCCCCAGACTGGCCTCACCTTCTGGCGAAAGTGGCCACAAAGTCTGTCAGCTCTGCTGACTGTCACCCTTTAGGGGTGACTTCTTGGGGCCCATGGCCCCCATCTTGCTCCCTACCTCTGGGAGAACAAAGCGGGGGACTGTTTCAGAACAGCAGAAGAGCATCATACCCCCTGTTCCCCCAAGGTTCCTAGAGTGAGGTCTGCTTGCAGCTCCCCCACCATTGTCCCGCCTGTCAAGTGCCCCCCCCCCCAAGGGCTGGCACGCCACTGCTGGTTTGCTGCCAGCAACAGCCCCGAGCTTGCCCTGCAGGGAGGTGTGCGCAGGGTGACCATATGACTGGAAATGCCCGGACTGAACCAGAAATGAGGCCTAGAATAGGAATTTGGGGGCTTCTGTCAAGAATTCTGTCCCAGCCATTTCCTGGGATTTCTGGCCTGTTTTTGTCCATTTTAGGCCTTTGAGGCCTGCTGAGGCTGATGGGGAAAGTAGTAGGAGGAAGGAAGGGGAGGGAATTGTAGTCTTTCCCCTCCTCCCCCTGCTAAAGCCCCTTTGCAAGTGGTCAGTGGAAAAACTACATCTCCCAGCATGCATTGCGCCAGATCCCCATCTAGCACTCCACTTCCTAGAGAAGCATGAGTAGGCCTCTGTTGTGCCTCTAAGCAGCCTTTCCCAAACGGCTGTGCCTGGCAGTGGCTTCACTCCCTGCAGAGGAAAAGGTCTGGAAGGGGAGGAAACTGCTTGCTGCAAAGGAAGGAAAGAGGGAGCAGAGGCTCCTGCAGAGCAGGGGAAGGAGGCAGTCCTTAGGATCACCTCATCTCCCAGCCCTTAGGATTACCCTGTCCCCCACCCCCATAGATTACTCTGGTGTTCTACATTTTGGGGGTCTGTGGTGATGTGAACTGGGAGGACTATGAAAAGTATAACATGGAGCCGATGGGGGTTCATATGGCAGTCTCGGGGACAAGTGCGGTGCCCACGAGGGACACCAGGGGGCCCTCTGCCCCCTCAGAGTGCTGTGCGTGCTTTTCCAGGGGCAGATCAGGTCTCCCGCCTCTATACTGGTGGGAAGGACTGTGGGGGGCTAGTTACCCTTCCCCCATTCAAAATGACTCCCCTCAGAACTGGAGGGAAAATAACTCCCCTCAGTATTGGAGGCCTCAGAATTGGAAGGGAAATAAAGCATGAGTCAACAGAATTGAGATGTGGCCATGCCCACCCCTGGGGCTCCAGTGGCCATTTTCAGAGCTTCCAGCACACTACTGCTGCCTGGACTTGCCTGCCTGAAGCTTTCTGCTGCTGTTCTCGGTACTCTCTGCTGCTCCTTGTTTGGTCATGTCTTCCTCAGAGGATTCTGCCCCAATAACTGCATCCCTCACCCCCTCTGGGGCTGCATACCCCCTGAGGCCTTCCTGGCCAGAACTGTGGCATCTATTGCAGCAAGCATTTCTGCTGCTCTGGCTTTTGCTCATGGCTCTTTGACTTTTCACCAGCAGCCTTCACTGTTCCTGGCCCTGGCGTTCCCTCTGGCATCCATGGAGATCCCCAGGACTTCTGCTCCTCCTCCTAAGAAGGTCAAGCTTTCCAGTTCTTGACCCTCCATGCCTGAGCAGTCTAACATGGATGAGGAGGGGGAAGTGAATGATGAAGTGTCCCAAGACGAAGTGGAGAAGCAACCTTCTAGTGAAGTGGGTGATCACTCTCCCATGGGACTTCTTCTCATGCATCCAGACCAATTTCCAAGGTCCTGGAAGATATTCTTCACATCTTGGAATATCAACAGGGGGCAGTCCCCTCCCGTTCGGGTGAGACCCCTTTCCGGGGGTGTAGCTGCCTTTCCACCAGAAGATAAAGTCCTTCAGGTGTTCCCAATGCACCCTTTCTTCCAAAGGGTCATCGACAAGGAGTGGGCCAACCCCACAAGATACAAGGAACCACGTAGGCCCTCTTCAAAGCTTTATAGGCCTCTTTGGAGGCTCTTCTGGCCTGAATTGCTGCCTCCCTTGGTTCCAGGACACTGATGATTTGGGCTAGACAGTTTGTAGAACCGTACTAGTTCCCACAGGAGGCTAGCAAAGAATTTGATTGTAAGGCAGCAGCGGTAGCATTTGCAGCCAATGCAGCTATAGCTGCAGCCCAATTCGGCACCAGGACATGGCTGCAAATGTTGCAGTCAGAAGGACCTCCTGGTTAAAAAACTGGGATGTGGACTCTACCGCTCATTCAGTAGTTATGGGGCTCCTCTTTTCAGGTTAACTCTTCGGGAAATCTCTGGAGCCTCACTTGGTGGAGTCCCTTTCATGCCTTCTAAAACATCCTGGTTAGGACCTAGTAAGCACAGCGTCAATGCTCCCAGCTCCTACACACCTTTATGCTCTGCCTGGAGTGGCAAACCCAGACCCAAATCTCAGTCTGGCTTCTGTTCCCCCCCCCCAGCAACAATAACTCCCCCCGAATGGGGACTGGCTCCAGGAATTCGCAGACCTCTGGCCCTTCATCACGTCAGGCAGGTGGGTGCTGGACACTGTCCGCAGCAGATATGCCATCAAGTTCCGCAGTCAATCTCTGGACAGATTCCTGTGTGTGCATCATCCTCCAAGTATAGAGAAGCACCCGGTGTCCTGCAAGCCATTGACCACCTTCTCCAACTGTGAGCTATAGAACAGGTGCCAGAGTCCCCAAAGGGTTCCAGTGTATACTCTCACCTGTTCATAGTCCCCAAAAAAGAACGGGCCCTTCAGGGCCATACTGGATCTGAAATGGCTCAACCGATGGCTAGTCAAGCACAGGTTCAAGATGGAGATCCTCTGCTCCATCTTGGCAGCCATCAGACGCAAGGACTTCCTCTGCAATCTGGACCTTCAGGATGCCTGCCTGAACACAGCCATTCTGCCCTCACACAGACATTTCCTCCATTTCTCATATATGGATTCACACTACATTTTGCTCTCCAGACTTTCTTCTGCCCTGAGGGTGTTCACCAAGCTCCTGGTGGTCTTTGGTTGCCCAATTTCGGCTTCAGGGTATTGCAGTATACCCATACCTCGACGACTTGCTCCTCAGAGCCCCATCTTGAGAGCTTGCCCACGATCACCTGCAGATGAGTGTCAACATCCTTCACCGTCACGGCTTTCTTCTAAATTGGGACAAGAACCACTTAACCCCTTCACAAGAACACGAGCACCTGGGGGCAAGGATCGTCACCTGCTCCCACATGGTTTTTCTATCAGAGGAATGTCATTGGAATATCTTGTAGTTGCTCCTGCAGGTTCTTCAGTCACACTGGCTGGACACCCTCACCCTTTCCAGGCTCCTGGGCATGCTCACATCCTGCCAGGACATCATTCCATGGGCACAGTTTCATTAGCGTTCATTTCAACACCTGCTCCTTCTTTTCCAGCTCTCCATAGCCTCACGCTGATGCAGCACTATTACTTTGGTCCCCCTCTCACGTAGGGACTTGGGAGTGGTGGTCCAGTCCATTCCGCCTTCTCCATGGCTCTCTAATCCTGATTCAGAACAGGATCATTATATACACAGAAGCCAGTCTGTTGGGAAGCGGAGTCCACCTCCAAGGGTCAGTGATCCAGGTGTGTTGGTCAGAGTTGTAGAGACTCCTCAGCATCAACCATCTTGAGCTGAGGACCATCTCTCTAGCCCTAGGATATGGGAAGCTGGAAATTTTTTCCATGAGATTTTGTTTTTTCTCCCTCTCTGCACCATGATGGCCAAGAGGCCTGCCCCTCCTAGTACCTTCCTAATTCTAGATGCTGTTTGAAACCCCCTAGTAATTTTTCCAGATTCTTTTGTGGGGAGCAGTAGTGACACCCTGGAAGTTCCCACAGCTAATCAGCAATGCAGAACAGCAGGTGAGCCACACAGTTTTATTTACTGTGAAGTCCTTTGTAGTGGGTAAATTACAAGCAATCCAATTTACCCAATTTACAAGTGGGTGAGAAGTATTCTGCTTTGTTCTGCTTCGTTCCCACAGCTGATAAGCTATGCAGAACAGCATGAGGGCCCCACAGACCCCCCCCTCCACTGACCCCTTACAACCCTGGATTCAAAACAACAGATGCAATTTGCTTGTTGCAATACCTCATTGCAATTTGCTTGTTGCTTGCACTTCATTGTGCCAAAGCAACTCAGAGCAACTCTACTATGCCTATATTTCCAGTTCAGCTCATAATTAATGCTCATATGTCTTTCTTTTTCATGAAAACATAAGGCAATGTGGAGGTGGGTATTAATTTTCAGTGATTTTGGTTTTACTTGCTGTATGATTAATAAATGAGGATTTTTGAATCAGATTTCCATTATTGTCTCTTTGAATGTCACTTAACCTAATGAATGTCACTTAACACTTTAAGAGTGTTACAATTGAGTTAATTAGGTAATTATGACAGTTTTCTAATGGGGACATTTTTGTGCACTTTGAGTAAAAGGGGAGTCACAGAGCTTCGCCTCCTGTAGGGCTAGCTTTGAGAATCTTCCAGACCCAGATTCAGTCAAAACATGTGCTGGTCAGTACAGACAACACTGCAGCCAAGGCTTATGTGAACAGACAAGGGGAGACCAGATCGGGATGCCTGACCAAAGAGGCCAGGTGCCCCTTCCTGTGGGCAGAAAGATACCTCACCTCATATGGGGCATTCAGAACATGTGCCCGGCATTCAGGACATTCTGGCTGACTCGTTGAGTCAAAAGGAGATGGTCCAGTAAGAGTGGCGTCTGCATCAGTCTGTCTTCCATCAACTAAACCAGTCCTTCGGACCCCTAACTGGACCTGTTTGCCTCCAGAGAAAATTACCTCTCACCAAGGTACTTTACTCAGCAAAGGGACTCCCTAGCAGAGGGGATGGACACTCTTCATGTAAGCTGTCAGTCAGCCCCAGTGTGCACACAGCTACAGCTGGAGATCTGGCAAGCCTGACCTGGCCCCCTGCACCAGGGGTCTTTAGGCGATCCCCAGGAAAGCTTTAGGTGACCCCCAAAGGGGTCCCGACCCCCACTTTAAGAAACGCTGCTCTATGCATTCCCTCTTCTCAGATTGCTGCCAAAGGTTGCATAGGGCCTACTCAGGAGTAGGTGTGCAAAGGCATAGCTGAGCACAGAGTCAGGTCAGCTGCCCAGCTGTACCGGCAGTGTGTGCTTGGAACGGCAGCAACTGCTAGCTGGGAGATCTGGCAGTGAGGGGGGTGCAAGGAAAGAGATAGACTGAGACCACATACACTTTTGAGGAGAGGTGAATGCCCTTGTTTCCTGGTGGGTTTTTGTGTGTACTCCTTTCCCTCTTTGGCCCCCCCCTTACCTAGGGGGACCAGTTGGGTGGGAAGGCAAACCCCACAGTATTTCCCAACAAGTGGCCAAGCCCAATCCCTGGTGCAGCAAACCCCCCTTACACAGGTGTAAGCCCCACTGAGTATACTGGGGCTTACTTTAGAGTGGACATACAAGCCTGGAGACAGGTGAAGGAAATTTGAGCAAGAGGTGCTTTCAACACCCCACCCCCCATGCAACCCTCCTTACCTGGTTGAAATACCTGAGGGGAAGAAAGAAACAACTTGCACAGAAATAAAAATGGTATTGCTAACATTTCATCATTGCAAGATTGCCTGGAGAGATGTTTGTGAAAGCAGACAGTGCTCCCCACACCCCACTTACCTGATTGGAGTACCTGTGGAGAGGGAGAGAGAGCACAACAAACAAACAAACAATTGCAAAGTCCACACTCTAATCATTTCATATCACATATCACTATATCATATAAATATACCATCAATATGCCCCTCATGTGCACAAGTGTTTGTGGGGAGAACGCTCCCCAAGAGCAAAGTGCCCAATGAGAGAGCAGAGTGGCATAGCTCTGGGCCATGCACTCTGCTTCTCTGAAGGGAAGGGTGGGTCCAGGGGTTGGGCTTTTTATGGGAGGGTAGCTGCGAGGGGATTGGTCAGCCACTGCCCTGGTTTACTCCGTATCCTCAAGTAGGCAAGTACTGCCTGTAAGGTGAAGTTCAAAAATTTTTTCCAAAGTCCCCACTTTACACGGCCCTTACCTGCCTTTAACATGGAGACCTATGGGTGGTCTCGTTACTAAACTACCTCTTGGGGTGGTATAAGTCAGGAGGCATTTACGTGTGCCCGTAAGCCTATGAAAATGTTTAGGATACCACATAGTTATGTGGAAGGAGGAGGGACCTGAGACACACCCCCAACACGCCCCCATTACACCCTCTGTTAATTGCTTGGGGCAACCTAGTTATGTTGATGGAATCGTTGCTGTGGATTTCCTTATTTGTTGCCTGAGGCTGCCCATAAACCTTGTTAGGGTGGAGCATCTCCCCAGAGTAACTAGAATGGAGCAGTTGCTCCACCCTAGTGATAGATAGGGCGCCCTAAGGCCTCTTATGTGCAAGGAATAGTTGCTCTGGATTGGGCTGCCTATTTGCTAAATCCACCTACAGTGCATCAGTTTTGAACCTGGGATCTCCAACTGGTCCTCAAGGCTTTGATGGAACCCCTTTGAACCACTAGCAATGGTGCCTATCAGGTTCCTGATCCTGAAATCCATATTCCTAGTGGCCATCACTTCAGCTAGGTGGGTTTCTGAGTTAGGTTCACTATCCACCAATCCAAATCTCTGTCTCTTTCAGGAGGATAGGTTTGTCCTTACGTTGGATCCCTCCTTCATGCCCAAGAGTTTGTACTACCTACCCTCTGTCCAAATCCGGCTTTGTGTAGGAAAAGGACCTGGAACTCTCTAGATGTTAAAAGGATCCTAAGTTTTTAATTAGACCGAACAGAGGGTTTGAGGAAATCTGCAGCTTTATTCGTGCTGTTTGGGGGACCATCCATGGGAAAGAAAGCCTCGACAGCCTCCTTGTTATTGAATGGTTCTAAGTTTTTACTGTGGAGGTAGTGAGCTGAAATCTCACTGTAGCTGTACTTGTATTTTACATGCTCTAACAACCCTATTGCAGGGCTAGGCTCACCTGAAACTGAAAGGCAATTTGGACAAAAAAAAATTAACAGCAGTGAGGTTTCCTTTAGGAATTTCATTTGAAAGGCTTCAGACTGTGCATTAGATGACTTGGACATCAAAGCACAAAGTCTTCTGGACAACTGCATTGGGCTGATTTAGTGTAAGCACATTGGAGGCATCATAGAAGCAATGATAATCATCTCAGTTGTTTATGGAGAGCTGTTCACCTTCTTTTTACTGGCAAAAAACCCAAACAGCTATTACTATACATCTAAAAACTGTTTTAAAACTTGTGCCTCAAATATATTTACTTCTGTCTAGATAGAAATCATAGAGTCAGCCAGGAATGCAATGGAACTTTAGACACCAGACACTTCGTCCCATTTCCAAGCTGCACGTTGAATGATTGCTGGATAGATGGGCGTCATCGGAACAGAAGCCCATTCTCCCTCTCTCTGCCATAACATAAAACAGGCCAATTGCTGTGTTTTGCTTAAAGTGGGAACTACATTCTGCTACATCATAAAACAGGACAGGAAAGTGTGAAAAGGGGAGAAGAGATATTGGGCTTCTTTTGTCCATTGGTGGGAATTGGAGATATTCTGTCTTCCTTTTAGCTGAGTGAGCTATGCTAATTTGTGCCTTGCTAATGAGAATCTGTGTTTCCCTTCTCTCCCCTTCCTGTGCTATGCTGTAATAGGAATGAAGTAGGTACCAGCAGGAAAAACCCAGGAGATGATGATGCAAGCAAGAGATTTCTTTATTCAGAGCTCTGGACTCAGCCGGACAGAGTTTTCTGTCTCACAAAAAGACTGAGTGCTTTGTACAAATTGACTAGACCTTTTATAGCATAACTGTTTCTCTACATAATAAGATGATTCTGTTCATAACAAGAGGATTTATACAATCAAAGATTTTATCTTCAGTGGCTTCCTGAGCCGAGATGGGAAAAATGTGTGGCAAGACATGACATTACACATCAGTACAATGAAGAACATTTGTGGCGATCAAGCACGTGTATTCTGACATTGGTTGATCCATCTGAGTTTCCTTTCCCACAGGAAGAAGAATTAAAATTTTATTTTAATTTTATAATTTTTGGGCTTCAAATAAGTTCTTCTGATTTGCCTGACAATTTAACTAACATTGCTTTACTTTCCGTCTAGGCTGCAGGGTTTAGGCAAAACAAAGGAAAGGAAATTTCTTTCAGTTCCTGCTGAGATAAGCATATCTTTACAAGTCTTAAGTGGGCCATTTACTGTAGACAATAACAATGCTTGAGAACTTGGGACAATTCATTGTGATGTTATAATCTCCTCTCCTGTGAATGTTGATTGGAAGCTTTTGTCTGGGAATGTGTGTCTGCAGCCATTGTTTAATGTCTGTAAGGTGCTTGGCTGCGTGTCCTTTACTATAGGCAGCCCACAGAATGATTTCAAAGGTATCAAATAATTTCAATAATTCTAATAATAATTCTAATAAATTCTGACAGCTGGTTTTGTCTACCATAATGCTGAATGCAAAATTGATAGAAAAGAAAGCATGTCCCTTAATAAGAATAACTGTATTGTATGCTCAATGGAATATGATCTCAAATCTGTCATCTCCAGCTCAGAGTATTTAACTGTTCATATTTGAAAAGAGGCACAAGGAGGCCTGCTTACCCTTGCTTACTGGGCAAGAGATACCCTTTCAAGTGGGTGTTCCTCTTTTACTTAGCAGGGGGAGAGTAACTTGCCCTCCACACCCCAGCAATGTCTGTTCTAGTGGCTTCTGCTGGTGTTCTTTTTGCACTTTAGATTGTGAGCCCTTTTGGGACAGGGACCCGTTAGCTATTAATTTTTTTCATTTTCTTGTAAACCACTTTGTGAACTTTTCAGTTGAAAAGCGGTATATTAATACTGTAGATAGATAGAAAGAGGCCTGGAATTTGCAAGTGGCACAATTACCCACAATTAATTCTCCCCCTCTTCCTGTTGAGAGTTAAGAGAATCACATTCCAATCATAAGTCACCAGTCAGTCGGGGCAAGGAGTGCTCACCTGTACCTTTTTATTCTTTAAGAGCAGCTGGGAGATGGAGCCAGCCAGACAGGCTGGTTGCCCCCATAAAAAACCAGGTATGGTTGCCCATACCTATGGTTGCCACCATATAAAACACCCCATCTTGCCTGGTCACCAGCAAAATTATTGGCTAACTTCAAGCAGTTTCTTGCTCGATAAGATACAGGAACAGCAAAAAGGTGCCATACCAAAAAGGTGGAAATAAATGGCCAGAGTGCAAGGTTTCAGATATTATTCCACTACTATCCTCCCTTTTAATAAAAACTTTAATAAGTTTAAAATGAAAACTATTTTTTAAAAAGCGTTCTATTGGGGTGGAGGTTTGGGTGTTATTGTTTTATTGTTTTTAGCTTGTATGTTTTTAATTGCTTTTAATTGCATGTCTTATTGAATGTGTATTACTGTGAGCCACCTTGAGTTGGTCTACAAACTGAGAAATGTGGGATATAAATTTTTAAAATAAAATAAATTTTACAAAATAAAGCCAAAGTTCCAAGTATCATGATTTGAGAGCCTCCAACTGAACTCTGTACATACACAGAAACCCAGATTCCTATCAGCCTTAACGGATCACCTAATTATCCATCACTTTGGGTGACTGACAGTATCACTCCAGTCAGAAAGTTGCCTGGCCACAGGTATTCTTCAACTTGGTTTTTCACATTCTCTCAAGAAGCACACCTGACTTTTATGGGAATTAATGTATTTCAAGCCCCAGCTTTACGTGTAAAAACAATATGGTGCTGGAGCTGAAAAACTTGGGGACACCTGCTCTCAGCCAGTGATGTACAACCTGCTGGTGGTCTTTTTTGCATTTTAGATTGTGAGCCCTTTTGGGACAAACCCATTAGCTATTAATTAACTATTATTTTTATTTTCTTTGTAAACTGCTTTGTGACTTTTAGTTGAAAAGCAGTATATAAATACTGTAGCTAGACCCAGGTATGTGTGCGTTTCTGCACCAGACTAGCATATTCTCAGGCCAAAATGTCTCCAGAAGTTTCTCTGTCAGCCTGAATAAAGTCACAGATCTAGGGTGGGCACTTCTGGGGCATATATCCCCAACTTGCACTACAAGTGCATTGATACAGGCATGCTCAATAGTCAATCCTAGAGAGGCTGACTAGTGATCTTCACGCTCAGGGGTGCCAGCATATGACTTGTGGACCAAATAACACCCATGGTTACTACAAGATGATACTCCTCTGATGACCGAAGGTAACTTTTACTGGATTCTGCCTGGGAAGCTATCAGGACCCGATCCCTCATCCACATTCCCTTCCACCTTCTCCTGCTTCCCTTCCTCCATGAGAGCCACCAGAGAGCAAGAGAGATATACACAGACTCACAGGTATGAGTCTCACAGGTATATGGCAAGCCTGACCTGGCCGCCTGCACCAGGAGTCTTTAGGTGACCCCCAGGAAACCTCTAGGCGACCCCCAAAGCGGTCCCAACCTCCACTTTGAGAAACGCTGCTTTAAATGATTGCCTATGAAATCACCTTTATATACGAAGACTCTCAATTCACATAGTTTCGGGGGTAAAATCTGACACTTTTCGAGATGCAAAGCTCAATCCTCAATACCCCTTTTGCAGCAGCTGAAACACTAAATATTTATAGGTAAATTACAAATATTAGTAATTTTTTAAAAAAAAACTTAATTTGAAAGTAAAAAGAGTTGCCCCAAACACTGTGAAAACTGATTACCAACTTGAAACGGCTCATTTCAAATAAGTTACTAATTAGCCAACTAATAACCTGAATAATAACTTGAAATTTTACTGTTTGAATTATAGTGAATATTTTTCTATTTAATATTATTAAATTGAAATATAATTTGAAACTTTAACCCTACAATCCTGAGTGACTACGGGTGCATGTAAGAGACTTTATGTGAACCCATAGTTACTGCACCATCTAGTGAAAACCTATGGGAAATTCATATTGCAATCCAGAGTAATTGGTTCTTACACCGGAGGAAGGACTCCCCGTAGTTATTCTGGATTGCGCCCATAGTCTGAATTATAGTGAATAATAGTTATCTATTTAACAATTGTTATTAGATGGAAATAATTTAAAATTTCAATAATTGTGTCAAATATAGTGAATATTTAACTTTAATTGAAATAATTTGAATTTTTAATAATAGCTTGAATTATAGTGAATAATATTTATCATTTTTTTCTAATTGATGGTGTGTGTGTCTATGTATGCATGTGTGTGTGTATATAAATAATATAATCTTTGCTGGGCCCCTTCAGGGGCTTATGGCAGCCCCTGCCAGGATACCTAACCCTCTCTCCTTATGAGGGAGGCAGAGCCTCCCCTCAGACAACCACCCACCTCGCCTGGCCCTCTACAATCTCCTCAGAACCCCTGCACCCTCTGCTATTTATAGGGCCCGTGCCTGGGCGCCCCTCCCCCACCCCAAGGAGGCTGCCTCAGAAGCCCCGTGATTGGCTCCTGGCTCTGTAACGGTCACCAACCGAAAAAGGGGGGGGGGAGGAGGACACGAGCGCGCGCTCCTTTGCTTGCGCGCGCTCCCTTGCTCGCGCGCGCTTCTCTTTCCTCTCACACCAACTGCCAAACGCTCCTCCCCTCCCCCTTGCTTTCACGAAAAAAGGCGGGAAGTCGAGCGCGCGCGCTGCTGTCAACGGTCGCCTGAGCGTCCTCTCTCCCTCCCCCCTCGGAGAAGTGGTGAGTGGCAGCAGCGCGAGCGGGCTGCAGGGGAAGGCGGGGGTAGGGGTGGAGAGGGGAGGGGGGGAGGGAGTAGAGATTCGACGAGCGCCTGTAAGGCTCAGTTCCAGTCGTTTCGCAAAGCATCCTGCTTTCCACTGTCACAGGCAGGGAGGACTGTACATTCCATTGCCTGGTGTTGACAAGAGGCTTCCTTTTAAGTTCAGACATTTTGTGCTGCTGCCTGACAGCCCAATTCCCAGTGTGTCTACTCAGAAGTAAGCCCCATTATAGTCAATGGAGCTTACTCTCAGGAAAGTGTGCATAGGATTGCAGCCCCAGGCTTCAGTCCTAGGAGACTTTTCTAGGAGTAAGCCCCATTGACTCCAATGGGACTTACTTCTGAGTAGACACACTGAGGATTGGGCTGTAAGGATGCAATCCTTTCCACACTTTTCTGAGTGTAGGTCCCTTTGACTAATGAGACTTTCTTCTAAGTAGACATGGCTATGATTGGGCTGTCAGAATGCAATCCTGTCCACTTTTTCCTGGGAGTAAGCCCCATTGATTCTAATGGGACTTACTTCTGAGTAGACATACTTTCCTAGAAGTAAGTCTCATTGACTGTAAAGGGACTTACTTCTGAGTAGACACACTGAGGACTGGGCTGTCAGGAAGCACTCCTAGCCACACTTTCCTGGGAGTAAGTCCCATTGACTGTATTTCTGAGTAGACACACTGAGGGTTGGGCTGTAAGGATGCAATCCTGTCCACACTTTCCTGGGAGTAAGTCCCATTGACTGTATTGGGACTTACTTCTGAGTAGACACTCTGAGGATTGGGCTGTAAGGATGCAATCCTGTCCACACTTTCCTGGGAGTAAGTCCCGTTGACTGTAATGGGACTTATTTCTGAGTAGACACACTGAGGGTTGGGCTGTAAGGATGCAATCCTGTCCACACTTTCCTGGGAGTAAGTCCCATTGACTGTAATGGGACTTACTTCTGAATAGACACACTGAAGATTGGTCTGTAAGGATGAAATGCTTTCAACACTTTCCTGAGAGTAAGCCCCATTGACTATAATGGCACTTACGTATGAGCAGACATGCTTAGGATTGCACTGCCAATGGATTTGACTATTTGTGGGTTTCAGTATCTTTGCAGCTGTATACTGCAAACTTCTAATTAATACTTCTAAAAGCATAATGAGTTTGAGTTTGCAGGATTTGGAAGTCAGTATGTTTTTGGACCAGAATGTAAACATTACCTTGTGGTGGCAAAAAAAACCCCACAAGAGATGTGGGGATTCAGAAATAGCTAAAATATTTTAAACAATCTTACAGGGGATGAGCTGTTTCGTTTTGAAGCTGGTTTTTGAAATAACATGCATCTGCAGAGGCCTGATGTATTATAGTCATGGAATTATTACATACCATATCAGCGCAGTACCAAAGGATTCTTCAAATAGATTTTCACTATGTCTCCTGCTTTAATTCAGCTTGTAATAATGTGTCAAAGAATAAGGCTACAATGCTTTGAGCGTATGCAGAGATCACTATGCGGGCATTTTGTGCACTTCAAAGCACCGCAGCATGGACCGAAAGACTTGTGCCTGGAAGAAAAGCAGGAGTAATAAAATTTGTCTTCTTTGAAACATTGAGAAAACCAATTTTCCACATGCTGTTTTCAGAATCACAATAAAATGGAACATGACAACGGAATAGTCCAGCCACTGGGACTTTGGAGTGAGTCATTGGACATCACTTTGTAGTGCTGATATTTAAAATTCTGCTTTTGAACAAGACCAGAAAAAGAAATCCTCATATCCTCTTTTAATAAGAACCGATTTTATCTCAGGGAATGATTAAATCTCTTTTTTTACATTTTTTTAACATACCACATGCTTTACTAATTTAATATCAAGATAGTTGGCATCATAATAATGTTGAGGTTGTAGAACTCCCTGCTGAGTTCTTTCAAAGACCGCAGTGGGATATTCAGAATATTGAAGGGGGGGAAATGAGATTTTGACGTTGTACATTACAAAGTGAGAGAAGAAAGTTCATATTTGCTAATGGATAGATTTGTGTCCAATTAGCCTTGGCCACAATGTCTATTTCCTTCATCATTTATCCCCAGGAATCCCCAGATGTTCAATGTTCCCAAGTTTTCCCCCCCATTACCACAATAAAGGGCAGTTTTATCTGCACACACTGATCTTCTTCATCTGTCAATGTTGTCTACTAGAACTCACTTTTCAAATGGGGTGTAGTATCTACCTCCTCAGGTGCTCCTTGACAAACTATCCATCACATTTTGTCCAACTGTAAATTGAGAGCATATACCGTATACATATAGGGTCAGATTTTTTCAGTGTAGGCCATTGTGTCCTTGAATGACTGGATGGATTGGACATTGACATCTGATTTACCATAAGTTCATGTATTGTATGCCGTACGCTAAATAAAATAAACATTATTGTTTATTCATTTTCTTCTGAGAGGTTCATGAAGATGTTGAACACATATTTGCAGTGATAAAAACAATATAGACATAACTGTCAGCTCCCCAGCTTAAATGCAAAAAAGATTATTAGAAACAAGTTGACGATGTTTGATCATATAATTCCGTGTCTCTTCTCACCCCAAGAAACATCCTTATGAAAAACACATCAAGGGTCATTTTCTCTCCTTTGCGGATGGTTGCTGTGATTTTATTGCTATATTTCCCCGTCATACTTCATTGGTTGATTTTTAAGGGCTTAGACTTACAGATTTGTGACTTGAGGCTTTGAGGATATTACTTAATGAATATTTGCAGTTGGCCTGACAAACAGTGCCATCTGATATGCCAATGAATGTAACAAATAAAAACAAACATTTTAAAGTCGAGTGCAGTGTAAATAGTGAATCAGCTCCATATGTTGTAATACCTGCTGGAGACCTATTATAGTCCCTGGACTTTTGTACACTGGCTCTTCAGTCCGGATAGTGCTGTGCACCATCTGTCGTAATCTCTAACTTGCACAGTGTGGGTTTCCTTTGATTTTGACCCATTGTTGCTAGTGGATTTGATCTTGGCTAATCTGGCAAAGTGCCATTCACTTTTTCTTTTAATTGCTCTAAGGTGAAAGATAGAGCAATTGTTGGATTTTTATTGTTTATCGGTAAAGCCCTGATAAATGAATGGGCAAGAAGTGTGAAGGCAGTGCACCTTTTGTTGTGTTCTGTTTCATTTGCAGGACCTTATTTCTTGTTATAGGATTTTTGCATAAGGATCTTTGCATAAGGATCTTTGACCAAAAAGGGTTCAAAGTCCCCACCGCCCTTGAGAATGAGTCTTGGAAATGGTCATTGTCTTATCATTTACAATTGAACCATGTTGACATAAAAACTTGGGAGTCCCTTGAGTATCTTCAGAGTTGCACAATTTTTAAAATGAATTTACTGAATTAATTTTTAAATTACTATATTTTATATGAAAAAAGCTCTCAGATAGCAGCTTGACTTTTAAACTCTTCCAAATATAATTTACTAATATGTCAGATTTTAATAGAGGAACTCCATGCCTTGCTTTGTTAATCTAAATTTTGAACAGTTCAGTTTTTTTAAATTCTCCTTAATGTTGACAAATCAGTATTTGAGAAGTATTTTCTTCTTTTGAATTTTTACACATTTAGAAGTATGGCAGCCAATTTGTTATGCAAATATTATTTCTGTTGTGAAAAATCAGACTTTGAAGAAAACATCTGCTGCAAATGGATAATTTGATACTTCTGAATGGTGTAATATTTGCTATCAGACATTCACTGAGAGCACAATCCTAACTTGCCAGGCCACAGTGGCCCATACTGTATCCAGTACAATTTAGAAGCAAGCTAGAGGTAAGAGTCATGGTTATTTTTCTTTAACCTTTTTTAGAGACCCAACTGTCCCTATCTGAATCTGCCCCAGCTGTTTAGATGGTGGAAATCCAAGCAGCCTGGATAAGGCTCCCTGGCCAGGAATGGGGGTTAGGATCTGAAACCTGCTGCCACTACAGATCCCACATCCTTCCTGGTCCTGATCCTACTCCTTGTCTACTGCTGGAATGATCTCCCATCATCTCCTGCTCCACCTGGTGCAAAGTTACTCTGGCTAGCAAGTGCAGGGGCTAGCACAGAACCTCCATGCTGGTCCACTCAACTCTTAAGTTGGGACAATTCTTGGTACATTTGTGACATTCAGATGCTGGCTCCGGAGGCCCGTTCCAGCTCCAATCATATGCCCAATTTATATGCCCATTGGTGAATTTAAAATTCAGTTTTCTTTCTCTATACATGGATCCTTGTTGCCCTAATTCAGTGTTTCTCAAAGTGGGGGTCGGGGCCCCTTTGGGGGTCACCTAGAGCTTTCCTGGGGGCCGCCTAAAGACCCCTGGTGCAGGGAGCCAGATCAAGCTTGCCAGATCTCTGGCTGTAGCTGTGCGCGCACTGGGGCTGACTGACAGCCTCAGGGCCCAATCCTATGCATGCTACTCTGAAATAAATCCCATTATAATCAGGGGGGGCCTTTACTCCCATGTAAATGTGGATAGGATTGCAGCCTCAGGGCCCAATCCTATGCATACCTACTCTGAAATAAATCCCATTGTGTTCAACGTGTGCATAGAACACACATTTCATTTGTAACAATGAAAATACATCCTGCATGTCAGATATTAACATTACCATTCATAACAGTGGCAAAATTACAGTTATAAAGTAGCAACGAAAATAATTTTATGGTTGGGGGTCCCCACAACATGAGGAACTTATAAAGGGGTCATGACGTTAGGAAGATTGAGAACCACTGCTCTAATTGGTTCACAGTTGCAATGGAGTGAACTTAATTTGCAGAACTTAGGAGATATTTCACTTGGCTCATGCTGTTTGTCTGCTTTGTTGCGGATGAATTTTTGAAAGCTGACAGTGATCTATTTGATTCAGCATCTTCTAATTCATCTTTCTTTGGATTTTCTTGTCTCTAGGAATGCGCACAGCTGGTCTTTATCTCTACATATTGTCGGTTAACATCATTTCGAACAATACGTCTGTTTATTGAATAGCTAAAATGAATGGGAATTGAATGAAAGCAGTGCAAATGTTAGTTACCACTTTTTCTCAGTTATCGAGATACCATTATTATTTATTCCTTTGTTTTGTTCTTTCTGTTGGCTATTATTTTCCTGTAGCAGGCGCTGCTGATAGTTGACAAACTGTGTTCTATTACTGTTTAGCATTGAATGGCATGCAACATACCTTTGTTCTAGTATTTTTAAAATATGGTCTTATTTTTAAAGTGCCTTTACTTTCTTCTGTTTTTCAGGTAATGGCACAGGCGCATGCCTTTGGAGGAAGGTACATTAAAGCCTTTCTGAAAGGCTTCTTTGTAGCTGTCCCTGTGACAGTAACATTCCTCGATCGAGTGGCTTGCATAGCAAGAGTGGAAGGCGCTTCAATGCAGGTACAAAGCTACTTTCTTCCCTGTTCATTGTCACATTTGCAGAAGGACTGAATTATAAATAATTGACAATTCAATTTCAAAAGGTGGGAGAAAATGTAATTTTCAGCACTGGAAAGTTTAAATCCTAACTTTGTGTTGAACATGCGCTTTCGAAAAAGGCAGTTTGTAATGTGCCTGGCAAACAGGGGTGTCTGTTCTGCTGAATATAAATTTGTTCATGTTACATTCAAACCATCAAACTTTTTCTATAATGTATGTTTTGGTTTCTTTTGAGAAGCTTATTTCTTAAAAAAAATATGTAAACTGTAAAAAAATATTTAAGAAAGACTTAAGAAAAAGTATTTCCAGTTCCTGTAGGCCAGGGATTTTCAACCTTTTTCAACTATAGGCTTGTAACAAAATTTCCAAGTAACTAAAAATCCCAAAGCACTCCACCGGATTTTGACATTAAATTATTACAAGTTCATTTAGAACACTGATTTATTACAAGTTCATTTAGATTACATATGTGTGTGTACAGTGGCGCCTCACGTAACAAATTTAATTTGTTCTGGAGGCATGTTCTTTACGTGAAACATTCTTTACATGAAGCAGATTTTCCCATAGGAAATAATGGAAACTCAGTTAATTGGTTCCACAACCCAAAAATATTCATATAAAAATATTAACTGTATATAAAAATGATGACAAAATACTGGAATTGAATTAAAAACATGCATTCAATGGTACATGATCTTATGAAGTCTACTTAGGCTGCAATCCTAAATACAAGCAGGGAGTGGAATCCTAAAGACAAAAGACAAGCAGGGGGTGGAATCCTAAATACAAGCAGGAGGGTGGAATCCTAAAGACAAGCAGGGGGTGGAATCCTAAAGACACGTTCCTGGGAGTAAGTCCCATTGAACACTATGGGGGTTACTTCTGAGTAGGCTTCGTCCATGGGTATTATATTTTGTGTTATAAAATTTCATATATAAAAAACGTATTTGTGTGTGTGTGTGTGGGTGTACACATACAGAAATACCTCCCACATTTTAAAGGTTAAAAAAGAAAAAAGAAACGCAACCCCAAATCCAGCGTAACAACGGGAGCATGTAAGAGACTTTATGTGCACCTGTAGTTACTGCACCACCTAGTGAAAACCTACTGGAAACCCTCACCCAGCAGCTGGAGAGCGGGGGAAACCCTCCACAGGAGGCCCCCTGTAGCCTTGGGGAAACCCCCAGACACAGCCTGGAGGCAGGGGAAAGGAGGTGAGCTGAGGGTCCCTGCTCTGAGTGCTGACTGGCAGCCATTTAAAATTCCAAAGGCTGCCAGCCAGTGTTTGTTACATGAGTCTAGCATCCTTACCCGAGGCAGGGGCGTCCTGGAACTCACTTTTCGCTACCTGGAACTAACTCTACCCGGGGCATTTGTTACCCGAGGTACCACTATATTATATTTTGTGTTATAAAATTTCATATATAAAAAATTTGTGTATGTATGTGTGAGTGTGTGTACACATACAGAAATACCCCCCACATTTTAAAGGTTAAAAAAGGAAAAAGAAACTAAACCCCAAATCCAGAGTAACAACGGGAGCATGTAAGAGACTTTATGTGCACCCGTAGTTACTGCACCACCTAGTGAAAACCTAGGTGAATGTTTAAAATGTGGGAGGTATTTCTGTCTCACTCTGTATATATTGCAGCCTTTGGCTGCAATCCTAAAGACACTGCAAGCCTCCACCCACCTGAGAATGGCTCTTGGTAGCGATTGCAACACACTTATGGTTATGGGGGAAAACTTACAGCAGTTGTTACTCCCAGAAGTCAAGTGAGGAATAGCCACTCACAGTATTGTGAATGCACCTAAAGCATTGAAATGCTGACGAGGAATTTGTTATTGCAGAATAAGAGTGCTGTTGGACATTAGAGTGAAGGTCCTTCTTTGAGTGCATGTTTTTGTTCTCATCTTATTTCACTTCAAGAAGGGGAATGTGACAAATCATCTGCCTTTTTTTAATCTTACACTCTAGAGAGTGAATTATGTTGAATGCGTTTGAAGAGCTATAGGATGTGATGGAAAGTGAAGTTTAGTCAGCATGACGCCTGACGCTCATCAATAACACAGTTGCATCGGATATAGGAATGTCTTGACTTGAAGCTTTCACTGTACAATTCTGAAGAATTGGATTTGTAATAGACCTTTTAGACTCCTGGCTGACTCTGTGCACTCATTATCCTGGTTCATGCTGTGAATGAAATTAAAAGTTCTTTCAAAAAGCAAGGAATACAGCTTACTTTTCTCTCTTTTTCTCATGCCTCTTCTTTTTGTCTTTGTTCGCGGAGCTAGAGTATGTGTAACACAACCATACAGAATGTAGCTGTGTTAAAAGACAATAGTATATAAATTATCTGGAGTTCTGTAAAACAGATATTTTGTATGTGCTGATTTTGCAGTGTCAGGAGCAACATGATTTTCAACTTTTACATGTAAGTGCAATTTAGTTATATTGGCCTCAACATTTAATAGCATTTTACTTAATGCACACCTTATTAATTCTGTCTGATCATAATTTTCTAACCAAATGAAAATCTTTCATTTCTAAAATTATGATGATGTGATTAAAAACCATAACATTCTCACATAATGAATTAGTATATTTTAGTATGAGTTAATAAAGGGCTGCAGAGGCTCAGTGGTTAAAGACACTGTGTTTGTGCTTATCGATAGGTTGGCACTTCGAGACCCATGTACTGCAATGTGAAGTGAGCTTCCATCTCTTACCCAGATCCTGCCAACCTAGCAGTTTGAAAGGATGTAAATGAAAGTAGATAAATTGGTACCACTTCAATGGGAAGATAACAGCATTCCATGCAGGGACGTCGCTAGGTACGGTGGCATCCAGGCCCACCCCACCTCTGGCCAGGCACCCTCTCCAGCCAGGTGCCCCTCCTTACTGGTGCCCAGAGCGGCATGCATGGAGGGTCTGCCCCAGGGCCCTCTTCTAGACTGCCCACTTCTTGAATGTGCTGGAGGAGGGCCTTCAGGTAGACCTTCTGTCTGTGCATGCTCATCCTTAGTGCCAGGTGGGCAGGCAATGGGGCTGAAAGCCTTGACGTAGAGTGATCTCCGCCTGGGGCTGGGTGGATGGGGAGCCACCCAACCCAAGGTGGGGATTGCTATGCGGAAAGGCTTCCAGCTCTGTTGCCTGCCCATCTGGCTCTGAGGAAGAGTGCACGCTGTGGGTGAATGGTCTGCCTGTGGGCAGGAAGTGGGCAGGCTGGCAGAAGGTCCTATGCTGACTGTCCCAGCTGTGTGCCACTCTGGGCAGCCATCAGCTGCTGGGTGAAGGGCATGGGGGTAAGGGGTGATTTTGGCATGCCCATGCCTTGTGGCAGCTCTCTGCCTTGTGGCACCTGGGATCAAGGGCTCTCAAGCCCCCATAAAAACACTACTGATTCCATATGGTGCCTTTGGAGTTTATTCTGATAAGCCACTTGACCAAGGGAAATGTCTGGCCAATGTGGCTCTTCAGCTTTGTAATGGGGATGAGCACCATTCCCTAGATTCTGTCATGACAAGGAGGGCAACCTGTGGGGGAACTTTTACCATAGTGTGGATGTTTTTATTCACAAAACTGAATGCATGTGAGATTGAAACATTTGGGGAGATAATTTAATTATTTGTTGCCATGGGGGTTGTTTTGATACACTCACAGGGGAGAAGCGAGTTGTCCTTTTTCTGCTCCTCTAGGTGCCAAGATATCAGCATCCAAATCTCACAAGCCATTTCCAGGTTGACCTGATTGTATATATTGTAACCCAGCAGATGTGGCAGTTGAAACCTGGAATGATTGAGTTGATGTGATGACTGGGAAGAGGTTCAAAAGAATCTCTTGCCCCCTTTTGCATTTTGCAACTAGGAACCAGGAGCTTCAAGAAATGATTGCAAAGAAAATTTTATCTTTTTCATTTGAGCCACATCGTAAGAATTGAGAAGGAATCAGGTTACTCTTTCTGTGGCATACTCAGGGTGACCAGTTGCCAAACCCAAAATTCCTGAACCCCAAGGCCATAATTCCTAATCCCAGGCCAAAATTCCTATCCACTTTTAAAAATGCCAAAATTTTTAAATAGTTTTTTGTTTTTTTACCATAGCTTTTGATAAGAAGGAGATATCTCAAAATTGATTTTTTCATTGGATTGTGCACTTCAATACAAATCCAATGACATATGGCAGGATGGGGTACTGTGCATTATCGCAAAGTTTCAAAATAAAGCCAAAATGTAGGACAATGAAGCCAAAATGTAGGACACCCGGACAGAACGCTCAAAATCCGTACAAATCCGGGTTTTTCCAGTCATATGGTCACCCTGGTACTCTTATTTTGGAACTCCCTCCCTCAATAAATTGTCAAGCCATCTCTTTTAAGTTTATTTCAGAAGGTTTTGGGGTGATGGTATGGACCTATGATGCTTCTTTATATTAGCTTATCTTCGTTTGAGAATTGTCTACCCCAGCGGTCTCTAAACCCTGGCCTGGAGACCAGATTCAGCCCATGGCAAGCCTCTAACTGGCCCACAGACAGCCTCTGGTCCCCTAAGAGCCTCTGATCCAGTAGAACAAATATAATTGGAGGTGTGGCAGCGTGAAAGGGGAGTGTGTGTGTGGGTGTGTGTGTGGAGGGTTCTATTAAGTGTGTGCTTTATTTCTGTACTGTAGGTTGGTGCTTGCAGAAATCCTGGTAATTAAAACCCATTTATTGGTTCAGAATGTATTTAAATGTTATTTTTAAATTATTTTATCTGGGCCTTGATATTGGACCCAATATTTGTTGTGGCTATTTGGCTGAAAATGTTGGAGATCTCTGGTCTACCCTAACTTACTTACAGCAGCTCTTCAAGGTTTCAAAGAGAGGGTCAAGTCTCAAACCTCTTTGTAAATGTGCGGGACTGAACTGGGGATCTTCTTCCTGGAAGGATGTGGCTTGTACTTGATTTAGCTTCCTTTCCAAAGGCTTTATCTGACAAACGGTTATGTCAAGTGCCTAGCAGAAAGGATTCTTTTCTCGTAGTGTAGAAATTTTCTTACCTTCCCCCAGCCCCAAAGGTAAATACTTGACTTTGGAGAGAAAGGGAGATGGTGGTAGCTTTCAGGATTGATGGAGACAGAGGCCGTGAGCAGATATAGGATAGTCTTAATCCTACTCACAAACATTCAAACAGGAGTGTTTGTTTTATAGCATACCTTATTGAACACTTGTGACACTTCTGTTCAGATCACTGTTAACCAAGGATTTTCAGGTGGCCTTTTACTCTCATCCTCTGCTATTTATCGGCTCTGGTGTTTCTACTCAGATGGAATCAAAGAAGGATTAATTTAATGTGGCTCATTTAATGTCTTCTGTGTAGTATTGATTCTCAGTATAGGGTGGGAGTGCAGTCTTTAGGAGATGGAAGTGTGAAATCTTTCCCCTTAAGAATATAAGAGCCTCCATTGGATTAGGCCAAAGACCCATCTAGTCCAGCTTCCTATATCTCACAGGCCACCAGATGCCTCAGGGAGCACACAAGACACCTCCATCCAGGTGCCCTCCCCTGCATGTGGCATCTTGAGCTTGTTCACATCTGCTTCTATCTATGCACACATATGCATAGATAGAAGGGAATATTAGATATTCCCTCATAGATATGAGGGAATATTTTAATCCCTCATAGCTTGTAATCTGCTATGGTCCTTTCCTCTTGGAATTTGTCCAATCCCTTCTTAAAGGTTTGAGGCTAAATGCTATCACTGCATCCTGTGGCAGGGAGTTCCACAGACCAACTTCCCTCAGGTAGTAGCTCAATGTGTCTACTTATCTATGCTGACTGGGGAGTGGCACAAATCTGAGCAGATGAGAGCAGCCAAAGTCTGCTCCTGGCTGTCCAGAGAATAGGGCTTGGATCCGGCTTTACCTTCCACTCCCCACATGCCAGCCCACAGTCCCAGCACTGGGCCGGGGGATGGGTTAGGATTGTGCTCTGATTTTACTAAGTAAACCACTTTGTGAACAACTCTTGCTGAAAAGTGGTTTATAAATATTCTTAATATAATTTGGATAATAATACCATAGTCAGTCTTTTTCATTGGTGAGCTGGTGAGGATTTTATGCAAATAGAAAATTATCCTTACTGGTTTGGAAGTATTCCTATTCATTAACTTTAAGGATGGTAATTGGATATGTCAAAATAAAAATGGTGGGTGATGGTGAGAGCTGGGTGATGGTGTTGCCATAACAGTGCTCTGTGAAATGCAGGATGCTGTGAGTACATGAAGTTCGGGAACTACTGACTTTATATATGTGGAACGCTAGTGGATTGAGAAGGGGAATATCTCTCCTTCAGGTAAGCTATGGTTGCTGTATCCTGATGTGCAGGAGCGGTTAAACCAGTTATTTTCAATCCTTTTCAACTCATGGCACACTGACAAGGTGTAAAAATTATCAAGACACACCATCAGTTTTTGAACAATTGACACAGTACACCATGCTTCTGATGTGCAGTTCATACACCATTGGACCTACTAAGTCATCCTTGCCCCACACGGCCACAGAACACCTGTGGACCATTTGCTGTGCACTGGTTGAAAATCACTGGGTTGTACACTAATGTTTGACTAGACTTTGCATGTAACTAGGGAATCCCCAAAACTATTTTCTTGAGGGTATGAAACTCTTATGTTGTGCTAGAAGGATCTTGAATGCAGGTGCAGTTGTCAGGAGTTCTGCAGAGCTGGTTTTAGGGTAGTTTGGCCAAACTGAGGGCCCCCCAAATGTTTTGGATTGAGCTTTGCAGTTCCTGAAGCTGGTCTTGCTTTTATGTGTAAGTAAAGGGTGGGTCAGAGAAAATGGGGTGGAAAAAGTTGCCCTTTTGAGAGTACAATCGTAACTATGAATACCCCAAAGTAAGCCCCACTGTGTTCAATGGGACACTCCCAGAAAGTGTCTTTAGGACTGTAGCCTGAGGCCACAATCCAGAGTAACTACGGGACCTTTTACACCAACATAGTTACGGTGCCACCTATGGGAAACTTATGGGAAATGCATAGAGCAATCCAGAGTATGCGTCTCTTACGTCTTCCCGTAGTTACTCTGGATTGTAGGGTCAATCTCATCTAGGGTCTAAGAATCTCAAAACTATTTGTAGAATACTTTTATGGTCATGCACCTGAGCACTGTGCTGTACAGGTGCTCCGGGCCTTAAAAGCATGTCTATGCACGCCTAAAACAAAGAGATACTTTGGTACCAATATTATTTATTTATTTATTTATTTTTAAAAATATTTTAAAAATTATCAGTAGGTATTTTTGTTGTTCTTTTTGGGCTGACCATTTTTAGTTGTAACAGAATACACTTTTAATTAAATAAAAGATTCAGAGAGAAATCAAGGATATAATGAAGTTAAAAGCCTTTTTTCCAACAATTATTCAGTAAAACAGAAGAACTGTCACCTGCATGTCTAAAAGAAAAATCTGGTTTTCTATTTATAAATGTTATGTTTATTGGGGAAACAGAACAAGACTTAGCAAATTAATGTGTGTATTGTTCCCTCTGTGATAGCAGAAGCATTCAAATGTGTGCCTTGTTAATTTGAGTGATTTGTACTCCTGCATTACCTTACCATTTTTTTAACTGTAAAAGGCTAGCAAAAATCTGATTTTGTTTCACAGCTGAACTATTTAAGAGCAGTATGAATTACTACCTGATTTGTAAAATAGCTTTATGAAATCTCATTAGTTGAACAGTTATGCAACAATGGTAAAACATTGCAATTAACTGAGTAAAATTGTGACACTTTGCCATTCGTTATGGATGATGTTTCTTAGCTTAACAACATAATACTGTATGTACATACTGATTTGGCATAGAGACTGTGATAAAATGCTAGGAGATGAATAGCTGACCAAATTTTCTATAATGAATTTGAGACTCGGAGTATACTGTTTTCATACATCAAAGAAATCAGTTGAGTCTAGTTTAATAAGCAGCTGCATTTTTCATATGTTTGTAGAGATTCATTCATCCATTCATTTATTCATTTGATTTGTATTCTGCTTTTCTCCCCAGAGGGGCATACAAGGCAGCTAATAATAATAAAATTTAAAAATACGAAAGTTATAAAATCAATTAAAACTGTATAAAACAAATGAAAGGACAATAGAAAAAACCAGGAATAAAAGCAGGCAACATAAAAACAAGAGACAGCTATAAAAGACATCAGCAAAAAAATTTAAATATCTAAAAACACTCATCAGGTCTTGCCGAATAAAAAATCTTCAGTCCTTGCTAGATGGATAATAAAGAGAAAGCTGTCCTTAATTCAGAGGGGAGGGAATTCCATAATATAGCTGCCACCACCAAGAAGGTGCTGTTTCTGACTGCTATTCGCCTAACTAGATGACCTATAAGGTCATTTCCAACTGTATGGCTGCGGAATCAATAGCCTCCCATCTTTTTTCATGCGAAGTGAGAATATCTGTGTTGGACTAATGGGGATCCAGCAACTGATTAACCTAATTGACCCTGCCTCTGTTGGTTTTCAACTATTGGATATGAGTAGAGTATGGATATGAGTATGGATATGAGTATGGATATGAGTATTGGATATAAGTAGATCACAATAAATTAAAGGTGATCAAATAACATGCCATTGGCTGTTACAGTACATAAGAGGATGCTTTGCCTTTTGTTATAAAACATTTCAATTAACAAACAACAATAAGGAATTTTTTTGTATAGCATTTGTTGGATCAAAACATCTTTTCTTTCTGTTCTGGAATAACATTTTTAATGTCATGGGGTTTTCTTATTATTTTATAATATTGCAATGTTATATTCCAAGGAAAATGGAACAACATTGTGTTTTAAAACAAAAACTCCCACAATCAGATTTGTCCCATAAATCATGTCTGCTCCTAGGGAGTCCAATAATCTTGTGTTCTGTGAGTTGTACATGTAATTATAGACCACAGATTCTTTCCACAAATATTTGCAATAGGAACACCCCTTGCAGCTGAGCCCGAATGGACAGAGAGCAATGAAATTTGTTGTACAATACACTTGTCATATTTTCCAATAACTGGTGCTTAACAGCCTTAACATCATTTTATAAATCTAGATCTCATTATATGTCCCTTTCTATATACTTGACTCAGTTAAATTGAGCAGTAAAATTCCCAGAGTCTGTAAGGATGAGAGTGGTCAAGAGATATATGTCTGCAGTGCAGAAATTGTTTTTACATCCTATTTGCAGTGGCTGTTTCCAACAAATAAAAGCATCTCTTGAGCAGCCAGCCTGGTACTAAAGAACAACTTGGTATGATTGGTGCAGATTAGAAAATCCAGTTTCTAAGCATGGTGTGCACATACAGGAGCCAGTTTCCCCCTGGAAGGTTATGCATCCCCCCGTCCCCCCGTCCTGCTATCATGGGATGGGAACCCCACCCGTTGGATGACTTCACTACTTTGAGAGGGTAGAAGAACCCCCTCATAGGAAGCCAGCAATGGAGAATTTCCCCCCTCTAAAGGAATACTGGAGCCAGAATTACTGGCTTCAAGTATAGGGAACAGGACGTTCATGCACCCTGCCAGCCAGGGCACTAACGTATGGGCCAGACCCCAGCATATACCAGTCCTGTGGATGGTTCCTGTACCTCCCATGGAAGAGGGGAGCGAGAGGGGAGAGAAGAGGGATATAAAGAGGGGAAAAGGCAGGAAGACAGCGAGGAGCCATCTGGCATCATTGGGGAGAGTGCAGGGACACCTAAGCCCGCCTGGAACCTGAAGACAAAAGGGGAAGGACCTTGTTAAAGGACTTGAATTATAGAGGTACTTACTTGTCACGAAGAATCATATCCAAAGTCTTGTCTCTGAAGATCTTAACCTGAGAGATCCTGGGAGGGAAAAGACGTACTGCTGTTAAAGTTTCCAGTGTGTAAAATAAGGTCACAGTAAACAAAGATCTGTGTTTTCAACTTCCTGTTTGGAGTCGGTTCTTTCTCACATGGATCCTAGTAAGAAGGGATGGAGGATGGGATAAAAGAGGGAGAGACACCTTTCAGGAGCTGGGGTGACATTTTCAATCTCATGTCACACTGATAATTATGATTACTTTAGGCCTATGTCCTAAAGTGAAATTAAGCCCTTTGCTCTGAAGCAGTTAAGATGACTTTCCATAAAATAATAGTAGAGTGTGACGTAACTGCGTGGACCTGCTGTGGATTTTGTCCTTTATCATGGGTCTCCAAAATCCAGACTGGGGGCCAGATATTGCCCAGGGCAAGCCTCCAACTGGCTCGCGGCAAGCCTCTGCTCCCCTAAAAGCCTCTGACCCAGTTGAACTGATTATGTGGTAGGGGACTGGGACACTAACTTTATTTCTGTACTTTGTGTTGGTGCTTGCAGAAATTCTGGAAATTACAACCCATTTATTCATTAATCTATCGCTAATGTATTTGAATTTTATATTTAAAATATTTTATTTTAAAATAAATAAAATTTTATTTACACTCAGCACTGTGCCAGATATCTGATGTGGCCCTTTGGTTGAAACTTTGGAGACCCCTGGTCTTTTTATAAAAAAATAAAAAGCGGCTTCAAATTCCTTTGTGTGTGTGTCTGTGGATGATGCATACAGAGATAATAACATCTTCTTGTACACGTAAATTTTTCGTTGTGCAAATTGGTGGGTTTTTTTTGCTCTTAATACTATTTTGTTTTTCCTCCTCCTCTTCCCCATCAGCCTTCTTTGAATCCAGGAGGAAGAGAAGTATCTGATGTGGTGCTTTTAAATCACTGGAGCATTAGAAATTACGAAGTGCAACGGGGAGACATAGTTTCACTGGTGTGAGTAACTTCAAATCAGTCTCAATACGTATTTGTATAACTTTGGCTTAGTAGTAAAGTTCAGAAGGTTTTATTTATAACACCGTTAAACAGTTATGGCTAAAGACTGAGCATGACACTGTCTAATTGAGTGGATAACTAAAAGTCAGTTATTTTGAAGAGCTTCAAAGATTTTTGTCTCCATGAATGTACCAGTGGAACATAGTGCACACCGTTACCAGTCTAGTAGTATCAATTGTTTGAATAGTAATGAAGTCTGCAGTAACAATGAAAGATGGTTGAAAAAAGCTCTTTTGTGTCCAGTTGTCTAGAAAAGGGTTAGACATGCTGCTCAGAAATATTTATGGAATTCCAAGGTATCTGTTTTGCTTTCAAGTCATCTGTTTTGGTCTCATGTGTGCCGTGTCTACAGAGGTGTGAGAGTCGAAGATGGAAGAGTAGACAAGGGTGGTCATTCCTGATAAGGTGTGTTGGAAAGAGCTTTTTGATTGTAATCATGGACTGATTAGCCATCAGGTGGCACTGTTTCTCTGCTTAATACTTTTCCAGGATATAAATGACAAGAACTGTTCCGATGATAATGGAATGTAGAAATGGAATGTCGAACTGTGCATACCAGACAAAATGACATCAAACAAATTGAGAGTACATGCTCTGATGACAAAGTTCGTTTCTGGGTTTTATAATTAAAGCACATGGGGCATAGAGAGCATCAAAAGTTGCCTTATCTTGTGAGAAGTTCTCCACTTTACAACTGGTTATTAGAAAACTATATTTTTTATCTGTTCAGTTGTAAAAAATGGAAATGGGCAGTGCCTTAAATGGCGCATTGTTAAGCTGTGCTTGCTTTCAATAGAACTTCTCTGGCATTTTCAAAGGTGATTGTGTGACACTCATTCTTTTCAATTGCATAATTGCATATGTGGTTGCCATTGCTACTTATGTCAGACAAGGCTCAAAAATTAGATGCGGTCTCAAAACTGGACACAGTGAACCTATTCATGAGATCCAACGGACGTATTCATAAGAGAGGTTAACAACCCTTCATAATGATCTTGTAGTGGTGAGCCACAGTTATTTATTTATCCTCATCAGACTAATGTTCTTGCATAAGTGAATGTTCTTGAACTAATGGCTAATAGGTTTTGGTTGTTGTTTTTTTGCTTTTGTCTCTCTCTGTACCATAATTATTAGTACACTTACGGTACAGAGAGAGAGGAGCAGACTGTTAATTTAAACACCACATTATTATTAAATTTAAAACCATTACATGCAATTTATTACATAAAATTTATTAATTACAAGAACATTACGTGCTCCCTGCTCACAGGGAAAAGGAGGGCAATGAAGTTTTTTCCAGGACATAAGGCAAAAAAAGAGGACATGTCATGGAGAAAAGGACATATGGTCACCCTGTCCTGAAGAGAAAGAATGGAAAACTGGTGGAGAAAAAGCAATTAACCCTACAATCCAGAGTAACTACGGGAAGACATAAGAGGCACTTACTTTGGATTGCTCTATGCATTTCCCATAGGTGGCACCATAACTACATCGGTGTAAAAGGTCCTGTAGTTACTCTGGATTGTAGCCTAATTTGCTTTATTTTTTGGGTCCCTAGCACTGCTGACATTTTACTATAGTGAAGCATTTTCCCCCTTAATTCCTTTGCTGAATTGTGGAAAGATTGAATTAGTGTACTTATCTGTACTGTATGTTACAGCCAGTGTTTGGGAAATGCATTTTGTTATGCAATTGAAAATGCTTTAATGCACAATCCTAATTTGGGCTAGCATCAGTGATCACTGGGTCACTGGTTGCAAAAGTCTTATAAGTGCTTAATGGAAAAGTGCTATAAAACCCTCATCGACACCTGCTGGGTAAGTGGCATAGGCAGGAAGACCTCCCATTGAATCCAAAAGAGGTGCCCAACAGAGCAGGTAAATTCCTGCCAGGCAGGACAAGGGTGGAAGGAGGGTGACTATGGGGTACAGTGGGGCAGGGAGGATGGAGATGGGGAGCAGATCAAGCTCTGGTAGGCATGAGATTGGTAGCACTGGCACAAACCAAAACCTGTTTCCCCCTTCTGGACCTGAAAGCAGTTATAGTGTTGCAGTTATAGCAAATAATTCTGTGCATATTTACTTGGAAGTAAACCAGTGGTGTTTTTATCATCTTTGCAGCAGTGTTTAGGACTGCAGCTTAGGGCAATTTAGGAAGTTCATTCATGATATGTAATTTGAACTCATGTCTTTACTGTTTGGTACTAATTGCTGGTATGTATAATACTATAATTGTTGTATTGTACTATTCCATCCATCCATCTATTCCAAAACCTTTATTGGCATAAAACAATAAAACAAGACAAAGTAACAAGATAGATAAAACATTTATATTACTGCTAGTTTGGCAGAAGTACCATCTTCCTAATTATACCACACTTATATCATTTTTTAAAAATACCAAATGATAGCTACTTTTTAATGACAAAGTGATTAAACGTGTCTAAATAAAAATTTATTTTGTATAGAGTGGGATGCAGATCAGTGAAAGGTTCCATTCTTTTCCAGAATACTTCCATGTCATCTGTTGAAAAGAGTTTATTTTTCTAAGTTGATTTAAATTGCCAAAGCAACTGCTTTGGCCTCTTTCTGAGACCAATTGACAGATGGTGGATCAATAATAACATGATAAGCAACAGTTCCTCCACTTCTCTGCTCTCTATTAGATCAAATTATTTATTCAAAATCAGCAGCAATGTAGATTTAGGAAGAAAGAAATTATGAGTGAAATGATAGCTGCCATGGAATCAAAGCTTTGGTTTGGGATTGCACAGGCAAGCCATCAACTAGAAGCCATTTTTTCGGAAGAAAGTTTAAGAATTTAAGTGTTTTTGGAGGATTAAACCATGTGAACTGAGAATGCAGTTCAATATACAGTAAATCCTTGGATTGAGAGTAATTGGAATGACAGTGTTTTGCAAGACAAGCAAGCATTTCTGATAAATTTTAATTTGATAAACAAGTGAAAAAATAGGGCTACCACCCACCGCCCCATCTCTGCTTATGCATTCCCGCATCCCCAGCCTTTGCATGTTTACTCTGAAGTAAGACTATTACAGTCAATGGGGCTCACACACAGGCTTGGTCCGGACAGGTCTGGGTCCACAGAGGCTGGCTGCTCCTCAGGTGTAGCCAGCAGACAGATAAGGCGTCCAGGGCAGGTGGGCAGCAGCAGCCTCCGATCTCTGCCTGCTGTCACAGGTCCTTGTCTGTGCTGTGGGCTGCTGTAGAAGCAGTGGAGGCAGGCGCCTGTGCTCCTGGAGCAGATGCTCTGCCCATGACTGGTGCACGTCTCTTTGGAACTGCGCGCATGTGCAGGAATGTACCTTTAAAGATGGCTGCTGGACAGATGGCCAAAACTCACGCCTCCCAGGTCTATCTGTCTTGGGCCAGCCTAGGTTGAGTTATACCGGCCCATGCCTTTCTGCTGTAACTGGGATGGCCCATCTTGGAACTGAGCCAGCCCAATGATAGATAGGCTAGCCCAAATGCATGTCAGGATTGTATCTTTAGCTTTGCATCTTTAGTCTACTCTAAAGTAAGCCGTATTATAATCAGTGGGGCTCACTACTATGTAAGGGGAACAATGGAAAGGCGCCTGAGAGACCTAGCCTTGCATTTCGACTCTAAAGCCCTACTGTAACGGGGTCTCACTCCATCATAAGGAGGCAGATTGCAGCCTGAGAGACTAACTGCAGGTTAATTTGTTTTATTTTTCTTTATATTTTGTATTTCCTTTATTATTTTGCATTATATTATAATATTGTAATTATTTTTATATGAATACTAGTGAAAACGTAACTGAGTTGCAGGAGTAAAATTTCCTCCATATGCCATCCCCTCACTGCACAACTATTCAAGTTCAGATATTTATAAAGATGTTCATTACTGGATGGCTGGGCAGTGTGAAGGCTATGATTAAAAACAGTACCTCTGCTTTTTCACATTTAAATTGGATATATATCTTAGCAATTTCCTGCCTTGATGCAATTTTGAGAATTCCTAAAGAGCACATCATCATTTTAGCATGGAAGATAAGATTGCGGAGGAACCGTTAGCAGACTGTAAAAGAAAAATTGAGTGGGTGGCCAGATGTACTTACTTTAATGTTTTACAAAATGTAAATGATTGACTTTAAAGCTAGAAAACTCATATATTCTTTTTTGTCTCATATGCTTTTTGTATGCCAGATTCAGAAATGCTTTTTATCATAGAGAAAGTAAAGCTCACAAAAGTTTTGTCAGCATTAATTATAATCCGAAATCTTACACTGGGAGGAAGACAGACTGCTACACATTTATAGGAAATATTTGTTCAATGGATTAGTGTTACTCGTAAACAAAGTACAGCAGTAGCTCCGAAAGACAGATTTGACCAATTCAGATAAAATCACAAACTAGAGAATCAGAAATAAGTCAAGAAATTGTGAATGTGCGAAAAAGTGAAAATGCGAATAAGAAGATGAAATGAAAATGAAAAATGAAATTGTGAATAAGAAGAGTGAATGTGTCAGCCAAAAGCTTTGACACCTGATTGTGGCTTATACTGAGTCATATATCTTTATCTGTCTGCCTGTCAATCAGTCTGTCTGTCAGTCGGACTGTGTGTATACAGTGGGCAGCAGGAACCACCAGGAATCCCTATCAGGCACCAGTGGGTTTTTCTGCCAGGCACCAGCAGGCACCAAGCAACACTGGGTAGTGGCCACCCAATAGGTTTTTAATGGGTCCATACATCACAGAAGGAGTATACACCCCAAATTTCATGCTTCTTGGCCCAGGGGGTTTGGACTAGATGTTGATGAGTCAGTCAGATTTGAGAAATGGACACATTGCAGAACTCAGCTAAAATGCAGGATATAGAAATACAAGAGCATTGTTGTACTATGTCAGGACATTTTGAGCCGGTCATATGTGTTGCTTTGTTAACACATATGTCATCCTTCAGCATATTGAAGGCCATGTGTATGTTAAAAACAATTAATAACCACTAAATTTTGTGGCTTATTGGGTTAGGAGGAGTGGTCTGGTGGTTAAGCCAATGCCATGCCTGAATAAGCTAAGCAGGATCAGCCTGGGTTCTCAATTTAGAAGGGAGACTGGGAAAAAGACAGCTCTTGTGAAGGAACTGTGAAAGAGTGCACTGTGGATGTCAAAAGGCTCTGCGTAGACAACAACGCATTAAAAGTACATTGACAAGGATTCTAACTCAGTTTACTGTGAAAAATTTTGAGCTTTGGACTTGGAGAATGTGTGCCCAAACACAAATGTGGCATATGCGTGTGTACCACTTTAAAAGAAAGAATCTTTTTGTTGTCAATATTCTCTAGCATTGAAGAGCAGAGTTCATGATCATGCATTTAAATATGTTTCCAGAGCCTTTCAGCTGTAAGGTCACGTACAACACCAAGTTAAATATAGTCTGCATTGAGCATGAAGGAGAACTAGACACAAACAAAACAATAGGCCTCCTGGGTATCCAAGATGTCATTATCCTTTGCTTGCTGGCAATATATTTTCTTTCTCTGTAGCAAAGACTGCATGCTTCTCTCATTACAGCTGTCCAAATGCTTGTAACCAAAATATACTGTTTCTAAATGCCAATAATTTTATGGATTTCCTTACAGCAATGAGCAGGATGTGGCAGAAGAAATAGACAGGGGGTTCTTGTTATCCATGGGTGTTCCATTCCTAGAATCCCAGCAGATACCATGGATAATAAAATTTGTGGATTAGGGCAGGGACCATTGGAGGTCCTTGGCAGCTGCCTAACCGGTTCGCGAGAGGACTCCTCTAAGTACATCTTTCCCTCCTCACAGGAGGACGATTGCAGCCTCAGAGACCAATCCTATGCCTGTCTACTCAGTAGTAAGTCCCATTGTAGTCAGTGGAGCTTACTCCCAGGAAAGTGTGAACATGATTGCAGCCTCAGAGCATATGCCTGTCTACTCAGTGGTAAGTCCCACTGTAGGCAGTGGAGCTTACTCCCAGGAATGTGTGGATAAGATTGCAGCTTCAGAGTCCAATCCAATGCCTGTCTTCACAGAAATAAGTCCCATTATAGTCAATGAGGCTTACTCTCCAATAGGAGTGACTAGGATGGCTTTGTGCATTTTCAATGCATCCTGTACTGAAAAAGGTTGAAAACCCTGGTCTGAGTCAACATGCAGTGAGACGTTGGGCTCTTACCTGCAATCCTATTCACAGTGACCTAGCAACAGCTCTGTTTATTATTATGGGATTTACAGCTGGAGGCAGCTCCAGGTAGCCAGAGGTAGAGCCCTCCCCACATTCCTGGGCTGGTCCCTGGAAAATTTCTTTTCCACAGAATCGGTCTCTGGTTCCAAAAAGGTTGAAGACCACTGGATTAGGGCACCCAAAATGTTCCTGTGTGACTTCATGGAACCATGAAGTCCTTATAATGCATTTATAAGGGCTAAAATGTCTTTTCTTGTTTTCTACACAAAACAAAAAATTGCATTTTTTTGCCTGAAGTGGGCATTCTGAAATTTGGGGAAGACACATGTGGCCTCTGGCTCTTAGAGGACCCTCCCAATGTGACTGGAGGGGCACAATTCTGTTTCTGTTCTGAGGGTCCAAGTTGAGCCACCGATGTCGGTTTAGAACCCACAAATAATTAAATCTGTGTGTACTGAATCCACAAATAAAAAGGGCTGACCAGTATTTACAGTGAATTGTTTTCGAAGATGCATCTCTAAAAACATTTGCCGTGTCTAATCCAAACATGTTTCTTCAGAGTCTTTGGGATGACCGGCAATATAAGATAGGAAAATGATTGGTATGTAAATGATTTATAATGATCTTGGCTTAAACATTTTTCCCATTTGTCCAGTTCAAAAACCAAAAACCTCCCTTTCCCAAAGCCTGCTGAATTTTATTTTTAAACATTTTATCTTAGTCTTTTGAAATAAAGTAACATCTAACTTGGTAGCAGGAATGCCATCACAATACAGAATCTGCTCCTTTTAAAAAGCTATTGAGAAAACAGGTGGGACTTGGGTATGCACAGGATTTCCCCCCACCCTCAGACCTTCCACAAATACCAAACTGGTGGATAACATTATCTCCAAGGGGTCCCTTAGACTCTTAGAGAACTTCTAGACATGACTGGATGTGACTCTTTGAGGACTTCTAGACATGACTGGAGTCATGCCTTCCAGTCATGTCTGGAGATGCTCTAAGGCACTGAGAGGTGAAGTGCAGCATCTTTGCACCTCCAAACATGTTGCAAAGGCTTTTGAGATGCACATATGATTTTCATAGAATCGAAAGTATGTCTCAGAAGCTTCTGACGTGTGTACTGACCATACATGACCTCAACATGCCACAGAACACTTTGTGGACAAGAGTGGAGAGCACTTCCAGTTGCATCTGGTAGGCTCAGTGAGGTCCTCAAATCCAGTGATTCTAACATCACTGATGAGAAGATTACTGCACATTATCAGCTCAAGTGTCTCCATGTGATGCTGATTATTATTATCCTTAATTAGAACATAATCTGAAGCAAAAGAATCTCTTCTCCCTATTTGTCCTTTTCAGAATCCCTTTCTCCTTCTAAGAACAAACTTTTTGTTTTTCGTTTTTAGGAAACTAAAACTAACATTTGCAGATGTTAGTATTTATTTTACATCCTATTCACTTTTTAAAAACGGAATGTTTTTCTCCTGAAGAAGAGCAGATTTTGGAAAGTGATAGAAAGGACCAATACTGTATCTGAAACATATGTTTCAGGTTAAATGTGTTATATATGTATAAGATACGCTGAACTTATCTCCTTCTAGCTCGCTGTAATGCTCTGGTCAGGAAATGAGTTGAAATAAACGGTGAAGAAAAACAAAAGCATAATTTGACTTGAATTGTGATGACCAAGGAACATTTTTCTTAATAATTGTATGCATAATTTATTCTAATAAATTATAACATAATTAGATTTTGTATGCCATTAACTTGCTTCCCACAATAGCTTTGCCTGCATTCAGAGACTGGGACAGTTTAATCAGTGAATATATTAAGTCTTAACATACAGTTGTAAGACCTACTGATAGCTGTTAATTAGGAAATTGATCAGGCTGATCAGAGATGTATTTAGAGAGTAGGCTGCAATCCTAAAGACTATTTCCTGGGAGTAAAACCCATTGAACACAATTGGGCTTACCTTTGAGTAGACAGGGTTAGGATTCTGCTCAAAATCAAGGATCAAATTTACCATAAACATTTTCCAGTCAATCTCTTCATTTGACATCCTAGATTAAATTCCAAGTTGCCTGCAAAGTTTTATGGCTTTGTTTAATAACTGAGCATCTCAACTTCAGTTCTGCACAATGTTCTTATAATGCGGCTATGTACTATTCTTAAATTCCAGGGAAACAAACATCAAGGGCACTGGCCACTTAAGAGCAAGATGTTTAAAAAAGGAAAAATCAATACTGAAAGCTTTGTAGGCAGATAAAAATTCTGTTCCAGCTGGGTGATATTTTTAAAAACATGGATGCCTGGTACTCTACATAGAAATACACATGAGAATTATGAAGAGAGTGTGTGTATTTTTTTAAACGGGAGTATTTTTTTAAATGAGGCCCAGTTTACCTGAAAGTTAAAGTTCATCAGCATGTGAATTTTAGGATTAGACTACTCAAATATATTTATTTATGTAGGTAATTGAGGCTTGAATAGTTTATGCACAATATTGGAAAATTATGGATATATCTCAGAATTGATAAATGGTGGATGAAAGTTAAGGACTTCATTAGAGATACTTTTAGTTTTTTAATATATACAGTGGCACCTCATATAACAAATTCAATTTCTTCCAGAGGCATGTTTGTTACGTGAAACGTTCTTTATGTGAAGCGCATTTTCCCATAGGAAATAATGGAGACTCAGATGATTGGTTCCACAACCCAAAAAATATTCATATAAAAATATTAACTGGATGTAAAAATGATGACAAAACACTGGAATTGAATTCAAAACATGCATTCAATGTGCATGAGCCTATGAAGTCTACATAGGCTGCAGTTCCTGGGAGCAAACTCCATTTAACACAATGGGGCTTACTTCTGGTAGACATGGTTAGGAGGCTGCAATTAAGATACTTTCTTCTGCAATCCAAGACACTTTCAAAGTGTCTCCCCACTTTCTCCTCTCCATGCTGAGCCTCTCTCTCCCTTGCTCCCTTCTGGCTAGCCCTGAACTGCTTCCCTCTTCTCCACTGCTCTTTTCTCCCTCTGCCCTGTGGACGCCCAGCCACAGGATGAACAGCGCAGAAGTGTTGCTTTCACTATGGGCAGGCGCACCAGGCAGCCCTGATGCTTTTTAAAAGGGCTGCCGGCCAGCACGTCTGTGCCAAGTGCCAACGAGAATGTTTGCTACGTGGAGCACAGTTTGTTATGTGAAGCAGAATCCTAGATAAATTTTTGTTCGTTACATGAAACATACTTAACGTGAGGCATTTGTTATGTGAGGTGCCACTGTATTTTAATGTAATTTTGTTTTAATTATGTTTATTGTTTTTCTTTTAATATTAATATAAATAAAATATACAATTCAATCGTCAGTTGTACACTCTGATACATATGTTGAAAAATATTCAGCAATGATCACAATCTCTCTCTCTCTTTCTCTCTGTCTCTCTCCACTGCACCCTTTCATTTGAAATGCTTCTGATGTGTAAGCAGAATTCACATGCTTGGCTGAAGTATAACTCATTGAAGGGTTTCTAAATGGTACATCCTGCAATTTTTAATATTTATGATTGCTTATAATATCACTCGCCTGGCCTAAGGGAAGCTTGTTATCAAGCTAAAAACCTGTGAGGTCAGCTGCAGCTGACTGTGAGCATTTAAGCTATTAGGCCAGGAAGCCATTTGTGAACAAGCAACAGACACAAATATTCTGTACACACAATCCACTCTGTATTCTGCTCATACCAAGCATTTATCTACAAAGAGAATAAATCCTGTCATTTAAATATATTAATTGCATGAACTGAGCTCAGAACTGTTAGTGTGTTTATTAACCTAAGATGTTTCCAAAACTGGTTTCTGCTCTTTAAATTTTTTTGAGGAATCTGTTGTTTTCTAATGGAGTCCCTCGAGTGTTCTATTAAAAATAAGTTCATGATTCATTGCTTAAAAGGTTTACTCTGCTAGATTCTGATGGCTATTAATGGAAAATATAAAACTACAGCTTTCATTAGTTATTTAATAGTTAGGACTTTGTAATTTTCAATGTCCTTTCATACCATCAACACTTCTGGAAGAGATTAGGGGTCAAGGAAGATAAGTGTGTCTGTAGAAGTTATCAGCTATCACCCTCAGCGGAGGAATATTTTCATTCAGATATGTTTGAGAAGTCCTTATGTGTTCACAGGGACATTTTGAAATTTGACTAACATAAAATGATTTCAAACTTAATAAGCTATCGGCTCTGCATCAGAAATCATGGTCACTTGACATCCATTTATGCACTAGACTGAAATGCGGTCTTAAGGCTCATTAGCTACTTTGATAGAACACACACAAAGCATGTTAATAGGAACCAGTTTTAGTGGCTGTCCAGCCTAAAGAAAGTAGTTGTAATGCAATAACCATTTTCAGATTGAAGATGAACAATTCATCTGTAACTTAGAGCACAATCCTAAAAATGTAAGCACCATTGTATTCAATAGATCTTACTCCCAGGAAAGTGTCTTTAGAGTTGCAGTCTTAGCTGCCTTTTCTCTTCGGCTTGGGAGGGATAGGATCAAAAGTTGTAGTTCATACTGAATCCTATCTCCCTTCCCAGGCCTGATCTGCTGACATGGGTCAAACAGGAACTGCTGCATAGGCTGGGATTTCCCCAGTGTAAGGGTTAGAAAGTCCCCTTCCCTCGAGGAGACGTTCTGCATTCTGAATTCCAATGTTGGCTGTAGACAACATAGCACTGACACAACTCTGGATAGGGCTGCCCATCTCATTTCGGTTTCAGTCATTCTGATTATATGCTATCATCTGGTCATGTTGGCAGTTAATGGTAAACATGAAGTATAGTTCTTCAATTTGTTATTGAAATAAATCCATCCATTATTTAAATGGTCCATCAAAGATGAACTGGAATGAATTTCTATTACTTCTTTCACTTCTATAGCATTCTATGACAGTCTGTGGGAAACGTAATCAAGAGATCAAGTCTGCTGTTGACATTTCAGTGCTACTGTGACAGAACAATGGTGTTTACTTTCCCATTATGTTGATTGTGCTAATGCTCATAATTTTGCTTAATGACTGTGTCAAACGATGGGGAATGGGACTTGCAATTGTTAATCCATGAGGTTCCATTCCTGGAACCCCCGTGGATGCCAAAACCCACCGATAATGAAACCCACTGCCTTCAGTCAGGCACCCTGTAGTTCTCTGAACATGACTGGAGCTGCATGTTCAGTGGCTTGGGTCCATTTAACGTGCAGGTTCAGAATCCATGCATGGATAGAACAAAAACAGCTCAAAACAGTGGATAATCAGTGTTGTCCTGTAGAGATCTTCAGCATGAGACAAGAGAGTACGAGATGCCCAAAGTTTGCTTTGCATCTTGAAAGACATCACCATTTGTTCTTTGATTGACATATGTATACTCCCTCTGTCTGATAAACGGTTTAGTGTCGGGAGTGTTCCAGTTACCTCCCAGATACTTTGAATGGATTTGGGAAGAATGTTGTTTGTGTAACGTGTGCTTTAGTAGAAGAGAAATAGAGAGCGTAATGATATGCACAGCAACTCAGCAGCGTTTTCAGTTCACAGGTTTTGCTAATACAGCAACAGTTAACCACCAAGGGAAATCTAAAGTTGAAGGGACTCTTCATCTAACAATTTATAAAAGGCCTCCTGGGGTCGTGTTCTAGAAATTTCTTCCAGCGACCATTTATATTGCAGCGTAGTGCTTGTTGTCTGCTCTGGGTATTATATTCAGCAGTACAGACCTTGCTGGCCCCTTGGGGTGCGGCATCTTGTTCTGGAGGAAGTTGTGCCTCTGCTGGCTCCTCTTTGAAAGCTAGTGGTAGTCATAAAACAAGCTGTGTGCTTTTAGTTCACTACGTAGCTCAAAGTGTAACTTCAGGCTAAACTCATTCCTCTTCCGTATCCTAAATCTATTGGTTTTAGTCCTGCTTTATATATTGTCTCATTTCCACTGCTTCTGTTACTGTGCTGAAAAATGCTATTGTATCTTAGCTTTGTTCTTTGAGAAATGTTTTATATGTGATCATGTAATTGGGCTGAGTTCCAGCTGGCTAGATCTTTTATGGCAGTATAGGTGGCATGGCTGGCAATAAATAGTGCACCAACTTCCTCCACTTCAAGCACCATCTACTCCTGCTTTGTGAACTTTCTGGGCTACCTCTGAGTGTATGCATGCTATGTTATGTATTAAGTTAAGGGTGTCCAAATCCTTTTCTGAATTCATTCTTATATATATAAAAATGAAAAGTCACTGACTCACTCACTGTCACATCAGCACCCAGCCAAAACCACTGGGCCTAGAAGCGTGAAATTTGGGAAAGATGTTCCTTCCATGACAGACACACCCACTAAGAACTGGTTTTTGGACATTCCAACTGAAAAAGGGTGCAACATGTATTCCTCCATATACTTTGCACTGAAGAAAACCTGACTGAGGGACGCTCTGCCCCAACCCCTGGACCCAGAAGCATGAAATTTGAGGAAGGTGTTCCTTTTGTGACCTGAGCACCAACCAAGTACTGATTTTCAGAAATTTAACCCTTACGGGGGTGCAAAGGGATGCAATATGTGTTTGTCCTATACTTAACATTGAATATTGACTGATCAACATCTAGCTAATTTTGTGCACGGTGCCTGGTGTGCATGGTGTGTGTGTAGTGTGTGGGGGGTATTACACATGAGGGGATGGTGCGCAATGGGGAATGGCCTACAGGAGGTATTTCACTCACATAATATGGGTACATTTCGCTAGTTCATATATAAGTTCCATTTCTAATATACTCATTTATATAAATATATTTTAATTTGATATGTAAATCAAATCATTTTTTGTTCTGGCCCCTGACAGAGTGTTACAGAGATGATGTGGCTCTCCTGCCAAAATGTTTGGACAAACCTGTGTTAGGTGATGACAACTGTTGGGTAAATGCTACTATTGCCAGAAGGTAATTAGGGCGAAATCCAGAGTAATTACAGGGAGTCGTTGCTCTGGTGTAAGAACAAATAACTCTGGATTGCAATATGGATTTCCCATAGGTTTTCAGTAGGTAGTGCAGTAACTTGGGGTGCACGTAATGTCTCTTACATGCTTACATAGTTACTCTGGATTTGGCTGTTAGTGGTGCAGTTGACAATTGAGCAGTTGAAGACCCCAATATTGTTGTTGTTGCTGCTTAGAAATAACAAAAATTTGATCTGATAAATGCTGTGAGCAGCATTTGGTTCCTCAAACTTGACTTTACCTCGGTGTCGCTTGAACACATTAGAGACTTGTGGATGTTTGTAATGGTTGAAAAAAGCTCCTCTGGGATTATCTTTTCAGTTTTATGAGCTAAATCTGAACTGGCATAAATTTGAAGTTTACCGAAATCACTGAAGCTTATGCTAAATTACTCCAGCTGATGACCTTCCTCTAATGTTCTCAATTCATTCTGCTGTAGCTTTGCTGTTTGCAGAACATATAACATCTTATAGAAGAGTTTAATAAAACAGTATAGGGCTACAGTTCTAAACACACTTTCCTAAGAGCAAGTCCCACAGAACAGAATGGGACTTACTTCTGAGCAGACATACTTAAGATTGCACCCTTTGTCACACACCTGTCGTTACCAGAGACAGGGATGGAGGACAAGCAGTGTTACAGTAATGGAGCTCTGATCTAGTAAGAGGAACCCGTGTGCATAGCATAGCTTCTATTTTTTCCCAAGAACAAAACCACTGGTGCTGCTTCATGTCTCTACTCTCTGTTGCCGTTCAGATTGAAAAAAAATGGAAAGCCTATCTGTGCCACCCCTTACTGGATTTTTTTCCCATCATCTCCACATCTACTGTCAAGTGAAATTATTTTAATTTTAATTTTTACATTTTTTTAATACTGCCCTTCTTCCAAGAAGCATCCCTGTAAGGTAAATGAGGTTGAGAGACAGCAGCTGGCCCAAGGTCACCCAGGATGAGTGGCATAGCTTGATGAATTGCTGGTGTGTGTGTGTGTGTGTGTGTGTGTCCCTCTTGGTGCTCCTGAGGTTTTCCAGGCTCTCCATGTCTTGGGGAATGGTGGTGCACTGTGCTTACTACCCATGTTTTTAGGGTGGTGAGTGCAGTGGACCTCTTACCTCCCCCCATACTTTGATTTGCTCCAAACTGGAGACATTCTGGAGGTGGAGGGGGATTACTCAAAGGGTTCACATTGCAAGCATGATCTTGTCACCCATATTAGTGATCTTGCCCAAGACATGTAGACAATGCAGGAGAGAGAAGAATACTTGCCATGAATATTTGCCATGCAGTGAATGCAATCACAAAAATATTCAAGATAGTGACATTCTTATGACCCATTCCTATCCTTGTCTCCTACCAGTGCAGCCACGCTGAAATGGCACACTTTATCCAATGAAGGGTGCAGTGTGAGAGGATTCAGAAAGAAAGGGGTATGTAAATCCCTTTCCCTACTGCAAGTCTCCAGCCACATTAACTGGTCTCCTTTGAGCTCCTTTAAGTGTTAGTTGGCATAGGTCCAAAGAGAGAGGGAGGGAGGGAGGGATACTTCCATCCCCACATCAAACACTGAAAGACCTTTAGGTACTGAATGTATGAGAGGAACAATGATTACCTTACTAATGGTATGGACATTTATGAAACAAAAAAAGTTAGATTGGCATTTGTCATCCTTATAGATTTTGGGGGGGAAACTCAATATCTCCATGAATTATACGAGCAAAAAGTTTTCGTTCTTAGAAGCTAGTCTGTTTTTTATTTTGATTATAAGATAGATTTTCTTTCAACATTTTCTTCTTGAAAATTTATAGATAGGGACCTACAAAAGGCAAAGTTATTTTTCCTGACAAATAACACCCCTTTGTCAGGAAATATAACCTCACCTTTTGCAGGTCCCTATTTATAGGAAAATAACGTGCATACACAGACACATACTAGTTGAGTCAAGGAGTAATAAAATTACTTATTTTAAGTAATATTAGGATACAATATGTGCAATAAATTTCTGTACAGGTGCATATTTCACAGCTTTAAAAGAACAGTTGGCATGTATTACTTTCCAAACTTTGCATCCATTTGTTCAGTGCACTTTTTTTCTCTTTTCAGCTGCGTTTTTTTTGTACTCTTAGAAAAACTTCAGTGCAGCCTATTATTATCCTTGATTTCACATTTCAACATACAGTGGCGCCTCAAGTAAAGAATGCCGTATGTAAAGTATGTTTCATGTAACAAACAAAATTTTCTCTAGGATTCTGCTTCACGTAACAAACTGTGCTTCACGTAAAGAACACATTCGTTGGCAGTTGGGGCAGACGCCTGGCTGGCAGCCTGTTTAAAAAGCGTCAGGGCTGCCTAGTGCACCTGCCCATAGTGAAAGCAACACTTCCATGCTTTTCCTCCTGTGGCTGTGCATCCGCAGGGCAGAGGGAGAGAAGAGCAGTGGAGAAGAGGGAAGCAGCTCAGGGCTAGCCAGAAGGGAGCAGGGGAGAGAGAGGCTCAGGATGGAGAGAAGGAGAAAGTGGGGAGACACTTTGAAGGTGTCTTGGATTGCAGCCTCCTAACTATGTCTACCCAGAAGCCCCATTGTGTTAAATGGGTCTTACTCCCAGGAAAGTGTCTTTAGAACTGCAGCCTAAGTTGAATGCATGTTATGAATTCAATCCCAGTGTTCTGTCATCATTTTTACATCCAGTTAATATTTTTATATGAATATTTTTGGGGTTGTGGAACCAATCGTCTGAGTTTCCATTATTTCCTATGGGAAAATCAGCTTCACGTAAAGAATGTTTCACGTAACAAACATGCCTCCAGAACGAATTAAATTTGTTACGTGAGGCATCACTGTAACTTGCTTTCAAGTTTCCATATCACGGTTTTTCCATGCCAGTGGTTTTCAAGCATCTCAGTCTGGGACCTCCTTATGAGAATGAAAATCTGCGTGGGACTCTACCCCCCAGAAGTGATGCCATGTCTGGACGTGGCATATAACAGGAAGTGATGTGCCTGTTGTGCCAGCGTCCCTCCATGTCTACTCAGAAGTAAGTCCATTTGTGTTCAATGAGACTTTCTCCCAGGAAAGCAGTCTGAGTGTCCCCTTCCAGAACATTGTTACCCAGTGCCAGGTTTCAAGATGGTGGCACCCAGTTTTTTGCTGTCCTCCTGAAATGAAGTCATGACCCACAAGGGGTTCCCAAGCTCCATTTTGAGAACCACTGGTCCCTGCTATGGATCTAGCATTTCTAAATTTCCCTTGGGTGGATCACCATGCTTTTTCAGATGTGTTACTACCCACACAATAAAACAAATGGAATTCCCTAATCCCTCATTCTCTTGAAGGCTTTAGCTGTGCCTTTCAGAAGGTGTGCTCTGTGATCAGTGATAGATAGAACATCAACGATAGTGTTTAATGTTGCCTTGTGCCTTTCAACTGTCATGATAAATCACCTGTTTAATGAGTTGGACTTGTACATTTCATGGGTAATCGTCATTGTCTCTAATACGATTCTTGTATTTGGACTGAAGGATTTATTATGTGGTGGCAGCACTATTAACGAACCACATTAGGAGTGGGAATTGTAGCACAAATTCTCTTATAAGTCAAGATGTTGACTGTCTAAAACCTGAATTTTTAAAAATGAACAGGCTGCCATTGCTATACCAACAGAGCCCAATCAAGTCACATAGTGAGCATAATTTATTGTATAGCTAAGCTGCAACTTTTCTTAGTGTCATTGTAAACATGATAAAATTTAATGTTGGCATTTATGGTACTAAATTGACAGAATTAAAGCCACTGTTTATTGATACAGTTCAGTAACTTAATTTAATTAGTTTCCCATAGCATTTGTCTAGGAGGGCACATATAGCAGTGAATGAGGCAGTTTTAAAGGGAAACAGCTGCTTTTATTTAACAGACACTGGTTTCTCCTGTGTGTGCTTGATGTCTTTACTGTAGTTTTGCTGCTTTGGGTTATAGATTCCAAATGGCTCATGTTAAGGGAAGAAAAAAAGAAAGATCTTTGAAAAAAAGAAAGATTTGTTTTGAAAGATTTAACAATAAAGGTAGAATAGCAGAATAAGAGTTAGTTAAATAAAGTGGGCTCTCCTTATCCATAGGATCAGCACCCATGATTGCCAGCCTGTAGTGGGATATCCTCAGAGGATCCATCAGATTTGACTGGCAGTGAATTTGGGTTCATGCTGGTGACTTCCAGTCATGTTGGTAAAACTTCTGAAGAAGCCGGGTGAGACTTCTGGAGGGCTGTGCACACCTCTGTAAATTTTATGATAGTTAAAATTAAACTAGGTTTTGAGAAACTTGGTCTGCCTTCCAGCTGAAACAAGCCTACCTTTGATCTTCTATCATTGTAATAGGCTATTTTTAAAGGGCTTCCTAATATTTTAATTGTTTTTGTTGAATGTGAAAATCTGTACCTCTGGAGGTTTGTGGAATGGAACCCTTGCAGATGCTGAGACTCAGCTTGTGTGTGTCTAAATTTATTTTCTTTAGTTAATCATGTTTGATTAAATGGCTTCAAAATATTGAAATAAAGTAACAATTTAATTTAATTATTGTACAAGACTGATTTGGGTGAAAAACTGCATATGAAAAAGCAAGAGCTAAAAGTTCAAAATAAAATATTTTGGGCATTATGGACGAGAAAGCTAACTCAGTTATAAATGCTTAAAAATGGGGAGCCATTGGTCATCTGTTGACATGTTACTACAGCAGAAATATTTAAAAACCCATAAGATCATTCATGTGCAAGAGGGAAAAAAATCCACTGTTCAACAATATTTTATAACAATTAAGATTCATTTGTCTTAATATCTTTTTTTGGCAGTGACCAGTAATCAAGGTTGTCACCCATCTGTTGTTTTTCTTGTGTTTTGTTGTTCAATTAAGCTTCAATGCTGAGCCCAGTGGGTAGTTTTGAGCTTGTATATGTTTAAAGGAACTGGCATAGGCAAATTATGTATGGTGGGAAATTAGCTATGTCTTGGCAAGATGGCAATATTACCAATAACAGATGCTCAGAAAGGATGAACCCCAGGACAAAAAGCTATTTATTAAATATCCAGTACTTATGCATTCTCAGATTCAAGCAGTCACCACTAAGGACATTTTTTTTTTAAAAAGGAGGATAAATATACTTCTCTACAGCTCTATTAATAACCACTCAGAAATCTCTGAATTTCATAACAGTTGTTGATTTGAGGTGGAATTATTCATTTGAATTTGCATCTTGTTCATTTTAGCTGCAATTCTCTTTTCTTTTTTTGTTGGAGGAACGAAGATGGCTGCTTTGCTCCTGCAGCCAGCAAACGTGGTCAGCCCAGCCTGTGCAGCCTCCAACAGGAAGAAGGGAAAACTCCTCCTGCACCCCCTCTGGAGCCCCTCCCCTCAAACAGACCCCTTCCCACCATGGAAGCCACCCCTGCCTGGACCCCACTACAACCACCCTCTTCCTCCCACCGCCTTTCCTTCCTGCACATTTCCTTTCCTGTGAGTAAGCCCTTCTGTGCCCTTCTGCTATTGCACTTCATGCAAACTTGAAGTCAGGCTGCATCCTACACACTTTCCTGTGAGTAACCCTCAGTGGATTCAGTGGAGCTTGATTCTGAGTAGACAGCATAGGATCTTGCCCCTCTGCTGTTGCAGACTGCCTATCTAGTTTGCATAGACAGATCTCACACACAGAGAGGTTCCTTGTTAAAGATGCTCCAAAAGACTCCAGTGACTCTTTTAGTGAAAATTACTCATCCTTGGCCATAAAGGTTTTTCTTTTCTTTTTTACCAGGGCGACCAGATGCCACACCTCAAAATGTAGGACAAGGGTCCCCAAAAGTCCGGATTTTCAGTTTAAAATCTGGACTTTTGGAGGATCTTGTCCTACATTTCTAAATTTTCAAAAAAATTCAAAATGTAGGACAAAATGTAGGACATCCTACATTTTGTCCTACATTTTCTTAAAGATTACTCCCGAGGGGGCTTACCTTGTCCGGAGATGGGGGTAGTGTAGTGCTTTGCGCCAACTAAAAGAGCTGCAGGGACTGGCGCGCGCCGATAGCGGCCGTCCCTGCAGCCATCTAGGGAGAGAGAAGCTGTGCACATGCGCACAGCCTCTCTATCCCTGCCCACAGTGCTTTTTTTCAAGCAAAGGCTGTGCGCATGCAGCCATCTAGGGAGAGAGAAGCTGTGCACATGCGCACAGCCTTTGCTTGAAAAAAAGCATTGTGGGCAGGGATAGAGAGGCTGTGCGCATGTGCACAGCTTCTCTCTCCCTAGATGGCTGCAGGGACGGCCGCTATCGGCGCGCGCCAGTCCCTGCAGCTCTTTTAGTTGGCGCAAAGCACTACACTACCCCCCATCTCCGGACAAGCCTTCCATGCCCAGACAGGCCGGACAAGTCCTCCAAATCCGGACCTGTCCGGGCAATTCCGGGCGTCTGGACGCCCTGTTTTTTACTGTACAGAATATTACAGTGTTTTATTACAGTAATTGTGGTCTCTATTATATTATAGTGTTTTGAATTCAATTCCTGTGTTTTGTCATCATTTTTACATCCAGTTAATATTTTTATATGAATATTTTTGGGGTTGTGGAACCAGTCGTCTGAGTTTCCATTGTTTCCTGTGGGAAAATCCACTTCACTTAAAAAACATTTCACTTAAAGAGCATACCTCTGGAATGAATTAAGCTCTTTATGTGAGGCGCCACTGTAATTACCTTTGTATTCAATGAGACCCAGGCCAGGGTGCAATCCTAACCAATTAAGGCCAGGTTAACTCACCTGGCGTATCTTCCCATGGTGTTGTGGGGAGACTGGCATATGCCTGTGCACTGACCTAACTCCCCCAGGAATGGAGCCCGCTGTCTCTAACAGCACTTTTGTGATACTCCCAGGTCAGCACAGGATTTATGCGAAGCTATCTGCAGATTAGGTTTGCAACCTTACTCCCAGAAATGTGTATGTAGGGAAACAGACTTAAGTGTGTATTTTTCTAACTCTTAGTGTTATTTTATTCAAATTATGTTCTGTACTAAATTATGTGGAAAGATGAGCTGTAGTTTGAACAGTTGTTTCACTATCTGTTGAAATTGCCTTCTGTGCTGTTTTCAGCCATATGTCCTGATATAGAATGGTGTTATCAAAAAATGTGAATCATTCATCTTTTGAGTGTGACTTTGGCTAGTTGGTTAGACTTCAGATTGCTCAAGCTGTTCTTAATAACAGCATCGAAAGCTGTTTGATCTTGACTTGGTACCTTAGAGGTTAATTTACATGGAATTGCTACTGACAAGTGAATATGCCATTTGGGGGACCACCTGTTTGCAGGTGCAAATGAAACCAGTGTTTAACATGGTTATCTGACACACACATTTTGTGGAAACTCTAGTAAAACATGCATATAATTCCTGTCCTCCTATTGTGGGTAATGCGTGGAGATAATTATATTGTATGAAAGCATGCATGCTATCATAATGGAGGCAATCTAGTTTCCAAATAAATTAGATTGGTTGAAGATATAAATCTTTAGAAAATGGTAAGCCTCAAAATTGTAGATGCTTAATGGTGGGAAAGACAGGCTGTCAAAGCAAGGGTGCTCAAACTTTTTGGCAGGAAGACCATATCAAGTCTCTGATACTGTTGGGGGCCAGAAAAAAAAATACATATCATACATTGTATTATTTCCAATCTGAATAAATTTACATAAATGAATTATCTTAGACTCATAGTGTATATGAATGGATGAATTCAAATCAGTTCATAAACACTTTCAAACACAGTGATATTCAACCAGTGTGCTGTGGCACACTAGTGTGCCACGGATAGACCTCAGGTGTGCCATAGGAATTTGGAGATTGACATTAAATTAATAGGAAAATTGGGGGATTTGAACAGTCTGGTGTGCCTTGTCAATGGTAAAAACAACTGATGGTGTGCCTTGACAATTTCATTGTCTTGTTAAATGTGCCATGAGATGAAAAAGATTGAAAATCATTGTTCTAATACTTAGAGAGGGGGTATGCGCATCCTCTTTGGCCCTCAGGACATCCACAGCAGGTGAGGAAGCAGAGCTTCCCTCACCTCCAGAAGATTACAGGGCTTAAACTTTGTGTTTGAACATCCACAGGGTTTCCAGAAACAAAACCTCTATGGATAATATGGCCCCTGTAATATGCACTGAGACCCAGGCTGCAATCCTAAAGACACTTTCCTGGGAGTAAGACCCATTGAACACAATGGAGCTTACTTTTGAGTAGACATGGTTAGGATTGTACTGCCAGTGTACTGCAGAGTCTATAGCAGTGATTTTCAATCTTTTTCATCTCATGGCACACTTAATAATGCACTGAAATTGTCAAGGCACACCATCAATGATTTTTACGATTGATAGGGCACACCAAACTTTCAAATCCCCCAATTTTCCTATTAATGAATGTCAATCCCCAAATTCCTATGGCACACATGAGGACTATCCACGGCACACCAGTGTGCCATGGCACACTGGTTGAAAATCACTGGTTTACAATGTTGGACTAGGAACAAAAATCAGGGTTCAGATTCTTCTGTAGCCCTGATCATGAAACATTTACTATCTTGCAGTGCTGAAAAGATAAAATAATGGGGGTGGAGTGGGGAGGGAGGAAATATGCACCCTGCCTGATTTTGTTGGTGAAAAGGTAATATAATGAAAGTATATATCATGTTATGGTTTTCTTGTGTTATCTTTTTCTTACAGTATTGTGATTAAAAAAAACAAAAAAAACCTTTATGTCCAAGTGGGTTAGAAATGCTGAGTGACATGGAGCAGAAGAACAATGCTCACCGTGCACCAGTAAAGGATGTCTGCATTTAAAAGGAGATACAGACAAATGGTTAATCTGGGAAGGCACACACAATTGTTGAGAAAGTACACATTTGTGCATTTGGGGGTTTTGAAATCTATTAGGGGAATTTCTTTCTTCTGGCAAGGCTTCTGTGCCCTTCACAGATGCATGACAGGCATGCGTTCAATCATTTCCACGCCAGGGACGCCTGCACCTCTGAAATTGATGTTTGCCAAACTGTTCTTTGAGGTACGGGAACCTTACCACTGAGCTGAGAGACCTGAGTTTTCTCCAACTTTCTTTAAAAGGATCCCTGCTGGATCAGAATTCAGACCAAATTTCCACCTCGCACAGCATTTGCAGATTGATCTCGCAGGTTTCCCCCTCCCACCGGCTGTAACTAATAATTTCTTTTTTATTCCCCTTGCCTAACCAATAAGTGTTTGTAGTTTTAAACTGCTGGCAGTACAGAATGTAATTTTTTTCTGAACTCGAAGGAAAACTAGCATTCTGGATGATTAATTCTTGTGTTTAGGAAGAAAGAAACAAATCAAGCCCACAGCATAGGATTGTTCTCCTTGCTTTAGCAACACAAGGACTGAGCTATTTAAGTTTCCTTCTTTTAATTATCAGTAGAATTTAAAGCTTGTTATGAATTTAAAGCCTGCTATGTTATCCTCTGAGGTCCACCTGCTGCATAATGATTCAAGGGAAGTGCCTGGTTTCAAGGCAAAGCAGGGGGTTAACTCAAGAACCCAGAGCTGATAGAACAAACAAAAATGCTTACCTTAAAATTAGTTTTGTATCCAGTTGGTCCTCATTAGCCACAGGTTTGTCATCTGCGGATCTGACTCAAAATTGCACAGAAGGAAAGCAGATGGCAAAAGTTTTAAGGAAAAAAATGTTCCACCTTTTCCTGTGGCTTGAAATTAATTTGGCCAGAGATGTATTTTTCCCAATATAATTGGGAAGTTGAAGTGCCCACATTGTCAGATAGGTGAGCGGTGGTGTTCTTCTCAGCAAGTCAGTTAATATTTAAATGGCAAGCACAGGACCTTCTGTAAAAGAGAGATGTGCCATCACATGAAAATCATCTAATTGAATCAGAAAGGTTTGCATACATGGAAGCACAGTAAGGTTTATTTACCACTTTGCACCTGTACATGTAATTATTTTCCAAAGACTTTATAATGAATTCTCTTGCCTTTAACAGAAATCTCACTCTTTCTTTCTGCCAAGGAATATATTTTTAAAGATGAATTTGTAATGTACAGGAGAGCTTTTTTTCTTGAGATCTGCTGATAGTATCACTATGGTAACTTCCTGCCTCACCAGTTATTCACTTAGAGCACAATCCTAACCATGTCTACTCAAATGTAAGCCCCATTGTATTCAATGGGTCTTACTCCTAGGAAAGTGTCTTTGGGATTGCAGCCTTAGACATTTTAAGATGCTATAACATTGACACACACCTATGTTGTTCATGTCTCAGGTATTAATAGGAAGAAAATGCATTTACATAGCAGTCAATACATAGTCTAAATTGTGTGGGGAGAACCTTTTTTTCTGCTACTACTATGATTAGGTGATGCTGACAAACCAGTGGTTTCCATGTGCAGTTATGGGTCCTTCTTTGTCTTGCATTGTTCCCAACATAGAGACAGGTACACACCTCTAAGGGGAAAAAATGTCATATTTGTTTCAGTTGAAATGCTTACATGTTTGCAGAAGGAAAACAGTCAACTGATTCTATTGACTTTGCAAATCATTTCTTCCAGCTCTAAATTCTTTTTGTTTAGATTGGATCTGACTGGCCCTAAGTCATTTACTTTCCTTGTGCATCGTTCTTCAATAAATGGAATGGAAAATTGTCGCCATTTTTTTTGTATTGCAGTAGTCCTGATTACAGGAAAAATCTGAAAATTATCTCTTTTTCTTGCATGAAACTTGGGTTAGAAAACCTGCCTCATGTCCAGCGCAAAGGAAGCCAAAATTCAGATCGGACAGATTGTTGGGCTGTGGAGTCTGAAACTAGCTTTGGAGGGGAAATTTGTGGAGTTAGCCAAGAATGGCTGAAAATGGGACAAACCACATGTGAGTGGGAGTGATAGCCAGAAACATATCTTGGCTTGCAAATTACAGATAGATAATGAATCTGTCATAAATAAAAAGGTTTTGCAATTATTGGTTCATCTTGCTGTTCTACTTCATTGCATTTGGAAATGGTGCATTAACAGGAAACGCCTTGTTGGATAGGATTTGACTAGAATGCAGCACCTGTCGTTTTGATATGACATAGTTAAAATCTGGCCTGAACGGCCTGTTCCCAAATATTGTGAATTGATTAATTTTTCCCCTGTATTCACAGATTTAATTTTAATATCAGTGTTTATTGTACCGAATATTAGCTGCTTTTGTTGCTATGAGACTACATGGTAAAAATGTGTTCATTGATTCTGTATTATGGGTCCATGGATTATAGATACCATTTATCTACCGTATTTATATACCACTTCTCAACTAAAAAATTCACAAAGTGGTTAACAAGAAAATGAAAAAATTAATAGCTAATTAATAGCTAATGGTTCCCTGTCCCAAAAGGGCTCACAATCTAAAATGCAAAAGTACACCAGCAGAAGCCACACAGAGAGATTCTCTGTCTGTCTGTCTCTCTTACTTGCATGCGTGTATGTGTACATATGACCTTGGGCCGAGGCTACTCTGGCCCAAAATTAACCTCAATAAGGGAAATTGTAACTTCAATGGCTGAAATGCCATGTACAGCTTTTAATCCAAAACACTTGTATAGCACAGTAGATTTTCCCATAAGAAATAATGGAAACTCAGATAATTGGTTCCATAACCCAAAAATCTATATTATACATATAAAACTGAAAAGTCACTGACTGACTCATGCTGCAGTCCTAAACATCCTTTCTAGGGAAGTAAGACCCATAATGGGGCTTACTTCTGAATAGACATGCTTATAATACTGTAATACTCGTACATTACAAAATAATAAATACAAAATAGAAAAAATAAAGAAAAAATATGAAAGAAAAAAATAAGTAAGCCTTCACTTAGAGCACAATCCAGAGTAACTACGGGGAGTTCTTGCTCCGGTGTAAGAACAATTTGCTGTGGATTGCAGTATGAATTTCCCATAGGTTTTCATTAGATGGTGCAGTAACTACGGGTACATGTAATGTCTCTTACGTGCTCCCGTAGTTACTCTGGATTGTGCCCTAAGTGAAGGCTTACTTATTTTTTTACTCTCAGGCTGCAATCTGCCCCCCTTATACAGCAGTAAGCCCCAATGATTATAATAGGTCTTACTTTAAAGTAGACATGCAAGACTAGTTCTCTCTGGCTCTTTACCATTGCCCCTCTTGGATAGGAGTGAGCCCCATTGACTGTAATAGGCTTACTTCAGAGTAGACATGCAAAGCTGGTCTCAGGAAAGGCTGAGAAGTTGCTGGCAGAGCATCAAAATCAGCTGTATCCTGGCTGGACTAATTTTTTCACTTGTTTATCAAGAGTTTGCTGTATATCAAGTCAAAATTTATTAGAAATGTTTGCTTGTGTTGCAAAATGCTCTCAATCCAATGTTTTATTGTATTGCTATTTTGGGACTATAGGCTGGCTAGTGAAGTGAACATTCTCAAATACTGTAACACATTACAAAATAATAAAGAAAATACAAAATAGAAAAAATAAAGGAAAAATACGAAAGAAAAAAATAAGTAAGCCTCCACTTTCTCCCTTTCTTGGGAGTAAGCCTCTAATTAGGCTAATAGTAACCATGAGTTGTGTTTTGAGACAGAGTTTTCAAAAAGTGTATAGATTTTATTGAGAAATGTAGAACAAAAAGTAGGCAATATTTACAAAGCCACTGTAGTCGTATACTGTATAACTTATGAAAAATTATAGAAAAACCATGGTTTTATTTATGATTATTATTATTAACAGACCAGCATCAGCTAAAGATTTGGCTAATAGGTGCTTTTGCTCATTGATGCATCTGCCTGACTTTAAACTTCATTCCTCTCATGGTTTTTGTAAATCAGATAGATTACTCCCTGTTGAATTCTCTCATTGAATAAAACAGGAGCACATTGTCTACCGTGGTCATGCAGGTATTAACATGTGAATATCCTCTTACTGGAGAGAATATTAAAGTTCTGATTTGTACTATGGCTGTCAGAGAGATTTCAAGCAATTAAATGAAAGACATTTGGCATTCATTAGCATTTAACAATAACTTAGGCTGCAATCCTAAAGTCACTTTCCTGGGAGTAAGGCCCACTGAACACAATGAGGCTTACTTTTGAGTAGACAGGATTAGGCTTGTGCTCTCAGTGGTGATACATGCCTCTTCTACTGTTCTTGCAGACTTTCACAGGGTTAGGCACTATCTCACAAAAGAACATGAATTCCACATGGTATTATCCATGTTTTGTTCCAGTAGTAGGAAACGATTTTAAATTGCACATGGAGAGCCGAGGACAGTATTGTCACTGTATGGTAGCAATAATCTAGTATAGATAAAATTAACTGTGAAATTAGTATGGGAAAAAATTAGTCAAAATCCTTTGCCACTAAGGTTTGCCTGCAACGACATCAGCCATTAAAGATCACAGGCTGTTCACTGATACTGGAAGTCACTGAAGTACAGAGTGGCCCAAACCACAGCCGAAGGGCTGGATCTGGTGCCCATGCAGTACAGTCCACCCAAACAGCCCAAGGGCTGGATCTGGTGCCCATGCAGTATAGTCCACCCAAACAGCCCAAGGGCTGGATCAGATGCCCATGCAGTACAGTCCACCTAAACAGTGGACTTTGGTTCTGTGTGGTAGCCCTGCAATGCCCTGCATGGAAAGTTAGATGTGGTCTGCACAGGGACCACATTCAGGGTGCTACTCTCAGTACTTGTGAGTAGCCCTGATCTATTTGGAAATCAGTGTTAAAAATAGAAATGAAGTTCTGAAAGGGCCCAATCCTTTTTCTAGCCCTGATAAGCTCTGCAGTGGGGTGTGTGCCACATCTTGATGTGCATGGGCAGTCACAGAGGTCTTCTCAAGGTGACCAAATGTTTGGTTCTTGGGGCTGCCATTGTGGTTGCATTGCTTTCAGAAAGTTGGATATAATTGGGTCCTAAGGCTACAGTCACTTACATAGGGATAGGTTCTACACTGAACTCAGTTGGACTTACTTCTGAGTAGATATGCATAGGATTGTGCTGTTAGAACAATAAGCTTACATTTATGGCTTAATTTGAGCCACTATGAGCACAATCCTAACAATGTCTACTCAAAAGTAAGCCCCATTGTGTTTAATGGGTCTTACTCCCAGGAAAGTGTCTTTAGGATTGCAGCATATATAGCCTTGGAACACATGCAACAATTCAAGGATGAGAAAATATGTGGAGCACATTCCTTGGCAAAGATCTCCACAAACTTTGGGATAACGGTTGGTATTTGGGGAATAGTGTTCAAGTTGTTTTGAGCTCCATTACTTGTCCTGCAAAACTCTTTTTTAAAGCAGTTTTGTAAATTGTAAAACTGCAGTGTTATTTTAAATCAAAACATATCAACTATATTTAAATAACCAAACAGCAATAAAATTAAAAAAATACAGTTTACGGATTCTGGTTTCACATGGAAGGTGTAAAAATGTCCTAAATCACTGACAACTTAAAAATGAGGCTTGTGATTTTATTCGTTATGTTCATGATACACATAGCATTTTTGAAAATGGATATGATTTTAAAAGAAAATAAAAAGAGATGAACATAACACTATTCTAATATCTCTTCCCACATTACACATTGAAATACAAGAGTCACTTCTGGTTATATGTTACCCAAGAGGACTGTTTAATATGCTCCAATTATATAGATCTGCAAACCTTAGCTGAGGGCGGATATCCATATTGAGCTATAAATCTACTGTTGATAAATTGCTTTCTAGGCAAACTTTTTTATGTTGATTGAATTAAGGACAGAAATTGATTTCCAAATTTAGAGATGAGATGCACTGAAGTGAGATACCATTTGTGAATAGAGAGGACTGTGTTACAAACCTAGACTTTGAGGAATGAATCTCCCTACAACTTTAGTAAGTTGCATATTGGAGTGACAACTTTGCACCCATACTCACTTAATTCTTACATGATAGTCACCTTGAGTCTTTTATGAGTAAGGTGGGATATAAATAAAGTTAATAATAATAATTCTCAGTGACAGTTTCCTCCGTAGAATCCATGCATCTTCAGGTCCGTTACTTACCTATCACTTTTTAACTTATACTGGTGTTTGATGAAATTCTTCTAAAACTTTGAACTTGAAAAAGTATAGGTCCTCACCAACTAACATTGCTTTGGATGATATTCAGGATGAAGGATTGCTTTAATAAATTAAAAGAACAGATAACAGTTTAATTTTGTTAGGCCACATCTGATACATACCTGGGATTTAGTTGTGAGTGGATAAACATAGGATTCTGCTGTCAGGCATGTTCCCATATGCTGAGAAGATCTCCAGTGGGCTTTTGAACTGCTCTGGATGCATCGCAGGATATGTTGCCCAGTACAATTTAGAATTGGGCTATCAATGCCATAGCCTTTTTTGGGCCAACCACTATATACAGGATGGCCTGTTAGTCCCTACCCTCCATATATCTTATGTATCCATTGTATCCAGGGTAGGGAGGGACTTACGGGCACACATACACAGAGGCATACCCTGTGTATGTATGTGTATACACACATGGGCATACTCTGTATATGCTCAAATAGGAACCTGAGTCCAGCAACATTTTCCTGCATTGTTAGTGAAGTGCCAAATGTTTCCCTTCCATCTTGGTATGCGCATATGGAGTCTGGGAGCATCAACAGGTGGATTGTAAGCCAGGCATATTATTGTCGTCAAGTGTCCTATGGAAAGAATATTTCTTTTAAACTAACACTGCTTATGCTTCCCATACCACAAATGTGGTAACATTAGTTATTTCTTTGTTGAAACATTAGCTCTGGTACCCTTTAAAGAGTCTCTCTGGGTAAGTGCTGTGTCTGACATTTCATGAATGTCCTTAGACTTGGTGGAACATTCAACCAGAAGGGAGGGAGTGTGGGATAAGTGAATGTTAAGCCCTTTCAAAATGTGCATTTCTCTCCCTGAAGACATGCTTAAGGTGAATAAAAGAGTAGTTAAGGTTGCCAATTTTCTACTCATTAACTAAATATAAGCTGTGCAAGCACAAGTGAGACCCAATAAACCTCCCTAGTAAAATTGTTCCAAGTTTTATATTTCTCATCAGGTCAGGATGGCAGCTGTTTGAGTGTATATTATCTGGAGGGCTTTCTTCCTCCGGGTTCTTGAATTTTAACTATGCCAAGAGCTGCTGCTGATATCCCAATATCATTTTTCCCCTATCCTTCATATGTTGCAGGGAGCCCTTCAGCATCAGATACTTATCAAGCCAGAGGAAGCAGCTTAAGTATTCTTTTGTTTGCCTTTAGAAAGCGTTGGAACTTGAAATGAATTCTGAACTTCTTGTGCTGCCTGCTAACAAATACTGTGCATAAGGAACTCATATTATTGTAGGTCACTGAATTCATTTCTAAAATGCCAATTGACATCATTCCTTTGGGGAACTGCAAGTTGCGGCCTCGCATCAGAGCTGAGCAGAAATGTGGAAATTCAAGGTTTTGGACAAAGATTGTAGTTCAGAGTATGCAGAAATAAAACCACAAAACACCTGGAAGCTTAGGCGGTGCCTTTCTGGCACTTTACCCATATGGACGTAGTTGGCTTATGACAGATTTCCACTGAGACTATCAGTTTAATATGCAGTAGAAAATTGGCATCCCTTCCTCTTTCCTTGGCAGGGAGTTAGATGGCTCCAGTAGATACTTAGTTTTGGCCTTAACAGAAATTGATGCTGTAGCTCCAATAACGGCTGCAGCTGCTTAGCCGGAGTCGAAAATGAAGATCGGAAGACTAAATGCACAAAGAGTAATGTCCAAAGACAAGCTATCTCAAGCTATTTGTGTGGAGCAATTTTAGATTGGTAGGCGCTTCAGACAATGTTGGTATTCATTATATCCTGCTGACAAGTTGCATACGTTTAATTTCTGTCAGGTAGTCAGCTATAGCACACTCTCACCATCATTAAGCAATAAGATTTGCTTTTCACTTCATTAGAGGGAAGCCCAGTAATACTGCTAACATTTGGAAACTGTCAGCTTTCCTATTACAGCACTCATTCCAGAGCTTTTAAATGACCATTCTTTAATTTCAAAGTTTTAAACTTCATAATCAACTTTTCAGGCACGTCACAAGCTTCCTCCCTCCCTCCCTCCCTCCCTCCCTGGTGTTCAACCACATCATTCCATCCTTACCCTGTGTCCTTTCATTCAAACGAGAAAATATGCTCAGAGGTAAAGGTTGTAGATTTCATTTGCCACCAAATGAAATAACAGATTGTCAGGGCAAATGTTAATAAACAGGACTGTTGGAAATTCTGCATATTATAAATATTGCCTATCTAGTATGACATCCAAGAGACTTAATACAGTATAACAGTCCCAGTTGGCAAGAGACAAATTTAACCTGTGCACCTGCTACGAATAATGGGAGACATGGAAATCAATGCATGGCATCTTCAGTATTATGAAGGGAGGAAAGCAGATATAAACATAGTAATAAATGTATAGAAAGCAAATGTGATTTGGCATTTTATTGCTGTTTTATTTTATGTGCCTTAGCATTTATGTGACTTGGCATTTATTTTAAGTGATTCAGCAGTTTATTGTAGAATTTTATTTTATTGTTATTTTTTAATGTTGTAAATTTTCTGTTACATTGATAAAGAAGGCTGCTCCACACATTATAACTTTATAATCTAACCTGCGAAATGTACCCGCATTGTGGGAATAAAATACCTTCCAGACACCATCCCCCATTGCGCAACATCCCTGATTGCACATCAGACTTCCACGTGCAGCAACACTGCCCATGCAGATCACCTCCCCATCCGGATCACTCCTCTATGCACAACAATCCCCCTCAGTGCATCAGGCACCAGACACCAAATTGGCTGGATGTTGATCAGAAAGTCTTCAATGTTAAGCATAGGACAAAAACACATAACACCCCTTTTCACCCCCTTAAGGGTTAAATTTCTCAACATCAGTTCTTGGTAGATGTTCATGTCACAGAAGGAACACTCTCCCCAAATTTAATACTTTTAGGCGTGGCGGTTTTGGCTGGGGGTCGATGAGTGAGTGAGTGATTGAGTCAGTCAAGTCACTTTTCAATTTTTATATATATATATATATATCAAGTATCAAGACTACAATCAGTCCAATAACATGACAGTTTATCACATATAAACGTTTATCACATGGCAACTCTGACCTTCTGAAAGTTGTATTATTATATTGGTATATGTTCAAAATAGATCCTTGAGATCTATTCCAGTATTATGAAGGGAAGAAAGCAGATATAAACATAGTAATAAATGTATAGAAAGCAAATGTGACTCGGAATTTTATTGCTGTTTTATTTTATGTGACTTAGCACTTATGTAACTTGGCATTTATTTTAAGTGACTCAGCATTGAGAAGGTGGTCTCATCAGGCAGCTTATTTTTCAGGGGCAACCATTTCTATGTCTACCTACTTTCCTCCAGAATTTCTACTTCACCTTCTACTCCCTTGATTAGAAAAAGAAGAGCAGGACAGAGAAGATGATAAAGGATAACAGTGCGGAGCTAGAACCTTGAAGAATGGGTGTAGCAGATGCTGGCACATCATCAAGTAACTAGGGAAACATGTGGCATGGCCCTTCAAGTATGAAGAGGTCCTGAGCCTGAAATGTAATCAAGGACAAACTCCTGGGATTCCATTGGGGTGGATTGGAAGGTCTAAAGTTTAACACACTTTCCCAAAGGTGAGCAAGGGATAAAAGTAGGAAGGTAAAGTATACATCTATTGGTATGACGATGCCAGTTTGTTTATACCTATCACTGTAATTTTCCACAATCAGCCTGCAAAATGTGTGGGATGCTGGTTCTGATATGGATAGTTGGGGAATACAGAGGTAGTAATTTGTTTTCCCAGTGAGGAGATAGCAAACCCTCCATTCTGAGGCATCCAGTGGAAAAAGACCACAATGTGGGTAATACCCCATATTTGTTTTTCTAGATATCCAAGCAAGTGTTTATTGTTGAACTGGATCTTAGATAAGTGTTTTGCTTCCATGGTAATGATTATGAATTTTTAATTGAGATTTAAAATAGTACTGAATGCATTTTGAAAAGATTTTTTTATGAAGAGGGTTTTACTGATTTGTGAAAAGTTCTTACATTTTGAAAATATATTTACCTGTTTTGATGTCAGTAAAATGAGGAACAAGAACCATATAATATAGTCAGCAAAATTGAATGGTATTCCTGTAGTGCTTGATAAATGATGTGGCATTAACTCAAACTTAATATGATTAGATAAGTAACAAAGCAAAGCAATCAATCAATAATATTTATATATCTCTTTTCAGCAAAACGTTTACAAAGCAATTTACATAGAAAATCAAATAACTTAGTTTTAGTGCAATCTTGACTTAAGCCAGAGAGGAATGGCAGCCTAAAGTAGGTCATATCCAAAGCTGACACTTAGTCCAAATCCACAGGGCTAGCAGGCCTCTAGGCTGGCCAAATTGCTGCTGAGGACCCAAGTAAGTGGCACCTGGAGAGGGCTTGCTCCTGAGGAGCAAGTGTGAGCCTCATATCACACTGCACAAGGAACAGCTGTGGTGCCTGCACCCTGCCTGCCATATGAGCAAGCCCAGGAGTCCCTGAAAACCAGTTACAGTTGCAGCATGATGGAAAGAAAGGGCATGGCTGTCTGGGTGACCAGATGCCAGCACAGCAAAAAGAGGAAAACAACACCCCCCATGTAGGGCACCCCATATAAATGGTCTAGGAACCAGAGGGCAGGACCAAAGAAAAGCTGTGAACACCTACATCCATTGTCATGTGGTTCATGGAAACATGACAGTCCATGTAGTGTAGGGTGGGTGCAAGGGATGGGCTTATGTGGCCCAATCACTTCAACAAATAACACTACTCCAAGGCATAGGCAGCAGCATATTTATGGGGAGCATAGTGTCCATTCCCCAATAGGCCTCCAGTTTCACAGCTGGTGGTGATAACCTTATTGTTGCCTACAGGACATGTGGCTTCATACCCAGGTGCAGCTGGTTACTGCTTTTTATCCCTTTTTTGGCAAATATTGTGGATATCTAATTTCCAGGCTTACTGGAGCCTGACAGACTGATATTAAAATACTGGAATATTATCATATTTGAAAATCCAGATTGTATTTTTTTCCTCCTCCTCCCTGTGATTTTGGTCACAAAATCCTATGGATTTCTCACCATGCAGAACAGATTTTTTTTTTCTCCAGGAGACTGGAGAATTACTTAATGAATATTGTACACCCTTATTTTGCATGAGCTCTCGAGAGTGCAAGTAGGAGGTGACACATCCGGCTGCAACCCTGTATTTGTAAAGTTTCTTGGGGGAAGAATTTGAAATCTGAAGACCAGTAAATAATGTTTCTCAAATTGTGCAGAAGCAATGCTGAGAGCTGAGAGTACTGGATACAGGCACAATTTGTTTTCCGTCTTCTAGCCTATTGCCTTTTTTGTGGTCAAGGTCAACCTTTCTTAAAAGCAATGGAAGGCAGAGATCAGAAGGCAAAATGTTCCAGTTTGCTTGGAATGTCCCTTAGAAAATTGTAAACAAATGGCAAGGATGGATTATGCTCCAAAAACCAGTCCTTTTAATGCATTTGTATGCATAATTATGGCTAAAATGCAATTAGATAAGTAAACAGGTTGGCTTCTCACTATCATATCAGAAACTGGTTTGAGCTATACATAATTCATCTTCTCATTCCACTATGCAAGGAAATGAGAATTTAGGAGCACAAGACTGACTTGTAGGAAGAATTTATTGAGAAGTTCCATGCTGAGATTATCTGGGTAAAGATAGTTTGGCAAGCTGGATTTGGAGGTCAGAGCTTTACATTTTCTGCATTCTACATTTTTGATGACAAAGTACAGTTTCAATTTCTGCAGGAGACAAATCAGGTGACTGATTTCTGGACTGGTTTATAGCTAATTAAAATGGCTAATTTTTCATTCCTCAAACTCACAAGTATGAACATATTTATTGTCAAAGCAGGCAATAGTTTGACAAGGTAAGTAAGTCCTCGAAAATCTAATTGGATATTTTCCATTCTACATAACCTTAGTGCTTATTTTTAAGAGTGTCATGGGATTAGCTATTAGTTAGGGTATTGATTACTCTCCTGCTGTTAATAAAAGTTGGTTGTGCAGAAGCTAGTTTTCCACAGAAGTTAAATTCAAATAAAAAGCGGGGAAATGTTGTTTTATTTTAGTATAGATCACATTATTTTCTTTTCTATAATAGCTTATTATGCCATCATTTTTTAATCCTCAAGAGGAACTTCAAGTCACCACCCTGAATATGTTGATAGCCACCTTGAGTATGTTAACAGAGTCTAAGGCTGCAGTCCTAAAGACACTTTCCTGGGAGTAAGACCCATTGGACACAATGGGGCTTACGTCTGAGTAGACATGGTTAGGATTGTGCTCTTTGATTCTGCTTAAATTATCATCATTATAAATTTGACTGCAGGTAAAGCACAAGTTAATGGGGTTTGAGAGTCATTGATCATAAGGAACATAAACGAAGGGGTAGGTTTTCAGATAAGACCCCATAAGACACACAGAAGCTACTGCATGGTAGGGTAATAAAGGACTTTTATTCTTTGATTGTCTATCCCTGTACGCATAGTAACAGTTTGTCTATCCCTGTACACATAATAACAGTATGTGTACTGTTATTCTTTGATTGTCTATCCCTGGTTGGAGATAGTTGGCCTCTGTTTTTTTTTTTGTGTGCGCCCTATTATAACAGAGGCCTCTCTGATCCTTCTTGATGCCGGTGTCTAAATGTGCCACTAATGCTTGTATTTACAGTGGTGTTGGTGAGAGATGCCAAGGTTAAAGGCATTTCTTTTGTGACCACCAGTGATCTTTTATTTTTTAACTTCATAGGCAGGAAGTTTCCAGGACGCAGCCTTGTTTACAAGTTCAGATTTGCTAAGCAAGGTGAGATGATACCTGAATTTTCCAGAGAAGTCTCCTCCAAAGCTTACCCCAAAAGAGGGGTTATAGTAAAGAAGGAGTTTCCCTAAAGGAACCCAATGCTATTTTCCAATTATCCCAGGTGAAACATTCTTGGTCACCTTCACCCAACACCAGGGATACATGTATGTAAATATGTCTAGCTGCAAGCTCACATCTTGAAAGTCACCAGCTAAGTGAATTTGTGCACTTTTTGTATTCTATAAAGTGGGCCAAAAGTAGGTTTACACTTGGTAGGTATGCACTTTACATTAAAAAAACATTTTTAACATTTATATGTATTTGTAACAATCATATTTGTTCAATACTGTTTATATTTATATTTCCAAATAATCATTGGCATCCTTCATTCTCGAAAGACTATAGAGATATAGATACTGGTCTGGAATTATTGTGTGGAAAAATTAGATTTAAAACGTGAAACCACTAGTGGAACAACTGTAATCCTACTTTTGGCATGCTCTGTATATTCTTACTCTGTTGTGTTAGGATGCTAGGTTTCTTATTGAATAGCCTCCACTTTAGAAGGTCATTGCATTGTGTTCCAATCACCTTTAAAGATCACAAGTTTATGAACATATATAGAGTGAATACCCTTGAATGCACCCTAGCTATAGTAGTGGAGAAGAAAATCAATATTATAACCTCTTGTATAACAAGTAATGGAAGAGATTCAAGATTCAAGAGTTCATTGTGCTGATTCAGAAAGAATTGATTTGTTCTTTATATCCAATGTTTATATAAGTGTATTTATGAAAAAAGTTAAATAAAACTACCTGTGTTGTCCATGATCAGCTGGAATTCAATATAAAAGGATTTTGGTTCCTGTTCTATATGTGTGTGCCAGTATTTAGCCGCTGAGTTGCATCTCTCAAAGATTTGTTCTGACTGCATTCCAAAGAAATTGATGAGATATTTGCTAATGCATTTTTACTATTATTACTAATTTTTACTATTATTACTAATATTTTACTATTATTACTAATTACTAGTAAATAATTAAATATTTACTATTATTTAGTTAAATATTACCTTTAACATTTGTAAGTGAATGTGAACATGTAGCCCAGTTTGCTTTCTATAGGATGCTATGCATTTATCAGCTTGGAGGAATTTATTTTTGAGTGTTTTGAGGCTTGTATTCAGTTCTAGTAGCATTGCATTCCTCTCAGCTAATGGACCAAGGCACAGCCACCTACTCATGAGTAAACACACTTTCACTTTCCATAGGACTCCATGAACTTTGATCATCTGGTTCTGAGTATGCTCAGAAGATTCCACAGCCAATTAGAAGAAAGCTACAGAGCTGCAGGTGGATTTGGGAGCTTAGAAACACAGTCAGAAACTCTCAGGATGAAACACAGACAGTCCATAGAGGTGTTATTTTATTAATTGAGCAGGATAGATTTTTTTGTTGTTTAATAAGCTCAATTTTGTATTAAGACAGCATTATTTGCAAGTATTTTATTTTATTTTAGACTGCCCTAGTAATGTAGTACACATGATGAAGACATGCAAGTCTTGAACATGTCCTTGACTGTTGCAAAGGGGATGGTAGACTTCTCTTGCATCATTCTCCTTTATTTCTATCCCTCCTTTCTTTCTTCTTTTTATTCAGATACTTCCTTTTCCCCTCTTTCCCCATTCAAACATGACAATGTTTTCCGTTTTTGGAGCTCTAATAAGTGCTGTTAACCTCCTGCACTTTCTCACCTGCCGTTTAGTGGAACGTTTTGTGCTGTCCTGACCCCACACCATTTTTTTTTCTCTTTTGCCTTTTGACTTTTTTTTTTGGAAGGGGGGATTGAAGGAGATACCAGGGAGGAGACAAACATGGATTTTCTTCTTATTCAGAGCCAAACTTTCCTTAATCTGGGGTTTTGTAGAGCTTCCTACTCCTTTAGGGATCCAGACCTAATTGCATACTATTAACAGGCTGCAGCTGTTGCTTGGGCAGGTACAGTATAACAACATTCACCAGTAAAAAAAAACTATCCTCCTTTCCAGTACCTCAACTGCCTTTTGCCACTTCTCTCCTCAATGACTTTCCTCAGTTGCCCTGCAGTTTCTTCTCAGCCTTTCTTTTTAACAGTTGACAGTTGAAATGTTGACAGTTGCATCTCCTCAGCCTGCTTGATTGACATGGAATGTTGCCCAGAAGTTGTGGACACAAGGCTTTTATGTAGAATGATATCTGAAATTAGTTTTCCATTGGAAGGCTTTACAACACTTTATAAATGGATATGAGTAAAGTTGCATGTTCGAAAAGCCTCACTTCATATCGCTTTTCAGAATGCAGTTTAATCTGCATTCCCCTTTGGCACATGGGTTGAGTGGGTTTAAGTGTAAGAAATGCAGATTGGTGGGCTTGACACACACAGCATGTTTCACTGCTGTAAATTAAGGTGCAATCCTAACCTAGGCCGGCACAACTCATTGGTCTTCTCATTCCCATGGTGATGTAGAGAGCCTGCATGTCTATGCACTGGCCTAACCCTCCCCCAGGAGTGGAGCAGAAGTGTCTTATGGCACTTTTGTGACATCCCCAGGTCAGTGCAGGTTTCCTGTCCAGGCCTGGTATGGACATTTCTAGACCATGTTTCCTGTTCTAGTTTCATCCCCTTCTCAACCTTTCCTCACCCAGAAAACACATCTGTTTCTCATGAAAAACGTACCACCATTGGCCCTGGGGCCATCCGTCTTGTGAAAACATTGAATAAGAGCACAGTCCTAACCAAGTCTACTCAAAAGTAAGCCCTCATTGTGTTCAGTGGGTCATCCAGGAAAGTGTCTTTAGGACTGCAGCCTAAGTCAAGTGGAAGTGAAAATAGTTATGCAAGTATTATGCTTCAGAAATTTATCAAATGATACATAAATACATTTGATGAATTTAATCCCACTTCTACAAACAGGGACCATCCTCTTAAATACACTCTTCATTTGTTTTAATAGTTTCAATTATACAGCCTTGGATACCAATTAATATTCCACAAAATTGTACAATAGTTAAATGGATCAGGCAAATTTCTTTGCCAGTTTTAGCAATCAAAGTGTATTGAAACTCAGGTAATTCGTGACAGATGTCATCTTATGTTCTTTGCTTCTCCTTGAATTTAGAAGCAGCTGAATGTATTCTTTAAATTGTCACTTGCAGAAGCTTGTTTGCCTGAAGCTATAGTATGAGATAACACAGAAAATGACGAAGACGTTCCTGGGAGTAAGACTCATTGAGCACAATGGGGCTTACTTCTGAGGAGTCCTGGTTAGAATTGGGCTCAAATCATCACAGGTAACATTTGAAACATTCTGTGTATGACTGGACAATCCTTGAGAAATTTTGGCTCCAATTTCTATTTGGCTTAAAATATTATATGGAAATAAGAGTGATCACTCAAGCATACATAATTGTATTTTATTTTATTTTAATGTTTTTCATTAAATGTTTCATTTTAATGTTTTTCATACCTTGATGAATTGAGAACCTGATACACAGATTTGTTGCAAGTCGCCTACAGGTATTTTGTTTAGAACTGAAATTGTTGGTTCTGACAAGTATTTCAATAAATCTTGATTTCCTATCTATGTGCAAAGCATTTGTATGTGCACAATCCTTCAATCTGATAAAGTAATTACATTCTGTGGGCTATTCTTGCTTTCAGAACCAAGTGTAGAAGAGAGACCTTTCTTGTGCTTCCCAGGCCTGATTAGGATCAACCCTCATGCTCCTGTTTGTAGCAAAAAAAATTGTAAAAGGGAAATAAGGAATCACACATGGATGTGCAAATCACACAGATGTTTATGAGCATGTCCAATTCTATTCTTACAGCCAAATTCAGAGTAACTACGTGAGCACGTAAGAGACATTACCTGCTCCCGTAGTTACTGCACTACCTAGTGAAAACCTATGGGAAATTCATATTGCAACCCAGAGTAAATTGTTCTTACACTGGCGCAAGGACTTCCCATAGTTACTCTGGATTTCGCCCTTAGTTATCTCAGTTTCATATGTAATAATACCTACAGTCAAATCCTACCTGGATTGGCAATTGTTGAAGTACCTCTTCTGCTGGTGTTGACTGCCAAAAAGTCTACACACTCAGCTCAGTAGTTTGAGGATGGTTTGAGGAGTTTGAGGTTCTTTTATTAGATCCATTTCCCCGTCCCAAAGAAATGAGAGCTACACTTTGAATTCAATGGAGAATTCTAAGATTTTAGCATAGCTATGATTGAGCAAGTATTTTACCTAATTTTACTAAATTAGTAAATTTACCTTTACTAATATTGTTGCACAAGCACGTGATAGTATGGAAAAGTGTAGGACAGGATTCTCTATCTACAGTGATTACCTCCAGTCTTACCTGGGAGTCACTCCTACTGGACTAATTTCTGAATAGTGATGGAATGACAGATTACTTTCTTTAATTTTTCTTAAACTCTGAGGATTCAGCTACATATTACAGTATACAATGGTACCTTAGGTAAAGAATGACTTGGGTAAAGAGTGTTTTGGGTAAAGAGCAAAATTTTCGCAGAAATTTTGACTTGTGTAAAGAGTACTGTCTTGGGTAAAGAGCACTTCAGAGAAAGTTTGGAACAGGCTTCCATGGCAAGGGAACCCACAGGGGAGACGAGAGGACTAGCCTGAACTATAGTGGGGCCCTGGGCAAAGTTTGGAATAGGCTTCCATGGCCAAAGAACTCATGGGAGGTCTGGGGAGAGCAACCTGAGCCAGGTTTGTATGTGGGATCTGTGTGTGGCAGCGTGGAAGGTGTGCCTTATCTGGTGCTGCTCCCCATCAGCAGCTTGGGAATGTTAAAGTTGCACAAAAAGACAAAGATTCCATTGAGCCAATGGAGCCAATCACTCCATTATTGATCGTGAAAGAGCACAATCCTAACCATGTCTACTCAGCCGTAAACCCCATTGTGTCTAATGGGTCTTGCTCCCAGGAAAGTGTCTGCAGGATTGCAGCCAAAGTCATCCCCCTCTCTGTAACCCTCACACCAGCCATGAAGGTTTTCAAAGGTACAGTACAGTACAGTACTGTACATTATTTTCTTTATTGCAGTGTTGTGTGTTACTGTATATTACAGTGCTTTGTACAGTGTTATATTTCAGTGTTTTGTAATCATTTTTATAAACAGTTAATGTTTTTTTGAATATTTTTTGGGTTGTGGAACCAATCATCTGAGTTTCCATTATTTCTTATGGGACAATCCGCTTCACGTAAAGTGCGTTTCATGTAACAAGCATGCCTCCGGAACGAATTAAACTTATTACGTGAGGCACCGCTATAATTATTAACTGCGTTCAGGACATTTCACAAGAAAGGAGTAGTGGGTGTGTTATAATGAAGAAATTCATAAATATGGCATGCAACAGTGTGCAGCTAAAGCCTAATGTCCACCATTGACTTTGGTGTAAAGCATCATTGTGGGTGGATGGGGAACATGGGATGGAACGGCAGATCTGATGCTTAATCATCCATACTGCCATTCACGTTAGCACTTGATTTGCACAAAATGCAAATTAGACTGCCTGGGTTTACGAACTGTAATATGGCAGAACTGTTTAAAAGCTTATAACGTGAATATAGCAATGCTTATGCTTCTAAGAGCACAATCCAATCCATGTCTACTCAGAAATAAGCCCCACTCAATGTGTTCAATGGGTCATACTTCCAGGAAAGTGTGTTTAAGATTGCAGCCAAAGAGCAAAATCCAGGGTAACTACGGGGAGTCTTTGCTCCAGTGAAAGAACAAGGTACTATGGATTGCAATATGAATTTCCCAAAGGTTTTCACTAGGTGGTGCAGTAACTACGGGTGCACGTAAAGTCTCTTACGTGCTCCTGTAGTTACTCTGGTTTTGGGGGTAAGTCTTCCTGAAGATGATCCCCACTTTGTGAAATTGGACCTTGTTATCAATGGTGGTGGGTACAAAACCCATAGTTACTGAGATCTGTGGGACCTCCATAGAGGACCTCTAGACATAATTAGAACTGCTTCTAGTTGCGTATGGAGATATTGCAAAGCATGGGGAAACGATATGCAGTGTTCCTGCCCCTCTGAAGACCTCTGAGAAGCACTTTCTGGTTTGCCAAGAAATTGAATGTTCCTCTTAGGGCCTTCTGAGGTGCTCTGTGGGTCCTCCAACTGCAGGTTCAGAACTTATGATGGGTCAAATTTGCATGTTCGAGTCCACAAATAGGGAGGACCCACTGTACCTATGTCAATCTTCAAGTTTGCTGAATCCTTTCCTAGAGTCCCTTATGGGCATTTTAACTATGCAAAATAAACTGAAAGACTCCACCCCTCCCTACTCTCCTACTCTCCCTACTTTCCTGCATTTCAGATATTTTCAAGAATACACATCACTTGGGAATTGGGCCTGCCGCTTATCTCTGTGGAATTGTGTCTTGACGCAAAATAGTTTGCATTTTATTTTGTTTCTGCTTAAAACATTGTCAGGGGAGGGGATGTGGGCAAAAGAAAAAGCAAAAAAGCAACAACACCTGTACATAACTGAACCCTATTTAATTGTACTTGGTGTGTGAAACGAGAATGTGGAAAAATTGGCTTTCTGCTTGCAGAGATGTGAATAACTGACTGAATAATAAAGACTTAGAAGATTTTGCTTCTATTTATTCAGCTTGATTAATAATAATTCTAGCTATTCCTATCTAATACCAATTCTTTAGGGAGTATTCAAAATTTATTCCCCTTTTTTCATCACATTGCACAAGGAAAATATGGACCTGGTTTGCAATTTTGCTATCTCCGATACTGAAGATATTTCCAGGCCTCAGATGCACCTGGAATGCAACCTCTGGATTCAACTGGAACTTCTAATGGCTCCCATTATCTGTAGGTTTCAGTATCTGTTAGTTCTGGGAATGGATTCCTCATGGATACTGAAGGCCAGCGTGCATTAATAATTTTTTTCTCTTATTCCTTCATCACATCCTTGTTCAAAATTCTGACATCTCTCACATTGCAGTAGGCTACAATCCATAGTAACAACGGGACCTTTTACAACGACATAGTTATGGTGCAACCTATGGGAAACCTATGGAAAGTGCATAGAGCAGTCCAGAGTACGTGCCTCTTATGTCTTCCCATAGTTACTCTGGATTGTAGGGGTAGTGATGAACTGATCCCTTTTTAAATGCTGTTGTTTTTGGAGATGTTACTGTGACTGTCCCTGAGATGTACAATTTGACACACCTTGCAGTGATGAGCATCCCAATGCTTTTTCTCTTCCGCCTAATATGATGCTACTAGTTTTATGACTTTTTTAATTTTCCAGAATTCCTACACCTATCCATTGTCTCGTTCCAATTTATCATGCTATCTGCAAAAATGCATTTCTGACCATAACCCCTAGCTGAAAATGTTCGGGTTGTCAGGTACTCAAACAGCCATGGTTATTACCAGTAAAAGATGAATTTGGGCTGTCTCTGAACTAGCTATTTTACACTCTCACTGTGGAAATAGATTCCAAAGAACTGTTATGAATATATTACACAGATACTGCACCAATCATAATGATGCTCAATAAGAAACCCATGGAAAATATCTGTCAAAGCTTCAGTGAAATTCAGTATAGATTTTTTTTTGTTTTAGTTTCCATAAATTGCATAGATTTGTATTGCAAGATTTTAAAGTGGAAGTCTAATGTGCTCTATATATAATATTTTCAGAGCACAAGCAGAGACAGTACAGATACTTTTTGGCATGCTTGAATAATTGAATACTAAGATCACTTCAAGATGAAACATTCAAAGAGCAGATGCTTGTTTATGTACAGTATTGTACCCAAGAAATTAAAAGCATGGATGTTCCTTAAAAGCCTTCATATATCAGACATGTCAGATATGATGTGTTAATTAATATGTGTTCCCAAAGATACCATAGATCAAAGTAATTAAAAGTCTAAACTAAAACATTTTTTAACAAAACACTTCAGAATCCAGAAATGGAGGAGTGAAAAGAAAGCTGTGAAAAGAGAGCAGGAGAAAATGATCTCTGCACCGCTCATCAAATGAAACTATTTTGCAATCTGAATATATAATGCATGTTAAGAAATGTGCTTTTGTAGTGGAACCTTGGTGTCCATGGGGGCGGGAGGGGGGTTCTGTTTCAGGATCCCCCATGGATACCACAGGATCCCACTCATCTCCTTTGTCCACTACTGGATTATCCGAGTTTGTTAGCAACTTCCAGTCTCCTCTGCAGACTCAATTGTCTCCTATTTAGCGTCCTTTGGCTGGCAGGCAGGCAACTCAATCTCTGGACTATACCTTCTGCCCTTCATTTCTTAATTACCCCTACAATCCAGAGTAACTACAGGAGCACATAAGGGACATTATGTGCACCCGTATTTACTGCACCACCTAGTGAAAACCTATGGGAAATTCACATTGCAATCCAGAGCAAATGGTTCTTACACCGGAGCAAGGACTCCATGTAACTGCTCTGGATTGTGCCCTACCTGTAGTTTCTTTTGAGTTTTGAGGTTATTTTTCATATTTTATTTTAATGTGTTTTATTGCTCTGCAGGTAGGGCCTCAATAGCAGCGGAGGATCAATTCTCGGACCCCTCCCTGTGGAAATGAAAAAAATCACAGATAATCAAATATGTTATTTTTGGCCCCGTAAGCTCGCTGAAGGCCACCTGCAGAGGGCTTTCTGAAGCATACAGAGGCAGTGTGCCTCAATGTGGGATTGGGGGAATCTGAAGATACTCCCAGGTGTGTACAAGAAAATTGCACCGACCCAGGGCGCAGTAATGATTGCATCCAAAATCTTTTAGCATAGTAATTACAGATATTTACAAATGACTATCGCTGGCTAAAGTTGGTATTTCACAATCCGTGTGTATCATAGGCCTCTTAGGCAAGAAACTTTTAGTTATTTACCCCTATATTCAAAGCAGTTATGTTACTAGATCCGTTAATGTATCTTGTATTTATGTTGACGCAGCTATAGCACCATCTAGTGCAGTGGTTCTCAATCTTCCTAACACCGTGACCCCTTTATAAGTTCCTCATGTTGTGGGGACCCCCAACCATAAAATTATTTTCCTTGCTACTTTATAACTGTAATTTTGCTACTGTTATGAATGGTAATGTAAATATCTGACATGCAGGATGTATTTTCATTGTTACAAATGAAATGTGTGTTCTGTGCACACGTTGAACACAATGGGATTTATTTCAGAGTAGGCATGAATAGGATTGGGCCCTGAGAGTGCAATCCTATCCACATTTACATGGGAGTAAAGCCCCCCCCGACTATAATGGGATTTATTTCAGAGTAGGCATGCATAGGATTGGGCCCTGAGGCTGTAAGTCAGCCCCAGTGCGCGTGCAGCTACAGCTGGAGGTCTGGCAAGCCTGACCTGGCCCCCTGCACCAGGGGTCTTTAGGTGACCCCCCAGGATACCTCTAGGTGACCCCCAAAGGGGTCCTGACCCCCACTTTGAGAAACACTGATCTAGTGGAATCCTATGGGAAATTCATATTGCAATGCACAATAACTTTTATGTGTGTCAACACATCTGCTAATGGAACTGCTCTGGATTGAGCCCTCAGTCTGTCAGATGGCACTTCTTCAATCTTGCCTATATATTCTGTGTTTTTTTGATGGTAGGGCTGATCACATGTTATATCATGTCCAGGTATGGCATGTGTATGGCATATGCATACACACCCCATGAGAGCGACTGTAACTGATTCATTTTTTAACAGTTTGTTATATCCAAGTTTAATGTACGGATTATATATGCATTGAATGTACAGATTATATATGCATGTGAATAACTGTGCCCAGGTGTAGACACACTGATCACATCTTGGTACTCTATTATACCTAGAGACAATTTAATATGTGAACAGCCCTGGAGTATGATTCTTATTCCTGGTTGTTATAAGCAATTTTGATATTTCATATGCTGTGTGATACTTATTTAATGTATAAAATGCTGTTGTTGTGTCTTTTACAGCAGACTTGTGAACTTGCTCGCAGATAGAAATGGGGATTGCAAGAGCGTTACTTATAAATACTTACAGTTATCTTGATCTCCTGATGTACATTTTAGAAGGAACGTAATTCATGTTGTTTTGATGAAAGTGTACATAAATTGCCAAAACACATTTCAGTTTGAAAGTGAATCTAAGGGAGCAATCCGGAGTAACTATGGGGAGTTCTTGCTTCGCTGTAAGAACAACTTACTCTGGATTGCAATATGAATTTCCCATAGGTTTTCACTAGGTGGTGCAGTAACTACGGGTGCACGTAATGTCTCTTATGTGCTCCCGTAGTTACTCTGGATTGCAGGGTTAGGCTGCAATCCTAAACACACTTTCTTGGGAGTAAGGCCCATTAAACAAAATGGGGCTTACTTTGAGTAGACATGGTTAGGATTGTGCTCTAAGACTTTTAAAAACAATGTTAATGTCAAATTTGGAATAATGGTTTCAGGTGCAAATCCACATGTCTAAAGGCAAGCTTACATAGCATTTCTGTTAAAAATAAAAATGTTGCAGATATGCACCTCTAATCCTATGAACTTCTATTTTTGTATTATTGTTCGTGTAGCAGGTTTAGCTGTTAAGTGGCAGAAAATTGAATAGCAGCTTCAGGATAATGGGAAATGAACAGGTTTAGAAGAGTAGTGATATCTGTCACAAGCAGGTTGAATAAAGCATAAAGAGGTAGAACTGATGAAAGTAACCTTATAAATCTAGTCAGTAGATGAAGTATTCATGGTATCTGTTTGAAAGTGGAAATATTGTCTATTAACCACTTTTTCCTCTTCCCCATTCTCAGTGTAAAACCAGTTACTACTGTTTGGAATTATGCTAAATCCATATCATTGATCCAGTTTGTACTATGTAAAGATAGAAATAAGTGGCTTTGATTGGCAATGTGTTTGCAGACAAATTTTATTTATGATCTCATAACTAGAATGTGGGGCACATCTTGAGTTTGATGAGGCTCTTGATTTCTAGCAATGTGGTCCCTAAACATATCTGCGTCATGATACCCTTTGTGCTTCCAGGTATAAAGTTCAGGATCCAGAAGTAATTGGCATTTCCTTACATTTGGGTTCTAAGCATCCTATGTGATATTGAAGAGGCCTGAAGAAGGTGGGTCACATATGAATAACTGTACCTAGTTATTCACTGGGTACAGTGAATAAAAAGCTTTTCCCACAGGAGTGCCATTTTCAGTGTCATGTTGGCTACTAACCATCACATGGCAATGTCTTGCAATGACCCTGCATGAATGGGCATGGTAGTCCAAACCATGTGGCACTGGATTCCATGTGGTTTCAGTGTGCTTCACAGCACATGCATGTCCCTGTGGCAATCTTGTACAGTCTTCCAGGACCAAAAAGGATGTTCCTTATTTTATCAGTCCTTGATGCTGCTGAGAACATTATGCATCTAGTCAAAGAGATTCTGTTACAGACTCCAGGCAACAATAAAGTGGGAAACAAAGCATCAACTATGACAGTGACATAAATTGAACATCAACCATTATTGCTATTTCTACTGAGATTTGTTTACTGTAGATTAATCAGAATGGAATTTGCAGCCTGGAGGGAAAATGAAATGGTATTGTTTTTGTCAGTGGAGAGTACTTTTATAGATTTAATTACTGTATTGATTGAGGCGAAGTTATAAAATTACACAACTAAAAGAAGTCCAGTGATAGAAGGACTTAACAATAACTGTGGACAGTTTTTAAAAGCAAGACAACATGTGGATAAAACAGGTTGATTCAACTGACATTTCTACAGGTTCTGGTGAATCACCCTTGAACACATTTGAGACTGTTAACGGAGCAATTAAACATGGTTAAAGCTACACAAATTAGCAGCATTTATGGTCATTTTAATCTGACATGGATGAATTATTTTCATAGTCATTTGTGAATAGGTAAATTAGCCTCATTGTTGTTTATGAGGATTCAGTGGTTGCTGCTGTGTCAATAGTAGCAGAAATGAAAAGAGAAGGTGTTATCTCTTTTTTTCCTTTTCCTTCAGTTAATCCAGTACTTCTTGATCACTTCAGTATTCAAAACTAAAGTTTTGTTAAAAAAACAAAAAAAATCAGTAAAACAATGAAATAAATGGTGGAGACTGTTTAAGTCAAAATAATTCAAGGAGCTGGAAAATATCAAAGGGTCACCTTGTCTACCTTTGTCCCATGACTTGATTTATCATCCAAAAAACCTTCCATAGGTCTGCTGAAGGCTGCACAAGTGAAGGAGAAGAATTGAAGTTGGATGAGTATGGAGATTTGGGAAAGAATAGGAAAAAATTAAGGGCAAAATCCAGAGCAGTTACGGGTCCACGCAATTACATCACCCTCTAGTATTATATTATGGAAAGTCACCTTAATTGTCTGGAGCAAAGGGCTTAATTTGACTTTAGGATATGGGCCTAAAATCATAAGTGTGTGTGTGGAAGATAATGGGGTTGTGAGCGGTGGTGGGCTACAGCAGGTTCGCACCTAACTCTATAGAACTGGTTATTAACCAGAGAGATAGGACATATAAAGTTTAAAAATAGCCATTTAAAAGTGGCTTCCAGATTGGCATAGAACCAGTTGTTAATTTTTTTGAATCCCATCACTGGTTGTGAGACCTCCACAGTTTATGATCACGTGCCTTTCTCTGGACATCTGACTGCAAAAACCAGATGTGCTCTTTCCCCACCCTTTTTAAAAAACATGCAGGCATGAGAAGCCTTATGAAGAGCTTCTTGGACCTGCCTGAATCCCTAGGACTTTAGTGCCAGCTGCAGGTAAGTGGTTCCCAGCAGAAATGTGATCCTGAAGATTGTGCTGCTCTGCAACAATTTATAGCAGGGATCTGTTTTGGGTAGAAATGTATAAAACCCGAGTTTCTCCTCCTCCTCTGCTCCACATTGCATCTTCACAAGGATGTTTTGAATGATTTCCCATGTCAGAATCACCCTGAAATGAATGAGGAATTCTTGAGGGCTAATTTAAAACAGTTTCTTGGATGTGTAATCATTCAGTACACATTCAGGCAGGGAATTTTTACGTGAGGAAGCAGTCAATAAAATTGCACCCCCCTTTTGTGTGCTATATAGAGTAGTAAAATCTGGAATTTTATCACCTCGTAATGTGTAATTCAGAATGTAGACAATATTGGAAAATTGGCTTAACACTTCGGTATGAAAAGTTATTTCGGAATCTTCCATTGTAGACATATTTTTCATCATCATCTTCGGTATGTGCTATGAACTTCTTTATTCTTCTGTATCTTTGATTAAAAAATAGCATTCCAGACCCAATACAACCCAATTTTCTTGCTAACACCTATATAGCCTCAATGCTGTGCCAAGGACTTTGGGGAAGCCACCCACTACTACAGAATGCAGCAGAGAACCCATTGGCATCAGTGCTGCAGTAAAAGTGGAAAGTTGGATAGGATTGGGCCCTTTGAATGGAACAAGGCTATACAGTTATATAGTTATACGTGTGTGTGTGTGTATGTGTGTGTGTGTATATGTGTGTGTGTGTGCAACAAATGCAACATTCTGGTAAAATATATGAGAAGTTACACACACACACACATACACACACACACACACACACAAAACTTCTCATATATTTTATCAGAATGTTGCATTTGTTCATTAGGAACAAATGTCCTGGAAACCCCAGAAGGCAACCTAATGTTATCTGTAATAGGGTATAATCAAACAATTGTTTACTGCTGAGCAGCAGACCACAGAATATGCCTCTGGTGTCCAGACATAAAATGAACTTTTGTAAGTTGAAAATATGTTCCAGGCTTTTACTTCCTCCTAAAGGAAGGGGAGCCAAAACATTTTTGGTATAATAGTAGGTCCTGACGGCACTTCTTTTGTACACCTGAAATCAATTATGTTATCCCTGATTTAATGTCAGCCATGCAAAGAAAATAAGACCAGGCTTGGCTGTTAATTTGATCACTGTGGATATAGTTGATCAGCTATACTATGATTTAATTTGTGAATCAGCTTATGTTGTGTCAAACATGGATAGGAATTATGTGTATATATCTATTGTGGAATGCTACCATTATCCATTAAATCTGATGATTTCTGCAAATGTACAAGATCTCTACAGAGATCCAAATGAGAGCTTTGTAACTCTTATCAAAGTTTCTAATAGCCTTTTGGTTCAGAAGTTTTATTAATAATTTGACACTATTTTCTTTTCCAAAATTTGATGCATGAATTACTTCTAATAGAAAGATTAATAAACATTACATTTTGTCTGGGATGGTATTTGAGACATAAAGTTGGACCACACAGCTATGACACAATAAATGAAATCTCATACCAATTCAGTACCGGTGTACTTTACATATTAATTTGCTGTAATGTTTTTATGGTTGCAACAGCCTTGTACTAGTCATATTTGATAAAGCACAACAGATTGTGAGGAACAAGAGTGCATAGTTGGGTGTAATTAATCTTCTCTTCCATCGGATCCTCATTTGTGTTGAAATGGTTTAGCCTACATTATTGATGTCTGAATTTTCTTGTTGTTTTATGTCTGGAGGCAGAATGTGTGTGTTAGTTTTTGTATACTGGCTGCTTTAATAACAAATGATATTTATATCTTCATACTGTGGCAATTGCAAATACACAGAGAAAAAAACCTCAATATATAACAAAAAAAAAAAACCCCAAACACTATCAACTACACCTTCAGTAGATGTACTGTTTTATGATTTAATCCTTATGGAGGACAGCACAGTGGTTGAATATCTTTATACATTTTTCTTCCAATAACTTAAATTGAAACAATATTTTGTTACCGTCAAGGCATATTACATCTGCAACATGCACATTGGGGATTCATGTGCAGGTACTCAGTGTGATGGCGCAACTCTGTGTAGTGGTGCAATGGTATAAATTAGCAGTGAAATGAAAATGGAGAAGAGTGTGAAGGTGTGGAGAAGTTCGCTAAAGAGACCAGAAACCTGAAAAGGGGTGTTCATATTTAGACTAGCTGAATTAGCTCACACAGAAAATTCTACAAGGGATGTTTACAGCTAACATTCATGCACAATATGAAGCAGCTCTGCAGCAACCAGTTAGATGAAGGAGAGAGGAAGCGGAAAGAAATGTTGGGGAGAACGTAAAGAGATTTGTTGGTCTTCCAAAAGGATACTGGGGAAAGAAAGGTAAGGTTTTAGGATCTAAAAAAGGGAGGCAAAATGAAGATTGGTGGAAATAAGAAAAGGATTCAGGCTAGTGTTTCTCAAACCATGAGTCAGGAACCACTAGGTGGGTCGCAAGCCAATTTCAATGGATGACACAGTGCCTATCTCAGCACCCATTGAGAATACAGAGCTGAAAATAGTGGGTGCAATGCAGGACAGGCTTTTGGTGGAAGAGAGGCATGGTCTTTTGTCCTAAAAAACTTGGGAAGGTGGGATGCTGGAAAAGGGGGAGGCCAGGATTGTGTGTTTGAGCTTTGGGACCTTGAGCTATTCACAGCTTAAATTTGTAGCATAAATTGATGATGTAATTTCTGGCCATGACATCACTTTCAGGTTAACAGTATCACTTCTGGTGGATTTTGACAGATTGGCAGTCTAAAACCTTTGCCCCATTGCCTCTGATTTAGGCAAGTCAAACTGCAATCCTGGTCCCCAGTTAGGCTGGCATAAGCCCCAGCACAAGTCCCATGGTGGTCTGGGAATGTCACAAAAGTGCCGTAAGACTCTTGTGTGCCACTTCTGGGGGAGGGTTAGGCCAGTGCACAGACATGCCCTTGCCTCCTTACATCACCACAGGAACTGGAAGATGAATGAGTTGTGCCGGCCTAGGTTAGGATTGCACCCTGTGACTTTCCAATCCTTAATTACAGAGTGTCTTTAGTATTGCCAAGGGAATTAATGGACATCTAAGACCTCAGAAATTGTTTTTATTTCCAAACTCCATGAAACTGAAACCCGTTAAACCTAGACTTTTCTGCAAGTGCTTGCATCTCTGAGGTGTTGATGATGAGATGACATCAGACTAATCTTAGAATAAGAAAAAACAGACTGAGGCAGCTTCATAAAAGCTTTTGATACAAAAAATGATGTGCATATTTGGATAAAATGAAAGGGAAAATACGCTCAGCTCAACACACAATTTTAGGAACATTTGTAAGTAAGCAAATAGAATCTGGGTGTGATGTTATTTCTATAAAGGCATGTGTAATTAAACCGTTCTGTGATTTCCGAAAGTTAATGACATGACTTCAGAAGATGCCGAAGGTGAAGGAAATGATATACAATGGTGTACACAGTAATTTGATTAATAATTGAACTGAAATTAATAATTGAACTGAGATTAATTTACATAAAATTATGCATTATTATTCTCGAGGTTAGCATTCCAGTGGGAAACACAAGAGACTTGGAGTTTAAACCATCCAACTTGTTTGTCTATGAATTGTTGCTTTTCTACCCAAGACACTGCTCTGTGTTTAAGGCAGAAGAATTGTTATATAGGGCTTTTTCTGGGTATACTGTGGGGGGCAGTGAGGAAGCTTCCTTTTTGCATTCTGATGAAGAAATATCAGTCCAGGAATGCCATAAAGAGCTTTATTTGTCTAAAATTTAACAAAATCAACTTAAAAGATCACGTTCACCCATACAGAGGCATTTCCAAGCATAAACCTATAGAATTCCCAGGCACAAAGTTTGAATGCATAAAATGCATTTTATAGGCATAAAATGTAAAGGATTTCAGGCGACTCTGTGATATACAGCTTGCAAGTGTCCATTGAGCTTTGAGGGCAAAGCTATTGCCAAATACAGGGACTTATATAGGTTTAGGTGTTTCCTAAAGTAAATTTTTCCATAAATCAATGCTGACTAATGAGAGACTCTAAATGACAGCAAATGACATATATTACTGAAAATATTAATTATTGCCTGGGTTCTTATCATTAAAAAGCATCAGATCATATGAGTGTACCCAATTAATTGGCTGAGCTGGTATAACAAAGCATGTTCCCATCTTTTGGGAGTAGGGCTATCTAGCAGGTAAAGCTGAGTTGATACATGAGAAGTTTAAACATAAGCTTCCTTCTTTGAGGAGACACACACCTTACAGCTCCATTCTCACAACATTAGGCCAATTTCATAGAATCATAGAATAGAATCAGGCAGCACAATCCAGAGCAACTAATCTGTCCACATAAAAGCCCTTAGGTTGCCCTATCTATCACTAGGGTGGAGCAACTGCAAGATGCTCCACCCCAGTTACTCTGGAAGAGGCTTAGGGCAGAGCAAGGCAACATAGGGTGCCTAAGAGAGGTGGACCTGCTCTGCCCTAACTGCTCTGCCCTAGGCAGTTCAGGAGAGGCATGTTGAGGGCATGTTTAGCATTGCCTAGGGCAGAGCAGTTACTCTGTATCCAGAGCCTGTTTTCAAGGCACAAATGCCCTCTTCCAGCTCCTCAGAGATATACCACCTCAGGAGCAGGTATAGTAATGAGTAGACCCATAGGGGTCCATGATAAGGCCTGAGTAAGAATGGCAGTGTTGACCAAAAATCTGAGTTCTTGGCCAGCCTATATGCAACTCTCTTCTCTCAACCTCAGGATATGGAACAAACTACGGCTGCCCACAAACCTCAGGATACAGCAGGCCACTCCAAGAAGCCCCTTCTATTCACTGTAGAATGTACTGGCATCTCATCAGGGACTCCTTATAAGGCAGGCACCCAGTGGCGTCACCAGACTGGTGCGGCTGGTGTGGGCCCCATTGGGTGATGCGCTCCGTATGGGGTGATGCGCTGGAGGAGTTTGACTGTCCTTTGGCAGGCCCTGGGCGTCAGCGCACCCATTCAGGACTACTCCAAGGTGGAGCAGCAGCCAGAAGCTGCCACTTGTCCTCGGAGCTGGCCCGAACAGCCAGCTGAGGTGCACTGCGCAGAAACAGACTGAGCATGCCGAACAGCTTCAGAGGAGACTTCCGTAGAGCGGAAGAAGTCCACGCCTTTGTACAGCCACTCGGCCTCACTCAGGAAGTGGAGCGGCAGCTGAATGGCTTCAGAAAGAGTACTGCACAGGCACCAACTCTGACGCCTGCACAGTCTCCTCTGAAGCCGAAAGTCTTCAGAAAAGTACTGTGCAGGCATCAGAGATGGTGCCTGTGCAGTACTCTTTCTGAAGCCAGTTGGCTTCAGAAACCACTGTACAGGCACCAACTTTGGCAATTGCGCAGTCCTGGTAGGAGGGTGCATGCGTCCCAGGGGTGACGCACAGACTTCCACACCGGGTGATGCGCAGAGTCGTGTCACCACTGTCGGCACCACATCTGTTCCTTGCTCAGTGTGATCTGAGGGGTGTCTCCTCAGGAGCAAGTCCTCCCCATGTGTCAATTACTTAACATACTATGGAGCAGTTAGGGCAGCCCAGGCTTCCTGACTCTCTGGATGCAGCATAACTTTCTGCTCTGGATACAGAATAGTTAGGAAAGAGCAGTTAGGGCAGAGCAGGCTGAACTTGCTCTGGATTGTGCCCATAGAATCGTAGAGTTGAAAGGGACCTAGTAGGTCATCTAGTCCAACCCCCTGCCTGCAGCAGGAAATCCTCCTAGATCATCCCTGACAGGTGCTTGTCAAGCCTCTGCTTGAAGACCCCCAGTGAGGGAGAGTCCACCAATTTAGCTGCTGCTCATCTCATTGAATCCAGCTTCTCGTGCTTTTAATGGGAAAAGGTCAGTGGGAAAGTAAACCGTTCCTAGGAGGTGGAAGACACACAACATGAAAGATGGTTGCCTTAAACTGGCTGTTACACTGCATGGCACATCTAATTTCAAAAACATCTAACTTCCCAGTGTTTCCCCATAATTCAGTTTATGCAGTTGAGACAATGTAATGCACTCAGCCCTTGCTGTCATTCATAGAATAGTTGGTGATATTATAGTGATATGTGGCTCTATCCAACCAGGATGTCTGAATTCACCCAACAAAGTTTTGCCTAAAGGCATTTTCCTCATTTTCAGATCCAAAATCTTCAAATACTACTCACTAACTTATTTATACTGAAATAATATAGAATGGCTCATGTTTATGTGCTCACATCAGTTTGACCTTGATTAAGAATAGATTAACTGACAGCATTTCGTGAATTAACTCATTGTTAATTTAGGCTCTCCCTAGAAACTTCTCCAAGAATTTCAAGCTACAGTAACTTTAGTGGCTGCTAGACCTGGACTTTTATTACTCACTGCAGGGGTGTCTCCTTCCTTCATTTCTCGGGTTCACAGCAAACTTACATATACCAATCCTGGAGTCTCAGAAAATTTTTTGCAAGGATCTTAGAAGATTTAATCCACTTTTGTGCTGAGCCTGTCCTTTAATGCACTGCACAGGCAACAACAATCCAGCTGCTTCCCCAGGAGGCTTCCAGCTGTCTGCATCTGGTAGCTGTTTGCATAAGCCTTTCTCTTCTGTTTCTGCTTTTCCGCTTCTAGCTAGCCCTTTCTGTACCAGCATGTGCATTTAGGAATGATGGGCACATTACCCATTGTTTAAAATTAGCTAGCAGCATGTCCTGCAAATATGACCATTGCCAAGCATTGCTTCTTTCTGGCTGACGTCAGTATCTATTAACTCCGTTTCAGGCGACAGCAACTTCCTTTGATCCAGGAATGCAATGGAAGGAAAAACAAAAGTATGGGTAGGAAAGGAAAGTGTTGCCATTCCCATACCAAAATCCATGGATGTGGAATCCATTGGGTCTGCCAGCCGTCTGACAGCTGGAGAGACTGCAAAGATGGGGAGACTGTGAAAAGGACAAATTCTGGTTTTGAACCAGAAAACTGGGAATTGTCCTTTTTGGCCTTCAGAAGGGCCTCAGGACTCAATTGGGTTCAGAAGCCTACAAGTGTCTCTCACCTTGCAGGTTCAGAACCTACAGATATTCTAATAAGCAAGTACTGAACCCGCTGATCCTCAGGATACCGGTACACATGCTAAGCTTTCAACACGTGCATGCAAAATAGATGGAGAGATACTTTAATGTGATGAATTAATTCACTGACACACAACAAACCTATAGAGAATAAGCCAACATTTATTTGCTATTTAATTTGGAAGCAGGGCAATTTTACAATTATACCAGAGCATGTTGTTGTGACTGAGGATGCTCTTCCAATTTGCCGTGGACTTATTTGTAAGTCTGATTTTTTTTATTGTGAATGGCTATATAATTGTGCACTGTATATGAGAAAACAATTTGAAAAAAATCTTCAGCTTTTTTCAACTTGAAAAAAATCTTCAACTCTTCAACCTCTTACAGAAGGTTCAAAGCCTGCTGATTTGCCTTGCACTTTCCTCTGTCATTAGGCTGCACTTAAACCAAAGAACACCCGGAAAGTTAAGACTGAAAGGTGGCAGTCATAATTAGTCCTTCTATAAATGTTTTTTTTTTCCAGCTGAATCCAACTGGAAAGGTCACTTAGGTTTTTTTTTAAGGGGGGAAGAGTATTGCTTCTGTTTAATTTTTCTTTAACTTTCAATTTATTTGACAGCTGTCATTTTTTTCAAACTTTAAGTGGTTTGAGAATCTGCTGTGTTGTCGACAAGAAAATAGGTACCAAAGTTGGAACAAATTATATCCCTCTGAGTTGTGAAGATCTAGACATCTCTGTTTCATGGTAGCAAATGAACATATATTGATTTAACATCTGTACATCTAGATGTGGTCAGACAAAGAGAATGGGCTTGATGAACATTTACAGCACAATTCTAAACATGTCTACTAAAAAATAGCCCCATTTGTTCAATGGGTCTTACTCTCAGGAAAGTGTCCTTAGGATTGCAGCCTTAATTTGGCTCTCACTCTGTTTTCGTATCTCATATCTTTTCATATCAAACCATCTCTTCTCATATAAAAATCTGTTTTATCCCAGACAGGGATACGTAGGCCAGAAATAATTAGAATTCTAATAGGACTTGTGTCCTCTTTCAGTGTACGTGTGCATGATTCCATTTCCATTAAGTTCCTCTGTAAAAATTGTCATTGATCTCACCTTAGCTATAACATCACAGAAGATGCACATAAAGTTTAAAGAGCCAGAAAGTATTATATAGCAATCATGTTTTATTTCTGTGTAATTGCACTTTAATGAATTGCTTTCTACTCATAATTATTTTCTTTTGCTTGATTTACTTGACAGCATGTACAGAATTCTTCCCCTCCCCCACATTTGTTACCTGGTTATGTGGAATTATGGGGATTTCTTTTTAAAAAAAGAAGAACCGTGTTTATAGTATTCCTGCTTGCAGAAATATGTTTGAAGGTATAACTGCAGGGTTTATAAAAGTATTCAAATGGTGGAACTATACATTCCAATGTTTCATGGCTAAGCATCCATTCACCATCCCCTCCGGTTAACTTCCTTCTTTGATACGTCCGTTGACTACCATTTATTGATCTCTCCCTTCCTGCTGCCCTAAGTCTTTGGTGTGGGAATCATTGATTTATAAACACTTCAAATTGTTGTTTGGAACAAAGTACTTTTTGGCATTTGTCTAGCTCTAAGGCAGGCTGCTGCTATATGTGTTGGATTGTGGTGCGGACAGATGAGGCTCAAAGGGGCTAGAAAGAGCAAACCTGATCGAGACAGGTTGTGGTTTCATGCTGAATTTGGCAGACATTAAGCAAAAGAGCAAGAGACAAAGGGCAAAATCCAGATTAACCATGGGGAGTCCTTGCTTCAGTGTAAGAACTTACTCTGGATTCCAATATGAATTTCCCATAGGTTTACACTCCATGGTGCAGTAGCTACGGGTGCACGTAAAGTCTCTTACGTGCTCCCGTAGTTACTCTGGATTTGGGGGAAAGTTGTGTTTGTGAGTAGGTGATGTAGTTTGAACAGTGCGGGATTTATGTATAAGCCAAACAAACTATAGCTTAGGGTCCCAGGCTCTTGAGGGCCCCCCCAAAAATTTAGAGGATAAGCAATTGAATGTACATTTCCAAAATATAAGATTAAAAACAAATAAAATAAAACCTACATATAGCAACAGTGTTTTGTTTTGTGTAGGTCCATAAATTACCACATAGCATAGATTCAACATAAAAAACAGCGACAACTTGTTGATGACAAAGAACAGCAGGTGATCTGCTGTAGACGGTCTGTTCAGTTGAGAGATATTAATTTTTTTTAATATCAGAATTTTTTTACTTTTTCACCTATGGCTACTCAAACAATGATGGTATAGTAATCAAACCTCAAGAAATAGTATTGTGCATGGTGTGATGAAAGGATGACACTTGGTATATCCAAAGTATATCCTTTGAAGCAGAAGCTAAGATAGGGAGTCATTCTTAATTTTCCATGCACTAACTTCTGTAAATCAATAGGGTTAGTTATAAATACAGGGGGCTCTTTTTACCTGTGGTTTGGAACCAGCAGATTTGACTCATCACTGGTTTCAACCTGGAGTACCTTACATGTCCTCCCAGATGTGACCAGAACCACTTTCTGTTAGCATCTGGTAGGTTTTCTAAAGGCCCAGGAATATTATATTATATTATAAAAGTAATCATTTTTATATACAGTAAATAATTTTATGTAAATATTTTAGGGTTGTGGAACCAATCATCTGCATTTCCATTATTTCCCATGGGAAAAATCTGCTTTGGATTTAAAGCATTTTGGATGAAAAGCATGCTTCCGGCACGAATTATGCTTGTAAAACAAGGCAGCACTATACATTGAAATAGTAGTATTTCTATGGAAGTTTGTATGGTATTGCAAAACTCTGTTCCTGATGTCATGCTAATTGCATCCACTGCTTCTTTCCCAATATCACAATCTGGTGCATGTGAATAGTGCAGTTCTGCACCGGGATGTGTGACTGATGCAATCCTTTGATTAGCAGCACATACATTCACCTTGTACATTGCTGACAGTCAGAGCTGTCAATTTAGAAGGCTGAAATGTGAATATTTGTGTTGTATAAAAATATCTTTGTACTCCATGAGGGGAAGGTGAGTAATAGCATACAGCAAAGGACCTCTTGGCTTATTTAGCAGTGAGGCCATAATTTTCATTTTCTTTGAGATCAGCTATTATTCTCAGGTTGTGGGGGGGAAACATGAACATGAATGCTCTTCAAATGAGTCCATTTCTCATAATCAATCATTTGGAAAGAAATTGCTGAAAGGTTGTTTCTTACACTTGCCCCTAAACACTGTTAGAAATATCACTTTCCAGAACAGGGGGATCAAAATCAAACAGGTTTCAACCAATTAAAGTGTTCTGATGCATTGGATTTGTATCCCACAATACCACAAAATAACACAAATCAGCATTTTAAAATTTTAAAATTGCTCACATATTGTTGCAGGAAGCAAACTATTAACTAATGTACATTTTTTTCTTCTTGTAGCACAACAGTCTCTATGGTCCATGCCTCTTGTGGTATCAGTTCCTGGAAACAATTCTGGGTTCTGCAGCTCTATTTCTTAGACAACCTGTTTGTAGTTACACATTGTCCATTCTTCTTCCCCCATCGGCTTCTTCGAGTCAGCAGGAAGAGAGACATGGGCACAATCCAGAGTAATTACGGGAGCACGTAAGGGACATTACATGCAGCTGTAGTTACTGCACCACCTAGTGAAAACCTATGGGAAATTCATATTGCAATCCAGAGTAACTTGTTCATATGGAATGACTCCCCGTAGTTATTCTGGATTTCACCCAGACACTAAAAACCAAATGGCAAAACTTGGCAACCTCTGTGCACCTAACTCCTGAACATGCAGATCTTTTGCCACACCTCAGTGTTCTGCAGCACTCTTGTTGAAAATCGCTAATGTAGGTAGGGTTGCCATAATTCCTATGTCCCATTTGCGAACACAATCCCCCCAAATTGGGATTGTTTCAGGACATATGGCAACCCTAGAAGTAGGACCTGTTCTGTTAGTATTCAAGTCCCTATTTGGTGGTAAAGTACTTGTTACACACATGCAAAAGTTCTTAGTTTCAGTCCCTGGATTGAAAAAGACTTTGTCAGTCTAGTTAGTGTTGACAGTTCTGAGCCAATGGACCCAATGGCCTAGCTCCTCAGAAGGCAGCTTCTTGTGTGTAAATATAAGTAGCTTTAAACCTACTTCAAGCATCTTTTATCAGGATCTTTCTGTCAGAGTGCAAGAAACAAATCAAGAATATATTCTTGACCCAGGAGGCTGTGCAAATCCTTTTGTTGCCCCTTTTTTTTCCTCAATTATACTTTTGATCTCTTGCCTGGAGAAGGATTTTGATTCCTTTACAACAATAGCTTCTGCAAGAACAGTTAGTATAATCTGTCTTTAGCAAACAGTAACCTCAGCTAAGATTACACGTATTTTGTGTGTCTGATGGAACACTTGATTTGACATCCCATAAACCAGTTGTTGACTGTTGGGTCCTTTGACATACTGGGCCATTAGCTGTGGCTCCCTATTAGGGCTATAGTAATATACATTGTTTAGTTTTTTGCAGGTTTTTTGCAAGGTTTCTTCAGCTCCTCTCATAGGTTTCTGAGACTCATCAGGGAGCCATGATTCACAAGTTTGGGAACCAGTGCCGTAAACTGTTTTTATTTTGACATTTATAGATGCAGATGGTTGACTATCACTGTACTCATGCCTCATTTCACTTTGCCTCATCTTTTATTCCCTCCTTTATCTTTATCCCAACAATATTACCATGATTTTAGAAATGGCTCCTTTATTACTCATGGATTTTGTTTTGTATTAATTGAAAGGTGCTCATTATGTCTTTCAGCAACATCTGTTGATTGATGATACCCAGCTTTACTTCTTCCTTTATCCAATTCCACTCTCTCACAAACTGCCAGGTATTTCTGCTTGAATACCTCGTGGTTGTCTCAAACTCAGTGTATCATCTTTGTACAATTTCTCAATCCATTAATGATGTCACAGTTCACACCATTGCATTGGCTTGAACCCATGGTTGTATCTCTGATTCCTCTGTGTCTTTCTTTCCCCAATCCAATCTGTTGCCAAATCATGCTACCTCTTCCTCTACAGCTCTGCAAAAATGCATCCTTCCGTTTTGCCCCACTCAGCAAAAACACAAGCTCCCAGCCTGAATTGATTGCTTTGACCTTCTCGTCTCTGGTCTTCTGCTGGCTCACCTTTCAGCCTTCTCGCCACCATCTAGCATTCTGCTGCCAAAATAATTTACTTCTCTTGTCATTCTGATCACATCACACACCTCCTTCGTTTCCTACAGTGATTTCCTGTCTACTCTCAGATCCAGTATTAATCTCCTTGCCTTTCATTGTGAACCTGTCCATAGGCACTGCCCTTCCTTAATGCTCAACTTTCCTATCCCTTTGTGCTTGTATCTGTGATCTTCACTCCTCTGCTTCCACCACCCTCAGCATTCCTACTGTCTAATGGTCTCTCAAACCTATTGCACATCTTCTTCCTTCCTTCTACTTATGCCTGGAATTCCTCCCTTTCCAATTCAGGGTTGCCCCCTTGATTCTTTCAGATTCCTCCTCAAATCCCACCTTTGCAACATGAGCACAATCCTAATAAATTTATGCCAGCTAACTCACCTGTCACCACATTCCTTTGGTAATGTAGGGAAGTCTGCACATCTCTGTACACTGGCATAGCCCTCCCAGGAGTGGCTCAGAAGTGTCTTATGACACTTTTTTGACACCCCCAATCCAGCATGGAATTTATGGTTGAAAACAGCCTAATGGGATTAGGATTACAACCCATGTAGGGTTGCCATATGTCCTGGAAAACTGGAACAGACCTGATTTTTTGGGATGGCATTCACATACAAGCAAGTTTGACAGGGGGTCCTATCCCAGTTTTGTTGAAGAGAATTATGGCACTCCTAAGCTCATGAAACCTTTGCCACGAATACCTCATAACCCTATGTTTTATTGCATTTAACAGCTCAGTCCAGTGCAAATTGACCAAAATCGGTGCAGGGATAGCAAAGCAGTTTCCACTTCATCCTGTGGCTAAATTTCAGCTCCTGGAGTTCTCATCCAACTAATGCAGAGATTTTCAGTCTTTTTTATCTCAAGGCACACCATCAGTTTTTTTTTTCTATTGACAAGGCTGGTTGTTGGGGGCTCAAATCCCCCAATTGCATCACTAATACTCTTCCCTGTGGCACATCTGCAGACCATCCATGGCACACCAAGTGTGCCACAGCACAGTGGTTGAAAATCATGCAGCTAATGGGATATTTGGGGCAGCTTGGGTCTATGCCATTTCTATCACTTGTGTAAGTCCGTATTGGCCCATATTGACAGATCAGGCCCTGGAAGAGAGATAAAATAAGCACATGCTTCTCAGGCCTCATCTGTCCATCCTACCCAATTCCCATTGCAGCCTTTTCCTGCACCACTGTTCATGGTGCAGGATGGTGCAGGCCTTCCTGGCAGTGTACCTGTTTTCTGGTACACTTGCAGCAGTCGGCACAGGGAATCCGTTGCTTTGCAGAGACACCTTAGGACTATGTCATAAGCCTATGTACATAAAAGATTCACTTTCTCTTCTTCATCTTCCCTGCCCCCTTCTTTTTTTGCAGGGGTCTTCAAACTTGCAGGGGCTGGAAGAGAAAAAATTGATTTACACTTCAAATTTGAATAAATTTGCATAAATATAAATGTTCATATATATTAAATACATGCATATATTAGGGCAAGTGTTTGGAGACCCCTGTTCTATTGTATCCCTTGCATCTTCTGAATTGTGGAGATGTTCAACCAAGGGACCTATCTTCTCTTCTACTATAAAGCACCAAGTACATTGATGGTCCTGCGCAAATTAATAATAACAATGAGTAAAAGTGCATCATTTTTAAATTGATTTTTTAAATTTCAGATCACCTTTACAGAAAACAAAAGTTAAACATTTTATTTTTTAAAAAAATATCTCTGGTTATATTAAAAATAAAATTATCTTTCTGATTTTTAGATTTGGTGTTTGCATTAGGATAGGCACAACCTTTTCTTATTTGTCCACAATGTAGACAAATGTATCTAAAGAATGATGAAGTGGAATGGGAAAAGTGTTGGTAACCTGATAATGGAATGCATGGCCTTGATCTGTTCTCTCTCAGGAAATTTGCTTGTTCATATGCTTCGAGATGTGTAAAGTCTGTAGTTGAGCAAACAAAGTAATTTACCACACTGTCAAAAGGAAGGTGCCTGTGGAGGTCATTGTCAGGAGTTTTGCTTGGTCAGTGATCCAGAAAAATCAATCCAAACAAAAGGTCAACCCAGCAAGGTGAGATGAAAACTATAGCACGAGTCTAAAAGCTGCTGTTTAAGGGGTTAAGTGGCTGTGTAAGATGGACTCCGTTTGTAAAAAATAACCTAATGGGAGGTTTGTGATCTGTGATCTGAATGCACTTACAAGTCACTTACAAGTGACTTACAAGCCAGTCATTTGATGTCCTGCAAATTTTAAGACCACAAATGCCAAGAAACCTAACATTTTGCAGTGGTTCTCAAATTTTTAAAGAGTCCCCAGAGCAGTGATTTTCAATTGTTTTTCAACTCATGGCATGCTGACAAGGTGCTAAAATTGTCAAGGCACCATATGTGTCTCTAGGGAGGGACTGGGGGCACTGGGTCCGTCAGGAGTTGCCAGTGGGGGGTGATCAAAATCACTTAAAAAATTGCTAAAATTAGAATAAATCCCCTTCAAGTCATATGTGTTGGATGTGTATTTTTCAGCAGAATCCAATGCAAAAAGCATTTGAAATATCTCCTTCCTATCAAATGTTATAGTAAAAAACATAAAAATAAAATATGTACGGAAACTGAAAATGAGCTATATTGCACCTTTATTCACAAGTAGGCAAAAGTGCCTTAGGGCAAAATCCAGAGTAACTGCAGGGAATCCTTGCTGTGGTGTAAGAACAACTTACTCTGGATTCCAATATGAATTTCCCGTAGGCTTTCACTAGGTGGTGCAGTAACTAGGGTGCACGTAAAGTCTCTTATCTGCTCCCATAGTTATTCTGGATTTGGGGTAACGCACAATCCTAACCATGTCTACTCAAAAGTAAGCCCCATTGTGTTCAATGGGTCTTACTCCCAGGAAAGTGCCTTTAGGACTGCAGCCATAGTCTGTTTTTGGGATTAAGGCTGTTCTAGCCAAATATCTTCCAGTTGTTTGGATTTCAGTAATCCAGGTTCCTCAGGAGTAATAATCTTGCAGACATCCTTATTTTTAACACTGAAATTCTGGATATTGCTAAAATTACTCTGATGGTAGCAAAATTGTCTGTTAAAATTTACATTAACATTACATTGTTTTTGATCTAGGATAATTTATGGACTCATGCTGCTGTAGCTCTTGTTTCACAGTTACTTAATCATTTGGTCTTTGGATGTAATATACTATTTTTAAACTAAGTTTCCAAAGTCTCATAAATAAGGGAGATATTTTACAAGGGTGAAACACCAAGCATGGTAGAACCGACATATTGCTAGAAGAGTAAAACACAGAAGCTGAAGCAAATTGGTTCACTTGGCCTGAAGCATCATATTTCTGGCCTAATTGAATGAAGGTAGATGTGAACTAGAAGGAATGCATCATATTTTATCACAGCACACAAAAGACAGAACACTGGGTAAAATGGGAATATAAATTGTGCAGCTAAGGTTGGAGACCTATACAGTTTGGCCTAGGAAAGTAGCCCTGCCTCTCTCTTGATGTACACCAGTGGTCTTCAAAGTGAGGGTTGGGACCCTCTTGGGGGTTGCAACCTTGGGTCACGGGGATTGTGAAAGGATGGGAGCCACCATCTTGGAATCTGACATGGGGCTTTCCTAGGAATAAGTCTCATTGAACACAATGGGGCTTACTTCAAAGCAGACATGAAGGAACATCCTGGTAAGTTTGACAGGAGGGGTCCCAGACTGATTTTAATCTTGAAAGGGGGTCCCAGACTTGAATGCCTCAATGCCATTGGTGTACACTAACCTGGACAGAAATATGTTTGTGAATTGGTATACAGATTTATTTGTGGACAGATGTACTAGTAACCATTTATATTTTGCCATCATCACCTCATCACCACACTGTAGAAAAGAAGTCAGCTCCCTGCCCCAAGGAATTCACTAGTTAAAACAGATATAAAAGAAGTAATAATGGGAAGGTATGGGGATGGGTCTTCTTTTCCCTTGCCCTAACGCAGCACAGGGGAACTTTGTGGGAGGAGGGCTACATCTTCCCTCTGACACTGTGTTGGGGGCCAGAAAAAAATAATTTGCATAAATGTGCATTGATAAATATATTAAAGACAGAACTTACATGAATGAATGAATGAAATCAAATCAGATGATAAACACTTTCTAACACAGAGAGAGGGGGTGATTTCCAAAACAGTTCATAAGCACTTTCATACAAAGAGAGGAGGTGTGTTCAGCCTCCCCAGCTCCAGAATACTCTTCAGAGGTACGGAGAGCAGAGCTCCTCTCACCACTAGAGGATTACAGGCTTGCCTGTGGACTGGATGGTGGGGTCTTGCCAAAGACTGCATCTGGCCCCCCCAGCCAGGGCTTGGACACCCCTGCCCTAGAGTAAGTCTCCACTACCCTCATGGGTCTGTTCAGATATACATGACTGATTTTACTACACAGGTCTGAAAGGAAGTAGGAAATCAATGGCATGATGTTGCCAGTGCTCCTCCATCTCAGCCTCAATCTACCCCATCCCTGCCCCAGATTTACCCTATTCTGTCTTCCCCCTTTCTCCTAACTGCCTTGCAATGAAAGTTAAAAAAGAAAAGTTGAATAAAGTGACTGACTTGTTTACAGAGGCAGAAATGTGTAGCAATGAGAGCTGCGCTATTGCTCCTGCCAGGTTCGTCACACCATCCTTCTGAAGTTCTGGACAGGAACGTGTTTTTCTTTTGGTCACCTGAGCAGTAGCCAGCTGGTCAGTGGCATATGCAAGATGATTTGGCTGTCTTACAGTTCCTAAGGGACAAACTTTGACATTTGAAAAATCCGGGTGGTCTTGAAACTGGCTTCAATTGTGAGCTGTGTCAGATAGGAAGCCAAATTCGTCAATATTTAGAGGAACGTGATCCTGCACTTGATCATGGGTCCTTCACAACTTGGCACATCAGAAGGTGAAAGGAAGCATTTGTCAGGCCTGGATTTACTTCTTTTCTGTTCTATTGAACTTGTTTCTTGGTAACAGGTCAATATAATCTTGGTAAGAGGATTATAAACCTATTAAGTTTTTGTGAGTATTTCTATTGCTTTTATATGTGAGCAACTGATATTTTAATATGTAATGCTAAATAGAATCCACCACACTGACTGGGCTAGTTTTTTGCAAAGCTATATACTTTTCCCCACAATGGAATGGGGACACAACAACCTGCAATAGGGTCGTTCTGAGCCTTATGTTAACTATTATTGTTAGAATCCTCTCAATGTTGTTGGAGGCCTCTATTGCTGTCTTGAGCATCTGTAATTAACAGAGGAAAGGCGGGATATAAATATTTTATATGAAATAAATAAACAAACAAACAAATAAATAAATAATGGCTCCAACTAGTGGATTCCATTATTTGTTGTTTTGATGTTTTGGGAATTCGGGAATGGACCCTCCTTTCACCCCCTGTGGATACTGAGCTTTCACTATATTCAGCTAGTTGTCAGTATTGTACTGCACAGCATAACTGAGTTCCAGCATCTAATTTACCTTTTTGCTTTCATATACTGAAGTATATGACTAGTTACTGAAATGTAAGTAGGTGAACAATACAATTTCTTTAGTTTCTGGTCCACAAAAATGTATATCCATGTATCATTTCCATTTTGTGCTAATACTCATGAGTTTCATGAGTGCTTAGAAAACTGCTGACAATCTGAACTAAATTTTAAAAGTGTTAGCCTATACCCACTGAGTAGTGGTTCAGTTCAGTTGCCTCTCTTGAGTATTTCTTGTGATTTCAGTGGAATTTTCCAAGTTTTTTTCCATTTAAATTTTGTTCCATTGACTTGACCCAGTTAAATTAAGTCCACATACTGTAGTCTAAAATGTCTGTGGATCAGACTCCTGCTGTTATAAGTAATTGGTTTCAAGAAACAAACACTTTTAGAGAACTAATTAATATTTTAAAACTTGAGTGTCGTTTGCACCGCCAATCATGTTTAAAACAGAAATTGTATATATAGATATTATTTTTCATGCACTTTTTCGATGAAACAAATTATACTTTCCAGTATCAGACAGAACTTTCTATTTGTGTTAGCCATCTATTGCTCATGCAACTTGTGGTAGAATGTCAAAGAACAAAAATACAAGTCTCACATATGCATAATATTTTCCAAATTCCAAAGAAGCCGTTATTTGTTCCAGTGCTTTTTTGGTTCCTTGCATGCACATCCTGATGTGAAAATGTCTAATAGGTTTCTCTTTCTTGTCCATTCCCACACAATGGCATCACTTTGGTTTGTATCACCTGGTCAGGAAGGCCAGTGCATGATCCCCATAAAGGACTTCCACTAATGCCTTGGGCAGTGTTCATGATGATGCACCATTGCCCTGCCCTTAGATGGATTTTCATCTATAACCTTTTATAGAATAGAGTTATTTCAATTTGATTTCTTTTACTCAGTTCTGCAGTGTAATCGATATATAACATGATGGTATTATTTGAGAAGAAAGGTTAAAGGTGTCCCCACAGGTTGCCCTGCTAGTGTGATGAATTTTAGGGAGTAGTTGCTCAACCCGTTTCCCGTGCCATAGAGCCAGCATTGGTTCGAAGACACCTCTGTTGACATATGGCTCACATGCAGAGGGAACACTGTTACTTTTCCAACAGTGTGGTATCTAGTTATCTACTTGCATTTGCATGCTTTCAAACCGCTAGGTTAGGGTTAGGGTTGTTTTATTTTTCATAAATTAAAATAGATTACTTTTCAAGTTAGAAATAATACTGTGGTTGCAACTGCTGAAACTATATCACCTATCTAATATTTATTTATGGGATTTGTATTCCGCCTTTCTCAGCAAAGCTGACTCAAGGCAGTTAACAAACATCAACAATGTACATAAAAACATTTAACACATTTAAAAACATTTTAAAATTTAAAACGACCCATCACCCTAAAAATTATCGTTAAAACATTGGCTAAAATCATGGCTAAAAACTGCTAAAAAAACACAACACCTCTACATCTTCAGAACTAAAAAGCTTTTGCCCTCAAGAATGTTTTTAGGCCCCGCCAAAAACTGTATAAGGAGAGAGCAGATCTTAAGTCAAAGGAAAGGGAGTTCCAGAGCTGAGGTACAACCACCGAGAAGGCCCTGCTCCTAGTTGCCACACCTCTCACCTCTTTCAATGGCAGCATGGTTAGCAGACCCCCCTCCGACGATCTCAGGTGACGGGTCAGATTGTATGGATGGAGGTGGTCCCACATATACCCTGGACCCAAGCTGTAGAGGTCTTTAAAGGTCAAGACCAATACTTTGAATTCTGCCTGGAAACAAATGGGCAGCCAGTGTAGCTGCTGAAGCAGTGGCCCGACTGAGTCGAACTGACGAGCCCCAGCAATCACATGAGCCGCCACATTCTGTACTAGTTAGAGTTTCTGGATCATCTTCAGAGGCAGTCCCCCGTACAGCGTGTTACAGTAATCCAATCTAGATGTCACTAGAGCGTGGGTCACCATGGCCAGGTCCGAATGACTCAGGTATGGTTGCAGTTGGCGAACCAGCCGAAGCTGAGCTAAGGCTTCCATGGCCACAGTCGCCACCTGGGACTCCAGGAGCAGCTGCGAATCCAGGAGGACCCTCAAACTGCAGACCTGCTTTAATAATAAAACATGTTTAAAATTAAAAAAACTGAGAATGAGAACTTGTAATAAAACATAAAATAGCACTTTCTGCTTTTTTATTTATTTTTTAATAATGAAATTTGCAAAGAAAAAGACATCTCTATATGTATGTATATTTGTACACACTGCCCTGGGAAAATCTAAGCCTACCCAACATTCCAGAACTAAGGCTGCAATCCTAAACCTACTGGGAGCAAGACCCTTGAACACAATGGGGCTTACTTCTGAGTAGACATGATTAGGATTGTGCCCTAAGGCAGAGACACCATTGCAGCTGGAAAGTTGGACTGAATTGAGCCCTTGTGTGATTATTTTCCTTTTAAAAACATAGGGAGGCACCAGCTACCTCTCATACCATGTGATACTTCTCACCACCTGGTAAGAAGAATTACCTTACTTTTTAACGTTAAAAGACATTATTTTATTAAAAGGTATCATAAAGCATTAAATACATCCATGTTAATATGCTTCCTCAGATGGTCTTGACTGAATGTTTAGTGCTTCAGTTAAAACTTCTGGTTTTAATTGTCAAAATGGTTCGATGCTTCTGTTTCAATCTTGCTGTATTATTGTCTCAGTATTGAATAGTCTGTGCCTTCTTTTCCTTGAGACTGATCGGAACAGATGGCGAGGTGAGCATCACAGCAGTATCTAAAATATGAATTACAGTTTGAAGGTCTTATTCTGGCAAAGGACAAAAATAACTGCTATGCAAATATGACACAAGATGCAATTGTGTGCAGGTCTTGGAACTGTATTTATAAAATGGGGAAAAAAATCCTTGTTTGGAACAGCTGTTTGAAGTCATACTGCTGCAGTGGAAAGTGGCTTAATTTGCATAATGATCTCAAAAGCGAATAAAAATTCTTGCTGATTGAAAAATGCTGGTTTTTTTAATGTCAACCACTATTTACTGACATTTCTTTTATTATCAGTTGGTTTCTAATGAAATAAAATGTATGTGAAATAAAATGTATATTGTGGAAAGGAGGCCGGCAAATTAGTAGTTTCCTATAAGTATAATTGATGTTGATCAAATTTAAAGTAACCCCCCTTTTGATTTAGTTAATCCTCCTCCTGTTGGTGCCGCAATATTATTTCTATCAATGCGTAAGCCATTTCTGTCTGATGCTGCATAGACACAACAGGGATCAAATATGTGCACCTGTGGGATGAGCAGAAATTGATTAATGTGCACAGGAACAGGCAATCCAGTACGCTTGCACTGTATCCAATGCAATATTGGGACTGGCTGTGGCTCAACCCGAGGCAAGGGGAAATAATTCCCTGTACACCAGGGAGAGTCGCAACAGCCCCAAATGAGGCTACTCAAATCCACACTACTTATAATTGTGACATAGATCCAAGAGGCTCAGGACTGCCCTGGGCTGCCTGGGTATAGGGAGAACTGGTCCCATTGCTCACTCTCCCACTGCCCATCCAAAGGCCCATCCACTGGCCACTATCCCCAGCCTGCAAATGCTTTCACCCCACCATCCACATTCCCCCAACCCCTTCACTTGCCTGGCAAACATAGGCTGCAGTCCTATACACATTTCCTGGGAGTAAGACCCATTGAACACAATGTGGCTTACTTTTGAGTAGACATGGTTAGGATTGTGCTCTTACCCAGCCTGAGGCCACTTTCCTTTTATCAGGTTCAATGAGATAGGATATAGAAAAAAATTCTTCAGATTACTGCAGCAAACAGGTTCTTGACATGCAAACCTGTCTTCAACTGCATAATGGACTTCAGAAACTAACTTGGTTTCTGGACTTAGCGCACGTACCTAAGAGTAAACCCCACTGAACTCATTGTTACTTATAGGCATAGGATTGTGCCTTGCAGACAGTGCAATCTTGACTTAGGCCAGGGAGAATGACCTAGCAGCAGCTTAAAGTAAGCATGTCCAGAGCTGAAACGTAGGCCAAATTCACAGAGCTAAGAGGCCTCTATGCTGGCCAAACTGCTGCTGAGGTTCAAGTAAGTGGCACCTGGGGAGGACTTGCTCCCGAGGAGACCTGCCTTAGAGCACACTGAACAAGGAACAGCTGTGGTGCCTGCACCCTGCCTGCCATATGAGGAAGTCCAGGAGTCCCTGACAGCCAGTTACAGCTGCAGCATGATGGATGGAAAGAAAGGGCATGGCTGTCTGGGTGACCAGATGCCGGCACTGCAGAAAGAAAAGAGCAACACCCACCCCCAAATAAAGGGCACCCCAGATAAATGGGGAACAAGACTAAAGAAAAGCTGTTAACACCCACATCCACTGTTGTCATGTGGTTCACGACAGTCTCTATAATGTAGGATGGGTGCAAGGGATGGGCTGCTGGAGTTGTGTTGTATCCTGAGGTTGAGAGGCAGGAGTGGTGCTTAGGCCAGCCTAGGACTCAGAACTTTTTCTTTTGCTTACATTTTTACTCTAGCTTATCATGGGCCCAATGGGTCTACTCAGATTCATGCCTTCTCCGGAGGTGTCCTAAGTCAGAGGGGCTGGAAGGGGGCATGTCTGCCCTGGAAACAGGGTCTGGATTTGGCCTAACTGCACCATTCTAGGCCATGTCCAACATGCTCCCAGCATGCCCCTGCTGTGCTGCCTAGGCTAGCTTTGCCCAGAGCCATCGGTTTTGCGCTGGCCTAAGTGGACTTAGGCCTGCCCAAGCCTTTTCTGGTGCAGCTAGGCTAGCCTATCTGGCAGTAGGCCAGCTCAGTGCTAGATAGGCTGGCCTAAGTGCACTTCAGGATTGCAGCCTTAGCCTTCTTTCTGGACTGTACCAGTCATTCATTTAAAGCTTCTGAAATCTAACTGGTAGACTTCTTTGCAATGAAGTCTTTAACACTTGTCAGATTTGTGAGTTAAGTGATATTGGTGATCGCATCAAATGTTGTTAACACGTTCTTCAAATATCCCATCATTTGCATAATACTTTACTATCTTTTTTTAGAACTTTACTGACCATTTTAGAAGGAAAAAATCATTCATTGAGCTCTGAATTCTGTCCTTTTATTTTAGGCAATAGATTGAACCAGTAACCACATTTCATTTCAGCACTGTATTAACCTGCTCTGGGTCCATTTTAATTGTCTTTTCGTCAGTATTAAGTCAGGGGTGTCCAAACATTTGGCAGGAGGGCCACATCAACTTTGTGATACTGTGTTTGGGGCCAGAAGAGTGATTTACCTTTCAAATTTGAATAAATTTACATAAATTTACATATAAGAGTGTATTAGAGACAGATGCAGAGAATTACTAGGCTTGCCCAGAGACAAGATGTGGGTTCTGTATGTTTTTATAGTTCACTTCTGTCTACCTACTGCCCTAGCAAATAAGTGTTTAGGGTGAGATGGAGTGCCTTAGGGCGCAATCCAGGGTAACTACGGGGAGTCCTTGCTCTGATGTAAGAACAATTTACTCTGGATTGCAATATGAATTTCCCATAGGTTTTCACTAGGTGGTGTAGTAACTACGGGTGCACGTAATATCTCTTATGTGCTCCCATAGTTACTCTGGATTGTAGGGTTAATTTATAAAGTCCTACTAATCCAACCCAGGCTTTCGTGCTTCGCATGCAGCGTATGCAGCGCCGAACACGATACCATAGTCTTCCAAGACTGACGGAGGCCTGCTTTAGTTGAGAAGAGCAACAATCTCTGTTCATCCCTGAATGACATCCTCCCCTCCAAGAGGGCTGTTTGCTTTCCCATGTCATTTTTAGATTGTGAGCCATTCGGGAGGCACAAAGAATAATCTTTCCTTTGCTATGCCTGTTGTCTTCTAAACATTTGTTTAAAAGAACTATAAAATAATCTTATTAATAATTATAATTATAATTATAATTATTAATTATCAGAATTAGCCTTTGGGTTGGATCCAAGAGAAAAGACCCAACACACTGTGTTACTTTAAGGACCTTCCACCACCATACATTTGTTGAATGATTTTATATTGTCTGTATTCAAATCACACAGCTTGTAGTGTATTGAAAGAGCTTCCACTAAATCTATGATTATTCTAACAATAAGGCATTGCTTGATGTTAAAATTGATGTAAACAGTTTTTGAATGGATCATAAGCAGCTGCAGAAGACTTTTATTATTCACTAGCGAAAAACTTACCTGCGTAGCTTTCCCCATTTCCCCATACGCCATCCCCCCACGGCACATCAACATTTCCCCATACGCCAGTAACATTTCCCCGTAACATTTTCCCATACACCATCCCCCCACGGCGCATCAACACCCCTTGTGCATCAACACCCCATGCACATCAGTCCCTTGTGTGCATCAGTCCCTTTTGCACAACTTTCCCCTGTGTTCAACTTTCCCCCGTGCGCATCATCCCCCCATGTGCATCTTCCCCATGTGCAATTTTTCCCATGGGTTGTTGATGCGCAACACCCCATGCGCAACTTCCCCCATGCTCAACTTCCCCATGTGCATCATCCCTCCATGTGCAAATTCCCCCATGCGCAAATTCCCCCATGCGCATCAGTCCCCCATGCACAACTTCCCCCATGCACAACTTCCCCATGTGCAACTTCCCCCATGCGCAACTTCCCCCTTGTGCAACTTCCCCTGTGTTCAACTTCCCCCATGCGCAACTTCCCCCACGCGCAACTTCCCCCTTGTGCAACTTCCCCCGTGTTCAACTTCCCCCGTGCGCAACTTCCCCCACGCGCAACTTCCCCCGTGTTCAACTTCCCCCGTGCGCACCTTCCCCCATGTGCAACTTCCCCTGTGCCTATCAGTCCCCTATGCGCAACTTTCCCGTGCACATCAGTCCCCCCGTGTGCAACTTTCCCCCGTGTGCAACTTTCCCCATGCGCAACTTTCCCCCATGCGCAACTTCCCCCATGCGCAACATCCTCCCCAATGCAACCTCTTCCTCCGAACAATGTCCCCCCAGTGCACCAGGCACCGAGCACCAAATTGGCTGGAGGTTGGTCAGTCTCCCATGTTAAGTGTAGGACAAAAACACGTTGCACCCTTTTCAGCCCCTTAAGGGTTAAATTTGTCCACATTGGTTCTTGGTGGGTGTTCAGGTGACAGAAGGAACTCCCAGAATTCCATGCTTCTAGGCCCAGCAGTTGGGGCGGAATGTTGATGAGTCATCAATTCTCAATGCAAAGTATAGGGAGGAAAACGTGTTGCGCCCCTTTTTACCCCTTCCGGTTGGAATTTCCAAAAACCGATTCTTAGTGCACCCCTTCTTCACGGAAGGAACACCCACCCCAAATTTCACGTTTCTAGGCCCACCGGTTTTGTCAGGGCAGTGATGAGTCAGTGAGTGAGTCAGTGAGTGAGTCAGTGAGTGAGTCAGTCAGTGACTTTTCTCTTTTATATATATAGATTAGATTCTTCTGTTATCATCTGCTATCTAAGCAAGCATACACCAGCTGATGGGCAAGGGTATCAGTTACTCAGCTGTACCGGTTGCACGGGCTGACATCTGTGCCTGTTCGATATATTTGGGAGGCTGAAGATGGCACTGCACTGCCTCATTATATTTTCCATCTTGCCGAGGGATTTCACATCCTGCAGGAATTCCTCCAGTTCTAATGACTAACTAGGATTTGTGAGTGTGACAAATAGCATATACATTTGGTCTCTGGAAACCTTGTCTCACATTTCGCTGTTGTATTTGAATCCGCCTGACAAGGAATGCATTCCGTTGACATGAATAATGATTCTGCTTCCCCAGCCCTATATTTTTGGGTGATCATGGATATAGCTGTATCTGCACTGCAGCTATACAAAACATCTGCCCCAGAGACAATATGTCTCTAGACTACTATATGTGTCAGTGGGTTCAGAGGTTCATGGGATTAATGGCCCACAACGAATTAAGCAGGGTAAGGTTAAATTATGCAGCAGATGGGTTGGGTGGATAGTGGGATATTCTTTTCCTTCTTACACAGCATCAGAACCAGGGGATATCCACTAAAATTGAGTGGTGGGAGAGTAAGAACAGACAAAAAGAAATATTTCTTTTACCCAGTGTGTAATTATTCTGTGGCACTCATTTCCACATGATGTGGCGATGGCATCTGACATGTGACACATCCGTAAACAGTGGAGCATATTAATCATTACTGCCTGATGGGAAACACTGGTGTCTTTTTATATCTGTTTAGTAATATAGTTTCAAATCTCTGTTGTTCTACCCTTTTAATTTGGGAACAGTCAAGGAAAGTTTTGCTATTCGTTCTACTTGCTCTTCCAAGATTTATTTGTTTGCCTAAAAGAGATCTTTAAATTCAGATTTGCAAAATCAGGTTATTCAGAAAACAATCACAGCCATATATTGGAACATCCTCAGCTATGCTTTCTGGGAATTAACTATGTTAGTGATTTATTTCTGTGTGTTAATTGCTATATAACAGCCACTTTAATTTGGGATGCTTGTTAGTAACAGTTCAGCAGCCCTCTAAGGGACACTAGATAACCTTTTGTGCCTTTCCTGGGGATGAGTAAATGCTACTTGGGACTCTTTATTATTTTAGAGAAATTAGTCTAGCAGCAGCCTAACTAAAGTGCCAGAAGAGGATGGAGGTTTGGGAAAGAAGCATCTGATGTACTTTTAAACATGAATTAGGAGTATGAAAATGTCAGAGGTGGCACGCTTTGGTATATGGAAATTGTACAGAGTGCCATTCTGCATACTTGTTAAAATGTTATACAGGGTGGGCCAAAAGTAGGCTTACAGTGTTTCACTAGTGGTTTCACATTTTAGATCTAATTTTTCCAAACAGTAATTCCAAACCAGTATGCTATATCCCTTATCTACATTTTTGAAATGTACATAAACAGTATTGAACAAATATGATTGTAACAAATACATAGAAATGTAAAAAAGTTTTTTTTAATGTAAATTGCATACCTACTAAGTGTAAGCCTACTTTTGGCCCATCTTGTATAAAGGGTTTTCTCCATAATACTGCTGAAATCATTCTTACTCCTGTTTTCCAAAGCAAGAATTTGAGCCTGAATATCAGGCTGAACTAAATGTACGCTAATAGCAAGGGAGTGTGGGAACCTTCTATCAAAACTCTTAATTTTGTCCTCAGAATAATGTACAAATCCCTAATCTTTATCTAATATACAAATGGACCATTTGGTTGTGATTACAATGAAATTATTTTATATTTAAATACTGTTGGCTGAAGGAATAATGTTTCATTACTGGAGGTGGGGTGAAACACCATTTATTTTTGGAGAAAATCATTACTCCTTCCCCCATTTTATAACTATCAATATATTATTTTTTTGAAAAAGGTCCAGATGATGCAGTTTGTTTCCTTGCAACTGGTCTTAGTACAATAGAAAGGAACAAATACATAATGAGTTTTTAATCTGGAGAGAAGTAACTGAGTTAGGGAAAAAGAATGTACAAAATTTGGAAAACTTCACTTCATCGAATTCCTAAAACACCACTTGGGTGAAGTCCTAGGAAAAAAACAAGGTTTGGATGAAAGAATACAATATCATAATTAATAGTTTGGTGTACTTTGAAACCAACACCGCCTAACTCATTATGTGCTAAATTAGGTTGCTGTAAACAATAACAAAATGGGTAGCTGTTAAAATGAGAGTAGCGAGTTCCTTGGATGTTGATTAGCATAGGTAATGGGATGCGCAGAAAGTCGAAAACACGTATTTGAGTAACAGATGACCTGAATCAATCTCTCTTACAGGGTGCTATGCTTTTGTGTTAATTTCCACTTTAAAAGAAATAAGTTCATATACCAAAAAGGGGGCTGTATTTATTGTGTATTGATTTTCAGCAAATTAAATCCCTTTTTGGGTACCGCTTTGTTTGATCGCAGATGCTGCAAAGCACTGTTTTGTAGAAGAAGCTTCACAAAAGTTTCACAAAAGATCAATTGTCAGATCCTGCTTTAATTTAGTATGTTCATGTATGCAAAAATAGTTTTAATTGTGTGCAAATAAGAAAGAAAATAAGAACAATGTTTTTTTTTAAAGGAAGGTAATCTTCATGGTTTGAGTCAATTTCACTGGCTTAGATCACCAGTTGTTTCTTGAATTGTTCCATGACTCCTTCGAGGCTGTCAAGAGGTGAATCACAGTCATTCCCATGCATTGCCTCATATGTGCTAGGCATGAATTCACCCGAAAGGTCCTACAGTGGGCAGCCAGATTCCCCTGGAAGCTCACAGGCAAACATTTATTCTTATAATAACTAATGCTTGTCTGTGAAATGCAACTTGTACTTTAAGACAGTGGTCATCACAATTTTTTGAACCATGAACCCAACAAATAAAAAATAAACAAATAAAAATTAAAATCTGGGGTCCCACCGTTGATCCTGCCCCTCCTGAGACCCAGCTTGCCCATCCCTGCCTCTGTCATTCTCCACCCCCATTCTGGCCTCCTAGCACTATTCACTGTAACTCACTGGTTCTCAACCTGTGGTCCAGGGAACACAGGTGATCCACAATACACTGAAAAGTGGTCTGCAAAGTGTTCACTTCCAGCAAGCACCACCAGATTGGGTAGATCACCAGACTGGGTAGAGAATGGACAACTGGGTGGACAACTGTGTGCCTGTAGCTAACAACAAAGGCTGCAACCCACAAATCTTCTGTATAAAGAATAAATTTAAGAAATCTTCTCTAATTATTACAAATTGTATTTTCTCTGGAGGGATGGAGGGCACTTGTCACATGGGATCCCCTTCCTGTTCAGGCTGGATAAAGTTTGTCTTCCTCTTTTGGGGGGTACACAGATCCCAGTCTGGTTCTGCCTCTGCAGGTGGTCAGACATGTTTGAAGCATGCTGCTCCAAGTCTTCCTTATCCTTTCTGTTTCCCACTTTCTCTCAACAGCTTTCTCCTTCTAGACTGGCTTCTTTCCCTTTCTTGGTGTGCCTTCTGCCCCACACCTGTGAGGGTGAAGTGCAGAGAGTCTTCCCCTGGCCAGGCACCTTGCCAGCCTCCGCAGCCGGAGCGTGGGACATGGGTAGTTCTGCTGGCCACTTAAGCACAATCATAAAGAGGTGCTGGGGGGAAGCGCTCATTGAAATGAAGCAGGGAGTGAGAGAGCACATACCTCAGCAAAGTGCCTCCAGCCCTGTGTCCAGCAGTCCAGCAACAGTCCAGCATGGCAGTTATGGATTTTGGATGGTAGTTAGCCCTGGTCTCCTGTGGTTGGCTATGGTGTGGTGCATGTTGATTCTGACTGATGATTCCATACCTCCTCCCATAAAAAACACAAACCCATAGTGTTCTCTCTATTGTCCCTACCAGGTCCTATGATGATTTGGCTTCTACTTCCTCAGCTTCTGAAGGTGGGTGAGCTCTTGAGGGAGGAGGGGGATACAGTCAAACACTGGGGGGTGCACCAAATGCCTTCCCTTTACTTGGTGTTGCTCTAGTAGGCCAACATTTTTCATTCCTGTAAGTTACTCTGACGCCACAACTTTACAACCCGACTGGAGTCATGACTCCAAGATTGAAGAACATTGTTGCAAGGAATACTGTTCCTGAAATGGAAATTTATTGGAAATTTTCACCATCCCCTCTAATGAGCATTGGTGGAATTGAAAATGAGACTTGAAATCTTTCTAATTGTCATGAATGGCATGAAAAATGCAAATGACTTTTTACATATGGTGAAAAAGGGAAAAAATAAAATCTCAATTATAAAACATGTATGTCAAAAGTTTAATGTTACAGTTCATGTAGCTAGAAATCAATGTAAATTGAGCCTGTTAATTCACTGTAGTCATGTATGATTCAAAGTATGTATGATATGTCTTCATGCTTGCATGTCTCTTGTTCTGGTGACATCATATATTAACGTCTGCATTTATATATATATATATATATATATATATATATATATATATATATATATATATATATATATATATATATATAGTATATTCTGTTGTATATTATGTCATATACATTTCTACTAGAGGGTTTGAACTTCAAATTTTTTTAATGTAGTTCTCTTCTTTTGTGTGATAGTGTTTTGTTTTTCATTTTATTAAATACTCAGTTTTAAATTTAAATGTCAGGAGAATAAATACAGATTGTTCATGACGTGATTTAATTTCTGTAATTCATGTCATGTTATTATGGTCAGCAGTTCAAGATGGGGTGAACTCCTGTCCTTAGCCTGGTGCCTGCCAGAATAGCAGTTCGAAAGCATGCAAATGCAAGTAGATAAATAGGTACCGCTTCAGTGGTAAAGACAACATCCTGGTTTTAGGCCCCTGTGACAGGTTGGTCTGGTTTCCCCAAGTTGCGTCCATCTTTGTTTGGATGAAACTCCAATCCACAGCAAGCGGACACTGTTACCATATAGTACAAACTCTGAAGAAGTTGCCAAATTCATGTCATATTATTCTGCTTCGGATTTTTAAATAAAAATTAACTCTGATAAATTGCTGCTAAAATTAAGTTTTTAAGTGCTCTATTGTTTGCTATTTTACCTTTAGATTGTTTTTGCTGAAGCATTGTGAGCAGAAAATTTTATTTCTCTCTGAGGTCTATTGGTATAGTAAACAAGAGCAAAAAAATGGACAGGCTATATAAACCTCATTGAGGTTAATGGAGGTCACATACAAGCAACACCTTGGTAGAAATTGTTAAAATTATTTTAATATATGTCAATGTTCTGAAGCACTGAGATATAGGGCAAAATCCAGAGCAAGTTCAGCCTGCTCTGCCCTAACTGCTCTTTCCTGACTATTATGTATCCAGAACAGAAAGTTATGCTGCATCCAGAGAGTCAGGAAGCATGGGCTACCTAACTGCTCCATAGCATGCTAAGTTATAGATACATGCAGAGTACTTGCTTCTGATGAGACACCCCTCAGATCACACTGAACAAGGAGCAGCTGTGGTGCCTACAGTGGTGTCACGACTCTGTGCATCACCCAGTGCAGAAGTCTGTGCGTCACCCCTGAGATGCATGCACCGCCCTACCTGGACTGCGCTGTCGCCAATGTTGGCACCTGTGCAGTTATTTCTGAAGCCAACTGGCTTCAGAAAAAGTACTGCACAGGCACCATCTCTGACGCCTGCACAGTACTTTTCTGAAGCCTTTGAGCTTTGGAAGAGACTGTGCAGGCGTCAGACTTGGTGCCTGTGCAGTACTCTTTCTGAAGCCCTTTGGCTGCTGCTCCACCTCCTGAGTGAGGCCGAATGGCTGAGCAGAGGCACAGACTACCTCCGTTCTAAGGAAGTCTCCTCTGAAGCTGTTCGGCATGCTCAGTGTGTTTCTGCGCAGTGCACCTCTGCTGGCTATTCAGGCCAGCTCCGAGGACAAGTGGCAGCTTCTGGCTGCTGCTCCACCTTGGAGTAGTCCTGAATGGGTGCGCTGACGCCCAGGGCCTGCCAAAAGACAAACTCCTCCAGCGCATTACCCCATACGGAGCGCATCACCCAATGGGGCCCACACCAGCCGCACCAGTCTGGTGATGCCACTAGGTGCCTGCATTATAAGGAGTCCCTGATGAGATGCCAGTACATTCTACAGTGAATACAAGGGGCTTCTTGGAGTGGCCTGCTGTATCCTGAGGTTTGTGGGCAGCCGTAGTTTGTTCCATATCCTGAGGTTGAGAGGCAGGGGTTGCAGCTAGGCTGGCCAAGAACTCAGATTTTTGGTCAACACTGCCATTCTTACTCGGGCCTTATCATGGACCCCTATGGGTTAATATACCTGCTCCTGAGGTGGTATATCTCTGAGGAGCTGGAAGAGGGCATTTGTGCCTTGGAAACAGGCTCTGGATACAGAGTAACTGCTCTGCCCTAGGCAATGCTACACATGCCCTCAACAGGCCTCTCCTGAGCTGCCTAGGGCAGAGCAGTTAGGGCAGAGCAGATCCACCTCTCTTAGGGCACCCTATGTTGCCTTGCTCTGCCCTAAGCCTCTTCCAGAGTAACTGGGCTGGAGCATCTTGCAGTTGCTCCACCCTAGTGATAGATAGGGCAACCCAAGGGCTCTTATGTGGACAGATTAGTTGCTCTGGATTGTGCTGTCAGTGGTCAGCATCTGTTCTTCAAAAGGCCATGGACTCAAATCAACAGGTATTGGACAGTTCTCTCTTAGCTGATTTTCCCCCCACTTCTGAGACAAATAAACCTGAGGATACAAGGGGAAATACACAATTCTAGTAAGAATCCAAGAAACCATATGCTTTCAGAAAACATCATGCTTTCTATTGGAGTTTGAGTGGAATATACTGTAAATTCCTGATATCTAACTGGTACTTAAGTAGAATGGGCCTCTATCTCCTCTTCACCCTCAAGTCTCTTCTGCTGTGTGATTAAGGAGGAGAAAGTCATCCCACCGTTCTTGGCAGGAATCTTATGTTTTCCCTCTGCTCTCTGGAAGATGAACAGAAATGATTGAAGCCTTTCCATGAGTTCACAAAACTGTAACAGCCAAGTAATGGAATAACAGTGATGATAAAGAAATAATATCTATTTTTTGCCAGGCTTTGTATGCCTCAAGATTTCTGTATTAAGAGGGGTTGCACTGTTGATAAATAAAACATAGAAGACAATAGATGGGATTTCTGTAATATTTTTTGTTTCAATTTGTTATGCCCATTTAAATTTTTTTCCAATTTTTATGCTGATCTGGCCTGAATGCCTTTAAAAGGGGATTCGAAAAATTCTGGAGGAAAAGTCCATCACAGGCAGGGTGACCGTATGGAATGGAGAAGATGGTGCCTGTAGCTTTAACCGTTGTGCTTCTTAAAGAGCGGATATATGTGTAGATGTATAGATGCATCTCTTGCAACAGATGCAAAATCCACATATGACGAGGTCTGACCTTTATATTGTATTGATGCTGATGTATTGATAATTAACATTATATACAAATTTAGATTTATAACAGGAAAGCAAGCTCAAAACCACACTTTGATGGATCTACTGTGGTTCATCTGTGATTGGAAAATAATTTCAATTCTTCCATGCTGAACCAAAGCAGAAAAGCAATTTTGATGCAGGCCCATTATGATGATTTTATTATTATGTTAGATTACTTTGGCAAAATGGTTTCAGGAAAAAAAATCAGGTTAGCACTGTGGTACAATGTGACAGCAATTTCAACACAAGTCTGTGGAGCTATCAGCAAATGAAAATATAATGTATAAGGAGAGGGAAGGTTGTAGAAGAAATAAACTCCTGTTGCCATTCTAGAACATGGTTTAATTTGTGTAGTGCACAAAATTCCTCATTTTATGCTTTGGTAGTAGAATTTGCAATGACATAACGATACTTCTCTCTCATCCCATTGTGCAAAAACCCTTCCATTCTTACTTCCTCCTTTCTACCACTGCGAGAGATTCAGTCTGCCTTGTGAAAGAATTGTGTGCTATTTCATCCTGTTCTTTGTTGTTATGATTGTGACTTTGGGATAAGTATGTAGACTTCAACAAAAGAACCCAAGAGAAAGCAACATGTTGTTGATGAAGGCTCAGTCTTGTACATATTAAAAAAAGAGTAACCAGCAATATTGTTGAGCTGTAAATCAGCTTTAAGCGCTCAAGCTCATTTGAGACATCTCTGTAAAAACATGTGCTCAGACAACTGTGGCCACAGTACAGTGAAAGGGTGCATAACGGAATAAAGGGTGCATACTTTTTAAAACAAGTAAACTAGATTTACAGCAGAACAAGTTTGGCTCAATGACCCAGAGCCATTAAAGAGTTGTAAACCCCATAGCGGTGATTCTCAAACTTTTAAGCACCACAATCCTTTTTTTTTTTAAAAATGACAAGTTGTCAGGACCCATTTAACCTGGAAGTGATGTTATGGCTGGAAGTGACATAATCATTGCTGAGGTAGAATATTATAGTTGGGAGAGGCAGCATATATCTTAAAGAACATATAAACAAACAAGTCCTCCTCATCTGATCAGTTTGGAGAATAAAAGCATCAGTCTTGAGAGACTATGGTATTGTGCTTGACGCTGCATATGCTGCATGCGAAGCACAAAGGCCTGGGTTAGATTGATATGGAGGATAGGCTGTTACCCAAGTAGCAAATCCCCATCTCCATGCCACTGAAATAGTCCAGTGGAAAGGCAGAGCCAATACAATTGGTTCCAGCTGATAAAAGATTATGACTCCATCACCAGAAACCATGTGCTATATTTGGGAACAGTGTGGTCCACCAAATTTCAGAATTTCTGTTCACCTACAATTCGGAGGCTGATTTTGTTTTCTTAAGACTCCAAACAAATACAGTGCCAAAGGCTGCAATCCTAAGCTCCAGTTTGGCAGGTTCAAGCCCTGGCATAAGTCCTGTGCTGATCTGGTGATGTCACAAAAGTGTTGTAAGATACTTCTGTACCACTCCTGGGGGAAGATTAGGCCAATGCACAGACATGTGCTTGCCTCCATACATTACAATGGGAACAGGAAGACTGATGAATTAATTGTACCAGCTTAGGGTAGGAGTGTACCCTAAGATGACTTTGTCACCATGGTCAACAACTGTGTTTCTCAAACTGTTGGTCAGTGCCACCTAGGACAATAGTTCCCAAACTTCTTGAACTGTCAGTTCTTTTGATCTACTGAACTGAGCTGATCTGATTTACTTTGACCTTCGTTTGATTTACCACAGCTCCATTTGTAGCGGGGTAACCAAACCTGGGCCCGGAGTCCACAGCCTGCTGCAAGACCCCTCCATCTGGCCCACAGGCAAGACTTGGAATGTCTCAAATACATTATAAATATATAAATTTTACACACACACACACACACACACACACACACACACACACACACACACACACACACATATAAATCTTATATATAAATGCATGTAAAAAATTTTTCCCAAATTTGAAATGTAAATCATTTTTCCAGCCCCTGACATACAGTCAGAGACATGATGTGGCCCTCCTGGTAAAAAAGTTTTGGCACCCTTGATTTATAGGGTGTTTTTCTCAAGGCTTCTGCAGTTTCTAGCACTCCCAGTTTCCACCATTCTCAGCAGTTTCCACCACTCAAAGCTTATAGTTTGGGAATGATTATCTTGGATCATTGCTAATATTTAACTTCTTATTTTTTAATTCTTGGACCCTTAATGTAAGCTGAGTGTACATAGCAATCTGTGTTGCCACAGAAGAAGATAGTGTTGCTTGTTGAAGAAGATACTTGTTGCTAGTAAGCAGTCATTTGTTTTGTGAAGAATTCCCAACTCATGATCAGAGCAATTCCCAACTCAAACAAATATTTGGAAGAGAGCACTAAAATGAGCACAAGGTCCTAACATAAAACAAGAATCACCTATAATCAAAAAAAGACATAACACTGCATGAACAACTTAAAGATCAACATCCCTACAACATCATATAAGGCGCAATCCAGAGTAACTACAGGGAGTCCTTGCTCCGCTGTAAGAACAACTTACTCTGGATTCCGATATGAATTTACCATAGGCTTACAATAGGTGGTGCTGTAACTACAGGTGCACATATTGTCTCTTACGTGCTCCCATAGTTACTCTGGACTGTAGGGCTAGTCGTACATCCATGTGCCAGTGATGTGACCTACCTGTTGGATATGGTTTTTTTAATCAACTCTCATATCTTCCCTCCAACAACTGCTGTCTTCACTTCAGTCCTGATGCGGTGATCATGAGGTAGAGCAGAATCCCAACGTGTAACAACAATTATCATATTGGAAAGTAATGTTCAGGGATTTACTCTCTCAAGTTTCATAAAGTTGCTTACCACAGTATTTTGTGACACTATAGTGTGTGCACTCTGAAAATGCTAGCTAATGAAGCATTGCTAATCATAAGGCAATATGGTAGGTCAGGTTTGATAAATTGCTCTTTCCAGCACCACTATAGCTCTTCTTCCAAATAACTGCCTTATCCAATCATTTCTAGAAGCGAGCTCCCAGATTGGTGGATAAATGAAGTGTTATGCCTGTTCCCTTTCTTGTTTTCTTTTATGCCCCTAGCTGGGCCCATGAAAGGTAGATTCATTTATTGTTTAGTCGAAATAGAATGACTGCAATCCTACAAACAAATTGGACCTCGGTTAGGTGTGCTTTGTCATAAATAATCGCCGAGGAGATTGGATTTCTCTCCTTGCCAATGTACTTCAGCCGAACATTAAGCTCACTGCCTCTAGAAGGAACGGAAACATTGCTCACTTGAATGATCACTGAACAACTCACACCTGCCTTGTTCTGCTGTGCTGTTGCCATCTCTATTTCCCTAAAGCGTATTCAGCATAGCTTTATGGTAAAGAAAACTACTGTTGAATTTTTCTAGTTTTCCTCCTTGTCTACAGTTCTTTTTTTCCTCCTTCTTCCTTCCTATAGAAATCTGTTAGGCACAGCAATTTCAACATAAATCTGTGTTGTCTGGAGGGGAAAAAGTCTTTTCATAGATGGTTCATAGCATTTCCATGGTCAGATAAGAAGGTGTACATATCTTGCAGCATTAGGTCTCATAGCAATGTGCAAACATACAGTATAAAGATTCATGTTCCAGGAAGGAATGAAAAGTTCTGCATTTCTCCTTTAATTTAATACAGCTACATTTATGTACTTAAACCTTTCTTTAAAGTGGAAACACATGCATGCACATATGCACGAACACACACACACATACAACTTAAAAATGTGATCTACAACTTGTTGAGATTGTGATGTTGGACTGTGAATTTCACCTGCTGTACAAATCTGTGTGTTCTTCTTCATTGTATGTAACAGGAGAAATTCTGGCATTATTTGACAAAGGGAGATGCACAAATCTTTAGAAAACTTAGGAAAATTCACTGGAGAGTTTTCTGCTGCGTTCCCCAGAAATAAGTACATGTTGTGCCATGTTATCCAGAGAGGTTCTGTTCCGGAAACCCCAGTGGAATTTTTTTTTTTAAATCAGTATATACCAAATCATGGAAAAATAGATTTAAAGACCTGCTTCCAGGATTCTTGTTCATTTACAGGCATCTCTGATGGTTCATTTTCTGAAGATCCATTTTTTTTCATCACCTTTCATATCCAGAACTCATTCATTCACTACACTTGATCTTAGCCAAAAGGCCGAGAAGCGATTCATCAATGCATGTTCCGCTCTTTCAACTCCTCTCTGTGCATATTAGGCAGAGTGGAATCTCTCCAGCATATGTTTCTATATTGCTCATTTTATAACGATCTCTAAATTGAATATTTTGAGCTGATTGTTACAAATAAGAGAGGTTGGGACTATTTTGATAAAATTCAGTATATACTTTTGGTTTTGGAGGGATGAAAAACAGAATGTTGCAATTTTTAAGAAGATTGTAAAGAGGCATAGAATGAGACACAATGAAGCTGTATGTGAAGATCAGGTAGGATTTTTATGACATTGTTTTTGTGATGTTTAATTATGCCAAGGTTCTGATTGACTCTCCAAGAAAATGAACACCTGAATAAAAGTACTTATTAGACAGGGGTCTTTTTATGGTAGGTTTATTCCTACTGTGAGGCATGAAAGGATTGTAAAAAAAAGCTGAAATGTGTACAAGGGGAAAAATGAACAGTCCAGATTTATAGAATAAAAGGAAATAAGAAATTCACTAGATGCCCTCTCATGATGAGAGACTTGACAGCAACAGTGGGAACCCAAGAAAATTTGGGATGGATGTTTATTTGGGGAAGTGTTGGATTGAAGGGGACAAAGAGCCATTCATGTTGAGATTTTTAGAGAGAGAGACTCTGATATTGGCTTGTCAGAAATTGACAGGTCGATTTGTAAGCTGTTATAATTGAGACAATAGCTGAATCCATTACACTGGATGTGATTTTCCCAAAATAGAGTATAAAAACGAACAAAACTGTTATGCGTCACTGTCATATCAAAACTATTCCCTTTTATCTTTTTTTGACAGTTGGCCCTTATCTAATGCTTTCCTTTCGTAATGTTTACATGCAACGACTTGAACATTGTCAGAGCAATTGGTGTAAATGTGTTCCTTAATTCATACGCTTGTTCCTATCGGTTTTCCTTTTTTTAGTGGCCATATTTAGAACTGATAAGAAACACCTTTTTTGTTGATGTTAAAAAAAACTATTTTTTTCTCTGTGTAATGTATCTGAATCCACTGACAGTCCTGTAGTTCTAGTGGCAAATGTTTGAAGTGGTTCTTTCAACTGTAGACTTGACTTGATTGCTTCTAGTCAATGTGTGGGAAAGTATGGACATAAAACCCTTCATTATTGGCAAAGTGTTACTTTGCCTCAAACAGAAACCTGTGCATATAAGACAGATCCCTGGGGATGTATTTTGCACAGAACGTTTTGTACACTGTGGGCAAAACTATACTACAAAACTTATATTAGAGGTATAGCAGGTCAGTTGGCAGACCCTTCCATCATGACTGTACACCATCTTAGCCCATGGGCTTGAGGAGTGGTGTCCACTGGGTGCATTGGGCCTGGAAGGGGATGGGATTAGTGCTGCTGGAACATGCCACATCTGGCCACCTTCATGGGCCTGATCCACCAACCCAGGGCAACACGAACTTCAACTAGCAATTTTATTGGCACAGGCCCAAATAGCACCTGCCACAGCTTTACTTTGGGACATCTATGTAGCTGGCATGAATTCAAGGAGAGTCATATGCTATCAGACCTATACAGTGGTATGTATATTTTTACTTTTCTCTATTTGCAGCGTTGCCATATGTCCTGAAAAACAGAGACATTCCCGATTTTCGGGGATTGTGTTCAGATACTGGCAAATGTGACAGAGGGTCCTGTCCCAATCTTGTGGAAGAGAATAATCGCAACCCTATCCCTATTAGGCCTCTTGATCATCCCTTCCCATTCATTGACTATAGCAATGCCAATAATGCAAAATAGGATTAGGCAGTCCACACATTAAGGTTTGTGACCATGTTCACAATTAAAGAATTGTGACCAATTGTTACTAGAATTTTATTGCCTGCTTATCAAGAGACAAGCTAAATTCCGTTTCTTTACATGGGTCTTCATTTATCTTTCTGATGTTTCCACTTTTGTCAATAGTTTTCAAAAGACTATCCATTCTCCATTAACTGGTGATATTTTAGGAATTGAGGAGTGCTCAGCCTGTGCACTCAGCTCATATGGAACACTAAGGTTTGGATAGGGGCTTGCCAATGCCCCATGTGGTTTCGGTATGTTTCTGTAAAACATCTAACATAATCTTGAGGCTGCACATTGCATGAGAAGATCGAAATGGTAGGAGTGATGATTTTTATGTGAGTATTCCTACCTTTATAATCAGCTGATGAGGTTCACAAGCTCTCATAGGCTATAATCCTAAGCACACTTTCCTAGAAGTAAGATGCATTGAACATAATGGGACTTACTTTTGAGTAGACATGGTTGGGCTTGTGCTCATAAGCTTCCAAGTAGTCCCAGAATTCCCTGAAACACAATTTAAATATTAATGCTGCATCTTCCAAGAATGGTGGTTATTATCTATGGACATCTTTTGCAAAGTGGGATGCCACCTTCATCTTCTTTCTCCTGACAACACCCCTGTGAGGTATGTGGATAAAACGAGAAATAGAGGTTGACCCAAGTCACAGTAAAGGGTTTTACAGGTTCCTGTCACTTGCCTCATTTTCTAATAACACATAATTTCATCTTAGTTACCAGACATCCTCCCAAAAGCAACTGATTACTGTCTTGACTGTACTCATAAAAGTGGTCATGAAAGGTTGTAGGTAGTGTAATTATTTAAAATCCTGTTGTTCGGTGAAGGAAATTTAAACACATATGGGGTTTCCTTGCATTAGGGTGATTTAACACTAAATATATTGCTCTGCCATCCATTGGCGTCCCCTTGACTATTCTTTCAAATGAGCTTGATAGAGCATTTCATTTTCTTGTTCCTATGGAAACTGGAGATGGTCTCACACACCGAGTGTTTGCCTTCATGTCAGTATGAGAGATGCTAGTCAAGGCAGTTTCCCCTCCCATTTTCTCCATGGGAGCACCATTCACTTCAATGAGGCTGAACCTCCCCAGACAAGTTTCAGCCTCTACAGCAGTGATTTTCAACCTTTTTCATCTCACGGCACACCAACAAGGCACTGAAACTGTCAAGACACACCATCGATCGTTTTACCATTGACAAGGCACAACAGGTGACCTAATCCCCTGATTTCCTGTTCATTAATGTCAATCCCCAAATTCCTGTGGCATACCTGAGGACTATCTGTGGCACACCAGTGTGCCAAGGCACACTGGTTGAAAATCAAGCAGTTGAATCTAAAGAAGCATCATGTTGAATTGGGGAATCGGTGGTTAGAGAAACATGCTTAATGGGAGCAACACAGGTGTCCCTTGTTACCTATTAGAGTCCCGTTCTAGAACCTCCCATGGATAAAAAAATCCATGTATAGAGAAAACAATGGAAAAATACTATAGGTTTAAAGACCTGATTTCTTGCTCTTCTAATGCATCTAATTGAATAAGGTTTAAAGGTCCTGGAGCACTGATGATGAGAGTTTGGAGACCCCTTCCTAGTGCAGTTTTTACTAAACTGTAGGTCACAAACCTCCGTGTATATTGTGTTAGTGTTCCCTCTCTAGAAATCTTTAGGCAAAGCTTAAAGACATTCCCTTTCAAACAGGCCTTCTAAGTTCTTGGCCTTTTAAAAATATCTTCAGAATCCTGTTTCTTTTAAAGCAGTGATTTTCAACCACTGTGTTTTGGCACACTGGTGTGCACGCATGGATGGTCTGTAGGTGTGCTATGGGTCTTGGGGGGATTTGTTAGTGGAGCTCCTTTGGAGGTCCAAGCCACGTATTAGCAGCACGATGTGCCTTGTCAATGATAAAAGAAACTGATGGTGCGCCTTGACAATTTTGTTTATTTTATGTGTGTTTGCAATGTTGTTAGCTGACGGGTTTGTAGGAGAAGGCAGGATACAAATATTATAAATCTATAAATAATACTGTGAGTTGAACTTGTCTGGCTGGGTAGAGATTATATAGGTGAAATTGGTGTGATATCTCAACAAGTGTTTTTCATTTGAACAAACAAGCATGGTTTAAAACATGATAATAATGCAATATGTTAGAAGGATGTGAAGATTTCTTTAATGTTTTAGTGGACTTCCTTTTAGTAAAGTGAGGGATAGAAAGCAATATTTTTCCCTCGGTCTTCTTACTGAATATGTGTAAGTAAATGAGCTCCTTCTGATGTTAATGCTCTTCTTGGATTTACCGTGGTATAAAACCATTCTTGTGTTTATGGTTGTAATCTTAAATTATATTTTGGGTGGCACTTTTATGCTGTGTAAATAATTTTCTAATGTTCTGTGATGTGATTTTGTTTAATGTAATATGGATTTGGGCCTAGATTTCACAATGAGTCATCATCCAATAAAGTTCAGATTTCTGAAAATGTCCTCTTGAATGTATATATCATCTCAATACATTCAGGGAATTAAACCTTTTAACTTCTAAAATTGAGTTTTATCTCTGGTTCTCTCAAGGTGGGTGATGTTACATTGAAAATACGTACAGACCATGAAATATAATTAGTTCGAGTAGCCCCTTATCTCTTTACCTTCGGCAGCCAAAGGAACCATCTGTTTTAACAAGGAAGACTGACTTACTGCTTGCTTGTATATTTTTATTGACTCAATTCGCATTTAAAATAACATACAGATTAACACGAACCAGGAAAAGTTGAAGGACTAATATTCCAATCCGATCAGTCAAGTTGTAACAGATGGATTTTAATAAAAGATCAAGCAAACAAAGCTCATGTTGTTTCTGGATGAAGTTTCATGCTCTGGAATAACTCCATAGAAAGGGATTTCCAAAAATTATGGAGCAGCATGTCCCTGGCAGTGTGTTTGTGATCATGGGGTGGATCATCCTGGCCTGGGAAGTTACTTTGGCCTTCCACAGTCCCTTCCATCTGTCACTCAGGGATGCAACTTAAACTTGATGTCAAACTTGCTTTGCACAGAAAAAGTCCAGTTACTGATAGCATTCCTTGTTATTTTCCTTCATTTTAGTCAATAGCCCGTTTCTGCCGTCAGCATTATTTGAGTCAACATTATTTGAGTTATTATGTTGCATGCATGCCTCTATTTTTGTTTCTGGTTGTTTCAAGGAAGGGATGCTAGTGAGACAGAAATTAAGGTTCACTTTATCTATGGTGCATCACTTGGGCATAAGCGAATTTGCAGCCACACTGGATCAGGCTCCCCAATTTATAGCTGTAAGAGTATAAGTCCCTTCAAGGCTCAGGTTGGAAGATTATTTTTTAACTCTCAAAGCTTATAAAGTTAAATTGTTTTGTAACATTGGACTGAAAATATTGGAAATTTGCCATGTTTCAAATGTTCTCACCCATGATTAGCTAATTGATTTCTTGAATAGATGAAATTAAATATTTTTTGTAGCCCCAAAGAGAAGGCATAAGGCCAGCTGGTCAGTGGTGCACTTCTAGGTCACTCAGAGGGGTTGTTAGGGTTCGGTGCTGCACATCCGTTATAGGGGGGAGTTTCAGACTCAGTGGTGTACCTATGTCATTTGGCACCCACAAATATTTTGTCACCCTACATGTCAAAATTATTTAATTAATTATTATCAGTATTAATTAATGCAATCAATTAGATATTAATTTTTCATATTTAAAAATCACCTTACCAATTAAATCGGTTTTATTTTGGGGGGGAGGGGCTGCCTTCTGGAGCACTTGCTGAGCTCCACTTTCAGTGGCTTGGCACCACTCTGGTGGCCTTGCATTCCTCTGTGCCTGACCTGAACATGAGCAAAGACACCTTTGTCTACTCACAAGTAAACATGGCTGTGTAGCTCACAGATTGACCGCTGTGGTCTCCTACATGTGGTTAACCCCTCTGCCATGGCACCTAGAGCCTGCCACGTTCTGTCACAGTTGATTGTGTCCCCCAATGGATCATGCCACCAGGGATTCCCAGCCACCACTGTCCCCCTTTCTAGCTCTGAAGGCTGATTTCTTTACCCAGCATGTAAGTAATTTGTGGAACTCCTTGCCACAGGATGTGGTTATGGAACCAGGCCTAGGTGCCTAGTTTTGTGGAGGAAAAGACCATCACAGGTTACAAGTCAGAATAACTATGTGGAATCTTTACTGATTTGAAGTAGCCTGTCTCTAAATGTATGAGTGTGACAACAGGATGTAGGTTCTTGTTATCTTTTGTACTACCACAAGTTGGTCATTAAAATATATTATATCTTGTATATAAGCCATTATAAAATATTATAAGGGAGTTGGACTAGATGAGACCTTTGCCTGATCCAGCAGAGTTCTTATGTTCTCTTGAGGTCTTACCCTTTCCTGTACTAGTGGTTAGAAAGAACAGCCTTAAAGAAAAGGGATAGGGCATAGACAAAGTTGAAGTGATACCATTATATGTATTGATAAAATATAGTGCTGTAATGTGACATAATGGAAAGCACAAAGGAAATCCAAATATTTGGATTCCAATTCTTTCCTTGCTCTTATGAAATGTTCATGACGAAGGCCTGCAAAGTGGCTCCACAAAAATATGCTTATTAAGGTCAATTGTAATATGCCTCAGTGACACAATTTTTAAACAGCTGTCACTAGCTGAGGATTTTAATGATATAAAGATTGTGTTGTTTTAAACAACAGTATAGTCTTATTTTACCACACCAGACACTTTTAATATACCGTACTTCTTTTTATGCTAATGTCAGTAGTACTGAAATAATTTTTTAATCTTCTCTTTATTGAACATTCTGATTTAAGCTGAGATAAGCAAACAATTAAGCATAATAGAAAACCCTTATTAAGGATGAAACATGAACAAATATAGAGATTAAAGGAATATCTGCATCTTGCAAAAATTGGATTTATAATGTCAAATTATGCTTTGTTTACATCGATGCACTGATTTGGAAGAGAATAATGTGTTCACCCCCCTCCACCCTAAAAAACCTCCTCTTAACAGCATGCTATACTGCAATGATGCTCAAGCTGGCATTTCAGAATTAGCTGGGGATGGTGAAAAAGGGATTTATATCAGTGGTTGTCAAATTTGTGACTGCTGTGTAACAAAAAGCAGCCCCCATTCAGATTGCTGTTCCACTAGATCACTGTATGACTTCTGCAGTCAGGGGACAGGGACACTCTGGATACTCACATCTGCTGCCTGATGTTCCAACAGGTTGTGCAATAGGACATTTGGGTAGATGTTACTGCCCAAACTGCCACTGTCCTCCAGCTGCAGTAAAAGTCATTTACTGTAGCAACCCAGCTGAACGGTAAACACAACCCACAGGTTTGAAAGCCCCAGATCTAAATGGTTGTAGTTCAGAGTATGGATCATAGACTGCATTGTCACTGATTAATTTAAGATATGATTTGACTGTGATATAACTCACTGATGCTTATTTTCAGAGAGTGTATGGCATTAACAGCTGGGACACATTACTTTTCCTCAGATAAGGAATATGCTACATCTGTGAACATCTACATACTCAATGCCTCCCCACACATCCCTTTCAATTATCCTGTCTATATTCATAAATGTTCTGGTTATTCATATTCGTTGAATATCTTTTTATGAAAGCCTATAAAAATAGCCTCTCAGTCATTAGAAGTCATGTGCATATTTTTAGCAGTTATAGATAATTATAGAGGTGGGTGAAGAATTCAGAATGAATAATGTATTCCATGAGTTTAGCTCTTTTTTGTTTGTGAATTATTTAGGAACCATTAATGGTTGGGTGTGAGTGTGTGTATATTATTCATAATTGTTTAGCAGTTCTGAGAAATGTAGTGAGATGTATGTTAGGGCTACAATTCTATTCATACTTTCCTGGGAATAAATCCCATTGAACACAAGAGGGCAAATTCAGAGTTGACTTGGGTAAGTTTGCATTGTAGGATTCCACATTATCCCAACAGTTAGTTATCCAGATAGCCTGATTTTTAACCTTTTATCCAACCTCTTATTATTTTGATATTACAGGAGAGTATATCAGCAAATCCCATATCTGTGGTTTCCTCTGGGGTTTTCAAGGCCCTCCTGATTTCTGGTTGTACATGTGGGATCTTCAGACCCCTGCCACCTTGCCGTGAGACCAGCAATGCATTGTGACAAGCAACAGGAGAAGGCTCAGCTTGAATTGTATTACTCTAAAGAAGATTTTTATTTTATTTTCAGGAGAGATGGAAATTTATGCCTTAGTCATCATCATTCTTCTTGGTTCACTGTTAGACAATCTGTTGCATTTCCTTGATATGTTCTCACGTGTTGAAATTGTAGATTTTAATTTCAGGCAAGTTTGGTTGATTGAATTCAATACAGTAGCTCTGAAATATGCTATGCCAGGCTAAGGGTGCAGATCTAACCTAGGCATGACTAATTGGTCTTCCATTCCAATGGTGATATAGGGAGGCAAGCACATGTTCGTGAAATGGCCTAACTCTTCTCTGTGAGTGGCACAGAATTATCTTAAGGCACTTTGGTGACACCTCCAGCTCAGCACAGGACTTATGCCAGGACTTAGATTGGCCTAACTGGAGTTTAGGAGTTAAGAGCACAATCCTAACCATGTTTACTCAAAAGTAAGCCCCATTGTGTTCAAAGGGTCTTACTCCCAGGAAAGTGTCTTTAGGATTGCAGCCTATGACTATTTTAGAAAGCAATAAAATTATTGTTGACATAAAATACAATGCCTTTATGGTACTTTTGAATGGTATTGAACAGAGCCACTAGCTCTTCTTGACCTTTTTTTGCATTACACACTTGGAAATATGTAGCTATTGTGGCTAGACATGTGAAATGGACGTTCAAGATCGTTGGCTTGGAATCAGTTGCCAATTTCTATCTGTCAGCTTGCCCTTGGCCCCTTCAAGGAAGCCTGAATGATAGCATAATTCATCAGGAAAACATTAGTGATGGTTGTCATTGTTAACCTGTCATGAGCTGTTGACATAAATAGCTATAGCTCTTCAGAACAGCCTTGATGAAGGAGAGAAATTAGCTTTTCTATGCAGTCTTGGGAGGAAAAAAACACAAATACTGGTTTTCATGAATGTACTGGTTAACATTAACAAAAATATCCCAGAAAAAATCATATATAGTAAAACCTTGGATTGAGAGTAACGTGGACTGAGAGTGTTTTGCAAGATAAGCAAACTTATCTTGAATATAATATCTAGAAATTAGAATTAATTTCTAATTAATTTTGACTTGATATTCAGCAATGTCTTGATAAATAAGTGAAAAAAGTCCCAAAAATTAGTCCTGGCCAGGATATGGCTGGTTTCCTTGCTCTCCTCTCTTGAGAGACTAGCCTATACATGTGTACTCTGAAATAAGCCTATTACAGTCAATGGGGCTCAATCCTTTGCAAGGGAGAGGTAATGGAAAGGTTTAATTTGCTAGGTTTAATTTGCTAGATGATGTGACTTCCAGCCATGACATCACTTCTTGTGAGTCCTGGCCAGACTGTGTAAAAAGTCCCAAGCTAAAGTTTGGGAATCTCTGTCACATTGAGGAGGGTGACACCAGAAGTGACCAAAATGGCTAAAATCATGGTTTTTAGGAATAATATAATCACATTATATACTATTGGATGTGTAACTTACAGCAGAATTCAGTGAAACAAAACACTTTGAAATATCTTTGTTCTATCAAAACATGTGGCCAAAAAACAAATGGAGGTAGGACAGTGGCACATAAGTACACCCACCACCCAGGTAGTTGCCTTGCATGGGGGTGATCCTAGTCATGTCACTGTTTAGAAGTTTAGCGTTATTGTTTTACATGTGTATCTTTGTTAATGTTATGTTGGTCTTTTATAAAGGGAAGTAACTGTAACTATTTAATAATACAGGTATTCCTCATTATCCACTAGGGTTCCATTCAGAACCTCCTGTAGATAAAAAAATCAGCGTATAAAGAAAACAATGGAAAAATGTGTTTAAAGACCCACTTCCAGGTTTCTTGCTCCTCTATTGTATCTAATGGAATAAGGTAGTGCCTCAGTATCTGCAGGGGTTTGATTCTGGAGCTGAAAAATGGAATGAATGCTTGCATGCCTGCCTCTATATAATAGTAGAAAAGCAGTTTTTTAAAACTGTGATTTGCCTTCATATTGAGTCAAATCTGTGTATAAAAAATCCATATATAACAAGGTTGAACATGTAAATACATTAAAGCTAAGCTTGTATTCTTTGTATTTGGGAATGATTGCCATTCTCAATCCAGTCTAGCTACCTGGGCATTCTACTATTTAGTTTGTGCCCTCCAGCTTTTACTAGGTCCCTGAGGTTAGGGCCAGTATTGCAAATGGATATTGTCTCAGCTGAGAGTCCATTACTAAGTTACAAAGGTTGTCTATAGTGACCCCTACTTTTTCTGTAATTTTGTTTTAGGTCAAGAATGCCAACACTTGTGAGGGTCAGTGAGATAGCAGCCAATCTTTTTCCCAAAAACTTTCTGTTGTGCTATTTTAGAACATGTTGTATGGGCATCGGGTAGAAGCCTATCAATGTCTACTAAGAAGTAAGCCCCATTGTATTCCATGGATCTTATTCCCAGGAAAGTGTCTTTAGGATTTCATCCATAATTCATGCAATTTTCCTGCTTTTCTGATACAGACAAATCTAAATGCTGCTGGTTTAGAGAGGCTCCAAACGTATTTTCCTGATGTATCTGCTTGATGATCTTGGCCCATATTATTTTTAAGAACAAAAAATAAAAATCAATGCTACCAAACAAGTACGTAAGCTTTTTTTATCAGATGCTGTATGCACCAATAGTGCTTTTTTGATTCATCCATTCGTAGTAGATGAGGGCATGTGAGTGGCAGAATGACTGTTAATGCCCTTTGCATTTTAAATGTAAACTTCCTCTAAGCATTCTGTTTTCAGAGGGTAAATCACTTCCCTGTACCAAACCGAAGAAGCTAATCTTTGGTCAAACTTCTGTTTGCACATTCAATAGTTTTCACGGATTTGCACCATAAGATAAAGTTGATGATTCTATTGGTTTGACAAGGGAGAAACATACCCTTAAAAATGAGATTAATGGCAGATGAAAAAAATGTCACATTTTATTTGCACGGAATTGGCTATGTAGCAAAATTGCTCACATATTTTAATAGGTAGCTAATTGCTATTAATAGCAGTGGTAGTTAAATGACACATTTGTGGGAATCGTGTGCTAGAAATACTTTAACAAATGAGAGGCAGGTTATTAATATTAATGTGAAATTCTTTTTGTTGTCAATGTAAAGCTGATATGACAATTTTTGATCATATATGATGGCTTTGTTCTGTTATAAAGCTAAAAGGCAAGGAGAATGAATTAGGGTACATTAAAAGGACTTCATGTGGTACTATCTGACCTAATGTATAGCATGCATGCGTAAACATTTATTAGATTCTGACTAGCAATTGAGTTCAAGGTCTGTTCCCCCAAAGCTGTTTCCAGCCATTTGAGGGTATCCAGAAGGTTGAACTGGAGAGAAGGGAATCCAGTTAGGAAAAGACAAAAAGGCTGAAACTGGGTTTACAAATGATCAACAGTATGTCAATTTTTAGAGAAAGTCAGAAAATGTGCTGGTTTTTATTATGGAGATTACCTAATACCATGAAGATTACCTAATACCACAGTAGCATTCCAGTTAACAGTTTTTTCTGGGATAGAGTGCTTACCAATTTTTTTGTTTAATGTTTAAAAAACTTTTTCACAACCAAAAATCAGCTTACGACTTACTGGTGGGTCTTGACCAATAGTTTGGGAAACTCTGGGATTGTGGATGAAAGAATGTAAAGCAGTAATTATTATGCAATGTGGGGCCTTTTTATTCAATATTGGATGAGACACCATGACATAAATGTCTTGGAAATATACCTATTCCATATCTCTTCTCGATGAGCTAATGAGATATTGATATGCATTTCAATACTTTGTTAACCTGCAACTATACAATCATGAATCACAAATTATACTTTTTATTGTTAAGTGTTGTATTTATGGATTTTTATTTTTTCTGCTGTTTTCTATTTGCCATTAAGTAATAAAATTTGGGAAAATTGTTTGGAAATGTATTGTTTCTCGCTATGTCTCATTCTGCTTTTTATAGCCTGGTCCTAATTTATTTTGATGTCTTTGGATAACCAGATCATTATGGATATTATTATCCTAGTTGCTGGGCTCAGTGATATTTGTAAATGGAAACGGAATTGATTGGTATGACAGCATTCATTTAAATATTGCTATGCTTATTTTATTATTTATTTGATTTATATCCCGCCTTTCTTCCTCAAGTAAGAAAACTTAAGGCAGCTTCTATTCTATTCTTATAGAACTGAAATATTCAGTGATATGTTGTTGTTGTTTGGTTCCCTCTGAATCAATAAGGCACTAACCATATTTTTTAAAAGCAGAAATTGTGGTCTGAGCATTGAGCCGGTGCCCTACATGAAGAAGCCAAGTAGGATCAGTCTTGGTTCTCATCTTGGAGGGGAGGCCATCAGATAGCCTCATGAAGTCACCACCAGAAAGCTTGGAATAAGTATTCATTGGAAATGGATAATGTCTTGAAAACTGTAGTTTCTGTGAAAGCTTGGAAAGTGCAAAGCACAACCAGAATGATGTCTGCACTTGGGTGGAATTTTATGTTGAAATCAAGGTGTCTGTAAATTCAACTCAGAGCAATACAGTAGTTGTAAAAAACCCATTTGAAAAGGTAGTTTATGACCAGACTGCTTGAATCTGCCTAAAAACAGAGAAAAGTGATACACATGGACCTTGTATACGTTAATTTGGTAAACAGTGATTTAGGAGTTACTACAGAGTTACTACAGGGAGTCCTTGCTCTGGTGTAAGAACAACTTACTCTGGATTCCAATATGAATAGGTTTTCCCATAGGTTTTCACTAGGTGGTGCAGTAACTATTGGTGCACATCAAGTCTCTTACGTGCTCCTGTAGTTACTCTGGATTTGGGGGATAAATTACCACTGATATTGAGATCCACCTTTAAATGCCTTGTAACAAGGGAAAAAACACCTCTAAAATCAAATTTCCAACTTTTGTGCTGTTAAATATTATTATTACACTTTATTTACATGTTGCCTTCATCACAAGGACTCAAGGTGGCTTGAATAATTATAATTTGGATTCTATTAGATTCACCCAATCTATTAATTATTCACCCAGCCTATAATTATTCACCCAATCTAGTGTTTGAATGCAGTATAGTTGACAATGCATTGATGCTGAAGAAGAAAAAGACTTGGAAGTGAGTTTTTAAAGCTAGTTTTCCATTGATTTGGTATCCACTGATTTTTTAATCCTCTGGGTGTTCTGGAACAGAACCCCAAAATAATGAGGCACGACCTGCATATACATACTGTACTAAAATAGATAAAGTAAACATCAATATTAAGTTTTACCAGAATTTGAATGGCACACACTTGAATACACATTTCAGTCCAGGACTGCAGGACAGAGAGATTCATGCATGGGAATTCAGCTAAACTGTCCTTCCATTTGTGATGTAAATACTACTTTAAAATACTTCTTTAAAGTATTTAAATTGGGCAGTTTGGATTACTCCCCCCACTTCAATTAGGAGACAGGAGAGAGGCAGAACATTTGGTACCCCACTGCATGCTTACATCTTAATGACACTGGACGATTTGTGATTGCATATTCATATTTTTTATTGGAAGTGTCTGCCCTCCTTCCCCAGTGACAATTCAAAGTGAAGAATTGCAGATTGGAATGAATCAATTTCTGATTCTAGAAAGTACTGTTATGAATTTGAAAGGACCTAATGTATTTTTCTTCTGAGAAACCTGAATAGGAAGTATTAGGGTTTATTAATATCTGAATGTATTACTTCAGCTGATGTGACCATGGATAACTGTTGTGATATTATGAGCTCAGTAACAATCGTGATGAATGAATCAGGCTAGAACAGATTTTCATCCTCTGTCCTTGGGTTGCTCTGAATACTCATTCTGCATCACTGGTGAAAGGAACCTCTTGCCTTTATTAAAATCTCAGTATCTGCATTTGTATTTGTGGTGCTGGAAACACAGAATTGAAACCTGTATGCTTTTGAGGGATATAAAGACACATTTTAATAGAGGAGCTAAATTGCTCCTTCCAAGAGCCAATAAAATTGAAAAGCATTCATTATAAATGTAATAAAAACTTATGAGTCCCATTTTATTAAAACTACTACCCCAAGTTCCTGATGGGGCTGGATTACTTAGGGGACAAGCTTGTGACACTTTATAGATAGTAATGTGGTTTATGTCTGATATGAGGTCTACTGAAATTAGTGTAGTGATTTTAACGTTATTCCTTATGGACTTTTTTTAGAGAGTAAGATTACATTACTTATTTTAACTTTTGATTAGAACAGTTTTTGGATATGGTAGAGACGGTATGGTTTTTGGTTTCTTTGATATATTTGATGTATGGTATAATTTTTCTAATGGTTCCCTGGAGAAGCTCTGGGAGTTCCTTAGAAGCACCTTGGATTTTCTCAAAAATAAAATTAATCATCTCTGAAGTAATCTTTTTGGTAGTATTGATGTTCTTCTGCAGTGCACAATTACACTGGACTATGTGGTATGTTCTCAAATTTGAGCATTTCTAAAGGTATTGAAGATACCTTATACCTCATACTAAGTCCACAATTGGGCTCATCAAATCTGGCTTGTCCAACAGGAGGCTCGAGGGCCGCATTTGGCTTAGATAGCCCATAGATGGGGCCCTCAGAGGCCCTTGTTGGACAAGCCTGATCTAGATCCACTCTCCATTATTACAGACTAGGTCCTTTCCCAGTTGTACTTAGAGATACAGGAGCCTGAACTTGGAACTTCTTTCCAAAAAATGCTCTCCGCCACAGCTGTGGCATACTGTTTATCTCGGGCAATGGGAAGGTCCAGAAATGGGAGTTGCTGTAATCTCAGAGCCCAATGCATGTCTACTCAGAAGTCAGTCCAATTCAATTCAGAGAGGGAAGCTCCCAGGTAAGTGTGGATAGGATTGCAGACACATCTACTTGAGTGTATGTGACACTGAATTCAGTGAGGCATAGGGATATGTTCATCTATAGGATTGCACTGTTATTAACCTCAGGGTCTGATCTAGAAGTTGTGTGTCTGTGACACATTAGTGTTCTCAGCCAGTTGCCAGGCAGATGTTCTTATCAGATGCACAGAAACACATCAGTGGACAGGTTGGTGTGAAAAATAAACTTGACAAGCACTGATGTATGAAAACATTTTAAAATAGAAACATACACTGGGGGCTTATGATGGGGGCATTTTTCTGCTAAAATATATTGTAAGCTATCCTCAAACTTGGTCATGGCATTCCGCTACAGCTCTTCTTAAGTTCCAACAAGGATATCAAATTAATAGATATACATAAAATCATTTGTTACTGCAAAGAAAAAGAAAACTTGAACATTCCCACGAGAAAACAAGAAAACTTGAACATTCTCACATATGGAAAAAGATGCCAAGGCTTCAAACATGCCAAGGCTGTCCAGATGGCTATTTGGTTCCAGTTATGGAAGGTTGCTTTCAACAAAGTCTATGATAGCGTTCACCTAGAAAACACACACACAGAAGCATGCACAAAAAGAGCTGTCTTGGTCTTCAAAGAGGTTACATTTAGTTTTTCTTTTAAACTTTTTTATTTTGGTTTTGACTTTATACTTGGCAAATCAAACCTGTCAAAAGAAATCAATGCTGGCATCCAATCAAAGCCTGTGAAATCTGGTGTCTAATCAAATCACATCTGGCATCGATCAAACTGACTGCATGAGTAGCATGTGCTGGATCAACAAAGGAGAAGTAATGGTAAAGTGTTGCATCTGAACAGAAAGGAAAGCCCCTGAACCCATTGCTTCTGTGATCGCATATATAGGACTTCCAATTATCGGTAATGTGATCATCCAGTGCTTTTTTGGCATGGGGAATAATACTCTGAAAAAATAAATAAATCACAAAGTCAAGTTTTAAAATGTGGCTCCATGAGAAAAGGAGAAAGAATAACAGAGAATGAGAACCCTACGATGTAAATGAGGGGTCTTCAAACCCCAGATGTGGCCCACGACAAGCCTCTAACTGGTTTGCGGCTAGCCTCTGGTTCCCTAACAGCCTCTAATCCAGTTGACCAAACACAACTAAAACTGTGATGGTGGGGTGGGAAAATGGGGGTCCATTTAAGTGTGTGCTTTGTTTATGTTCTTTATGTTGGTGCTTAAATAAATCCTAGAAATCCGTTTTATTCTTTGCTCTAGGTACCACCTCTAATGTATTTATTAAAATTTTATATTTACCAGTAAAAAATTTTTCTGGCCCACGACATTGTGTTAAATATTTGATGTAGCACTTTGGCTGAAAAATTTGGACACCCCGGTGTAAACAACCTAGGATCTGTACACTGTATTTGGATAGCCATGTTAACAGTTGCACGTCAAAGGGACCTGCCTTACAAAGAGTACAAGTAAATAAATAGATTGGACTTGGAACAGAGAATTCTTTTCAGAATAGTCCTTCTTTCAAAGTGCCGAATAATAGATACACAGTAGAATACTATTCATTAGTCCAGTGCAATGGACTACAGTGTGTTACTTGATTTGTTTTTTTAGAAGACAAAGAACTAGAGAGAGATTAAAAAGGAATAAAGAGAGTTTGCCAGTGAAATCAATAGAGTTTTAAAGTATTTGTGCAATTTATGCTAGAAAAAATACCAGTCAGTTGATGGGGTAACGTCTCCAATGATATGTAGAAGATCTCCTGAGAGTAATAAATGTGACTGAAATACATTGCTCTTTGAATGAAAACAGTTAGTACAAATGACAATTAAATTCTAGCAAGCGTGTGTGATGTTTTCAAACAGGACAATGCTCAATTTAGAATGCTTCAAATGCAATCCTTAAACCCCACAACTGGAGAGACTTGAAAGTGCTGTTGCTTTGCTCTGAATGCCTTGAGTTTTTTGTTTGCTCTTTTTTAGGTTGCTGCTCACTTTTAGCCAGTGGTGTTGAATGCTAATTAACTGCACACCACAAAACATTATCCTGATGTGGACTGAACGTGATGTCTTTAAGAAGGAAGTGATGTCATTAAGCAAATTTACGACCAGAGATAAGCACTTTTTCTTATATTTTTAAATTTACTTTAAAAAGTTATAAGTGACAAGATAAATCTTGATATTTTCACCATTTTGGACACCCCAGTTTATCATGTGGGCTGTCCTTTCAGCAGTGACACCTCAACTCAGTAGCTGAGAGTAGCTGAAGGTGGTGTTGGGAGAGCCCAAAGGGCAGATAGTTTCTAGGTGCCACATACAGTCTCTGGGCCTTATGTTTGACACCTTTCTTTAAGCTAAGCAAGCATTCCAGTAAAAGAAAATCAGATTACACTGAACCACTTATTGCTGTGATCTGGCACCAGTCACGGACAATGGTCTGCTCTTGACTCTAGTTCTTGTCCTTTTCTATGGTGAGTTATTTTTTGAGATGTCTAACTTAGGACAAAATCCATAGCAGTTACGGGTCCACACAGTTACGTTACCCTCTAGTGTTATCTTATGGAAAGTGATCATAACTGCTCTGGAGCAAGGGCTTAATTTCGCTTTAGGATATAGGCCATACAGTACAAGTCAGCCCATGTTCTTCCTGTATAGTTGTCAGTCGTGGATCCTGATGATACAATACAATACATACAGTACATTTAGAAATAGAGCTCTCCTGTCTCAGACTTGCAATCTACCCAGTCTGTTTCTCATTATGACCTAGTTTGCATGCAACATGGTGCAATTATTTAGCATCACATGCACTCACTTCTGGTACCTCCTTCTTTGCATGCAATTAGAATCTTCCTTCACTGTTCAGAATAAACCATGTTTCTCCTGTTGGACAAAGCACAGCCAGTTAACAAAAACATGATCAAACTGTATTTTGATGAAATGGAAAAATCAGTTTGTTCTGGAAAAGCAAAGGATGGAAGCTTGATGTCTCCTTTGTGTACTGAAGAATCGGAGAGGAAGGATGCAAGTCTAGACTCATTGTGGCCCAGATTCTTAGCTTTTGTCACTTCGGGTGCAATCCTAAGCATGTCTACTCTGAAATAAGTCCCATTATGTTCTATGGGACTTACTGTAAGGAAAGCGTGTATAGGATTGCAGCCTTCATTTCCGAGATTCTCAGAGAGGCAATGCACTCTACAACACAAAGCTTGCATTTGGATTTTCAAAGGATACTTTTCTCAAACTAGATATTGGATGATTGAAAAGACATATTTTTACCCAGGAAGACCAATAGGCTTAGGAAGCTGGATAGCAACTTAAGAAGAGATGACCAACAGCAGTGCACAACTAAGGGGGAGTCAATTACCCTGGGTGCAGTCCCTTGGGAGGTGTTGGGGGGTGTCTTTTGAAGGGCCTGCTTGTGGCCTTAGAAAGGCACTGTGACTTCGTTGCACTAGGACCACCTCCTCAGTGCCCCCATTCCCCAGGATATGTTCTGCACATCTTCTCCATTGCAAATGTTAACACTTTAGGGGCTGATAAAACATTTCTTTTCCCCCAGGTGCCCAATCCCTTTGCTACTCCCCTGGCCAACTAGTTAGAAAATGTGCTTCTTAGGGTCAATTAGTTTTTTCACAACTTTTTTTCATTATTTTACATCTTCTTCTGGAACAACATATACAGAAATGATCTCCAGGGCCTGTTGTTATCAAGACAAATCTGATCTTATCTGACTAAGCAACACTATTCTTGTTTCTAGAAAATGTACAATTGCTGTGAAATGCAATTTTGCAATCTTGTTCCTGGTTGCTTTTGTGCTATACAAGAACTGAATGGAACATTCTGTTCCTGGACAACCTTCACACTAATTGTGGTTCAATTGTATACAGTCCTCTTTGTGAAATGTAAGCTATAGTAAATGAAGGAGCATGTTGCAATTTGTGCTTCCAATTCATTGCCTGTGAAATCTGTATTATATAGTCATTGAGGCCTCTTAATACAATTATTACATAAATACTTCTCTTATTGAGAAAAAGACTCCCTACCTTATTAGAACTCCCTCTGTACATAGATTTTTTTAACCATGAATTCATCAAAAGCTGAAAAGTGAAGAATTAGCGTATCTTTTATATTTCTTTGTTTTTAATCAGTATGCTTTTTGTCACTTATTTTAGGCTTTCAGTCCCATGGAATGTCAAAATTAAGCATTTGTTTTCATATTTAAAAATATTAAAGTTAGTAATTTGTGATGAATAAGTACAAAGATATTTTGTATTATGTTTGGCTAAAATAAAATTAATTGAAAAAAGAATACAAAGACAAAAGGCAATGCAAGGGTTTGTACTGTGTCCATTTGGACGGCTTTGCAATCTCCAATTAATAGTTTCACATTCTGGTAAGAAATTGTCCTGAATGATAAGAATGGCTTCAGAGTAAGGTAAGGTAGGGACATTTCTGGAATTCAAAGACTGACAAAGAGCTCTGGTCCAACAGTATCACTGTTGTTTCTGGAGTAGGGTGGTAGAAAGTGCTTTTTTCTGGGGGGGAAAAAGGTGCCAGTACTCATCACAGGTGATCCTCATATGACGAATTATTAATTAGCTGCCGGAGGATGGACGTACAGGTGCTTCTGGAACAAATTATGCTCATAAATCAAGGCACCACTGCATTTTTTCCCGTGGATTCAGTTATCAGCGGTTGTTTGTATGCCCATGCCCAATTCATAGAATCATAGAATCATAGAGTTGAAAGGGACCTAGTAGGTTATCTAGTCCAACCTCCTGCCTGCAGCAGGAAATCCTAGAGCATCCCTGACAGGTGCTCGTCGAGCCTCTGCTTGAAGACCCCCAGTGAGGGGGAGTCCACCATCTCCCTTGGCAATCTGTTCCACTGCTGAACGGCCCTCACCGTCAGGAATTTTTTCCGGATATCCAACTGGAATCTCCTTTCTTGCAGTTTGTACCCATTGGTTCTGGTTCTGCTTTCAGAAGCAGCTATGAACAAATGAGCCTCTTCCTCCCTATGACAGCCCTTCAGGTATCTGAAGAGGGCAATCATGTCTCCACTCAGCCTCCTTTTCTCCAGACTGAACTTTTTATCTTCTTCTGATTCCTTTTATCTTCTTTACCTCGGCAAACATGTTTCTTCCTTTTCCGTAATGCTTCCTGTTAACATTCTGTCCCTTTTCTCTAGTGTCCAGGCAGACTGCCTGCTTGTCACATTCATTTTTAGCATCCTATAGAAAGAAAAATGCAAGCTTGGTGCCAGGGTAAAGGAAATAAACAGATAATAAAATGGATGTGGAAGATGGGATGGGACATGGAGAAATACTGTTCCTTTCTTTATAGAGGTCTCTCTTATCTATCTATTATGTGTTCTTGGAGAGGGGGAATGTTGGAACATAACCCCCCAGCACCTATTTTTTCTGAACTAGCCTACATATAAGTGATCTATAACTCTTGATGGCCTGAAAAAGTACTCTTGGAATTATTAATTTCTAAAAATTGTTTAAATTTGCAGAGCCTCTGAGAGTATGGCTGGAGGGCTACCTTAAGCTTCTTCTCGGCCCTTCTTGGGCCATCTCCTTCCAAAACCTTATGTAATGCCTTCCAGTGAGCCCTGATTATTTTTCACACTGTTCCTTGTAGTGCCTTAGATCCCTGCTTTCGTATTAATGAGCGTTATCCCCTTTTGCTAGAAGGCACAGAGCATAAGTATTTCAGTGACTCAGACATGTCTGTCACTTCTTTCAGCAAAATAATGTTCCAGCTTTCCACATTAGACTTTTTCCCCTTTGGGTGCAGTAGTAGGAATAAATGTGTGTTTCCTTCTATAGCAGGTCTATGGTTCATTTGCAGATTTTTCAGAGCTTGAAGAGCACAGGCTCTTCTGCAGAAAATAAAATAAACTCAACACTGAACTTTGGGTGCTGTTAAGGGTCAAGGCATGATGGCAGCAGATGCAACTTAGAATCTGCTGAATGTGTATAAAGTGAGCCTGCAAGCAACTGAAAGTGCATGTATTAACACGTAAAGACTACAGGAAGTTGCATTCATTGAATCAGACTATATCTATACAGGTATAACCTAATTATCAACATTTTATTTATCAGTGATTTTGTGTCAACACAATGAGATTGGTTCTTTAAAACATCCCTTAATAAAACATTTATTTTTGATCCCTTTCCTTCTCTATTGGATCACAAGTGCATATAATCATTGGATCATAATTTCTACAAATTATGATACATACAATGATGTAGGCATATGCAAAATGTGTGTGATAGCCTTCACACAATATATGAGAACATTTTCGGAGTTTCAACAATATGAGAACATTTTATGAGTTCCTATTTATGGCTCCCCTTTGGCTCCTAGACCTCCTTTTCAAACCCAGGTATACTGTACAGTCCTCTTATGAGCCCTGGTGAGATGAAAAACTTTAAGAGCCCCAAAAGGTTTTATTGACCCTCCTCTGGCTCCTGGGCCTCTTTTTTGACTCTGGGTCTGGGTACAATTTACCCCCTGCATCCTCCTCTCATGGGTCCTGATTATTTGCATATGGAAGATGATCTTTATAGTGGGACTGTGTTTTTGAATGTCCACTTTCTCTTAAGAGGTAAGCTGGGCAAAAAATTCCTTTTTTCCAACAGCTTTTGGAATATTGCAGTTTTCCCTTTATAATAACTGTTTGCTAGTTTTTGTGGTTCCCACATGATATTTGATTTTTTAAAAAAAGAAACCTGGAAGCTGCCTTGGAACTCATTTATCAAGAGGCGGTGAAAACGTCTTTATGAATGATTAAAATGGATTAAAGTGTGCTGTCATCCCATTTATCTTGACCCTTAACATGAAGAAGTGATCTACCGTATATACTCATGTAACCCGCGTATAAGCTGAGGCACCTAATTTTACCACAAATACTGGGAAAACGTATTGACCCGAGTATAAGCCAAGGGTGGGAAATGCAGCAACAGCGGGAAAGTGTGGCTGGTTTTGTAGCTTCGGGGCACAATTCTGGGCATGTCTACTCAGAAGTAAGGCCCACAAAGAAGTTCCTGAGTCTGAGGAGGGGCTTGGCTGCAGTGGGCTCCATGTCTTGCCACCGTGTGCCTCCTCCGCAGCCCCGAGAGCCAGCGCCAGCAGCTGGAGGGTGTGTGCTGGAGGTCGCGCCTGCCATTTTTCTTAATTTTTTTTACTGACCCATGTATAAGCCGAGGTGGGTTTTTGGGCTCATTTTTTGGGCCCCCAAAACTAGGCTTATACGCGAGTATATATGGTACATTAAAGTGTGTCATGACCAGTACTAAGTTTAAGTAGAGGCTGAGCCAAAAGTATGTACAGTATTAGCTGATGCTCAAAATCTTCTGTTTGTGTGAGTCACACTCTGCCTGTTGTTATGAATGGTCTGTTCTGTTGGCTTTGCCTGTTCAGGTTCTGCCCTTGCTGGCCTCATCTGGCCAGTCTGCAACACAAAACTGTTGTAGGGCTTGCATAATGTCACGAGAGATTATAAATGGGAAAAGTGTGTGTAAGCTAAAGCACAGGAAAGCACTTTGTTAATATTGTAAAGACTTTCTCAAACTTGGTTTTTTTAAAAAATATGTTGTGAAAAGATGCTGGAAGATAAAATGTCAGATGTTTGTCTTTGTAATGTGGGAATAGTCAGTCACCAAGAAAAATGGGAGAAGAGGGTGGGAGAGGGGAAATGTCATCCATGACAAAGTAAGCACATCTGTAGTCATTTTTTGAATGGTTCCCTACAGATGTCTTTCATACCCTATAATCCAGAGTAACTATGGGAGCATGTAAGGGACATTTACGTTGATGGAGTTATGGCACCACCTAGTGGAAACCTATGGGAAATTCATATTGCAATCCAGAGTAAATTGTTCTTATGTTGGAGCAAAGACTCCCCATAGTTACTCTGGATTACGCCCATATGCAGACAGAAAAATCAGACATCTCCAGCTTTTCATCAAAACATTGGAATAGGTAGGTAATATATGAAAAAGGTTTGAGGACAGATGGATAAATTCTTGGAGGTGTCTGAATCCGAGTGATGAGATGAGTATGCCAGTTCCTTTGCTTGTTATTCCTGTCCACAACAGACTTTTTGATTACATACCTTTTACTTTCCTCTGAGTGACTTAGAAGTCATGCCTCTGCTGTTATACTTGTCATCCTTGGAAGCTGGCACATCTCTACAGGAAGAGCATAAGGCTTGGCAGATTGCACTTCATCATGCGTCACAATAGCATGTGAAGGGGAGGACACTTGACAGATAAAGGGTGGGTAGTACATTGGGTTCAGCCCAGAAGTACAACCCAATTAAAAATCCACAATCCCTACAGCGATGTTGAGTGTGAATTGAATGAGGAGTACAGAAAAGGCACAGGGATCAGATTGTTTCTAGATACCAAAGTCAACACAAATTTCATCCAAATGTTGACTTGTATGCTGAAACAAAGGCAAAGAAGCAAAACTGAAAACCACTCATTTCTTTTGTTTAGGATATTTTTTTCCTCAATGTTTCTCAAACTGGAATTGGGATTCACCTGCTGTGACATGATCTGAATGCTCATGAATCCCATAGATCCTCTAAGGAAACACAGCTGATGAAAAGATCAAATATCTGATTTTCTCAAGCCCTGTAGCTATTTAAAAATCAGCTACTAATGGCACAACTGGGTGGAGGTAGTGAGACATAGTTCAACAAAGGAGAAGTAGGGAGGATCTGGGAGGGGATCTGAGGAGAGGGCTGGGAAGGGGTTAGAGATGGCAGCAGACACTGAACTTGAATCCTGAATGTCTTTGAATCCTGAATTCCCTCATAAGCTATGGAGACCAACATGGGTCTCCTTGGTTCTGTGCTCAGTAAGTACTGGGTGCAGATTTGAGGTGACCCATTGCTTAGTCTTGAGCAGGAACAGCAGGAACAGCTTTTCCCTTACCCCAAGGAGGACAGTAGAAACTTCCCTGGCCCTATATAATACAGTGATGGCCATTTTGGTGCCACTGTTTCCCTGGGCACTAGAAAGCATAGGATTGGGTCCCAAGTCTCCTATAGAGGATTCTCAATAGGGTATCATTTTAAAAATGTAGGTCTCGGTGCTAAAATATTTGAGAACCAAATGTGTATCATGTCCATAGTATAAGAATAGTAATTGTGTTTGAGGATCCACTTTAGTATGCCAAAAAAAGAACTGGTAAAAACAGTGCTCTGTTTACATATGCAGCAAAATAAAATTTAGACCCTCCTAATTAGCTAAATGAATTGTCTTCATTTTTGCAATTTGCATATTCTTTTTGTGAAGGCCGATTAATAGCCCTTTTCTCTAAGGTACTAGAGCCTGAACAGTAGGCTGTACTTGAAAAAAATATAGAAAAGGCAAATACTCAGCAAGATTCCCATAAAAAGCAACAAGGATATAACAGCCAGTGCCAAGCACCTCGGAGATCAGTGTTTGTAGCCACTGGCCAAATATTTAATTTAGCATGAAAATGCTGTGAAATTGTGTTTCAGAACATAAAATCTATATGAAAATACAGTGTTATTGTTTGTTCTGACACTGAAAATTGGCTATTTTCTGTAATTTCACACAGAAGTGAGGTATTAAAAATTATCCATTGATGTATCAACAAAGCCTGACAATATAACATTGTTCTGCAAATCATTCCTAATCACATATGTATAGAACTTGTCCCACACACAAGCTAATAAATGATAGCAGTTAATTTTGGTGCAAGCAGTAGGAAAGTCTATAACCTTCAAGCTCAGAGGATAATTATTCTTGTGCCTTTCAAAACGTGCTGAAATAACATGTAATATTAGCTTATTCTTGGAATTAAGTGATTGGAATATTGCAGGGCACTGATTCAATAAAGGCCAGCAAGCTGTGAGATGTGTGTGTGTGTGTGATGCAAATGCCTTTCAGGAGTTTTTGAATGGTGACGGCTCATAGAAAGAAGAGATGTTAAGCTCATTTAATTGACTGAGGAGGGAGAACCCTGATCTTTCTTGAACTTTCCTGGTACCTCTAACATAAGATCATAAAAAGATCCCTGCTGGATCATTTTACCCAGCCAAATGCCCATTTAGTCCTGCTTCCTGCATCTCACAGTGGCCCATCTGCCTTGAGGAGCACACAACAACATACTTGCATCCTGTTGCTGCTCCCCTCTACCTAACATTGGGAGGTAGCCTTACTTGTGTGCGTATTATAGCTTGTATCCATTTGAAGGACCTTTCTCCAAAAAAGCTGTCCAATCCCTTTAAAAAAATATTCTAAACCAGACACTATCACCACATCCTGTGCCAAGGAGTTCCAAAGATTAATCATGCACTGGGTAAATAAGTATTTTCTTTGTTTTAACTCCCCTGTCACCTAATTGTATTAAAATATATTCCTCTATACACTCTGATCAATTAAAAGGTAATTTTGGAAAGAGCTATAACCTTCTGATATGGGGCTGAAACTGTGCTGCTTCACAAATATTTAGATTTTCAAACTTTTCTGACAAGAAACAAGAGATTCTGATTTTTGCAGCCAAAATATCTCTCTATCAAGAGGTATTTATAAGCTTATTCCTGTGCACATTTTCATCCCTGCTTCTAAAACCCATCTTGCATCATAGCAGAATTATCTTCTTTAGTTCTTAAAGTGGAACTTTCATATAGGTGTGGAATGTAAGCTAATTCCAGGCGTCCGGTTGGAAGGAGCTAAGTTCAGATTAATCTCCAGTAATTTACTTTTTAATTATCTTGTGTTTTCCCTCTGAAGACTGTTTGTCCATAATTCATTGTAATCCTTTGTTCATATAGGTCAGTGATTTTCAACCTTTTTTTTTTGTCTCGTAGCACACTTACAAGGTATTAAAATTGACCATGCATACCAATAGTGCTTTGACAAGTGACAAGGCACACCATGCTGTTGGTGGGGCTTTCACATCTCTCAATACCCTGTTAATAAATAAGTCCTCCAAACTCCTGTGGCACTTTTCCAGACCATTTGCAGCAGTGTCATGGCACTGTGATTAAAAATGGCTGAAGCAGGCTATGTTAGTAAAGTGTCTACCCATCTGTTTTTATCAAGATTTTAAATCTGCTTTTCCACCCCATAATAGGAACCACCAAGACAGTGTACAACATTATCAGTAACTTAATATTAAAAAAAAAAAACATTTGAAAACAGCCACAGTTTAATGATAAAATGAACTTCAGCAGAGGGCAAGCAGGAACAATATTAATATTAATAATATTAATTATTAATACCCCCTCCTGTTCATCAGTTTTTTGAACTACTGCCATCAGGCAGAATATACAGGGTAATTAAAACAAAAAAGAATCTATTAAAAACAGTTTTTATCCTAGTGCAGTGTTTAGACTACATGCGGCAGTATAGCAATATATTAAGTCGTGTCTAGCAAAATGGTTGCATGTGATGTTCTTGTTCTTGTTTTTGTTGTAGTCTATTGTGTTGTTTTTACCATTGCAAAAGCACCTAATTTTGTTGTACAAGTGTGTAATGATAAATAAATTTCTATACTATTCTATTCTAAAATTAATCCCAGGAACAATATTCATTAAACAATATTAAATTAATTTTAGTAATTAATTAATTAAGCAATTGAAGTAAAAAGATTCAGACTAAATGAAACATAAAGGTCTTTAATGTCCATTTAAATTCCCCTCCCCCTGGAAGAGGGTATATAATATTGGTGGCTGCCAACATCTCTCATTCTCCCCCATTCCACTACCTCCTCTTCCCCTTTCACCAGCTCTCTGTCTTATTTCACTCTTCTATGCCTCCTTCCCACACTGCTACTGACTCACCATTGCCAGATGATGCTAAGGCTTGGCTGCCACATCATCGGCAACCTTCACAACTTGTGATAGTGGCCTGGCTCCTCCCAGATTGCATAGTTCCAGCAACATAAGGGCGCCACAAAATTAGGTTGTCCATCTCCTATTTCTGCTTAGGCATTTTTTATCTTTGGTTGTTTTGTTGTCTCGCTTTCAGATCTCCCACTAGGCTCGGTGAAGCAAAAGCAAGAAAAGATAGAGAAGGAAAGATAAGTGGATATGACAAATTCAGGTTTGAGCTGTTTTTTGCTAGTTTTGTTGTGTGTGTATTTAGTGCTTCAGGTTCTACCTTGGAAACCCACTTTGTCCTGGAACTATTTGCAAAAGTAACTCTGGTTAATTTCAGTGCAATTTGTTCAAGTGGCAGAGATTTGGGTCTACCTTACCGGCACTGACTGTGGTAAGTAGTGAAGGCAGTGTATATTTAGCAATAAACTTTTAATAAACTTTGCTCTTTTCCAAGCTCTTTTCTCTTTATGCATATGAATAATTTATATTTGATGGGCATCTGGTATTAAAATATGAGTAAATAAAGGTGTTTTGGTTTATGCTTATTTATTATTTAGTCATGAAATGCATGGAGCTAAAGCAGCATTAGGGAGGAATTCTCTGTGGGCCTAACAGGTGATTTCTCTTACATATTAATAGTCTCCATGGAGAGTCTTATTAATGCTCACAGTATGGAATATTAATGCAGTCATCCCCACAAAAATTACAACATTGAACATGAATCATTAAATGAGAATTTGATACAGAGATGGAAAATACTGCTCTGAAGATCATTGCTTACATGTGATTGTTAGCAGTAGCTGCGAAACTTAGACGTGCTAATGACACTAATGGCACCTACCTGTCCCTGATCAGGTCGCTAACAGTGCAGTCTGAAGCATGTCTACTCATAAGTAAGTCCCATTGTGTTCAGTAGTATTTATTCCCAGGAAAGGGTGGTTAGGATTGCAGCCTAACACTCCTTAAAGAGGGTTTCCTCCTTGCTGGTTAAGGGTTACGGAGTTGCTGTCTCCTTAAGGGGGTATCAACTGACTGATGGTTAGGAATCACTGTTTTAGAAGAATGCTTGGGATTCTATGGAACACAATAATTGGGAACTATGGAATACAATAATTTTTTAAAGTACCAGTAATTGTGTTATCAATCAGGTGTGTTAATTCTGTTTTTATAGGACATAGCAATCAAAGTGATGCAGCAGTGAAATAGCTGGAAACAATGCCTCTCTTTGTTGACATTAGAAAGTCTTCTATTGACCAATTGTGATCTTTCTTATGTGGCAATGATTCCATTCTGTTAGGGAATTTCAGTAACCTTCATCACGGAAAGTAATGTCTTGACGGTAAGAATAACCACTTGGACCTATGTAGCTTTCTTGGTTGGGTCTCATTGAACAAATTGTTCACATCTTAATGTGATAGGAGATACCCATAAATGAAGTATACCTTTGAATAGTTAAAAATATGGACAGTTCTATTAACATTCCTAGTCTTACACCCATCATCATTTCCTAAGTCCTCCCTCACCAGATTGTGTTTTCTTTTTATTTCTTACTCTTCATATTTCCTGGATGGTGACAGTGCTAGAGAAGCTCACATAATTAAAATATCAAAATAGACATACTTGTTTCTGGAAAGGATTTAGAGGACCACATTGCCTATTCTAGAGAGCCAAAGCAGGACTCCCCACCTTTCTACAATACCAAATTAAAAAAATTGCAATAGCTTCACAGTTATCTTGCAAAATAAATGTTGGTGCTGTTATCAGAAGGAAAAGTGAGGTCAGTGGCATAGCTAGGGGGTGCAGTTGCACCGGGCTAAAAGCTTTTGGGGGGGACGACTACAAATTGAGCTTGACAGTACTGTCAAGTACTAACTAAAATTGTGAAAAATGGGGTATGTATGAATGATAATACCATCATGTTATATATAATTTGAAAGGTAATTCTATGCAGAATGCAATGGGACAAACTGCACTGAAATAACTGTATTCTATCCAAAGTTATGGCCAATTAACCAGAAAATGAAAACACAAAAGCATATGGAACAAAAGGGGATTTTCTTAACTCCAATTTTCCTATGTTACTGATGGCTCTGAGAGCCAATGAGATGTAATTCTGATACTGAATGGAACTATTAAGGTGTTAATATGAATCAGTTATCAGTACATATATCATATACAATACTTATATCATAATACAGTAACTTATACGTACTGGGTATACAGGCACTTCTAAATGGTGCTCCTCTTATATTTAGCAGGGAAAGAATAACCATTCCTCTTTGTCCCAGCACAGTTTCACTATCTAATAATGAGGGACACAATTTTCATTTTTTAGTTAATTAAATTTGATCATTTTGTTGTCGGGCAGGGATGGGGGGCAATAAAATATTCTTCAAATCCAGATAGTAAAGTGGTGCTTTAGCTATGCCACTAGCAAAGCAAATGGTGGTGAACCACTGAGGAGGAAGAGGTAAGCTTTTCCCCCGTTTTCTTTTAAAAAATACCCCAGGGATGATGTCACTTCCGATTGTGACATCACTTCTGGGGCAACATTTTGAGCTTTGCACCGGGCTACATGATCATTAGCTACGCCACTGAGTGAGGTGCATATACAGCATTGCACCTGCATCCATGCTGTCTTCAGTTCTCAGCCTACATATTTATCTTCTCACATTGCCATCCAAAATTAAATTAATTTTTGCTCACACAGTACACCTAGGCAAGCCCGTACATAGTGAAGTTCGTCTTCTCTTATCCTTGTTTGATTGAAGGCAAATTCCTGTTCATCATGAGATTTCACACTCGTAGTTAGTAATCTGTCCTTAGCGCCCACCCGTGAAATAAGTTTCTACACCTGACATACTGTTAAACTCTCCGTGCTGAAATCAGGTGGAGTTGGTAGAACGATTATGAAGAAAGGCCTTCCCTTTCAAGTCGTAACTGTTCAAGGTGTACTTGTATTTTACATCTCTCTCTCTCTCTCTCTCTCTCTCTCTCTCTCTCTCTCTCTCTCACGAATGCCAGCTTGGCATGTTTTGCTCATCAACCTTTCCACTTGAAAAATTATTATCTGGTGCAGTGTGTAGTAGAATATTGTTTGTAGTGAATATGTACATAAATAAATTTAAAATCTTAATTCACTGTACACCATATTGTACTGCAGCAAGTAACAGACATTTTTCAGTCGGAAAGGTTGATGAACAAAACGTGTCTAGCTGACATATTATTAGTTTGTGTATGTTTTCTTCTAAAAGACAGTAATTTGTCTCATGTTCCTTTATAGTGTTTGGAATAGAGCCCCTCTGAAAAGAGAGCTTGAAAACCCACCATTATCTGTCCATTCCATTGCTTGGCATTGTAGCTGTAGGCTGCTTACTCATGTGATAGCAAATACATTTTACATTTAAAAGCACTTCAGTTCTTGCTTGGGTAAAATATCCCTTGCAACCGGCAAAGTCAGAGCAACCTTAAGGCTCTTAAATAAATGTGAATTTAGATGTGTTTTGGTAGATAAAAGAATATAATTTGGAAGTCAATCAAAAGAGTTTTCTTAATTTGTATAATTATAAAAAGGATTTCCACTCAACTTTCTTTTAAAGTTTGTTCAGTTCAGGGCATTGTAACCTCCTCAATCCATGACCCATATTAAGCAATTCGTCTTGCTTTAAAACATTTTAAGCATCATTATTTTCCACAGGGGTAGTTAATATTCAAATGTAAAAATGCACCACTTTCATACAGATTCTTTGGCTAATTGTATCAGTAAAGAAATGTTTGCAATGAGGTACTGCGTAACTGCCCCAGTCTATGCAGTACCATACATCCAGGGCAGATATGGGTATTTGTGGGGGTCATTTGTGTCTTTTAGGGACCCCCATTTCTGTCTGCAGTTTGTCCTCAGCCTCCAATGAGCCTCTGGTCCATGCTGGTCGGAAAGTATTATTTTAACCTCCTCTGAACAACTTATTTTTCTATGTTTTTTTGGCTTGGTCTGTTTTCACTGCAAGAGGTGTGTGTCAAACCATAAATATTCTCATTTGGTTCTATACAGCCTTTATTGTAGTTCTCATGTCTATTATAAATAATTTTCCCCCCGAAGAGGTGGTGTGGCCCTTGTGCCAAAACGTTTGCCAACCTCTGATAGATATGAAAGTGAAATAAGAAAATAGTATAGACATTTTTAGACAGTGAGAAAGTAAATTCAGCAAGGGAAGCTCTATTTGGCTCATACCCAGAATAGGAAACTGCACTTCTTAAGGGCATGCTGATGATCAGAATTTATCATGGTTTAGGTAGTATGGTTTCCTAATTAACTAATGTCTTTGTGAAACCACTGAATCATGAATGATTCAACTGATTTTACTGGCATCAGGGATTTGACATACATTTGTGTAATTATATTTTGCTTGGGTAATCTCAGGATGTATTCATTTTCTGTTATCAAGATAGTAACTTTAAAAAGCAAAAAAAAAAAGGTAAAACCCAACACACACACACACACACACACACACACACACACACACACACACACACACACACAGACCCCCCCAACTACCGTATTTCCTGGCTTATTACACGCACCGGACCATGAGACGCACCAAAGTTTAGAAGAGCAAAACAAGAAAAAAATATTCTGAACCAAATGGTGTACTAATATATTTAATAAAATATAGCAGAATAATATTTCAACCATGTAAAGTCAACAGTGGTATTAAGAACCATTATCGCTGTCATTAACAAATGAGGAAAGACTTTAAGCTTCAAGCACTCTTCTAATTTTCTGGTAACCCCAAAAACTCATCATCTCTAGTGTCAGTGATTTGCGGCTTTTGCACAAATCTCATTGCAAATGATCAGACAACAACATTTTGCACAAATCTCATTGCAAATAGTCCAGGAAGGCAGGTAAGTTGGGGGGTTCTTTTGGTGAGTAGGTAGGGAAAGGTGAGGGGATCTAGATACATAGGGAAGAGTGAACTGGGAAATACGGTATGTCATATTGGTGCCTATGTTCTTTCATTAACTACACTGGCTCCATACTTTCTATGAAATCACTGCTGCAAAAGGTCATGCTTGCCATTCAAAACTCGAAACACCATATTTTTCTGAAATTGTCCCAAACTTTATAACTACCATATATTAAAATTAGCTTCAAGAAGGTTTTTCACTTGTAGAGATATAGCATCTCTGTTCAATGGGACCCAACCAAGAATCCTGATCATGTCGTCTCAAAAGTAAGTCCCATTGTGTTCAGCTCTTTTCACTCCCTGAACAGTGTCTTTAGGATTGTAGCCTATGACATAAGGGGGATACTTGCTTTATCAGAACACACATACCTATATCCTTTGCATCTGGTATTCAGAGGTAGACTGCCTTTAAAAGCATAGGGAGAAGCATACCATAACAATCCATAGTAACTACAGGAAAGCGTAAGAGGCATTTACTCTGGATTGCTCTATGCATTTCCCATAGGTTTCCCAAAGGTGGCACCATAAATACGTCGGTGTAAAAGGTCCCGTTGTTACTCTGGATTGTAGCCTCAGTCTCTACTGCCAATGGTTATGAACAAGTTTATCTTTCTGAGTTCGAATACATTGATTTAAATTCATCTCTTTTATTACCGGAGTAATGAATACTATAGAAAATCTCAATATTGTTAATGCTTTTCTATATTTTATCCAACAAGTGTGATACAATTTACTAATATTTTCTATTTTGTCCTCCCACAGCTAAGAAGAATATTAATGGTGCTATAAATATCCCATCTAAATATGTACAGTTTGTATTTTAGTACCATTTTTTTATGATCTGCCACAAATGTTATGGAGATCTTTATGTAATCACATTATGGTAAAGATCTACGATTTCTCCTGCATTAGAACTGAAGTTTGGTATGATCAAATGGTTGCTGATCCGGCATTTGCTTTGTGTGTTTTCAGCACAAACTATTCTATCCGTTTAGTTAATTGAAATTAAATTTTGTATGTAGGGGAGATTAGTAAAATATCCTTGATTAATGAAATAATCATAAAATCCAAATGAAAACATACCTCATATTTTCATAAAGGGTTGCAAAAGGCACTTGGTACTGGAATAGCAGTGGTGGGCTTGGGGAGGAGAATTTTTTGGGGGGGATAAATTTCCTGAGTGACTTTCCTCCAGCTGCTGTCTCCATCGCGCCAAGCTATAAAGGGCTTCAAGGATTAAAATCACCACCTTGAATTGGACCTGGAATTAAATTGGCAGCCAGTGCAGTCTCTAGAAGAGCCTGTCTTCAGCAGTTACATTCTGCACTGTATGCTGCACAAATTGCTGTTCTCAAACCATTTTCGGGGCATCCCTACATAAAACACATTGCAGTAGTCTAATCTTGAAGTCACCATTGCCTGGATCACCATAGCCAGGTCCACACAATCCAGGTTATAGCTGGTGCACCAGATGAAGGTGGGCAAATACTCCTACTTTAAATTTTCCTTCATCTAAAAATACAGTCTCTTTTCATTTCATATGGTAAGTGAAATGCTAGCTGTGTTATAATAATGTCCAGTGCAAGGCACAGGCATAAATATATTCTGTATAAGTAAGTCCTAAATAACCAAACCATAATGTGATCCCCAGTGCAATAAAATGGTTAATATTTAATTCATCTGTGGAGTTCAGAAACTTAATTCTAGTCCATACAGTTAAATCATTAATTTATCTTCTCTTTGTAAAGCACCTACGGATGCTGCTATAAAAACGTTCTAACCTCAGCTAATTCTTCCAGATAAGGAGAATTGCAGGACGCATTTCCAGGCTGCTCCTGAATGCCACAATAAAATGTATTGCCGTTGTCTTGTGCATGCCAGCTGAATCGATAGAATTTAGGTGACACAGTAACCTCCTAATGGCAAGTGATTAAACATGCTTACCTAATCAATAACATGCAACTAATGCCTCTCTATTTCATTTTATTTATTTAAGGATTTCTAGACCTGCTTTCCCTGGAGTGTCACACAAATAACATACTGCAACAACAAAATGAATGCAAGTGCTGTGACAAGAGGCTGAAAACATATTCTTTGAGAGAAGGTGTCACATGCTTGCATTTATCTTTGACACAATTCACTGCATTGTTACTCGGTACCAATAGGTTAATGTTCTTATCTTCCCATGACCTGCTCTTTCTTCATCTGAATTCCCTTCTGATCTTGTCTTTAGTTCTTCTAAATCTTTCCTCCCTGTTGTTCCTCTTTTGTGGCTATTTGCGTCTTCCCGTTCCTATGTTTTCCTCATCCATCACCCCAGTACTCTACTTTCTTTGTATGGCTATCCTCAGTTGTATCAAAAAGAACAATGTACAAGAAGACCAAAGTGGATTGATACTATAAAGCCATCATTTTCAACTTTTAACACTGAGGTCCACTTCTGTCAGGCCCCTTCAGAATCTGCCAGGACCCACCAGAAATGATGTCATGACAGGGACATTATCTGGCAGGAATTTTTTTTTAATCCTAGGCTTCAATTCTACCTACACTTACCCAGGAGAAAGTCTCATTTACTAACATTGTAAAAAGAATTTGCATAATAGCCAGTTAAAGGTACAGATTTGTAATATTTCCCCAGATGATGGTCGCATCAAGTCTAATACGTACATTAAAAATAAAGTATTGAAATGAATGGGGACCTGAAATTTGCTCATGATCCTCCTAGTAGGTCCCAACATACAGTTTGAGAAACACTGCTAGAGTTGTTTTCTGTTCTTTAGATGCAGGGACTTATCTAGCCTACAGAATTTATGAATATCATACATATATCATAAATATGAATTTATGATATACGGAACTGGCTCTTTTATGGGCTCTGAACTGGAAGAAGAAAAGAGGGGTTTGTCTGTCTGTGTGTGTATAAGATAAAGGGTCACCTACAGGTTGCACTGTCAGCTGTGACTGGCTGCAGATTGCCCTGCTACCTCTGTAGGTGGCAATCCCCTATGACAATCATCTCCATTTCTGTGGCCAAAGATCTAGTATATGTGTGTGTGTGTGTTGTGTGTGTGTGTGTGTGTGTGTGTGTGAGAGAGAGAGAGAGAGAGAGAGAGTAATTTGCATGTTATTAAATGAAGTTATGGCTGCAATCCTATGTACACTTTCCTGGAAGTAAGCCCCATACAACACAATGAGACTTATGTTTGAGTAGACATGCCTAGGATTGCACTGTATGTATTGTAGACATTACCTGTGTGTTCTGGGAATATTGTAACATATTGGGGAGCTATACAGCTCAATCTGAGTCTGGCAGAGACAGGGAATGAATGTCTTCAGCATCTTCTGAGCTCAGACTCCCCTCCAGAGGAGAGAGGAATTCTTCATAGTGATGGGCTTTTGCCCATATCCATGGTTTCAGGAATTTGCAGGGAGTGTGCATGTACATTTGCTTTAAGTTTTTAAGTTTGTGCATGCATTACATACCTAGTAAGCAATGAAGAAGAGAAATATCAATTAGTAGATGAGAGATAAAAATTTGTGCAGAACTAATTTCAATATACATTTGGTTGTTATTAATATAGGATTCCAAGTTTGCCACTCAGTGCAAAAAATAGCATTAGTTGGGGAGGAGAGAGAGCAATGATGAACTCAAGACTTTACCCTTTGCAAACCATGCAGAATGTTGTGATCGTTTGTTCACAAAAAAACCTGTGCTTTTGTCTCAGATGCCACAACAGCAGATTAAATTAGAATGCCTAGAAGTCTAATGTGTAAGTTATCAATCACGTTCCTAGTTTGCATCCATTTTGTTCAAGTTTTATTTCCTAGAAGGAACTCTTGAGTATAAAACATGCAATGCAAACAAATCAGTAGATGCTTGTGATCATTTTATTTTGTAAAAAAGTAAATTTCTTTGAGGAATGAAATCCTACAATACTAATGAAAGCACCATCCTCATGAAATTTCTATGCTGTGTATGAATGGAAGCTGCTGAAGGTCTCCCATATTTGCTACTGTGCATGCTCCTATCCCTCCAACAGTAGCCAGGGACATTTGGATTGGGCTGTTAAATAGGAAACCAAAATAAAATGTTTAAAACTGTATGCAGCAGCATATTGTGTCATAAATGTCATAGAATCTATAATATTTTTGTATTTTATTATACTAAATAAAAAGTAAATAAAAGTAGCAGTGAAACCAATAAAAAAACCTCATCTTAAAACCAAGTACCAGAAAATCTAAAACAGAAAATCCTCTCCCACCTGGAAATGTCTTCTGGAATAGTAAAAGTCTTGACTTGATACTGGAATAAGGATGGGGAAGCAGTTCTTCCTTCATGTGTATGGGAGAGGGGCTTCTCTTGCTCAGTTCCACCCTACAAACATGAATGTAGAAAGCAGAGCAGTATTTATCGAGAAGTCTCATCAGCTTATTTATTTGCAAGGCTTTTCAGTTCCTCATTGGTGTTCTGCTCTGAGTTTTGAAGACCCAACCCATCCACCTGTTTTGCAGAAATAAAATTTTTCTGGTTGCCACTGAGGAACCACATAGAAATTTTACACTTCTGCTTGGTCTGTGTAGGGAGGAATTTTTTTTTAATCTTGGAGTGGGGAACACTTAGGGTGTCCATGTTTAGCAGGTCAGTGCAGCCCGGGGAACCCCACTTAATATAATATAATTTCAGACATCCAAGGCTAGGTCTCTCTGGTGCCTTCTCATTGCCCCTCTTACATAGGAGAAAACCCCATTGACTATAATAGGCTTACCTCAGAGTATACAAGCATAAGCTGATCTCTCTGGACAGGCTGAGCAGTTGCTGGTGGATCTATCTGTATCTCGGCTGGGATTATTTTTTCGCTTTTTTATCACTTGTATATCAAGTTAAAATTTATTAGAAATGTTTGCTTGTCTTGCAAAACACTGTCAATCCAAGTTACTCCCAATCCAAGGTTTTACTGTATGTATAAGATAGGGATCAGTAATAAATAATAAATAATATGAGAGCAAGATAACACAATGCGTCTGGGGGAAAAACGTACATATAACTGCAGTGATCAAGCACAGTTTACGAAGCAATTTTTCATAGCTGAGAAATTCAGTTATGCCTCCATATCTGTGGGGATTTCATTCTGGAACACCCCACGATTACATGAAACCATGAATATGGATGAATACCATAATACACTTTCCACCATAGAGGTCCCCTTGCTTCTGAAAGGGCTTACAAACCAGTTCCATGTATAAGTGAATCCACACATATGGGATTTGCAGATACAGGGGGCTCCAGTGATGGGCTTCAAAGAAATTAACAACTGGTTCTCTGCCCATCTGGCAGCCACTTTTAAATGGCTGTTTTTAAACTTTATATGTCCTATCACTCATTAACAACCGGTTCTGTAGAGTAGGTGCGAACCTGCTGGAGCCCACCACTGGGGGGCTCCCTGTACTCAGTATGCTTTCATGAGCTACCTCCCTGTTTGATCACTTCAGGGCAGTTCAGTACAGGAATTTTTGGGTTTGGCACCGCAGAAAAAAACAAAAAGGTTGGAAAATTATCCCTGGGAAAAGACGGAACAATGTGGTTCTGCGTGTCTGCTGTGTGACTTTCTCGCTTGCGATAATCACGGCTTAAGAATCCCTGGATTTCCGATAAGATTGGGAAGGCTTGGGTGCAATGGATCAGTGCCGGATCCATCTGGGCAAGGTCTTGAAGTCTGTGACCGCAATGATAGCGGATATCAATAATTCTTTCTTGTCTTAAGAGCATATTAAAAAAATGGAGCTGGCTTTACTTTGAAGCCGATGGCAAGCCGGCTTTCTTCTGTAGCAATGTGAGGGTTTAAAATGCACTGACCTACCCTCAACTTTCAAAGCTGGCTCCTGTCCAACTCTTCTGTTTACAGCGGCTGCTGGATTCTTTGCTTAGCAACATATTTAATGGGGCCACAGGGAATTTGGACTTCCATCTAAATGAGTTTAGAATGCCAAAAGGGAAAAGTAGAGTTCAGGTGGAAGAGAAATGAAAGGAAACTCCAAAATCCTTGCTAGCAACCAGCTCCTTACTTTTATCTCTTCAGTGGTAACAACATTTCTCCCTGTTTTTAAAAGGAGAACCTTTGAAATCCATACTGCGAAGCAAAATAGGTGATGATTTTTTGACTCTAGAAGTGTAAATGCTAGAAATGTAAGTGGATATTTATTCCTTATAACACAATTATCTTGGAGAAAAAATAATGCTGGAAGGTGGAAGTGAGTAATGTTAGCAGGGTCAGGATACTGAAGAAACCTGATTTGGAAATCTCCACTACCCAATGGATGTTTTTTAGTGCTTGCTTGTGGACCCACCACTCAGCCAGGCAAACTCATAAATCAGATTTAAAGTAATCCATTTGTTTAAATTTTTAAGCCTAGGGAATCACCCAACATATAAGAGATTGGGAAAATATACAAAAAATGAGAACTTTTTAAAAAAAAAGAAAGGGAAATTGGTTGTAGCAAGAACATAGAATTAAAATTTTTGAAGTAATATAAACAAACCTCAGTCTTTCTTAATTACAAAAAACATGTAATTGCTGTAATTCCACAGATAGTCAATGCAGTTTTTTCATGAATTGTAGCAAGTTGATTTCCATATTGTGAGAGACTGCTATGAACTGCTGAATTACTTGTTTTGCCTATGGATTAGCTTTAGCAGAAAATGGCATTTTGATTACTTGGAGATGCATTTTAAGACTTTCCCCTAGTCAGCTTTTTAATGAGCTAAGTTTCTGATCCAGGCGACTCTTCTTTCTGTCCTGCGTAGTTGAAACTGTTTTGAGATGTTTCTTATGCCACAGAGGAGGACTTTTCCCATATTGGTTGACCTGATTCCTTTTGAAAAATGCGCAGCTCCTGAAAATATGTATCCACTGTTCCCATACAGATAAAATATGTGCGTACAGTTGATCGTTGGAGACCTGCAGTCATTATTTATTTAGACACCTGTTGCATTCACAGATGAAGCTGCCATTTTAAATCTTAACTTTCAAACAGCTTGTAAAATTTTATTGGTTACTAAAAGGAAAAAAATAGTTTTTAAATTCACTTTTTAAAGATCATGTATCTGCTTGCTTGCTTATTTATTTATTTTTTTAGCTTGCGTATGGCAAATACAAGGATTTATGGTAAATCAGATGTTAATGTCCAGTCTACCCAGCCATTCAAGGACAGAGTGGTCTATATTAAAGAAATCAGACACTGGGCCGGTGCAAGATCTTGATGGACACTTACAGCCCAATCCAGAGCAACTAATCTGTCCACATAAGAGCCCTTAGGTTGCCCTATCTAACACGAGGTTGGAGCAACTGCAAGATGCTCCAGCACAGTTACTCTGAAGGAGGCTTAGGGCAGAGCAAGGCAAGATAGGGTGCCCTAAGAGAGGTGGACCTGCTCTGCCCTAACTGGGGCAGCCTAAGCAGCTCAGGAGAGGCAAGTTGAGGGCATGTTTAGCATTGCCTAGGGCAGAGCAGTTACTCTGTATCCAAAGCCTGTTTCCAAGGCAGAAATGCCCTCTTCCAGCCCTCAGAGTTATACCACCTCAGGAGCAGGTATAGTAATGAGTAGGCCCATAGGGGTCCATGATAAGGCCCGAGTAAGAATGGCAGTGCTGACCAAAAATCTGAGTTCTTGGCCAGCCTAGCTGCAACCCCTTCCTCTCAGCCTCAGGATATGGAACAAACTACGACTGCCCACAAACCTCAGGATACAGCAGGCCACTCCAAGAAGCCCCTTGTATTCACTGTAGAATGTCCTGGCATCTCATCAGGGACTCCTTATAAGGCAGGCACCCAGTGGCGTCACCAGACTGGTGTGGCTGGTGTGGGCTGCATTGGGGATGCGCTCCGTATGGGGTGATGTGCCGGAGGAGTTTGACTGTCCTTTGGCAGGCCCCGGGCGTCAGCACACCCATTCAGGCCTGCTCCAAGGCGGAGAATCAGCCAGAAGCTGACACTTGTCTGAGGAGCTGGCCTGAACGGCCATCTGAGGTGCACTGCGCAGAAACACACTGAGCATGCCGAACAGCTTCAGAGGAGACTTCCTTAGAGCAGAGAAAGTCCGCGCCTCTGCACAGCCATTCGGCCTCACTCAGGAGGCAGAGCGGCAGCCGAATGGCTTCAGAAAGAGTACTGCACAGGCACCAACTCTGACGCCTGCACAGTCTCCCCCGAAGCCAAAAGGCTTCAGAAAAGTACTGCGCAGGTGTCAGAGATGGTGCCTGCGCAGTACTCTTTCTGAAGCCAGTTGGCTTTAGAAACAACTGCGCAGGCGCCAACTTTGGTGACTGTGCAGTCCAGGTTGGGGGGGCGCGCATCCCAGGGATGACGCACAGACTTCCGCACCAGGTGATGTGCAGAGTCATGTCACCACTGTAGGCACCACAGCTGTTCCTTGTTCAGTGTGATCTGAGGGGTGTCTCCTCAGGAGCAAGTCTTCCCCTTGTGTCAATTACTTAGCATGCTCTGGAGCAGTTAGGGCAGCCCAGGCTTCCTGACTCTCTGGATTCAGCATAACTTTCTGCTCTGGATACAGAATAGTTAGGAGAGTGCAGTTAGGTCAGAGCAGGCTGAATTTGCTCTGGATTGTAGGGTTAGGCTCAATGTGATTAATATTTTGTTGAGAAGCACCACAGTCACACTGAGGGTGTAGATATAAGATCCCAAACAGTGAGTACTGGCTGACACTGTGTTGGGTACGGATCCTGTTCAGAGTTGACCAATTCTGGCAAGGTAGGTCAAAACCTAGCGCCTTTTGTGAGGACTTAACAAAAGCCCTACATGCTTTCTATGTAGCTGCCAGTATTTAGGCATTCGGCAGCCCATTTAGCCCATTTATCTGCCAGTCATTACATATAGATGTTTCAGAGCAAATCATCCAAAGTTAATGTGCAGGAAATGCATACTTTCAGTTTTAATGTTGATCAAAGAAGATTGTAATGTATATTTGCAATGTATTGTACAATGGTAACTGCAAATTTTGGTGATCCTTTGTTGTGGCTGTGCAGGACTGCAAATGTGTTGAGGATTTGATATTTTTATTTTATTTTATGTAAGCTGTTGCACAAGAGCTGCCAGCTAGAATTTGTCTGCACAAATCATTCAGTAATTTGTCTGCACAGGTCATTCAGATTCCCAGACTATCAGAAACTGAATTCTAATCCTGAGAAATTAACATAAGCAATGGGAATTATAAACTTGCTTCTGCCTCATCTCACCATGTTCACTAGAATGTGATGTATTGTTAGAAAAAATATCTCTTGAAAACAATTTATCTAGGGAAGTATTAACAGTCACAGAAAAAAATGATTTATGGCATGGGCTCACTGCAATGTGCATGTTCGGTACTTTTTATACAATAAAGAGTTGATACAATAAATTCTTGTTTAAACTGCTTTATTAATGATTTTCTAAGTGTATTTTTGAGCATACTTCAGCTAGAGAGGAAAAAACTCTAAGTGGCTGTAAGTTCCCATCGCAGCAGGTCTGCACTCTGTAAGCCTTCCCAGAATCTGGGCAAGGAGAAGGGTTGTCTCGCCCTTCTCCATCTTGGCTCAACTGTGAGGTGCTTGCAGAAGAAGGAAAGGAAGGCTATTTCAAGACCTGCTTCGTTCTCCATCCTTCTCCCTGCCTTATCCAAGGGTCCCAATTAATTCTATCCATGGGGCATTGTTAGGTCTCATGAAGTGCCCCAATCGCATTGTAGCTCTCTTTTCTCTTTCCACATAAGGTGCCCCAGGCTTGTCTGATATAGCCATCTCAGGTCCACCCATCTTCATCAGCAGAGATGCTGGCAATGCAAACTCCAGTCTCAGAACTGGTCTGAGACTGACAATGCTGGGCGTGAGATGCTGTCATGTTGCCTCTGTCATTAGCAGGGCCACATTGATTACACCTGTCCTTGTGTGGTGTCCACACTGCTCTAGCATTTGTATTGCTGATTCAGGCAGGCAGGCCTGCCAGTTTTTATAGAGACTGTACTGCTACTGGAAAGGTTGCACCCTCTGCTATGGTCTGAGACAAGTCCAGTCCTAGACAGTGATGTCTAGGCCTTTACAGATGTGTCTTATTTGTGGTGACAGGGCTTATGGCACTGTTCTTCCATAATTCCATCTATATATATAAAAGAGAAAAGTCACTCACTGACTGACTCACTGACTGACTGACTCATGACTGACTGACTCACTGACTCATCACCGCCCTGCCAAAACCGCTGGGCCTAGAAGCGTGAAAATTGGGATGGATGTTCCTTCCGTGAGGGAGGGGTGCACTAAGAACCGGTTTTCCGAAATTCCAACTGGAAGGGGGTGAAAAGGGGCACAACGCGTTTTCCTCCCTATACTTTGCATTGAGAATTGCTGACTCAGCAACATTCCACCCCAACTGCTGGGCCTGAAGCATGGAATTCTGGGAGTTCCTTCTGTCACCTGAACACCCACCAAGAACCATCTGGAGAATTTAACCCTTCAGGGGCTGAAAAGGGGGCAACGTGTTTCTGTCCTATACTTAACATGGGAGACTTAATAACATCCAGCCAGTTTGGTGCTCAGTGCCTGGTGCACTGGGGGGATGTTGTTAGGAGGAAGAGGTTGCACTGGAAAGGATGCTGCACATGGTGGAAGTTGCACATGGGGGGATGATGCGCATGTAGGAAAGTTGCGCATCTAGGAAAGTTGTGCATGTAGGAAAGTTGTGCATGGGGGAAGTTGCGCATGGGGGATGATGCGCATGTAGGAAAGTTGCGTATGGGGGAAGTTGCACATGGGGGAAGTTGCACATGTAGGAAAGTTGTGCATGGGGGAAGTTGCACATGGGGGATGATGCACATGGGGGATGATGCGCATGGGGGATGATGCACATGGGGGGATGATGCGCATGGGGGAAGTTGCGCATAGAGGGAAGTTGCGCAGGGGGGATGATGCGCATGGGGGGATGATGCGCATGGGGGAATTTGCTCATGGGGGAAGTTGCGCGTGTAGGAAAGTTGCGCATGGGGGAAGTTGCACATGGGGGATGATGCGCACGGGGGGATGATGCGCATGGGGGATGATGCGCATGTAGGGAAGTTGCGCATGGGGGAAGTTGCGTATGGGGGAAGTTGCGCATGGGGATGTTGCATATGGGGGAAAGTTGTGCATGGGGGGACGATGCGCATGGAGGGAACTTGCGCATGGGGGAAAGTTGTGCATGGGGGAAGTTGCGCATGTAGGAAAGTTGCGCATTGGGGAAGTTGCGCACGGGGGAAGTTGCACATGGGGGAAAGTTGCGTGTGGGGGAAAGTTGTGCATGGAGGATGATGTGCATGGGGGATGATGTGCATGGGGGAAGTTGCGCACAGGGGAATGTTGTACATGGGGGTAGGTTGCGCATGGGTTGTTGATGCGCCGTGGAGGATGTTGTATGGGGAAGCTACTCCCACAATGCGGGTACGCCTTTCGCTAGTTTCTGATATACCTGTGGTTGGCCAGTCATTGCTTACTGTTTCTCTGAGATCTGTGCTTCAATGCAAACTAAATGGGCATGACTCACAAACTTCTGGCAGTTTATTTGTTAGTCATCCATTACTGTCGTTCACTCCACAGAGCAATCAGATTAAATGGACAGGGAGACCAGTACCAAATAGTTTTTTTGTTGTTGTTTTTAAATTTGTATCAATTAGCCGTTCATTTTCTTGCATTTCTGTGTAAATTGCTCAGTTAAAAATAACAGAACAGATAGTATCATTGAAGCCTTTTATTGTGCAGAAATAATGAGAAGTTCCAGCTTCTTCAGTAGTGGGCTATTTGTATTAAAAGTGTTACTTATCTGTTTTGATTTGGATAAATTGGGGGGGGGGCAATCATTATAATTGACCCTTTTTACACCGCCATTTTAGCTGAAGTATAGTGGGAAAAATAATTTTTTCAAAAAAAATGATTCTGCCTACGACTGAAATAATTTTCTCATGACCATAAACAACTATGAACTTTCTTTATGCTTTCAATGAATTCTAAAGAATAGCCTATCTCACTGGTGATGAGAATGTACTTGAATTTATTTAAGTATAGGTAAAAATCTGAGTAGCAGACAGGTGAATGTTAATTGCACTGAAAGTGACCTCTTATTCATGTGTACTGTGAATGTGTACTGTACAGAATATATCCTGTGTAGGTACAGTATTTCTTTTTAATATACTCCTTGGAAGTTTTAGCCAACTATCTCCTCCTGAAATACCATATCTGCAGTAGTATCTTGCAGCAACAGTACAGGAGTCATTTATCTCTGCTTTCACCCAGTGGAGGTATTCCAAAATTTAAAAGCATAGTGCTGTATAGTTACAGCCGATCACACAGATGTGCCTGAATTTACACTTTTGTCTATCCATTTCCTTTCTAGTCCTATGAACAATCCTCTTAATTTACCCCACTTTCATGTAGTAGGTAATTTGCCCTGAATAGGCACATGCTCTGGACATTTTTTGATGGTTTCCAACAGTATTCCTTATAAATACTCTCCTAGGAATCTTTTCTAACCTACATAAATAAATTCTGTCTAGCTCCTTTCATAAAAATAGACCTTTTGTGTTGCTTCAGAGGTACTCATTTGAAGAACTGCTGTATCTTACCTGCACTTTTAAATCAAATGTCAAAATTGCTGCATACAGCTTTCTTCAATCCTTTTGTTAAGTTGTAAAAACATTACCTAGGAGGGAGGTGGTGTCTAGTTTACAAAAACAAAGACTCACATGGAACTGAACTGGGAAATAACCATGGCATCTCAACATAAGGAGTAATTTCAGAATGTAGGATGGAGTGTATGGTCAGTGTAGGTGTCTTCACAGATTACTTTGATCAAGGCTCTGTTTTAACTTTCTTTGTCACATCCACCCTGTACTGGACTGAAAATTTCTGAACTGTACATACACTTACAACCAGCATACAACCTGCCTATCCTGGAAAAAGCAGGCAGGAGGTATGCCGGAGAGAGGGAAGAAGGGGGACCAAAGTAGCTCATCAGATCCAGAGCCTCCTTGGAGGGTGTTTCACTCTTAAACTGAGGCTGGTGCAGAAATGCAAAAGAGCTGGTGCAGAAATGAGTAGCCAAGTTGCAGGGCTGCTTGCTCATGTAGGACAAGGGGGACAAAGTCCCTTTCCCATGAGGAGGTACAAGTGGTAGCCTGCTTGCCCTCAAGCCTGCTTGTTTCAAGGCAGCCATTTGCCAATGTGGGGGTGGTCTTTCCACTGCAGAGAGCTCAGAATAGGTCTTCAGTTGTACAGTGCAGATCCAGTCCTGTCCAATTTTCCAGCACCGAAGCAGCCACAGTGCAACACGGAGGTAAGGGAACAAATATTATTTATTTAAATTTATTTAAAATATTTCTACCCCACCTTTCTCTGCCACATGGACCAATGCAGATTATTTTAATCCACCATGTGGATTATTTTATTCTGAAGTAGCCTCTGTGATGGTCCCCCAATGCAGGATGCAGTGCACATCACATTTGCATGGTTGCATCAGCACTGGGAAGTTGGATAGGATTGGGCACAAAGTTGCATAACCACTCTCAAGAGTCTTTAACAGATCTTTAAAGGACTTTGATTTGAAAGTCTCCACTATGGTTACAGGCGGCATCCATAATTGGGGCATTGTTCTACAACTCCCCAGGTTAAGGTGGTTTCAGATTCCTGGAAGGTGAAAGAACGCAGCATTTGGAACTCAGCATGAGTTGATTATGTTGAATGAGAGTCAGCAACTACGTTAGGGTGAGGCAGATGGGGTTGTTTTCTACTCTCATAAGCAGGAGCATTAAAAGGGACATCAGCTAATTTGGGATCTGGAAGAGGCCATCTGTCCTCCTTTCAGCTGTGCTTGTGTTCAAAGTAATCTCTCATTCAGTTCACATTGTATTAAATTGTTAGACAAAAAATTGTTTCCTTTTTTGGAAAGGTGGCATAGCATCTGGTAAAAGAGACAGAACACATTCCTAACCATGTCTACTCTAAAGTAAACCCATTGTGTTCAGTGGTTCTTACTTCCAGGACAGTGTCTTTAGGATTGCAGCAGCAACAGAGAGAGAGAGAGAGAGAGAGAGAGAGAGAGAGAGAGACACTAAGGCTGTAATTCTAAAGACACTTTCCTGGGAATAAGACCCATTGGACACAATGGGGCTTTTGGGTAGACTAGGTTAGGATAATTCTCTAAGAGCAAAATCCAGAGTAACTACGGAGAGTCCTTGCTTTGGTGTAATACCAACTTACTCTGGATTCCAGTATGAATTTCCCTTAGGTTTTAAACTAGGTGGTGCAGTAACGTTTCCCTTAGGTTTAAACTAGGGTGCATGTAAAGTCTCTTACATGTTCCTGTAGTTACTCTGGATTTGGGGGTTAGGCTGCAATCCTAAGAGCACTTTCCACTGAACTCAATGGAAGTTATGTCTGAGTAGACACACATCTGAACTGTAACTGAGGAATCTTAACTTAGTGCTCCACCAGCACTGTGGAAGGTGTTGCAAACATGTCATAGAGTACATATATACCGGTAACTCCCAGCAAGAATGCAGTGCCTGTAGTCTGCACAGACCAGTATCAGGTCTGTTTGTGGAGGTAACTTTTCTGCTCTGTGGTATGGGGCTGGGAGAAGAAGGTTGCTAGAAGTGGTGTCCACCTCCTGGAAGCTGTTGCAAGAAATACCACTGGTTTCCCAAGTATCACGTCTAGCAGTGTGAAGTAGTTCAACTGGAGCCTTTTGCATCATTAGTAGTGAACAAAATTCTCCATTGGAAGTTTGAAGAACATGAGCCCTAATGCTTCATAGCACCACAAAGGCAGATGTGTCTAGAAGTTGAGTAGTAGGTAGATGGTTTCGAAGTGCAACAAAATGTAGTTACTAAAAAATGCTCATTAAGTCTGATCGTGAATGGTTCATTTGTTAGCCAAAGCCCAGGAGGGCTTTTAATGGCTACAAAAAGCAATCAAATGAATGTCAAAAATTTTAATTAGTATTTATCTTTTCAGATGACTTTCGGTAATAAACTATTGTGCCTCGTATTTTTCTCTCATACTATTTATAAAGTAAGTTGTCGAAGCTGGAATTTAAAAAAAAATGTAATCATTCCTCTTCCTTGGCATTAGTAGGCATAATAAGCAGAAAATAATTATGTTTTTCAACCTCATCATGATGATTAAGGGGACATGCATCATACAGTCCTATTCAGTAACTATTTTAATTTTCTTATTGTCATTAATGTTTGTGAATATAACATTCCAGGGTCAATACTTGGTCTCTATGCTGATTGGTCTGTATAAATTGGTCTGTGTTCAAAATAAAAGATACAGAGTCATAACAACCCAGTAACTAAGCACAGATGAACCACTGTTATCCGCAAAAGGTCAGTTCCTGGACTCCTGGTGATACCAAATTCCTTGTGAAATAAAATAATACTAAATTTTGGGGTCCACTGAGACTTGTTCCTGAACTGGAGCCTTGGTCCAGTTGTGTCTGGAGCTGTTTTGAGGTTCCTTGGTGACTGGCTTCAAAATGGTATCCAGAGATCCTAGAGGGCACTTCTGTTTTCTGTTTCCCAAATCGGAAAGTTCTTTCTAAGATCTCTTAGAACATCTTTCTGGAATTAGTTCAAAATATAGCTGCTACATTTCTGACTGTTATCAGCAAGCAGGAATAAAAACTTCTGTAATAGCTTACTTTTTGTTAGTTCTTTTTCAGGCACAGTTCAATGCACTGGCATTTATATGGACCTGGGGTTCCCTAAGTTTTTGTGACACCCTCTGAGGGACGCTGCAGGATGAGTAGACAGGGTAAGGATTGCACCATTTGAAAACTGCCTTGGATAAAGTCAAAGGAATGATCAAATGCCCAGAAATTTAAATACTCTTTGTCGTAACTCCTGTTGCAAGTTTTCCCAAGATCCAAAACTGTAGTGCATGGCTGAGCCTGGAGTAAGAGACTGTGGGGTTTCATGACCTGGGTTTGGGAACCACTATAACTGAAGCAGCTCTTACACTCAAGTAATTTGACGTACTTCATAGTCTGTCAGTTTCAGAGGTGAAATGGGTGGAGGTCAGATATTGGCTTTTTTATAGTGCTTTGCCTTGTAAGGCCTTCCTGAGGGCAGCTTATCTGGTACTTACTTTGATTCTTTTTGGTACAAGGCAAACAGGTTTAATTTAATTGGTTCCTTTTTTAAAATCTGTGCCTGTTATTATTACTGTTGACTGAAACATGCATCAATGTAATTTCATGTTTTACAACTCCTATTACTTATTGTTGATTGTTGCTTTCCTTGGTTGTTAATATTATATAGTATATAATATTGTAATATATATAATATTATATACTGTATATTATAGTAATATACTATATACTATATAATATTATATAGTATATAATAATGTGGCTTTCCTTGGTTGTTAATATTATATAGTATATAATATTATATAGTAATCTCCCCTTGTATCAGTAATCGTATCCAGATTTTAAATAGCTCAGACATAGCCATGCAACATTCCCTCCCTCCTGTCTGGCTTAAAATCTTTCCGAAAAGAGTTTGCATACATCAGGGAACAACTAACAATAATTCAAAATGTTCACATTTTATGATGAAAGTAATTTTTCATTATTCAAGTCCAAAGGAGGATTTTTTCCTCTTAATTTTACCTGTGCAATGGCAAATGGAGATTTTGCAGGAGACCATGAATTAGCAGAAAGACATGAAAATAATAAGAAAGTTTTTTTTTCTTGAAACATCCAAATCTTCCGGGTTTCTATTTTTACAGTCCCATTAATCTGTATCTGTGCACAATTTTTTATTTGTTGCTTTTTAATTGTTCCTTGCAATTTTCACTGCAATTTGAGATTGTTCTCTTTTGCTGTGATGTTCTGTCTTGTATCTGCAGGTTCATTTTTTTATATTGCTTTTCCTTGAGATGTTTCACTGGAGTGAGGATGACACAGTAGGTTCTGCAGGTGCCACAGCACACCATGTAAAATGCTGTTCCCATCATTATCAGAGCCACTCTGTACAGTAATAGTAATGCCGCACATTGCCATTTATGTCCCAAATAGCTCCAATAGCATGGGGAGAGGAACATTTAAATGGCATGTTGTGCCACCTGCTGTGCATTTTGTGACCCTTCTCTCTCTGCTTCTTATTTAAATGATTTATTGTTTAAAATATTGTATATATTACTTAGCCACCCTGACAGTGGGAATGCCAAAGGACAGCCTATGCATTTTCAGAAATGATTTAATGGATGGTTAGCTGATCTGGAGCCAAATTGAGTGATCACTTAAAATGCCTCCAGACTGACACCTTCTAGCTAGAAAGGTAGGGAGCAAGCATGTTTATCCCAAATGGCTACACTCCAAAAGCAGGAAAGATGAGGAAATAACTAGTGCCTTGGCAGCTCCTGTGCAATGAATTGCCACCATTGGAGGATATTAAGTAATGAGTTGAGGAACGTGCCAAATGTATGATTGGTCTGCTAAGTAATGCAGAAGTAAATTCATGTTTATTATAAACAAGATGAATGGAAATGGATCTTAAGTAAGAAGTTACACACTAGGTAAGCGGTTCTCAAAGTGTGGGTCTGCAGCTACCAGTGGGTCATGAACTAATTTTTGGTTGTGACACTGACAGGCAGATTAAATATGTGCATCAAAGATTAAACAAGCTGCTATGGGGTCACTAAGAGAGTTCCTCTTGCCCAATCACCATTATAGCCACAAAGGCTTGAGAGGCTGGCAAAAATTTTTTTAGGTGGGTCCTGATGCTAAAACTTTTGGGAACTACTGTACTTCACTAGTTTGTTATATCCTGTCTTATGGAAAAGAGAGTATCCTTGCTGTGCATATAGAGAACTAGATCTGGTTCTGCTTATTTTTATACGTCTGCCTATGTGGTCAAAAAGAGATAGAGCTGCTGGCAGAGGTGATCAACAGCTTTAGACCTATTTGAAATAAATAGTAAATATGATGGTATTTGGGAAGGGTGCTCGAAAGCTCTTACATCATGCTTTCTTGCAGCATTTTATCTTTAACCTCTGACAAGCAGACACAAAAAACAATGCAAGCAGACAGCAGGCAGGACAAGACAGTATTCTTTACTGGCATAGAAAAGTAGCGGGGTTTACTTTTCCCTTCCAGCACCTGAATCCAGAGCCTAGAAGCATGAAATTTGGGGAGTGTGTTCCTTCTGTGATGGAAGGACCCACTAAGAATCAGTTTTTGGAAATTCTGACCGGAAGGGGGTGAATAGGGGTGCAACGTGTTTTCCTCCCATATTCTACATTGAAGAATCCCTGAATGAGGGACACTCTGCCCCAATCCCAGACCTAGAAGCATGAAATTTGTTCCTTCTGTGACATCAACACCCACCAATGTTGAGAAATTTTGTTTTTTGTTGAGAATTCAACAAGAACCAATGTTGAGAAATTTAACCCCTAAGGGGCTGAAAAGGGGTGCAACATGTTTTTGTCCTATACTTAACATCTGACTGACTGATCAACATCCAGCCAATTTGGTGCCCAGTGCCTGATGCACATGGGGGACGATGCGCATGGGGGATGATGCTCATGGAGGTGTTGTGCATATGGGGATGTTACACATGCAAGGGTGTTGTGCATGGGGGATGGTTCTCATGGGGAACAGTGCGCATGGGGGTGGTGTGCATGGGGGTGTTCCACATGGGGGATGTTGTGCATGTGGGGTGATGTACATGTTTTGTGCATGGCGGGACAGTGCGCATGGCGGTATGATGCACGGGGGGTGTTGTGCATTGGGGACAGTGCACATGGGGGATGGTGTGCATGGGGGTGTTGCGCCTGGGGATGTTGCACATGGAGGGATGGTGCACATGGCGGAAAGGTGTGCATGCACTCTTACACTGTCAGGGAAGAACAGGCACCATCCATTTTCTGATGGTTCATTTTCTGATGGATCTGCTTTCCAATACCTTTCAATTATACCCAGAACTCATTCATACAACACATGATCCACTCTTTCAACCTCTCTTCCCTGATTGTCTTCCCTAATGTTAATTTGTTTGTGACATGGTGAGCAAACTGTTTTGCATTTCCTGATTATTTTCTTCAGTAAATAACCATCATTCACATGCATAAGATACACAGTGCCCATACATGCTTTTGTTTATTTTACTATAGTTTGAGATGTATTTTGGCTCTGTGTTAATAAATATGTGTTATTTACGCTGTTGGTATGCAACTGGTATGTCTTTTGGATGCCATTTTGCATTTGCAAGCTGTAAAAGACTGGGTACCACTTTGCGATGGTTTTCACTTTTGGATGGTGTTCTGATCTGTCCTATAAGTAGGGTATGAATAGGATTGTACTTTGTGAGATTCAGGATATAATTAATATCTGCAGTAATTGAACATCCTTGAATCAACATCAAACATTGTTTAATAACTGGCCTCTTTTCTGAAATAAACCTATTTTCCTTATTCTGAATTTGCCTTTTATTTATACGAGACGCTATTGTGCTTGTAAATAGTCAGTGAATAGTGTGCTGCTTTGTGTTGACATGGACATGGAAGGACTTGAATTTGTCAGTTGAATACCTTTTTCAAATTAGAAACCCTGTGTTGGTGCTAAAGAGAGTTTGGCAATGAGTAGCAGTTCCCTAGAGAATGTTCTAATAATATGTGTGCTCAATCTGTTTGCTTGTTTGTTTCCTGGGTTAAATTACATAGGCAACTCTATCTGCTGGAACAAATGCATTCAACATGCCAGGGATTATGACAGTGATCATGCACTACATTTTGGACTTGCATAAGTATGAACAAGAGTGACGGTTTCTAATTATCCTGGCAATACATGGCTCATTCTCAGTGCAGTATGCACTAGCCATTGAACAGATCTTGGGACGCGACCACAGTGATTATTTATGGAGAAATAAAATCAAAGTTTGACAAATTGCATTATCATTAATACGCTTTGGAGCTTGATCAAGTATCAGATCAAACAGCAAGAATTTAAAGCATCCTGTTAGAAACTCCTGCTTGTTTGAGTAACTGGTGCTAAAGCTGCAGCTTAATGAACTGTGTTAGCTTTTGATCATGAAATGTGAGGCATATAGAAATGTATATACAAAGTGTACCAGCAAACACATAATATTTTGAATATATTGCGATGCCAGCTGGATCCAATCGTATTGGCTCTGCCTTTCCATTGGACTAATTCAGTGGCATGGAGAGGGGGGATTTGCTGCTTGGGTAACAGCCTATCCTCCATAACAATCCAACCCAGGCTTTCGTGCTTCGCATGCAGCGTATGCAGCACTGAGCATGATACCATAGTCTTTCAAGACTGACGGAGGCCTGCTTTTTTATTGCATCTATATTTGGCCCAGTGAAAGAAAACATACTGGACTATTCAATCAGGTTCATTTACTGAAAAACTCAGAACTGTAAATTATAATAAACTGTGAAAGGAATAAGAACTGCTCATTTTATCCAGCCAATGCAGGAATAATTTATTATTTTAGTTCTGTGTGTGTTACTTTGTACTGTTGATCTTGACCGTAGTTGTTTGAAGCTAATGCAATTCTAACCCCTGAGCTCTATCAGTAACAGATTTTAAATGTACTTTAGCTCCAAAGACAAACATACAAGATACACGAACAAGTTTTTACTGACCTATACAGTGCCTGCATTATAATAGTTCATATTTCAAGTACTGTGTGTTTGATAAATAGCCAGTCTCTAAAAGCTCTGTCCTCGGTGCTGAAATTTCTCATGATGTATGAGTGTGTCTGGTTGATAAATTCTAATGTCGCCATGTGTGTGATAGCGATTCATCAGCTTTGTAAAGAGCGTGCTCAGTGGAACATATTGAATTCATAGAGATCCAGATTTCAGATATTTTAGAATCAGCGCTAGCACTTTTGTTCTTTTTTTGTTAGGTAACTTTTTTGTTAGGTTCTTTTTTGTTAGGTATTATTTTTGTTAATAAAATTGCTTGCATTTTGTAAGCAACAGTGAAGAATTACTCAAAAATGGCAATTTGTGAGCAACATGTCTATTATGAAAAATTCAAAGGAAGATTTTGCGCTGTTAATGTTTAGCCAACTAATGTCAAAAGGACAGTTTGTCGGAGGATTGGAGGATAACAGAAAACACAGAAACTATAAGAGAGGGCACAATGACGGTATGGAATTTATACTTCTGGTGATCTCAGTGTTCAAAATATAAGTATTTTTTTTAAATATCCATATCTAAAATTTGATGCTGTATGGTAAAAAAATCGCATTTAAATTTCGTTTCAATGGTCAAAGTACCATTGTACTGCAATCCTATCCCCAGTTAGGCCAGCTTAAGCCCTGGCACAAGTCCCATGCTGGCCTTGAAATGTCACAAAAGTGCAGCAAGGCACTTTTGCACCACTCCTGAAGGTGTTAGGCCAATGTACAAACAAGCTCATGCTTTCCTACATCACCACAGGAATACTGATACATCACCACAGCATACTCATAAGTTGTGCCAGCCTAGGTTAGGATCTTGTAACTTGGTACTTCAACCATCTGTTGGACCATGCTTATTGTCTTCTATTTCAACAACCACAAGTGGAAGTATTGCTGGTGGTATCTTCACTGTACGTATAAACAGAATCACCTTTTTCTCTCTACATTATCGTAGATCTAGAACGTATTTTTTTTAAATTGTTACCTCCATGGTAACTCCTCTCCTAAGAATCCTAAATAGACATGGAAATTGAAACTATTCAGTCACAAATTTGCTATTAAAACTGGATTAATTTTAATTTTTTCTCCTAAATTTTGGGTTTGAGACAAGTATTTTAACTTTCTACCCCCAAAATCACTTTTACACACTCTAACATAAAGGAATTACCAAAAGGAATTACCAATGCTAGACAATTCAGTATGTCTAGCAGCTAAATCCAGAGTAACTATGTGAGCATGTATGAGACATTATGTGCACCAATAGTTATTGCACCACCTAGTGAAAACCTATGGGAAATTCATATTAAAATCCAGAATAAATTGTTCTTATACTGGAACAAGGACTCCTTGTAGTTACTCTGGATTTCACCCTTAGTAAATGATTCTTGGCCTCAATCTTCCATTTGTTATTGTGTGCCCCATTTCTGTAGAAGAAACAATGTTATTAGTTTCATGAATCTACTTGTAATTTTTATTCCATTGATTTATATTCTTGCCACCTTGACTTTGTGTTGGTATATATTTTCAATTACTACTCTGCTTTCTCTTTAACAGTTAAAGAATTTAATTACACTTTAACAGTGCAATTCAGGCTCTTGATGCATGTAAGAACTGAGGGCGCAATCCTAACCAGTTTAGGCCAGCATAACTCACCTGACTCAACTTCCCATGATGGTGTGGGGAGGCTGGAACATGCCTCTGCACTGGCCTAATCCATGAAGGAATGGGACAGAATTGCCTTAGGGCACTTTTGTGACACCCCCATGCCATCACAGGACTTGTGCCTGGATTTATGCTGGCCTAACTGGGAATTAGGATTGCAGCCTGAGACTCTCAGAAAGCACAATTCAGTGTGAACAATGTACTGTCCTTCAAATCACATCATTGATTTTTTTTTTACGTCTGGTGAGAGGTATTCCCCTGTGGATTGGTGAAAATGTCACAATTTTAGAACAAGTCTTAGAGCTATGATCAAATGTACTATATGTGACTAGCATTTTATATGATACTAAATGCAACGTCAGCAGTTGGAAATAAGAAACTAGTTAACAAAAGCTTCCTTCCGTGTAAACTTCCTCAGACCCCAGTTTCTTTGATTCAGATGAGTATTGAATTAACCATATAACCATATAATCTGGTGTGAATTGTCTCTTTTGAAACAAATGCCATTTGAGTTCAGAACAGAGCTATATAAAATGTTATTTGGTAACAATTGTTACTCCTTAAACAAGTTCACAGCATGATTTAAAACCTTATATTGACAATCAGTGACAGTACTTCCATTGGTTGCAGTTGTGGTGAGCATATGTGGTGAGCATATGTATGGCCCAGTTAAAGGAGGGTTCAACTTAGATATCACCTGGATTCAGATGTTTACTGGCTATAAGTGCAGGATATGCTACAACACCACCATGTATTTTATAGTTAATGTATATTTTTCACTGGGCAAAATGAATTAATCTGATATTTTTAAAATTTGTTAGCCATGGTAGATCCCTAATCAGATGAAAGCAGTAGCATTGTTAGGGTGGTGCCAGGTGATGTGCATAGGGTAGCACCATTACTGGCCATAATTTTAAAACTTTTTATACTTTTGAATAATACTATTACTCTTGTATCATTTGATGTGTAATTTTGTGCAAATTGCAATAAAACAAATGAAATACCTCTATTATATTAAAAATTATAGCAAAAAAAAAAAATCAGTGGAGTGCATGGTGCATTATCAAGCCTGCTGCCAAGGGCTTGTCCTGCTCACTTTATGGAAGGAGCTCCATTAATGTGCTGGCCTCCCACACCTGTCCTCCCACACATCCCGCACCTAAGATGACACAAATCTTAGTGACAACAAAACCTGTACCTTCTCTAATTGTATTGCTGAAAAATTAGGAACGCTTTTTATTGTCTGCTTTATTGTAACATCACAGCCTAAAAATAAGAAAAATGTGTTATAAGCAACCAGGTCCACATTTCCATGGGAAAGAATGTGTATATGTAGTACCAGGTTTTAAAATATAGGTGCTGGATGGTACATCCTAGACAAAGTTTCTGTAGAAAGAAAGTAAAATAATCCAAACAATTTTGATTGTAATCAAAAATGTATTTTTTCTCATAAAAAAGTTTCACATACTCACTGTGTCTACTCTACAGAATGTGTCCATTTTATTACACCACGGGTCAATTCTAGTTTTATCTGGTCACTGCAAAAAGTCGTGGCTAATGTGTGTCATACAACACAAGAGGAGGGTATTACTCGGTTCCACTATTCCTACACGTAATTAAAAAAAACAACAAATACAGAAAATGTTCTCATCTACTTGCACTGTTTAGACAGTATTGAGCTCCTCTTGGATTATAAGAAGTCTCATTATAAAGTCCTAGAAAATGATTTGGTTGGCACAATACCCTTCAAAGACTGATGTGTTTGTTTAAAAATACAACACCAGCAAATATTCTTATTTGTAGCCACCATCATCAGCTAAGTCCAAGATCTTGCTTTTTATGGAGGATTTTTTTTGTTTTTTTATTTAGCACAATTACAGTCTTCTGCACCCCATTTTGAAACACTGAGTACAGTAACACTGATATTTCAGGACACATTAGCTGGAACCCCTATAACCGTTGCTTTAACTTCAAGTGCTGTGCTTTTATTTTTGCCAGTATCCCAAAGATTGATTAGAGGAGGATAAAGCTCTGTGAATGCAAAGGTTTGTTTCTTCAGATAATTCCTTAAATAGGTGTGTCCTGCATCACAGTTCATTTCACGGGAGATGCAACTGAAGAGATATACCACCCAAATGAATCCCAAAAGAGCACCAAGGCAAGCAAGAAACATGATGATGTTACATTTTTCATAAATTGTCATAGTTGGATCCAATACTTTTGTGGTGACATTGATGCATTGCCTTGCATCCTCCAGTTGGACTGTGGGGATGTCCATACAAATTGTATATTCCGTTGATGGGATCAGATGTGTAAAATTATAAACCCTTATATGGGATGGAATCCGAGCACTCCGAGAAGCCAGAGAAATTCCATCTTTTGGAAAGGCAGTCCATCGAATGGCTGATTTCAGTATTTTAGAATTTGCTTTCCAGGATAGTAGTACAGAATGAGATCGCACATCTTCTACTGTAATAGACAAAGATTTGTGGTTATCCTGGGGGAAAGAGCCATCCACATGTATCATAATGGATTTTAAGTCCGCACCAACTAAATTAGTGGCGATGCAAGTGTACAAACCGCTTTCTTTTTGGGTTATATCACTGATATCTAGTGTTCCTTCAGAATGAACATAATATTTAGCAGAAATGGTGTTGGGTAAAAGCTGATGTCCTGAAGGTGTGATCCAGTACACCTCGGGTTCTGGTTCAGCAGTTGCTCTGCAATGTAAGGAAATGTAGCTGCCTGTTTCCAAATTCAGGATGGAAGGAAAACTTTCTGGTGCAATCAGTGGAAGGCAGATTTCCATCATTTCCCTGAAATGAATTTTCCTCACATGCTGGCCTTGGAGTTCAGGAGGATCCACACAAAATAACGACTCAGGCTCCATAAATCGGATGCTAGTTTTATTCATATTAATCCATCGTATAACACAATCACATCGAATTGGGTTGCTGTGAATGCTGATTTCCTTGAGATTAGGCAAAGACTGGATTGTACTATGGTACAGGGCACTCAGTGCATTGCTGTTCAGCATGAGGGATTCCAGCCGGGGAAGTCGGTAAAATGCATTTGGATGTATATATGACAATCTAGGGTTGTTGGTAGCTTCTATTTTTCTCAAATCTGGCAAGTTGTCAACTGCAAGGTTATCAATAGATATCAGTTCAGGCATGTTATTAATTCCCAACTCTTTGAGGTGTATCATATTACTAAAATCCCCTCTTTGTATTCGATTAATAGGGTTCTTGTTTAGATCCAAAAATTTAAGGTTTGCAGCCTTTTGAAGAGCAGTGTGGGGCACTTTCACTAATCTGTTGTCATAAAAAGAGATGCTTTCTAAATTGTCCAGGCCAACCAAGGCATTATCTGGTATTTCTGTGAGATTTATGCCTGCTAAAACCAGGCTGCGCAGATTGATAAGAGGCTTAAAATTCATGTCTTCGATTCTGATGATTGGATTTTCCCCAATCATAAGAATCTCGAGATTTGCAATAGCTTCAAACCACTTACTGTTGATCAGTTGCAGATTATTTGAATTGAGATGGAGTCTAAGAAGATTATCAAGACCCATGAAGGCTCCTGGTGCAATTGTAGAAAGCAGGTTATGATTAATGTAGAGCTCTTGGAGACTGCTCAGCCCAGAAAGACATTTGTCTGGCAGCTCTGTGAGCTTGTTTTCTTCCAGGTATATTGAGAGAAGCTGGGGCATCTTCTGAAGTTCAATATTGGCCACTGAGGACAACCTGTTCTGGGATAGATCCAAGCCAGTAAGATTTACTGGGAAGTCTAATGAGTATTCAATCTTTTCAATGTTGTTTGCCTGTAGAAGTAGAATCTGTGTGTCAGCAGGCAGTCTGGTTGGGAATGTAGAAAGGCCAACATCATTGCAGTCTACTGTTGACGCTTCCATATAAATAGATCTTGGAGTAAACCATGGTCTCGTCTCACACGTACATGACTGTGGGCAGTCTGCTTTTTTATCTAAAGCTTGTACAAGTGCAGTGATAGTTAGGCCAAATAAAAAGTGAAGTTTGAGTGGCATGTCTTTCATCTTAGCTCAGGATTCCAGAAAAGTAATTGCCCCTTAGGAATCACACAACTACAGTTTTAAAGTTCAACAAGAGTTGGTCATTTGAGAAAACAAAGGTTGGCATTTGTCAAATGATGCATGCTGCAGAAGAAAAACTTCCCCTTCTTCTTGGAAGTAAGTGGCTCCCTTGCAATCACTTTGTCCAGTTAGGAGAGGCATATTTTAAGAATGATTCTTCTTCTTCTTTTCATGTAGTGAAGTTTATTTGAAGATGAGTCCATCCCAGATAGTCATAGAAAAAGGAAGCAGATCAATTATATAGCAGTAACTTCAGGTTTCATGATGATTTCCTTCCTTTTTCTTGTTAGGGAAAGTGACCTACAATATAAAGAGAGATCATAATTACTACTTCAATCTATAAAAATGTAGGCATAAATGTTAATTATTCAGGTGATAACGTACTGTATTGCTTCTCAGATTGTATTCACCTCTGTTTTGCTTCCTCTGCATAGAATGGCACAGAAAGTGAGGAGACTTGTGTATACTGCAGTGAGACTCCCTGCAAAACATCATGCTTTGCTCCCCTTCTAGCTATGCCACTAATTAGTACCATTGCTTCTAATCAGCACTGGGTGATTACAGCCTGATAATGTTGAATCCATTATCCACACCACTCCTCAAGATGCATGAGCATTTTTGGCCTATGTTAGTATCTGACAAATCCATAGCAATCAAAGCTGGCTTTGTGCAATAACACGGTCTCTTAATGAGAAGCTATGTGGAATGCTAGTGTGAATCATGGATATTGTTTGTCTTCATAGAGATGTGATGCTGAAAGACTTGAGTTCAAGTAGCCTGTCTAGCTACGGACGTACCGTGTGGTCCATATACTCACAATTACTCAGCTGCACTTGCTGAGAAAAGAAAACCAAGCACAACTACCCCACAGTGCAATGTTCTGTCACAACATTGAAGCTCTGCTTTGAAACTCTCCTCAGTTTTTTTAAAAAACTGCATGCTATATGTAATAGAGATGTTTGAAAATCATTTTATTTATTTTTCTCTCAGATTTTGTGATTTTCTAAAAAATGAGATCAGAAAGAAGTGTATTGTTTTTATTCCAAGTTATAAATCTTATTAATTTTAATTGTGTTAAATTGCATATCAGATGGATAGAGTGAGCGAGTGAGTGAGCATCAGCAGAGTGAGTGTCAGCAATAGTATTCTGTATAGGTATAACCTAATCATCAGTATTTTATTTATCAGAGTTTCTGTCTCTACATGAATGTGTTTGGCTCTTCAAAATAAAAGATATACATCCCTTAAGTAGCAGTTAATGGCTTAAAATTGGCATGGCAGTCAGTTAAGCTTGCCTGAGAAAAGTTCATAAAGGGTTAAATTGGGTTTCTGTTTCAGCTGGGAGAGAGACCCCCTTTCCCCATGTGATTATTACATTGATGCAAAAGTGATCATTACTTCTGAATTGCTGTGTAAGGGGAAGCTTCAGCTGAAACTAAGCTGTTTGAAAGGGAAACTGATTCATATTGATTAATTGCCTGCCTCATTACCATGGTATGGGGCTGTGGGTGGCACAAGTGGCTAAGACACTGTGCCTGTTAACCAGCAGGCCAGGGTTCGAGACCCGGGTTGGCCCCACAAGACAGGGTGAGCTCCTGTCCTTAGCCCAGCTCTGCGACCCCACCTGGATCCAATCGTATTGGCTCTGCCTTTCCATTGGACTAATTCAGTGGTGTGGAGAGGCGGGATTTGCTGCTGGGGTAACAGCCTATCCTCCATAACAATCCAACCCAGGCTTTCATGCTTCGCATGCAGCGTATGCAGCGCCGAGCATGATACCATAGTCTTTCAAGACTGACGGAGGCCTGCTACCATGGTAAACAATTGCTTTTTAATAACATGAAAATGGGTATCCATGGAGGTTTCTGGAACCAAATGTTACAATTGGCAACGTTCAACCTGTATTTAAAACTGGAAAAGTACCGTAATCTATTTTAATTACTGGATAATATCTTAAAGACCAAAATGCAATGTGTTTGTGTGTGTGCATGTTAACTACACAAACAATTCTAGTTGTGGGAAACTGGCTTAGAAAGAGCACTTTAGTACACCCACAGAGGATGTAAAAATATTGGTGTGGTTTCATGGATCCTGACTAGCAACAGTGAAGATAATAAAAACTGTAAACCACTTTGCAAATTAAAGTTACTCTGTCCGTGATAAATTGTAGCAGCAATTTGTGTTATGCAGGCTCATTTCAAAGCACCCTACGTACAGAAAAATAGCACTCTAGTACATGTCTGACAAATAAGTCACTCTAAATGCCACCTTGCTCTCTCTTACCTTTGCTACTGGCAATAACAAGTCAGTTTACAAACTGTAAGATAAGGTCAGTGGTTTATTGACATTGATAAATGTATTTTGAGATGTTGCTAGTTAAGAAGGAAAAAATGAACATAAAACAAGGCATCTCTGACAGAGGGTGGTGTCCAAGATGTAGAGCAAATAAAAATCTGATTTGGCACCTTCCCTTCATTTGTTGGCACCAAGTCCTTATTTGAAAAACCAACTTACAACTTTCAGATAACTAGTAAGTATTCTGCTGGTGGTGAATGCTATCTTAAATGAGAACTGCTGAACACAGCAGGAGAGAAATATTATGTTTCTTGGAGTCTATATTTCCTGTGTTTTAAATAATTGTATTATGTATCAAGCAGTACTGAGCTGCAGTTTTTTCTTCTACACACACACACACACACACACACACACACACAGCATAGGTAGGGACATGTTTTTTGTGCAAGTTCCATGCTGGCGTGAGGTATCACAAAAGTGTCTTGTGCCACTCCAGTAGGGGTTAGGCCAGTGCACAGACATGCGGTGGCCTTCCATGCCACTGCAGGAATGGAGAGAGAGGTGAGTTGTGCCCTTAGTCATCAATGTTACTGATTTAGGTATTAATTTGGAGCGGTGATTCCTGCCATACTCCTTCCCATGCAGTGAACTCAGTGCACTGCTCCTAGAACTGACTGGCATTGATGTCATTGCCAGTTTCTTCCAGGATCAGAGGCTCATGTTTGGGCTCTTCTGGTTTCATATGAAGCAGATGGATCCAGCAACTTCTATTGTGATTCCCTGGGGCAGTGCAATACAGAGTTTTGGAATGACTATTTTCATGTATTGAAAATATGCTCACAGCCATCTTATACAGCAAGTCATAATTATTACCTTACTGCAGGTGGGAAGGGGCTGAGAGATCGTGATTAGTTCCAGATCACATTTAAGTAAGGGTTTCCACAAAAGGTTGAAACCTACTGCTTGAATCACACTCAAGCTGACACACATCTATCTATCTATCTACAGTATTTATATACCGCTTTTCAACTGAAAAACACATCAACTGATGAACACATCAGTAGTGTTGGTAGCTCTTTTGGAGGTTTACTGTAGCTTTTCAAAGTGCAGCTCAAAATACTAAATCTTGCCAAAGTTTAAGGTGAGAATGGGTGAGAATGGTGGCAGTATTGCCTTCAGTCAACCCATGGCACCACTTTGCTGCAAACTCCATCTTATAGGATCTCACAGCTCCACTTGTGCCATGAGATCCCATCAACAGTAGAAACACTGGCCAGGATGCCACCCATTGGTATTCGAAGAGCACAATCCTAACCATGACTACTCAAAAGAAAGCCGCATTGTGTTCAGTAGGTCTTCCAGGAAAGTGCCTTTAGGATTGTAGCCATAGTCTATTTCAGTGGTACACCCTTTTTGATTGAAGCTTTTGAAGTTGCAGGTTTTTAATAGAAGTGTATAAAAAAACTGAACAATGTGTCAGATAAACATGCAACAGAAACATTCTGTTGTTTTGAAGTTTTCAAATGTCTTTTTATGGCATCGGGCCAGTCCCTTTGCAATGCAAAGTACCTCTGGTACAAACAGCATAATCAAAATATAATCTATTCTTGAAATTTGGTACATGTCATGCTTGCAGGAAAGGCAGCATGTACAGAAAGAGTTAATTTCACCATTGTTTTTTACCACAACTTTTATCAAGATAAAAGTGTTCAGATATCTGAAACTTGAATCTCAAACATCTAATCTTTGAAATGACCTTTTTCATCCTTAGCTTGTATAAGTATCGTGGAATTAAAGTAGGATAGCCATAATTCTCTTCCACAAAACTGGGACAGGGCCCCCTGTCACACTTGCCAATATGTGAATGCAATCCCCCAAAACTGGGACAGTCCTGGTTTTCCAGGACATGTGGCTACCCTGGGTTAAAGAATTTAACCCATGGGATGTATACAGAAGGAGGGACTCTTTGGTGATAGCATTTGGTAATTTTGCTGCATCTTCTTCAAGAAAATAGGACTTTTATAGTCCTACAACTGGAAAAAACCATCATAGAAAATGATAACCTCTGGTTATTATTACTTGTAAATGAACAAAAAAATGAATGGTGGGTCCTGATACAATGTTAGGACTTGAGGCTAAAAAGCTTGGGCACCACTGACTTACAGGATATTTGATATCAAATAGGTTGTGAAAAATTTCCAGAAATGCAGCCTTACTGACTTAACTGGAGATGTCAATTAATTTTTGTTGCTGTATCCAAAGCAAAGGCATGAAGTGCACATGTCCAAAGCCCAGAATATCCATGACACAGTATTCTTATTCTGACAGGTTATTGTGGCTTTGGTTATGTCAACTGGTTGTACTGATTTTTTTTTTACTCACATGCCTGTGATTAATTTCTCACCTTGAACAAAAAAGCATATGGTGCACTTTATAGCACGAATGCTCAAATGTTTGAAATGAAGCTAGGTTGCTAATAACCTATGCATTAGGTTGCTAATATCATATGCAGATATTTTTGCATATGAAGTTTAAGAGATAAAGAGGGGAATAAACTTTATTTCTTCCTGAAGGTTGCAAATTTAAGTACGAAATGGTGACCCCGAAGACATTTTGTTTTTTTAAAAATGAGATTGGCGTTTTGCACATATTTTCTAATGCTCTGGAAGAAGGTAAGCATATACAGGAGAAACACAGATATCTCGGTGTCTGCTGGAAGATTTCTTGTTAAAAGCTAATAGGCCTCCGGCGAAGATGTTCTGCGGTCTTCACTACCTGCCAGCTACAACCGGCATGCTGGGGAATGATCAAGCTTCTCATTTCCATGCTGTCTGGTGTTTAAGACATTTCTGGCTTAATATGAAGCTCTTCAGAATGCAGAAGGTTTTATGCTAAGGTAGTGTCTTCCTGACTTTGTTGGATTCTGTTGGCTACTCACTTCATGTGTTTGTATTTAATTAAAATTTTAAAACATACTAAATATAATCTCCACACCTCAAATTGCTGATGTTTGATTTACATATACAAATCAGATGCCATTCCCAGTGCAGTAATTAGTGCATTTAATACCTGATGTAGGTGTTATGCTTTTCTCCATATGGCACCCTTCCCCCCATTCACAGTGACCAGCAAAAGGATGAGCAATGGGTGATACTGTCTCACACCACAACAGGTTTTGTAAAGCCAGTTGTAGTAGTGGCAACTTAAACATAGGGAAGCCTTCTCTGTGTCATCCTTGGTCCCACTGTCCTCAATCTAACCTTCTGCCAGTGCATGCTGCAATCCTAAAGACATTTTCTTTGACACTTTCCTCATTGAACACAATGGGGCTTACTTTTGAGTAGATATTGTTAGAATTGTGCTCGCAGTCCAGCAAGTAGTTGTGCTTCCTTAATGCTGCTGCACAAGCATTAAATAAGGAACAACTCCTCAGGACCAACCTGCTTCTGCTGCTGCACACCTACTTGCCTCCTCTTGTGCCTTCAGACTCCAAGAGCATAGGCCTCCATAAGGTAAGGCAATGCTTCTTCCATTACTTTGCAGCTATTGCCCTTATCTTGGAGCTGGACTGAGCCCTAAACGTTTATTAAATTCCAGTAATTTTCCATTGAGTTGTTTGGATTTTCCTTCTATAATTCTTGCTTCTGTTTTCTGTCTAATGGCTGTCTTTCTTGTTCTTCTTTTGAAAGAAAGAAAAAACCCTCTATAAAATAATTCTGGAAAGACAACTTAGAACCATTTCAAGCTGGATAGCAACTGCTGCTATGTATTTATTTATGTTATTTAAGTTTTGATTGTGGTCTCGATTGCCATCTGTAGTCTTGTAAATCTTGAGAGTCTATTCTTTCATGCATCAGATATGTTTTTTTCTATTCTAGTATTTTGAAAATGGAAGTGGGATTTAAATTCTTCTTGAAAGCCCCCAGGAGAGTCCCAGGGGATGTCCTTTATTAGCCATTTATAAATTTGGATATTGTTGTCATTTAACGCGTGTTAACCCAGCTTGTTAGCAAACATCTTGTTAGTCCAGTTTTTAGCCTGGTTTGTTAGGCCTAGCTTGTTAGCCCAGTTTGTTAGCAAACAAGACTGGCCTGCTGCACAGGGCTGTTTTTGAAGAAGCAACAAAAAAAAAGGGTGATATACTTTGAATAATCCTGGAAGCAGTGGTGACGTCAGGGTGGTGCAGCTGTTGCGGGCCTGGACGTGCGCAATCCCGGCCTCTGCCTGGCCATTTGGACTTGCTTTGGAAATGGAGCAACAGTCGGGAGCTGCTGCTCCACCTCCGAAACAAACCCAAATGGCCGAGCAAAGGCGCAGAGTGCACTTTTGGACATGCACAGTCCATTCCTCTGCTCCAAGAAGGAGCAGGCTGCTCTTTAGAGCAGAGGAAGTCTCTGAAGCTGGTTGGCTTCAGAGGAGACTGCACACGCATCAGAGTAGGCAGAGTAGGCACCTGTACAGTATTCTTCTGAAGCCAAAGTTGGTGCCTGTGCTGTTCCAGGAGGGGGTGATGCGCTCACCTCCCACACATGGCGATGCACACTGTCGTGTCATCCCTGCCTGGAAGGCTCTAGTTAAGTAGGAACCCAGCACAAACCCCTTTGAATACAATGGAGTTTGCATAGCAGATATGCCATGAGAGACTCAACCCTCAAACTTTTAGCATAAATATGTTGTTTTTGTAAGCTTCATTAAAAATAATTTGCAGCTGTTATATCTACTTGTTAAAATGCATCCTCTGTTAATGATGACAGCAACATTGGCTGGTTTTGAAGCAAATGTTTTTTCTGGACTCTCTGACTGTGTGACCCTTCACAGACTAATTATCTCTCTTGTAGACAATGATTGGAATGCCTTAATTAGGCTTGTGTCTCTTGCTGTCATTATGACTCGTGCCTGGATTCTCAAGGGATGTGTGTCTTTCTTATTTGAGCTGGATACAATAAATCTGAACATTTTTAAAAATCTTTGGCGCTACGATCCAGTTAACAGTGGAATAAAAAACATACATTGCTAGGAATCCCACCCCCTTGTTATCCAGCAGAAAGCTTTTAAAAATTATAACTATGCATCAATTGGAATATCATATTATTTCTTTATAATGAGGGAAATGGTTTATTTAACATGGGCCTCTGTAGAGGTGGTGAGAATTTTCCAAACAGCTGAATTTACAAAGCTATGTCTCAAAGAAAACATCATTGAAAAGGGCATTTTTTTCCGTTGCCGCAGCTGTTGTGTAAGAATTAGAAAATATTACAAACAAGAAGCCCCAACAATAAAAAAAACTAGCTTGCTCATCTAAACTGGATAGGAGATTTTAAAAGCAATATTTTTCTTAAAGAGCAAAATAAAAAAATCAATTACATTGGTTAAGTGTTTCTTTGCCTAGGCTTGTGGGTTGTTGCTTTCTATTATACAGTATCTGTGTTATTTCTAGTTTTTTTTCCTCCTATGATATTAGTTTCAGTTACTGTCCTTATTTTTATTTTTAGGACTCCTATTCAAGCCACTCAGCAAACAAGGAAAATAACCTATTTACTCAAATATAATGCTCACATTTTCCAGCCAAATTTGGTCTCCAAAATCTAGGTGTGCATTAGATTTGAGTAAAGGTCTTTTGATTATAAATATAGTTCAGTATTTAGTTTAATAGTTTACAATATTGTAATTAAAATGCAAGATAAATTCATTGTTGTATAAAGTAGTGAAATTAGGTAAAAATCATAAGCCCATTGCCATTTTATTACTATCATATAACTCATTATGATATGCAGTAAAATTAAATTTTGTACCTGCTTTGCAGCTGCTTGTTACAATCCCCAGTAAACATATTTTTTTTATCTCAAGTCTTTAAAATTATGGGTGTGCGTTAAATTTGATGGTGCATTAGATTCGAGTAAATACAGATAGCCTTTAATTTTTTCATTTTCTTTGTAAACTGCATTGTGAACTTTTATTTGAAAAGCAGTATATAAAAACGATAGACAAATAGACAGATAGATGATTGATGATGTTCATCATGATCATCTGAGCTCTTATTCCCACCTAGGCTGGGTCTGATGGTTTGGCAAGGAATATAATTACCATGGCAAAACCAGCTATACACAACTTTTTGGAGTTCTACATATGGAAATATGTTAATGTGCATCATTAATGTGGGACAGCCCAATTGGCCTGTGTTGCATCCAGTGCTGGGGAGGCATAAACTAAGTCACCTTTTGCTAGAAAAGAACGTTAGATTACAGGAGTTTAAAGCATGGGAAAACATTCCAAATTATGACTCTATGGCTGGCTTTATGTCTAATTAGTCAAATTATGCTAAATCCTGTGTTGTGGTGGAGAATGGGCCATATGCAACCTCAGCCAGAATATTGTTTGGAATATCATGTGGAATATCATATAGAATCCATCCATGAAAAGTAGTACAGTGGTACCTCGCTTAACAAGCGCCTCACTTAACAAGTGTTTCACATAACAAGCAAAAAATTTCCAAGAAACCTTGCTTCACGTAACAAGTTTCGCTTCACTTCCGCTATGGGCACGTGTGCTATTCAGTCCTGACGCTCCACATGGAGGCTCTTTAAAGGGGCTGCCAGCCAGCGCTGCTGCCTCTAACTGCCCCTAACTGCCTGGAGGTGCCAGAGGTAGCTGCCCCTAACTGCCCCCAAGTGCCCCCACCGACCACCTTGAACGTCCTCCCAGGAAAGTATCTTTGATTGCAGCTGCTTAACCATGTCTACCCAGGAGTAAGCCCCATTGTGTTAAATGGGGCTTACTCCCAGGAATGTGTCTTTAGGATTGCAGCCTAAGTAGACTTCATAGGATCATGTACACAGAATGCATGTTTTGAATTCAATTCCAGTGTTTTGTCATCATTTTTACGTCCAATTAATATTTTTATATGAATATTTTTGAGGTTGTGGAACCAATTGTCTGAGTTTCCATTATTTCCTATGGAAAAATCTGCTTCACTTAAAGAGCGTTTCACTTAAAGAGCATGCCTCCGGAATGAATTAAGCTCTTTATGTGAGGCACCATGTATATAAATATGATTGAGTGCTTGATTGCAGAGGCTGGTATAGCAAGTGGAGCTCCCTTTGGACCTGCCTGTCCATACCTGCCTCCAACTGGCCTGAAATCAGGCCAATTCAGAAGCAGTTGGCAGTGGCAAGATGCCATTGTTGTACCACTGGCACATCACTGCCATCTACATTTGGAAGGGTGCACCTTTTGCCAGGCTCACCTGGGCAATTAGACTCCAGTGGGGGTGGGGGTCCTGCAAAGTACTCCTTCTACTTAGGCCCCATAGTTCCTAAGGCCAGCCCTTCTACCACTATACGGTAGAAGTAATTGAGCTGTATTCATTCCTTTCCCTTGACTTTGCTCGTACTTGAAACATATTATGATAAGTAAATACTTGCAGTGTTTCACTTTCTCAATCACTTATATGATCTTTCCTTTCCTTCTTCTCTCTGGGCGAGATGTGGCCTCGGGGATAGCCAAAGGCTAGTAATGTTTTGAATAAGCATTAAGTAAGACCAAATAAGCACTCTCTTCTTGGGCCACTGCAAGCAAACAATAAGGAACATTTGTATAGCACACAAAGCTTCTTATAATTTAAGGTATTTCCAACTATCCTTCATCTAAAAATAATTACCATTCTAGGAATTAGCACTTGTAGATTTGTTTTAATTACTACATTCTACTACACTATTCTGTTAATGTTGTCCTCTACTGTTACTTTTTTGTGTAACAGGTCAGGTTTGGCTTATCACAATGTGAATTGCATTGTGTGGTAGATGGGGTCCAAATAGAGGGGTAGAACACCCCACCCCATTATCTTTGTGTAACATTGGGTAACATGAACACAGTGGCGTTCCTTAGGTCACACTGGGTGATGCGCACTGGGATGGTGACACTGGCCATTTTTATTAAAATCATGGTATTTTCATCATTGTATATATCGTTTGACACATCCATGCACAATGCAATGAAAAAAACTGCACTGAAATATATCAAAAGTTACTCCAAAAACAAGTGGGGGGCAATGGTGCATCACCATGCCCATCACCTGGGGCATTGCCCCATATACTGCATAGAAAGATCTGTAATAGGGACTATCCGTTCAGGCCATCCAAAACCATGTGACATAAACAGTAGTCATACTACTGCATGAGTATTTAAAGTGAAATAACATTCTGTGGTGGGAAAAAATTCTCCAGCATCTATACATTCTGCACGCATTTGGCTGAATCTGTTGACACTATACCACCTATATCATCTACCTAGTACACTTTACCTAGTACCTAGTATACAATTTTTATAAATTATAATTATAAGCTATAATCACTTTAGATTATAGCTTATAATTATAATTTATAAAAATGAGCCCTTGGAATTAAAATACATAACACCACTTTCTGCACTCTATATCTGGACTTACCTAGGTTTGCCAGAATTTATACAAAGAATACCTAGAAATCCAATGCCAGCTTGTCCTCATAAGGCAAATGTGGAGAGTGATATATCAGTGATTACCACAGTTCATTTCCCCTAATAGCCCTTCCCCATGCAATGTTTAATCCTCTTTTTCCTGCTGGATCTGATGGTGGAATTCAGGCCCGTCCAATAAAACAAATGGTGGAATAGGCATGGCAGGGAAGAATCAGGAAATATGTGATGGACTAAGTGCCTGTTCCTACTCACACCAATGTCCCCCAATAAATTCTCTCATCCTCAATGTTCACTTTGCTTCAGCAAATACAAGGATTGAGAACATGTGTTTGCAACATGCACAGGGTGACCAGATGCCAAACCCAAAATTCCTGAACCCCAAGGCCAAAATTCCTAATCCCAGGACAAAATTCCTACCCGCTGAAAAAAATTGCCAAAAAATGTATTTTTTTTGTTTTTTGGTTTTTTGACCATAACTTTTGGTAGGAAGGAGATATCTCAAAACTGATTTTTGCATTGGATTCTGCTCTTCAATACAAATTCAAAGACATGTGGCATGACGGGGTACTGTGCACTATCATGAAGTTTCTAAATGAAGTCAAAATGTAGGAAATGATGCCAAAATGTAGGACATCTGGAGAGGAGGCTAAAAATCCAGACAAATCTGGGTTTTTCCGGTCATCTGGTCACCCTGACCTAGAAAGAAAAATTAATAATAACCAGAAAACTTGGGCATCTGTTGTTTGCAAAGGAAAGGTGGGATATAAATCTTTTAAATAAATAAAAATAAATTCTGCTCTCTAGGGGAAAATGAAATTTAAAAAATGCAAACCAAAAAAGCACACCAAAATCTAAATCTAATATATTTTACAGGAAAGTATTTGAATAGCTTGATAGTTTTCTGTGACTAGTTTTTGACAACCCCTTTCCTTGGAATGTTATGAATGAGACACTAGATTTGTGATTTAAAACATTTTAGCACCTATAACCACTTTTTAAAATGACACTATATCAGGACTCACCTAGGTTTATGAGAATTTTTAAAAAGGATATCTAGAAAGTAAAATTAATAATTACCAGAAAATACTCTTAAACACTACATGCCTATATTTACACCTGCTTTCAAACTGCATGAGCTGAGCTCTTTGCAGAGTAAGTAACAGGTACAGGACCTGAGTTTTGGATAGCCCCAGGGTTAGAGGTAATTATCTGATCTTTCCATTACCCTTTGGCGACCCACCAGAATCAGGATGTGACCCATCAGTGGATACTGACCCACACTTTGGGAATCTCTGCACGAGACAGAAATATATGCTTTCCTTATTATTTTAATTCTTCTGGCACTGCTGATTTAAGGGTAAGCTTGATTTCCTCTCTGTGACCTTTTTAAAACTGTATGGTTGTAATTGGATCCAGCATGCTATTAGAAATTACTGGCCATTATTAAGTACAACAGTGAAAGGAAGGCTTCCCTTAAGCACCAGTTGAGTGGGCAATGTTCACTGCAGAGGCATCCTGCATGTCTTTAATGATATGTGAAATGTGCAAGAGGAAAAAATTATTTGGCAGGTACTATTCCGATTAAAGAAAGTAAAATATGCAATAATATAGATGTGCTAACAATTCATTTACTTTGAAATTTAGTGCGGGCAAGAGGTTCAGTTTGCAATTACATTCCGTTCAGGTATGGTGGCAAAGTGCTGTTTGTAAATTGCAGCCATTGAGAATGTATTTCTGGATACTCAAATATTTAATAGTGTACTGTAAGAGAGAACTGGTGTGGTATAATAGATTTTGGATATACAGACTTGGATTCTTATTGGCTATGAAACTTGCTTAATTATGCTATCTAGTCTAGTATTAGATGGAAAGTATCAGATATTCTGGCCTGAGATCCCCACTTTGGGGGGGCAGTGGTCCTGATCCCCACTTTGAGAACTACTTCTCCAAGTAAGGTATACACAGATACCTTGCTTATTGTGTTGGTACAGATTGGTTTTAAAATTGTATTTAATCTGTACTGACTCTTGTAGGGACCTTTCTTTCAATAATGGAAATATTTTTATGTGTTGCCAGGGCTGTGGGTGGCGCAAGCGGTTAAGTCGCTGTGCATGTTAACCAGCAGGCCAGGGTTCGAGACCCGGGTCGGCCCCACAAGACAGAGTGAGCTCCTGTCCTTAGCCCAACTCTGCGACGCCAGCTGGATCCAACTGTACTGGCTCTGCCTTTCCATTGGACTAATTCAGTGGCGTGAAGAGGGGGGATTTGCTGCTTGGGTAACAGCCTATTCTTCATAACAATCCAACCCAGGCTTTCGTGCTTCACATGCAGCGTATGCAGCGTCCAGCACGATACCATAGTCTTCCAAGACTGAGGCCTGCTTTTTTTGTATGGAGAACTGATGCATTTTCATAATGGCTGCAATGGCTGCAGTGGTGATCTGCTTATGTCAATGAAAAGCCACAGACAGAATTTCCATATGTCCTCAAAATATGTTATTTTGTTTTATTTGCTTATTTTATAGAATCAGTTTTGTACATTCAGCTGCTTGTCATCAAGTGCAGAGAAACCAAGTGAAATACAATACTGTGAACCAGCCATGGCTGTGGACCTGTTCTCATCCATTTTAGATACAGTGAAGCTATTGTTTGATGTGTTCTTGTCATCACCATCATATGGTGGGGTGTGTGCCCTGTACATAAGGCATCCTGTTATCTGTGGGGATTCCATTCCAGGACTCCTTACAGATAGTGAAAACTGTGGGTCTCAGGCCCTCTCTTGGTGCATGTTGATTCAATCCCTTTTTGGGACCTGAAAATAATCAAATCCAGATACTATTTAATCCTAGGGTAACATGGACATGTATAACAAGCTTGTCCTTAGCCGCTTCATGATTGTGCAAACCCTGCGCCTGAGAATCTGACCACAAGCATATTTAGGAATATGTATCATCACAAGCAGAACCCTTCAGTGTAACTATACGCTATTTGTTCTGGTAAAGTGTTTTGAATTTTAATTATCTGGAGTGAAGAGATTACAGAATTGGAAACAGAGCAAAATAGAATGCCCTGTGGGTAGATTCTTTTTTGGGCAACTCCTCCACAAATTTCCCTGCTGCTTTTAAAGCCCTGGACAGAAACAAGTCTGAGCACAATGAATGAGCTGCGGAGAAGGAAAACTCCTGAAGCCCACACTTGGCAACTCGTGTTTAAAAGGTGGGAAGTAAACATAGCAATTAATGGATAGCTAAAAATAGCATGGATACAATGCTCAGTCAAATGGGGCCATATTTATTTTTAGAAGGAGTGGCTGTAGTTTTGAGTCAAGGCTTAAATGCGGCTGTCAGAATTGCAGACGAGATTCGATATCGTAACATCCTATGCAGATTGCCCATTAAAAATCTTCTATTCCAGATCAGTCCACAAAGATTTTCCCACTCTTATCTGTATGCAACCCAGTATTGATGGTCAAATTTGTATCAGTTAATTCTCTTAGGCTGCAATCCTAAAGACACTACCCTGGGAGTAAGACCCATTGAACACAATAGAGCTTACTTTTGAGTAGACATGGTCAGGATTGTACTCTTACACTAGAAATGGTTTTCTGTGGATCATGTGAGTCACCACAGTGCACTGGCAGCTGAAACCCCTTTGCTGATGTGCATAGACCATTTTGCATCTGATTAGGCTAACACAGGACAAGCCCATGTGAGGTGGTTCCTGCTGCTTAGTTGTGGGGTGGGGGTTACTAGGGTCACCCCAAAAATCCCACCCCCTGACTTGCAATTAAGAGTTATGCAACCACGCAAAAATGGGCAGTGGCAATCACAGCCAGTCTCTGTGATGTAGCCTGCTTCAGATGTGGGTAGCAAAGCTCCGAGATGTGCAATTATGCCACATCTGGCTATGACTGTTGCAACCACCCTGACTGGTCCCAAAAGTAACTGCAGTTACGAGTTGGACCATCCCACCTGCTGTTGCTCTGAAATGGCTTCAGATAGGAGACATTCTGGAAACTGAACTTCCTTGGAACCTCCAAAGGGATTCTTCAGGCCAAATTAGGCTACACGTGCTATCAGCCTCTGTGGGTCTCAAAATGGATCACAGTAGCTTCCAAAATTGGAAGTGCTTCCAGATGCTTCTGTGGGCCACTGTGAGGAGAATAGAGTGGATCTGTGCAACCCAAAGGAGCCCTCTGGAGTCTCCCTTGACAACCCTCTGGCACCACCAGAGGGTCGCGGCACTGAAAAATTTACTTGAATCCACAGCAAGCGGATACCATCTCACATGGTACAAACTCTGAAGAAGTTGCCTTTTTGCTATCTCTCCTTTAACTGAAACTCCTGGAGAGGAACAGAACCAGCAGCGGCATTAAAATGTGTAGTAGAACTTCTGGAGTGAGCTCCTATTGTGCCAAGAGTACCACTGAAACCAGTGGAAGATACGCAGAGTTCCTCTTATACATTTATCAATCCGATTATTTTGTCTGCACAGCACTTATCGGACTGATTTTAAGTGCTATTCATTCATTTTGCATTGGCAACATTCCTAATGTTTGGTTGGCTTCAAATCCCAGACATTTTGTTGTTGTTTCCCTTTCAGCAATAATGTATGTTTTGCATATGGAATGCACAGGCTTTTAAAAACATGCTCTTACTCAATAACCCCCTCCTCTTCCCAAAATTACTAGCATTGCTTCTGATCTTTTTCAATTCTAGTTCAATTGATTTAGAACTAGAGCAAAGCTATTCTGTAGAAATTTGGAATTGGCAGGACAGATTTCATTTAATGCTTATCCACTACTCCAATGAACTGTAGTAGGAAGCAATTCAAAATTCTGAATCTGAACTGCTGTGGTAGCAAGATACAGTACTTTATTTTCCTTTTTGAAAAAACCTTTGTCATAGTGCTTTATGAATATAATTTACACTCTCCAAGCTGCGGTGAGTGCTGACATTTTGCATGTTTGGTGAATGTCAAAAACCTGACCTGCACCAGTAAATGCTGATAATTCCTTAAATGCATTTGTCAGCATTTGCTTCCGCATTTTGAGATGGACATCACTTTTACAAAGCAGAACATTTTCATTAGCATGTCATGATGAACACCAGCTATTTTTTCCCAAAGAACTGGTATAAATTTCACTATTATATTAGCATATTAACATCCAAAAAATGTTCTAGTATATTGGTTTTCTATAGGATCTATGTCAAATAGGCAGTCTTTTCATTTTACTGGAAAGCTCCAATATCCATGAATCCCATATCCAGGGATTCACTTATCTATGGATCAGATCCATGCCCCATTCCACACACTGGGGAGCTCTGCTCCCTTCTCTTCCTCTCCACTGAGCCCAGCATAGGCCATTGATGTCCAAGGCTGTCCAAAAAATTCAGAGATGAAACTGGATTGCTCCAAGTTCAAACCAAAAGTTTACCTAGTAAGACCTTGTTGTCTCTATTTTTAAAAACTGTTCTTAGAAATAATTTAGAAATTTTAATTTATGTGTTGTATATTTTACCTGAGCTCCAAATATTGGGAATGTCTGACTATGTAACAGGTAGGTTGAATTAAAAACTATGGTACATGTATAAGAGAAGGTAGTTATCATGTAACCTTTTAGCTTGTTTCTAGTCAAAGCATCAGGGATGTACAGTACTGGGACAGCAGGTGAGTCAGAATCACCCCACTGGCATCCTCTGAAAATTGCCATAGCCTAGCCCAGTGATTGCATATGTGTTCCAACCACTTACATGGGTCAAAGGGGCAGAACACATGCATGATAACCAGATTAGGTTGCCATATTTTTGGAGGGCACCATCAGGGTGGTTCTACCTCACCTGTCACCTCCACTCCACACGTGCCTGCAAAACACACATGTACAGAAGAAAGTAAAAGTGTTTCTGGATTTGCCAAGTGCATTTAAATGTATTTACATTTTAGTAAACCATCCATTAAAAATACATTTATTTCATAATTACTAAACTAATGTTGAGAGACGCCTTAGTCTGGAAGGGATAATATAGCCGATTCACAGTGGAGCAATAAACATAAATGAGTGTGTTTCCAATTACTTAAGATACTTGGATTGTTGCAAAGGAAGTTGTGGGATTCTGGAACTGACAAACGATAATTAGAAAGCGGATATTAATCATTAGAATGCCTTTTTTGGGGAAAAGCTGTAAAATTGAACTTCTGGTCTCCAAAGTGTTTTATAGTGGCTGCTGTGATTTTTGCATACTCATAAATTATCAGCTTGTAGAGATATAGCCATATCTAATTATGGGAAGTAATGATTTGTTTTTATTTTTAATTATAGTTTTTGCTCAACTAAGCACTCCATTAATGATATTGCATGTTCAGTTGATTTTTGTACATGGTTGGCAAAACAAATGAAGTTGCAAACCTGTAGCTATCATCTTTTCCTCATTCTATAGAAGTATTTAAACATATACAGTAGCAGGCCTCCGTCAGTCTTAGAAGACTATGGTATCATGCTCGGCACTGCATACGCTGCATGCGAAGCATGATAGCCTGAGTTGGATTGTTATGGAGGATGGGCTGTTACCCAAGCAGCAAATCCCCCCTCTCCACGCCACTGAATTAGTCCAATGGAAAGGCAGAGCCAATACGATTGGATCCAGCTAGCGTCGCAGAGCTGGGCTAAGGACAGGAGCTCACCCTGTCTTGTGGGGCCAACCCGGGTCTCAACCCCTGGCCTGCTGGTTAACAAGCACAGTGTCTTAGCCACTTGCGCCACCCACAGCCCTTACATATACAGTACAGGTTATGATTTTTATGCTTCGTTCAACTATTTCCTATTGGTTATTTTTTGTAGAATTTAAATGGTATTTACAGGCCTGAAAACACACATTAAGGGCACAATCCAGAGTGAGGGCAGTGAGGAGTGCCCTAGCTGGTCTGCCCAAACTACGCTGAATCCAGAGCAGGAACTTATGTTGGATCAAGAGAGTCAGGAAGCCTGGGCTGCCATAACTGCTCCAGAGCATGCTCAGTTGGCACCAAGTCTGTGGCACCTGGGGAAGGCTTGCTCTTGAGGATACCCCCACCCTCAGTTCACACTGAACAAGGAACAACTATGGGCCTGCCTTATCAGGAGTCTCTGATGAGATGCCTGTATAGTCTACAGTGAATACAAGGGGCTTCTTAGAGTGGCCTGCTGAATCTCCAAGTTAGTGGCTGCCGTAGTTGTGCCATATCCTGAAATTGAGAGGCAGGGGTTGCAGCTCGGCTGGCCAAGAACTCAGTTTTTTAGTCAACAATGCCATTCTTACTTTGCCTTATCATGGACCCCTATGGGTCTACTCATTACTATAATTGCTCCTGAGGTGGTATAACTGTGGAGCTTGAAGAGGGCATTTCTGCCCTGGAAACAGGCTCTGGATACAGAGTAACTGCTCTCCCCTTGGCAATGCTCAACATGCCTCTCCTAAACTGCCTAGGCTGCCCAGCTAGAGCAGCCCAGGGTCACCCGTTTTGGGGCAGCCTATGTCATATCCCATATAGGGGATACGAGGCTATTCCCTAACCTCAATGATTCAGTACTCACTAATTTGGTATCCACTAGAATTTCCAGAAATCTGCATCATCACAGGAAATGTGGATAGAACTGGGTCTTAAATGTAATCATAATACACTAAAAGCACAATCCTAAGCATGTCTACTCTGAAGTAAGCCCCTGTGTGTTAAATGGGTCCTACGCCCAGGAAAGTGTCTTTAGGATTGCAGCCTAAGTTTAGGTTTCCGGAAATTGGAAACTGGGTGAGTACCCTAATAGAGAGGGAAGGCTACCATCGAAAGAGTCCAGGGGAGTCCTCTGAAATATAGCAGAGTTCATCAGAAAGTGCCAAAATATCTCTGAATGCTGCAGAAACTTTCCAGGGGTCATTTAGACATTAAAAACTACACATGCAATCAGCACAGACCCCTTTATAACTACAGGTGGATGATTCTACTGTCCATTTTAAAGGGGTCCATAATGGTCATTTATCCAGGAATTGCAGAATCATTACCTTATCTCATTATCTGTACCTCTGTTCTCATTATCTGCTATGAACTGACCTTCTAGAAGGGGCTAAAGGTCCCTGAAGCCTCCAGAAGGTCTCTAGAGAGTAGATAAGGAGGTGAGAAACAGTACCATTTCTGCCCATCCTGGATAAGGGAATCGAGAAATTTGCATGTAGAGTATTGACTGTATTGGATTGCTTGGAAGAGTGATTGTTGTGGGTACTGTAAATTTATCAAACATTTACAGAAATGTGTATGCTAGATGTTACTAGTCACTTGCCCAGTTTGGACTGTTCTATAACCAGTCTGTCCTGTGCAAAAGAGAACAGCATGCCTTCGTTTGGCATATTATCCCAATGACTTGCAGGGCCTGCATTAGCAGCTGCAGGGCCCAATTGGAAATATGGTGCTTCTAGTTCACAACCAAGGTGTGTAGAATCTTTTATATATATATATATAATCTTGTATATATATATATACAATTTATTATAGACTTTATATCTCTATGGTACTTTGACGGAGAGAGACAATTCCACTGGGCAAAAATATTAAATGATTTTTACTTATCTTGTCAATGTAAATGAAATACTGTAATAAAAAAGGATGTTACTAAAATTTAGCCTTAGGTTCACAAATCACAGAGGAAAACACAGAGGTAACTAAATTATCCATAACTTTGATCACAGGTTAACTTCAGCTTTAAGGGTTTTCATTGTTCATTTCCTATTGGATCTCTTTTTCAACAGGGAAATCAACAAAACCAACAGGTTTCCTGGCTTTGTGCAACGATTTCTAGTCCGTTGCTCGAGGGTCCTCATGGATCAAGATTTGCAACTGTTTTTGTATTCTCAGTTGGCTAGATAATTATTGGTTCTATCAATCTTGATGGCAACTTTTCACAATAATAATGATTGGAATAAGTCCCTAATAATTGTTAGTTTTTATATACCAAACTGCTTCTTTCAAATGTTTGAATTTTCACCATGATATGATGTAACTAATGGAAACAGGAACTTTTTACAGCTTTGGTGCATCTGTTTTCTAGATATAGTTTTTGTCCCTTAATTTAAAGCAGGGATGGTTCAATTTTAGGTCCCCTGGATCATTAAATATCATTTAGAAGTAGGAATGTCAACATTTTACCAGCTGAAATTTGCTCCTCTAAATAGAAGTCCAGGAGTCCACTCCTGTTTTAAAGCACAGTATTAGCGGAACATAGATTACAGTAGATCAGTTGTTCTCTAACTTTAAGAAAGCTTTACTCTCTAAGTTAGTTGATGCAGGTAGTTGCTAGGGCAGAGACACAGTCCCCAAGATTGTATCCCTGTGGGTGAAGGGGGACTATTTCCAAACCTAAGAGGGGAGCTCTGGGTAGGGGGCCCACAGAATGCTTGCAGGGCTTCCCACTGCTTGAAACTAGTAAAAGTTGCACCCATGAAGCCTACATTTTGGTTTCATTGTAATATTGAAATAAGAAGCATTCTACTTTAAACGCTTTCCTATCACTCCTTCCCTGCCCCATCTAGTTGCATACAGAATGTATAATGTGCTCCATTGACATGCATGTAACTAACAAATAAATCATTTTCTTTTTAAAACTTAAAACAGGACATACAACGGAAAGAGAATAAACTCCTGCCCTTGCTCCTAGGGCAACTCTCACACTTCACTCTCCTCCCCAAAGGGGAAAAGCCCAATAACTTCATAGAGGAAACCAGCAAACCATTGAACATTTGGGTATTTCCCTAGCTTTGGGCACCACATTAATGAGCAGATGATGACTTTCCTTGCATGTCAGCCCCAGCTGGGACTTCGTTCATTGGCTGAAAAAGATAGGTTTCTCATGAAATAGTCACACAGAATACCTCCTGCGCATTTTGTATATACAATTCCAGAGATCCAAACTTTAAAAATAAAGATAGGCTGTCATATTGGTCCAGCAAATGGACAAAACCTCATTCACTCCATCAGTTCCAACATCACTCCATTTTTTCACTGTCACAGCAGTTAAAATAATGGAAGCTTAAAACACAAAGGAACAAATGTGCACAAGTTATATTATAAGAAGCAAGTGAATCATGAAGGTTAACTGTTTCAAAAATGAATTTATGTCTTTATTTGGTTGTCTGGTGTACCAGCAGTGGGCTATAGGAGGTCAATAGTGCTAGGCATATGATTCTTGGCTGGATCAGAATTAGAATTCAGAGCAGGGACCAGCATTAAAACCATAGATAAGGAAGGGCAGTGCAGTGATAAGATGTTGAGTGCAAGCTAAAATCCAAGTTGCGAACCCACCTGGGTGGAACTGGGCAGCGATGCAGCTATTAAATAGGGTGCAATGTCTTTAGGGAGAGGGGGAGTTAGAATGTGCTGACCAGCTATGCATTCTGGTGCTGATGTGCTTTATGGTCATCATCTGCATGTTCAGAGCTTATCTGCAGAGAAAAGCACTGAACCGGGGTAGGGGAGGAGACGTCTCTCCCTAAACTCTGGAACCCTGGCCTGTTCAGGTGTACAATTGGCCCATTTTGTCTTTTTTCCTCCTGCAAATACTGATTGTGGAAGTAAAGCGATGGAACATTAGGCCATGAAAGCTCTTTGATGTGAAGCAAACAGTGTTTCAGAGACCAATCTTTGGGAGGTTTCATTATAGCTATCAAATTATGCATCACTGGTTTTTAAATAACAAGTCAGTGCCTGTGACATTTAATCAGAGCAAGAATGGCATTTATAGAAACTCATAATCAGGATTATTATTTCAAAACCTCACCAATTAAAATGATTTTTGTCCTTTGAAAGCCAGTAAATACAAAGTCCTGGTTAAACATACATTCAGTTCTCATTTATGACTTTCAAAGTAGTCCCTTTATCCAGGAAGGGTTTATTTGAGAATATGCGTTTAAAAAGCAAATTAAAAGTTTTTTAAAAATGCATAGTAACTAATACAAATGTTTATTGTTGTGATTCCGTTTCCAGGTGCAATTCAACTTGCTAGTTTTAAAGAGCTATAGGGTTTAGGACTCTACTCCTTGAAGGACAGCCTACCCACTATGAATTGGCCTGCTCCCTAAAAAATCTCCAATCATGGCTCAAAACGTTCCGATTTGTTTTAGTATTTGAATCTTAACAACATTTCTGTTGATCTGTCATCTCTTAATTGCATTGTTTTGATTATTGTTTCTTGTGCTTTGTACTGTTTAAATGTGAAAGGTTTTGTTTGTTAATTATTGATTTTATCTTTATTGAATTTTAATGTGTTTTTCAAGATATTGCAAGCCACCTCAGGTGCTTCCCTTGTGGGAGGGCAAGGTGAAATAGAAATATTTTAAATAAACATTTGAAACATAAACATTTGAAACAAAATTTCAAATAGAATTAAACTTTAATGTCAAGAACGAGTAAGTAATTGTAGAATTAGTTAATATGGTGGTGCCTCACATAAAGAGCTTAATTTGTTCCAGAGGCATGCTCTTTAAGTGAAACACTCTTTAAGTGAAGCAGATTTTTCCATAGGAAATAATGGAAATGCAGACGATTGGTTCCACAACCCCCAAAATATTCATATAAAAATATTAACTGGATGTAAAAATGATGACAAAACACTGGAATTGAATTCAAAACATGCATTCAGTGTGCATGATCCTATGAAGTCTACTTAGGCTGCAATCATAAAGACACTCTCCTTGGAGTAAGCCCCATTTAACACAATGGGGCTTCTAGAGGCTGCAATCAAAGAGGCTTACCTGGGAGGCTTACCTGGGCTGCTGCTAGAGTTTCAAGTGGCCTGTGAGGGCACTTGGGGGCAGTTAGGGGCAGCTGCCGCTGGCAACCCAGGCAACTGCCCCCAAGTTGGGGGCAGTTAGAGGCAGCAGCCCTGCCCAGCAGCTCTTTTAAAGAGCCTTTGTGCGGAATGTCAGGGCTGCATAGCAGGCATGCCCATAGTGCGCTTGCATGTTAAATGAAGCAGATCTTGTTATGTGAAGCAAGACTTCTTGGAAATTTTGCTTGTTATGTGAAATACTTGTTAAGCGAGGTACCACTGTACCTAATTGTCTGTGTAAGCGATAGAATTTACTAACTGTGATGTTGTCGTGGTAGTTGGTCAACAATATAAATAACACAGGGTGCAATCCTGAGGTGAGAGAAAATGGCCCAGCTAAACTGGCCTAAGTAGGCCATATACTGAGCTGACAGGCCAAATCCACAGGGCTAGGAGGCCTCTAGACTGGTCTGGAACTGTTGCAGCACAAGGGCAGCATGCTGGTGTAGTTGTGCCATATCCTGAGGTTGAGAACCAGGCATGGAAATTACGCTAGCCTAAAACTTAGAACTTTTTCTTTTGCTTCCATTTTTACACTGGCTTATCATGGGCCCCATCATAAACTCAGATGGGAGACAGGCTCTGATATGGCCTAACTGCAGTGTTCCAAGCCATGCTCTACAAGCCCTCAACACACCCCTGCTAGGCCGGACCAGATCCATGCGTCTTGGGCCAGCCTAAGTAGTCTTATGCTATCCCAAGCCTTCTCTAGTGCAGTTAGGCTGGCCTATCTTGGAATTAGGCCAAACCAGTGAAGATAGGCTAGCCTAACTGCACTTCAGGAGCACAGTCACATAGTAGTCATGATTAATAGCTAACCCTACAATCCAGAGTAAGTACGGGAGCACGTAAGAGACATTACGAGCACCCGTAGTTACTGCACCACCTAGTGAAAACCTATGGGAAATTCATATTGCAATCCAGAGTAAGTTCTTCTTACATCGGAGCAAGAACTCCCCGTAGTTACTCTGGATTGTGCCCTATGAAATTATCTAATGGCCTTTATCACATCTTGTGGGAACAGACTACATAAACTAATTTTCTGTGAAAAAGCACTTTTCCAGTTTTGAATCTCTTGGCATCAGTTTCTTGGAGATGGAAGGAAACGAGGCATCCTATACATGTAATTTGTGTATGTGATCACGTGTGCAGGAGTGTACATAAGAACTATTGGATAGCTGTGTCTCACCTATAATGTATACTTTTGTAGGTATGACCAAATACCTTTCAGTTTTCTGATACTAAAATCATGGGGTGGCATTTTAAATGAGATATAATTTTAATACAAAAGTTTTATGTGATCCTGGAATCTATTCTATGTTTAATGTTTTTAACATTTTTCTGTTTAATCAGTACTGGTTTTAATCTGAGACAAGGAAGGGATGAAGAGTGAGCAGCTGATTGAATTATAGATGTTGACTATTGTAAAGACTAACGTAGAGTATTATGTAGAGTATATATAATAAACATTGTAGAATATATAAAACTCTACTATAAAACTCATGCCTACTATAAAAAACTCATGCCTTTTAAACTACTATATAGTTTAAAAGTTTAAAAGTATATATAGGACTACTATAAAACTCATGCCTTAGGCAAATGGCCAGCCATTTTTGAACACTTCAAGGTAACTCTGTTTGGCACTTGTTAAGAGCCTATTGGTCTGACCAAAGAAATAAACAGGAAGGCTAATAAAAGTTGTAAAAAGAGATTATTGGTGTCCTGCATTTTCCATGGAAGTTCAGAGAATGGGCATCTATAACTTTCTTGAGGAGATGAGAGCTGTAGCCCACATCTTCAGCCCATAGGGGTCTACTGTATTCATCATTACTTTGAAAATTAAAGTCAAAAATTGCTAAAATTAAATCCTGCAAATACTACTCAAATGGACATTCGAGGCAAGAGGATACAATTTTCAAAATCAGACAAAATCAAGAATGATAATTTTTTTCTGCGCCTCATGCTGATGAGTTGCAGAAGGTGGTTGAAACATCTGCAACCCTATTTACCTGAACTGATCTCATACAATATTAATGCTGATGAAGCCTTGATTTTACATAAAGGGTATGTGTTCATGTTTCATTTTTATGCCTCCCATATGTATTTCAAAATGTTTGAGCTAGGCTGTAATAACATTCATTTTAACTAGTTGGGTGAGTAAAGAACAAAGACACACTTTAAGTGCAATTTGCAGAAACTGGGAGTGGATACACCAGCTTACCTTTTCGTTATATTATATTAGGATCCACAGTAATTGTTTTTCTTTCTCATACACAAAGAAGTAGTTTGAATAAATACATAGCATATTAGAGACGCCATTAAGCAAATGATTCTTCATGGAATAGTTGAATGAAAGAATGCTTTGCCGTTCCAAAGAGAACACAACACAAATTTTCCCCAATTATTCTGGAAATGATTGCTGTGTATTGTAGCCCAAGGGAGTACAAACATGCTATTTGTATGTGCTGCACTCCGTTCCTTCACTTTGATTAAATTAAATATTGGAATAATAATTTAATCATCTACTTCTAAAAGTAATTCACTATGATGTTGTAGCAATTATGGCAAAAATAATGTTCTAAGGTTCTGGACGGGTGTTTAAAAGGTTTATGTCCATTGATGCCTTGTGCTTTGTTTGCAAAGTGGGCTTCCATGTTATTATTATTTTCATAGCCCATCGATGTGCATATAAATATTGATGTTATTTTCCTAAAGAAAAATTCGAGACCTGGGTCCCCCCAAAACAAGGATTTCCTGCTGCATGCAGGGGGCTGGACTAGATGATCCAAAGGGTCCCTTCCAACGCTATGATTCTATGTAATGTGTATTTTTCACTATTACCTCTTTTGCTATCAGTGCATGAGGCTATGGAAGGGAATGATACATGTGATATTTTGATGAACTTTATAAGCCAAATGTACTGGACTTTTCTTCAAATTTGTCTTCGGGCCCACATTTATCCAATTTTTCGGTGTGATGTATCCTGTGCTAGAGGGGCAGTCAATAGTGCCTTAAGGTATGGAAACATGTATTCCTGCGCCATGGGGCTCCAGTTGTGATTACACTGGTGATGGAATGTTGGATAGGATTGGGCCCTTAGGATTTCGAAGTCTCTCACACTCTGTACTGACTATAGATAATACTTGTCTGGAATGGCCATGAAAGTCCTTCCATTGTTGACTCAGTACTAGGAATAGCTACAGAATGCTGGAGTAGACAACAGTGTGAATACTAATGGGAAATGGTGTCTAGCATTCTTGCTGTCTGTCTGTATTTGTAAAAAGAGTGGTGAGACATTAACACAGTGGAGGAACTTGAATATGATTTGCAACAATCTTCTGTTTCGGATATCCGTGGTAGCAGCAAGAACATAAACCCATTGTAGTTACAAGAAGCACCTATAAAGGTTGCTAATGCTATTTCTAACCTAAAGGTTTGTACACCCAAACCTGCACTAATGTTTGGCTCTCATATTGTTGCTATGTATTCAGAGCAGTTGCTGCTTCTCCACACTTGTCTTTTCCAAGAGGATCCAGAAGGCAACAGAAGTTTGTCCATCTGTTCACACCTCATTGTTACAGTGGGACAAGGGGCAATGTAATCTTTACAACTCAGATGTCAGAATTTTGTATGACAGATGAGGAACAAAATGAGACTAAGGGAGGTCAGGTATGGCAGGTGGGGGATAAGGGAGACATACTAAAAAGAGGAATCCTAAAAGAGAAATCGAAGCTTGAGTACTCCTAAATCTAGGAGTAAAAATACTATCGTCAATGTGGTCCACAGAAACTTTGTTATGAAATAGATTTGTTAGTCTATAACTAATAGATTTGTTAGGGGTGGTCAAACTTGCTTAATAAAATGCAATAAACTTTAGACATTTGAGAGCTGCAATATTTAAGAAGCATTTAAATTCTCTATTTACTCACTACAAATATTGAACTTGCATTTACATCCAGTGGCCTCTCTGTGGATCCTCTAATCTATAATGAATCAAGGCTTGGTTGTTTTTGCTTGTCTTATTACGGCTAGCTCTATATAAATGGTAAATGTGTTTATTTTCACCTGTTCTTGATTATTGCGTTTTCAAGGGTTGACACAACATATTGAAAATGATGCTCTTTAAGTTGAAAGAGTTCTTGAAGTTAAACATTGGTAACCCTCCACCCTTTTCCTATATGAGAGGACAGAAGGCAAAACAGCTACACTGCCTAAAAATTTGCAATTGCACCCATCTTCTGCTTCCCTGCCACACTTTTTGTGCTGGATGGACTATAGTAGGATTGAAAAAAGGTTGTTTTTGTTGCTACTACCCAAAACTAAAAATTTCAGGAACACAAGACAAACTCCCAAATTAAGGAGATCCTGGTAAAAATCACCAGAGGTAGAAACTGGGCATTCAAATAGACAGATCACCCTGATGCAACTACTTCTAAATCCTTTCTCCACCCTGCTTACTCTTTCTATTTGGGATCCTACGATCCACATTTGCAGAAACTAAGAGGACAAGTCCCCATGGAACAGCAAATGCTTTCAACATGAGACCTAAATGGATACAAATTTGGGAGTGTTCATGATCCTACTCCTTTAACCTATGCATCTCAACCATTTACATGTGGGACTGGAGTATGGGGGAGGAAGGGTCACACAGGATCCTGAATTTCCCAGGATCCTGAAAAATCAGGAGAGCTTCATAGCTCTTGAAGAGCACAATCCAACCAACTTTTGAGCATTGGCATTGCTGTGCCAGTATGGCATGTGCCTCATCCTGTAGTTGGGGGACAGTTACAGGCACATGAGCATGTGCCTCATCCTGTAGTTGGGGGACAGTTACCTTCCTTAAGGTAAGGCAATGTTCATTCCCTTACTTTGGTGTTGCATTGCCCTTATGCCAGTGCTGGAAAGTTGGTTAGGATCGCACCCTAACTTCTTAGGATCGCACCATTCTTCTATAGAATGGAAATAAATCCGAGGTAAGGCGCACAACAGCAATATAGGAGTAGGTGCAAACTGATAGTGCAATCCTAAACCCTGGTTAGGCTGACACAAGTCCTGTGCTGGCCTGGGGGTGTTGCAAAAGTGCTGTAAGGCACTTCTGTGACACTCCTGGCACAGATTTCTCAAGTTTAGGATTTAGGCCAGTGCACAGACATGCACTAGCCTCCCCAAACCACTGTGGAAACAGGGAGATGGTTGGGTTGTGTTGGCCTAAATTGGTGAGGATTGAGCCCTTACCAAGCAAAACAAATAGTGGAGACATCATAGTAGCTGGATGTTGTGCCCAAGTGAGGGTCTATTACTTATTCTGGTAGAAAATCTCTGTAGCTGTGCCAAGAAGTTTCACTAAGTAAAAGCTGCTTGGATCATGGGCATATAATAGATGTTGTTCTTCTACGATCTACAGGAAGTGTAATTAACACAGAGAGAGGAACCAACATTTACTCAAAAGAAATTAAAATTCCTTTTTGCTTGAATGAATGCCTGTCTTGGCTGACTTTTTCCAGAAGAATTTTCATGGTTCATGCTGGGAACTATGCTGTCATTTTTAATTATTATAATTATTATACAATAAAGGAAAGTCTAATTTTTGAATTGTTTGTGCTCCGTTTTAACTTCTGCTATGTGTGTGTTGTCCCATGTTGAGTAAAAAAAAAACATTTTATGCAATAATGGATTTTATCGAAACATGCTTGATTTCCCCACACAAATAAAATTCAGTTGTAAGAATGATTATATGATAGCAAGATGATTTATAGGGCAGGATGTTTTTAGCAGAGAGAGAGAGAGAGAAACTTCCTCTTTCTGTGAGCTAACTTAGTATTTGCTATATCCTTTCAATTAGCCTTGGAGAAATAAAAGCAACTGGATAACTCTCAACATTGGCAAGCACTCACTTGAGAATCCTACTTGGCACTAAGATTCTGTCTTCAGTTGTCAAGAATTTCTAGCAGATCTTCCCCTCCTAAAAGCTCACTGCAGGCTTGGGACATATTAGCATGCAAAGCAGCATCAGTTTATTGACTGCTTTAGCAAAACTCACAAATGTTGCAAGCTGAGATGCAAAGGCCAGGACAGAAATGAGCCTTCAATGGGTATGCCTTTGCTGTATGGAATCCTACTGTGCTAATTTTTCAATGAAAGGCAAGCCTTCCTGAACCTCTTTAATACAGCATGGATGTTTTATTCTTCTCCTGTTACCCACTTGTAACTTGAGGATCAGCGGGATAAAGAACCTGCAACAATTCTCAACCCATGGCACAGTAAAAAGCAAGCACATTCTTCTGTTCTATTGCCACCCCATACAAAATCAGGATCCATGTGCCGTGCCTTTGGCGCAGCCACCAAGTAGCACTAGAAAAACCTATAAGGGGTACTGATTGGGAGAACTTTATGTTTTTTACTGTTCTCTGTCTTCTAGTGGTCCTGAGCTTGGAGCTAAAGGGGGGGATCAAACAAGGTAGACCAAACCTTCAAAGATGGGGGCAAAATTCCCAGGTTTCCAGGGGTCTCAGGCCATGACAAAATTAACTATACTGTACAAAACAAATTGATTACAAAACAGATTTTGGTATCTCAAGTTCTTCCTATCCACAACAGTGTTTCCAATAGAGCTTCAATCCATTTTCAGTGCACCCCAACCATTCTGTAGAAAGTAGGAACAGTTGGGGCAATCAGGTATCTTGCCCCAGGCCCAATGCCCAGCTGTCAGTAGTCGCAGCCAAAGCACCTGATAAAAATTTAGAGTTAAAAAGGGAATAGCAAAGAACTGATTGAGCATCAGCTATTTCAGTCAGATCACAGGATGCACTTTAAAAAGCCTCCATGTCAGGCTTGCTCTCCCATCTCAGGCACAGTAGTTGTCTGCACTTTCTATGCCATTTTGCATTACGTACTGTGTACCCTGGTATTGTAGTACTCTGCAATGTGTGAAGTGTTCCCCAACTCTAATGTTTTTTTGGAATATAAGGACTAAAGGTCACTGAAACATGCCAGAAAATGGTTGCTGAAGTCAGAAGTGTCATTAGGGCTTGTGTCATTCAGTGTGGGATATTAGTGCTATAATGAACCTCTTCCCATGCACTGGGAAGGGTAATGCCCTGGGTAGTGGACATGGTGGTACACCATCGCACCACCCCCAATGGTTTCTTATATAAAAAGGCTAAAACTTTTGATAGAGATATTTCAAAGCTATTTCATTACGTTCTGCACGAAATTGCTCATGGATTGATGTAAAACATGTAAAACATTATTTGAAAATACCAAGATTTAAAATTTTTTGGCCAGCAGTGGTTTCACCCCTCCCTGTGTGTCACCCACACTTCTTGTAACCCTCCTGCCCAGTGATGCCACTGGCTCAGGTCCTTGTATGTTTTCACTACTGTATGATATTTTGACTATTGAATACACCAGTTCAGTGTATGAGTTGCTATTTCAGTTATTTTTGAAAACACCTATAATAAGCTGTTTCAGGACAATTTGATATGAAACTGGCTGTGAAACCATGTTTGTTTGCAACTCGGCCACATTGCAATAAAATGCCTCATAAAATGAAAGCAAAAACCAATATTCAGTCCCTAAATCTAAGTGTGAAGGTGTTAACAATATGGATAGTATGTTTTTGTTTTCTGTGTGCATATTGTGAAGGATGAGTTTAATTCCTCATAATTATTTTTTCCCCTCATGGTTAATGCTTTATCGAACGTCAAGAAACCAGCATTCCTTTCCAAACAGTAGGTTATTCCACTTGCTCTTATTTTATACTTGGTATCAATAATTATACTTGGTATAGCCCACATTTAATCAACATCCAATTATTCAGAAGCTGATTAACTGAAGACCAGATGACTGCAGAGCATTGCATTGCAAAATTCTCTTTCCTGGCACTCAAAGGTAGAGTCAGCTCCATGCTCTTTAATCTGAAATCCTGTTTTTAACAAGAGATTGGACTGGAGAAGCCATCTGTGTCCTGAACAGAGTTGAGCTCAGTTGTGTTCCCAAAGGAATGGTTGTCTGGATACATAAAGTCAGGGCTTCATGTGAGCCAGGGCTCGGTTGCTGAACTCCTTGCATTTGCAAGAATCAACTGCAGAACAAGAAAAGGTGGCCTCTTCACGTCTATTCGCAGGTGTCTCCAAGTAAAGAAGGATGATCACCTAGGTCCTCCTATCTTTATTTCTTCCCAAGTGTTTTTGCTTCATTCATCTGGCTCTTTCAACTTGAAGCAGCTGGAATTGCAAAATTAATATGATAGGTGGGTTGCTTCTGGTGAGAGAGATAGTATTACACCCTATGAGTCTATGGGCACAATCCTATGCATGTCTATTCAGAAGTAAGTCCAGTGTGTTCATAGGGCTTATTCATAGGAAAGTGTATATTGGATTGCAGCCTTACTGAACACAATAGGCTTGCTTTTGAATAAAATAAATACTGTATTTTCTCTACTGTAATGCTCACTTTTTCCATCCAAATTCAGTCTGCGCATTAGATTCGATGGTTGATTAGATTTGAGTAAATGCAGTATTTGTATTATAAATATAGGGTGTGCATTAAATTGAAGTAAAAATGGGTAACTCCATTTGCAGACACTACTAGCTATTACTTTCTTGAACTATACTGTTACAGTTGTGAACAAGAAAGGGATTCAGAATTTGCATTTAGTTGCTAAAGCCGAAATACACTTTGGAACGGAGGCACAAATGTAACTTAAGTTATATTCATGGTAAAGACATCTTACAGCCACTAAACCATGCTCCATAATTGTTAAATTCACATTCTTACTGTGCCAGTGAGTTGGGTGAACAAGGCCACCTAAGAAACTTATAAGTAATGAGTATTATCTCGTCCTATACTTCAGTAAAAAGAAGTAAAGTGCTGTTGTTCCGTTTCCTATGAAGAGTTCCTTTTTATACTTCACTTTTGCACTGCCTGCCTTAGTGTTTGCTATCTAACGTGACAACTGCAATGGCAAAATGAAGATCTTGTCTCTCCTAAACTACACACACCTTGCTTACTCTTCCCTGCTGCTTTACATCTGGACGAACTTTCTAAGTAAGTGGGAGGTGTAACTTTAAAAGCCAGATAAACTGGCTTGGTAAGGAAGGGAATTGTGTCCTTTTCCCTAGTAGTGAAGAGGAACTTCTCTATCCATGCTCAAGTGCCCTGTGTTTTTACCATTGTGTTAAAATACTGAAGACAAGTTCTAGGGCTGCACCTTTGATTTCAGTTAATACTAGACATGAGGGAAGGTTCAGGCTTCTGTTCTAAAGTCTTACTTCGAAGTTCAGTTGAAATCAGCATCTCACTTGGAGGTAAATTTTCTCTGGGATTATTTTGCATTAGCAATATGTGTATCATGGAAAATTCTCTCTGTTGTTTTTTTGTACTTTTCATTCACCTCCTTCAATATTAATTCTGCCTCTCTCAAATGAGTGTGATTATTGCCATCTCTTTTTCAAGTCAGATTCTCTTAATTACTTCTGCCTCATAGGATTTTCAGAGTATAAAAAAAGACCTTTTCTAAACCAGTACTTAATTTTTAGACCTCCTTTCCAGTTACGGGGGCTCATGAAGACTACATTGCATCATGACCCAGACTCTCAATACATCTCCTTTGTAATGAACACACACATTTCAAGCTGAGCCCTGGATAAAAAAGGAGGTCCTTGGACTGCAGGGTCAAACAAAGCCCAATCAGCATAGATAGGTGGGCTTCCCCTTGGACCTAAATCAATTTGTTCTCTGTGTCTGTATTAAGATTTGGGAGAACCTGTTAATCCATCTTGTTCCTGGTTAATGTGATAAGGGTGTCTCTATGTTCCACCAGACATGGGTAGTGCTACGAGATGAGATCCAAACAGGATTGGCGGATGTGCATTGGAAGAGAAATAGTAATGTGATAAGTTTAGCTCTAAGTTAGCTCTAAGTTTCCCAAACTGCAAGTCACAACCTACTTTTTGATGAGTTTTTGATGGGTTGCATGTCCACTTCAATCAAGCTGGGGGGTGATATAGTGCATAATCCAGAAGCCACTTCCAGGTTGTGTTGGCCCACAACCTCCATCACTGGTCATGTTATGCTATGCCTTACACCAGAACGCCTTGCAGAGGCAAAATGGTGCAACATGCCTAACTACATGGGTCATGGCCGGAACATCCCATAAGCAGGGTGATCAGACGCCCAAACCTCAAAAGGAGTACAAGGTCTTGGATTCCTGTCAGCCTGGCCTTTTTGGCAGACTGTGGCACATTGGCCTACTCTCAAGTAAATCTGAGATATTGGGCACTTCCACATTCCCATAAAGCTCAATGCATATTTATTTTTAGTTTTTTGGCCGTAACTTTTTATAGGAAGGATATATTTCAAAACTGATTTTGCATTGGATTCTTCTCTTCAATATGAATCCAACAACATATGATGTGATGGATTTCTGCACACCATTGCAAAGTTCCAAAATGAAGCCCAAATGAAGGACAATGAAGCCCTTTTGGAGGACACCTGGACAGAAGGCTAAAAAAGAGGACAAATCAGGAAATTTCCGGTCATATGATCACCATGCCCATAAGCAGCTTCTGGGTCATGTCATATTACTCTACAGCTTCCTGGTTTTGGCAAGCCCAGGACCCACAGGAGATGACAAAGTGAGTCACAAAGGTCTTGAGAACCTTGTATTAGTTGTTTTTTAAAAAAATATTCTGGTGCCTTGGAAAAAAAATATGAGTGCCAATAAGGGAATTCCTTCAGGGAACTATACTAGGCAGTAAGAAAGGACAGAAAGATTTTTACTGAGTCACCTTACTTCCATCTCTAAAAAAAGGACTGTTGCACAGAAGCTATTTCCCAGGAGGTCATTAGGTTGTGGGTAGAAGAAAACAGCAGAAAATGTTGCAAATTAGGCTGTGCTCACTCTCCATGCTGGGCTAGAGCTGTCTAAATGTTAAGAAAAAAATCTCTTCCAGATTTGACTTGTCAGGCATCTGCCACTCTTGCTATCATGAGACGGATATGAACAAAAATAATCCAGATTAAATATTCCCGTCTGGCAAAGATACATCTTCCAGCAATATGAACTGTGAAAGTCTATATTTGGGATTAAATATTTTTGACTTGGCATTTCACCAGGCCTTATGGCACTTAGAGCGTCAATCACCTCAATGTTCATATTACATGTTACAACAGTGATTTTCAACCTCTCTCAGCTCATGGTACACTGACAAGGCAATAAAATTTTCAGGGCACAATAACAGTTTTTGGACAATTAACAAGGTACCAGTTTCCAGCTCCTACAGCATACTTAGAGTTCATTTGCACTACACCAACACGCCACAATACAGCAGTTGAAAATTGCTGTGTTAAAAAGAGACTTTTGTGTCCTTGTTTAGGAAGGTCCCCATTCGATTTATACATGCAGTCCTTTGCATACATACCTGCAATTAAGCTCCACTGAAAACAAGCAAGACTTGTTCTGAGTAAACATACGTAGGACTGCACTTTTAGTCTGCAACCATATGTTTGCTCACTTTCCTGCAAATGTGACCCATTGATCATACTGAACTTTCCATGAACTTCTAAATCTGCTCAATAGAGATCATTTCCAAGTCAGTGTGCAAAGAATTGTACACATGATAAATTTGTTACAGTGCATTCCTATGCATGTATGCTTAGAATTAAATTCCAGTAAGTTTAATGAGACTTTCTCCCATGCAGGTATGTAAAAAGATTGCTTGTCTGACTGAGCTTTCCTATGCAAATATGTTAATTTATTTGCAGTATTTATGTTCCACTTTTTAAAATTCCTAATGCTTTGCTCAAAGTGCTTAGAGCAGTGATTTTCAACCAGTGTGCATGGCACACTGGTGTGTTGCAGATAGTCAACATTTGGGGAGTTTGGGAATTTGGGGAGCCTCATTAATAGGAAAACTGGGGAATTTGAACAGCCTGGTGTGCCTTGTCAACGGTAAAAACAAGTCATGGTGTGCCTTAAAAACAAGTCATGGTGTGCCTTCAGTGCCTTGTTAGTGTGCCATGAGTTGAAAATCACGGGCTTAGAGGTTAGAGTACCTGAAATATAGTGTCCAGTTCTGGGTACCTCACTGTAAGAAAGACAAATGGGAGCAGGTTCAGAGCAATAAGGAAGATCGGGGGCTGCAGAACAAATTATGAGAAAAAGTTGAGGGTATGTTTTTTTCTGAAGAAGTCATGCTGAGAGGGGATATGATAATCCTTTTCAGATACCTGCTGTATGAAAGTTCTCAACTGCTTCTGAGAGTAGAACTAGATCCCATGGATCCAAACTGCAAGAGGAAAGTCTGGCTTGATATCAGGAAGAAACTCTCGAGTGACATGCTGGTTTAGGAACAGAACAGATTTTTAAGGGAGGCAGTAGATTCTCCCTCAGTTGGAGAACCCTCTTCAAGCAGAGAGTTGGAGGCACCTGTTGGTGATGCTCTACGACAGTGGTTCTCAATCTTCCTAACGCCATGACCCCTTTATAAGTTTCTCATGTTGTGGGGACCCCCAACCATAAAATTATTTTCGTTGCTACTTTATAACTGTAATTTTGCTGCTGTTATGAATTGTAATGTAAATATCCAATATGCAGGATGTATTTTCATTGTTACAAATGAAATGTGTGTTCTATGCACACATTGAACACAATGGGATTTATTTCAGAGTAGGCATGCATAGGATTGGGCCCTGAGGCTGCAATCCTATCCGCATTTGTATGGGAGTAAAGGCCCCACTGACGATAATGGGATTTATTTCACAGTAGGCATGCATAGGATTGGGCCCTGAGGCTGTCAGTCAGCCCCAGTGCATGTGCAGCTACAGCCAGAGGTCTGGCAAGCCTGACCTGGCCCCCTGCACCAGGGGTCTTTAGGCAACCCCCAGGAAAGCTCTAGGCGACCCCCAAAGGGGTCCCGACCCCCACTTTGAGAAACGCTGCTCTAAGGATATCCTGCCACAAGCAGGGAGTTGAGCTAGATGATCTTGTGGATACCTTGCATCTCTATAATTCTATGGTCTATGGCAGTGATTTGCAACCAGTGTGCTGTAGCATACTGGTGTGCGCAGGAATTTAGTAATGGGAAAACTTGGGGATTTGAAAACAACTGATGGTTGTGCCTAGGAATGAGCTAAATGGATATGCTGCATTCCAAAGGAAGTTTTATTTTGCACTTTTCTTTACTCTTGCTAAGTGGTGCTGCACAACCTCTGCTAGCCCTTGAAGCCGATCCTAATACTACCCTGCTGCCTTCCTGTTATCGGAGCTCAAAGGAATTCTTTCAACTTTCCCTTATCTGACACTTCCTACGTTGTTGTGGCTTTCAATTCTAAGTGGAGTAGTGAAATGATTCCCAGTGGATATTTTTGGTAGCTGTTCATATGTACGGGTGCATGCTGTGAGCCTCTAATTTATTCTGCAAGCCATTACAAAAGTTGCCCGGCCCCTTGATACAGAACTGTGCAAACAGTCGTTTTTTTAAAGGCAAGTATCCAGATATTCTGGGAATTCTCTCTGCCAGCCAAACTTAAAACTGATAATTCAAGCCTCCTTTTTCCCCTTGCAAAATGTTTTGTAGATTGTAATGTATTTTCTTGCACAGCAGTAATTCACATGACAAGAGCCTTCCTGGAAAAAAAAATACTCCTGGGATAAATTTAAGCAAAAATAGTAGGTATTTTTGAAATGCTTTGTTCTCCTTTAGCATTCTATTCAACTTTACTGTGTTTAAATAGATATATTTAAGCAGCAAGGGATCGTGGTAAGTGGTTCCTTTTTAGCTAACACGATTGTAACAAATCCACAGATATGTTATCCAAAGCTGTTACCCTGTTTGAGATAAATATTAGAGAGACTTTTTTCCTAATGCAAAACCATGTCAGTAGCAGTTTTTCAGAATCTAATTTAGTTGATAACTTTTCAGTGAATAACTGCTTAATGCCAATTATAGGTATTGTACATATTTTAGGCTGTCCACCTCAGAGCAAACTTTCATGGAGAACAGCTTTTGGCCCCTCAAAAAGCTTGCCAAGATCAGGAAGTACTGGGTCAGTTCAGATGCTCTGTGGTCCAACCCTAACCCTGTAGGACCACCTGTGAGTGTGTAGCTTGATTCTGTATTGGTATATGGTGTGTCACCTGAGAATTGATGTGTAGCCAGAATTCTTTTGGCCTATATTGTCGCAGCACTTGTGTAGTGCCCATGAGGATATACTGGTTCACCAACTGCCACCTCCAAATGAGTCTCATTAGATTGGAGGTCTCAAATGCTCTCAAATGCTCTGACATTCACAGAATGACCAGATGTCATAAATGCACACCAAAATGTAAGACATCCAAGAAAAAAAATGTAGGATTGTGATGGAATAAAAGCTAAAAATACACCTCTATTAATTTCATGTAGTAAACTCTACATTACTTATTAAATTTAAAACTACGGTATATTATATATAACTTATTACTAAATAGGGCATCATCGAACCAACCTTTCAGCACTGAAATAGCTGTATCACTGAGGCTGCAAACCTATCCACACTTTCCTGAGAGTAAGCCCCATTGAACACAAAAGGACTTACTTCTGAGTAGATATGCTTAGGATTGTGCTCTGGAGCAGGTGGTGTATCCTTCAGTTTGGGGAGGGGATAGTCATAGAGGCCTCCTCAAGATATGGCAATGTTTGTTCCCTTAGCTTGGAGTTGCATTGCTCTTAATTGCTGGATTAAGAATCCCACCAAATAAATCCACCTAATTACGTACAAGAAAGCTATGTACTTTCTGTAGGGGCCTTCTCGCAGGGAAAAGGAAGACATTTAAATTCTTTTCCAGGACACAAGGTGAAAAAGGACATGCATATTCATGCACCTGCAAAACTTTAGTGCTTTGCTCCCTTCTCTAGCTAAGCAATTTTCCATGTACAGTAACATCTTTTCAGAAGAATGCTATCCTCTCTCCACTCAGTCTTTCTTCTCAAGGCTAAGTATATAATAAGAAAATTGACACAAGGAGAAACCTGTTGCTTTTTGAGGATCCTGCTAACCAGTTATCTAACAGAAGACAGTTCTTTCTATATATACAATTGTCTCCGCCTGTTACCTGGCTTACAGACACCAGAACATGATAGGACTGTTGATGTATGGCCATCAGAATGATATAGCAGTAGTTTATGGTATAAAATACACAATAACTACCCCTGAGAAAGAACTATGAGGTTGAAAAAATATTTAGAAGTGCAACAAAAAAACTCTATTCCGGTTTATACTTACGCTAAAATGTCTCCAATGAGTTTTTTTGCCTACACAGATCATCATATGCTTGTCAATAGTCCTAATGTTTCAGTGAGGATTATTTTCAGGAAAGTGTGCCTACGATTGCAGCTTTAGGCTACAATCTTATAGGTACTATTCAAGGAGTAAGTCCCATTGACTATACTGGGACTTACAACTTATTAGGCTTGTATAGGAATGGGCTCATAATGAATTTAGACTTGTGGCATAAATTACTTTGTACAGTAATAGCTGGTGGAAATTTTTTGAATATACCACAGAAGAATTTAGTTTAGGTTCATATAGCAGTTCTCAAACTTTTTGTCGTTTAGAAATGACCTTAGTGAAGAAAACATCTCCTAGAGCTTGAACCTTGCCATGTCTCCTGCCCTGATTAGGGATACACTTTGGCTGAGGAATCATGCAACAACTCATTCCTTTCTAAATAGTAAAGTGCCTTGTAGATCACATAAATATAAAGCACTTTACTATTTAGAAAGGCTCATATTCAGTGCCTTCATGTATATTTCTAGTCATAACTGAATTTGTGTGTATGTAAATTCAGGAACATCAGTTTATCAGATGTTCTTTTACTTTCAAAGCAAAAGTTCCTGGCAGACCAGTTCTGCAAGGATGACAGACCAAGTGTAAATTATTCCACATATTAAGATTTGGGGCCACATACATACATAGGACATCATGAACTTGTGGAGAAGAGGTAATTAACAGCTCAATCCTATGCATGCCAACTCAGGAGTACTGTATGTCTCACTAAGTTCAATAAGACTTACTGGCTTGAAATCCTAACCACGCTTTCCTGGGAGTAAGTACTATTGAACACAATGAAACTTACTTTTGAGTAGACATTCTTAGGATTAAACTGTTAGTCCCAGGGAAGTGTGAATTGGACTGCAGCCTTATATATATAGCTAGCTGAAAGTCTGAGGCAGAACTTGCAAGGATACCATAGTTGCTGTTGAGTATATCACTTTACATTGTATATGACTTCAGTTGTAGTATGAGTGCATGACTTTGAGTTAATGACTGAGTGCATGACATTACCACATTGGTTCTTAAACTTTTTAATCCTAGGACCCACTTTTTCAAATGACATTGTAATCAGGACTTGTCTAGGTTTACCAGACTTTTATCCTTTTTTAAAAAAATCTAGAAATATGTAATTTAATTTATTTATGTGTAATGTATTTAGTAATGCATGAGAATTTAAGTAGTAACTAGAAAAAGCTCAAAACATTAGATGCTGAAACATTTATATCCCCATATTTACACATGCTTACAATGGTTTTTGCAAGGTAATTAACAGCTATTGCATCTGATTTTTGTATAGCCTCAAGGCCTGATCTTTCTGATCTTTCCATCATTCTTTGGTGACCCACCAAAAATCAGTTTGTGACAGACTGTGAGTCCTGACCCATAGTTTGGAAACCACTTGGAGCTTTGGGACTTTCATTGGAAGCTAACCCAGACAATGAGAATACAAGTTTAGTTACACATACATATATTAGTAACATACAAATTTGCATAAAACATAGGAAGGTAGGTGGGCTGCAATCAGGTAATGCATACTGGTTGTTTCGGTAAAAAATATATTGAGTTGTGGAGAGATGGGTCTTGAGTATATATTTAGTCTACATTGGTAAGTGTATGTGTATTCAGTCTATGTGGATATGTGTATTTGAATGACTGCTGCATATACTACTCACATAAGTCTCAACTTGGTAGATGATTGGTAGAAGTCTCATCATTGTAGACTGGTGGTTGGGGTTCCACATGACAGAATGTACCTCTAAACTGAAGGAAATTCTCCCTATGTATATCTTTTCCATGGCATAGAGTTTTCCATGCAGAGGCTATTCTTTAAAAAGCCATAAGAACTTAAGAAGAGCCCCACTGGTTTCAGCCAAGAAACCATCTAGCCCAGCTTCCCATCTCTCACAGTAATCCACCAGATACCTTAGGGTGCATATGTGACAAGAGACTTGCATCTTGATGCCGTCCATTGCATCTGGCATTTTAAAACCAGGAGGTTGCATGTATCTATCATGGCTTGTAACTCATGGTGGACTTTTCCTCCAAATAATTTGTCCAGTCCCCTTTTAAAGGCATCTAGGCCAGATGGGTTGGGGGGGGGGGTTATTGTTGTTTTTAATTTATGTATGTTTTAAATGTTTTTAAATGGCTTTTAGGTGAATGTTTTTAATAATGTTTTTACCTGTCAGCTGCCTTAAGTCAGCCATGGCCCAAGAAGGGTGGGGTACAAATTTAATAAATAATGCCCACCACATCCTATTCCACTCAAAAGCATTCTGTCTGCAAATCACCTCCAGAATGTGAAACTGAGGACCAGAAAACTCCCCCCCCCCCAAAAGTTAAGATGGTTTTATCTGAATTTGTGCGTGATGATTCCAAAAATGGCACGTTTTTGCCCTGTCATGTCCAGTTTTGGGTATATGGCAATGCCTCATAATAAATGGTTCAAGCAGCTTCCTCATGAGAAAGCTGTGGGGTTTGCTTCCTCATGAGGAAGCTGCTTGAACTATCTACCTTGTGCAATATCTCTGGAATTAGATGTGATTAAGCAAAACTGATGCCATTTTTTGGAATGCCAATTTAGGCACCCTAAATATACCAAGGATAGGTCTGATTTTTTAAGACAACAAAAAGTGTGCCATCTGTTATTTATCCTGAAAGAACAGAGAAACACCTAGTGTAGCTTAAGAAGTATGTACCATTCTAGATTGATATCCTGCTTTGAGCAAATATAACAGCTGTATAACTTGAGTCTTCTCAGCTAGTAAACTTTAAAAAAATGTAGCAATGATTTTTTAAGCATTAATCTACCAACACAATTATTTATATGGAACAAACCAGCACTTTTTCTTCCTGCGTTATAATGGATTTTATTCTTTGTCTGTACATTATATTTTGGAATGATTCATTACAACTTCCTCTCAGATATGGTAATTGGGAACTTCTTATCCACATACTAAAATTCTTTTGTGCTTTTTGTCATTTTTGTAAGGTGCAATCCTAGATGAACATTACAAAAATGTCATAAATTATAATTAAAACTAGTTCATGCTCTCTGTAGAAAAAAAATTCTATTTTGTGACCATTCTTATTGCCATTTTGAGAGCAAATAGTTGTGTCTGGCAAGCCATTCATTGTTATCTGTGCATTTGTTTTTCATCACCGAAATCAAACTTTAGCTGAAACCTATAAAATTATTGGTAAACCTGCATTATTATAAAGATGCCATACGTATCACTTTTTTAAAATGTAATCCCAAGTTCGCCTTATCTTTTTTCTGTTAACATTAGTTAGCACCACTTAGCCATGAAGGAAGCTTTCTGTGCAAACTATGTCAGGAAGTTGAAGCCACCTTTTTAACATATAAAGCACGCTGAATACAGTCTACAAGCATTGAACTGGCTTGGAAAGAACAGCTGGAATTGCAGTGGATCTCTCCATTTCATCCATATGTGGATGGTTTAAATAGTGGATGGATGGTTGAAAATAGTGGTTTATAGCCAAGTGAAGAAACAGTACTACTTGCTCCCTTTCATATCCTGCAGTACACATTTTCTTCCAGTATTTTCTACCACCGTAGAGTGCAATCTAATTCCATTAAAACCAATATGCTTTGCCACTGATTTCACTGTAAACTGGATTGCACTTCTATTGATGTATTTGACTTCAGCATGCAGTTCTAACAAAATATCTTTGCTCTACCAACATTTAAGCTCTATCATCTTTTACTCCTTGCCACACAGCATGGTTCTCAGTGCGCCAGTATCTCCATAAACTTGTTATGATAAGGTAAAAATGGTACCTAATGGGTATAAGTAAGCTGTTATACATTTATAGTTAACAAACTTGTTTCAATCCTGCCCAAGTTTGCACACACATTCTTGGGGATTCCTCTTGGATGACACTACAGTTTTGACCATTCTTTTAAAACAAAACTTATGGGGTTTTGAAGAAATTCTTTACACTTTTAAGAACATTTTATCCCAGGGACCCAGGAGGTTTTGAGAACAGTTGCCACAACACAGTTTCAATACATTAGTCAGTCTACCTTACTTTTTACTTTGGTCATACATAGGTTTGACTGCTTAGGTCCTAGCAGGAATTATTTTCACAAAGCTGCTTTTGGTGAAAGGCTCCATGTCATACCTTCACAGCCTTATTGCACACTGTACATGAACCAGCATAGCATGAGTATAAACCAGCATAACAGGGATTTAAGTTCTCAAAAATACCCTAGAATGTTATCAAGTGCACAAAAATGAGTTGCAGAAGTCTTAGGTGAGTATCAGTTACCTACATATTGGGGGGAAGGAATTCTTTGACCCTCCTTCCATGCAAGCGATGCACTAAATACATCACCAAAAATGCGCTATGATTTATTTCATTACTGCAGTGTTACATATTTGCATGAGCTGAAAGCAGAAAGATGCAGGTCTTCTTGAAGGTGCTCAAACATGCCTGAGAAGGTAAATTTAAAAGTGGCACCGAATCTAAATTTTCATGACCAATCTAGTTGGATGAATTAAAATAAATAAATAAAATTACATATTAAGTCTTTCAATGCAGCTTCTGAAGATTGACAAGCAAGCTTGCCACTAGCTTTAGCACCTTTGCCTCCTACAGCCTGAAAAGGAAACACCACCTTAAGCTCATTCATTATCTGAGGAGAAAATCAAATGCAGTGGCATATTGACAGAGCTGCTTTATTGCCATCATTTCAGAAAGGTCATCGGAATTAATTGACTTCTCGCCAAACATATTGTTAAGCTCCAGACTGCCCTCAACATATTTATGAGGGAAGTGACAGGTATGAAGAATGTGGCTTGTGTTTTTCTTTGCATTGGACACTGCAGAACCAAGAGGAACTTTGAGGCTTGAGTTGTCTAGGAAAATAGCCTGCTTTGGCATGGGGGGTGGGTGGGGGGGGGAGGAACAGGTTCCTTCAGATGCTTGTTGTGGGAAGGAGCCTTAAATGAGGCAAAGGACTCCTCTGTAGCTTTTAAAAGCTACTCATCAACCCACTCATTCTGCAAGGTCTATATTTCCCTTAGAAATTTTTTATCACAGTGTATTCAACTGCAGTTCCTTCATGGCTTGTCTCTCATCTATTTTGCCTGCCAAAAAAAAAATGATAGTTCTTCATAGGAATGCGTTGATGCCTGCTTTAGACTTTCAACTTTCTTTCGATACTAAGCAATATGATACAACAAGGTTTTGCATCTATTACATTAGGTGTATAAGGCTGCAATCCTAAAGACACTTTCCTGGGGGTAAGACCCATTGAACACAGTGGGGCTTACTTTTGAGTAGGCACGGCTAGGATTGTGCTCTAACACAGTAAGCTTAGGTTACCTTCCTTCCTACATTTCCAAGCATATGAATCCAATCCTTCCAAATGACAAGGCTAGGCAAAAACTACTGTAAACCAAGGATCTCCCCTTCTCTCTGCCTCTCTCTCCCCACTTTAAAATAAACATTTCCTATGTTTATTATTTTTCCTGTAAGAACCTATAAAGTGTAATACAGCAAAAAATCCAAACCAACAGTATTCCCCAGTGGGAAATGCACCCAGTGGCATTGTGTGATGGTGCCTTTTTATTTACCACTTAAGATTGAAAGTCTTCCTGGTTAATATCTCTTTAGATTTGTGTGTGCATTAGTTCCAGTTACATATAATCATCTGTCTATTCTAGCCTTTTGGTCAGGGGTGTGTGTGAGTGTACAGGGTTGTGCTGTGCATCTGTGTGTGTGTGTGTTTGTGTGTGTGTGTGTGTGTGAGTATGAGTTAGAAGAAGTCATTCCACACAATCCTTACAGAGTAGCTTGGCAGAAATTCAATAGCTGTTGGTGATATTCTCATTCACCCTCAGTGCTCCGTGGCTGTTCGGTCCCAGAGTGACATACAATGGCATTTGTTGTAATCCAGAGACTGAAGGGGAGGTTAAAAAGGCTGTCCGGTACCTCCTGTAATTGGGTTATCAAACCCTACTGAATTGGTTCCTGCTTAAATTTTTTAGGCACTGGAAAGAATCAAAAATCTTTTTGCTGCTTTTTCTGCTATAGTAAAACCTTCTGAGAGCCTTTTTTGGGGGGTGGATAGAAATATAGATTAGGCTGCAATCCTAACCACACTTTCCTGGGAGTAATTATTATTGAACACTGCTGAGTAGACTTGCTTAGGATTGCACTGTTAATCAGGATTTGGTGGAAAGGACATCCTGCAAGGGGTGGTTTAGGGCAGACAGTACCTCCTTTGTATTTATTCCCCCCCCCCCAAAAAAAAGGATGAGGGGGGGCAAGTCAATCAAAAGAACACCCAAGACAACTTGTAGGTAAACAAAACAAGTGCCACTTACCCCACCAGAGTAGTTTCAGTGCAGACCCTCCAGTCCTGCATCATTGGATCCCCAAGTCCAGGTGCCCACATATTGATGCCAGGAGGAGATGGAGGCAATGTCTATATCTCAGTGTATATATCCTGGGAAAGGAAAGCAGGCAGGAGGGGAATCTCTCTGTGCTGCTGCTGGGCTGGCTGAGATCCTTTGCTGGCTGGCACAATCCAGTGGGGAGGGGGGAGGAAGGGGGAAGGAGGGGCTCCTGTTAGCTCTCCTTCTTCTTCCTCCTCCTGGTTTCCATGGTGGTGATGGTGCAGCATCAGCCCTGCCTGCCAGGCTCAGCCTCTCATCAGGCGACTCACTGGCAGGGCGCTGCCTGCTCAGCGCTCATTAAGAACCAGCCGCCTCCCTCCCCTCCCCAGGGAGCAGCCAATGGCTGGTCCAGGCCGCCTGTCACTCAGGATGCAGGATGCAGGAGCATCCTTGGTACTCAGAAGATGCGCTGGTGGTACCCAGGCAGGTCCCCACAAGTGGGCGACTTCCACAGGCTGGATCAAAGTCACACTGCTGTTGGGTGGGTGGTTTTTATATTTTTTAGGCTGTGATGATCATACTGATCTTGCACAGATCCTTAGCCACACTGACCTGGGAGTAAAGCTATTGGTTAGAATGGGCTTTCTTTCTCTATCTATCTAGCTCTCTATCTCTCTATCTATCTATGCACACTTTTTAACCATCTATTTACAGGCAGGAGGGAAATATCTTTTTTTACTCCTTTTTCTGCATGTGGGAGGCTGTGATTTTTAGCCACACTTTAAGCACAATCCTAATCATGTCTGCTCAGAAGTCAGCCCCATTGTGTTCAATGGACCATACTCCCAGGAAAGTGTCTAGGTTTGCAGCCTTTGACAACATTAAAGCCACACTTTAGCCCACTGAGAGTAAGAACCATTGGTTATAATGGGACTTCTTTCTGAGTAGACATTCATAGGATTGGGCTCTCTCTCTCTCTCTCTGTGTGTGTGTGTGTGTGTGTGTGTGCTTTTTAACCATCAAATTCATCTGCTCTATTTACAGGCAGGAGGGGGATTCTCATTTCTCAGTTCTCTTTCTGCATATGAGTGTCTGTGATTTTAACCACGCTCACCTGCGAGTAAGGTCCATTAGTTACAATGGGACTCTCCCACTTTTGTGTGTGTGTGAGTGCTGTGTTTTCAACCATCAATTCACCTTACCTTCAGGGAAAAATCTCATCCTCACTGCATATAGGTGGCTGCAGCCCCCCACCATACTTACCTGTCTGGGGAGTAATGCCAATTGACTATCATTGAACTTACTTTTGAGTAGCTTAACCTAGAATTGTTCTCTCTCTCTCTCTCTCTCTCTCTCTCTCTCTCTCTCTCTCTCTCTCTCTCAATGTGTGTGTGGGTGAATGTTGTCAACCACCAATTTGATAAAAATCTGTTACACCTCTTTCTGGGAATGAAACATTTGCAGTGATCCTTTTCCACACTTAACTTGGAAGTAAGGCCCACTGGCTATAGCAGGACCAACTTATGAGTAGGCATGCCTAGGATTGGGCTCAATGTCACTAACTGAAGGGCCTGTGGAACTGGGGGAGAAACACTCAGACTCACCATCAAGTTCACCTGATTTATTGACAGGCATGGGAAAACAACCTCCTTTTTATACCTCTTTTTGGGTATGAAATGGTGGCTGTGATCCTTATCCACATTTATCCACTGGCTATAATGGGACCTCTGTGTTGGGACATCTAGGATTGTGCTTAGAGTCACTAACAGATGGACCTGTTTGTGGAACTGAGAGGCAAGTTCCCAGTTAGACACATCCTCATGGCAATCATAGCCTTGTTTCTCCTGACATTTGAGGATATATAATCTTGTGGGTTGAGATAAAAGTAAATTCATGGGCAAATTTTTTTTGAGACAAGTGCAACCTGTCACTGATGTACCCTGAAAGCATCCAAAATTGGGGGCATGTTCAAAAATGAAGACATTCTTAGCACAAAGGATATGCTGCATTCTATTACTTTCCAGAATAAATGGGTTAGAGAGCATCTCATTTACAGATGTATTTATTTTGCAGTTTAAAAGGTGCAACGTGGAAGAAGAAAGCATATAAAATGTGGTTATCAACAGGTCAGAACCAGAGAAGGATTGGCTGTACTGTACACATTCACATATAAAATCCTGATTTAGAGAGGCCACCCTCTAGTGGAATCAAACAAAACTCAATTCCTATTTATTCTCTCTAGCTTGCATTGGCAATCATATGTAGTAACAGAAGTAGGGGTTTCCTTGGCTTTCTCAAAAGAGACTGATGTAACACACTATGAGGCTATAATCCTATATATTCATAGGGTGTTAGTAAATTCTACTGAATTCAGTGGGATCTTCTTCTGAGTAGAAAACACTGCATGTTTTGTTTTTACATGCAACAAATCTACGTTTAGACTGAGCAATCACATACACACCTAGGAATAAGCCCTGTTTAATATGATGAAACTTGCTTCTGAGTAGACAGGATTGGGCTGATAGAAATCCCTAAGATCTCTTGTTTAAAAAGTTTTTTGTTCTGTCACTGAGTTCTGGCTCCCTTCCAGGGGGAGATACAATAGTTTCTCTCTGAAAATGCATAGCCTTCTTTTCCTATCCTGGATCCCATTTACAATGGAACAAAAATTTAAAATAGTGGGATTATTTTTTCTGTCCTCTCTTCCCTCTCCACTCCTACCCCAGTGAATTATATAATACTAGCAAAAATGTACCCACATTGTGGGAGTAAAATTCCCCCCATACACCATCCCCCCACTGCAGAACAACGCCCCTATGCGCACCAACCCCCCATACACATGAATCCCCTACTGTGCATCAACCCCCCATGCACAATACCCTCCCATGCGCACCACCCCCACATGCACACTACTGGGCACCACCACCCCATGTGCAACACCCCCAGATGCACAACATCCCCCATGCGCACCAACCCCCATGCACATTCACCCCATGTGCATTCACCCCATGTGCAATACTCTCCCGATATCCACCAACCCCCATGCACATCAACACCCCCCCCCCCCCCGCGCACGCCATTTATTGGGAAATTTTCATGAAGAGGAGGTGGGTAGGCAGCAAGCAAGACACTGAGACAGCAATGGAGGCAGGAAGCTCCATTGGATCCTGATTGGATCGGATTGGATCTGAGGATGATCCTGATGTGAGGAACTTGCCCAGCTTTTATTCAGTAAAAGATTGTTTACCAGATCAATATGATTCAAAGTATGATGCAAGGTATGAGGTACAATTATGATGCAAAGCATGATGCAGAATATGGGGTACAGCATGGTGTAGAGTACATTGCTACATGACTATATTGCTACATTACATTGTATAGTGACAGGTTTAAACAATCAGAGAGATAGCTAGCGTATGTTCTTATGATGAATCTTAATTGACGTACGAAGTGGTGTGTTTTATAAACACTCCTTGATATCAGTTCGTACAGTTTCTTTGCATACTTTGTACACAAGTACAAAATCTTACGTGCCTTTGTATGTTCCAATTTTGCTAGGTTGACAGCATGGATTTTTCACATGCTTTAACCCTTTGGCTGCGGATGTATTTTGCAGACCCTTGTTGTTACATCCCTGCTACACAACCCCCCATGCACATCAACCTCACTGCGCATCAGTCCTCCCATGTGCACCACTCCACATGCACAATACCCTCTCATGCGCATTAACCCACCATGCACACCAACACTGCACTGTGCACCAACCCTCCACAGTATACTAACTCCCATGCTCATTAACCCCCATGCAAACCCTCCCTCCCAGTGCATCAGGTATTGGGCATCAAATTGGCTGGAGGTTGATCAGTCGGTCTTTAATGTTAAGTATAGGACAAAATCACATTGCACCCCCTTTCAGCCCCCTTAGGGTTAAATTTCTCAACATCAGTTCTAGGTGGGTTTTCATGTCACAGTAGGAACACCTTTCCTGAATTTCGTGCTTCTAGGTTTGGGGCAGAGCATCCCCCAGTCAGGGACTCTTCAATGTAAAGTATAGGGAGGAAAACACGTTGCACCCCTTTTCACCTCCTTCTGGTTGGAATTTCCAAAAACTGTTTCGGATGAAGGGAAGGAGAAAGTTGGGAGCTTTGAAAGTGTCTTGGATTACAGAAGACAGTGTCTTTGATTGAAGCCTCCTAACCATTGTATTAAATGGGACTTACTCCCAGAAAAGTGTGTTTGATTGCAGCCTCCTAACCATGTCTTCTCAGAAGTAAGCCCCACTGTGTTAAATGGGGCTTACTCCCAGGAAAGTGTCTTTAGGATTGCAGCCTAAGTAGACTTCATAGGAAGTCTATTCATAGGAAGCCATTACGGAAGGAACACCCTCCCCAAATTTCACACTTCTAGGCCTGGCAGTTTTGATGGGGAATTGATGAGTCAGTCAGTCAGTCAGTCAGTGACTTTTCAATTATATATATATAGATTCCATTCCTGAGTGTCCCCCAGTCTACAAGTGCACATTGTATCAGAAGCGGGGGGGGGGGGAGGATTTGATCAAAATCACCTCCTAAAGTTCTTCCATGAGCAGAAGGCAGTTTAAATTCACCACCCTGAGTACTGTGGAAATAGGAAACACTATTGAATATATCAATAAAATTTATACCTCCTAGAAATGGTGACCTTGAAGTATCTGACTGAAGAAAGCTCCATTTGTTTTTACCCATATGAACCATCACACTGTCCAATTAAAAAGAGTGCCAAATAAGAAACTTCTAATAAAGCCCAAAATGAATGGAGATTAAAAGATATAAAAGTTGCAAGAAATTTAGGAATTTCTTGGTAAAGAACGCCACAAAAATTTCCTACACTTTGAGCACAATCCTAACCATGTACATACAGTGGTGCCTCGCTTAAGAAATGATCCACATAACAAGCAAAAATTTCTCTAGGATTCTGCCTCACATAACAAGTGTTGCTTCACTTAACAAGCACACTTGTTTGCAGTTGGGGCAGAAGCGCTGGCCAGCAGCCCTTTTAAAAAGCGTCAGGGCTGCCTAGCGCACCTGCACATAGCAATAGCATTTCTTCCGCACTGTTCCTCCTGTGGCCGGGCGTCAGTTGGCAGAGGGAGAGAAGAGCAGTGGAGAAAAGGGAAGCAGCTCAGGGCTAGCCAGAAGGGAGCAGGGGAGACAGAAACTTTGAAAGTGTCTTTGATTACAGAAGAAAGTGTCTTGAAAGTGTCTTGGACCGCAGGCTCCAAACCATGAATATCCAGAAGTAAGCCCCATTGTGTTAAATAGCTCCCCTTGACACTTGAGGGCATGGCAAGGAGAGATTTGGCTCTCCTTAAGGGGGATGGGTGGGAACAGAATCTCTGCAGATACACTATCATGTATATAATTTAAATTTTCTCAATAAATTGTTTCTTTCCATATATGTAGACCAGAGGTGTCCAAATGTTTAGCTTCAGGGGTCCTGGACCTTTGACAAGTGTATAAAGGAGGGAATTTAATCAGGTGCAGCTTCTCATCTCACAAATCCAAGCTGGAATTCCCTCTTCTACATACCTGTTAAAGGTCCACAAAGTTAAAACTTTGGACACCCATGATGAATAAAGAATGAATCTTTGCTTGCTCAAAGTTGCTTTCCATTGAACAGAATGAGAAAGCTCACATAAGATGAAGAAGCTCACAGCCTGAATGAGGAATATTTATATGTACTGAAGAACACACAGGATATCTTATATTCAGACAGTCATTACATTACACACCTCACAAGTGTACATAGTATCTTGCTAATATATAGTGCATAAGTCTTTTTTTGGAGGTGGGAGGGAATCTCACTAGTAATTTGATATATGAAATTCAGATTATGCACTTATTAAGTTGCTACGTAAGTGGTTCATCTTGGTTGATTGCTTTGCACTGTGGTAAGTAATGTGGAGGGGAACATAATTAAACCAATTCAGATGCACCTGCATTAGAGTATTAAGTTTTCAGAATCTTACCACCTATATTATAAAGCATTTGTTTGATTTATAGGTACATAGTGGGAACATTTGAACTGATATTTACAAGTATTTTAATCCACAGTTGAGAAATATTTTAATTTTCCCTTTGGATTATTTTCAAGGATGCTTTAAAGGTATTTCAGTTTTGCTTGCCAGGCAAAAATCACTTTTATAATGGAGACAATTATGTTTAAGGCTCATTAGTGGCTTTTTTCCTACTGATTTTACCATGATGATTTGTTGTTTTAAAATAGCAGGGCATTCCATTAAACTAGCTCTATATTTGTAGTAGACTTTGGTCCTGAACATCTGTTTCCATTTTATACAGTTGAAACTTCTGCAACGAAGGACCAGGTGAGATATAAAATAGGATAACACCTGCACAAAAAGTCAAGCTTAAAGTGGGGGAAAAGATTAGCTTTTCTGATCTTTTTTGCTCCTTGGCACTCCTCATGTGTGGTGCAGGTGATAGAGGGGATGTGTGTGAGATGAGTGGCAAGGTCCAGGAGAGAAACTTTGTACCCTTTTCAAAAAGAACCCAAAAGAATCTTTGTTTCTCCTGATAAAATGCCAATCAGAGCAGTAGTGTAAGTGAGTAGCGTAAGGGCAGGGGGTACCATGCTCTGGGTACCATGTCTTGAGAGGGTGTCTTAAAGGTTTCTGAAAGGCACTTCTGGCACATGGAAAATGGTGTTAAAATTTTTTATGCCCTCAGGTGCCAGATTTCTTTGCTTCCTCACTGTCTCAGAAGCCCTGGAAAGAGTGGTAGAGAGGCAGAGGAGGGAGAGAGAGGTGTTGTATAGAGAACAGGTGTTATCTGTCCCGGGGTCAAATGTACTAGATACGCAACTGTTTTGGCATCTCCTAGAAAGATACTAGTCAAGTGGTTAAGACACTGTGCCTGTTAACCAGCAGGCTAGGGTTTGAGACCCGGGTCGGCCCTACAAGACAGGGGGAGCTCCTGTCCTTAGCCCAGCTCTGCGACGCCAGCTGGATCCAATCGTATCAGCTCTGCCTTTCTGTTGGACTAATTCAGTGGCGTGGAGAGGGGGGATTTGCTGCTTGGGTAACAGCCTATACTCCATAACAATCTAACCTAGGCTTTCGTGCTCCGCATGCAGCGTATGCAGCACTGAGCATGATACCATAGTCTTTCAAGACTGATGGAGGCCTATTTAGGACTCCTCGTCAGGGGATTGAACAAGTTCCTAGAAGAAAAGTTCTTCAAAGTTTACAACCCATGATGGGTATGTGCAACTTCTTTATTTTATATAAGATGCAGGGACACAGCATCAAGATACAGGTGTCCTCTTATCCAGTGGTGGGCTTCAGGGGGCTCTCACAGGTTCTATAGAACCCTTTGCTAATGAGCGCCTGGTTCTGAAAACGGTTACTAATAGTTCAGAGAACCTGTTGTTAATTTAAGTTATTAGGACACAGAACCTGTTGTTAGTTTATTTGAATCCCACCACTGCTCTTATCTTGTGTGCTCCTTGTAGCATCTGGTGGGTCCACTGTGAGATACAGGAAGCTGGATTAGATGGGCCTTTGGCATGATCCAGCAGAGGCTCTTCTTATGTTCTTAGTGCAGAAAAAAATCATGTTATGTTAACAGTTGTTTTAAAATAGCTTGTAAAATCTCAATCAAAATGAAGCTGACTGCTGGGGCCTTTTATGACAGCTACCAGCTCGAATGAATTTCATCAAAGTAATGCATATTTTGATACTAGGAAAGCCCACTTACTGCAAAAAATGGAAACAAATCACTGTAACTGGTTGACGTGAAAACATGACACACGGCAAGCTGAGCAAGAGGCACTCTTTCAAGTGAGTGTTCCTCTTTTATTTAGCAGGGGGAGAGTAACTGGCCCTACACATCCCAGCAATGTCTGTTCAAGTGGCTTCTGCTGGTGTTCTTCTTTTGCATTTTAGATTGTGAGCCCTTTTGGGACAGGGACCTATTAGCTATTAATTAGCTATTATTATTTTTCCATTTTCTTTGTAAACCGCTTTGTGAACTTCTTAGTTGAAAAGTGGTATATAAATACTGTAGAAATACTGTAGATATATAGATGGCAAGCACTGTTGGGTGTTTCAGCTGTTGAATTGTATTAGAAGAACACCACTGCTCTAATTTTTTTGGAAAGAATTGCTTTTATTTTTTCAGAAGCATGTAAGCCAAAGTGTTTGCTTTTTATTTGAAGATTTAATATTGGCCCTCTTTACATGGATTGGTAGGATTTTGACTATTAAGACAAAGTAAAAACATGAGTTGAAATAGTGGTGTTGTGAACATGTTTGTGATGCGAACAAATGCTGTATGAAAGTACTTGTGCTCAGAAGGTTCATGGGCCCGTCACTACAGGGTGTACACATTTGTTCCTACAAGCATAGAAGAAAGAGTAAAGGTAAATATGGGCACAATCCAGAGTAACTACGGGGAGTCCTTGCTCTGATGTAAGAACAATTTGCTCTGGATTGCAATATGAATTTCCCATAGGTTTTGCATTAGGTGGTGCAGTAACTACAGGTGCACATAAAGTCTCTTACGTGCTCCTGTAGTTACTCTGGATTGTAGGGTATGTCTCCTAAGTATGTAACCCTACAATCCAGAGTAACTACAGGAACATGTAAGAGACATTTACATTGATGTTGTTACAGCACCACCTAGTGAAAACCTCTGGGAAATTCATATTGCAATCCAGAATAAATTGTTCTTATGTCGGAGCAAGGGCTCCCCGTAGTTACTCTGGATTGCACCCTAAAGAGCCAGCATTATCCAAAGACATTTATGTGGTCATGTGGCCAGCATGACTATATGCTAAGATGCACAGTACACCTACCTTCCCATCAAGATGGTACCTATATATATACTTGCATATAAATACTTGCATTTGAATGCTTTCAAACTGCTAGGTTGGCAGGAGCAGGGCTAAGGATGGGCGTTAACTCCGTCTTGCAGTACTCAGGTCTTGAACTTGCTGACCTGCTGATCGGAACTCCATTCAAGAAGTGTCAACCCTAGCATTCTAACCACTGAGCCACTGCAGCCCCTATGGGCATACAAAAGCATCCTGCCCCCATCCTGATGTGCACATGGGTGATGGCTAGCCTTCCAAGTTTGGTAGACATACATACCTACATAGAACCCTGCCTCATGAACAAAAATTTCAGGGCAGTGGAGTTGCATGGTAGGAGTGTGCATATAGCTCCTTGCACATGTTCTGCCAAATGCATAGATATTGGTTAACATACTTACAGCAGGGCAGGGGTAGTGATGGAATTTTTTGCATTCTATCCTCTGCCAAATTATGGTGGTAGAATATCTTGGCCTCTGATCTCTCCGTGAATTGATGCATGTTTGCAGTTTCTAGTTTCAAAGGTTTGGATGTTCTCTGTGAAGTTCACCATGATCATCAAAGAAAAAATCTGTTCCATGTTCACATGCTACAGTTTTTTATTTTAACACCAAAGTTCACTCAAACCTCCAATGAATTTTTTAAACATGTAAGATAACTTCAGAGTCACTTTATCTCTTGTTGCTAATCTAGTCTAGAGCATCAAAATTTATGGAGAGCATGGACATGAGGGGTTGCGGTGAGGTGGACACTGAAGTCTGAAACACTGTTGCACTGATTTGGAAGTTTTGCTGTGTGATTGTCTTTGAATCAACAGACTTAACATGTGCAAGGGAGGTGGTGGATTGTCCTTCATTGGAGAACTTCAAGCTGAGGTTTGCTGGAACCTGAAGTTGCTCTAGGGGCAAAATCCAGAGTAACGACAGGGAGTTCTTGCTCTGGTGTAAGAACAACTTACAGCCCAATCCAGAGCAACTAATCTGTCCACATAAGAGCCCTTAGGTTGCCCTATCTAACACTAGGTTGGAGCAACTGCAAGATGCTCCAGCCCAGTTACTCTGAAGGAGGCTTAGGGCAGAGCAAGGCAAGATAGGGTGCCCTAAGAGTGGTGGACCTGCTCTGCCCTAACTGGGGCAGCCTAAGCAGCTCAGGAGAGGCAAGTTGAGGGCATGTTTAGCATTGCCTAGGGCAGAGCAGTTACTCTGTATCCAGAGCCTGTTTCCAAGGCAGAAATGCCCTCTTCCAGCCCTCAGAGTTATACCACATCAGGAGCAGGTATAGTAATGAGTAGACCCATAGGGGTCCATGATAAGGCCTGAGTAAGAATGGCAGTGCTGACCAAAAATCTGAGTTCTTGGCCATCCTAGCTGCAACCCCTTCCTCTCAACCTCAGGATATGGAACAAACTACGGCTGCCCACAAACCTCAGGATACAGCAGGCCACTCCAAGAAGCCCCTTGTATTCACTGTAGAATGTACTGGCATCTCATCAGGGACTCCTTATAAGGCAGGCACCCAGTGTTGTCACCAGACTGGTGCGGCTAGTGTGGGCTGCACTGGGGATGCGCTCCGTATGGGGTGATGTGCCGGAGGAGTTTGACTGTCCTTTGGCAGACCCCGGGCGTCAGCACCCCCATTCAGGCCTGCTCCAAGGCGGAGCAGCAGCCAGAAGCTCCCACTTCTCTGAGGAGCTGGCTTGAACGGCCATCTGAGGTGCACTGCACAGAAACACACTGAGCATGCCGAACAGCTTCAGAGGAGACTTCCTTAGAGCAGAGAAAGTCTGCGCCTCTGCACAGCCATTCGGCCTCACTCAGGAGGCGGAGCGGCAGCCGAATGGCTTCAGAAAGAGTACTGCACAGGCACCAACTCTGACGCCTGCACAGTCTCTCCCGAAGCCAGAAGGCTTCAGAAAAGTACTGCGCAGGTGTCAGAGATGGTGCCTGCGCAGTACTCTTTCTGAAGCCAGTTGGCTTCAGAAACAACTGCGCAGGCGCCAACTTTGGTGACTGTGCAGTCCAGGTGGGGGGCGCGCATCCCAGGGATGACGCACAGACTTCCGCACCAGGTGATGTGCAGAGTCATGTCACCACTGTAGGCACCACAGCTGTTCCTTGTTCAGTGTGATCTGAGGGGTGTCTCCTCAGGAGCAAGTCTTCCCCTTGTGTCAATTACTTAGCATGCTCTGGAGCAGTTAGGGCAGCCCAGGCTTCCTGACTCTCTGGATTCAGCATAACTTTCTGCTCTGGATACAGAATAGTTAGGAGAGTGCAGTTAGGTCAGAGCAGGCTGAATTTGCTCTGGATTGCAGCCTTACTCTGGATTCCAATATGAATTTTCCATAGGTTTTCACTAGGTGGTGCAGTAACTACGGGTGCATGTAAAGTCTCTTATGTGCTCCCGTAGTTACCGTATTTCCTGGCTTATAAGACACACTTTTTTCTCCCCAAAGGGGGGGAATGTCTGTGCGTCTTATAGAGTGATAGGGCCAATCCTGGAGCACCTTACCCCATCATGTCATATGTCCTTGGATTTGTATTGACGAGCAGAATCCAATGCAAAAATCAGTTTTGAGATATCTCCTTCCTATCAAAAGTTATGGCCAAAAAAGTAAAAATCAAAAATATAAAAACAAAAAGAAAATACATTTTTGGCAATTTTTTTTAAGTGGGTAGGAATTATGGCTTGGGGGGTAGGAATTTTGGCCTTGGGGTTCAGGAATTTTAGGTTTGGCAACTGGTCACCCTGGCACAGTTGCAATCCTAAGCAGCCTTCCCTGGCTTAGAGACTTGCTCCAAAGTAGACATGCACAAGACCTGGTCCCTCCTGCTCCATGCCTGCACCTCCATCACTCTTCCCTATCTATCTAGATCCCCTCACCTTTCCCTACCTACCTGGATCCCCCACCCCCAAAAGAACCCCCCCCCCAACTTACCTGCCTTCCTGGACCATTTGCAATGAGATTTGTGCAAAATGTTGTTGTCTGATCATTTGCAATGAGATTTGTGCAAAAGTCACAAATCACTGATACTAGAGATGATGAGTTTTTGGGGTTTCCAGAAAATTAGAAGAGTGCTTGAAGCTTAAAGTCTTTCCTCATTTGTTAATGACAGTGATGATGGTTCTTAATACCAGTGTTGACTTTACATGGTTGAAATATTATTCTGTTATATTTTATTAAATATATTAGTACACCATTTGGTTCAGAATATTTTTTTCTTGTTTTGTCCTCTAAACTTTGGTGCGTCTCATGATCCGGTGCATGTAATAAGCCAGGAAATACGGTACTTTGGATTTGGGGGTAGGACAGTTTTCTACTGCAGATAGGAGGGTTAGTGTCTTCCAATTTTATGATTCTAGAATAGTGGGTGGAATGGGCAGAGCAAGGAGGTACTATTACTGGGGAGGGGAGAGAGTTGCAAGCAACAGTTCTATAGCAACATTAAGGAAACAAAAGTAAACCTAAGTTTTGGGTGATCTCTGTGTATGCATCCGTGAAAGTATAATAATGGCCCTTGCTGTTACAATCAGTTGCAAAATAATCCAATGAATGGATGAATATGAAATACAGTAATGGGAATGATTATGAAATAGTGGGAATATGATCAAGCCCACTTCCCAGTATTGATCTACTTTCACAGATCACTATGGACTTGTGCCAATGATTTCATGTCCAACTGTGAACACCAAAAATGGAATATTGTAGATGTTCAAATCTTTCCTTGGATTGGAAAAGGGAACATCAGTAGAAACAGCCAGAAACATCATTCTGAAAAGAAAACAGACCAGATCTATTACTCTTCTGCTACTCCAACAATCATTGCATTAGGGAAGGATGATTATCCTTGGCAGCCAATAGTATATCTATATTTGAAGAATATATTTCCTGGTTAAACAACAGAAGAGGAGATTCCTATTAATCTTGCTGGCACCAGGCTTTGATTCTGTAAGTATATTTGCAATACTTAAAGAAGAAAAATCCAAATATGGAATATTGTTATGTGATTTAGAACAGGTTTTAAATTCCCTGGTTGGTAAATATATTTCAGAAACTTACATCTCTAACAATAGAATTGCATTTAATACTAAATAGTATTCCATTTGGTTTACAGCCAGCAGTTCAACTCCGAGGATATTTCTAAATTCATTTGCCATTAGCTTATGCTAAAACCTTTAATGGTGAAATAGGAAGCTTGAAGGAAAGAGGGATTTAAAAAGAAGGAAGGCTTTAATGGAATGGAGTAACATGCTGAGTACTATAAAAGCATTTTGTTTACTATTTTCCTCAGGGAATATGAAATGTATATGAAATAATGTTTTACAGAATTGGCTGGCAAAGAAATTATATAGGTGTATAATAGAATGGACTAAATGCCCAATAAAAACGCAAAATTTCCATTATTGTTTGTGATTATTGTACAAAGTTTATTTCTGGAAATTGACTTTTCCAAAGGAGAAATTTGGTTGAAGAAATCTTTCATAAGACTGGCCAAGCAATCTAGATGGACATGCAGGGTCCACTCAATCCCTTGCTGGGGAACTGTGGGCAGTGTTTGTCACCACCCGCAAGGGTGCCAGTACCCTGTGCCCGGCAGGGTCATGACCCTGGAACCCAGGTACCACCTGGTTTTTCCAAGGGAATGGAAACCCTAGATGAAAAGAACCACTTCCATCAAAGTAGGTTGTTCAGCACAATCCTAAAATCCATATCAAAGCTGTGCCAATGGGAAATGTTCTGCATCATGCAATTGTGGATGGAGGGATAACAACAGGGAACTCCGCAAGGTAAGGCAGTGTTTTTTCCCACCTTACCTTGTGTTGCATTGCCCTTATGCAACTGCTGGAAAGTAGATTAGGATTGCACCACCAAATATATAGGTCACTGATTTTGCTTTACAAAATAAAGTCCCATTTGTATCTAGGCCTTGGAGGGGATAATTTTTGAATATTGCTATTGCGTTGGTCTAAAATAATTTTTTGGGAGAAAGAAGCATCTGGTTTTAAATCCCAAGATCTATTGATTGTGTCAGATCTTGGGTTGTCAGAAAGGTGAGGTCCTGGGTTGTGGATGATGCACTTCAAAGTCTTCCCCTGAATCCACAAGGTGTTGCTGCTCTTGCTTCTCCAAACAGAAAGATCTCAGTGATGAAAGCTCTCACCGACAGTGGCAGCTGTTTCAAGATACCGCATAAACCTTCTGAGTTTGTCAGAACTTCTCAGACAAAATGGAAGGTATCTCCCATGTGATATTCTTTTAAAGAGAGTTTGTCAAGTTTACTGCCATTTGAACTTGGGCTTCTATGAAAAGATACACTTAAGATAAAGCTTAATAGGCAGATAGGAGATTTGCACGTTGTCCCCTCCCACACAGATTATCCCATTGCAGCACATCCATTTTAGATCAGCTGTGTTGCTGGCAATGGCTAATATATTTGGCACTTGGGCACAAAAATTTTAAACACCACCCATAAATCATCTTAGCTGCCTCCAAAAGTACCTTTAGGAAGCCTCTGGGAAGACTACTGGGACTTAGGGTCACTGAGTATCTTATGAGACACTATTTGCTATACTTTAGGTAAATGGGTAAATATATGGGTCTACCCAAGCCAAGTTATTTTTTGGTAAGTTGTGTCTGACTCTTCATGACCCCATGGACTGCAGCATGCCAGGCCACCCTGTCCTCCAGTAGGTTCTAAAGTCTGCCCAAATTCAGGATCATTGCACCAGTGACTATTTAACTACCCATCTACTGCCCTTATCAGGGTCTAGGCATCCAGAATACAATAGTTTTTGGCAAAATCTGGGAAGTACCTTTCAGAAGCCTTGTGGACACCTTCTGAAGGTATGGTACCTGGGACAGTGTAGCTACACCTACACTTAGCTACATCACTGATTGCCATGAGATTGGAAAGATGTCTCTCCATGTAATAGGCTAGTGAGTTTCTGGGCAAATGTTTCATGCTGTTCTTTATTTTTCCTCCTTCAGCCAAGACTTCTAGTTGTTCTCCTATAATATTATAGCTTCTTATTAAGCTCTTGTTGCACAGAAGCACTTTACAATATTGTTCCTCCCTTATTATATTATTTTCTGATACTAGAGATCCAAACAGAAGATTGTGGTATCTTCTTATTTATCCTGAAAGATCTAAATAAAAACAAAGACTGTGAGCACAATCCTAAACCCTGTCTACTCAAAAGTAAGCCCCATTGTGTTCAATGGATCTTACTCCCAGGAATGTGTCTTTAGGATTACAACCTGTGTGTGCTACTTCAGACTTTCTAGCACTTGCTGTGCAATCCTACACAGTTTTCCAGTTCTGGGGTAAGGGCATTGCAACTCCAAGATAAGGAACAAATATTGTGCTCCCAACTGCAGCACATGCCCCGTTGATACATTTATGCCAGTGCACAAAAATTGGTCAAGATTGTGCGTTAGGGAGTTTGCTGCTCCTACCACTTATTTATGAAGATTGCCCTGCAGGTGCAATCCTGAAATCTTCCACATTTCTTCTCTCACACATTTCAGAATGCCATGCAAACTCTACCACTCATTTCTGAATTCCTGGCACAAGAGAGATTATGATCCCTCTTTTAAACAACTGCCTGATAGTATATGACTTTCAGTTCTTCTTTGATGTTTTGTTCCAAGCAAGTTCTGTGAATATGAAGGTACAATCTTTATAGTATCTGTAATTAAAGAAGCCAACAAAGCTGAATATTATTTCAGGGTACAGAATGGCAAAAAGCCCAGACTGATGTTGAATTTTACCATATCATGCTGTATAAGGGAGGGGATGCTCTGGAGTGAGAATGGGGGGATATTGTAAGCAGGACAAGGAACGAGACCAAAGTTTTATTTGTCATTTTTTAGGAATGACAAACAGACTCAGCAAAGAATTTTTTTGTATAGAACCAGGAGGCACCAAATTAGTTTCCAAGATCAGGACTGGTCTTAAAAACTGTGGCACCCAATTGGAAACATTTTCTTTTGGATGGCCTACGTTCATGGCCAATATCTATAGTGTCTTAGGCTGCAATCCCAATCCCCAATTAGGCCAGCCTAAACCCCAGCACAAATCTTGAGCTGGCCTAGATATGTCACAAAAGTGCTGGAAGGCACTTCTGTGCCACTCCTGAGGAAGGGTTAGGCCAGTGTACAGACATGCACTTGTCTCCCGGCATCACCATGAGAATGGGAAGACCAATGAATTGTGCCGGCCTAGGTTAGGATGCAGCCTTTGTTAGTGACTTAAATAGATTTTATGTCTCTGGTAAACTAGAAAACCATCAAAATATGTGCTTAAAAAGTATAAAAATAGGTGCCAGGTAAACCTTCTCGGGGAGGGTATTCCATGCATTTCCAATAAGACAGAAGAACAAACAGATTTCAACATTTTAAAACTTTATTTCTATATAGAAGAATGCCAGAACGTTAAGCAAGATCTATTTGAGGGACAAAATTATTCAAGAAACAGCATAAGGCTTGGTTTTGGTGCTGTTCACATTGAGTATTTACACATTAACTTTTGAACAAACAAAAAAAGCAATTCTGTCACTTGTGAATGAACTTCTGGCACCTTCTCTCTGAGTCTTATTATAGTACTTGTATAAATTAGTTTCAGGTGTTTAGTTTGCAAGGATATACACTACACAAGACAGATAATATTAAAAAAAACCCTGTAAGGTATTTTAACCTACTTTAAAATGAAGTGTGGAATTTTCTAAAATAATAAAAGAGGAGAAACTAAGAGAATCTCCAGCAATTTTTCTGCAGTCTTTCTAATTATTTCGCTCCCTAGAGAGAACTTGACTGGATGGTGAGATGAGATGGCATATGGCTGTAGCTGGCTCCAGATCGGCTATCGGGGAGGGGGAGAGGTGAGAAGACATAAAAATGTGTCTTTTTCAGGAAACAAAAATGGCAACATAATTTTAATAATAGTACTTATTCTTGTTACTCTTATTGGGCCAATTTGGATGACACCTCTCAACTGGCTTTTCTAGTCCACGAATGAAGGTCATACTTGCATACAACTTTATGCACATTCTGTACCTTCACATAAGTCCTTGTTCTCCTTGTTTGGTGTGTTCCAACCAATCTACTCCTATATAGGATTGAGCTGTAGGGCAGAGTGATTTGTAGACATGGAAGTGCCTTCTGGATACTTCCAGGGATACTTCCTTCTGGATACTTGCAGGGAGGTTGCACAACCTCCCTGCAAGACTCTTAGGCCTCAGAAAATCACCCAGATGTGACTGGAAGGTGCTTCTGGTCAAATCCAGAAGTCATATGAAGCCCTTTTGCAAATTTTATTATCCCTGCAATCATTCTTGAAACTGATCCCCTGTGGATATTGTTAGCTCATTAAGTTGATTTTGATGTTCCACACTGCTGGAGTTAATTCTGCTATTCCACAGTATGGTGTGTGAGCAGGCTTGAGTGAATTGTTCTTTGGTTTTCCACATTTTGCTCTTCTCCCCAAAAAACAACACATTATCCCCATAACAGTTTATGTGGTGGGAGACTTGACAATGCCCCCTTTTATGTGTAAACCCAGAAGCTCCCCAATTCCCTGCTTCTGCTAAGTTCTCAGGTGGTCAGTCTGAATCGGAGCATGACATGGTTAAAAAAGGGAAAAGGAATTCATGAACACAAAAGCTAGATACTAATTTCTGATCTCAGATAATTATCCTTTGCAATGCAATTTGCTTTGTTTTCCATGATGTTGTAGTAGTTTATATGGTGTCTTTACTATTAAAATGAAGTATTTGCAGACCCATCTTTGTGGCAGTTCACAAAGCAGAATTTCTGCTTTAATGTGAGACAGATTTCTGGCAATGGCCAAATTTTGCTACCATTTCATTTGTATGCAAGAAGTAAGTTCATTTATATCTGAAATCTGAATTAGCTTGAGGCATGTGGTCTGCACCTATATCTGTACACACCAGACTGAGAGATAAATCTTTAAAAGCTATAAATGTTTGTGGTAGTACAACTTGCAAATATAAACTTGTATAGCCATTTTTTTAAATTGCTCTTTTTCTGAGAAAAGCAAGAACAGTGTAAATTGCTTTAGAGTTGAATGCCACCCTCCATTAAGAAGGAAAAGATTAGATCTCTGAGTGGGAGGAAGCAGAAGGTGAATGCATCTGTATAAATTCAACACAGGACAATGGTTAGCATAGCTAGTTGAATGCAGTGGTTGAATGCATGCAACTTGAATGCAGTGGTTCCCAACCACTGGTGGGCAGATGCCAGTTCGGGCCTATTTGCCCGAACTGGATCTTCCCACTTGGCGGCCGCTGGCGAGCTGGTCGCAGCAGCAGCTGGCAAGAACTGCGGGGACCAGTTTGCCAGCGGCCGCCAGACGCGCGCTTGTGTCCAGCTGGACGCAAGCGCGCTGTGTCTCCTGAAGCTCGGCTTGGCGCATGCGCAGTGCGTAAGGGTTGGGGCCCATCCCTCACCCCGCCCCCGCCCCGCCCCCTGATCCCCACCCTGCCTGACCCCACCTGGCCCCTCCCATTTCCCGTGAACCAGATCTTGGGCCAGGCCAGGCGCATCCCTGTTCCCAACCTTCATTGGGGTGCTACCCCCCATGAAGGAGGGTTGTGACCTTACGGGGGTGGCTCTTCGGGGTTTGGCTGCTGTCACTTGAGTCACCCAGCATGGATAATATGTTAAACATGGGATGGACTTTGAGGGGCTACCCATGGCAGCAAAACCAAAAGTGCAGTATTAACGACAGCTGCAGATCCTTGATCAGATTGCTATTCTCCATAAGGGGTAGCATCCCCCCAACACACACACCAGGTTGTAAGGTTGTGACCCCTAGGTTGGGAAACACTGCTTTAGCAGGAAAAGAGAATGGGGGCAAAATCCAGAGCAGTTACGGGTCCACGCGGTTATGTCACTCTCTAGTGTTATATTATGGAAAGTCACCTTAAGTGCTCTGGAGCAAAGAGCTTAATTTGACTTTAGGATATGGGTCTGGTCAAGAAGAGATCACCCAGTCAAACTTCTCTGATAACTTCTTTAATGCAGAACTTGTGGCTTAGATACACATATTCCTCAGGAAATAGTCTTAGGGAAGACTTTGCACCTGCATAAGTTCCAACAACTGAGCTGCTGAGCAATGCTGGGCCATCCTTGGATGAGAATGTGACCCAGTTTTGAATCAACAATGAACTGAAGTTAGAGGTGATGCTCCAGGTTGTGTGGAATGTTGTACAGTGGAGGAGAAACCTTTAAGATCAGCCATTTTCAATGTTTTTGTTCTCACAGCACACAGAACCCTATCATTTTTTTCTTTTGGGATGTCACTTAGTGCTTCTGGGGCCACTGCCAGGTTCTATAGCTCTGTTTCTAGGGCAGCTTTCTGTAGTAACAAGTTCTTTCTCCTTCTTCCTGTGCTCCATCCAACAGATAGTTTTCAAACTTGGGTGTTTCAAATTCCCATGGTACACCCTGCAGACCTTCTCTTTTACACTGGTTAAAAATTGCTGGTTTAGGGTAAAATGAGCCGGGTTACAGATCCCTCATGTTCATCATTCATATGTTATGGGCACAGCTTAGGCCAGCTGTTTTACCCTGTAGCACAGTGGCAATTGGCATCAAGGTCAGATATTAAACTGATCTTTCTTTCTTTCTTTCTTTCTTTCTTTCTTTCTTTCTTTCTTTCTTTCTTTCTTTCTTTCTTTCTTTCTTTCTTTCTTTCTTTCTTTCAAGCTTGGTAGAGAAAAAAAGAAGGTGTCCACCATAAAACATGGTTGGCACCTACCTGCTTTAATATTCAACCGATTAAAAATCTCAGTAGACCTTCTCTTAAATACAGACTTGGTGGTGTTTTACGCCCTCTAGATTATTGCAAATCTGTCATCTGACAGCATGATGTCTGCAAGACTTGCAGATTTTTATCACATCTATTGCGCTCATCCAATCATTCATGGTTTTGGAATGACCATTACTGCAGTCATGAAGGTTATTACAAGATATTTATTTCCTGCTGACCTAAGCTTATCCAGCAACATTATCTTAAAGACTTCATTTTGCAGGCACATCCAGAAATAGGAACTAACCTTTTGACAGTCGCCAAACTGCTTTTGGAGTTATTTGAAAAGGGTGGAATCCCCTCTACTTTCATCTTGGTATATGAGGTCATGGAACATTCCCCTGATGTTTAAACTGATTTATTTGTAGAATATTGCAAAGGATTTAAGACACATTTGTAGGGAAAAACAGATTTTAGTTGTAACCCCTTCTTCCTGCTTTAAGAACTTAAGAAGAATCTTGCTTGTTGAGGCCAAAGGCTTACCTAGGGCACAATCCAGAGTAACTATGGGGAGTCCTTGCTCCGGTGTAAGAACAATTTTCTTTGGATTGCAATCTGAGTTTCCCATAGATTTTTGCTAGGTGGTGCAGTAAGTACGGGTGCATGTAAAGTCTCTTACGTGCTCCCATAGTTACTCTGGATTTGGGGGCTAGTCCAGCATCCTGAATCTTAATGGCCCACAAGAGGCCTATTAGATGTTTCCCAGATTCCTGCATCCTGTTGCTACTCCCTCACTTTCTCCAAAACCAGGAGGTTGCAATGAACCTATCACCGCTTGTAAGCGGTGATGGACTTTAAATCTGTCCAATCCCTTTTGACACCTAGCCCAGGATGCCATCATATTTTGTGGCAAAGAGGTCCACAGAATAATTACATGCTGGGTCAAGAAATATTTTCTAACTCTCCCAATACTCAAATTTATGGATTTCTCCTGGTTCTGATATGTCTGGTATGACAGGAGAGAAAGTAACATCTCTCCATTCACACTATTCCCTGTATAATTTTATGTTTCAATCATGTCCACTTTCACGTGCCCTTTTTGGACTGAAGAACACCAAATTCTGTAGGTTTTCCTCATATGTTTCCATGAAGTCAAATGTGGGGGACTCTTGCACATGTACAGAACCAAACTTGGATGTATCCAGAGCTTTGATGAGAGTGACCTATCCCTATTCTCAAGTGGTAAAATTCCCTGGTCATTTAGTGCCTTGAGATGGGAAGAATGTCCATTGCCCAAATATTCCCCCACAAAACACATGGAAGAATCTTGGAAGAATAACAGGACCATAACTTATTTATTCATAATTTATTGAATTACAAAGCTGTACAAGAATTGGTTGATGCAATGGGTCCTGATTTAGTCCTTAGTTGGGTGATCACTTAGGTGAGTGAATGTCCCAATTCCATCCTGGAATCAGGCCATACCTTAAACTGGCTAGCCTCTGAGGACCAGAATTGACTTTAACCTAATCTGTTACCTAACGGTATCTTGGAACTCTTTATTTAAATTGGACATAGTAATGGTCTGTACCATCTTGGAATGGGAGATGATGGAAACATCACAGCCATCGTCCTCCCTGAATGCTCATTAACCGCTCCAAGATGTGGGTATGAACAACCTACAAACCAAAGTCCAATTTTCCACTATGCCTACAGATCACTATGTTATTGGTTTTGTAGTTGTACTGGTTTTCACCATTAATGTACCTGGGATTTTGTGTGTAAGTGTTCAGATTATGTTCATTCACCCTATCTTTATTTTTGTTGAATTTGGACCAGTCATTTTGGACCAGTCCTGAGGGATGTCCCTCAGGACCCTTTTGATGGAGGGAATTCCCTTTTGATGGAGGGAATATTCCCTGACATGTTTGAGAGATGTCTGAATTTCTGATTTGTTAAGAACAGTACTATTATTTTTTTATAATTATTCTTATCTCCTTCTGTAGTTGTATTTTTTGTAATTCATGTATATATTACTAATTTTAATAAAGATAAATTAAAATCAAGGCAGTCTACATAGATGTGCTTCTCAGAACTCATTATAATCTAATATTGGTGTAATAATAATTTTAGCACTGTGGTAAATCAAGAGAGCTTTCATTATTATTAACATTTTAAGGTCCAGCCTGACAAAATGTTTGAAGAAGTAAAGTGATAAAATCATGAAAAGACTTCCGCCATGGCCAACTAATTATTACAATTCTGTAAAATGTTATCAGCTTTTAAAGTCCAAGAAATTATGTGTTGTAGATTCCCCACCTTTTGTATTTTTTAATAGTAAAAGACATATATTTAAAGATTATTTATTTCTTATGGAACTTATGCCCCATTTTTGGGAGGGTTTGGCTACTGTATGCTGACCTCTCATAACACCATGGGAAGATATGCCAAGTGAGTTAGGCTGTCCTATATTTTTTAGGATTGCACCCTTTATCTATCTTAACTCTAAATGTTTAGAATTTGGTTCAAGTGTGACTGTGAGAAACAGTTACAGTTTAAACACAAAGGAAAATCCTTAAAGTGTTAAATGTGCTGCTGGAGGGGAACAATTAAAAAGAATGAATGGAAGTTGGTTAGGCTGAAAAAAGCAGAATATTAGGGGGGAAATCTTTCTGAGAATGGTTGCATTAAACTGTGAAATAATCTCCCCAGGGGAGTGGTAAAAGTCACACTGTTTACAACATTAAATAAGTCCCTGACAAAACACTAGGAATTGTACCGTAAGGTACAAATTTGCTAACAAGAAGATCTAGTACAACATCCTTTTTTTAAAAGCTTCTAAATGTGGGGGATGTCACAATTATATTAGCAGCCCTTCTTTAAATAAAGGATTGCTTATTACTCTTAGACAGAATAAATTTACATAGGGAAATTGGTGTGCTTGGCCAGCCTTAGGGCAATATGGCCTTAGTTGTGTTATTGGGCCCTACTCTCTGGGGGACACTGCACTGGGTGGTGGGTAGACCTTCAGCTGGCAGCCTAAGAAAGTGCAACAAGTGCCGTATGGGCTTGCTTGCCCCACCTGGGACTGCATGATTGATTTTCAACAATGCTTACATTTTGGTTCACACATGCATGTATGTTGCTAGATTTCTCAAAGCTTAATTATCATCTGTTGGATGACTGGTCCAAAATGTGTGATATGCCTCTGCATATGAGATGATGTGAGGACACTGGAACATCTGTAGTGGCCCATTTTTTCACACATATCTTAACATCTGAACCCACATCATATCTTAACACTGCAGTCATCAAGCAACCAAAGTGCATATGTTAACCATTCTAATGATGATATTGTTCGGAGGGCTAATGAAACAGCTTCTTTCCAATGATGTTGATCATTCTAGGCAAATTAAAAAATTCTGAACATACCACCTCAAGAAGATAAGGCATTAAGAACAAGAAAAGAAGCTTTACGTTTGGCCCACATTGGTTCACCCATGCCTGCTTTGGGACACAATCCTATTTCCATTTGCTCGAAAGCCCCATGGGGTGGGCAGCAGCTTGTTCTGACACTAGTAAGTCAAAACATGTGCATGCTAGGAGCACAGAACAGAAACCACATGACTCTTGCAGTCACTAGCAAGACCTGAGAATTGCAGTCCTTTGGAAGGGCAAACCCTGTGCTGGAAGCTGCTGTGATTTCTGCAGATCATGTTTGGTTTTGAGACGGTTTTTTAGATTTGTCATTTTTCTGATTTCAGACAATAATTTCTTTTTAGGGGGTATAACCAGCCACTATTTTTCCACTATTATGGACCATCCCCTTAATAATTATTGGCTGCTTTCATTGCAGAATGCTTTACTTTGGCCTGACAACTCAATTCAATCTTTTATAATTTTCAAGGCTGGGAGACTCCCAGCCGCGCTATCTTTTATAATGCAGCCACAAAGAGGCAAATTAAAACTGGAAGGCAGCATGACAGCAAGGACAATGCCACTCAGCTGCCCTCAGTTCCATATCTGCTAACTCAGTTGAGTCAGACAGAGGTCACACCTAACAATCCAGAGTGTTTTATAGTGTGTGTTCTTGCAAAATGCCACCCTTAAAAATGACATATCTAATGAAAAGGGTATAAATTAGTCCTTTTGGAAATGGATCAAAAGGAACCTCCTTTCTTGTGAAACACACAGCTATGTGTTACATGGTCTTGTATAACAAGAAGCCACCATTCTGTGTTTTGTTCAGCAAGTCCATGCATTCTGCAATATCCGTCCAGTTAAAAACTGAACATATAACTATGTCAATACTGGAAGGCTGAACAAAGATACAGACCCCCCTAATTTGGTGCTATGCTGGTGGCAAGGAGTTGATGGTGCAGTGATGTTGATGGTCCCCTCCAGGGTTTCAGACGGAAATGGGTTTTTCCCAGTCTCGTTTGGAAAGGCCAGGGATTGAAATGAGAATCTTCTGCATTCCAAGCAGATACATTTTGCACTGAGTTATGACATCTTCCCACTTCTAAAATGATTCAGGAATACACAACAGAAATACCTTTCCAGGCATTTTTTTGCCAACTGTATTAGATCTTGAAATGGCAGGAATGGATGGAATATCTAATGAGCAGCAAAATTTTTAGTTGATTCAATTACATGAGAAATCCGAGTCCCAGCAGAAAGTTTCATCTCCCGGCTGCACATTTAAAGGCAGTCCTATTGAAAATGAGATTGGTATGGCCAATACACCAACATTTTAGTCACATACACTCATTTGAGCAGAAAGTGTTTTATATGCATTCATTCAATGCAGGTTAATGCATTTCAAATGTGTTTATATGGCTCTTTGCTTTTAAAACATCCACTTGTAAATCATTCATGCAATGCTTTGCATTCTCCATTTCACATAAATAAATAAAATAAAAATAAAAATCTACATTTCTCTTTTGCATGCTAAAGAGCCTCCCAGGCCTATGTTCACAACTCCTGCAACCGCCTGAAAGCAAAACTACCTGGTAGTTATAACTGGTCACTTTGATGGGACAGAATTTAATTCATCATTATAGAATATGTGCCACATTCACCTTGCTATGCTGAAAACCGGTTGCTTTTTCTACACAAAGTGAATGTATTAGACAGAGAATATCTGTGGGGAGCAACTGATATTTAACTCTGACCCAGAAGAGGATATGGAAATAATATACATTTGAAGATATCCCAATCACCGACCAGGTTTTGGTAGATCCCCAGAAAAATACCAATTCCTACTATAGAAAGCATGTTTCGATTGTTCAGTGTTTTGTATACATAAGTCACAGCATTTGTATGATTCTTATTAGTATTCAAAGCACTTCACATATATTGTATTTTTCCAATCCTGATAAGAAATCTGCAAAGTATTATTGATTGATTGATTTGACCACCTTTCTCAACTTCAGATTTCTGTAGATATTACTCAAAGCTGTTTACATAAGCAGTCTGCCATAGACCAAATAAGGGTCTTTATAATATTGTTCTATGTATAGACACCTCAGACTGTTTTCCTACAGATTAGGTATCTTTCTTAGGTTCCCTTTCTGTGCCCCCTAATAAGAGAACACTTGTTCTAAAGATCTGCCTTCTTCCCTTTTCAGGGGAATAAGGGAATCTGGAAAGGTAAAATGAGAACTAGAAGGAGATAGGATGCTGCTCCCGCTGATACTGCCCCTTCCAGCTCTCATTCTGCCTCCCTATACTACCCCACTTCATCCCCATTCCATCCTTCCCCATCCTTTCCCCACCTCAGCTTCCATCCTCTTCCCCGCCAATGCTGACTGTACCAGCGCCCAGCAGATCTGCTGCGCTACCAACATGGCATCTGAATGTGATGCAACCCTGCACCCTGGTACAATTGAGAATATATGTCTCCTTTTTCAGATGCGGTCCTAGATATGATAGGAAAAAGCAGTGAAACTGAGTTCTGCACAAATCACTTAGCAAAGTAACTGAATACACATTGATAAACAATTTTATATAATGCGCACACACACAAAATTGAATAATCTCAACAGTTCTTAATCCTCCAAGAGGTAAATGCCTGAACTGTTTCTTAAGGCACTGAGAAGGAGAAATCAGAGTTTGTTTACGCTGTATATGTTATTTCACACTTCAGTCAGTTACCTTGCTGTGTAATAAAAGACCCTGAAATTAAAATGACCCTTCACAAAATATAACTGTAGGATTCATTTACTACGGAGCTGCCTTGATTTCATCTCATTCCTTCTGGAACATTCGAATGATATCCAACCAATGCATCTGTAGTGAGCATTAAGGCTGGGCCTGAGCACTGGAGGGAAATTAATGCCTTCTGCTCCTGGCCTCAATTACAATTGGGAGATCTCCTAATTTGAATCCTCCTGCTCATGTTTCCCTGTTCTTTGATACATTAATTCTGCTGTTTTCCAAGCTCCTTGGTTAAGATATTTTAGTGTTTTATATATAATAGGCAAAGTGTTTAAAACTTACCTTTAGAAAAACAAGCAGGAGTCTAAAGGAGACTAAAGGAGACTAAAGGAGTCTACCTTTAGACTGCTGAAAACAAGATGTAAAGTTTCTCTTACAGCCCAATCCAGAGCAACTAATCTGTCCACATAAGAGCCCTTAGGTTGCCCTATCTAACACTAGGTTGGAGCAACTGCAAGATGCTCCAGCCCAGTTACTCTGAAGGAGGCTTAGGGCAGAGCAAGGCAAGATAGGGTGCCCTAAGAGAGGTGGACCTGCTCTGCCCTAACTGGGGCAGCCTAAGCAGCTCAGGAGAGGCAAGTTGAGGGCATGTTTAGCATTGCCTAGGGCAGAGCAGTTACTCGGTATCCAGAGCCTGTTTCCAAGGCAGAAATGCCCTCTTCCAGCCCTCAGAGTTATACCACCTCAGGAGCAGGTATAGTAATGAGTAGACCCATAGGGGTCCATGATAAGGCCCGAGTAAGAATGGCAGTGCTGACCAAAAATCTGAGTTCTTGGCCAGCCTAGCTGCAACCCCTGCCTCTCAACCTCAGGATATGGAACAAACTACGGCTGCCCACAAACCTCAGGATACAGCAGGCCACTCCAAGAAGCCCCTTGTATTCACTGTAAAATGTACTGGCATCTCATCAGGGACTCCTTATAAGGCAGGCACCCAGTGGCGTGCGGACTGGTGCGGCTGGTGTGGGCTGCATCGGGGATGCGCTCCGTATGGGGTGATGTGCTGAAGGAGTTTGACTGTCCTTTGGCAGACCCCGGGCATCAGCACACCCATTCAGGCCTGCTCCAAGGCAGAGAATCAGCCAGAAGCTGCCACTTGTCTGAGGAGCTGGCCTGAACGGCCATCTGAGGTGCACTGCGCAGAAACACACTGAGCATGCCGAACAGCTTCAGAGGAGACTTCCTTAGAGCAGAGAAAGTCTGCGCCTCTGCACAGCCATTTGGCCTCACTCAGGAGGCAGAGCGGCAGCCGAATGGCTTCAGAAAGAGTACTGCACAGGCACCAACTCTGACGCCTGCACAGTCTCCCCCGAAGCCAAAAGGCTTCAGAAAAGTACTGCGCAGGTGTCAGAGATGGTGCCTGCACAGTACTCTTTCTGAAGCCAGTTGGCTTCAGAAACAACTGCGCAGGCGCCAACTTTGGTGACTGTGCAGTCCAGGTGGGGGGGGGGGGGCGCATCCCAGGGATGATGCACAGACTTCCACACCAGGTGATGTGCAGAGTCATGTCACCACTGTAGGCACCACAGCTGTTCCTTGTTCAGTGTGATCTGATGAGTGTCTCCTCAGGAGCAAGTCCTCCCAATGTGTCAATTACTTAGCATGCTCTGGAGCAGTTAGGGCAGCCCAGGCTTCCTGACTCTCTGGATTCAGCATAACTTTCTGCTCTGGATACAGAATAGTTAGGAGAGTGCAGTTAGGTCAGAGCAGGCTGAATTTGCTCTGGATTGCAGCCTTATTCTATTTATTTTTGAAAATGCAAGTCATAGGCTGCAATTCTAACCTCTATTTAGGCCAGCCTAAGCTCCGGCCACGTCCTGTGCTGACCTGGGGGTGTCACAAAAGTGCCGTAAGACACTTCTGTGCCCCCTGGGGGAGGGTCAGGCCAGTGCACAGACATGCGCTTGCCCCTCTACATCACCACAGGAACACCGATGAGTTGTGCTGGCCTAGGTTAAGCCAGCCTAAGCTCTGGTCTAAGTCCTATGCTGACCTGGGGGTGTGACAAAAGTGTCATAAGGCACCACCCCTGGGGTTAGGCTAGTGGACAGACGTACGCTTGCCTCTCTACATCACCATGGTCATGGGAAGACTGATGCATTGTGCCAGTCTATGTTAGTGTTGCAGCTGCAAACCTAATCTCCAGTTAGGCCTGCCTAAGCCCTGGTCTAAGTCTTGGTTGTGTCACAAAAGTTCCATAAGGCATTTCTGCCCCACTCCTGGAAGGGTTAAAACTTATAATATAAGTTTACCTTGGTAATGAACGAGGCTTTCATTTTAAGCCTAGGTAACGTTGCCTTCTTTGCTATTCCCTGGGCATCTTCTCATGTGGCTATGTATTTCTGTTTGTTGGTTGTGCATTTGGCAAATAGACATATTTATGATACATTGAAATGAAAAAACATTTTGCATGTATTTGTGCAACACATATCAGGATATCACTAAATCATCATTTGAGAATTCTTTAGCATGGTGGCTAACAGCACAATCCAGTGCATTACTCAGAAATACATCCCACTACATTCAAAAGGGGTTTACTCCCAGGAAAGTGCACATAGATGGCAGTCTAGGAGACAGTCTTCTGGATCAGAATGGGGCAGTCAATTTGGTAGAGGTATTTTTGCACAAACCAGTTCTACAAGGCATGGTATGCTGTTTTATTTTGAGGAGGTGGGCAGGCGTGGGGGGGAATCTTTAATGTTGTTAGTGTGGAAACCTCTTCCTCTGCACTTTTTTTATTTCCTAAAGGAAAAGAGGAAAAACTATAACATTAATAGTCTTCTGGGGAAGAAAAAGTGGCAGGTTAAATCAGGGAATATGTTTCTGTTTCATAAACTTTAAGCTACTTCCATCAATACAGCGTAGCTATGATCAGAGAACTTGTCAGTAGGAAACTGAAAATGAAAAAATAACATGAATATTTTCATTTATTTTTCTTTTACCTCATCATTTGTTAATGCACTCAGAGGACTTTTGGTGTCTGCGAGAGATTTGTTCCAGGATCCCCTGTAGATACCAAGTTCAGTGGATAATTAAATCTGCAGGGTCCCCCTTCATACATGAAATTTCTATATTGGGGTTGTGGGCATGGTGGTAGTGGAATGTATCCTCCATCAATATGGGAGGCAAAGCCTATACAAGTAAGCATAGGAATGTATGATGCTTTTGGTTGGTCCTTCTCAATGTATTAGGGAGGAGTGTCTTCCTCCCTAATGTGCTGTCAGAGAGATTTCTAAAGAAATGGATGTTGAAATATTTAACCCTCTCTGATGCTGCAAGATTAAAACTAGTTTTAAGCAGTTTTTGTAAAAGCTGCACTGTAGATATGGCAAATTTTTGTTGTAATGTGTTTTCTTAAACTATAGTGTAAGGCCTTTGGATTATTATTGAACTGGTGTTTGAATTGCATACAGTGTTTCCCCAAGTGTTTCCCCAACAAATATGGAGGAAACATGCATGTGTCATTGCACCTCCACCCCTGCAATTACCAAGGTCTAGTCACGGTATTACATGTGGGATTCAGATGCTGTAATGAAGCTAGATGATAATGTTGCAAGATTGTGTTCCAATTCCTTCTAGGTACTTAGAATGTGCACTTGGTATATTTGTATTCACACAGATTCTGTTTCTGCAGGGGGCTGGCTTCACTATCTGTTTCATTACAAGAAGTGAAGTCAGTCTGCAGATGATTCTCTTTGGGCGCAATCCAAAGTAACTACATTCCTTGCTCCGGTGTAAGAACAATTTGCTCTGGATTGCAATATGAATTTCCCATAGTTTTTCACTAGGTGATGCAGTAACTATGGGTACACGTCTCTTGCATGCTCCCATAGTTTCTCTGGATTGCAGGGTTTGACTGCAATTCTAAGAGCACTTTCCTGGGAGTAAGCCCCACTGAACTCACTATAATTTTCCTGTGGGTAGACATGAATAGGATTGCACTGTTAGACTGCTTGGACTTGCACTCTACGTTGAAAAGAATGCTGACTCCTAAGCACACAAGAGTTCCATGTGTTTACCAGAGTACACATGGGATGCTCGATTGAATAGCTTGAAATCTGAAGCTGAATTCATGTGCCACTAGAATTTGAGCACCTTGCAAAAATGCACCTGTTGTCGGGATCTTCTGAGTGGCAGAGGCAAAACAGTTGCAAAATCCCTTGTCAACATCCACTTGTCAAAAAGTGCCCATTAGTATTGTGATGCAATAGTGTATGACCATAATTGTTCCAATGTGTAGTAGATAGTATATAGCCTCAAGTGCGGGAAGACTTTTTCCTATTGAAATTCATTAAAGGAACACAATGAAGACTGCAGTTTCCAAGCTGACCTTTTGATTTGCATGGGAGAACTCTTAGCTGAAAGTGTTTTCCAATTGCTGGTTCCTAGAATCTAGCAAAAAATATAAGCTATATCAGGGCTATTAGAAAATCAGTGCTTCCCAAACAAAAACCCTCAAACTTCTTTTTTCAAGGTGATGTCTTAAAGATTTTCTTGTCTTTGATTGTCTCTCATTTCAGATTGCAGACATGCGCCTTTTGTTCCTGTTGAGTTCACACTGGCTTTTCCATGGCAACATACTGAGATATATCGGGGTGGAGGGAATAAAGTAGAAGGAAGGATTCACAGGTTGGAAAGGAAAGGGGTGATAGCGGTGAGATAGAATACAGTCCTCTTTAGAGATTAGAAGATGGTCCTCCACTGCACAGAATGTCAAATCAGGCTTTAAAATACTTGTCGGAAAATTCTTGGCTAAACATTTCAATAAAAAAAGAAAACTCTCACCTTCATTTCAGTACGTATATGGATTAAAAAGGTAATTACAAAGCAGATTCTGTATCACAGAATATTTGGGTGCAAACCTAACCAATTTAGTCTACACAAGGTCTACACTTCCATTGTGGTGTGGGAAGTTTGGCGTATGCTTGTGCACTGACCTAAGCCCCCCAGGAGTGGGGCAGAAGTGCCAAATGACACTTTTGTGATACCCCCAGGTCAGCCCAGGTCTTATGCAGGGATTTATGCCGGGCTGTCTAGATGTTCGGATTGCAGCCTCCATCTGTGTTACAAAGCAGGTGAGGTGCTGGAATCCGAATGAACAGGGTGAATAGGAACGATTGCTCTCCCTCTGCTGAGTGACAGAGAACCACAATGCAAAAGGATCCCCTTTGCCCAGTTACCAGTTTCTCTCTTATGGTTTTGCCTTTTTTTACTTCATTATCAAGGCCTTGCCTCTTTTTACCAGTTTTCCAAATGCTGTCACAAGCAAACTACTTCTGTAATACAGCAGAACATGGACTGGTGATCTAAAAGGAGGAATCTAATTTCTGTGAAATCTAATTTGTGTAATTAACAGACAAAGGAAGTCTTCGCTCCAAATAATTTCCCAACAATTGGTTTTGCTTTTTTTTTGTTTCTGGTCTGTCAGTTTGTGGCACATTATTAATATTAGCAAATTAGAGAGTGACAAGAAAGTCTCTCTGTTTACAACTATTGAAATGGTAGGAATAATGGTCCCATTACAGCTGGTAAAAGTATTTTCAATGTGGTGCATTCAGAAAGTAGTAATCAGTGTTTTATTTTCAAACACAAATGAAATTTGGCTCTTTTCCCTGGTGTTACTTTCTGGCATGTCTATGTGGACTATAAGGTTACTGGCATCGTATAAGGATCCAAATGACCCATATAAAAAGCTGTGGATCTGACTCTTGAACCTTTTAGAACCAATATGGTTTGATCCTACCCCTCTTCCCCAAACCATCTTTCCACCCTAAGTAGAATCCTTTGGCTTGAAGCCTTAATTAAAAACACAACACACAATATGGATCCTTTCTCCTACCCCCTGAAACTAATATTTTCACACTGTGTGTTTTGTATGTGTGTGTGCACTACTGCTGTATTCATGAATCAAGTCTCAACAAGTCTTTGATTTGAGAGAGTCTCAAGTCTCTGATCCAGAAAGGGAGGTGGTGATGGGATTGGGTGAGTTATAATTTCCCTTATGTTCCCTTTAGCACTTTACTCAGCTGTGTTAAAGATGTTGGTTACTTCCAGTGTTTACTCCCCTTTACCCAGATCATACATGGTGATCAAAGTGCTGCAGTCAATCACTGGCCACAGACAAAAAAAGGAAGCAGGAACATACTGTCAGTGCAATCCTGACTACTAGTATGGATGGCACGAGTCCTGTGCGGGTCTCTGGGTGTTGCAAAAGTACCATAAGGCACTTCTGCACCACTCCTGGTGGAAACGGGGGGGTGGGGGTGGAGAGGATAGGCCAGTGTGCAGGCATGCGTCAGCCTCCCCACACCACTGAAGGAACATCACTATTAATCAGCCAGTTCAGCATAGGAGGCCACTGAAAGCACTCACTTTTGAAGGCATAGCAGTGCTGAGAAGCAGTGTGCACAGGTGAGCCAGATAATACAGAGGAAGTAAAAGCTTTTTTTAAAAAGTCACTTTTGGACCCAAAAGAAGCAGTTAATGTTATGGACTGTGACTTATTCTTTCTAAAGGCAGGGACTCAGATTATCACTCTCTTAACAATGTTGATGCTTTATTAACTGAACCATGCAAGATAATTCTTATGGTTTGTGCCTCAGAGAATTTTGTTTTCCTTTTATTGGAGAACAGTATTTTGTTTTCTAATATCTGGCACCTTTGAGCACCTAGTTTAAATGAATCTTTGATCCTGTTTATGGTTTAGAGCTTCCAAGTGACTACATGATTGATTCCTGGTTTGGCATGTCCATTACCCCTTATTAGCAGTGACATTTCCCCTACTCTAAATCAAGCTCGTTTTGCATATTTGATTATATCTCATTGGGACATGGATGCCCTGCGTTTTACCAAGTGCAGATAGATCTGTTAAAAACCATTTAGGCTTTAAGCAAAAATCTAGAGTTCTATCCATTTATTAAGCCAAACAAGACAGATGTAGGATTGCTTCCCCCCAAAAAACCTATCGTGCTTTTCTCCTGTAATAAAAAACGATTTAATAATGATTTTCCTTCTAACTTTCATTTGTTAGATGCATGTTTATTGTAATTGTTTTTCTATTAAACCGAGTTGCACCTAATCCTCCTTTTACTGAACTAGTGATGCAGTGCTTTCCGCAAACCGGGTGTTTTAGAATATCCTAACTATTTATATGTAAATAAGGCAACCCTCTGAAATTGGCAAGAGAATCATCTTCTAGCCTCCCAAAAATCTAATCTAAATTGTACCTTTTTGCCGTCCTTATCCATTCATAATGGCAGCTGGGGGCAAGTGGTTTGATCCTCTTGTCAACATTCCTCTGCTTTGCAATAATAAAGCAGGAAACTTTGTTTTAAGGATTAAATGTACGTTTTTTTAAAAATCAGTATCCCCTGAGAACAGACATGACACAACACCTGAATAGGGAGCAAGAAGACATAATTAGCTTTTAAATGCAAAGGTGGAAAATGTAAATGACTCGATTCTCCAATAGTGCAATCACAAATGGGAAATGGTCAAGGATAGGAGTGAATTTAATTGGGAGCAGTGCTGTCTCATGTCTTCATTTTGGAGAAGTAGCCAGTGTAGTGCCATAAAGGAGGAAGTAGACTGCATTTTGTTTATCATCCCATCCAAGATGGTTTATCAAATAAACCCTAATTGAACAAGACTTGACTTTAATATTGACTAGATCTTTTGTTGTGCTTTCTATAAGTTATCCATATGGCTGGACAGCCTATAATTCCATTCCTATGATGAGGTAGGGAGACAAGCACATATTTGTGCACTGACCTAACCCTCCCCAAGGAGTGGAGCAAATCATCTTACATCACTTTTGTGACAGGAGGTTAGGATTGCACCATAAACAAAGACCTACATGTTAATCATTCCGCCAAAAAGTTGCATATCTGCACTGAATGGGCATTCTTATATATCAAACTTGTGACTGCTAATCTGCACCTGCAGTTCTATGGTCTTTCTATGCCTTTCTCTTTGATTTCCCATAGGTGGCACTGTAACTACGTTGGTGTAAAAGGTCCCGTAGTTACTCTGGATTGTAGCCTAAGTTCCATAGAATAGGACTTACTTCTGAGTAGACATGCTTAGGATTGCATCTTCAGTCTCACTGAATTGAGAATTATTTCCAAATAAGTAGATGTAAGTAATACTGAGCTGCATGTATTGTTTTACACCAGCTGCATGTATTGTTTATTGTTCACGGAAACACTGCTAGCTCTTAAGTAAGCAGACAATCCAGAGTAACTACGGGAGCACGTAAGAGACATTACGTGTACCCGTAGTTACTGCACCAACTAATGAAAACCTATGGGAAATTCATATTGCAATCCAGAGCAAATTGTTCTTACACTGGAGCAAGGACTCCCCGTAGTTACTTTGGATTGTGCCCTAATTTTCTGAAGTAAATAAAGACATTGGCTGCAATCCTAAAGACATTTTCCTGGGAGTAAGATCCACAGAACACAATGAGACTTATTTTTGAGTAGACATGGTTAGGATTGTGTCCTAGGATTGTGCTCATCATCTTGTGCCTCTTATTTTCTCACATCCATAGAAAGAAAAAAAGTATGTGTACACATGGCCTGTTATTAACATTTATGTTTCTAAATGACGTGTGCTTGATTGCTGCCTGGAGCAAGCAACCTGTGCTCTGCAGTTAAGCTAAATTGTGTATTAGGAAAAATATGGAGAAGTCTTAATAACAGTCCTATGTGGATGGATGTTTACAATTTGCAATTGTTGTTTCCTTAATACTGCTCTACCTCTGGTGCATAATACTGCAAAATATTTTAAATGATAAAAAATATCTCATTTAGTGTTCATTGCCTCTCATGAAATTTGCACGAGTTTCAGAAAGCTAGCAAATATTTATGGTGTCTGGACAGTAATGATGAATGAAGCATATGTGACGAGCCACTCTACTGGGTGGGAGGGGAATGTTCATTGATTGGTGGTGGTAAGTTCAACATGGAGATATAATGGATTAATTGTATAGCTGCTATCAACCTCAGCCTGAAAAAAGTTGCATAAATGAAAGTGCTTAGAACCCATGTTTCATTCTTTGGAGCAGGCATTTTACTCGAAGTGGTAAAAAAAGGTAGTGAAGAAGAAGGAGCATAGATAAAGGCTGCAATCCTAAAGTCACTTTCCTGGGAGTAAGACCCACTGAACAAAATGGGTCTTACTTTTGAGTAGCCATGGTTAGGATTGTGCTCTTAGAAGTGAATGTGTGCACATTGGAGTCTGATATGCTCCTTGAGAACAATATTATTTTCCTTACCATTGAAAGTGCATGCAAAATTCTAACCATATCTTGAGTCAAAATTACACCCCCACTCCAGGGCCAAGCAAAATAGTTTCACTGTGGTGTCTGTTCCAAAGTGAGTTAAGCTCAAGCCAGTGTTTCTCAACCAGTAATATGGCACCAGTAGTGTTATTTGAGGTGGTGTTTGGTGGACACCTGAATGCACTTGCCTCCTAGCAGCATGACCAGGAATATGACATAACAAACCACAGTAGAAGGCTCCAAAATATGTTTTTCCATGCTTGAAAAACCCCTTTTGTCCACCTGAGCCTCTTTTTGGAGTTTGTTGTGTAGCATCTGACTTGCCAACACAGAAGTAACTGGTGATGGTGTGATTACCAGTTACTTCTAGTGGTACTTTGAATAGAGAGACCATATGACAGATCATAGGATAGCAGAGGACAAACTTTTAGAAATGCTGGCTGAAGCCACTCAGGGATTTTATTTGTTTAGGTTTTAAAATCTTTCCCAAAAGTGAACAATTTATAACGAGTACTTGCGTGTGATTCTTCTGAGTCAGTTTGGCAAGCAACTGAGATCTCATCTTATGAAAGGAAACTGATATGAAACCCTCAAACCACCCATACATACATACAAACATACATAAATACATACATACATCATCAGCTCCAATTTTGGTCAGAATCAGCCACATGGAATTATTGTACATTTTGTATTTTCACATTTACAAATGTCCTGACTTTGAGCCTGGCTACTCAGTGGCCTATTATTAAGGTGGCATTGTAATGTAGAGTAATGGAAGCCAAGGACTGTGATAACTGAAACAGCTATTCATAATTGCCTTTATTTATTTCAAGGGCTTTTTCCTGTAGTTCTGCTGAAATGCAAAAGTATGCTGTTTGAATCATTTTGTGTTGTAGTGGTGTCACACAGAGAGATGATTTGTGTGTGCTGGTTACCAGAGCATCATGTTTTCAGTACAATCTCCTTTTTTTACCGCATATGTAGCCATTATAATACTTGAGCTTGTTTTGATGAAGCTGGAAAGGCAGGTTGTAACAGTGCAATGGAAGCTGTGCAATCATTTTGATACGAGCATGTTCAAAACCAGGAAACTGATGCCACTTCCATTTTGACTACCTATTTTAATGCTGTTTGTCATTATCGGTAAGAGCCTTATCCAAAATGTCAGAATTGCTTTCCAGTTTACTCCAGCAGTGTAATAGCATAAGACCACTTTACATGGCTGAAATAAATTTACTTAACAGTTTTTGATGGTCCCATCCCAATTGTAAATACACAGCTAGCCCTGATGATTTCATTTTGCTCCGACAATTTCAGCTCCTTTTTAAATTACCCAAATGAAATACCCCCAAAGCAATCACCTAGCAAAAACAACAGGGTTATGTGGTCCCTTAAATACCCATGTAATGTGCTATGTGCTCTTTTTCAGAAAGGAGATTACTTTCATAGAATCATAGAATCATAGAGTTGGAAGGGACCTAGTAGGTCATCTAGTCCAACCTCCTGCCTGCAGCAGGAAATCCTCCTAGAGCATCCCCGACAGGTGCTCATCAAGCCTCTGCTTGAAGATCCCCAGTGAGGGAGAGTCCACCACCTCCCTTGGCAATCTGTTCCACTGCCGAACCGCCCTCACCATCAGGAATTTTTTCCGGATATCCAACCGGAATCTCCTCTCTTGCAGTTTGTACCCATTGGTTCTAGTCCTGCTTTCAGAAGCAGCTATGAACAAATGAGCCCCTTCCTCTCTATGACAGCCCTTCAGGTATCTGAAGAGGGCATTCATGTCTCAGCCTCCTCTTCTCCAAGCTGAACATCCCAAGTTCCCCCAGCCTTTCCTCGTAGGGCTTCCCTTCCATCCCACTGATCATTCTAGTCGCTCTCCTCTGGACTTGCTCCAGTTTAGCTGCATCTTTGGCTGCATCTTTTTAAGATGCAGGGCTGCCCATTTGCTTCTGGGCTGAATTCAAAGTGCTGGTCCTGACCTTTAAAGTACTATATGGCTCAGGTCCAAGGTTTTTGAGGGACTGCCTCCTTCCATACAATCAGACTATCACCTAAGGCCATCACAGGAGACTCTACTGACTGTGCCACCACCAAAAGAGGTGAGAGGTGTGGCAGCCAGGAACAGAGTCTTCTCAGTGGTTGCACTTTGGCTTTGGAATTCCCTCCCTCTGAAACTTAGGAAAGCTCCCTCCATACTGATCTTCAGGCAGGGCCTAAAAACATTTATATTAAAAAGGCTTTAAACTGAGGTAGAGGTTGGGGGGTTGTTGCTATTTTTAAATGTTTTATATGTTTTTATTATGTTTTAAAATTATGTTTTTAATTTCCATTTATTAGTTGCCTTCCATTTGTCAGCCTCGGCCTGAGAACGGCGGCATAAAAATTTATTAAATAAACAAATAAATAAACAAACAAATTTGGAGAGCCTAGGAAAGATTTCAAATTTTTATGGCGTCCCTGTTGTTGATAAACTACTATCAAAAGAACTAGAGTTAGCAGATACTTTGACATTCGAGACTGGAGCCAAAACACACACTGGGATGCTTGAATTGTGAAAGTTTGGCTCTCAGAGACCCTCAGTTACCTCTCCATTGTAGGCTAATTTAATAGATGATTCAATTTTCTTGTCTTAGATTTAACCTTTGCTGTGTACAATCTCTAATTTTAGTTCATAAGCTTTGATTGTTTGGGTTTTAATTGATCTGTTCCTACATTCAAGAATCCAGCAAGTCAATGAATTGTGGTCAGAAACTGCCTGTTCCAATCAACACTGAAGAGTTGAAAAATTTACATCAGAATAACAAAGCATTTGGAAAAAGTGATTTAAACAAAGCTTTATATTCTAGTTTCAGTTTTTTTCCATTCCCTCCTGTAACTGTCGCCATCTAAATTCTGTTCGTTTTATGCGACCCCAAGAAACCCTGGGAAACTTTAAGGTTACTGAAATATAGCCAATCTACTCTTACATTATTCAATGTACATTATTCAACTTCACTGTTTTTATCACTTCATCATACATGACAAGTACATGCTATTTGGAATAAATTGCGTACAGGGGAATTTTACTCCCGCAACGCGGGCACACTTTTCCTAGTTTATTTATAAAAAGGTAATAATTATGGTGACTCACTTGTGCAAGATACATAGTCCAACACCATTTTTTTGAATGATGAAATGAAATCCCAAATTAGACAATGATTTAAGCTTAATTATCTTGACCTGTGATCTCCAGCATCTCTCAAACTATGGGTCAAGGCCCACTTGGGGTTTTGTAACCGATTCCTGATGGGTCCTGCAGAGCTTTGAGTGAAAACACAGGTGATGGAAAGATCAGATAATTAATTGCTTCAAGTCCTGAGGCTATTCAAAAAAATCAGATTGCTGGTAACTGGTAAAGATGTGAGCTCCCACAGTTGGCACAGTTTACTCCCACAGTTCCCACTAATTGCCCTGAAAACAGCTGAGTTCCTGCAATTTGCTAACAGGAATACATATAGGGAGATAAATATCTGAGCATCTTATTCTGATTTTTTTTAAAGTCTGTCAATTACAAGTAGTGGGACTAGTTGAAGGTTGGGTTACATTACTAAGCCCCTCAAGACTTTAGAGCTGCCTCATCGTAAGAAATAGATCAAGGTTTTTTTTTTTGCAAATCAATCAATCAATCAATCAATCAATCAATCAATCAATCTCCTTTTTAAGATTTTGTAAAGCAAGTGTATCCCAACAGAGTGTCATTTTAGCTGTGGGTATGGTGCTAAAAACTTTTTAAGAACCACTGCTCTAGAGCTCTCTAAAGTTACTGAGCAGAGTATAATAAGCATGCAAGAGTATTAAGGAACCAGAAACAGTGGACAGATTAATGGATTTTCCTTCCTCCCATAGGAGGTTATCCCCTTTCTAGCACCCCATAGGAGTTATCTAACATCCCATAGGAGTTATCCCCTTTCTAGCACCTATTCCTCTCTAATACCAGCCTCAAATGGACACATGATGTGATTACTGGTTAAAACTTGCCAGCTGTGTAGCCCTTAGCTAGGCATCAAAGAGTATATTATTACCCAAACACTGTGGTTGAATGTATAGACTGTTTCAGGTGCATGAGAGTGGTTGCAATATGTCATGGTCAGGGATAGGTATTGGCATTTAGAGTGGTGACATTTAAGAGCCTGTGGCTTAGGTGGGGGCAGAGGTGGCAAAATGGCTACTGCTGAAACCAATAGCATTGCCAAAGCCATATGGCTATTTTGCTGGCATAGACTTGAGAACCTCTTGGTTGGCACTGCAATCTGACATGAAAGGTTGATGCAACAGATCAGAGCTCCACTTGTCCTTCCCTCCTTAGCATGTTCCTCCCCTTTACCCTGTTCAACCCCATTCCCTGGTACTCTGAAATGACTTATTGCCAGTCAACATGGAGCACCTACCAGCTTTCCATGCAGCACTGAGTTCCAACACCAGTACTGGCCCAGCATCAGCTGCCCTTTCTCTCCGGGTGCTGCAAATGTTTCTTACATCCACTGGAGCTCAGTGATGAGGATGTATAGAATTGGGCTCTAAGTGGTTATCACACCACAGTTGTTTATTAAAAAATCACCTTGATGGAACTAGATTGGGTATAGATGAATAATAATGATACTCTAAAACGATACGGTACTCCAGAGTGTTCAGAGTGCTTCAGATACATTATCTCATTAATATATCAACGGATCGGTGAAGGCTAAGCAACACTTCCTTCATGCAATTCTGAAATTAGAAGAACCCTTCTATTGAATTCTATTGTACAAAGGCCTTCATCTCTGGCCTGGGGAGTCATAAATCAATTTGGCTACATTTGTCACCGAAAGTAGCTAAACACTTTTGAAATGAAATTGATCAACCATCCTGTCCAGAATCCCATAATTCCTTCTTGTTGCTAGCCTGACAAATACAGAGTCTCTGATTTTAACAGAAAAAGATTTTAACAGAAAAAGAAAATTAATCTTCATTATTTTCCAGCCCAATCCTTACCTGTCTTGGTGCACCTGAGTCACATGTAGGACTGCCATATCACCCAGATTTCTGGGTGATAACTGAGTCCAAGGGTCATGACCTGATCCAAAGACCCTCTGTGCATGCGCCAGCCAAGACTCTGCATGCACTAGCAATGAGCTCAGTGCCGAGGCTGAAATTCTATGCGCATATTCTAGCCTGGCCTTGGTTGCATATGTGCAGAGGACCTTCAGCTTAGTGCAGCACTGAACTTGGGAGGACTATGTGGGAACAGAGGGGGACGATTTGGGACTTTGTTCCAGATTGCCCTCCTCTGGTCCTCCCTGGTTGTGGGGTTACCAGTTATGGTAACCCTAGTTACGTGGCCTATGCTACATCCCAGAAGTGAACAACCTTTCAATTTTAGGGATCCTCAGCCTTTAACAGAAGAGAGGATTTCAGCAGGTGCAGCTTGTGTGCTCACAGATGACGAACCCAGTAAAGGGTACAGTTGAGATGGTGGGCAGACCACACCAGCATTTTTCCTACAGTTGGAACAGTGACATTGTAAGCAGTAGCACTCAAGTGCTGCCATTGAAACTTTTCCCCCCAAAGGATCTGAGCTGAGAAAGAGCAGCATCTGGCTTAGTAGAAGGCAAGATGAAAAAAATTGCTCAAGGGCATATGCTAATGTCTAGCTATTAACCTGTGCTCTATGTATGTAGTTTGGTCTTTACTTAGGACAAATGTCCTCTTACTTTAAGGAGACCTCCAGTGTGTTCCTTCCAGCACTTGATGCAGTGTGAACCGAGCACCCCTGCTGGTTAGGATTGAGCTGTTCATTTCAAAAAGTCAGAGATGCCTCTAGTTTTTGTGTTAAGGGAAGCATGAGTTCTACCTTAACTCCAAAGCCATGGACAATCAGGCAGTTAGACGTAGGCACCTGTGGTGGGGGTCCAAACCCCGAAGATGGCATGCTAGGGGTCCAAGTGAAACCGAGAGCTTCCTGGGACAAAGTCCTGGAGTCAACAGCAGGAGATTGTGTGTACTGGCCGGACTCCTACTGGGATCTGCTTTGTTTATATTGCGCGGGCAGGACAGGAGTGTATCCTGGATGCCCAATCTCTGCATGGGCCAATCCTGGCACTTCCCGCTCACTGGGGCCACTCAGAGGCGCTGGGGCAGAACGGAAAGGGAGGGGAGGTGGCAGGTGCATATAAAGGAGGGCGGGAGAGAGAGAGGGGGCGGCTAGAGGAATGGTCGAGGAGGAAGGAGGAGGGAAGATCCAGTGCCGGTCACTGTCCAGCAATACCCCAGCACCTTGCCAGCACCTGAAAAGAGACAAATGACTTTGAGTTAAAGATTCTTTGTTGAGTTGGACTTACCGGTTGAGCTCCTGTTGAGCTGGGTTCTGTACTTGCATGAAGAAGACTGGTTCCCAAGGTACCTGAAGAGAAAAGAGACTTTGGTTGGTGGACTGAAAAGCCAAAAAGGGGGTGAAGTGAACCTACCTGTCTAGGGCACAGTAAGACTTTGGGTACACCAAGAAGCCTGGCTGTGCTGATGTGATTGTTCCCAAACCCTTCCCTGTAACTAAGCCCGTGCTGCCTGTGTTCCCACCCTACCTATAACCCCAAGCATTATAAAGTGTTTCTTGTTGAATCTTACCTGATGTGGCGTTCTCTTCTTGCGGGTGGCGTGGAACCCTAAGATGGCAGAAGGGAGCCATAGCAGATCTGAAATGGAAGTGTCCCTTGGAGATGAGAGTGAGGGGCTTGACAGTACCCTCTTGGACTTTGACCTCCATGACCAAGATTTGCTGGACAGGTAAACCTGGACTTCCAGCCAAGCTTGGGATGCCCCTGCTTCCGATCCCAGCAAGTGCCCTTCTTTCAGGCACAACAGTTTGGGGGCATACACACATGAATCTCCTTGAATCTACCCCTGCATAAAGTGGATCTTATGATTTTAAAAAGTGGTTCCCAGTGCTAAAAAGAATGGAAACCTCTGTGCTGGATATGTGTGGGAAAGATAGGGAAAGATACCCTTCCTTCAAAGCATATGGCAACATTTGCTTCAACAAAAGGACCCTATTATTTCACCACCACTACATTGTTATTGCTCCAATTTGTCAAACTAAACAAGTGAAGTAAGCTGACATTTGAATAACTGTTCAATGAGCCATGGAGTTTACTGGCCTTTGTTTTCACTCTCCTTTGATCAAACCTAGATCTGACAAGCATAAAAACACATTAGATTCTTCAGTGGCAACTGTTATCCAGTGCTCTGAGTGCAACAGGCAACCATCTTGTCATAACTGTGATCAACATGTATATCAATGGTCTTCAAAGTGGGGGTCGGGACCCTTGGTGGTTGCGACCTCAGGTCAGGGAGGTTGTGAGAGGGTGGGATCCAGCATCTTAGAATCTGGCATTGGGCTTTCCTAGGAGTAAGTCTCATTGAACACCGTAGGATTTACTACTGAGTAGACATGAAGGAACATCCCAGTAAGTTTGACGGGCTTCCTGACAGATTTTTAAATTTGAATGAGGGTTCTGGGCTGAAATCCTGAATACCCCTGAGTGTATATAAAACATAACTGTATATGAAAACTATTTAGATTGTTGTCATAAGTCACAATGGAACCCTTTTATTGTGGCTTGACAATGAAACCGAGAGAATGTGAACCTTGAAGGTTTTGTTTCATTGCAAAATGTGTGAAAAAAATCTTTGCATCTGACAGATGTCTTAGTGATAATTTTAGCATGGAATGTGGGACAAGGGCTGCAATCCTAACCACACTTTCTTGGGAGTAAGAACTATTGAACACAATGGGACTTACTTCTAAGCAGACATGCTTTGGATTGCACTGATGGTTACATTTTATAACTTTCAATACCAAAGTGTATCATTCCAAGGAAAAATATTATTATTATTTTGTCTTAGAGGTATATATAGAGCCATATCCTGAGCTCTTGCAGTGCTATGCTTGCATGTGCTGCCCAGGACATGAACAGGCAGGCTGGCATGCCAAATGTATCCTTTTGGGGCCCCTTGCAGCACAGCGCATATCTGTATGCTAGTCTAACTGCACTTTTGTTGGCACAAAAGTGCTGTATGGCACTTTTGTGTCAGCCCGTCTTTGAATCAGGATTGTGCCCTGTTCCATAAATGTACTTATTTATCTACTTGCATTTCCATGCTTTCAAACTGCTAGGTGATAGCAGATAATTTCTAACAAACTCCAGTCACAGCTGGAACTCGGACTTGCACACCATTATCATGGAGCCTGCTATGCTAAGAACATGTTCAAATGCACAGTCCTAGTCTTGCCTCTCTTTTTCCTCTGACATCTGTTGGAAATGCTAGGACTGTTTCTCCAGGGACTCTGCCCACGTGCTGAGATAGTTAAAAATGTATCTGTCCAATTAGAGCTCAATTGAAAATAAGCCGGTGGCTAGTTGACTTAATGGTGGGGATGCAGAGACACCAAGATTTTATTTCTTAATTTACTATGTAAATGAGAAAATAAATTTGAAGCAAAAAAAGTTGCCTTGAAGCAGCGTGGCAGAGCGCAAACACAGCTCTGGGCTTGTATGTAATTTAGAGCATAGTGCCAGTTGCATTGCATGACAAAACCGTCAGATCCCAGTGTGCCTTCTGGGTGTGTTGTTTGTTCCAGACATATTTTACATTGTAGATTTATTTATGGAAATGGTTTTTGCTCAGGAGCCTATTGATAGTCCCTTACCTGTTACTATTGTTCCAAACACCTTATCCAGCAGTCTTTGGATAGAATGAGAATCTGCATGTGCTGCCAAGAGGAAGCAAGATACTTTATTTAATTTATTTGTGGAGTTAGGCTTCTTCTCTGACAGTACAGGGTGCCTAAACACAAAACTAGATGGGGCCACCAGAATGTAAGAAACTTAGGCCAGCCTAAGCTGTGGCATAAGTACTGTGCTGACCGGGGGAGGGTGGGTGTCACAAAAGTACAGTAAGATACTTCTGCCTCACTCCTGGAGGGGTTAGGCGAGTGCACAGGCATACCTCTTCATGCCACCTTGGAAAGATAGGCCAGCCTAAATTTCTTAGGATTATGCCCTTAGTGGGTCTAAGTATTCTAGATATGGGACCCACTTTTAGAATGCCAATCTATTGGGACCACTAGACATGACATGATGTGGTGGTGCCGAGCCTAACCCAGAGGATGGGATGGCAGGAGTGCAGATCCGACCCAGGCCACCGTGGGATAAGGTTCTAGAATCAACGGAGGCAGATCGAGTCTATTGGTCGGACTCCTGGTGGGACCTCCTCCGGCTCTACTGCGCAGGGCGCACTGGGGTTTACCCAGGACGCCCCATATCTGCTAGGCCCAATCCTGGTGTCTCCCGCTCCGTCGGACCACTAAGAAGGCCCCAAGAGAGTAGGAGAGGGAGGGGGAGCGGGCGTTGTATATAAGGAGAAGAGGCAGGAGGGAGAGGGGCTGGCTGGAGTAAGAAGGGAGAGAGGAGAGTCATCTAGCGCTGGCACTGTCCAGCAGCAGGCCTTAGTGTTCGCCTAAAAAGGAGAGAAGGAACAGTTGGTTAAAAAGCTTGTTGCTTGCGAAGTTGAACTTACCTGTTATCAAGGTTCTGATCGGTTGAAGAGGATACTTACCTGAAGTGACCCTGGAGACGAAGACCTGCGAGAAAGAGAGAGAAGAAGACTGTGTTAAAGGGACTTTGAGCAAGAGGGAGGCTGAAACAAACCAGGTGTAAAGTCATCCCCCCTTTTCCTGTAACTTTCTTTCCCAAGGCTGTCTGTAAAACTCAAGTCCGTCCTCCCACCACCCTATGTTTCGTCAGTGAAGTTTCTGATAAAACGATCCTTGTTGACGAGTTCTACGTGCCTGTGTGGTGTGAGTCAATCTGGGGGAAGTTCAATCTAGCCACAGGATGGCAGAAGGGAGAGATGACCAGTCCGAGATTGAGGTGTCCATTGGGGGAGACAGCGAGGGTCACAACACATGATGACGATGATTAACCTTGAAGTGATATCATGGCAGGAAGTGACATAATCAAGCAGGCATTTTTTAAACACCTCTCTAATGAGAATCCCCAAACTAATTAATTGAGTAGATTAAAGTGTACGATTAGTGTAGGTTAGAAAATTTTCTTAAAGAACGCTCCTATCCCTCTTAAGCAGTAGCTGATATTTAAAAAAAATTTCTCAAACATCCCAAAGGGTACAATGCTATCCACACTTAACAAAGGAGTTATCCCATTGGTTATCATTGTTAAAAGCGTATACTGTACATAGTAGCCTGTTAAAAGTACAGATGTGTAACATTTCTCCAAGTTTAGTCCCATACCATAGTATCAGCAAGTCCAATATATTAAAAAATAAAATACACATTGGGAGTCTACCTGGGTTCTTACCCAGTCTGAGAAACACTACATATAATAAAAGCAGGCCTCCGTCAGTCTTGAAAGACTATGGTATCGTGCTTGGCGCTGCATATGCTGCATGCGAAGCACGAAAGCCTGGGTTGGATTTTTTTTTTATGGAGGATATGCTGTTACCCAAGCAGCAAATCCCCCCTCTCCACGCCACTGAATTAGTCCAATGGAAAGGCAGAGCCAATACGATTGGATCCAGCTGGTGTCGCAGAGCTGGGCTAAGGACAGGAGCTCACCCTGTCTTGTGGGGCCGACCCGGGAATCGAACCCTGGCCTGCTGGTTAACAGGCACAGTGTCTTTACTGCTTGTGCCATCCGCAGCCCATACATATAATATATAGGATATATAATGTATATGTGCTTTCAGTTCAAAATGGATACATTATGAACTCACCATAGATACAAAAATGTTTCCATCTTCTTTATTCACATAAATTGCTCATCTAGATCAGGCAACTCTAAGCATGTAAAGTCACTCTGGGCAGTAGTGCAATGTGATTTATATGAAGAGAGGCAAAAATGAAGCAATACAAAAGTCTTCTTAACAGGAAAAACATGAAAACAAAGAGATTGCAAGATATTGATGCAATCGGAACCCGTTTGATTTAATAACCTGCTTTAAATTGCAGTAAGAATGAAATTTGGGACAGTTTGAAAGCAATTGCCGTCACATGCAATAATCTTTCCCCTTTTTAAGGTGTAATTTCAAAGAGGAAAAGTCCTAAACTGTAGCATTGCTGGCGGCTGAAAGTTGTGCCTGAATTTCTGCAGAGTTGTACCCTGTAGTTTAATGAGACTATGATATCAAATTTCTAGCTCCAGAGTTGAACCACAAATAAGTAAATATGAGTAATTGGATTAGAGTGCATGAGTTTCACTGCTTATAGTAACAAGTGTCCCTTGTAAGAAATCTCATGTAATGCCGACAACGGAAGGCAAAGAGGAACTTTATAGAAAAGAGGGAGGGTTATGGAAGGAAGGGGTTCCATCTTGATGCCTCGACTATGGCTAAGGGCATTGGCGTCCTGGGGCAGAGGGGTTGCAAATACCCTGGGTGGTACAGATAAGAGGGGCACCCACTGCCTCACATCTCCTGTCCCCTGCAGAACACTATTAAGAGACCCCCAGACAGCCAAATAGCCCACTTCCAGTATTTGGGTGCAAACCAATAGTCATCTTTGGAGGGCCAGGTAGGCCTTCCCTGACTTTCCAAAAGCCTTAAAACATCACTTCAGTTTCCACCAAAAACTGGAAGTGGGACTTTAGGAATTTCAGAGGCACCCCATAAATTTGATGATGGTCAGATTCACAAGTGGCTATGGGATTAATTAGTAACATCTGCACCACCCCACAGCCTTCCAGCTTTCCTGTATATCCCCCCGCCCCTGGGTGACCAGATATTTCTTATTCCAGGACATGCCCACTTTTTTAGCCTTGTATCCAGGGAAGTAATAATTTTAATCATCCTGTTCCTTGTGAGCAGGTAGCATTTAGCCTTCTTATAATTAATAAATAGTTTTAAATTTAAGTGCTGCAGTATTTCAGTGCTTAAAGGTTCTGTCCCTGTCGACCTGAAGTTTGGAGGTCAGCAGTTCGAGACCCAAATACTCCAAGATGGAGTGAGCGCCCATCCCTTCCCCACCTCCTGCCAACCCAACAGTTCAAAAGTATGTGAGTGCAGGTAGATAAATAGGTACCACCTCCAAGAGAGGATAACAGCATTCATTGAGCATGCAGGCTACATGATCATGGAGGTGTCTTCAGACAGTGCTAGCTCGAGGGCTTAAAAAACAGGGATGAGCACCACTCTCAAGAGTCGGTCACAACAAGCAGGGCAACCTGTGGGGGACACCTTTACACCTTTTTAGTTTTAAATTTAATAATAAGCAATATAATGTTTAAATTAAGCACATGAAAGCAGTGTTTTTAGCTACCTTTTGTCAGGTCCTACATTTTTCAAGCGTGTCCTACTTTTTGGATGGACTTTGTCCTCTTTTCCGGTTATGACATATGATTGCCCTGTCTCACCTCAATATCTCATCCTACTGAAAGTCATCCTTATCCAACTGCTGATAAGCTGCCTGGTTTCCTAATTGATATTTTAGTGTTATGGAAATGACACGTGCTAATGTGTGGCAATCGCAGTTCAGTGTATAAAATCCTTTGCTTACAAAGATTTATTGATCCCACACTCAGTGTTGTGCCTTCCACAATATCGGTGTTCAATAACGACTCACAAGAAGGGTCGGGCTGAGATCAGATGCGTGAGATCTAATCTATGCGCTAAGCAGGTGCCACATTGTGCCAGCAGCTCTGACTTTATTTATTTATTTGTGGCTCAGTGAAGGCTGCCTGCCTGCCTTTCTTCACCTGTCTAGCTGTGGCTAATGCCTGTCTCTTCCTCTGCTCATTACTCTGTTTCATGGGCTATTATCTTCTCCCTAATGCTCACAATTGCAAGGGACGGTCTTTGGATTTCGAGACGGCAGACAATTTTGTGAAGACTCATTTAATTTTAAAGGAAATGAGATACTGAAGCTTTCAGCGCCGGCTTGCTTCCTTTACTGCCGGGGGGGGGGGGGAGTTGTGGAAGAAGGAACCCCGTGGCTTGCACTCATGTTTTAAAACTCCCATCCAGATTCATATTTATTGAGATACAAGATTAGTCTTTATTTTCCAGACCATTCTCTTCGTTTTCTGCAAAATAGGTCAAACCGTTTTTGTTGGTTTGTTCGGTTTTGGAAAAAAGAACAGGCATTCTTTGGGGTTGTAAGTAATTCATGTGGAAAAACAACAACAGTGTTGTGTCATCCAACAATCCCAAAACTCATTACAATCCCTTCCGTTCCATGCCATTTATGTGATTGTGTTTTGAAAGGACTCTTTTGAATTGCCTTTTCGAAAGATAGGAGTGTTTGTAGGTAAATGTTGCCCTTCTTTCAAGAACACGGCACACCAAGTAGTACATTTAGTCCTACAAAGTAGTACGCAAAGTGGCTGCATCCCGTATTTTCTAACAAACCACTCCTGATTCTCAGGTGTGGCCTGAGAATTCTTCAAGCACGGCCTTTGACATTAGGCCAGAGAGCTATGGTTTAAAAAGGGAGGACCCATAAGCAGAAAACATGTATGGGAAAATTTGAGCATCACTTAGTCTGCAACCTCACCTGCAGTTAGGCTGGCCTAAGATCCAGCATAAATCCTGTGTTGAACTGGGGGTGCCACAAAAGTGCCATAAGGCACTTCTGTCCTATTTTTTGGGGGGAGGGTGGGGGCGGTTTAGGCTGTGCACAGGCATACACTGACCTCCCCACACCACCACGGAAAGATATGCTGTGTGAGTTAGGCTGGCCTAAATTGGTTAGGATTGTGCCCTTAGAAGGTTTTTTCTGACCAAGACGTGCCATCATCGCTTGTAGGATATACTTCAAGCTATTTTGAAACAGTACTTTGTGTAGCATTGTAAACTGTAGATGGGATGCAGTGCTGGTCAAAGCAATGGCAGTACAAGTATTATGATTGACTCCCACCTCCACATCATTCAGGGAATACCAGGTGGCCCCTTTGATGGGTGTGCAACCCCTGAAAAGATCCAACAGACCTGAATAGACCCAATGGTGCTCCTGCAGCATTTCCCTTAACTTCTAAAGGTTTGTTTACCTGGAACTTTTGTTTCAGAACATGTCTTCAGAGGACAGGCAGGTCCATATTCGAGACTCAGGTCACCTATTCCTGTGTGCCTGCTCTTAAAACATGATCTTTCAAAATGATTTGCATCTAATCCAAATTAAGATTTGTGTGAGATGAGTCTTCCTTTCTCTTGAGTGCTATATTGCACAGTTGCACAGAAAACAGCTTCTTAAAAGCTTATTTTGAAAATTAATCATTGTATAAATTATTTGAGTAGAGTGCTTTGCCGAGTCATTGGCTCTGAGATGTGATTCACTGTATATTTGTTAATTAAGGATGGTACCAATATAGCTGGAAAACAACCAAACATCCTGAGATAACAATGAGGTTGGGTTAAAACTCAAGTAACTACAAGCTGTTTTACATTGTCTTGCACATTATATTTCTTTTCTGATGTAATGAGTATTCACGGAGGAAATGATGCTTTTGGAACAGTGTAGCTGGAAGTTTGCCAATTACTCTAACTCCAGGGATTGAATTCAAGGGACAAACAAGGACAACATGCATATATAGTACTCACTACAAAGTTAGCAATCCAAATCAATATTAAAGTAATATTATGCTTGACTACACACTTAATCATTAATGTCTTGATAAATGCAGCAGAATTGCAATACATTTGGATAATGTGCCTTACAAACATAGGTTTGAGTGATGTATTAACATTATCCAGTTCGCGGTTATATGCAACGAAGCACTGAAGACATTAATAAAATGGAAATTAATGATGTTGTAGTGAGCTATATCCTTACACAAATCAATATATTTGTTTAATATTCACTCCTAAGGATATTGCTTTGCATGTTTGTCTCTTACTTCAAAAATGTTATGACATATTGCTGATAATAATTAAGTATCTCTTTTTGGCATGTGGAAATGGAATGGTAGTGCATTCCAATGAGTACAACTCATCATTTGAGGATCTGAAATATACACTCAAAGATTACATTCTGCAGTACGTCTTAAATCAGATACTATACGCGCACTATTTTACTCAACCATGTTTTGCACAGTTTGGTAATACTTATGCTTATCATGAAAGCAGTGGCAATGCCAGGTTGCTGAGGTCATTGCCCTTGCAATTCTCTTTAGTTTTACATGATTCAAGATATTGGTGCCTGGGAAAGATGGGAAGCTCCTGGGGACATTCCCATATCACCCTGTGAGTTTGCTGTGGCATCTAAAGCCTACTTATCTTCAGAAAATGTTTCTTTGGGGCAACATGGATTGTTATTCATCTCACCCTGGAAAATATTCCATTCTCATTGGGTGACTGGGATGTAGACAATATTATATTTCACAGTGGAAACAGGTTACTTTTCCATTAGTAAAGCTATGCTGTCTTAACCTTGTGAAAAATACTATAGGAAATAGAATCAAGGAGCTTGGCTGAGATTTATACAAAGTGGTATTTGGATAGAATCACATGGTCAAGTGTCCTTGTTTGTGTGTGTGTGTGTGTGTGTGTGTAGGTGCATGTTCATAGACACAAGAACCAGGGGTGTGGAGATCAACACAAAAATAAACACCACCACAATAGTAGCTAAACTGGTCTTAATTAGTTAACTATCAGTATAAACTGTTTGTGTGGGCTTTCCTTCACCACATCTTACCTTATGGTATGTCCCTTGAATCACATGGCATAGCAATGGAGGGGAATGGAATGGTAAGAACATCAGGTGCTGTAAATGCTGCATCATATAAGCAGCCCCTTCCATTCACTCCAGGCTGGTCTGACAATACACAGGAGCACCTGAAATTGCCATCACTATCCACTCTGATGATCACCACTTGCCCTGATGACAAGTGGGAGAGGGCTGCTTACATAGCATATCGGGGCATCTGCAGCATTTACTTGTTGCCCTCAATAGGTATGCCACTGCTTTGAACACAGTGGAGTGGACATATTCCTATCATATCATTCCATCAAGTGGACATATTTAATGGCCGTTTTAATTTCCTTTTAGCCACATCTGCACAATTCCTTTTGCAAAGATGCACAAGCCAATCACAGATGCCCCTGATTTTCTCTTCCCCTTCAGCTGGACTGGACTCAAACTAGTGACCTGGATAAGCTTGCTCTAATTACAATAGTCCTATTTGTTGCAGGCTATTTTCTTTGAGCTGATTGACCCTCATTTCAAGTTACATTCTTGCCTTAAGCCTGAGACCTGTGAACAGTTAAGAGGGCAAATTACTTTATGGTGTAATACCAGATTATTAATAATTAAGGGGCCACGACTTCACTGATTCTGTGTTGTTCTCAAACATGGGAATTGTCAGGAATCACCAATAGCGATTCCTCCAGGTTTTTGAAATGAGAAAGACTTAATTTGTTTGCAGGTGTTTCAGCTGTTGCTGAGTTGATGTATATGTAATTCTTGCAGGAATTTCTGCAGTAGCGTTGATGGGATCTTGTCAGGTACTTCTTTTTTCCTTTTAACAGGAGATGGCACAAAAAGTGCCAAATTAGGTATTTTAATGTTTGCCCTTTATGTAGAATTCCCCCTGCCATTTCCACCAAGGGGAAAAAATTGCAAGAGCTAAATGAAAACATTTATTATTCCAGACAGAGAACATGTTTGTCTCCATAACCCAAACTGGGTAGGTAGCAGGTGTTGTCTTCCTGTAGTAGTTGTCTCCCAGGGAAAGTGAAGGTAGTGAAAGCAGAGTGATTTGTGACGCAGACAGATGTGCAGAGAAAGAAGCATCGTCCCACATGAATGATTTGGGGCCATTCTTTATACTTGATTTAAGGGGTTCAGGGGAGCTTGTTGCTTCTGAGCCCAGAGAAGAGGGAATTCTCATCACAACCTGACACAAATGAAGAGAGAGAAACTGTTAAGAAGTGCTTTCAAGACAGTGACTCAGAGAAAAGAGGATATACTGTAGAGATGGGCTGTAGAGATATACCATATAGATGGATATACCATATGAATGTGTTCCCTTGCAATCAGAATGGCATTATTCGTATTTATGAAAACCCTCAGAAGTTGAGTATTCATTTTCCTGATTATTTTTTTACAGTCCTCTCATTCATTTCCACAGTTTGTCACTGTGACCATGGTATTAGATAGTAGCCCAGACAGTAACCCTACAATCCAGTGTAACTACGGGAGCACGTAAGAGACACAAGTTACTGCACCACCTTGTGAAAATCTATGGGAAATTCATATTGCAATCCAGAGCAAATTGTTCTTATACCAGAGCAAGGGCTCTCTGTAGTTACTCAGGATTGTGGCCTTAGTCTGACCCGTAGGCTGCAATCCTAAAGACACTTTCTGGGGATAAAGACCCGCTGAAGACAATGGGGCTTACGTATAGGTAGACATGATTAGGATTGCACTCTTACAAACCAAAGATCATCAAGATCAGCTCTTGGTTTACATGGTTTAGAATGATTGAGCATTCCTCAAACTGTGGGTTGGGACCCACTAGGTGGGTCACAAGCCAACTTCAGATGGGTCTTGCAGCACCTAGCTCAGCTGCTTCTGAAAATACAGAACTTCTGGGAAGGGCTGGCTCCCTGTGGGAAAGAGGTCTTGTGGGGAGATGGGATGCTGGAAAGGGGTTGGATGGAGAAGGATCCAAGTCTGCAATCTGCTTTGACTTTTGAGCTCGAATGTTTGAATTCTGAGCTATGCAAAATAATAATACAGGCATGCTCTGCAATGGGACTTTTGGCTGATTGTGGCTTGGGTGTGAAGCCTAAATTGATGGTGCTACTTCTAGCCACATCCAGACAGATTGTCTTCTGAAATGTGAGTCCCAGAATAATGTCAATATCTCCAAACACTCCCTCATACACTGTGTAGCTTTGTGCACATAAATCACAGTTTTTAAAAAAAAAATTGTGAGTGGCAAGAACTATATTATTTGAGGGAGGAGAAAAGGTGAGAGCTATCTACGAGTAAACAGAAAGCAGTATTACTGGTATGTATTTCTTTCTATTCTCTGGTAATTTTCCCTCCCACCAATATTTTCTTCTCTTGGGAATTTAAAAATTGCTTTTTCTTTTCTTTAATTAAAAAAGAAATATATTGTGTGTATGTTTTAAATCCATCTTGGGTGTATATTTCTGGGTTTTTTTTAAAGTCATAATTCCAGAAGGCCAAAGGCAAAATTGTTCTGGTCTGCTCTAGTTGGGTTACTAACCTTATTGATACTGGCTCACATTGCAATCCAAAGATTGTACTGGGATGGTGCAAGACCCTTGTGCTGGCCTGGGATAGTAGCAAACATGCCATAAAGCATGTTTGCACCATCCTGGTTGAAAGCCACATTAGTGCACAGAGATGTGCCAGTGCTTGGAGGCTGAATCCAGCCTCTGTGCCATGGCATCATAATTCAGGACTACCAGGCTGGCCAAGCTTGGCTGACATGGAGCCAATAGTGGGGCAGAGGCAGGAGGGAGGCATTCAGGGGAGGAGCAGGGCAGGCAGAGGGTGGTTCTGAAATTCAGGGTAGAGTGGGATGTGGGGCTGGGAACTGGCAATATGCTTTATCTGTCCCCCAAGTGGCACAAAGAAGCCAATCCCTACAATCCTGAGTAACTACGGGAGCACGTAAGAGACTTTACGTGCACCCGTAGTTACTGCACCACCTAGTGAAAACCTATGGGAAATTCATGTTGCAATCCAGAGCAAATTGTTCTTACACCGGAGCAAGGACTCCACGTTGTTACTCAGGATTGTGCCCTTTGGCAGCTTGCATCTCCTCTGTTCTACCTCCAGGGTGTACCAGCAATTAATTACAGACAATTGCCCTAGGAGCTACAGAACCAGAGCCACAGATCCTGGAAGCTGGAAGTGACACCGCAAGAGGTGACACCATAGAGATCAGTGTGCTGTGAGAAGAAAAACATTGAAAATCACTGCTCTAAGGGAAGGATTATTTGCAACTTAACCCATTTTCTCCATCTATTTACAGAACTTTGGATCCAAGCCATTGTGTATTGCAAAAACATCACATCTACTGACTGTCAACATGTTTTACAATCTCTGCCAGAACACCCCAGTCATGAAAGAGGCAACATTTTTAACCACTGTGAAATTTAAAATATAATGTAACTTGTTCAGTGTCACATTGGCTCTCCAAATTCACATTCTTTTTTTTCAAAAGTCCTCATGCCTCTATAAAGCACCATATCAAAGTGTACACCTAAATCTTTTTAAAAAAAGTTTCTTGAGCTTATAAGATGTTACTGTGGTTATGAAATACCTTCAAACTATAAATAATATACCAGAGCTTTCAGGAGTCCATTTCAGCTAAAACATTGTTGGTAGGACAGCCTGCTCATGCATCTCCTCAAATCTCTAAAATGCTTTGACTTGTAAAATAAAAGCAAAGACAATGAGGGGAAAAAAATTATATCAACCACAGTTTACCATATGGTCTTAGTCATAATAGTTACAACAATATTTATGATTTAAAACATGTAAATAACATGTTGTAAATATAGGTCATGCTTCATTATTCACTGGGTTCCCTTTTGGAAGCTGCAGCAATAAAAAACAACAGTGGATATCCAAACAGTGAAAAAATAGCTTTATAGACCCACTTCGTTTTGTGGCTCTTCTGTTGTTGCCCCAAAACGGATAGGTATAGACACTAGCAGGGGTGAATGAAGAATCAAATGGAATACAATAACAAATCTAATGGCATAAAGTTATGAATATTTAACAACACAAAGGTAGAAATTGGATTTGGGAGTTTTTTTTTTCCTTGTTACAAGGAATTTAAAGGTGGACCTCAATATCTGTGGTGAGTCAAACCACTGGATGCCTAATCAGTTTTGGGAGAGTGTTCCGCTGAATAAAGATGTTAATATCAGACGGGTTTCTTTATCCTCAACACCATAGTGAGTCACAAGTTGTTCAGCTCTTTTGCACAATGACAGCTCCATAGTTATTGCACAATATCCATGGACCTCTTTGGTACACAGGCTAGGACCAAATACAGATGTGTGATATTAACCTGATGGGAATTTAATGGGATACTATTGAATTCTTCAGGAACATCCTTTAAAGAGCCAAAACTGGTTCTGTCCCTCATAATGTACCCTAGTATTGTGTTCTGTTTAAATATCTTTTAGGATTTCTTTCTTAGTATATGATTCAGCAGTCTGCTAACCATTGCGCTTTGTTTTTTTATTCCCATAGAAAATTGGATGAGAATGCTAAATTCCACATATAATCGAGCTTTTAGTTTCATGACCTGTCATTGACATCACTTTTATAAACCTACCCCACTTCATTCATTCTTATTGTGGTCTTCTCTGAGAGATTTCTCTTCCTGGGTTCATATATTATAATCTTGTGATAATGAGCACACATTTGCAGTTGATTGTTCGTTCAATAAAAGTGTCTTTGTTAAGACTGCAAACATAATTTAAGTCTTGCCAAAGAAAACTGCTGTTTGGAAGGCAGGGCTTAGTCTTTGTGTGTGCTGTTATTTGGAGTTTTTGATCGGAAAATAGATGGATGTTTCATCCCCCAGGAAGTAAAGATAGATATTTTTTCTGCTTGTTTCTCTGCACCACTGGAGTCAGCCCTTACGATTGCATTGTGAGTTGGAGAAAAACACGCAGTGCACATGTTCAGTTTTATGGTGTCTTGGAATCAATGGTTAAAGAATGATACATTATGTAAAGAGATGCTTTAAAAAATAAAGTTACTTGTGATGATTAGTACAATGAAGAATGCACATCAACATATACTGGTAATGATAATACATTAGGTTACTAGACTACTATAGTGATGGACTGCCCTAAGCTTCACTACTATAGAGACTTTGGCTGCCCTAAGCTCCACTTAAGCTGGCCTAAGCCCCGGAATATGTCCTGTGCTGACTTGGGGGTGTCACAAAAGTGCAGTAAGACACTTCTGCTCCACTTCTAGGGGGTTAGCCCAATGCCCAGAAATACACCAATCGCCCCACACCATCACAGGAAAAATAGGCCAGTCTAAATTTCTTAGGATTGAACCCTAAGATGACTTGGACATGAGTCACAAAACTTGCATTTTTGTGGTTTGTACAGACTCAAGTCCAGTGTGTAAAAACCTGGCACTGATCCAGGACCTGAGGTTTTTACCCTAGTAGTAGTAGCAGTAGTAGCAGTAGTAATAATAAAAACTTGAATAGACTCAAGACTCACTTTTGTGTGTGCTTGCAACTGTTTTGTGAGTATACTAGTCTGCTTGTTTTTTTGCCACTTCCGGGTCTTGACTCGCTATTCAAAAAGACTCATGACTTGAAAATAGCTCTGGATAAGTCTCAACAGCCACTGTTTATGATTCCTGGGTGAATCAGGACTTGAGTCTCAGTGCTGTGGCTCCAGCACATCCTTGGACTATAGCCTAAGAAGTTCAAATGACACTGTATGCAAGACAGTTTGATAGATATTGGGGGCTTAATGTCACTGTGAATAAATTCAAGTCAAAGGTTAAGATAATCAAACTGCACAGCTCTTTTAGAAAGAGGTGGAGATGAGGTCAGTTGACCTATGGAAACATCAAATAATTAATAGAGTCTCTTTATTAGTAGGGAAAATACTACAAACTCATAAGTGCAGCAATTATACAGCCTGCATTCTATGCAGCAAGTCATCTAACTTCAAAGTGATGAGGCTGAAAGTCTAGAAACTAATTAAAATTAGATTTTAATTCAGTAGATATTACAGAATATTGCAGCCACTTTAGGTTTTCAGATTGACTAGTATTTCTCCACTGCTAACTGGTTAGTGCTCTTTCTATGATAGTAGCCTCTTAACTACTTTGCAGGCAGCTGAAACCTAACCATGTGCCAGTGTAGTGGGACTGAAAATCCTATTCCTACTTACCCCATGGGGTCTAGCTATTCCATGTTAACTCTCAACTAAGAATTACTGTATTTACTCAAATCTTTTGTACCATTGAATCTAATGCACATCTCTATTTTAAAAGGCTTGAGATTTTCAAAATAATGTTTACTGGCAATTGTAATGTGCAGCTGTAAAGCAGGTATACAATTTAATTTTACTGACTATGAGTTATAAGATAATAATAAAATGGCAATGGATTTATGTTATGATTTTTACCTAATTGCGCTACTTTATACAACAATGGGCTTAAGATAAGATAAACCTTTATTGTCACTTTATATTACATTTTAATCACAATATAGTAACTGTTAAAACTAAATACTGATATATAATTATAATTAAAATACCTGTATTTACTTGAATCTAATGTGCCATCAAATCTACGCACACCTCAATTTTGGAGACTAAATTCAGATGAAAAAAGTGAGCATTATATTGAAGTTAATAGGTAATTGATTCCTTTTCCTCACCTTCCTGGCTGTCCCTCCTGGCTGCCTTTTTCCCCTGCAGCCCTTTAGTTCTACTGTTTGTGTGTGTTAGTTTGCAGCATTTAATACAAAAGTATATATTAACAAAATGGAGGTACATACCCTATGTTTTAGGTAACAGTTAGCGTGCTCCTTATTTCATGCATTTTCTCTTGCATCTTGCAAAACCTGACTTTGTTGAAGTCTACCTGCACGACTTCAGTATAAATATATTGATGATAATCACTGCTGTCATGAACTGCCTATGGGTATCTCATGTCCCAGTTTGTATAAGCAGGGCAAGTCAGATTTCTGAAACTAAGATCATACAGCTGAATCACATGCTGTAGTCAGAAAGAGGTGAAAAAGCAGCATTTAACTGATGCTCTGCCTCCCCCCTTCCCCGTTAACTCCTCTGATGTGAAACGGCTTTGAAAATGACCCTTCCTCTCTTGAAGATGAGAGCTTTGCTACAGCTGACTCAAGGCAGAGTTGGGTTAGTTAGCACACTAAAGGCACTGAAGCACTAGAGGAAATTAGTTCAAGGAGGAAGTTGGAGGGTAATGTAATTAGGGACAATAGTCTACCGATTGCCCTCTGCTAGAGGATACGGGCTTGTGCGGGTTGAAAGTTTTTTCTGGGTTGTATCCTTATTTCAACCACAGAGAAACTTTGTAGTTGTACATAAAAGGGGGAGACGTGAGTACAGTGGTCATTATAGATCTAAGCACATGATCTACTGGAAAAGCAAGAAGAGGCAGAGGTGCAATTGGATTTCAACGTAATTTAAGCAATTGCGTGTTGTGGCAGTTGTCGTGTGATAGTAAATCAATGGAGAGCCTTGTTCCATTTGGCCTGTTCGCTCTTCAGGATTTGGATGCTGCTCAATTGTCTGATTTTTTTCTTCTGCCTCTGGGCTTACTTTTTACATCTCAGAACATTACTTGTTTTTCCATTTTGTGGAAATGAGTTTCGGGTAGTTTTCTGTTTGTTTTCTTTTTTCTTCTGCTTTAGTTCTTGAGTTAGAAAATCAACTTGATCACATCTCATCATGGAACAAAATTCACAAAATATGATCCCAGCAAAAGATAGTTTGCCAAGAGTTGTTCAATATACCAATTAATACATAATTTTCACAGGAAACGCTGCACCCATCAGGAATCGCTGAAGCTTACTCTCAAATGGTTGGGGCAATTCCCCCTACTCAATTAAATGAAATTTCTGTGTTTTTGAGACTGATATGTGAAATGATGGGGATATTTCATATGGTTCAGTAAATCAGTATTCATTATGGCTGGCTTCATTTTTTAATGGGCATTAGGGTGAAAATTCTAAAGCAATTAATAATTTTTGTTGCTCATGTTCTGCCATTATTTTCAGTATTATGTCTTGGAATGTTACAGTTTTTTTTATTTTTTCAACAAGTTTAGTTATTAATTTTTTTTCTTTAAACCATCAATGGGAACTTTAACAATCAACAGTTGTATAATTAAGGCTGCAATTCTAACCACACTTTCCTGAGAATAAGTACTATTGAACACAATCAGACTTACTTTTGAGAAGAACTTACTTTTGCACTGTAAATGTTTATCCAAAAGTTCACTGCATCTGTTCAAACATACAAAGTTCTGATGTGATTCTGAGTGAATGATGCCTGCGTACAGCTCTTACTTTCCCCCCCTAACCTTAGAATCCCACGTTGTTGTTTTTAACACATATGAGTGTACGGGTCCATTGGACCCGTACAACAATTATTAGACGTATTATTATTGTAGACGTAGTAGTACAATTATTTTATACTAAATATTGTGAAGTTATGAATTTTAATTATAATTTTAGCTAGCAAAATATTGAAATATTGAATGGGTCTAATGGACCCATCCTGGGAACTTGAATTGAAATCTGAATCGGGTCCACTGGACCCGGCCTGGGAACTTGAATTGAAATTTGAATTTCACAATACAGTAAAATTTTGAATACAGAAAACCTGTAAATTCAAAAGTTTCATGCTTTTGGATTTGTAACTATCTAATAAGCAGTTAAAAAGTCAGAAAGTCTTGTCAAGTAAAAATAATAAATTCCAGTAAAAAACACAGCACAAACGTCCAGATCGGGTCCAGTGGACCTGGTTGGGATCCTAAGGGCTAATATGTACAAGTGGTGTAGCTGAGGAGAAGCCAGGGAGTATATGGTTCCCCATGGTGGAGTGGCATTTTTTTCACTGGCTTTTCTGTGGGTGTATGTGACAGTGCTCATCTCAGGCATTCAGAAAATGCCCCAGAATGGGTCCTCTCTCCCACCCTTGGCTTCGTATGGCACAAAATGTAGCCCTTTCTCGTAGTGATGATTGTGTATGCACAGGGGGCTAACAATGCAGTTAAGGGAAGAAGGTGCCACTTCCTTTCTTTGGTTCTCACAACTCTCTATGGTGCCACTTCCATGACAGCATCTGGCCTTGGGTGCCGCCAGGACCTGACAACTCAACTGCTGTGTTCTGAGCTTCTTCTCTTGCCTCACTACAGTGATAGATCTTGGTTTGTGGGTGAAGCCGTTTGACCAAAACATAATTGTCCTAGACTCTGAGTTAGCAACAAAATGAGAATGAGAGGAGAAATCAAGAGAGGGAGAATTTATTCATATGCTTCTCATTACTGAAATGTCTAACCCAGGCTTTGCTATTTAGAGGTGTGTGAGTTTTCTTTAAGGACTGTCTCTAAAGCCAGGAGGGTTGCACTTAATCCAGATTTTGCATGCACTTTGTTTAAAGCCCAGGTGACTCCTCTTGTTAAATGAACAAAAAACCACTCACAAAGAATTTGTAGAATCAGGTTGATTTGGTATTTGAATCTTGTCCAGAAGTTACAGACAATTTTGCAATTTTAATGCATGTAGGTCAGGGTAGCATCTGGCTCTCTACATTTCCAACAATTAGCATTATCAGAATAATTAAACTTGACCAGCATCATTAGAGACTAGTGTAGTCTTAATAGTCATTTTAGTTACATTAAACTGTGTTGTAGATTTGATATGAAAATCGATGTACTTCAAACTGGAGATCGCTGTGCGCTGGGTAAGACTTTTGGGGCACAAATGGTGCTTACCATTCCATCAGGGAGCCCCCTGTTTGCAAGATATGTCTCCCCAGAACTGAACTCTGGCTTATCACCTCTGTCTGGAAATGTGGGTTCAATGGCTGTTGGGTTGTAATAACCCATAAGTGGTTGGCTGGCTGGCCTGTAGTTCAGGCACTGCATATAGAAGGGTTCCCTGCAAGCACTGTTCACCTGGGGGTGGGATTAGACTGAATCTAGCCTGGGGGTTGAAGTCTGGAGAGCCCTGGTTATACTGTAATAACTAACCATAGTTCAGTACCTTAATATAGTACCACATAGCCAGGGTGATTAATTTAATCAATAGTGTTATTGTAAATTGACGCTATACATTAACAAATGATCCTTATTTCTTCCATTGCAAAGCCCTTGGAAGGCACCTTCTCCTGCTTGTTTTCTGTTCTTTTTCTCTCATTTGTGGATAGAGGGAGGCAGCCTCCCTCTTATTTGTAGGGGATCCATTCCAAGCTCCTGATATTGAAACAGCAGATGTGGGGGAAACCTGTCTCCACACATTCTCAGTCCACCCATTAACACTGTCAAAACCCTTACAAGAGTAAAAACACATTGCTATAAGGATTCAAGTATATATTCAAACATTTAACACTTAACAGGAAGCAGCAAATGTTAGGCATTCAGGATTTCAGACTATAGTGTCTCACTATAGGCTTGAATGCATATAGCAACTGTAAAAGCAAGAACATTTTTGTTCTGGTAAGGATCTGTACAATGGGCATATTGTATAGGTATACCATGGGTGAGAGCAACGAAGCACAGGGCTCTCCAGATCTGCAGATACATGTGCCCAGTTGCAAATACTTGCCTACTGGGGATTTTACTTCACTGAACTGATACCAATGACTGTAGTCCACTATAGCTTGTTCTGAGATAAATTGGTTGGTCTTTAAGGTTCTAAAACACTCTTTTGTTTTTATCTGATAGAAGATGAGTTGCAGTCCTGTTATTGGCAGTGGTTGGTAATTCTCATTCAGCAGCAATCCACTTCTGATTCACTTCTTAAACATGAAAAGAACTAGAGGATAAAGATAGACAAGGTGTTGTTATGTCTGGCTGACTGGTTCAAATTCATCCAAGAATTGTGCCTCTTTTCAACAGTGGACCAATATTGTTTCGGAGCAAAAGTAAAACTTCACCACAGTGCTTTTCCCGTTGTACCATAATATGTAGTCTCTTGTAGATGTGGGAGGCTGGTGCTACAACATGCAATTTCCCTTTCTAAGTACCATTGCATTTCTATTGTTCACTGTTTCACAGTCTGCATATAGATCAGAGGTCTCCAAACCACAGCCAGGGGGCCAGATGCAGCCCAGGGGGTGCAGATTCAGATGAGCCTCAATGTGGCTCCCGGTAAGACCCTTCTATCTGGACCTTGGACAATCTTTGTTTCCACTCCAATACATTCTTATACATAAATTTATGTAAATGTATTCAAATTTGAAATGTAAATTTGTTTTCCGGCCCTGACACAGTTTCAGAGAAATGATGTGGTCCTCTTGCCAAAAAAAAACTTTGGAGGCCCCTGATCTAGATAAACGAACTTAAATCTTTTTTATGTCACAGCGCACTGACAAGGTGCTAAAATTATCAAGGCACACCATCAGTGTTTTTTAACCATAGACAAGGCACATCATGTTGCTGATAAGAGGCTCAAATCTCCCAAAGTCCCACAGCACACCTGCAGACCATCTATGGCACATCAATGTGCCACAGCACAGTGACTGAAAACAGCCAATCTAGATTGATTAAAACTACCAGAGAACCAGGATAGTAGAGTGTTTGGGGATTTGTATATAAGCCTGGAATATCAAGGTTGAATTTCGAGCATTTCCAGGGCCAGGGTCATGCATGCCTGGAGGAGCAATGTTCTACACAGAAGTGAAGAGTATGCCATAGGGAGTATCATTGTGTCACCCACCCCGGGTCTCCCTCTCGCAGCTACACCGCTGGTGGAAAGACAGCAGCATTGAAATAGCTGGTTAAAATGACTTCTGTTGTATTAGTGTTACTTATATTAGGATATGGGCTGAAATGTTGAGAAAAACTTACTGATTCATTTTGGAGGTCATGATAGAGCATGGCGGGGGAGGAGATGTTCTCTTGAGCATGTTAGCCTGATATTTTTCTCAAATTGCATTGTATGATTCCTGATAATGAGTTAATAGCCTGAAACAGTCTCTCTGTTTCTTGCAATATATCCATAAACTCCAGGTGCCCTTTGAAAGAGAACTTGCTTTTATGGTGTAGTCATAATTTAGACTGACTTGTGATGGAACCAGAATCTAATTTCTTTGTACTTCAGATAGTAAAGCACTAATACAAGTTGAAAAATATAATTGCATTTGCTTCACTGTTGGATCTGACGATCATATCTGACCATTATCCAGGAGCTGTGGGTTCCTATCCCTTTCATTAGTACAAAAGACTGCACGCCCAGCAGGATATGGGCTCATTTAGCATTTGAAGGTATTCTCTATATCTCTTAGGAAAGCAAAAATGAAGCAACTGCCCTCCTTTGTGTAGTTGGGATCTATAGCTAGACCCCAACAGGTGCCTGTATGTACAAAAGTCTAGCAACTTCTCACTCCTAGCCTCCCAAGAACAAATTGCTTTGGGTGGTTATTAGAAAGTAGATGGTGGGGGGAAAGGACTTAAGAAATTAAGAGAAGGATGAAAGAATCCCAAAGTGGTGAAAAGTGGTGGTTCTACTATAAATGTATAATGATTAATAAAGTGATAATGAGCTTTTGGGAAATTGTTAAATGCGTCTGGGTTGAGTGGTCCCCTTTCAATATATTTGAACAAGTTCAGCTCTTAAGGAGCTGCTCAGGGCCAGGTTCAACATAATCCTTGCAATTTCATCCCAGTGAATGGTGAGAAAATGTGGTAAACTGGAATTCTGGAAGAGGAGGGTGCAGGCAGGCAGGGTCACAGAACCAGGACAGATCCCAAGGGGAAATTTTCTCACTAAGAATACAGAAAGGCTCTAAGATTGATTCCAGGCACAGTTTCTCCGGTGTCAGAAACTCCAAGCTCACAGACCCATCCTATCCAATTCCCTGCCATAGCATGTGGTTGCATGCCTGGTGGGGGTAGATTGAAGCAAAAAGGAGAAGTTTCCCTTACCTCTCTGAAACGTAAGGAAATTGGATAGTGGTTCATCAGTGGGTCTCCCCAAACCAGCACAAGACCGTTGGCTAGCACAAGTTGTAACCCTTATAAGACCAACTGGGTCCATTGGGCCCACATTTATAATTTATGCAAATTAGGCTATTTTTAGATGGGCATTTAAGGGTTAAGCAAGAAAGTAGATAGCATTCTTGTGCAGGTTGCAGGGCCAGAACACTCTCCTCCGGCCATCAACATGCTCTGTTCTGCCCCTCCCTCCACGACATTCCGTCCACCCCCTCACCATAACTTTACACGTTGGTCTAATGTTAGTTCAGGATTGGGTCACTGCCATTTTGGATGGCCAGGGACTCCAAAATGTCTAGCAGTGGCTTGCTCCTTGTGACATTGTAGTATGTTTGCAGTGTTGTAAATAGTGTTACAATGTTGCCATCAGCCCTGTAGATTGTGTTTATTCCTATCATCAATTGTCAAATGATAGACTACAAATCAACACTGTCATAAGACTGGTAGGTTCCAAATAATAAGTTCCACAAAGCCCTGATGTGCATTTCTGTGCTAGATGTTCACAAGGGTAGGAGTTTTAAAAAGCCATCAAAAAGTGGACAGTTTGTATCTAGTTCTGTACTAATATTTGTGCCAGGAGTAACTCTTGGCTTCATAATCCTTGAACAGAACGGTACAGAACTACCTTGCAATTAAAGTCTTACGGTTATAACCAAGGAATTGTTATACACAATTTGTTATACACAATTTGTTATTCAATTTGTTTATAACAAATTGTCACACCTATCTTCTTTACATGTCTGTTTTCTTGTATGCAGTACATGGTATACACATTACGTATACCAGTTCAATAGTACATTACACCAGCACAATACAGTATACCAGTACAGTACTGGCATGTGGTACATACTGGTATGTGGTACACACAAGCACACACAGAACTGTGACTCTTTTCAAACTATGGCTGCAATCCTACAGACACTTTCTTGAGAGTAAGATCCATTGAACACAATGGAACTTACTTTTGAGTAGGCATGGTTAGGATTGTGCTCTAAGGATCAGTTCAGACAGTTTATCTTTCTTGATTACATATATGTGCCTCACCAACATGCAGCTTAAAGTTAACATTTAATGCCTACATTAACCATACACATACTTCTTGTGTTTGATGGTTTTGCTTGCTGGGTTCGGGGAGTCATGCGTTCCCATGCTCTTCCCTTATATCTTTGGTATTTTTGTGCACCATCAAGACTTAACAACTGTTGATGCAGTTGAATTTTATTTTGGCATTTTAAATCAGGTACCCTGTCAAACAGTATGGAAACCACTTTGTAAAAAGGAAATTGATTTGGCTACATCAGTTGATTTAATTTTCAACTCATTTTCAGTTTATTTTCCAATACAAGTGACTGACATTGATGTTTATATATTCAATTGTGTCGACAGTTAACAGCAAATTTGTCTTTAAGTACTAAATGAGTTTATCTGGAATATTCTCCGCATCTTTAACCACAGAGCTGTAACTTGAATGCCAGTGAACACACCCTGCATTTGGCAATGGAAAGCAGGTGAATTGCCTTAGCCTTAACATTCGCCTCTTGTCCAGCACCTATTTTCTCCTAAAGAGGCTTGAAATGAGAATGACAGCAGTAACTTTCCTTTAGCAAGAACCTAGTAACAGATGCTACATCAGGCTGAATGTGACATACGCAGTTCTTATTTCATTACTGATTTTCTCTCCATTTCTTAAAACAGTGAGACCATTTCTGAGTAACCTTTCCAACTCCCTTTTCTCCTCCAGATCTCCAAGAAACCCTGAGCAGAAGATCATTAAACGAGTGATTGCTCTTGAAGGGGATATTGTCAAGTAAGTTTTGTACACCTTTGTCTCTGACTCCCTATAGCATCTTTTTCAGAAGAATTTGTGTCAGTATCCTAGACAACCATGACATTCTGTCATTATTGTACTCGCTGCTATTAACACGGTTATCAGCGCTAGTCTTTTTTTAATGAGATGAGAATAACAAGACAAAGACGTTCACCTATTGCTGAATCTGAACATAGGGTAGCAGTATTAATGTTTTGCTGCATGCCGTCGGTCAAATAAGTGCTGGATTAGTGGAATAGCCAACTAGTAAATGCTTATTACTTTAATACAGTTTTTAAAAAACTAGAAATAAAGGTGGGGGGTACTCATCATGAAGTTGTTATAAAGGTGGGGATACTCACCATAAAGGTGTTCTGAGTAAGCATTTTTACTTAAGGGCCACAGAGGTGCTGATATCACAGAGGTGCCGGTACTCAGTTCTGGTGAGTATCCCTCAAAAATACCCCTGATTAAATAAATAATTTTGTGAAAATCACCCACTGCATCTTTAGTTTGCCTTACAATTGCAAATCTGAGCAGCAGGATTTCTCCAGGCTGCCTGGGAACGGGGTAAGATCTCATACAAGTGCCAGATCCTTGCCCTGTCTCCCACTCCCTACCCGCCTGCCCATTGCCCTCCTCCTGCCTCCCTCCCCCTGCCTCTTCTCCATCCTTCCTATGCTCCTTCAGACCCTTGCAAACCCTCAGACAATACCGAGGTTGGATCCAGCATAGGCCATCTGATGCAACTCCTTGCACTGGCCTCTCTATCTCGAAAAGCAGCCACAAACATGCTTTATGGTATGTGACTCTCCTTGCATCAGCCCAGGAGGCAGTTAGATTCATGATCATTTCTCAATTCAGATTGACGAGACCCATTGAAAAAGCAGTAGTAAGATCAACAAGGGGAAAACTCTGCTAAATCTTCCATTCCTGTTCTCCCTGGGAATGGGTTAAAAAGTTTGTCTTTCTCAGCAATCATGATAATCAGTAAGGGAAGCCTAATTTTGCAGCCTTTTGGTCTTGAGTCAACTCAAATTATAGCTTCAGTAGCATAGGATTTAGTGGCTGGAAAAATGCAGGTATAATTTGCAGAGGGAGAAATTGCTTTGCATTCCTACTTATGTTAAAAGAACTCTATTAAGGTAGAGGGAGATGGCTGCCCATATTATTACCTGCCAACTGCTCATGCACATTCATGCACCCACAGCCTCAATTTTGAACTGAAACTTTGCTTATCAAACAACAGAGCACAGCGAGCTCCCTTTAAGCTTCCTATGTCGGAATCCATATTTCACATATAGTGTCACACTTCCCTTTTCATCAAGAAGGCTCAAAAGAGTTAATTGTGCTGAAATAAATATTACCATAATGCTGGAGGATACAATTTTCTTACCTAGCAAGGAAAAGTTGGCAGCAAATATGCTGAACTTAAAATTGTAGAATAACTCATTAGGAAATATGCAGTAGCCATGGCAAGATTTACTACAAATACGCTAGAAGTGCTTTTAAAAATTAATACTCTGCTGCTATGCTTGGTTTAATTAGCTTTCTTCTTCATTTACAAAGCATATCTGTCTCATTTATGAACTTGCTCTCTCTTCCCTCCCTTGTAAACCTGTTTAATTAAAATTTTAACAACTGTATAAGGTTTAGAAACACTAGAATGATTTTTATCACTTCAGACCCTCAATTGTCTGTTCGCATGTGTTTGTTCTGTATCCTGTAGCGTACTGGTAAAATGATATGACAGAGGTGTGGATCATAATGTCTCAAAATTAAGACAGGCCCTTCCGCCAGATTTCTTTTGCGCATGTCTCTGCTGTGTTGCTGGCACTTTTATTTTAATCTGTAAAGATAGTTCCATTAGTTCTGAAAATCTGATTAACTCCAATCGAGGCCAAAGTTATCTTCTCAAATTCTTAAAAGGTCACCTTTTCTCTTAGCATATACCTACGACTAATCTGTACATTGATTGCCTCATTCGCCAATATATTCCATCCTTTGAAAAATCCTAGTTCTTATTAGCCTCTAATAGTAGGTCACTGCGCTTTGGTTTTCAATTATAGAAACTTCCATTAAAATCTGTTTCAGCATGTATCACTTGCCCTTCTTGGTCTAAAGAAAGATTTAGCAGTAATTTATTTTTTTTGCTATATGCAAAATTGAAATCTGCTCATTGCAAATACTGCTTAGGACATAGATGGGAATTTAACATTTTATTTTACTTTTTTAAATACACTAGTAGCCTATCTTATTCCAACAAGCTTGCAAACCCTTGTTAGAATACATTCTTGTTCTGGTGCCTTACGGTCCAAACATCTGTGATACATCACTATAGATTTTTGTGTCTTCAGTAACACATGCAAGACAAATTTGTTTTAAAATAATTTTTCCTGATTCAATAGTACTTTCTAGAACCAACATTTCTTTTTAATACATTATACCCTAGTGACAATTCACTATCCCTCCTCCTCAGAAAAGAACTATCAATTAGGAGTGTGCCTTCAAATAATTTTAAAATCTTTTTCTAACAGTCCTGCACTAAGCAAGTTAAGTTTTATCTTTTGGGGAGGGGGGTAAATGGGGGCAAATGGGGAATGATTGCAAAGTATCTCTTTTTTCCCTGCCTATCACTAACATTTTCTGCTTCTTTAGAACATATTCCAAAGGTGGAATGGGCCACTTGTTCAAAGGGATAGTGTGCATGATGCCAACTATTTTATTCCTGAGATCACCCAGCTAGCTTCATTGGATTGATGTATTTCAGGAATCATGATCACAGGGTTCATTAGCACAGGGTTTGAGGTGAATCCAGCAAAAGTTAAAGTAAGGGGATTTCTTTCCCCTTACCGACAGTTGCTGTAATTCTCTTCCACAGAATTGGAATAGGACCCTCTGTTACACTTGCCAGTATGGGGACACAGTCCACAAAAATCGGGATTGTCCCTGTTTCCCAAGGCATATGGCAACCCTACCCTTACAGCCCAATCCAGAGCAACTAATCTGTCCACATAAGAGCCCTTAGGTTGCCCTATCTAACACTAGGTTGGAGCAACTGCAAGATGCTCCAGCCCAGTTACTCTGAAGGAGGCTTAGGGCAGAGCAAGGCAAGATAGGGTGCCCTAAGAGAGGTGGACCTGCTCTGCCCTAACTGGGGCAGCCTAAGCAGCTCAGGAGAGGCAAGTTGAGGGCATGTTTAGCATTGCCTAGGGCAGAGCAGTTACTCTGAATCCAGAGCCTGTTTCCAAGGCAGAAATGCCCTCTTCCAGCCCTCAGAGTTATACCACCTCAGGAGCAGGTATAGTAATGAGAAGACCCATAGGGGTCCATGATAAGGCCCGAGTAAGAATGGCAGTGCTGACCAAAAATCTGAGTTCTTGGCCAGCCTAGCTGCAACCCCTTCCTCTCAACCTCAGGATATGGAACAAACTACGGCTGCCCACAAACCTCAGGATACAGCAGGCCACTCCAAGAAGCCCCTTGTATTCACTGTAGAATGTACTGGCATCTCATCAGGGACTCCTTATAAGGCAGGCACCCAGTGGCGTCACCAGACTGGTGCGGCTGGTGTGGGCTGCATGGGGGATGCGCTCCGTATGGGGTGATGTGCCGGAGGAGTTTGACTGTCCTTTGGCAGGCCCCGGGCGTCAGCACCCCCATTCAGGCCTGCTCCAAGGCGGAGAATCAGCCAGAAGTTGACACTTGTCCTCAGAGCTGGCCTGAACGGCCATCTGAGGTGCACTGCGCAGAAACACACTGAGCATGTCGAACAACTTCAGAGGAGACTTCCTTAGAGCAGAGAAAGTCTGCGCCTCTGCACAGCCATTCGGCCTCACTCAGGAGGCGGAGCAGCAGCCAAATGGCTTCAGAAAGAGTACTGCACAGGCACCAACTCTGACGCCTGCACAGTCTCCCCCAAAGCCAAAAGGCTTCAGAAAAGTACTGCGCAGGTGTCAGAGATGGTGCCTGCGCAGTACTCTTTCTGAAGCCAGTTGGCTTCAGAAACAACTGCGCAGGCGCCAACTTTGGTGACTGTGCAGTCCAGGTGGGGGGGGGGGCGCATCCCAGGGATGACGCACAGACTTCCGCACCAGGTGATGTGCAGGGTCATGTCACCACTGTAGGCACCACAGCTGTTCCTTGTTCAGTGTGATCTGAGGGGTGTCTTCTCAGGAGCAAGTCTTCCCCTTGTGGCAATTACTTAGCATGCTCTGGAGCAGTTAGGGCAGCCCAGGCTTCCTGACTCTCTGGATTCAGCATAACTTTCTGCTCTGGATACAGAATAGTTAGGAGAGTGCAGTTAGGTCAGAGCAGGCTGAATTTGCTCTGGATTGCAGCCTTACCCTCTGTTATACAGCAGCCACAGCAATGGAACTACTCAGATCTGCATTGGTGAAATTGTTGGTGCAGATCCAAGCAATTTAATTTAATACCCACCTTCTTGAGAGGGGAATTAAAACCCGACCTTAGTGCTAGCGGTCAGTCCCACCTCTCTCATGGGTTCAGTCCACCCACTGGCTTGCTCACTGCTCACTGCTCACTTTCGATCAATCCCAAAATGCCCCATGCCACCCCCCATTTTCCCCAGTCCCCCATGCTGGCCGCTGTTGGCTGGTATAACCTTACCTTCTCTTTAGTAAAGTGGCATGGACCTTGGATGTGGTCTCTGTGGGTTAGTGCGCATCCTTGCAGTAGCCCAGCTGACTCATCAGAAAGTTTGTAGTTTGAGGTTAGTGGTAAATATCAGACAGCTTTAGGGTCCAATCCTATGCCTTACCCCACTGTAGCATGCAGTGACTCTAAAATTATCTGGGCTTAGTGAAAGTAGCCCAGTTGGGAGGCTTGGAAGGGGAAAGGGGAAATATTTTACTTTTGATAAGATTTAGATTGGGCTGTCACGCAAAATTTCTTAAGGACATATTCCATCTCCAGATAAAAGCAGTATTGAATTTCAGTAACTTCAAATACTGGGAGTTAGGAAAGAAAACAAGACAAAAAGTTATCATAAACACAGGGAGAAACCAGGAGAGACTTTCACTATACGATAATACATTTATAGTTTACGAAATACACTCCGAGGTGACAACAGAACAATGTTGCCAATAAGAAACATAAGAAAATAAGCCAGTAAGAAAATGTTCTTGTTGCTGAGTGCCTGCATTTGAATGGCACACGATAGGAAATCTATAGTATAGATATGTTGTTTCTATCTCTTTTTGTTTCCTAGTGATTCAGTTCCATGTTCTTGAAGTATCCAACAGTATTACTTGACCTGGAGGGGGACCAGTTGAGCAGACAATAAAGCATATGAGAGTATATATGGCAAGAGGCTATAGAGCTGTTACAGAGATTGCTGGCCAAGTCATTGGAAACGCAGTACATTTAATTACACAGAAAGTAACTGTGCTACACATTTTACAGCAGCTGACATTTTTAGTGTATCTATAAAGTGCATATTGAGCCTATAAAATGTGTTTAAATACATATAATCTCAATCCATAAACTTTGGTGCAAGCGTGGGGTTGACTTCATCGGCATCAGGAAAATACTGCATGTACTCAGTGGACGTGTATGCATAGAACATTTCCTGCACATGTCAAATTCAGAATGCAAAACAGAACTCTGAGAAGTTTGGAAATATTAGTCTTTGGTCACAGTCTCCAGAAAACAACATACCATATTTACTCAAATCGAATGCTTACCTTTTCCAGCCGAATCCAGTCTCCAAAAACAGGGTGTGCATTAGATTCAATTGTGCATTCGATTCAAGTAAATGTGGTACATCTGTATCACATTTTTCAAAAGTTTTTTTTTTTACAATACTATTATATGAGAAGAACCCTCAGAATCTGATATTTCCTTTTACGTTGTGGTGTTTTCTTCTGACTTCATGTCTTTGCGCTTCCACAGGCAGTCTAGTGCAAGTTAGTTCTCAAGGAACTAACCACTTTTGCCAGCTGATCTTTCCATGCTCTCTCACTTTCTAACCAGAGGTAGACCATCAGTCACTCCAACCTCTTACTATGGGTTATAACACTTCATTATCTGGGCTTCTAATCTCCCCTCAAAGTGCACACAACTCAAGCCACACACTGCCTATCTGAGACTTTTCTTTCTTTCATCTCATTCAGTAACTTATGGATCAATATTACAAACAGCCTTTGAAAACAGCATGGGAGAAAACTTTGACACTTGTTTGTCATATGCCACTTGTGTGTTTGCTAGACTGAAATTCTTTCTTTTCACTGCAAGAACCTTTAAGACAGTGGTTGTGTATTGATTATGAATCTACCTGGCTTGTTTTTTTAGGTTTTAAGAAAAATGCAGATTTATACAGCTGACTGTATCAGAGCAAAGAGAAAAAATATTGCTGATGTGATATTTTCAAGTACCTTGAAGTCTTCATCTGACATTCACAGCAGTTGGGAGTCCACTGAAAGCAAATTAAGTTGAGCAGTCTCAATTCTTTGCATGTTGCCCTTGTGTACATGGATTGATATATTTAGCAACTAGAGTTCTGTTCTCAGCAAGCTGTCCCTGAAAATGGGATTTGAATCCCTTTATGATCTTGTGTAGAATCAAACATTTTCACTTACACTGAAGCTAGGTTTTCCTAAAGAAATTCTATCTAGAAGGCATTTTATATTTAATGGGCATATTCACACTGATTCATGGGGTACACTTGCATGAGACTAGGGTTGCCATAATTCCCCTCCACAAAACCAGAACAGGGCCCCTGTCCAACTTACCAGTATGTGAACACAATGCCCATAAACCAGGATTGTCCTGGTTTTCCAGGACATATGGCAACCTTGGGTGAGGGGGGAGTTCAGCAGGCAGAAAGTCTCCTCCAATATCAGCAAGGGGACATTTGTCTCCTTGCCCTGAAGTCTCCTCCAGTTACAGTAAGGTGACATTTGTCTCCTTGCCATCTATGCAAGGGGTAAAGTTGGACCTGGACCAGCAAATTATGATGCCTATCCACATTGATCCCTTTTGCCAGATCAGGCCTGGGAAGGGCATTTGGTAAACATTGGTTCTGCTAATCTTGTCACTCTCTCAGGCCTTATCCCCAGTCACATCACCTTTACATGCACATCTCTAGTTGAAGATTTCTTCTTTAGGGTGCAATCCTAAAGACAGTTTCCTGGGAGTAAGATCTATTGAACATAATGGGGCTTACATTTGAGTAGACATGGTTAGGATTGTGCGCTCTGAAGGTAAAATGAGTCACAAGAGAGATCGTTTGTATGGAATGTCGATCTCTGCCTTTTTGTTCAGCGTGCAGCAGTGTAATTATTTCTTAGATCTGAACAGTTAAAATATCCATATCTCAATTCATGTGGTATTAATGAAAGTCCAAAGTAATTAAGAAAACAAGTAGATCATTTGGCAATGATAAGAAAGAACAAGAAAACTATCATGTAGTGTTATCAGTTTCACAGTACAGAATTATTCATATGTAAATGTATCAAAGCACTTAACGTTTCAATTACAAGTGGGGACAGTAATGATTTTGACATCTCATAATTAGCTTAAATATCAAATAAGAATCCACTGATGAGAACGGTCAGAGTTTCTTTCCCTGTTTTAATTTGGGAAGATATTCTGAAATTTTCCCCATGCTTTTATGCACTCTGCAGGTGTAAGGAATGTGAAATCCCAGCTGGGATTGTGCTGTTTGGAATGCTACTCCTCTAATGAGGGTAGTGACCCAGCCATGGTTCCATAGGTGCTCTAACCCCCAAATCTGGAGTAACTATTCCACTAGATGCATCACCGCAAGGTAGATTTGCGTTGACGCAGTTGCAGCGCCATCTAGTGGAAACCTATGGGAAAGTCATATTGCAATCCACAGTAAGTTTTACGTACGTTGACGCAAGAAGTGCTGTAACTGCTATGGATTGAGCCCTTCGTGTGCCACTTATGGGGTTTTGCTCTGACATGTGTGTAAGTTAAAAAAAAACTTATTTAAATTTATGTGCATTTGACACTGAAATCAGCAAAACCCAGAGGTGTTATATGAACATAATCCTTTGGGTCCTCAGTTGAATCACTATCCTTCTAAAGGTGGGAGCATCTTAAAAGAAGGTTGGGTATGCCTGCTGGAGGGGGTGGTTTATGAGCCCTGGGTTGGGAAACATTACAAGAAAGGAGGCATTACTCTTCCTTCTTCATCTTTCTCTAGGCCATCTTTCTCTAGGCCAGCAATTTTCAACCAGTGCGTCCACTGGTGTGCTGCAACTGGTCTGTAGGTATGCCACATGGGTTTGCAACTTTAGACATTGCCTGGACTACTAGACAATTAGGTTTCAATTAAAGTAGAAATATATTAAGAACAAACCCTCAAAACTCAGCACAACACTCTGAAATAGGAGTGGCACAAATCCATAGCTATGGGTGAAACATTAACAGAAGTATAATGTATGGAACACTATGGTCTTGCCCTTTTGTGTCCATTCTCCAGAATAAAAAGGAGGTGGACATTGTCTATATATTGAAGGAGGTGCTTGAAAAGTAATCCTTGTGTGTCCAGAGGCAGCTTTTGTGCACAACTGGAGTCCTATAATACAACTTTGTAATAATAGGAAAATAACATATCTTATTTCTTTCATTTCTCTGTAGTCAGATTATTATACAGGAAGGCAAAACAGGATTTACAAGCCATTGCAGTGTGCCTGCAGCAGAAGTATGTAAGAAGCAGTAAGAAGCAGATCAAACTGCTACTGTTTCAAATGGTTCTTGATGTAGTTACTGGAATATTACAAGGGGTACTAATGATAGTGATATGCTACGTTTTCTAGCAATCTGCTATTAAATAGCTGTCCCTAGTAATGATCAGATTATTCTCAGCAGTCAGATTTTAATATAAAGTAGTTGAGTAGTACGTGAAGGATTTGTGAGAACTAGATTCGTTTACAGAAAGTTTGCTAGTGATAATGATCTTCCACTTTTTATCTCCATATATAATTCTGGAGATTCATGAGTGACACCAAAACAGTCACCAGCTGAGGCAGGTTTCAAAATCAGCCATTCACAAGGCAATGTTTTGAAAAGCAGGTGCAAGTCTTGATTTTTATAATCAAAGAATAATTATGGCAGTTTATCAGGCAGAAAAGAATTTGCATGCTCTCTGGGATTGTGTGGTTCTTCTTAATGGGGTGGCCTTTGTGCAAAAAAAAATGAGAAATTATTTTATTATCCATATTTGGTTCCCCCCCACCTGTCATCCTGCATCAGTTTGATTTACTTCTGAAGCAAGAACTGAAGATGAACTATTCCGGCCCTTTTAAAATTCAAATAATTCTATTTTAGATTATTGTGGTTGCTGTGACTATTTTACTAAATTGAAGATGTAAGATTTTTACAAATCTGATTCTGTATCAGTATGTATATAACCTGAGGCATACGAACTGTAAAATGCATCTATTCTACATTTTACTGTACATTCATTTACAGCCAGTACAAATGGCTTAAATAGAAGAATTGTGCAGAATGATCTCATGCCGGGGTATATCTAGCATGACCTTACCTCCAGAGCCCAGACCTCTCTACCAGGTTGAACAGGGCTCCCATTCCAATAGCTTTCTGTGGCCACCTTTTCCAGATGAGACAACTTGGGCTTCCAGTTGAACTGGTCTCCGTGGACAAGAGTTGCTGGGTGGTTGGACAAGTATTCCATATATTTGTTTTTATTTCAGTGAATATGCCTTAATTGTTGAACAATACCATGCAAATGTTTTGTCCAGAGTATAAAATCCATTCTGAATATTTAACAAACTGTATGGAGACAAATCTTGGCTTATGTAGATACAAGTCAAGCAACAGGATTTATATGCCTGGCACCTTGTTTAATAATCTTGCACATTTCATTTTGGTGTAATGTGTTGTCCAACTGATGGCCACATAAAAATGCAAAGCAAAGAAAGTGACTCTCATTGGTTTTGTTAATCTAAGAGCATTTTTATTCTGCTAAATGTAATAAACAGCCAGCGATTTGGAATTGCTCGGTAAATTAAGTCAAATCGGATAACACAGTGGTGATGTTTATGGTAATGGATTGAAAAGCTTTAAATTATATCACTGTGTGAACTTGAAAGGTAGTGGACGGTGGCTTCACCGTCACAAAATAAATGCAGCCTTTCCAAGTTTGCAAGTCATAAGGGTACAGACTATTAAATGTCAAAAGCAGCAAGCTAATTTGACCAATTTTGTTTGAAGTAAGACTCTTTAAGAAAATGGGTCAGAACTGATTCATACATTCTTTTAAAGGAAAGCAGATGTATGTGAGCAGGTGTGCGTGTGTGTATATGTACATTCTATATATAAATATATACAAAACTAGCAGAATTAACCCATTGTTACAGGAGTAAAATTTCAAGAATATTTGTGGGCCCCAGACACTGCTGGCCATAGGAGGGCACCACTGGGTACCGGGGACTGGCACTGGGCGGTAGGCACTAGTAGACATGTGCATCACCAGGCACCAGAGGGTAGCAGGGAGCAGTGATGAGAAGCAGCAGGCACTAATGGGCACTGGCCACCCCTACTAGACATCAGTGGGCACCATGCACTAGTGGGCATTACCAGACACCACCAAGCAGTGGTCATCACTGGACACCAGGCATTCCTACTGGGCACCATGCATCATTGGGAAGCAGGCACAACTGGGCACTACCAGGCAGAGGGCATCACACTAGGCATTCTTGCCGGGCACCACCAGTAGCCAACACCAGCCACCAAGCACACCAGATTAGTTCTTAGTGTGTCCTTACATCCTTACGTCCATACAAGGAATAGGCTCCCCAAATTTCATGCTTCTAGGACCAGGGGTTGGGGCTGGGTGTTGATCATTCAGTCTTAAATATTAAGTATGGGGACAAAAACATGTAGCACTGCTTTTTACCTCCTTAGGGGTTAAATTTCTCCTTAGGGGTTAAATGATTCTTGGTGGGTGCTTATATCACAGAAGGAATATACTCTCCAAATTTCATGCTACTGGGTCTGCGGGTTTGGGATGGGCATTGATGATTCAGGGATTCTTCAGTATTAAGTAATTGAAATATTAATTTCAATTAATATTAATATTAATTGAAAACATTGCACCCCTTTTCAACCCCTTCTGGCTTGAATTTCTAAAAATTAGTTCTTGGTGGGTGCTTGAATCATGGAAGAAAGACCCTTTCCAAATTTCACTCTTCTAGGTCTGGAGGTTTTGACTGGTGGTGAGAGCAGTTCTTTGAATCTTCAAAATCATGCTCTGTGAAGATGTGGGCGGAGAGCTGAGGTGGCCGTGCTTGATCCGGGAAAATTTAAAGGTGCAGAGCGGCTGAGAAACAGCTGCCTGCAACCTGAAGTGGCTGCCAGGTGGTCTCAATCTTAGCGCTAAGAGACGGTTCCCTAAGATCGGGTCAAAGTTAAGAACAGGTTCTTGCGATGTGGTGCGAACCTGCTGCAGCCCACCTCTGCTCTGCATATATACAGATGACTACACTCACAACTCTTGATTTGTGACCAAGTTTAACTGACCAATCTGGTGTATCTCAGAAAGACAAAAGTCCTGCATTTGTAACAAAAATATGCCAGTGTAATTAACTAGTCCTTAAGGAGGCCAAAGGTGTGTTTCCTCAATCAATATTTGTCATTTTGATCAATTAACTTGGAGTGGTGATGGCTTTAAATGCTCTATTTTTTTATCATTGCAAATGCAATTCTTTTCTTGATTTTAAAACCATTTCTATGGTAAAATAGTTTTTTGGGGGGAAGGGCAGTGAATATGAAGGCACTTCAACTGAGTGCTTTTAAGTAAATGGCAATTAATTGCATGTACAAATGCATCGGCTTGGCTTGGCTCTGCAATTAGATAACTAATTATGTTGAAAATGGCATTGCATGCTTAAACAGATTTGGAGGCCTCCAGCCCACCCAAGTTCATTTGTGCTGGATACTTTAAGCATGTGGCTGGCGCTGTGCTGTTTGGTATCGCCTGCTGAATATTAAAGAAAATGCATGGCCAATTTAGCATGCAGTGGTAATTTCCACATGGTTTGAAATCCCTTCTGCACTGATAAATCTAAAGAGGATGTTGCTGCTACTACAACTGTAAGAAACTGGCATTCGGTGTAATGCAGGAATTAATGTGTAAGTATGCTTTTTCATTGCTGCCATAATCAACATTTGCCATGTCAGCCAGTGGGCTGGGCATACCTCCCTCTTTGATAGAATTCCTTGGTAAGTATCCTATATAATGTGATCATCGTCCTTTAGTAGATGCATGTCACCAGCAGTTAAATTATGATTAGCAAATCTGCTGTTGATATGGTGGCTCAATCACAAACTGTCTGCCACACATATTTCTTGCCTTGAGTACCCTACATTTCTAGCTTTACACCAGCATCCTTAAATTTATGAGAGTAAATTTACTAGAGTAAGAATTTTGAGAAACATCACTCTTGACCAGTGCAGGTCATATGCTTATAAGTGCTGACTCCAAGGTCTTACTCCTTGAGGTGCATATGATTCCAATGGAGACATGAAACCTTTAATTTGATGAGTATCCATGACAGGATATTCAAAAAGCTGGGGCTCTTGGAGAGCATCACAATAAAGACCAGAATAACTTTTTTGCCATACAAATGACTATTAATTGGTTGACACACAAAAAATGTATATCCTGCCTTCTGCAGCAGTTAACCAAGCAATTTTAAAATAAAATAATGCAATGATCAGATCAAAATATATAATAAAAAATGGGAAAAAACACTAAAGAGAAATTGTCATATTTGAAAAATTGCTCATGGACACATACTTTCTTTGCTGCAGACATGGAATATTTCCCACCCACCCCCTTCTTTTTCCTTGTAGAAATTAAAGAGAATTCAAAGATGACAAGAGGTGCAAGATGATAATTGGCTGGAGATGGAGGTTGAAGGTCCAGAGGTCCAGAGGTTGAAGGTGCAATCCTAACCAATTTAGAACAACAAAACTCATCAATCAGTCAAAAGCAAAACTCAACCATCTCATTCCCACAGCTGCATAGGGAGGATGGCACATGTCTATGCACTGGCCTGACCCCTACCAAGAGTGGGGCAGAAGTGCTTTATGACACTTTTGTGACACCTGCAGGTATATGTGCCAGAACATGTGGCTGCCTAACCAAGGGTTTGGACTGTGTTGTGAGTCACCACTGTTTTCACTAAGAACTCAATCCTATCCAATTTTCCAGCTCTGGTGTGGCCACAATGCAGCCCCATGGTAAAGGAAAACATGTTCCCAAACCTCAAGAAAACCACAGTATCTGCCCCTCTAACATAGGATGCAGCTCACACCCCTTATCTTCCCATACCTCCAGAAAGCCCCCAGTAACTCCCCCTCCACCATAGGATGCAGCACACACCTTTTACTTCTGTTCCACAATCAGTTGATGCGGCACTTTTATGGGACTGAGTTATTTCAGTTAAAAGCCTACTGCATTTAAAAATTCTAATTAGAAAGCTGATTCTTTGATCAGCTTCCAGAATAATATCCATTTGCTTCCTTTTGCTTTCTTTAAGCAGTTACAATTAGAGTGCATTACCACTGATAAAATTGCTGGCAATCATTGGCTGTAAGCCAGGAAGAAGATACTCATGGGACTACTCGGGAGTAAGTGGTTCAGAATGATAGCCTTAATAGCTATTTGTAAGTGTGGCTTGATTTAGAATTCTTATATCCTCTTTCTAAAATGAAAATAAAAACAGACTTTCTAAGATGTCGACTTGGATAGGGTCCAGAAAGTCATGAGTGGAATTCTAACTGTGCAGTTGGATTTTTCCACATCACAGCAGCATTGCGGGAGGTGGGTGTAAAATGGAAAGTACTGCAGGTGCCACAATTCTCTTCCACAAAATTGGGACAGGACCCTCTGTCCCATTTGCCAGTACGTGGACACAATCCCCCAAAATTGGGATTGTCCCTTCTTTCAGGACATATGGCAACCCTACTTCCAATGCACCCATACTTTCCCTTTGGCACTTTCTCATTCCATTTTCAGGCTACCAAAAGTGGAAGCAACTGTTTCCACCTGTCCTCCCCTCTCTCATGCAACACTGTCCAAAGACATCTCTGTAGTCATGTGGCCAGCATGACTAAACACTAGAAGTGCACAGAATGCTCTTATCTTCCCGGGGAAATGATACCTATTTATCTATTTGCATTCACATGGTTTTGAACTGATGGTTGGCATGAACTGGACAAGTATCAGGAGCTTATTCCATTGTCTGGTACTCGGGTCTCAAACCGCCGACCTGCCAACCTTCAGGTCAACAAGCACAGTGCCTTTAACCACATTAACTACAACAATAAAATCTTCAATTGAATGTAAATAGGATTGAGAGTGTTTTGCAAGACAAGCAAACATTTCAAATAAATTTTAACTTAATATACAAGCAATATCTTGATAAACAAATGGGATACGGTCAGTTTTGGTGCACTGCCAGGGCTTCCACTCATGTCCTGTCCCTGCTTATGCATCCCGAGTAGGATTGCCATAATATTTTTCCACAAAATTGGGACCCTCTGTGCTATTTGCCAGTATGTGAACACAATCCCCCAAAATTGGAATTGTCCCTGTTTTGGGACATTGGCAACCCTAATCCCCAGCCTATGCATGTCTACTCTAAACTTAGTTCTATCATAATCTGTGGGGTTCTCTCCTGTGTAAGGGGGCATTGTAAAGGCACCTAAGAGACCTAGGCTGCAATCCTAACCACACTTTCTTATAAATAAATACTATTGAGTACAATGGAACTTATTTTTGAGTAGACATGCTTAGGACTGCACTGTTAGCCTTGCATGTCTACTCTAAAGTAAACCCTATTATAATCAGCAGGGATCACTCTTGGGTAAGGAGGGCAAGGGAAAGGAGCCTGAGAGACCTGGCCTTGCATGTCTACTATTAGTTAGCCCTATTATAAGCTGTGGGGCTAACTCCTGTGTAAATGGGGCAAATTGCAGCCTTAGAGATCCGAGAGACTATCTGCAGAGATCTGAGAGACTAAATTTATTTTATTTTTCTTTATATTTTATATTTTCTTTATTATTTTGTGTTAATTACAGTATTGTAATAATTTTTATAAAATATATTTTTGACTAGTGGAAAAAATCATCTGAGCTTCCATTATTTATTGGAAAATTTGCTTTGATATACAAGCGTTTTACATTATGAGCTTGCTTCCAAAACGAATTATGCTCGTAAGCTGAGGTACCAATGTACAACCCTTTTAAATAGTTCCATCATGTGATTAATCAGTGTGTAATTTCATGCAGAAAGCAATGAAACAAACTATGTTGAAATATATTATTAACACTTGTAGCAAAATAGAAAATTAGTGTGTAGCAGGGCAATGGGACATGGGTGATGGTGTGCATGCAGGGTGACCATATACTGTAGAATGGAGGACGCAGTGCCTCTACCTTTAATTGCATAGAAGAGGGAATTGAGGCAGGTTTAATTCATCATAGAAGGGTTTTAAAAAGCAGCCCCTGCCTCAATTCCCTCTTCTATACAGTGGTTAAAGGTAGATGCACCCTGGCCTCCATTGTATATGGTCCCCCTGCATGCACACCATCACCCTGCACACTGTGTGACAAACCCTAGTAATGTCTCTGCTTTCCTTACACATATTTTATCAATGGAATTCTTATTTAGCAATTGTTCCTTTGCTTTAACAAGACTAGCACTTTGAGACAAGCCATTGTCTTCCTTGCCTTCAAAATGCTTTTTAAGGGTATAAAAACATTGCTTCTGGTTTTTCTGAAAAACTAGAAGTTGCTTTTCTTATTATAACACAGATTCTGCAGGGTTCAGTAGAGACTTCAGAGGGTATGTCGGTGGGGGGCGGAAACAGGGGGCTCCCTTATCCACTGAACCATGGATAAGTACAACCATGGATATGGGATCTGGAGGTTATGTCCTCTGTTTACAAATTCTGCAAGCACAAATTGAGTTTAATGGGGAGAAAAGGAGTCAGCATCCAGTTGGTAGGACTGTTTTCTTCATCACTGGTGTAAGAGGGTTCTTCCTACATAGATTATTTTTAGACACACAACTCAGGGAACCTTGAAGAGGTGTCTGGAAATTGTTAGTTGCTGTTAGAATTAGCCTTTTGGCTCACAGTGTGGGAGTTATTTTAATGTGACTCACTGGAAAGGGATAGGTCCAGATGTTATGTCAAGTTTCAGTTTTGATTCTCGTTTTCAGGGTAGATTAAGCCCAGGAAGGGTGACCATATGACCGGAAAAACCTGGATTTGTCCAGATTTTTAGCCTCCTGTCTGGGCATCCTACATTTTGGTTTCATTGTCCTACATTTTGGCTTTGTTTTGAAACTTTGCGATAGTGCGCAGTACCCCACCATACCGTATGTCATTGGATTTGTATTTGAAGAGCAGAATCCAATGCAAAAATCAGTTTTGAGATATCTCCTTCCTATCAAAAGTTATGGTCAAACAACTGAAAAACAAAAACAATACATTTTTAGCAATTTTTTTTAAGCAGGTAGGAATTTTGGCCAGGGATTAGGAATTTTGGCCTTGGGGTTCAGGAATTTTGGATTTGGCATCTGGTCACCCTGATCCTCAACATCTCCTACTTAGCCATTCCATTCTCTTATCTAAACAGAATATTCTTTTGCAATAGATTTAGCTCCTCATACAACCCATTCAAATTTTTCCCCATTCAAAGCTCATTTGGGATTCACTCAAAATAGGACTAAACTGAAGCTCTTTCAATGAATTCCTGATATTTTGGGGTCTCAAAATGAGTAGGAAAAACACTTCCTATGCAATCCTATGCATGTCTACTCCAAAGTAAATTATATTATGTTCAGTGGGACCTAGGGCACAATCCAGAAGTCCAAGATGGGCCACCATAGTTATTCTGGAAAAGGCTTCGGGCAGCCTATTGCCCCAAGACAGGTGGATCTGGGCTGACCTAGCTGGGCCAGCCTAGGCAGTTCAGGAGAGGCATGTTGAGGTCATGTTTAGCATTGCCTAGGGCAGAACAGTTACGCTGTATCCAGAGGCTGTTTCCAGGGCAGAAATGCTCTCTTCCAGCTCCTCAGTTATACCACCGCAGGAGCAGGTATAATAATGAGTAGACCCATAGGAGTCCATGATAAGGCAGAGTAAGAATGGCAGTGATGACCAAAAATCTGAGTTCTTGCTGCAATCCCTGCCTCTCAACTTCAGGATATGGCACAACTCCGGCAGCCCACTAATCTGTGGATACATCAGGCCACTCCAAGAAGCCCGTTCTATACAATGTTGAGTGAATTGGCATCTCATCAGGAACTCCTTATAAGGCAGTTGCACCACAGCTGTTCCTTATTCAGTGTGATCTGAGAGGGGGGTCTCCTCAAGAGAAAGCCCTCCCCAGGTGTCACTGACTTGGTGCTTACTGAGCATGCTCTGGAGCAATGAGGGCAGCCCAGGCTTCCTGACTCTCTGGATGCCGCATCACTTTCTGCTCTGGATTAAGAATAGTTGGATCTGCCCAGCTAGAGCACTCCTCACTGCTCTCACTCTGGATTGTGCCCTAATTCCCAGGAAAATGTGTATAGGATTGCAGCCTTCATTACAATATTCAGAATTTCTTTTCCATTTGATTTTCCATTTGGAATTTCTTTTCCATTTGATTTTCAGAAGAAAAAAAGAATGAGTACCAGTCAAAGCATGATATGGAAGATTCAGAGCCAATCCTACCCCATTCCCCATAGGCAGGGCCTCCAAGAGAATTTTTTAAGGTGGTACAAAACCCATTTGGGGCCCCTTAGACTTGCAAAATTATTTTGAAATAAAGAAATTGAGGCTAATTAATGTGCAACGAACTTCAACAAGTGCTCATTTATTGATCATATAAAACATTGTGTTAAAACATACCATATGTGTGGTATGTATATGTGTGTGTGCACATATATGGTTTTAATTTGTTAGTAACAAACACTCAAATGGTCCTTCAGTCATGGGCCCCTCCATAGCTCTCGGACCCCGGAACAATGTACCTGCTGGCCCTGCCCGCAGGTACAGCCACACAAAAAATGGGCTTGTTTCCAGTAGGAGATGGGACAGGACAGACTGATCTGTCTTGGAGAGTGGTGGTGCAGGCAATGATGATGCACAGGCCTTCCCCATCCCCCAGTGGCTCCAGCAGTGCACTACTTAGTGTACTGCTAATGTACCTTTTTTAAAAAGCGTTGACTGTTTCATGGCAGTTAGCACCAGCTGAAAAGGTGCCAGAGAGGAGGTCAATCTAGGAATGATTGCCAGGTTAAAAAAATGCTTTTTTAAAAGAAGCAATTTATAATGCTAACCCTACTTTAGAAATTTTTCAGATAGCTATTCATTTGCAGGTTCAAATGATTTTAATGGGGCTCTGAGACCAACAATAGCTTTTAAATTCCATTCCGTATGGACAGTTAATACTTCTGTACTAGATGCAAAGCTACAACACAGTTTTTTTTTAAAAAAAAGCAGCACACATAACAAATTAGAATTACTGTGTAATATTTCTGCAGTGTCTGTGGAGGACAAAAAAGCAAATTGCAAACTTATGTATTTATCCTTCAACAGCTTGTCTTTTATGCTAGAGTGATTTTTACTCCACTGTTCTGGACATGTGGAATAGCTTCGGTCTTCCTGAGCAACCCTGCACCGTGATTTGTTATCCTTGTTTGTTTTTCCTTTAATTTTTTTTTACCTTTTCAGGATATGAATCACATTTATGAACTGAACGTAAGTGGGGCTGGTGGCCTGAAGGGGAGGGAAACAAAAGCCTATTGAATGGTTCTACCTCTCACTTCGATGAGTCAGAACTAGCATTAAGGGGGTATTTTATCCAGACGACCACAGGCATTCCAGTTATATCTAATGGAGTGTTCACTTGCGCTCAGCTGGGTTTCTTATGATGTACATTTGGATATCAATGTGTGGCAGAGGAAGAACAACTGAAAAGGAAGTACTCCGTTCAAGTAGAGGTGAAGGATGTAGGAGTGTATAAGTTTATATACACACTCACTCTCTCTCAACTTATGGGGTAATCTGTTGTCACAGTTATTACAAAATGTATGACCCAATCCTGTTAGTCAGCTGTGGCAGAATGGACTGAACAGGCTCTGCCATAAAGCACATTATGGCAGCATGGAAGTCCATGATACCAGTGGCAAGACCTGCACTGGCATGCCACTGCCACTCAGAGGCTTATATCCATTGGAACAGATAGATCTCCATTAGGAGGGAGAGGGTAAAATAGGGGCAGAGGAGGTATTGTGGCGTGGATGCAGGTGGTTTGGGTCTGACTAGACGGGGGCCATTTGGCAACCCCAACATTTGGCCTCTTCCAGTCTCTCCCACAAGGGACAGCCAAGGTTTTCTGGCATCAATCTGAGTAGTTTTATAGAGGACAAATGCCCTTTTTCCTATGGAGACTTCTGGTAGTCTGTAGTCCCACACTGGATCCAATGGAAGCTACACCAGGCTCAATGAATTGCAACATGGGAGTGTCGTTGGATCTGTTTGTTAGTGAATAAATGGTGTTCAAGCAAACTTTGTGATCCTAGACTTCAATCCTAACTCTCATTTAAGTCCCAGCACAAGTGCCGTGCTGCCCTGGGGTGTTACAAAAATGCCATAAAGCACTTCTGTGCCACTCCTGGTGGGGTTCAACATGCACCAGCCTCCCCACACTACCTCAGGAACCAGGAGCGGGTGAACTGTGCCAGCCTAAATAGGTTAGGATTGTACCCTCAGTGAACTACTTCATCTCACAAGACAGTATTCACTGCTACCTCTCAGCTCCTGACAATCCATTTTCCAACATAGCTAGTGTCTTCAGAAGAATCCTATAAAACCTGCATCGAATGAATTGAAGGATTGATTTAAAGGATTGAGGGGGAAATTGAGAGGATTGTGTTAGGGAGAAAAGAAGGATGTTTTCCAAATTCTAGTGGATTTTCCCTGATACAAAGTGGCTCAACTCCAGACATAATTTTAAGAAAGGAAAGAAAACAGAAGACTGGCATGTTTTTGAAAAGACAAGATTGGTAGACTTAGTGAGAACCTTGTTCACAAGGTCATTCTGCTTTTCATGGAAGGATTTCTTTGGTTACAGCAATAACTTCACTCTCATTTGGTTATGGACCAAAGCATGGATGAAGGTCAAAAATGGGTGAATGTCAAAGCATAGTCTTTTGCAGTAACTAATGATATGCAACACATGTGAATAAAACCTAAATAAATAGAAAAAACCTCAATAAATAAAATCAAAAATTAAAACCTAAATGTAATGTCTAAATAAATAGAAATAAAAGGAAAAGAAGCATAAGGACCTCAGCAAACATGGAAATGTTGTTGGAATTGGACAAAAGAAGTAAGCACATGGCTTTGTCCCCCAGGATACCTCCAGCGGTGTTGGCAGTGCTGCTGAATTCACCTGTAGCCATTTTGGCACCATTTCACCTGGCTGAGTCATTGGCTTTAGGATTGGGTTGTTAGCCTATAAGAAACAGAACAAAAAAACTCCCTCCTTCTTTGGATTGTCTCCCTCACTGGGTCATCCAGCAAACTGCTTTCTTTGTTTGACTGATCGCAGGAAAAGGAGGGCCTTCCTGCTTGCACGCTTAAACATCTTCCCATCAGCTTACCACCTTGGAAGATACTCCAATACGGCCCGACAGAACAGATTATGTTTATTTTGCTCTGGCGAACCAGACACTATAGCCCATATTTTACTTCGATGCCTGCCCACCACCTTCTTAGATCTTCCCTTCTTGACTCCTTTCTTCTAACTCTTCCTTCTTCTCTTATCAACCCCCTCCCAATCCTTCTTAGTGATTTCTCCCCTTCTATCACATATCTCGTGGCGGAATTTCTGTTAGCAGTCTCCACGAGCAATCGTAACTCTCATCCCTTTTTTACCCCGTTTTAGATTTTGTTATCCCTGTTTATTGTATTGTTTGCTACCAGTTACCTTGTATTTTAATATGCCAATAAAGGTTATGTAATGTAATGTAGAACAAAAAATGTCTTGTGGGATATCTTAAAGTTTAAAACCTCAATCCTAACCAGTTTTCCAGAACAGAGAAAAGCAGAATACAACTCTGAGGTAAGGGAATCAACATTGCCTTACCTTCAGGAGGCTTGTGTGACAAGAATCTTTGCTAATTACTGCTTAAGATGTTAATATTTGGATGTGTTATTCTCTTAGAAATCATTGTATTTGGAAAAAAAGTTTTAATATCCTCACCCCATACGTTAAGTCCTTCATTTTAAGTACAGTATCTTCATTCTTTTATTTTTCTCATGCTTAACTTTTTCCTGAATTATCACTATTGGATGAACTCCTGTACAGTTAGACCACCTTCAAAGGTGACGTCAGTTTTTCCATTTACAAAATTTGCAGCTTGAGAGCCACTTTCGAAGTGCCCATTTCAGTCTTTGCCAGTGAGGATAAGCACAAATTGTGAGGGGAAAGTCACATAAATGTCACTGTATTGTGATGAATTGTCCTCTAAAGAGCCTAAATTGGTTTTTGGTGTCATCAAGGAACATTTCTAGGTTGATCTTTGAAGGTTATTGAGACTGTTCTAGATTTTATAGGTGTGCAAGCGAATATATTCAAGTATCTGTTTGCTTGTGAGTGTGTTTAGTCTTACTGAATGGCTGCTTCAAAAGAGAGAGGATTTCAAAAATGGTTCTTCCACCATATTTAGTGTCCATATATAGCCATTTTGACACTATATAATATAGGGGAGGGTGAAATGAGGAGAATTAAGCTCTGTAAGGGATAGGGTCGGTGGCAGCAGCACATGTTATTTCATAACAGCTGCCAGCACAATGGTCAGATATTTCAAAACGATACGTGTTTGGAGCATTGAACCTGTAATGCATATGAAGATGCATCAGTCACCTCAGTAATGCTTACATGGATCTACCCAGGAGTTGCTCATTCTCTCTTAAGTCTGTACTATGTAACTGGTTTTGACTGTTTCATCGTTTTTATGGCAGATATAATGGCACACCTTACAAAAGCCTAACACATATTTTGGTGCCTTAAGAGATAGATCTATTTGTGGATATAATTGGGTGATACATAGGCTAACACATAGCCAGAGTTAGACAGGCAATGCAATCCTGACTTTAGGCCAGAAAAATGGCCCAGCTAAGCTGGCCTAAGTAGGTCATATCCTGAACTGACAGGCCCAATCCATAGGGCTAGAAGGCCCCTGGCTGGCCTAACTGCTACTGATGAGGCAGCAGCACAAGGGCAGCCTGATCACTGGGCTGGTGTAGTTGTGCCATATCCTGAAGTGGCCTGGTATAGTTGTGCTGTATCCTGAATTTGAGAGGAAGGGGTTGGCCTACAACTTTTTTGCCATCACTTCGAGTTTTACTCTAGCTTATCGTGGACCTCTAAGGGTCTACTCATATTTATTCCTGCTCCTAAAGTGGCCTAACTCTGATGAGGTGAGAGGGGGCATGTCTGCCCTGGAAACAGGCTCTGGATATAGCCTAACTGCACTGTTCTAGACCATGCTGAACATGCCGTCCACATACCTCTCCTGAATTGCCTAGGCTGGCACAGCTAGGCCAGGCCAGGTCTATTTGTTTTAGGCCAGCCTAAGTTGTCTTACACCAGCCCAAGCCTTTCTGGTGTAACTGGGCTATCCCAATGTAATTAGGCCAGCCCAATGAAAGATAGGGTAGCCCAAGTGCACTTCAGGATTGCAACCTTCTCCAAATATTAGTGGATGCTGTGCAGACATGGCCCTTCTATACATTTGGGATCATGTTGAGATCGTGTTTAATATCTGCTTGCTTTCCTTTCTGCAATGAGACTGTTAAAAAAAGGTTTTTTCAACTTGTCGTGTTTCTTTGCATTCCTTATGAGACTTCAATCCTTGGCTTCATTTTTCCCTTTCATAGTGATCTTTGCTGAGCCCATAAGAAGCAATAGGTTACTCAAAGGACTATCCATTTCTTCACTGAGATATAAATCAGCTTAAAGACAAATTTTTAGACCTAACTGAATAAATGGATCACGCTATTGGTTTGTATTGTGTAGGAGGAGGGCAGGTGGGACAGCTTAACTATTTTATAAGTAGTTCCTCAGTAAAATCCTCATGAGATCTTGTGCTATGCTGAATAAATTGGATAAGAGTATGACCTCTTGTATTAGAAGACCATAGAAAAGCACAGCCAATATACGGTAGTAATCACTTTGTTTGGTATAATCCCCATCAATGTGTTCGTTCGTTCGTTCGTTCGTTCGTTCGTTCTTTCTTTCTTTCTTTCTTTCTTTCTTTCTTTCTTTCTTTCTTTCTTTCTTTCTTTCTTTCTTTCTTTCTTTCTTTCTTTCTTTCTTTCTTTCTTTCTATTATGTAGTTGTAGGTTGCCCAACAAATCAGTAACCAACAAAAATAGACACTCACACAATTAAATAAGAGCTTAAGCGCTAATACATAAGGATTTAAGTGCATACCTATTAGATGTTAGTATGAGTCAGTCTTCATTTTCATGCATCATACTGTACTAGCAACTAATTTTGAGAAGACATAGTGTAATCCTACATCGTACCAATCCTGATGTAGATTGCTAGGGGTAACCTAAAGTGTTTAGTATGTTAGCGGTTAATTAAGAGTGTATTGTTTTATGTAAGGCCAATAAAGGATACTGAAGCTATAGGAGGTACAAGAGAAATACCATAAATCCTGTTTAAAAGATGTTAATAGAGAATTATATTGAACAAATTATGTACATAAATTAGGAAATTAAGGATTATAGTTCCCATAGCAACTAGAACTGCAACTCAATGCACATGTGTGTGAGTTTTTAAAACCTCTAAAAATTTATCTAAGGAATGTGGAAGGTGAAAGGGCCGTTTCTAAGAAAGAAGAAAGGAAGACATGAAAACCACAGTGCTGTCTTTCAAAAATTTCAAGCATTCTTTTTTCTTTGTTTTCTGACTATTTAAAATTTAAATAACTTGTTTTTCAGACCTCAAACCACTTGATCATAGGCTTTCGTAGGCAGGTAGAGGCTGCCGTTTTTGCTTCCGGAGAGCAAAGTGGTGTCAGTGTCTGTTATTGCAGGTCAAGTGTCATTATTTGATTGGAAAAAAACAACAGCAGTAAGAGAGCTGGAAAATCTATAGCGCTGTGTGATGGCATCTATATTGGAGAACTTGTTCTGCTGTCATTACTGCTTGGAATAAACAGTATTCCACAGTGCAATCCTTGTGTATTTTCTCACAAGCAAATCTCACTGTGATAAAGGAGCTTACTTCACTGTGTTAAAAATGTGTGATTAGGATTCCTGCGCATGTTCACCTTGGAGTAAGTTTCAACTGAAATTGGTAGCTATGGCTCTTCCACAGTGTCCTCTCAATTTTAGTGTTCTGCACCTTTAGTGTTCAGCACCTTTCTGGGTGCTGCAAATATGGCACATCCATAGGGTTGCCATATGTTCTGAAAAACCAGTGACAATCCTGATTTTGGGGAACTGTGTTCACATACTGGCAAATGGGTCTTAGGGTCCTAACCCAATTTTGTGGAAGAGAATTATGTGCAACCTTACACATTCAACACACCCAGAGCCAGTGGTATGTGTGTACTGCAGGTGCTGGCAACTATAGAATTGGGACAGAGTCAACCAGTCACCTCCTGTTCCATGAGTGAGGAGGAGAGAAAAAGACAACAGTAGTTGTGATCCTCTTTGTGATCAGTGTGTACAAATATGACATTCCACTTGGCCTGTGGGATCTGAGGGTGCCATTAGTCCACTTTCAGAATCATTTCCTTAAAATAACAAATTCTTAAAATAAAAAATAATAATAAATAAAGTTCTCTCAGGCATCAGTATTGGTTACTTCTGCAAATAAATGCGTCACTCATTTTCAATTACCCAAAGATGTCACAAAATGGGTGATATGCACCCCTGGCACTTTCTGTGACAGGGAAGTGGGGAGCACCTGTCGCAATGCATATATGAAACTACCTTTTTTGCTTGTGGTCTCCTTGCTCTGCTTCTTTTGGGAATAATTAGGCAATTTGTTTACCATCATCCATGACAACTCCTCATTGAGGAGTGTGGATGCGGCGAAAAATTGGACAGCCCAAGTTATGGTTGGTCTGCAGGGCTTTCTTTGTTAGGTCTTTAAATTTATCTATTTATTAGATTTATATCCCGCCTTTCTCCCCTAATAAAAGGGAACTCAAGGTGGCTAACAACAATTAAAAGAACAATAAAACACCACTAAAATTAGATTACAATAAATACAAATTAAAACACAATTAAAATGCAGTTAAAATACAATTAAATTATGCAAAAACATTTAACATCCCAGCCTAAAATGTACAATAAAAACCAACCAAAAACAACAGAATTAAAAACCATACTTAAAAGAGTGTGCAGAAGGGTGGCCAGGTTAAAAGACCAGTCGATTAAAAACCCAGAAGGCTGTTGTAAATAAAAATGGCACCTTCAAAACAGCCGTGACCCAGATACTAAGAAATGCTACCTGCTGAGGGCAACCAGGAGAAGACCACGGTGTGCTTTATATAAAGTTCCGCAAGCAGAATTACATTCCTAGTCTACCTATCCAAAAAAGCCTCTCATCCAAAATACAAATGGTTTAAACGTCTCAGTACTTACGTTGGCCATTCTTTGGCATCTGGGACTTTGTATGATTGTAGCTGGCTTGAAGATCAGCTTTCTTTTGAGATCTCTCAGCTGGACATTGAAGAGCCTGCAAAGCTTCTGATGCAACACGTGCAACACATTTACATTCAAGATAATGTAAAATAAATTATTTTTATTTATTTTATAATTTAATAAATAAATAAATGCTTTGTTTTAAAATAAATATTTTCAATAGATCTTGAATAACTTCCAGATTGGAATTAGTTGTGGTCAGAAGTACTTCTGTTTGTTGAATTATTCACATGCATTAAAAATAGCATTGCTATATATCCTGGAAGACTGGGACAGCCCTGGATTTCGGGGATTGTGTCTACTTACTGGGAAGTTTGACAGGGGCTCCTGTCCCGGTTTTGTGGAAGAGAATTATGGCAACCCTACTTGAAAAGAGCCCACTGATAGAAGAGTCAACTGATAATTTGTTTCATCGGGAATTGAAAATAATTAACGTTTGCTGCTCTGCATTCTATCTTTGATCCACAGGGTGGTGATAAATTTATTTACTGCATTTAAAACACCATCCTTCCTCCCAAGAGCTCCAGGTTCAGCACCCCTGGTTCTTCTGCCTCCTCCTATCCCCATAGCAGCTGTGCGAGGTGTGTTAGCCTGAGAGGCAGAGACTGGCTTAAATTATATTGACAAATTATTACTGTCATCATCCCACCTATGGGCCCTCTCCAGCTGGGAACCAGTTGCAGAAGAAGGTTCAGAGGCACACGGTCCTCAGCTTGAGACGCTGAGTGCTGTTGGACTGGTGCCTAAGAAAGGAACAAAATTGATACTAAGGAAACATGGAGACAGCAGCAAAGAAGCACAACTGGAAGCAAAGAAAACTTACCATCTAATCCCATTCAATAACCTATCTTTAAGGCCCAATTTTGTAAGAACCATGGCTATCTAGGTTCATGGGTTTTTGCCACTCTCCCATGAGATATGGGTGCACGTAATAAGATTCCATAAATCATTATTTCGTTATGGAGGTTGTTAGGAATTCATGGCCCAGTCCTGATTGCTGGTTCTGCTAGTGCTGCTGCACCAATGTATACATATATACAGTCATGCACATCTGCGCAACCCATGAGTATGCATTTTGTGGGGTAGAAATGAATGCCTGTTAAGAAACTGAGATGGAGTTAGGATAAGAATGATCAGTGGGATGGAAGGGAAGCCCTACGAGGAAAGGTTGGGGGAACCTGGGATGTTCAGCCTGGAGAAGAGGAGGCTGAGAGGAGACATGATTGCCCTCTTCAGATACCTGAAGGGCTGTCATAGGGAGGAAGGGGCTCGTTTGTTCATAGCTGCTTCTGAAAGCAGGACTAGAACCAAGGTACAAACTGCAAGAGAGGAGATTCTGGTTGGATATCCGGAAAAAATTCCTGATGGTGAGGGCGGTTCGGCAGTGGAACAGATTGCTAAGGGAGGTGGTGGACTCTCCCTCACTGGGGATCTTCAAGCAGAGGCTCGACGAGCACCTGTTGGGGATGCTCTAGGGGGATTTCCTGCTGCAGGCAGGGGGTTGGACTAGATGACCTACTAGGTCCCTTCCAACTCTATGATTCTATAAATTGTGTCAGTTTTGGAAAGTGAAATCATTGACTCCCTTGAAGAGGACCCTCCATTGGGAAGGAACGGAGGGTGGGAAGTCACCAGTACTTCCTCCATAACTAGGTCAGTGCCTGAGGGTTAGTCATGTACTCCCCTTAGCTAGTCCCCAGCAAAGGTACCACTCAAGCTCTGTCCTAGTTACCTCTCTTTCCTTTCTTTGGACACCATCTCAGTTTTAATTCTCAATTTTGGCTTTGTTTTCTCCTGTACTACTGCATTGCTTCACTGATTGCAAACCTGAGCTGGTTCAAGTCCTTCCAGTTGTACAAATGTGGCTGCCAAGCATAGCTTCTCAACAGTCATACATTGCCGTTCCTTGTCGCTGATGCTTCTTAATGGAGCTGTCTATTTCTTTTTTCACTCAGAACTTAAACTAGGAGCCAGGAGTTAATAGAAGGTGCAGCATTAACTTATATTTGCAATTCACTATGTAAAGGCTACGGAATGTGTTGCTATGGAAATACGCTCCCATTGACAGCACTTAAGGTTTTCTGCCAAGTGAGTGATATTGATTACTCTTAAGTAAGTGCATCCCTCCCATGCACTCCATTTTTGGGGTGTTGTCCCTCTTGCCAATTTGCTTCAGTTGTTTTTAATAATATTAAAGATAATATTCTGTCTCAAGTAACAATTGAGATGGAACAATTCTTGCAAAAAAAAGGCAACAGTTACACCAGTAGTAGTGGATACTTTAGGTCCTGAATCGAAGAAGGTGGAAATGACATTGCAAAAGACAGCTCTGTTAGGAACTCCATGTATTCTGCAGAAATACTTCTTCATGTACTGGTGGTACATGTACATGAAGTGGTGTCCAGAAGTACTTGTGGGATCCCCAGATTCCTCTTTGTGAGACCAACAATGCACTGTAAGAAGAATTAGTAGGAGGCTTGGCTTGGCATAAAGAGAATCAGCATGTGTTCTTTGCACACTTGAAAAAGCCCTCCTGCTTGCCCTGGGCTTCTTATTGATATTTGTTTTGTTGCATCTGGCTTTCCAGTCCAGAATTAACTGGGGATAACATCATCCCCAGGTACTTCTGCTGGTACTTCCAATAGGTGGGTGGACCATGTGAAGTGGTGCGGCAGGGGACCAATGTTGAGAAACACCGGTCTGGGTATCCTAATTTCATGAAAAGTACTCGATATTTAGAAAATGCCAGTTATCATCATTATCATAATTATGGCATCTGAAACAATTTTGAAAAAAAGTTTGTGAATTATTTTTAAACTACTGCAATTTGCTGAATTTAACCACCATTAGATCTTTAAAAAAGGGTTTTTTTTTTTAACAAACATTGTATATACTTCACTAGTATCTTGTTGATACTGAGATTTGTATCAATGACTGTGCTCATCAGTGATATAGTTTATAATAATAATAATATTATTGGAAAAATACTTGCACACCTTAAGTGTGAATGAAAGTACCATACAGCATGGAGGACAGAATGCCTGTGTCTTTAACCATTGCAAAAAAGAGGGAATTGAGGCAGGTGTAGCTCAACATAGAAGGGTTTAAAAAGCAACACCTGCCTCAATTCCCTCTTCTATGCAATGGTTAAAGACACAGGCATTCTGTCCTTCATTCTATATGGTCACCCTGACTAGGTATGAAATGCCAGAAGCAGTAGTATTAGGAAGCACACAAAATTTAAGGTGAGGGCAGTGTACCCTTTGGACCCAGCTTAGCTGTGACACTGCCCTGAGGCTGCTTGAAACATTTCCTTCAGGTGAAAGACAGGTGGAGGTAGCAAACTGGAACTAGCTTCTGCCCACTCACCATCAGTTCCAGTCAGTTGCCTTCAGGCTGCTATCCCACACTCTTCTGATCTTGGAAAAAAAATATTTGTTTGTGAGCCTGGTAACAAATTGTGATCTCTTCAACTAACTTCCAGAACTGGTTCAAAGGAGGCTACGGAAGGCATCAGTGACAGAAATGTGAGAGAGTAAGGGAAGGCTGCAGCTATCCCACCCAGTAGAGAAGTAGGAAGTGCCTCAGGTCATTCTACAGGGGGTATCAAGAACTGTTGGCTTTATTAAGAATCATGTCAGAATATACAGATGTGGGGGAAAGAGTCTGTTCTTCCAGAACTCTAATTGCACTGAAATGTGAGAGCCAAATAAATCTTTTTACTCTCTATATTGAAGATGAAAGCTACAATCCTAATCATACTTTCCTGGGAGTAAGTACTCTTGAACACAATGGGACTTAGACATGCTTAGAATTGTACTGATAGTCTCATGACATCAAGTGGGTTGATGGAGTTCTGTTTTTGATGAGGATGTCAAGAAGAGTGGGAAACAAGCAAGACGGGGACATATCATTTTGCTGGGTTGACATGTGTATTTCCTTATACATCAGGGGATGGGGACACTTTTCTGTCCAGCATCCCAGTAGGCTGTGGAACAGGATGTCTGAGCAAACATGACTGCCCAGTTTGTCCTTGTCCTCCAATCTACTATGAATACATGGGAGATCCAGTGAAAGGTAAACTATGATCCAAACTCTGGATCTGGTACCTGGGCTGAAACTTGGAAGGCTCTACTCTCATTAAGAACATAAGGACAGCCTGACTAGTTCAGCTTCCTGTATCTCACTGTGACCCACAAAAAGCCTTAGGGAACACACAAGACACCTGAATCCAGGTGCTCTCCACAGCATCTGGTAAACAGAAGTTGTACATACCAATCATGACTTGTAACCTGTGATGATCTTTTCCTCTAGAAATTTGTCCAATCCCTTCTTAAAGGCATTGAGGCTAGATGTCATTACCATATCCTGTGGCAAGGAGTTCCACACACTGAATTTGCTTCTCTTCCCACCCCACACCCTGATGTGAGCCACATTGTGGCTAGACTGGCACTTGTTGGCAGTTTGGCAGCTTGAAAGCAGGCAATAGAACAGAAAGGACTGGTTTTTGCAGCTAGCTATATGTTGGGGTCTATAGCAATTACAAAAGCATACGGTTTACTTTGGGGACAGATTTTGGCTTCATCGACTAATATTATCTTACTTGGTGTGTCTACTGTCCAATCTTCAGTGCGCACATCTGTAAATACACAGATATTGTAAAAGTGCTGTTAGTGGTAACATACATATATGTTACTGGGAATTCATAGGGTTTGGGGTGAAGCAGTTTGAGCTGCCATAAGCTGAAACCATTTCCAAACTGATCTGCCTTTTTCTGATCTGCCTTTTGTGCCTTTTCCCTGCCAAATTGCCTTTGTTTGGCTTCCCTTTCTTTTCAAAAGGAAGGTATAAAAAAGTATAGAATCAGTTGTCCTGGGGGCATATCAGGTACAACCTCAATTAAACACCACCTAATACATAAAGAGAGCCATGTCCTTTTGTTCGGTTGCAATGGCCTGAAATAAAAAGCTTGGTCTGAACATTGCTGTGGTTTTATTAAAGTCAACGGGAAGCGTGCCATTGATCTTAATGAAAGCAGGATTGGGCCTTGCATGTGTGTTTTCAATGAAACGGGTGGGGAATGCTCTTCAAAGATCACTTCCAAAAGTCCCTTCACGAATTAATGTTAAAAGCACTCTGGGTTTGGTGTATTAAGCCCTCAAACCATTCCAAAAGGGAGAAAGTCGCCCGGCTTAATGAGCGATCAATTCACTCAATACGGAGAAGTTACTGGATGCAGAGGTGGTATTTAAGAAGATAATGCCTCCTTCCCCCTCTGTAGCCGATAGAGCTTTTTTCTTCAAAGATCTCCTGTTTGATGTGTGTTACTGCTTTACAGGATTTTGATTTATGAGCAGAGTAGTATGGAATCCATCAACTGCGTTGGGGGAAGAGTAGGTGAAAAGGCTTGCTTACCTTGCTCACAGCAAAGATCAACATCATAAATGTGTTTTGTTTTAAACTTAACCTGCTCCAGTGGTGGGCTCCAGCAGGTCCACACCTACTCTATAGAACCGGTTGTTAACTAGAGATAGGACATATAAAGTTTAAAAATAGCCATTTAAAAGTGGCTGCCAGATGGGCAGAGAACCGGTTGTTAATCTCTTTGAATCCTATCATTGACCTGCTCCCTCAGTACTGGAGTGCACCCAAATTCTTATTTTTTTTTTCTTTAGAAAACCTAAAGGGAAGTATGGAGTGACAAAACCGTTACCAAGTTGGAAAAGTGTCGGAAACCTTCTAGGTTAAGCAGTACTTCTGATTCTGAAGCGCTCTGCATTTTGGGAAGTTCTTGGGTCAAGAGTGCAGAAATTCAAAGAGCATTCAGCAAATATAAGAGTGTTCTGATTTGGCAGGATAAAGGTCAGGAGGAAAAAGAAAAAAAGTCCCGTGAATACTTACAGTTACAACTGCCAGTGGGCTGATTTTGACAGAGAATTATAAGAGAGGATTTAAGTAGAGATTTTTGTATCAAGTGCTCTGTCGGGGTCTATATTTGCTCTTCTGCTACAGCTCGCAAGGGACTTTTGTCTTTAACCTTTGCCAAGCAAAGGCTTGTTTCTGGACTGCTCTGGAAGTGAAACTTGGAAGTGAAAACATTCTTTAGCCATTTTGGAAGGACTGTATCAGTGCTAGAAGTTGGATAGGATTGTGCCCAAACACTACAAAATAAAAAGTGTGCATGTGTGTTGAGGAAGGATGCAAGTTTGTTCTTACCTATAAAAAAAGGCACTTGGTTTTATATGATAACTGGTGTCAATGACACATTGCAAGTAATGAAGGAGGTAAATTCTTGCCCTGATGGGTGCACAATCTCAAAAGAATGAAGTGGATGTAACAGAAGTAGAAAGAAGTTCAAACAACCATAAATCAGAAGATGACATGATTATTTCATGTTCATACATTTATGGGCCAATCCTATGGGCATGATTGCAGAACTCAACAACCCCTGGGGAGAGATAAAGTGGGGGTAGGGTAGGATTAAGCCCAGGAGAAGGGTGAGATTGGTAACACTGACACATCTCAAATCTTATTACCTCTTCCGGCAGAGGTTATTACTTCTCTTTTCTTGGAGAGAGGCTTTCTGTCCTATTCAGTCTCCATCTCAATCTGGATTATAGAGTGTGAAGGAGGAAATCGGGATCTGCGCACTCTGCAGCTGCTCCAAATGTTTAGACAGTTGGCTGGAAATTAGAACCAGATGTTGTATACTATGATCTCTCTGTTCTTTGTTCAGACTAAGTGTCAGGCTTGACAATACCAACGTTTCATTAATGACTTTAATTAGGGTGGTAGAGAAATCACAGAACTAAGTACCTGTGACGTTCTTTACCTAGAAGTGTTTACCAAAGCCTTTGCCGAAAACAAACATATTAATATTTTCAATCGTGTCTCTGTTTCAGTTAATAACTAATTATACAAAACCTTTTGAAAAATTCTCCTATAGTTTAAATTGGGGTCTTTTATATGACTTCTGTTAATTAGCTTTTTCTCCAAGCCAAATTTCAGTGTACACCAAGCAAAAATTTGCTATGTTGTGAATAAATTCTTAGTACGAGTATATATAGCCGTTTTATAACATGTTAAAAACTGTGGAAGTTTATTGGAATCTGATTTCTTCAGGTGGTTGCTAGATAAACTAGATTGCAGCTCAATTATTGGAACCAGCGTTCTCAGACCAACATTAGATTTCAATCCTGAGCTGGCAGAAGTCCCACACATTGACCCAGGAGTGTCACAAATGTGCCTCCTTGTGAGTTAGCCTACTGCAGCTAAACCTTGCTCTCCTTCATATACCTGCCCATGCCACACCATGGCTGCAGTGGCATTACATGGTGGGGGTCCAGGGGAGCAGAGGCAATGTGGCACCCCCAGTCCTGTCGCACACAGGGACCCCTTTCTCTTCAGCCCATCCTGTGGAACACTACTGGCCAAGAGGGACCAGTGTAGAGGGTTGGAGAGGATGGTAGGAGGTCAAATCAAAGGTGGGAGAGGGCATTTTGAGTCGGAGAGGACAGAATACTAGGCAGAATGGACCCAGAAGGGTCATGGACTGGTTGTGGCACCGCAGGCTATATTTTAGCAGCTCCTCTCCTGGCTAGACATTACAGTGGGTTCCTAGGGTTCAAGTTGGCTGAACCCCATACAGTTGGCTGGGATGTGACATGGTTTAGGGGAAAAATATTGTCTCACTCCAAGTTGAGCCCATCCAGAACCTACCTTATGCTGGATACAGCGCAGGCCACAAGACCTGTCTGTTTCAGTCCAAGTTGGGCTATCTTTATCAACCCAACAGAAATAAATTACTCCCTTACACTCAAATTCAGCATTTCTGCCAATTCTAAGAACTGATAGTGCATTTTTACAAGTTGTCTCCTGGTATTTTGACCATGTTTTCAACTCAGTCAATAATGTAGGAGCCCTTCAATACTTACACGCAAAACCTTTTTAATATGTGTTATGTATCTTTCCTCAGATGCATCAGTTGGAGGTGTTGTTCATCATCTGTGATCATTTTGATGATATTGTTGTAACCTTGCTCCAATAAAATCAATGGGACAGCTAATGGATGCTCCTCCTGACCTGTCCTTCAAGTTTAATTTTAATTGTCAAGAGACTGCACAACAGTAGTACTAGAACATTGAAATATTGTTTCATGGTTGGGAAGGATGGTTGCTTGGGAAAGAGTTAAGAAAGATATATCAATCTACAGTATTTATAAATTGCTTTTCAACTGAAAATTTCACATATATTTCTGGGCCACGGCATAAGAACATACGAATCAAGCCAAAGTCCCACCTAGTTCAGCTTCCTGAATTTTCCAGGGGTCCAACAGATGCCTCAGGGAGACCAAATGACAACAAGAAACCATATCCTGCAGCAAGGAGTTTTATCTATATATATAAAACTAACGAAAAGTGTACCCAGTTTGCAGGAGTAACATTTCCCCATATGCCATCCCCCCACAGCGCATCAACACTCCATGCGCAACATTCCCCCATCTGCAACATTTCCCCCATGCGCAACTTCCCCATGTGCAACTTCCCCCATGCACAACTTCCCCCATGCGCATCATCGCCCCATGCACATCGTCCCCCCAGGCGCAACTTCCCCCCAGGCGCAACTTCTCCCATGAGCAACTTCCCTCCATGCGCATCAAACCCCATGCACATCATTCCCCCATGTGCATCAGTCCCCCATGTGCCTGAACTCCTCATATGCAACATCACTCATCTGCATCACTCCCCCATGAGCATCAAACCCCATGCACATCATCCCCCCATGCGCATCATCCCCCCATGCGCGTCATCCCCCCATGCACAACTTTCCCCATGTGCATCATTCCCCCAGGTGCAACTTTCCCGCATGCACAACTTCCCCCATGCGCATCTTCCCCCATGCGCATCATCGCCCCAGGTGCATCACCCCCCATGCGCAACTTCCCCATGCGCAACTTTCCCCCATGCACAACTTTCCCCATGTGCAACTTTCCCCATGCGCATCATCCCCCCATGTGCAACTTCCCCATGTGCAACTTGCCCTCTGTGCAACTTCCCCCATGCACATCTTCCCCCATGCGCATCATCACCCCAGGCGCATCATCCTCCATGTGCAACTTCCCCTATGAGCAACTTCCCTCCATGCACACCAAACCCCATGCACATCATTCCCCCATGCACATCAGTCCCTCATGTGCAACTTCCCCCATGTGCATCATCCCCCATGTGCCTGAACTCCTCATATGCAACATCACCCATCTTCATCAGTCCCCCATGTGCATCAAACCCCATGTGCAACTTCCCTCCATGTGCATCATCCCCCCATGAGCACTTCTGGTCGCACTTTGGGCCAGGTAGGAATTTTTTGGGTCCCTGCTGATTGGCTCTGGCTGGGACTCTTTTTTGCCTACCCTCAACTGTAGTAGTGGTGAGGGGGGGTATTAAATAGGTCACTTTATGGCAGGTGTCATGCTGGAGTAGGCAGGATAGGCCTTTGGTGATTGCCTGAGACAGCAAGGGTCAGAGCGATGCATAGCGGGCCTACTGATGCCCTCTCCAGATGTAGGCCTAGGCGGCTAGCTCTGTACCTGGAATTTAGGCAAGGTCAACTGGGCAACTGGTTGACTGAGCGTCCAGCTGTCTTGACCTTCGGGTTGGCGTTGATGGGCACCCCCAGTTCGGGGGTGTGACCTGAGTCAGGCTTTCGCCCGTCCCTATTTTTATAACTACCAGCATGACTTTGTTAGCAGTCCCCTGTTGTTTAACTACTGTTTAGTTAGTTAATAAAGTGGCCCTTTAATCCAACACCTGTCTCTGGCTCTTCATTCTCGCCGTGGGGGGTAATATATATTAAATATCTTATTTGTCTACTCTAACTCTCCCAATGTTCATTTTTAGTGGGTTTGGTGTGGGTTTGATGTCTGTGAGGGAAAAGAACGCCTCTATCCTCTCTTTCCATCCCCTACATAATTTCTAAATAAAAAGCCTAAACATCCATTGGCTTGAAAGCATTTCATTTCTGGGGTGTGGGCTGCATCCTCCAGAAAAATATGAAATGAAGATGAAGGGAGTGGAGCTGAGTTATAAAATTCAATCAAAAATAAATAAGGACTTTCTAACTCAGAGTGACATCAGTGCACTGAAAATGTTGCCTCTGACTGTGGGCAATTCTTCTTTTAAACAACTCCTACAGTTCAAATGATTTGGAAAATAACCTCTCTTGATTTTTAACTTCTTTGGCCCAAACTTCATTAGCTCAACGGAGTTGCCAGGCTTAGTTTAAACTGTTGCTGTCATTTTCTGCAGATCATTTATACAGGAAAAAAAGAAAGAATCGAGATTTCCTGCAAATCCATATCCTACCTAGATGTTTCATCATTAAAACTTCCAGGACGATAAAAGGCAAAGCCCCCAAAAAGTGTTGCTAAAAAATAATATCACCTCTTGCAGCCCTCACAAAACATCAAATGGATCTGTGGATGTCATAGAAAGTAATGGTGTGTGAAGGAGACTATAGGCATAGTGCACCAAGCACACACGCACACAAAAATAGGAATTTTACAAAGGGATGGAGATGTAAGATGCATCGTGAGATTTTTCTACAAAGAAAGGTAAACAATATCATGATTGGTATAGCAAATTGGACATGATATTTACAAGTTGTTTGGAAAGTGAATCCACTGCAGTTGTCTTATAAACAATTATATATTTGTTATGAAAAAAGCATGTAAATCAAATATTGGGAATATGATTTGTAGGCCAGGAAACAAAGTTCAGAGCTGCACCCAGCTTAATTCACATTACTAGCAAATAAATTTATGGCAGTGGGATAGATATCCTTTCTTATGGTGGGTTTGGCTGGCGCATGCCAAATGAGGGACTTGAACTGGTTGCCAGAATTCACCCTCATCCTGGAATCTGAAAAATTTAGGAGGAACCCAAATTTCTACCAATGGTGCTGGCTAATTGTTCAAAGTGGGAGGTCACTTTGACCTACACGTTGAACAAATAGAGGAGTAGCAGAAATGTGACCAACAAATCCATGCCTAACCTATGCACATTTACTCAAGCAGTGTTTCTCCAACTAGGTGGAGTAATGCTCCAGTCATGCTGCAGCTATGACTGGTTACCAGGGTCTCCTGGGCTTCCTCATATGGCAGGCAGGGTGCAGGCACCACAGCTGTTCCTAGATCAGTGTGATCTGATGCAGGTCTCCTTGGGAGCAAGGTGCCACTTACTTGGTCCTCATCAGCAGTTAGGCCAGCCTAGAGACCTCCTAGCCCTGCTACTTTAGGCTGCCATAACCAGGCCATTCTTTCTGGCATAAGTTAGGATTGCAGTGATCATTATGTAACATGTTTATTCTTGTCTACCTCCAGGTTGCTCAGATAGGTCTATTTTGGATTACTTTGATTTGGATTACTTTGATTTACTTTCATGATACAAATACAGTGATAGGCTGACTTGTCCAAGGCCACAAAACTTTATGAAGACACCTTACATACACTGTCAGCAAGAGCATCATGTGGCTAAATCAAAATAACTGGAGACACAGTGGACCCATCGTATCTATGGATTCCTCTATCTGCAGGTGATTCCAGAATGGAATGGATATTGTGGTCTGACTATGGGTGAAATCCAGAGTAACTATGGGGAGTCCTTGCTCCGGAGTAAGAACAAGTTACTCTGGATTGCAATATGAATTTCCCATAGGTTTTCACTAGGTGGTGCAGTAATGTCTCTTACGTGCTCCTGTAGTTACTCTGGATTGTGCCCTATATCTGTAAGATCTAAAACTTGCAACTCAAATGTTCATTTGAATTAGAACATTGTGTCTGGTCTTCCTTTACTTCATTTTTGGATGTTCAGATGCTGTGCCAGCATCATTTGCTGGATTAAATTAGATGATTTATCTCAATTCTAGTTACTTCAGGACGTACTGTGGACTGGTCACCTCAGGTCTTATCCTTATGGCCAATTTATCTTAACTTGCCCTCCCTGCCGAATTCTCTTTCTTCCATTCTTTGTTCCATCCCCCCTTTTACTGATAATACATTGCAGCTGGTGTAATACGTGTCCCTTTCACAGAGAAAAATTTAAAGAGTCTTGAAAAATAGCAGGTTTTGTTTGCAAGTGGAATTTTCTGAGAGTTTACTTGACATGACTCCCTCCTGGAGATCACTTAGGCACGATTAATAAATAAGATAAATATTGGCACATAGATTTATCCCATCGGATCAATAACATTGACAAAACAGCATTCAAAACAAAGGTCCTAAATGTTTTTGGAGCATGTAATTCAGTGGCTACTTCACAGACAAAACAAATGCAATGATTTTTTAGAGGGCTGTGTAATTTTCTTAGTGCTAGCTTTAATCAATGGCAGACTGGAATGAAAAGTAAATGCTATTAAGCCCGAGGCCATCCTAATTTGAGACAACAGAAATATCAAGGAAGGGTGGTTAAAGTTAAAAGAGTCAAATATCTATATTTGATAGTGTCTGCACCGAGTTTTGCTTTTGTACTAACCTTTGATGCAAAGTTCTTGGTAGCAAAAAAAAAAAAAAAAGCAGGCCTCCATCAGTCTTGAAAGACTATGGTATTGTGCTCAGTGCTGCATATGCTGCATGCGAAGCACAAAAGCCTGGGTTGGATTGTTATGGAGGATAGGCTGTTACCCAAGCAGCAAATCCCCCCTCTCCACGCCACTGGATTAGTCCAGTGGAAAGGCAGAGCCAATACGATTGGATCCAGCTGGCGTCGCAGAGCTGGGCTAAGGACAGGAGCTCCCCCTGTCTTGTGGGGCCGACCCGGGTCTGGAACCCTGGCCTGCTGGTTAACAGGCACAGTGTCTTAGCCACTTGCGCCACCCACAGCCCATAGCAAAAGGCAAGTTTGAAAAGTGTGTATATTTTCTGGGTCTCTGATGAGGCAGTTGTAACTTAGTTTAGGGATCATCTCTTAAATTTTCTCACTGGGTCCAGTGGCATATGTAGGGTGTGGCAAATGGGATCATCTCCCCTTCGTGCTATTTGAAGAGCTACTGCACTGCATGCAGGACTAAACATATTCTACTAATGATGCATTTCTACACTACATGAATGATTCATTTTTGCATCAGTTTTAGGGGACCTACCAAAAAAATGATAAATGCCAGTAAGGGTAGGGAAAACCTTATACCTCAAACAGATATTGCAATCGATATTTTAAAACTAAAGAGTCACTGACTGACTGACTGACTAATCAACGACCATATCTTGAAGCATGAAATTTGGGGAGAGTGTTCCTTCCATGATGTAGGCACCCACTAACAACTAATTTTTGGAAATTCAAACCAGAAGGGGGTGATAAGGTGCACAGGTGATATAAGGTGATAAGGTGGGCTTCAGGGGTTTCTCACAGGTTCTATAGAATCCTTTGCTAATGAGCACCTCGTTCCGAGAACGGGTTACTAGTGGGACATAGAACCTGTTGTTAATTTAGATTATTAGGACATGGAACCTGTTGTTAATTTATTTGAATCCCACCACAGGGCACAATGTATTGAAGAATTGGTGACAGATCAATGCTCAGCCCAAAAGATTGGACCTTGAAGGATGAAATTTGGGAAAGGTATTCCTTACATAAAATAAGCACCCACTAAGAACTGATGTTTAGAAAGTTAACCCTTAAAGGGGTGAAAAGGAGTGTAACACATTTTCATCCTATTCTTAACATTGAAGACTGACTGATCAATACCCATCCCCAAACCCCTGACCTAGAATCATGAAATTTGGATGGGGCTATTCCTTTTATGGTGTAAGTACCCACTAAGAACAAATTTGGTGTCTAGTGGTACCGAGTGCCAAGTGGTGCTTGGTGCCTGGCAGAGATATTTCGTGCTCAGTAATGGTGCCATTGCTTCCCACTGGTGTGTAGTGATGCCCACTGCCTGTTGCTACCTTTTGCTGCTTGGTGATGCCTACTGGTGCCTGGTAGGGATCACAGGTGGGCTGATGCCGGTTCTGACCGGTTCTGTAGAGGTGGTTGTTAATTAGGGGATGTTAGCAAACCGGTTGTTAATTGGGGGCCATCATCTTTGAATTGCATGCAAGTGTGTTTGCATTTCTCTTAAAGGGCCTCTGGAAGCTCTCCTCCCCCCTCCTCCCTCCCCTTCTGAGCCTCCCTCCCCTTCTCCCCACCCTCCTTCCCTCCCTAAGGTTATTTTTAATTTTAAAATACAAGCAGTCTGTTCCTTTTACCATTGCAGCACCTTCAGACTCTGACTGCTGAACTGGGGGGTGTTTGGATCACTGTTAGTTCCATGCTTTAAAGTCAGGGTTAGTAAATTCTTAATGCCCCAAACCTTTGAATGAGGCTATTCAGGAATCCTGACTTTGCTAAATACCTTATTTTGATTAAAAACCTTATTTCTAGCAAGTTTTCAGAAGTTATTTCCTGGTGCAGTTTGCAAAGCATGCTGGGTACTCACATGCAAATGAGCAGCCTCTCTGGAGATGCTTTTTTTTGAATCAGGCATTTGATGGGCAGCTTTACTAAGAGGTTCTTGGGAGGGAATAGAGAGGCCGGCATACAAACCTCTGGGAGGCTGAGGTGAGTAATAGCAGCAAGCCTTCCTGCCTGCCTCCCTCCTTCCCTGGTTGCCTTTGCAGCCCAGTACTAGGCATGGAGAACTACTTAGTACTACCCAGTACTACTCAGGAGTAAGCCACACTGTATAGTAGAGGACTGCAGCCTGTGGCCACAATCCTAGCCACACTTTCCTGGGAGCAATTCCCATTGACTATCATGGGATTTCCTTCTGAGTAGCATAGGATTAGGATTTGAGGCTACTTTCCCATCCACACTTTCCTGAGAGTAAGCCCACTGACTATAATGGGACTTACTTCTGAGGAGATTGGCAGAGGATTGGATATCTCCCTCCAGCCCAGTCTACTTTCCTGAGAGTAAGCTCACTGTCTATAATGGGATTTTCTACTGAGTAGACATGATTAGGACTGGGCTCTGAGGCAGCAATCATATCCACACTTACATGGGAGTAAGCCCCACTGACTAGAATGAGAGTTACTTCTAAGTAAGCCTGCATAGGATTGGACTGTAAGGCTAAAATCCTGACCACACAGTTTTGGGAGTAAGCCCCATTGACTTGAATGGTACTTACTTCTGAGTAGTCACTGTTAGGATTGGGCTCAGGCTGCAATCCTATCCACACTGTAGACCTTTTGCTCCCCCCAAGAGATCTCCCCACCTCATCCTGCCCCTCTGAGAAATCTCTCCACCTGAGATTGAGTGCAGGAAGTATGGGGGGTACCTGAAGAAATAGTCCCAGTTCCCATCCTGCCCCCCAGGAGCCCACTCCACTGCCTACTCTGAAGTAAATCCTATCCTAGTCCCATCCTAGTCAATGGAGCTTACTCCCAGGTAGGTGTGGATAGGATGGCAGCATCAGAGCCCAATTTTTTGCATGCCTCCTCAGAAGCAAGTACTGAGTGACCATATGTCCTCCTTTCCCAGGACAGGTCCTCTTTTTACTCCTCCTTTTCCTTATGAGCAGGCAACATGGAGTCTTCTTATTATCCATACTTTTTTCCAGGACCACAATAAATCTTCATTGTCCTCCTTTTCCTTATAAGCAGGCAGCATGCAGTTCCCATCCTGCACCCCCAGGAGCCCAGTCCACTGCCTACTCTGAAGTAAATCCTATTAAAGTCAGTAGGTTTTACTCCCCTGTGAGCATAGGAGTGTAGCCTCAAAGCCCAATCACTGTCTACTCAGAAGTAAGTTCCATTATAATAGTGAAGCTTACTCCCTGGAAAGAAGCTGGTTTCTAAGAGCTTGTAATCCTATGCCTGACTACTCAAAAGTTAATCCCATTTCAATCTATGAAGCTTACTCCCAGGAAAGTGTGCAGAGGAGTGCAGCATTAGAGCCCAATCCTATTCTTGGCTACTCAGAAGTTAGTCCCATTAGAGTCTGTGGAGCTTATTCTCAGGAAAGTGAATAGGATTGCAGCCAGAAGCTGGTTACTAAGAGCTCAGTCCTTTGCTTGACTACTCAGAAGTCCTATTATATTCAATGGAGCTTACTTATAGGAAAGTCTGGACAGGATTGTAGCCTTAAGTAGTGGCTTAGAAGCAAACCTCAGCCTGCAGAGGGGACACCACAGACTCTGGTCCTAAACTGTAGATCAGTGTTTCTCAACCAGTGGTATGAGTACCACCAGTGGAACTTGTGGTAGTGTCTGCTGTATTAGGCACCTGGATGCAAGTGTCATATGTGCTCCCTGAGGCAGCTGGGATTCAGGAGCTGGACTAGAGGGGTCTTTGGTGTGATCCAGTGGAGGCTTTTCTTATGCTTTTATGTTCTTAATTGTGGCACACATTCCCCCTCAGAGCATAACAAAGTGTAATGCGTAGGAATAAATTACACAGAACCCAGGGGCTTAGTACTGATTGATGCGGTCACAAGTGATACCATTTTTTTGGTAAACTAAGGGTTAAGGTGGCATGCCCTCCCCCGCCCCGCCCCCTGACCCTGGCCCCGCCCCCTGACCCAGCCTGGCCCTGCCCACTTCCGGAGAACCGGTTGTTAGGGCAGGCTGGGCCCACCACTGGTGGGGATGCCCTGTGTCTGGTGCTGCCCAGTGGTGTCCAATGCCAAGTGGTGTCTGGTAAGGATACCCAGTGTTCAGTAGAGATGCCCACTGCCCATTGGTGCCTATTGCTGCCCATTGCAGGGTGATGCCCTTGGTACCCAGTGCCCACTGCAAGTGCTCAATGCCTGGTGCCCACTGCCCACTGTGCAGTGATGCCCAGTGGTGCATGGTAAGGATTACCAGGTGCTCAATAGTGATGCCCCGTACCCACTGCTGTCTAGTGGTGTCCACTTCCCAGGGCTGCTGACCCCTGATGGTACCTGTTAGGGATGCCTACTGTGTACTGATGTCTGCTGCACAGTAGTGTCAAGTGGTCCTGCTGCTGCCCACTGTCCACTGCACAGTGGTGCCCCTGCTGTTCATTGTCCAATGGTGCCAGGCAGGGATGCCCAGTTTCTGCCGGAAACCACTGTCCTCTGGTACTGTTCTGTTCCCTGTGCCTATTGGCATCCAGTGGAACTGAGAACTACATTCCAGCATGTCTGTGTATCTTCACAGATCCTTGTAGTCACGTAATCTTAGTATTAAATAGGAAATTAGCAGAATGAAAAAACTGCTTTAGAATGAATTAGCTTGTGCAGAAAGAAAAAAAAATAGCAACTTGAAGTGGAATGGGAAGTTGGCAGAGATTCTCGTACACCTGGTTGCACTGATTACACTATTGTCATCCCGATATGTCTCAACACGAGGATGGGAAATGGCATATACAACCTCAAGGGTTTTGAGATTATGAATTTGACTAATTGTACATACTGTTTCCTATTAGTAAAATTGCTATCATATAAGATACTAGTAATTATCATTTATTGCTCTATTTGGCTTCTAATTCAACTGTTAGCTGATTATTATCCTCGTAAATTGGAACGCAGCCAAACTGATATTAGGTGTTCAGTCTGCTTTTAAGGATAGAGAGGTTTTGTGACATGGACAACTCCACACATTGATGGATAGTATTGTTTTCTGCCCCTGGTCTGTTGAATGTGCCAAGAAACTATCACGCTCATCCCATTCCACACAGACAGCTGTGTATCATGTTTTGTAGAATGTGATCAAAGTTTGCTCTCTGTATGTTCAATCTATGCAGCATTGTGTGTATGTGCATTGTGCTCTGTGTGTATGTGTGGGTGTCCACTTCTGCCTCTACTTCTGTGGGGAGGCATAGGCGCATAAGAAGATAGAGACAGTGAGAGAACTGATAAGATACCAATCACTTCTCCATTTTCAGTTTGGCTACCTTTCTTGAATTGATGTGTCCAGAATAGGACATTCTGAGTCCAACTCAGTAGCTGTTTGTCTACTGCTTTCTCTCTCTTGGACATAGTAGGATGTAAACTTAACAGAAAATAGAAACATTTTGCACAGTTTCAGTTGGTGTTACAACTGCTACCTTTTCTTGCTGGAGACACAAGTACACATTTCTTGGTTATTTTCTGGTTAGACTATTCACATTGGTTGCGGAATTGTGCGGAATTCACATTGGTTGCGGAATTGACAGGTGATCAGAAAGCTTTTACAACACTAGCTGAATTACTGACAGGAGTCCATTTCTGTGATCAAATAATATATGGATTATCTCAGTTCCATTGAGTCCCAATCTGTTTCCGAGCACAATTCGATGTGCTCTCCTTCACCTTTAATATTCTAAGGCTGCAATCCTAACTTCCAGTTAGGCTGGTCTAAGCCCCGGCATAAGTCCTCTGCTGACCTGGGAGTGTCAAAAAAAGTGTTGTAAGACACTTCTGTGCCACTCCTGGGGGATGGTTAGGCTCGTGCACAGACATGTGCTTGCCCCCCTACACCACCACAGGAATTGATTAGTTGTGCTGGCCTAGGTTAGGATTGCACCAAATATTTTTGAGAATGGCTATCTAAAGTACCACTGCCATTCCTCTGATCCCTTCCTCACAGGACAGTTATTATCTGTCCTACTTTGATCGGTAGGCACAAGGGACAGAACCTTCTCGGACATGGAACCTAAATGATGTAAGAACATTTCGATAAATTAGTGGAATCCCCCCTCTGTTTCATTTTAGGGACCAAAGCAAAACAGTACATTACTTTATGGTCCAGTTATGATCCTATAATGCATATTTCCAGACTGGTGGATGTGAACTTTTGTGTATTGTGGGAAGTGACAACTACTTTCAAATTGTTCATGGTGTTGCTCCTTGCTGTGATTGTTGTATTCCTTTTGATTGCTTGTGATTTTGAATGGTTTTTATTGATCTCACCAGCTATCTTGGGAACACTCTTGAGGAGCAAAAAGGCAGAAGGAGTACATATTGTAAATTTAAAAAAAACACAGGTGTGAGTGGTTTGGTTATAGAATACAGAAGAATGGATAAAATTGAGAAGGGAATGGAAGAGGTGTTGAAAGATGCAACTTATAATCAGGTTAAAATAAAAATCAATTAAAATTAAGATCTGTGTGTGAAGTTTATGATCATATGTATCTCCAGAATAATATTTAGGAAACAAAGTCCCCTCCCAGTATTACACCTGATGTAGTTTTTGTTGCTGACCATTTTATTCTCTCTTCTATTAAATGCTTGGTGAACAAACAGAATAAGTGCACAATCCAGAGTTAGGGCAGTGAGGAGTATCCTAGCTGGACTGTCCCAACTATTCTGAATCCAGAGCAGAAAGTTATGCTGCATCCAGAGTGTGGTCTGCTGTATCCCCAGGTTAGTGGCTACCATAGTTGTGCCATATACTGAAATTGAGATGCAGGGGTTTCAGATTGACTGGTCAAGAACTCGGATTTTTGGTCAGCACTGCCAATAATACAGACGCACACACAGAGCAACAGAAACAGTGTGCCATGTTAACCTTCAACTATTGCTAAGAATTGCACTGTATGTTTGCAATTCTACCCATGGTCTACTGACTACTGTAATGTGACACACAGCTCAACTTCCCTGAAGATGTGCATGTTGTAGTTATCAAAAACATACCTGACACAATAGCAGCTGTTTATTCTATTAGGAATTTACAGGGAGGGGGGAGGGATATAATGCCTTCAGTGATTGTCCTTTTCAGTATCGTTCTTATAAAATGCTACGTGAAACCATTTTTACATGAAATATTCAATCTGGAAGGGCAGAGAACCTTCCCTTGTTTCAAGCCTGTCACATTAGGTATTATACAAGCTGTAAAGCGGCCATTAGCAAGATCAAAGCAAATATATTATTCAAACCCTTTAACTAGGATTTTCCCTGTTCTGTGCTGTCACTCCAAGACTGTAAGCTCGGCCTCTGTAACTCCTCATCACCCTCAGTCTTACTACCTACATTTTAATCAGGTAGGGCCAGTGAGGATTCATTGATCTGAAAACATTGCACTTATCCTTCACATGGCACATATTACTGTAATTTGTAATTCACTGAGACTTCAGAAGACCCTGCAACCTCAACTCCTACTCCTAATCACAGGTGGGCTGAAGCTGGTTCTCACCGGTTAATTGGGGAGGACGTTAGCGAACCAGTAGCTAAGAGGGGACCATCATCTTTGAATTGGATGCAAGTGTGTTTGAATTTCTCTTAAAGGGTCTCTGGGTCTGTCTTCCCAGAGGTGAAGCTTCACTCCCTCCTCTTTCCTCCCCTTCTGAACCTCCCTCCCCTTCTGAGGGGGGCTCTCTTTCCCCCCTCCTTCCCCTCCCTAAGGTTATTTTTAATTTTAAAATACAAATAGATTGTTCCCATTACTACCATCCAGACAAGGCATTGCAATCATCCCATAACACACTCAGACACTCACTGCTGAGATGGGAGGGGTTTGGATCACTATATAAATGTCTCAAAGCTCAGTACTTTCAAGGCAGGGTGAGGAGCTTCTTAATTCCCCAAAGCTTTGGCTGATGCTATTCAGGAAGGCTGTCTTTGCTAAACATCTTATTTTGATTAAAAACCTTATTTTTAGCAAGTTTTCAGAAGTTATTTCCTTGTGCAGTTCACAAAGCATGATGGGTTTCTCATATGCAAATGAGGCAGCCTCTCTGGGATGGTGTTTTTTTTTTAAATCAGGCACTTTGCTAGACAGCTTTACAAAGGGGTCCTTGGGTGGGAATAGAGAAGCCAGAGCTACTGAGAAAGGTGTAGGTGAGTAGGAGTGTAGGTGAGCATCTGAGTGTTGTGAGGATGAGATCCTCCAGGGCTTTTGGTGGGGGCCATGCCTGCCTGCCTGCCTGCCTCCCCGGGTGCCTTTGCAGCCCTGTATTAGGCATGGAGAACTACTCAGTGCTACCCAGTACTACTCAGGAGTAAGCCACACTGTATAGTAGAAGTCTGCAGCCTGTGGCCACAATCCTAGCCACACTTTTCTGGGAGCAATCCCCATTGACTATCATGGGATTTCCTTCTGAGTAGCATCGGATTAGGATTTGAGGCTGCTTTCCCATCCATCTTTCCTGAAAGTAAGCCCACTGACTATAATGGGACTTACTTCTGAGGGGATTGGCAGAGGCTTGATTGGATCTCTCCCTCCAGCCCTGTTCCTCCAGCCCTGTCTACTTTCCTGAGAGTAAGCCTACTGTCTATAATGGGACTTTCTTCTGAGTAGACTTTCTTCTGAGGCTGCAATCCTATCCACACTTACATGGGAGTAAGCCCCACTGGCTAGAATGAGACTTCTAAGTAAGCCTGCATAGGATTGGACTCATCCTGCCCCTCTGAGAAATCTCTCCACTTGAGATTGTGGGCAGTATGGGGGGCACCTGAAGAAATAGCCCCAGTTCCCATCCTGCCCCCCAGGAGCCCAGTCCACTGCCTACTCTGAAGTAAATCCTATTAAAGTCAGTAGGTTTTACTCCCTGTGAGGATAGGAGTGTAGCCTCAAAGCCCAATCATCTGTCTACTCAGAAGTAAGTTCCATTATAATAATGATGCTTACTCCCTGGAAAGAGTGTATAGGACTGCAGCCAGAAGCTGGTTTCTAAGAGCTTGTAATCCTATGCCTGACTACTCAAAAGTTAATCCCATTTCAATTTATGAAGCTTACTCCCAGGAAAGTGTGCAGAGGAGTGCAGCATTAGAGCCCAATCCTATTCTTGGCTACTCAGAAGTTAGTCCCATTAGAGTCTGTGGAGCTTACTCTCAGGAAAGTGAATAGGATTGGAGCCAGAGGCTGGTTACTAAGAGCTCAGTCCTTTGCTTGACTACTCAGAAGTCCTATTATATTCAATGAAGCTTACTTACAGGAAAGTGTGGACAGGATTGTAGCCTTAAGTAGTGGCTTAGAGGCAAACCTCAGCCTGCAGAGGGGACACCACAGACTCTGGTCCTAAACTGTAGATCAGTGTTTCTCAACCACTGGTATGAGCACCACCTGTGGAACATGGTGTGTCTGTTGGTACTTAGGCACCTGGATGCAAGTGTCATATGTGCTCCCTGAGGCAGCTGGTAGACCTCTGTGTGATTCAGGAAGCTGGACTAGATGGGTCTTTGGTGTGATCCAGTGGAGGCTTTTCTTATGCTTTTATGTTCTTATTTGTGGCACACATTCCCCCTAAGAGCACAACAAGGCATAATGCATAGGAATAAATTACACAGAACTCAGGGGCTTATTGCTGATTGATGCGGTCACAAGTGATACCATTTTTTTGGTAAACTAAGGGTTAAGGTGGTGTGCCCTCCCCTGCCCCGCCCCCTGACCCAGCCTGGCCCTGCCCACCTCTGGAGAACCGGTTGTTGGGCTAGTCTGGGTCCACCACTGCTCCTAATGTATGGTAAATTCATTAATGAGTTAGATCCAAAGGACAAAATGGCTAGTTGTTCATACCCAAAGGACATGGGTGGTTTTTGGGTAGCAGCCTTTCCCTCCCCACCTTGCAGTCTGAAATATCTAGTTTTAAACTAAAAAAGTTTGAAAAGCGTGCAAGCAAAGAAAGAAAATATTGTGTAGTTGTTTTCAATAGGCAAGAAACAGACCAGAATAGCTACAACCGCATTTATTGACTCAAACTAGAACTGAAGAACAGCAGGCAAATGCCTGTAGTTTATACACTAGGTCCACAGGGCCTTAACCGACCATAATACTTGAAAAAGTTGGCTGAAATATGAATGTTCTAAGTTTCCCTCCAAAACAATTGGAGTTAACTGTTAAAGTCATCTAAAGGTTAGTTTCACTTTGCAGGGCTTAACACAACTATATGTATTCAATGTATAACAGAAAGAAAGAAAGAAAGAAAGAAAGAAAGAAAGAAAGAAAGAAAGAAAGAAAGAAAGAAAGTCTGGCACTTGCTATAAGCTTAACAGTCTTACCTTGCCTAATGATAGGATTGGCCATGCACAAAATATGCCATGAACATTGAGTTCACATACACTGAGTAACCCCCAAATCCAAAGTAACTATGGGAGCATGTAAGAGACTTTATGTGCACCTGTAATTACTACCCACCTAGTGAAAACCTATGGGAAATTCATATTGGAATCCAGAGTAAGTTGTTCTTACACCGGAGCAAGGACTCCCCATAGTTACTCTAGATTTTGCTCTGTGCTACTTTGCTCATTAGAAGCAAAGACAGAGATTACATACAGATACCAAAGCCCTTTAGATTAAAAAGCTGCAAAGTCCTCAAAGGCAGAAATGAAATGCAAACATGAAATATGCTCAAAGTGGGAAAAACATAAAAATGGAGACAAATGAAGATAATAAAAAGGGGGGAAGGAAGCAAGCTCAGAGAAAGCAGAAGATACAGAATAGGTAGTTGTTAATAATACATTGTAGTTATACAACTTCAAGATAAAGGGAATAAATCATGAATGCTCCACTCATGCTGCTGTAACTAGTCAGAAATTAAAAATAAGCCCATATTCAGACTAAAATACAGTGGCCCGCTTTATCAGTGTGTTCAATACTCACAGATTTGAATCAATGCATGTGCTAAGCGGTAATTATACACGGAATACAGTATCAGTGGGGGATGAGGAACAGATCCCATGCCGTACAGGGTTAGACTCATTGAACAGAATCATAGGGTTATCTGTGTAGGATTGAAAAAGACTCCTGCCTGAAGCCCTGGACTGCTTCTGGCAATCTTTGTATACAATAATGATCAAACTAGAAAGATCAAGCCTAATTTCATATGTTTAATCTCTCATTTTAAAAATAAAACCCTACCCAAGCCTGTGGCATATCTAAAAAAAGTCTCATTATGTTCAACGGTTCTTACTCCTAGAAAAGTATGTACAGGATTGCAACCAGAGAAAACTATCCTGTACCACTTTCTCTCTTTTCTCATGGATGGCTTCCTCAAATAGCAAACAGCAATCTTACCCCCAGGTTCATTCATTAACCATTCTCTGGTTCATAGTAAGCCTTGAGGCCCAGACTTCAGAGCCCATAGCTTCTGACAGTAGATCCCTGAGGCTGGGGCCTGATTTGCAAACCATGGTTTTCACAGAGCCAGTATTACGTCTTCATGAACATAGTAGTACAGTGTGAATATTTTTTTTCTTTAACATGCTAAAATATAATTTCTTTTTTGGATTATACGAAGATTGCCCACAAGCCAGTCTGATCATTTGTAACCTCTGCTAACACAAATGACATACATAAAAAATTAAAATAGAATCGAACTTTGAAGGATCAATGGAGTTACATTACCCTGTCATTCTAAAGCGTGTGAAAGATTTCGAAATAGAATTTCCTAACAGCAAATCATTGCCAGATCACTGCGACTCAAAAGATGGATATCTGTGCCCAGCTAAATGCTTTTATGTCTCAAATGATTTAAAAGTTAACAGATGCACTTATGGTTATGCTTTGCTGGGGGATAATTTCAATCTTGACATGTAGAAATTAGCTCTGCCTGGTATTCTAAACCACCTGTCGCAAAGAGAGGAGAAATCTCCATTTTGAAGACCAGCTGTGATCACCAACAAGAGTAACTGGGATAATATATAATAAATGAATTGTGATTAATCTTGAATTGACCTTGAAAGAGAGAGAGAGGGAGAAAAATTGAAAACTTCAGCTGTCCCTGTACAGTTAAACCCATATCTTTGGATGCCATCTGGACTTCAGAGAAGTGTAAATTTGGGCACAATCCAGAAGTTGACTTGGGCTACCCTATCACTGGGCTGACTCAATTGCAAGATGGGTCACCCTAGTTATTCTGGGAAAGGCTTGGTGCAGCCTAAGGCAACATAGACTGCCCCAAGACAGGTGGACCTGGGCTGCCCTAACTGGGCCAGCCTAGGCAGTTCAGGAGAGGCATGTTGAGGGCATGTTTAGCATTGCCAGGGGCAGAGCAGTTCATCTGTATCCAGAGCCTGTTTCCAGGGCAGAAATGCCTTCTTCCAGCTCCTCAGAGTTATACTACCTCAGGAGCAGGTATAGTAATGAGTAGACCCATAGCGGTCCATGATAACGCAGAGTAAGAATGGCAGTATTGACCAAAAATCTGAGTTCTAGCTGCAGTCCCTGCCTCTCAACTTCAGGATATGGCACAACTAATCTGTGGATACATCAGGCCACTCCAAGAAGCCTCTTGTATTGAGATACAAGTACGGTAGACTGTACTTGTATCTCATCAGGGATTCCTTATAAGATAGGCACCATAGCTGTTCCATGTTCAGAGTAATGTGAGTGGGTCTCCTCAGGTGAGACTTGGTGCCTACTAAGCATGCGCTGGAGCAGGTAGGGGAGCCCAAGCTTCCTGACTCTTTGGATGCAGCTTAACTTTCCACTCTGGATTCAGAATAGTTGGGGCAGCCCAGTTAGGACACTCCTCACTGCCCCTCACTGTGCACTGAGTGAGCTCCTTAAGTGAAACTGAATGAGTAAGCATATCTTTTTTGGGTTTACCCATATGCAAATCCCACTGAGTTCAGAAGAGATTTCTCACAAATATTTGCATGTAGTTTTGTGACCAAATAAGATGCGAGTTTCTTTCAGCCAAAGGGAAATGTGTATGTATGGATTTCATTGCTCTGAGATAGGATCACCATATGTCCTGGAAAACTGGGACTGTCCTGGTTTTTTAGGATTCCATCCTCATACGGGCAAGTTTGACAGGAAGTTCTGTCCCGGTTTTGTGGAAGATAATTATTGCAACCCTACTATGAGACCTTGGTCAGAAATGTGATTTTGGAACTATGCTTGTGGGTTGTCAGCAGAACTCTGAGTCATTTTTAAAGTTATTCTGATGAGGCTTGCTTTGTGAATGCGCAGGATTCAGTGGAGAAATGCCTGCTTTTAATGTTTTATAAGAACCCATCATATATATTTTCCCCACAAGGCCCACTAGTGTGGCTGCTCTTTGAAGCTGTACATCATGTTTCCTGTTTCTTTACTGAAATCAGATGTTACAAGGTCTTGAAATGTGGAGAGTCACATAATTATACATCTGAGATTTCCATTGTCACAGGTAGACTGACCCCTTTTGGACTAGACGTGGGTGGATTGGAGGTATTGGTTCAATAGGGATGCATTGAAGACATTTACTTTTCATATTTTTTGTGCTTCTCACACCCCTCCCCAACTGATGTACTATATAGTCAGTCTTGAAAGGAGGGTGTCAGCTGGCAAATGCCAAGGCAAGATGGACAATCCCACTCCCACTCTGTTCTCTTCTCCTTTGTAACTCATATTTGTTGTTTTTGACAGTTCTTGCCTTTTCTGTCAATTACACAGTGTACCCTTGAATAAATGTCATTGTGAGCACCTCCTGTAATGGTGTATGGGAAAGGATACCAGAGGAAACTGTTGGAGTGCTTTGAGTACGAACATTCAGTATATAGTTTTTTATTATGAAAATCAGATTGACGGTTTCTGCCAAGGACAGACTGTACATCAGTAATAATGATCTGATTCGCTTCCACTGTAGACACAAAAGGGATCATCATCAATCTGGGAGAAAAGAACTAATGGTACACAAATGTAGAAAGCATTGCCACTTATTCAATTTTTTTTCAATTTTTCAATTTTTTTTCTTCTTTCTCTTACACAGACTTAGGAAAATAAGATCAGACCAAAAGCTGGATCAGTCCAAAAGCCCATCTAGCCCAGCTTCTTGTATCTCACAGTAGACCATCAGAAGCCTCAGGGAGCACACAAAACCACAAGAGACCTGCATTCTGGTGCCACTCCTTCATTTTGCATTCACACAATAGCCTATTTCTAGAACTAGGCAGTTGCATATATCCATGATGACTTGGAACCTCCTCCATCAATCTGTCTAATATGCTCTTATAGGCATCTCGGCAAGGTGCCATCACATCCTGTGGCAAGAAGTTCCACAGATTAATGACACCTGAAATTTTTTTGGTCTGTTCTAACTCTCCTGACAGTCAATTTTAGTGGATATCCCTGGTGATTCTTGTGTTGTGTGTGAGAGATAAGAGCATCCCTCTATCCAGTTTATCTATTATGAATAATTTTGTTGATCTCAGGGCTCAGTACTATTTAACATTACAACCAAGTGCATATGGAGCATGATCTGAACCCATGGCATGCCATGATATCAGGATGTGCATGTGCCATGGAGGTGCATGCATACTGTGGCAACATCACCCACTGGAAATCTGCTAGTGATAATGCTGAATCTTTCTTGGTTCCTGATAGGCATGGGGTGGTTTGCACCTTCCCCATTGGGAGACAGTGGGGGAGGTGGAGATCTGCCTTTGTCCTTCAGTCTGAGGGGCACAAAGTGGGTCTGCACATTCCCTGCTGGGATCCGCCCAGATCCAGAGCCTTTGTCCATTCAGCTCCAGAGTACCTCAGCCACTGGGTTATACATGTGCTACCCATGGTTGGCTGGGGAATGGTCCCAGCTGGCTGTGGTCAGCGCATGGGTGTCCCAGCCGGGGTGCATCCATCCTCTTCAGTTGGCCAGGCAGCAGAGTCTAATTGGATACAGAGGGCACCTGTATCCTGTGTGTGCTTCCTGGTCTTCCCCAGGAGGGAGAGTCACAGGGACAGGTAGGCATGCTGGTGCCCCTCTCACTGTGGCACCCATAGCTCCAGCCGTGGCAACCTGCAGGGTCAGTAGCGGATTCCAGCACTGAGATAGCTGTGCCAATGAGATATTCATGGCATCCTATGTGGGGGAGTAATCACAGTTGTCTCTTCAATATAATGGAATGTTTGTTCCCTTATCTTGGGCCTGCATTGTGATTTATCAGCACTGGAAAACTGGTTTGCAGTGGACTCTCAGTCATGGAGAATCATGACAAAAATGGAGAATCATGACAAAAATGGAGAATCATGACAAAATGTATATTTCGAGGTTGATTATCTAGATTTTGAATCAGACCCCTTCAAACATCAATCCCTGTAACACTGGAGTGTTTCCTGGGCTGACACTGAGCTTTGGTTCAGCATAGGCTTGGAGCAGAATGTCACCTCTTGAACTTCAAGTCTTGCTCTCTCAGAAGAGGATTCTTCCAGAATTAGTTTGCTTTGCCCTTGAAACAGGGTGAAGACTCTTACTTGGGGCTGGTGAGAAACCTCAGCACAACTCAATACTGCTGCACAGCTTTTGGGCAATTTTTACTAACTGCCATGGAGCTAGTGTTTAACAAAGAAGAAAAATGTGCCACTGGAGTATTGCATTTTAAGTGCACAGCAGATCTCATGAAGGTTTCTAAATGATTAGGTTGTGCCTCTGACCAAAAAAGAGTAAACCAGTGGTATGGACTAAACTAAAGGCATGTGTGTTTATGTTTTCTGAAAAGTTATTTAATGATTTTCTCGTCTGAAAGCTGTTTTATTTTTTTAACACCAGTAACTCTAAGATGACCTCTGTTTTTAGGACCATAGGCTACAAAAAGAAGTTTGTGAAAGTTCCACATGGCCATATGTGGGTTGAGGGCGATCATCACGGACACAGCTTTGACAGCAATGCTTTTGGCCCAGTAAGTTACATTTGTTTTCTCTATGTATGTTTCTTAGAGCATAATCCAAACCATGTTTACTCAAAAGTAAGTCCCATTGCGTTTAATGGGTCTTACTGCCAGGAAAGTGTCTTTAGAATTGAAGCCTTTATAAATATAATGGAGGGTGCAATCCTAGCCTATTTACACCAGCACAACTTAAAGTCTCCGCATTTCCATAGTGGTGTAGGGAGGCTGGCGCATGTCTGAAGTGCCTTACAGCACTTATGAAACACCCCTAAGGCTGGCATGAGATTTGTGCCAGGACTTGTGCCAGCCTATATGGGGTTTAGGATTGTGCTGGTAATGTAATAATTTGTCAAAGGGTTGGGTGGATTTCTGTTAAGAAAGAGTAGAGCGTACATTGTAGGTGTACATTTTCCCCCACAGCAGAAGAGGAAGAAATACTTCACCTGCATATTTTTGCTGTACGTATGTAGAATTCTTAGACCAGTAGTGGCCAAACTGCAGCTTGCCTCACGACTGGTGATAAGGTAGCGCACTGCCTCGGCATGGGATCAGGCACCCAGTAACTTGGAATAGCTCCACTGACCACATTGCATTGTACATGGTAGAAGGTACATTTTCCTGCCATCATCACCACCACAGAATAGATTGTAAAATATACTCTAGCCATGATTCTTCTACCAAAAAAAATCCCCAATGGCCCTCAGTTCCATTCATTAGTTTGGCCAGATTATTCTGATTGTGAAGCATGTCTATTTTCCTTTATAACATGGAAAATAATGTAGCCACACAATTTCCAAAAGACTAGACTTTCCTGGGTGTAAATACTATTAAACTCAATAGATTTACTTCTCAGTAGACATGCTTAGGATTGCACTGTAAGTGCGTGATCAATTTTTTTTTAATTTCAATGCTCCTTGAAATTCATATGAATTTCATGAATCACATGAATCAGGAAAAAGCATTTTTTAAGGCGACAATTCTAAGCTCCAGTTAGGGCACCATAAACCCTGGCATAAGCCCTCTGCTAACTTGAGGGTGTCACCAAAGTGCTGTAAGACACTTTTGCACCATTCTTGGGGGAGGGTTAAGCCAGTGCACAAACATGCTCTTGCCTTTTCACATCACCACAGGAACGGGAAGATCAATGCATTGTGTTGGCCTCGGTTAGGATTGTACCCTTGATTACAAGATTGACTGAAATTTGAAGCACTAGCCATTTTAGACCTCTCTCCATTGGAACATTGAAATATAGGCCATCCATTTGATTTCCCAAATTTTACATCATTTATTACCTGGCTCTGAAAAACTCATCAATCACTTATAACCTTTTTTTTTAAAAGTCCACAATGTGTTTTTAAATTTATTACCAAAAATTCAAAGTGGATTATAGAATCGGTAATCACATAACCTCTCTAAATCTTTGGACCAGGTTCCAAAATTGAAAATCCTGGAACAATAATGATGGGTGCAGATGCATAAGAGCTTTACATTAATGTCACAAATCTTTTAACAGTTAAAAAAGGTCCAAGATCCTGATTCTATTTCTTGAGCACATAAAAGCTGAAACTTTTATCACCACTATGGAATTTTTATGAAAATGCATGGAATGTTTGTTGAAAATATCATGAAACAATTTATTTGGTTGTTTATCCAAATTTTCTTGATGGGACCCTAGTGTGTCTAGAAAAATTATAATCTAGTCTTCTGTGTTATTGCCTTGCCTAAAATATAAAGATATAGTAGATTAGGTACTATAGGGAAAGGGTGAGTCGAACAATCTCTCTCTCTCTCTCTCTCTCTCTCTGTGTGTGTGTGTGTGTGTGTGTGTGTGTGTGTGTGTGTGTGTGTGTGTGAGAGAGAGAGAGAGAGAGAGAGAGAGAGAGAGAGAGAGAGAGAGAGAGAGGATTTTTTAGGTTCGTGAATTAATATAATTCTACTGAAATTAGAAAGCAAAAATGCCATAGCAAGTAGGCTGAATTAGAAACGTGCATGTCTGAACACTGTAAGTGGCCAATGACAGATTTAGACATTAATTATTTGCTCTATGCTAGAGGAAAATAGGCTTATTGTATTTTATTTAAAGAAAAGCTTTGTGCAATACAAAATATCCAATATAATATAACACAGTTACTTTGATATTGCCTGTTTTAAATTTAATTTGGAAAAAGATTAGTAGCTATTTATAATTACTTTTTTAACAGAACAGCAGCCAATAATTATTAAAAGATCTTAATGATTTTCTCTGTCTATTATTTTTTGCTACTGAAGGAAAAAATTGCATATGGTGTGATTTTGTTTCAATTATTCAGACAAGGGTAGTGCTTCCCTTTAAATTAACCAATACTGTTATCAAGGTTTTTCTTTTTTTGATGTTACAGAACTACATTTGGCTTTAAAATGAGAATATAATAAGGTTATAATATGACACACAGTTTGGGTGAGATGATATATCTTCACCTTCCCCATGGATTGTTGCCATGGCATAACCAGAGGGCGTGCAAAGCACAAAATTTAGCAGGGACCCTCGTGGTCTTCTATGAAGCCATTCTGGATGGAGGAGAACATCTCCATTTTGCTCCATATGCTCAAAATGGCTCTGAGGGGGAGAGGGAGAGACCACTTGTACGCCCCCCATGTACCTCCCTTCAAAATGTAGTGCTTTGTATCCCCTCTAGCTATGCCACAGGGAGCACAATCCTAACCCTGGCTACTCAGAAGTAAGCCTCATTATGTTCAATGGGGCATACTCCCAGGGAAGTGTCTTTAGGACTCAGCCGAAGGGTGCAATCCAGAATAACTACAGGGAGTCTGGACTGCAAAATGCATTTCCCATAGGTTTTCACTAGTTGGTGCAGTAACTACAGGTGCACGTAATATCTCTGTAGGGTAAGTCAGTGTTTTATGCATTGTGCTAGAGGGCTATAAGAAGGGGATTTTTTGCGGTCTTTGTATATTTGTTGGGGAGAAGTGATGCAAAAGACATTTATAATACTCAACCATTTTCAATTTAAACGTTAATCAGATCTGAAGTCTCCAGTGTCATAAATACCCTTCTCACACCTCCACATCCTCTTAACTCAGAGTTCAAAAGCGCTTTATGAAACTTGACCCTGAACTCATATTCCACTGACATCTACATCCCTAGTTCTATTTGCTGTGTTATTGCAGAGTTGGTGTCGAATCGTTAAATTACCAGTGCTGCCGACAAAATATACCAGTGCTGCAGTTAGCTTGGTACGATTTAAGTCATTTGAATTAAACCAACTTAAATGGGATTATCCATTTCACTTTAAGGAAGGTCATATAACTTAGAGTAGAAGAATGCATTTTTTCATTGCCAAGTTTGTTGACAACATACATCCCAATGACGCTATCCATGCTATGTTACAGTGGTGCAGAAATTGTCCCCTCTGGACCTCAGAGTGGGTCATAGAAGCATCCAAAAGTTAATTCTGGGTTTCGGACATAAGGGATCTAGTATCAGAGCTCACAACCACTGTTTTAACACAATCAGCTGTTAAATAATACCTCTGAATCCAGTACAGAAAAATATTGAATCTGAAATATCCATGACATATGTAAATATATTACAGTGGTGCCTCATATAACAAGCACCTCACGTAAAATATGTTCCACGTAACAAAGAAAAATTTCTCTAGAATTCTGCCTCACATAATAAGTGTAGCTTCCCTTAACAAGCACGCTCATTGGTAGTTGGGACAGACACACTTTTAAAAAAAAGTGTCAGGGCTGCCTCGCTGCCTGCCCATAGCAAAAGCGAACACTTCTGCGCTGTTCCTCCTGCGGCCAGGCGTCAGCTGGGCAGAGGGAGAGAACAGCAGTGGATAAGAGAGAAGCAGCTCAGGGCTGGCCAGGGGTCTCCCAACAGGGGAGAGAGAGGCTCAGGATGAAGAGAAGGAGAAAGTGGGGAGACACTTGGAAAGTATCTTGGATTGCAGAAGAAAGTGTCTTGGACTGCAGCCTCCTAATCATGTCTACCCAGAAGTAAGCCCCATTGTGTTAAATGGTGATTACTCCCAGGAAAGTGTCTTTGATTGCAGCCTCCTAACCATATTGTGTTAAATGGGGTTTACTCCCAGAAAAGTGTCATTAGGACTCTAGCCTAAATAGACTTCATAGGATCATGCACATTGAATGCATGTTTTGAATTCAATTCCAGTGTTTTGTCATCATTTTTACATCCAGTTAATATTTTTATATGAATATTTTGGGGGTTGTGGAACCAATCATTTGAGTTTCCATTATTTCCTATGGGAAAATCTGCTTCATGTAAAGAACGTTTCACGTAACAAACATACCTCTGAAACGAATTAAATTTGTTACGTGAGGCGCCACTGTACTTCAGTTATATTCCTTTGCTGAATACATAGCTTTAAAGTCTCAAATTTTTCTACTTTGTGGAGCCCTTTGTAAAGCTCCATCTGAGTGAGAGTCAATTACAGAGAACTTAATAATATACATTATTTTATGTAATGGCGATTACTAAAAAAGGTAATATGTGATTTAAAATGTCCTTGAACTATAGGTTATATTTCCTGCCTTTTTTCTATTTGTGGGTCAGGAAATATCATAGGGCTCTATCACCTTAATTCAACTAAATTCCTCAATTTGATCATCTACCCAGAGTGATGAAATGTCATCAGTTTGGTTTTCTTTCCAGCGAACAGAAATGTCAGCAAGCATATCATCAATACTAATGCAATCGGCACTCTCCGTCCCCAAGCCGGTAATAGGGGCAGAGTCATTTGGGTCACAGAATCTTGTGACGATCACCCTGGGTTATGTCAGTATTCAAAAAGAACATTTTAATGGCATAAGGTTGGAAGACAAATACTATTAAAGCATGTGTGGAGTGCTTTTAATACAGAATTTACCATGTCAACAGCTTAAGAACTGGCATTCCAAGAACAAATATGATTTTATAAAAGAATCCCTGGGCATACACATCAATTTCATAAAGAGGCTACTTGTGATTGCAGAAGGAATAGTGTTAGATTTTTTTTTACACTGTGATTTCTTATTACTGTGCCAGTCTTGAAATCAGACTGCTCGCCCTCAGTTGGCACTAAGGGTGCAGTCCTTACCTAGGCTGGCATAACTCATTGGTCTTCCTATTCCTGTAGTGATGTAGGGAGGCCAATGCATATCTGTGCACTGGCCTAATTGTCCCCCATGAGTGGCGCAGAACTGACTTACGGCACTTTTGTGACACCTCCAGGTGTGCAGTCAGCAGGAGACTTGTGCTGGGGCTCATGCTGACCTAACAGGGGATTAGGATTGCAGCCCAAGACACCAAAAAAGATCTCTGTGCCATCCTGGGAGTGGGTTAGGCCAGTGCATGAGCATGCGCTTGCCTCCCTACATCACCACAGGAACGGAAATATCAATGAGTTGTGCCAGCCTAAGATAGGTTTGCATCCATAGTGTCTCAAATGTCCATGGCAGTCCTGGTGCTCCAGGCAGTTTAGGATTGGGCTGCTATCAGTAATTTCTGCCCATCAGTATATATATTAAATGGAATTTTGTGTTCTTCAAATACACAGGCAAAGAATTTATTGTAATATTAACTGCACAGTATATAACTTTATGTTTGAATCCTTAACATAATCAAAAGCTGTCTAAATCCAGCTCAGTATTGCCAAGCCTTAACTGTCAGTGATGCTCTAGTCTAGACCTATAGAGGATCAGACGCAGTGGATCTTGCAACCTAATACATGAAATCCTCTCACGGCATCACAAAAGCTGTGGTGTAGTCATGTCTTCAGGGCCACTAGTGCAAATGGCTGAGGCCTTGCACATGTACAATGTACATGGTGGAGCAGGTGTGGTGACACCAAAGGCAGATTATTTAGACTTTAGAGGAAGATGGTTGCAAGGAGCAAGCTGGAATGAGGTCAATCTTGGAGCAAAAGAACACACCAGGATTCTGTCTCCCAATCCTAGCTTGGATCTGGTCCCCAATTATTATCAGATCTATGCCAGCTGATTCTGATTCTGAAACCTTTTTTGGCATATAAAACAATGCAGTTGACATTGCAAAATCAAGAGCAAAATCTCAATAGTTGGTGCAGGTCTGAGGAGACCTACTGGCAACCAAGTGATTTACCAAGAGATAGGTACAAAATATGTACCAATCCCCCCCCCCCCCTCTCTCTCTCTCTCTCTCTCTCTCTCTCTGGCTTATTCACCTGCTATTTTCTGAATAAAAAAATGTAAAACCTTAAAAATTATACCAGCTATAAATAAATTCATTTTAGAATGGTGATTTCTGCAGCTTTCAAAATGGTTTGGTCATGCCTTTTGAAAGGGAAAAAAAACTATGTTTCTGTTGCTGTCAGAAAACATCACGAATCATTCACATTCATCCCTTCCACACTTACTCACATATTGCGTTCAGTGGGGTCAAAAGAACACGGGGGATTCTTTTTACAGTAAAGCAGCCAATCTCAAGTGCCATGGCCCCTTGCTCTGGTGCCCATCAAGAATGAGTGCATCAGATTGTTTTGCTTGAAGTGCCTCTGCCTTGTTTTTATTCTTGTTCTTTTTTAAAAAAATCATGTTTTGAGCCATAGTAAATGGCTGCCTGCAAATATTTAGGTCTGTGTTCTTTATATCACACTGTCTCGCTTCTACCGGTGAGTGCTTGGCACAAGTGCTCTCTCTTTTCAATCCAAAACCTTGTAAAATATTTCAAAGCATGTCCCCATTAATCTCTAGGCTGAGCAATCAAAGCTCCTCCATGCCTGGCCTTCAAGTGCATTTATTATGCTTGTATATGTGAGATCATGGCTGGTGGGATTTCAATAGCAAAGAATATGGCAGCGCTTTAGAAAGCATGTTCTGATCTTGAGTGTGTGTGTGTGTCAGGCGATGGGGAGGCTCGTGTGTGGTAGTTAAATGAAAGCAAGCAGAAGCAAAGAAGCTCATTTTGGTGGGTTTATCAATGAAATGGAAGTTTCAGCAATGTTGGTTAGAAAATATACAGTACAGGTATCCCCCATTTTCTGACAGTTTGTTTTCTAACGATCTACTCTTTCAACTATTGTCTATCGTTTATTGATAATCTATTGTTTATCTATTGTCATACGGGATGGATCCAAGGTCAGACTATGGGTGTGTGGCTCTCCCAAACTGTTGCCAGTGGGAAAAGGTATCTGTTAGGGTGGGAAGCAGCACAAGCACAGCAGAGAGCCCAGGTCTACCCATTTAGAGTAGGCAGTATGGGAGCCACAGCCTACTCAACAAGTACACCTTCTCCTTGTTTTATGGCTTCAAATATTTTCCTCCCAGTAGGGATAATTTGCAGTACTGGAGCTACCATATTTATTTAATTAAAAACTGTTGATTATACTGTATTTACTCAAATATAATGCACCATCTAATATAAAGCACACCCTTATTAACCATGGAATCAAATGAGCACCCTGATTTTGGAGATCGATTTCAGCTAAAAAAGGTGAGTGTTAGGTTCTATTAAATACAGTATTCAGTTGACTATAAACATCTGGACCAATCACTGTTAACCCTTCACCATAGTTGTTTAATTGTTGTATGCTTTTAATTTTTAATGTACAGTATTTATTGTTTTACTGTTAGCTGTGTTGAGTCCCCTTTAATCATGGAAGAAAGGCAGGTTACAAATTCAATTAATAATAATAATAATAATAATAATAATAATAATAATAATAATAATAATTAGGATTCAGGATTACTTGGAAGTAAATAACATCTTACCAGTGGAGTAGAAAGGCAATAAATGGAGAAGCAGGGGCACAAAAGATCAGCTCCTGATTGATAAAATGATACTGGAGAATTGTAAAAGCTGAAAAACCAATCTGCACATGGCTTGGATTGACTATAGGAAAGCATTTGATTCATTGCCACGCAGCTGGATCATAAAATGTCTGGAGTCCATCGGGGTCAACAAAAAGGTTACAAATTTCATTGAAAATGCAATGAAACTCTGGAAGATGGAATTATTCGTAGCCAATGAAAGTTATGGACTTGTCAACATTAGACGGGGAATCTTCCAGGGGGACTCATTGTCCCCATTGCTGTTTGTCATCGCGATGATCCCTTTGTCAGTGATCCTACAGAAAGCAAATCTGGGTTACCAAACTGCCAAAAATTCACAGAAAATTTCATATCTATTGTACGTGGAGGATTTGAAGCTCTACGGAAAGTCAGAAGCAGAAATCCAGTCACTCACCAACACAGTCCGAGTCTTTAGTACCGACATCAACATGGAGTTTGGCCTGGACAAATGTGCCACAGTGGCACTAAAGAAAGGGAAGATCACGGAAAGTGATGGCGTTGAAATGCCAAATGCATTAAATGCCACCAGCCTGAAGCTGACAAATATCTGGGCATACTGCAGCTGAACAATATCAAGCACGGGCATACTGTGGTCAGCAAAGAATACATACAAAGGGTTAGAAAAATTTTGAAAAGCAAATTGAATGGTGGCAACATAATAAAGGCTATAAATACCTGGGCCATACCTGTAGTTAGGTATACTGCTGGCATTGTGAACTGGACACAAAAGGAACTGGATAACTTGGACAGGAAAACAAGGAAATTAATGACCATCCACTATGCTTTACACCCATGTAGTGATGTTGACAGGCTGTACCTGCCTAGAAGATCGGGGGCAGAGGACTTTTGCAAGTGAAGCAGTCGGTGGAAGAAGAAAAACATGTTCTAGCAGATTATGTGCGAGAGAGCCAGGAAGCTGCTTTAATTAAAGTCAGCAAGAGAAAGTTGTTGAAAGTGCAGCAGACCAACTATGAATATCGCAATAGTGCAGTTCAGGTTCGGACTGCCAGATGGCAGAATAAAGTATTGCATGGCCAATTCCTTGCCAAGATTGAAGGAAAAGTGGATCAGGATAAGACCTGGTTGTAGCTCATGAGGGGAACACTGAAGAAGGAGACGGAAGGCCTGATACTTGCTGCCCAAGAACAGGCAATCAGGACAAATGCCATCAAGGTCAGAATTGACAAATCAGCCGATGACCCCAAATGCCGGCTCTGCAAAGAAGTGGATGAAACCATCGACCACATTCTAAGTGGCTGCAAGAAGATCGCGCAGACTGACTACAAACTGAGGCACAATCTGTTGCCCAGATGATCCACTGGAATCTATGCCAAAAGTATCATCTGCCAGTGGCGAAAAAACTGGTGGGACCACAAGCCTGAAAAAGTGGTTGCAAATGAGCAGGTCAAGCTTCTGTGGGACTTCAGGATACAGACGGACAAGGTCTTGGAACACAATACTCCAGATATCACCGTCATAGAAAGCAGTCAGGTGTGGCTTGTTGACATCGCCATACCAGGTGACAGCAGAATTGAGGAGAAACAACTGGAAAAGATTTCCTGCTACCAAGACCTAAGAATTGAATTACAGCGTATCTGGTGTAAGCCAGTGCAGGTGGTTCCAGTGGTCATTGGCACACTGGGTGCAGTGCCCAAAGACCTTGGCAGGCACCTGAAAACTATTGGGATTGATAAAATATCACTCTGCCAACTGCAGAAAGCCGCTGTTCTGGGATCAGCACGAATTATACGCCGCTACATCACACAGTCCTAGACTCTTGGGAAGGGTCCGACTGGTGATGTGAATGAAACCAGCACAAAATTGTTCGCTGTGTATTTATGGATAATAATAATAATAATAATAATAATAATAATAATAATAATAATAATAATAGTTAAAAGCTGTATCAGTACCTTATGATTTGGTAAAAAGCAGTTAAATTCAAAAACATGCATGGAAATGCCAATCCCAGGTAAAGCACTTAGGAGACAAGAATGATCTGTCGCTAAAGCCGTTTAATCAGGTGATTCTGTGAAGAGTTTAAATTAGTCCCCAGAAAGCTGGCCCAGTTTTCTTTTAAAAGGCATCAATTTAACAGGTGTCTCTCCTTCCTTTTCAAAACTCTGGGAAGCATCTTGGTGTTATTATATGAATCTTTGTAAGTGGTACTCCCCTATGAATTGTCAGAAAATGTACGGTATGCATTTAAATGTAGATTGGGACCTTCTCCAGAGGGCCAAGTCACAAGTTTTTTCAAGTGAAATTTTGCCAAGAAGAGCAAACTTTCTTTTTTTCCCTTCTTCTCAAGATAAAAGAACCTTTCTGTGTTGTCTTTGGTATCTTCAGTTACCTCCACTTGCAGACAGAACTATTTTTTTACCCCTGGAATGAACTGTTTACATTTCAAAGGTGCAGCAATGCCATCTCATAAAACCTTCTGGAAAATTGCTGTAACATAACTTTTTTTCATGCAGAGAGTTGCCTTTATAGATTCCCACCATTGTTAATGTTATAACACTGCTGTTTTCAAGAGCACAAAATCTATTACGTGAATAAAAAAGTCTGAGTGTGCAGGGACAGCGCTCAGCAGTCAGGAACCCGAGTCAGGATGCCATCCAAAGGCAGTAAAACAACAGCTGAATCATCATTCAGTTATATTGAATTTTAGTTCACCATGATGTAGATTTCTCAGGCTAATGACTTGAGTTTCTCAGTGTGGGAATTTTTTTCACAAATGCCCAGCTCCTTGGCTTAACTAATACATGTAGCACAATTTTTGTTAGGCTGCAATCCTAATCCTCAGTTAAGCTGGCATAAATCCTGGCACAAATCCTGTGCTGGCCTGGGGGTGTTACAAAAGTGCCATAAGCTGGGGTTAGGCCAATGCACAGATATGTGCTGGCCTCCTAATATATGTGCCTACACAATATCCAGCAGATGTTTCAGGCAGCCAGGGGCTCATCCTATCTATTTACAGTATTTATATACCACTTTTCAACTGAAAAGTTCACAAAGCGGCTTACAAGAAAATAAAAAATTAATTGCTAATTAATAGCTAATGTATCCCTGTCCCAAAACGGTTCACAATCTAAAATGCAAAAGAACACCAGCAGAAGCCACTAAAACAGACATTGCTGGGGTAGGTAGGGCCAGTTACTCTCCCCTTGAGAAATAAAGAGGAACACCCACATGAAAGAGTGTCTCTTGTCCAGTTATCAGGGGTTCATCCTGAAAAAAGGGGAAACTTTTGCCCTCACCTGGGGTGATAACGCTGCAGTCCCAATGGGGCTACTTGGATCTGTGCCATTTCAGTCCACGGTGCAAATCTAAGCAGATTGGGACTTCCTCGGACTAACTAGGAAGAGGCATCAGTTCCAGTCGAGTCCTGGCCTGTCTCTCACTCCATGCTCGCCTGTCAACAGTCCAGCCTGCCACATATCCTTCATCTTGTCTCTTTCCTCTTCCCATCCTAACCCCAGACCCAATGCATCGACTAAGCTTGACCAACACAAATTTACATGGCATGGGCTGAATCTGGCACATGAACACCAGTGCAACTATTTGCCCAAATGCTGTAGATAGATGTTGGGGAAGGGGTGGAATGGGGCAGATAGTTGCAACAATTTGCACCCATAACCATGACCCATTCCTTCCCATCACCCTCCATTCTCCTTTTTTCTTCTTTCTTACTCACCTGAAGCCTGTGCCAGCAAAGTAGCTGGTACATATCTGAGTAGACCCATTGGATAACAGTGGTTTATACTGTTACCCTATTTACTCTGTTGTTTACCTAGAAGAGTCTCCTATGTTTAGGGTTGCCATAATTCTTTTTCACGAAATCAGGACAGGACCCTCTGTTCCACTTACTAGTATGTAAAGACAATCCCTAAAAATTGGGATTGTCCTTTTGGGGGGGGGGGGAGGGCATTTGGCAATCATATCCATGATGGCCCACACATAGAATGCAGTGCACGTAGTGGTGGCTGTGGTGGTATGTGGGGATTGCTGAGGAATGGGCTGTAATTCTTTCCAAAAGTTTTATTACTTCTCAACTCTGATCTCTAAATATATCTGATAATATTTTGAATAAAGATACCTTCAATACTCTGTATAGCCTTCCACATACAGAACACTCACTTCATTGGCCATAAATAAATCAAGAGAAAACAGACTTCCCTCAAATTACATCACAAATTAGGAATAAGTGAACAACAAATCCTGTTTCTGTTACTCAAATTTGATTTAAAGGCTGATATTTCAAGGTCTGTTAGCGCTTGACAGGAACAATGACCATTGACCAAGAAAAGAAGCAAATCTGCTCACAACACAAGCAATTTGTCGGAGTTGACTGCGTTTATATTATTCTATCTATAAAAAAGAATAAAGTGTCCAATAAAATGCTGAAAAACGTCAAGTCTGAATGAGACATAAATGATATGTTTGGAGGGACTGTATTCTTGCCACTTGTGCAAGAACACACAATACTTTTTAGAGCAATGCAGATCACCTAATGTGTAGTTATGTGAGGTAGAAGATCTAGCTCCCTTATTTGCAGTTTGTAAGCTATGTGACAAAGGGAGGGAAGTACTATAAAGCCATATCTAAATGTCCAAGAATAAACCAATTAATTATAGTTTATTGGTGGTGCATCAAATGATCAAAATTCATCTCATTTCTATAGTGTAATACATTTACATTACATATTCGAAGCTTGCAATATGTAAATCCATAAATGATGTTGATTGTATACTTGATTTTGTGTAATTTTTGTGTTTCTCTTTTTGTCTTATGGTAAGTTTTGGTAACTGCAATGACCTTGGAGGCCAGTTAAGGCGCAATCCAGAGCAAGTTCAACCTGCTCTGCCCTAACTGCTCTCTCCTAACTATTCTGTATCCAGTGCAGAAAGTTATGCTGCATCCAGAGAGTCAGGAAGCCTGGGCTGCCCTAACTGCTCCAGAGCATGCTAAGTCAGTGCCAGCTGGGGAGGACTTGCTCCTGAGTAGAGCCCCCTCAGATTACACTGAAGAAGGAACAGCTGTGGTGCCTACATTATAAGGAAGCCCAGCAGTTCCTGACAACCAGTTACAGCTGCAGTTCTTCTAGTGCAAGATGGATGCTTGGAGTGGCCTGCTGTATCCTGAGGTTAGTGGGCTGCCATAGTTGTGCCATATCCTGAGGCTGAGAGGCAGGGATTGCAGCTAGGCTGGCCAAGAACTCCGATTTTTGGTCAACACTACCATTCTTACTCAGGCCTTATCATGGACCCCTATGGGTCTACTCATTACTATACCTGCTCCTGAGGTGGTAAATCTCTGAGGAACTGGAAGAGGGCATTTCTGCCATGAAACAGGCTTTGGATACAGAGTAACTGCTCTGCCCTAGGCAATGCTAAACATGCCCTCAACTTGCCTCTCCTGAGCTGCTTAGGCTGCCCCAGTTAGGGCAGAGCAGGTCCACCTCTCTTAGGGCACCCTATGTTGCCTTGCTCTGCCCTAAGCCTCTTCCAGAGTAACTGGGGTGGAGCATCTTGCAGTTGCTCCACCCTAGTGATAGATAGGGCAACCCAAGGGCTCTTATGTGGACAGATTAGTTGCTCTGGATTGTGCTGTTAGTAAAACTCACTCACTCTTTTCTTGAGGGAGGAGAGATTGCTCACCATAACTTTGACAGCTTTCCTTGACATGGCTCTGTTCCTTCCCAACTATAAGCAATAAAGAGCTCTGGTTCAGGGCTTATTCCCAAGCACTTTGGCACATCTATAGCACAGCACATTGAACAAGGGAAGATTTCAAGAGGGTGTAAAAGATAAAAAGTGTCCTTCAAAGTTCGAAACAAGTGTTCAAGGCCCCTTTCCAAGAATGGTCTGAGCCTTGAAAAGCACACTGAGTAGGGGCTGGAGCCATGCTATAAGGTTTTGCTGTGGTTCCTTCTTGTCCTGTGCAATATTGAATAAATATTCCCACAAGTCATGGGTTGTTGGGGTATCATTCAGAGACATGGATGCTTCTGGAAACAACCACTTTCTTTCAAGATCTTGCCTGCCTCATTCTTCAGTGTAAATGGATTTTTTTTGTTTCCCAAAAGCTCTGCCTGTCGGTATTACACGGTGTATTGTAACTTATCTGCAAGCAATGTGTTTCTAAATTTTTATCTGCCAGCTTTCAAACCAGAATATTATAAGGCAGTCTTCTAGAAAGCCCACTCTATCTCTGATCATTGTGTACAATCTGCTCTCGGTGGGAGTCTCATTTATCCTCAATGTCTTGATTTAAAGTAAACTGCGAGTGTACTTGTCGCTGCCTTTCTTAACAGCATCTGAGAAATCTTGGATGCATTTGAAAGGGCTCCCTCACGTGACGAGTCTCTTGAAAGGCATTTCAGCTGTCAGACAGGCCAGCCATTGTGAGCGCACAGGAAAAGAAACTATAGATTTTATATCGAAGGCAAGGAGAAGAATTTGCTTTTGTGCAGCACCTTCCATAATTCAAGGTGCTTTTACAACCCTTGCAAATTCCAGGAGAACTGAAAAGTTGTGCTGAAGGGTATGAGAAAGAAGCGACGTCACCCATTAAACAGCGGGCAACAATACTGAAAAGCGCCATCAGTAGAAGGCCTTTTACGATAAGGGATCCAGCGGAGGTTAGCTAGCAGGATTAATAAAGACCAGTTGGGAAGCCTGCCAAAAAGTGAACATATGCACATATTAATTAGTATTGTCCCCCAAATTGTCCAGACACACAGGGCACAATCCTACCAAATTTAGGCCAGTGCAACACACCCATGTCCCCATTCCTGCGGTTGTGTGGGGAGGCAGGTGCACATCTATGGACTGGCCTAGAGTGGCACAGAAGAGATACCCCCAGGCCAGTGGACTTGTACTGGGACTTGTGCTGACACACAAACACACACCGAAATAGATGTAAATTCAAACCCAAAGGTTTAATTGGGTCCCCAATCCTATAAGCTGCCAGTGTCGCACAGTCCAGAAGGACCGAAACAGTGACTGCTGTAGCTAACAGTCAGAGCATCATCCAGAAGTCTCCTTGGGGTTCCTTTATCTTGTGTAGTGCTCCAATGCTTCAATGCCAGAAATTTAGCTGGTGCAGAAGAAAGAAGAATCATTTGTTGCTGTCCTCACCCTTTAAACCGGTAGTCTTTGGCCATTTCAGCCCTTTCAGTCTTTGAAATGTCCAAGACCCCCCTGTCAAACGTGCTACAGGGTAGCAAACTTGCTACCATGTTCAGGACACAAGACTAAAAAAGATGACCTGTCCTGGAAAAAGGGGACATATGGTGACTTTGCCCCCAAGTCCCCATGCTCTCTCCCACTTCACTGTCCCCAACCCCACAGATCCTCTCTTACCCCCAGTTGCCCCCAAGCCTCCAGCCTCTCTCACACCTCACTGCGACCAACCTCCAAATGTGCTCTCAAACACGCATATACGCACACACCTTTCATTCAATGCTCTCATTCACACACCTACAACACACATACCCATCACATGCACTCTCTCTCTGTCTCTCTCTTTCTCTCTCTCTCTCTCTCACACACACACACACATATACACACATACACACCAAGACCTGCCACAGTTATTATGGATTGTCACTTAAAAAAAAAGATTACTATGGATTGTCTTACTATGGTTTGTCACTTAAAAAAAGAATAACAGTTTCAAATTTAATAAAAAGTAATATAGTGTTTAAATTACCCACGTGAAAGCAATATGAACAAGTGCTTTAGCTTTATTTTGTCAAATCCTACATTTTTCATGGGTGTCCTACACTTTGGGGGCGGTCTACTTTTGCAGTTATGACATATGGTCACCCTGCCCTTTCCTCCCTTCCCAGCTCCACCTGGGGGAGAAGGCTAACACACCCACCCCCGCTAGTCAGGGCCTGGGGTTGAAGGAGAGCCCTGACAATGTCATACAAGTACAAGGCACTTGTATGTTTTACTATATTTACTGGAGTATATGCACCATCCAGCTGCACATTACAATTGCCAGCAAACCTCTTTTTAAATCAAGCCTTCTAAAATGCAGGTGTGCATTACATTTGATAGCGTATTACATTCAATTAAATATGGTGTGTATATATACAGCTTTGGCTACTTTTCATGGCCTGCAAAGGAATAAGTTTTATTTCACTCAAATTGATTAGCTTCTAAGAAAAAAATATTTTGCATTTAATTTTCTTTCAGATTTATATTTACCATAGCACAGGTCCCCCAACTGGGAGATGCAGGGGTTTTTTTTTGTATGTGTGTTTTTGTGGTTATTTGGTCATTCTGTTACCATTATTGTAGTATGGTGTACTTGATCGGCAGTGCAAAATTGATTTGCTCTTTATGCTAGTGTACTAGTATACTAATTTCTCCCTTCCTACAGCTCTTTCAAATCTTCTATAATCCATTTTCTCCTTAGAAATTCTCCCTTTCTACTACATACTGGAACTTTGGTCCAGTCTTTTCCTGGTCGATGATTTCCCTGTCTGCCCATTTAAATTTTAACTCAAAGGACATGTCTTCTATTCAATCTTTCACTCATATTTCTCCAGGCACAACAGGAATAAAGGCAAGCATATAGGCAAGCAAACAAAAATCAAGCAGTAGGAGATCTGACCTTTTGGAGCCCCTATTATGTATATTTCATGGATGTGGTTCTGTTGTATGTTCAACTTTGTTAGATCTACACTGCTAATACATAATTTATATTGGTCACCCTTGGGGCAGGGACTGCATCATCTTCCTTCCTTTGTAGAGAACATACTCTGGGCATTGTTTCTTCAGAAAGAACAAAACAATCCAAATCATGTCCTCAGTGACTCGAAACTCTCTTGAAATCTGCTGAAGATCTAGCCTACAAATCCTACCAGGACCCCAACAGTAAAGGTGGAAGAAAGCAGGTTTATTTCAGTTTTTCCCTGGATATTTCAGAGTAATAACTCTGGATTTCAGAATTTTTCAGAAGCTAGACATGCAGAAAGTGGTGCCATGTGTTTTTCCCCCCAAAACTTACAATATATTTATTTACCTATGCCCCACCTTTTCTATGCCAAAGCAAACGCCCAAGGTGGCTTATAAAGCTTCGTTCCTTGCCTCCTGCTTTCCTCACAACAGCCCTCTGAGGTATGTGGGGCTAAAAGGAGAGATTTGAACCTGGATCTACCATTACACCATTCTCTATAACTTTTACTTATGTACAGGTCCTGTGATATACGTATATAGTCTAGTGTTGACATGCAGCCACAGTTCTTTACCCATGCAAAATGAGTTTTTATTTTATCACCTTTTTCTTCGCCTCTTCTGGTTAGGCACAGTCTCCTTCCACCCAGATCATTCCCCCATTGCCTAGAAGAGGGAGTTGAGGCAGGTTTATCTCATCACAGAAGGGTTTAAAAAACAGCACCTGTCTCAATTCTCTCTTTTATGCAATGGTTAAAGGTACAGGCACCATGTCCTTCATTCGATATGATCATTCTGTGGTGTAGGTACTTTGGAGATGGCTTTTTCTCTGTCAGATTCTTGCACTGCAAGCCTACGCATGTCTACTCAGTAGTAGGCCCCATTCAGTAGTAGTGGATCTTACTTCCAGATAATTTTGTTTCAGTCTTTATCAAGCTCACTTTCAATCTAACCCTATCAGCACTGCTAAAATTGTTACTACTGTATCCTGGGAACATTTATTTCCTTACCTGATGGTAAGCTCCTGCAGCACAGATTTTTTTCTTGGACTGGTGCTAGTGAAATTGCTGGCGGAGGTCCAGGGGATCAGGTCCAAGAAGGAGGTTAGGATTTTGTGGACACTGACTTTTCACTTTCCACTGCCTCCTCATTCCACACTCCCCCATTGCCATGTTGCTAATCTGATGAAGAGCTGAAAAGCGATGTGCTATAGTCTGTTGGAGGCAATGTTCTACAGGTATCCCCTGCTTTCTGATGATTTGTTTTCTGTTGATCCACTCTTTCAACACCTTTCAATTATATCCAGAACTGATTCATTCAACACATGGTCTGCTCTTTCAACCTCTCTTTGCTGTTCTAAATGCCAAAATTGCCCTCCTCCATGTTGTAGCGCCTGGTCTAATCCCATTCCTGAAGGAGTTATGCTGAAATCTATTCATTTGCCGAAATCTTTGTGTAGCAGCAGAAATTTGCAAGGTTAAAGGGTTATATGCAACTTGGTAGGTAAAAAAGCATTGGAAGCAACATTTATAAACAAAATGATTGGGTTCCATTTTTCAACAGTTTTCACTTTTGGTTGGTGTTCCATTCCCTAACCTGTCAAATAAGAGGGGAATGCCTGTACTCTGGAGTGCAAGTTTGTGTTTGAACCATAAGTCCACAGCAGCTAGATCAGAAAGCATCATCTTTCGACAGTGACTACAGTGCAGAGTTGCATATGTGTTACTGGATAACCCTCTGCTGGAGGGAAGATTTGAAGTCAAATGAAATATGAAATATTTCATGAAATAATACATAAAATATATATCTAGTGGCAATGAATCTACCTGCCTTTTGGATACACTGGAAAGGTAACCAGTTCTGGTTGGTGTTCAATGCCCATCTTCGCACAGTCACATAAAAAAGGGGTTGATTTTTAAAATTAAATTCCATCAACACATCTGTCTCTGAATACCATGTGAATAAAACGCCAGCTGATGACACTGTTGAGTACTTTGTTTTTATGGCACTGTCAACAGAATTAAGGGATGCTGTGGGCTAAAGCATTCAGAATTAGTGCACACTCCAGAGTGAGGGCAGTGAGGAGAGCTCTAGCTGGGCTGCCCGAACTATTCTGAATCCAGAGCAGAATGTTATGCTGCATCCAGAGTCAGGAAGCCTGGGCTGCCCTAACTGCTCCAGAGCATTCTCAGTAGGCACCAAGTCAGTGACACCTGGGGAGGGCTTGCTCCTGAGGAGACCCCTCTCAGATCACACTGAACAAGGAACAGCTGTGGTGCCTGCATTATAAGGAGTCCCTGATGAGGCTGCCAGTACAATCTACAGAGAATACAGAGAATACTCTTGGAGTGGCCTGCTGTGTCCCCAGGTTAGTGGGCTGCCGGAATCATGCCATATCCTGAAGTAGAGAGGCAGGGGTCACTGATAGGCTGGCAGGAACTCGGATTTTTGGTCAACACTGCCATTCTTACTCTGCCTTATCATGGACCCTGATGGGTCTACTCATTGTTATACCTTCTCCTGAGGTGGTATAACTCTGAGGAGCTGGAAGAGGGCATTTCTGCCCTGGAAATAGGCTCTGGATACAGAGTAACTGCTCTGCTCTAGGCAATGCTCAACATGCCCTCAACATGCCTCTCCTGAGCTGCCTAGGCTGGCCCAGTTAGGACAGCCCAGGTCAACCTGTCTTGGGGCAGCCTATGTTGCCTTAGGCTTCCTCAAGCCTTTTCCAGAGTAACTAGGGTGGCTCATCTTGCACTTGGGTCAGCTCAGTGATAGATAGGTTAACCCAAGTGCACTTCTGGATTGTGCCCATAGCTAAGAAGAAATCAAATTCCTTTGCGTTGAAGAAAGATCACTCTGCACATATATTGAGTACTGTACAAAATAAATCTCTTTGCATTTTCTCATGCCAACAGCATTAGTGTAGTATCTTGAATAGGTTAAAATTAATTGTTTAAAAAGATACGCACTAATGGACAAAAGAGGTGGGAGGGAAGGGTTGTGTTCTTGCAACAAAATGTATTATGTAATTTAATGTTTCATCTTGATAAAAGGCTAGGGTAACATTAAAATATTAATCTCTCTATGCCATTTAGTCTTTTGAATTATTCATTTGGATTTTGTTTTCATCCGGAAATTGAGTTTTGTTTTGTTCGAAGCCGAATGAAACTTTAATTCAAATTACTCTGATATGAAATACCTTTGTGTGGTGTTGGAAACTCTCCCAAGCGGGAATTAGTTAATACTGATAATACTCTTCATAGCTCCTATTTGTTAGTGGTGGAATAAACAGCACCTTCAACACCTTCAAATCTTTCCCCAATGGCGTTTCTTTTGCACATTTCTTTTCCCTCCTTAATTCCCCCCTTGATCCAGACTACGGCTGCAATCTTAAAGAACTTCCCTAGGAGTAAGACCCATTGAACACAAAGGATCTTACTTTTGAGTAGACATGGTTAGGATTGTGCTCAATATGCAGTATCATCTGCTACAGAAAGAGCCAGCCACAACACTCAGATATTTACTCTGATCTGAGATTAAACTACTCTGAGATTAAACTGATCTGAGATGACTACTTAATACCCCAAATCTCTGAAGCAGTCATTGGTCATGCATCACGGGGTCTTTGTAGTGAGGCCAGTTGTGATTGCCTTTTGGTGAAAGTTTTGACCTTCCAATTCTAGAATGATTTACTAGTTCATTCAGTTACATACTGAATTAATTTATTTATTTGGATTATTTTAAATATGTTAATTTTAGGACATGTGATGACTGATTTTTTTTTAACCACTGCATTTTGATTACTTTGGGAGTCCTATGATAGAATAAGAGATGCCTCTCAGACACTGAGATAGCTCATGTTCTTCTCAATTTACCTTTGTTCATCGCAAAGTTTGTGTGTTCAGTGTGTTTTTGATTTATCTCGTTCCTCTTTTTAAAATTTATTTTTCCTGCTGAGATAAATTTGTTCAGGTGAAGATGCTTATATAAATCCTTGTGAACTGACACCACCACACCAATGTTATTTATGCAGCACCCCATGAAGAGTGCCAGACAATTTACAGACATGCACAGATCAGGTCACTGGTGTTTGCCCCGCTAGCTTACACATTTAAGAGAAAGGATGAGTCACACCAACTCAGAGCACAAGAAGGGAATATAATAAGCTGACCTGATTGGCAACATCTATGGCTGTGAATCAAACCTCCAGTTAGGCCGGCATAATAATGAGCATAAGTCCTGAGCTGACCAGGGTGTGTCACAAAAGTGCCATAAGACACTGCTGCCCCACTTGTCATGCACAGGCATATGTGGACCTCCACACCACCATGGAAAGATATGCCATGTGAGTTAGGTAAGCCTAAATTTGTTAGGATTGTGCCGTATGAGCGCAATCCAGAATAACGTTGGGGAGTCCTTGCTCCGACATAAGAACAATTTATTCTGGCTTTCAGTATGAATTTCCCAAAGGTTTTATGGCACTAGGTGGTGCCATAAATACATCGACGTAAATGTCTCTTACGTGCTCCCGTAGTTACTCTGGATTGTAGTGCCAGTCTCAGAATTAACACTGACTTTACGTACCCAATGGTGTCTTCCATACCCAGGGGTACCTACCCTCCGTATCCTCTGAAGCCAGCCCACTGGCTCCAATTTTACTCCTCATTCTCCTGCTCTCTGGATTCAAAAAGAGATGGAATGGAGTATAAAAGGTTGTGGAAGGGTTAGAACAACAATCTTTTGAAATGGTGATAACCCAAACTTCTAGTAATCTAACCTATGGCAGTTATTTCAGAATGTTTTGATTGTAACGGCAAGGCTTGGATATACTAGTCGAGCCATACATGCCCACACGTGAAAATACGCTTTCCACTTTTCCAGCCTGCACACCATATTTTTCACAAATCACAAGGGGAGGTAAGGGGGGTAAGGTTTCATTTGTACTGACTCCCCATTATTAAAAAATAAGCCCACAGAATTGGGTGCATTGGAAGGTATTATCGCACCCTTAACCGACTGGAACAGCATAGAAGTCTTTATGTCTTCTGGGAAACATTTTGGATGGTTCTCATTTTGTTGGTGCATGTTAAGAAAATGAATTGTGCAGACACGTAGGCTGTTTTAAATTAGGATCATCAAAGCAAATCCTTTTTTCCAGGTCTTCTAAACATGTAGTGACAAAAATATTACTGATTAAAAAACTCACGATAGTCAAAAACAGCAAAAGGCTTTTTTCCCCTCAGATATCAGGTTGTGCTCTAAATTATAATTAAATCTCATAATAGGCAAGTGCCTTGACATCAAGATGGAGAAAATTATTACTTCCCTGGTCATCACAAGAAGCATCAATATTTACACATCAAATTGTGTGTCATGTCTTGTACATCTCTTAAAATCCTCTCCAAATATGTCATTGTGGATATTAATTTTTGTGTGCTGTAGATCTAGTCTGAAAAGCAGTCATTTGTGTATTAAGGCAACTTCGATTTATTTGTGTTACTGAATTGATATCATAAAGGCTGCTTCTACTGTTCTTTAAAATATTATTCTTCCCTGTCTTCAAGATGTATTTTCAATAAAGTATAAAAACGCAAATTGATTGAATTATCTTAAGACCACTCAGGGCTGTCCTTAGGAACGATGGGGTTTAATTCAAAATATTTTTGCTTCCCCCTGAGCTCTAGAGCCAGCCCTGAGATCCCTTTTCTGTAAGTAAGTAAGTAAGTAAGTTAGGGCAAAATCCAGAGTAACTATGGGGAGTTTTTGCTCTGGTGTAAGAACAACTTACTCTGGATTCCAATATGAATTTCCCATAGATTTTCACTAGGTGGTGCAGTAACTACAGGTGCACGTAAAGTCTCTTACGTGCTCCCTTAGTTAGTTAGTTAGTTAGTTAGTTAGTAAATAGATTCAGCTCATTTTTCTGCACTGTGAGATTGAGATAAGCATGAGTATTGGGTTTTCATTCATAGGGGATCCTTTCAATATCATATTTGGGGGGGGGCAATTTTTCATCATTTTAAATAGGAAAAGCTCCTCAATTTCTAAAGCTCAAAATGTAGGCCACTCATTATGCCTTGTTTGAAAATCAGATGTTTCCTTCTGTGTTCTCCTGATTTTCTTTTTAAACACATTTAAATAGCATCTTAAAGATTCTGTATCTATAAAGCGCACAGGGCTTTTTTAAGCACACCAGCTGTTGGGTTTGTTTGCAAATGTATCCCATTTCTGCTTAGCATGTGGCAAAATGGTGCAGAGATAGCCATCTGCACTGCAACTATCAAGGGGATTACCTTCTATTTGGCTTTCAAAGCAGGAAGCAAATGTTTCCTGCTCATATCTCTGGACACCTCCTTTCTTTCTGCCCATATGTTTATGGTGTATATAGAGCGCAAAGGCTGTTACAAGGAGAAAAAGTGAAACATGAGGGTTCTGCAGAAGGAAAAGCTGTTCCAGAATCTGAAATCTCATCTGTCTTCATTTTTTCCCTCTTTTTCTTCGCCTGTTTCCATAATAGACTCATTGCAAACCAATTTTCTTGAAATATACATATTATACCTGTGAAGTGATGCTGTTGTTTATAGAGTTATATCTTCCTTGTATTGTTCAAAGAAATCTGATTATAAGAACATAAGAAAAGCCTCCACTGGAACAGGCCAAAGACCCATCTAGTCCAGCTTCCTGTATCACACAGTGACCCACCAGATGCCTCAAGGAGCACATAAAATACAGTAGTACCTTGAATAAAAAGCGTCTTGAATAAAGAGCGTTTTGTATAAAGAGCAAAATTTTCTCAGAAATTTTGACTTGCTTAAAGAGCACTGTATTGAATAAAGAGCACTTCTGAGGTTCCAAAAGTTTGGAACAGGCTTCCATGGCAAGGGAACTCACAGGCGGGATGAAGAGACTAGCTTGAGCTACAGGGGGGCCCTGGGTAAAGTTTGGAATAGGCTTCCATTGCCAGGGAACTCTTGGGACGTCCGGGGGGAGCAGCCTGAGTCAGGTCTGTATGTGGAATCTGTGCATGGCAGTGTGGAAGGTGTGCCTTATCAATGTTCTAGTGCTGCTCCCCGTCAGCAGCTTGGGAATGTTAAAGCTGCACAAAAAGACAACAGATTCCATTGAGCCAATGGATACCAGGGACTCCATTAGTGATTGTGAAAGAGCACAATCCTAACCATGTCTACTCAGATGTAAGACCCATTGTGTCCAATGGGTCTTACTCCCAGGAAAGTGTCTTTAGGATTGCAGCCAAAGTCATCCCCTCTGTAACCCTCACACCAGCCATGAAGGTTTTCAAAGGTACAGTACAGTATTTTCTTTATTGCAGTGTTGTGTGTCACTGTATATTACAATGCTTTGTACAGTGTTATATTGCAGTGTTTTGTAATCATTTTTATAAACAGTTAATATATTTTAATATTTTTTGGGTTGTGGAACCAATCGTCTGAGTTTCCATTATTTCCTATGGGAAAATCTGCTTCACTTAAAGAGTGTTTCACGTAAAGAGCATGCCTCCGGAACGAATTAAGCTCTTTAAGTGAGGCGCCACCGTACCTGCATCCAGGTGCCCTCACCTACATCTGAGACATTTTGAGGTTGTCCATGTCTACACACCCCTCATGGCTAAGAGAGTGTGTGATCAGTTCTAAGAACCTCTGAAATCTGTGGAACAAGTTAGTTGACTCACAGCTCAAAACTGTGCTGACTAGCCAATGGCCCCTGAACCAACCTTCCACCACCATTTGGAGGCCTGTGCCCACCAGAGTAAGTAGGCTCCTTTTCCTCTTTAATCACTGCCTTGGTGGCATGTCAATAGGTGGCAACAGACCAGCGCAGGACTATGGTCACCATGAAAGTAGTTATCACCTTATTGGGTTGTGGTTATCACCTTGCTGGGATGTGAGTCTTGACAAATGTCCAAGAGTTGGTGGAACACACTGAGCTTTGGTGGATTATCTTTGGGAAGTTGGAGTGAATGTTATTAAACTTCCATGTGCTGTTCTTTATCTAAGTTGCCCACATTCCCCAAAGGCCCTACTAACTAGCCCTACAATCCAGAGTAACCATGGGAGCACGCAAGATACATTTATGTCGACGTAGTTACAGCGCCACCTAGTGAAAACCTATGGAAAATTCATATTGCAATCCAGAGTAAATTGTTCTTACATTAGAGAAAGATTTCCCCATAATTACTCTGGATTGCACCCTAAATCACATTTCCCTAAATTCCCACAGTGTACCTGTGGAGCATTTGCAACAAATATATGTTGTGTGGCATAGTTTCAAAATGGCTATTCTAGACTGAGGCCCACATCCTATCCAGCTTTCCAGCACTGGCATAGCTGTGCCAATGTGGCATGTGCTACATCTTTCCGTTTGGGGGGGAAGTCATGAAAGCCTTCTCAAGGTGTGGGAATGGTTATTCCCTTACCTCAGATCTGCATTGCTCTTACCTTAGTGCTGGGAAGTTGGTTAGCATTATACCCTGATAACTTTTTGACACAGCTCTAATTTCAAACCTGCAAACTAAAAATTTTTAATGGATGAAATTTAGCAGGATTAGTACTCTAGCAATAGAATATTGCTTCTTACATGAGTTTTTTTTTTTTAAAAGAATCCTATATATTTGCATCTGGTACTGCACATTTTTTAAATGACCTTTTATGATGGAATCACATTGGGTGATAATGTGATTCATTATTCACAAATGTCTTGGGCCTAATGTCTCTTTTCCTTTTCCCCTGAGTATAAATTGATTTGAGGGCGTGTAATTGCAAGCGTGGAGGCCCAGTGTTTACACGTATCAGTCTTGAGCCATCGTTTTACCTCACTGTGAAGGTTAAATGCTAGGGACAGAACTTGAATCCTAATATTATATTCCTTGTGTGCAATTTGAATTGCTGAGGGCAGTTATATCCATCAAAAACCACAATACTAGTGGAAATCTAACAAATATTTCATAGGGGCATAGAAAAGCATTGGTAAGAAACACCAGATTATTGTTACCCAAACCACTCTGCTCTTTATATAAACTGCCTTATTTATATATTTCTGGCAAGAGATGTCACATCTTTAAAGACTGTTGTGTTTTCTTCAGTAAATCCACTTGAAATCGCTAAGAGTGTACGTGGTTCAGATTTATAGCTTTCCACTAGACATGCTATAGACCAGAGGTGTTCAAACCCTCAGCAAGCCTCAATGTGGCTCATGGCACGACCCCTCCATATGGACACGGGGAAGCCTTGCAATGTTTCTTTTATGTAAATGTCACTCTTATATGTAAATTATGTAAATTTATTCAAATTTGAAATGTTAATAATCTTTCCAGCCTCAGACCACCCCCTGACCAACCCCTTTCTACGCTGCTGCTTGCAGGGTACGACTAGCCCTTACATTTTTATGACTAGCCCTTGCATTTCCTTTCATTGAGGAAATTACATGACTTGGAGGATGGTGTGGTGGGATGCCTTTTATGCCAGCACTGCCACCTTAGGGCCTGCAGTGTGAACATGGGAATTAACAACATTATCCATTTTATCCACATTAACTGATTTTCATTTCAGACTTAGTAGTTATGTTTAGGTTGTGGTCATGAAGTATCAGTCTTGCTGTCTTGATGACACATGAATTAGACCTTGTTGAGTACTCTTGTTCTCTGTGCATGTACTTTTTATACTCTTTTTCTTCAGTAGCACTGACTTAATCGAAAGTGTATTAAAAATATGTCCAGCTTTGTTATGATATAGGCATATTTGAAATTTGTTATGATAAGTTATGATATAGGCATATCTGAAATCTAGCATACGGTATGTACAAGTCTTCAATTTTCCAGGGTTGTTTTTTTTGGGGTGGGAGGGTGGTTGGCTGCCTGTTTCAAAGTTTATTAAATACCTGATATGATCAGTCTTGTGTTTATGGGAACAAAAGGTCAACAGTCCCATTTACTGAGTTTTCAGCTATTACCAAGAGCCTGTTTTGGAATTATGGACCTAAACATCAAGGAGACAGGTTTTTTTGTGACCGTTATAATAAAGGACAAATTATTTTGTGCCAGTAGGTGCAACTTTTGGCCTCATGCTCCTGAATTAATTTAAATAAGTGATTTAACAGTGTGTGATGCGCCTGGTTTGCCGACATGAGCTTATTTACCACTTACTAAAAACAGTTGTAAGCACTGGCATCATAGGACTTCCCTAATTGCTGATATAAGCTTCTGTTTGTGTGTGTGTATGTGTGTGTGTGTGTGTGTGTGTGTCCGCCCAGTGTGAAAGAGCTGTTTTCCAAAATCTTAGTAGACAACATCTCAGCAGAACCATTCAGGAGCAAATATAGCTAAAATTTAATTATGACGGCTTTATCTTTGTCAGCACTTTCTAATAAATATGGGGAGACTGAACAGGCACTGACAGTACCGTAGAGTTAATGGTGCTTTCAATCAATCTTATTTCTTTCTAGATCTAGTTCAAAAGTCTGCTAAACATGGGAGGGACCCAATACTGTGATGCTGAAAAAGTTGGTCCCAGTGCTAAAAAGTATGGGAAACACTTCAATAGAGTTTGCTCCCAGGAAAATTAATCATAGAATTGCAGCTTCATTAGCTTCTCCGTTGTAATTATTTTTAAAACATTTTTTAAATGTTGCAAACTGCGTTGATTTCTTTTGGGAAGAAAGGAGGGGTATAAATGAATTAAATAAATAAACAAACAAATAAATTAATATATAGCCCTTAATTTTCAAAGGCAGTGCACATGGATATGCATAAGCATGAATTGGTGTATGTTTTCCTGTCTGTTTTTAATCTGAGTAACTATTAGAATCATTGTGCAGAGAAGAGTATTGGCTTCTGTCCATGTAACTGCAAACAAATCTGACACTAAAACTTTGCAGAATAGAATTGCCTTAGTTTTAATATTTAAAAGGCATCCAACACAGTAAAAGTCTATCAAATATTATGGAGTTTAATAGCTAATTTTGCCCATGTAGCTTGCACTAATTCATTACTAGTTAATATCAAAAACCAATTTTGCTTAGATATGAACAAATGGCTTGCATGTAATAAGTGCAAAATATCTAAATACCATCTTGGCAAGATTTATCTGCGGAGAGCATCAGGTGGAACAGAAATTAAGAGGAAAATTGATCTTAAATGTCAATAGCTAAAAAGTATGGCAAATTCTTGCTGAAACTGCAAAACCATTCAGCTGTCCAAGCTTGACCTTTTAAACCTACCAGACTGTTTCCACACTCAAAGACAGCACAGAGTTTTTGCATGAAATAAATAGGATATGAGATGGTGTAGATCGAGTTGTGATTAATTAAAAGCAGAGTATTTCTTACAATAGCCACAGAAAAAACATGTTGGAATGAGCTATTTCAGTATGAGAGCATGTCTTTTTTCTGTTGTTTTTTTATGTCGCCTCCTTGAGATCCTTCTGTTTAGACAAGATTTTTATTTAGAACATGAAAACATAAGAAGAGCCCCACTATATCATGGCCAAAAGCCCATCTAGCCCAGCTTCCTGTATCCACAGTGGCCGACCAGATGCCTCAGGCATCACTACGTAGGGCATCCTCGGTTGAAATTCACAAGTTGAATTTCAGCAGGTATAAATACAGTACAAGTTTCTGCGCTTAAGAAAAAAAATTCAGACAGGGAAATTGAATGGTGACATCTTGTTTAGCGGTATTATAGTTTGTGCCCGTTAACCAGCAGGCCGGGGTTCGAGACCTGGGTCAGCCCCACAAGACAGGGTGAGCTCCTGTCCTTAGCCCAGCTCTGCGACGCCAGCTGGATCCAATCATATTGGCTCTGCCTTTCCATTGGACTAATTCATTGGCATGGAGAGAGAGGATTTGCAGCTTGGGTAACAGCCTATCCTCCATAACAGTCCAACCCAGGCTTTCGTGCTTCGCATGCAGCGTATGCAGCGCTGAGCACAATACCATAGTCTTTCAAGACTGACGGAGGCCTGCTTAGTTTAGCTAAATCATTGGCACAGGTCTAAGGAGACCACATGGACCAGTAAGGCCTTATTCCATTACTCCAAGGAAACCACAAGAGCTCATGTGTCAAACACAAGGCCTGTGGACGAAATTCAGCCTACTGGACTATTCCGTATGGCCAGAGAGCAATGGACCAGATCTCCCTGCCTCCAAAGGTGGCTCAGTGGTGGTGTACCAGGAGCAATGCACCTTGATTTCCCCTTAGAGATGACTGAATGGCGGCAGCGACCGAGCAGGAGAGCCCGTGTTTTGATCTCTCCACCCCAGAGGCAGCTCAGTGGTGGCTGTGGCACTCCAGGAGCTGTGAACCTTGATTTCCCCTCAGATACATCTGTGTTGCTGCTGCTGCAGCAGCACATAACTTATCTCTCTGCTCCCAAAAGCATTTGGTGGTACCAGGACCCACGCAGAAGTTCTCCTCCTCCAGCAGAGGAAGCAGAAGGGCCCACACACGAGGTTCCCCCCCCCCCACAGAGGTGGTAGCAGAGCAGCAGCGGGGCACCAGACCCTTGCACTGAGCAGCACACTCGGACGGCGACAGGTAGAAGTGGGAGAGGCTCAGTTTCCAGGGAGTTTTCAGACTTGCAATTTCAGGCTGCAGTCCTTTTCACCCTTACCTAGAAGTAAGCCCCACAGACTATAATGGGACTTAATTCTGAGTAGAATGCCATAGGTTTGAACATTTGGGCTGCAGTCCTATTCACCCTTACCCAGAAGTAAGCCCCACAGACTATACTGGGACTTAATTCTGAATAGAACACCATAGGCTTGAACATTTGGGCTGCAGTCCTATTCACCCTTACCTAGAGGTAAACCCCACTGACTATAATGGGACTTAATTTGAATAGACTGGCTTAGGCTACAATCCAGAGTAACTATGGGACCTTTACACAGATGTAGTAACAGTGTAAGCCTGTGGGAAATGCATAGAGTAATCCAGAGTAAGTGCTTCTTACATCTTCCCGTAGTTACTCTGGATTGTAGGGATAGGCTTGGACTTTTGGGCTGCAGTCCTATCTACCAGTGTTGTAGCTAGTGGGGTGGACCAGTCAATCTTGGAGGGACCCTCACCCCTTCGGATCCAATGTAGCTCCTTTCCTCCCACCACCTGTATTGGATCCGAAGGGGTGAAACTCCCTCTAACACTGACTGCTCTAGCAATGCCACTGCTATCCATCCTTTGGCCCACAACTTTCTGCATAATGTCAGTACTGGCCCTCAGCAGGCGTCTTGAATGCTAACTTCAGCCCTTGATATGAAACAAGTTTGACACCCATGCTCTAGGGGCTAAAACTCCCCTGCAGATGCAGCTGTAGCCACGTTGAAGTTGCTGCATTGCTGCATGCCATGTTATTAGGTTTAGGCTGTTTGACTCGCACTTAATTTCTGACCAAATCCTGCAATCTTATGCACACTTTCCAGGAGTAATCATCATTGATTCTAATGGGACTTATTTCTAAGTAGACATGCATGGGATTGTGCTGTGAGATTCAGAATCCTGTCTAAAAGTTGGCTTGACAATCATGAACTGCAAATTGCTATAGACTGTCATGGGCATTTCATGCTATGATTTAGCACAAGACATCAGTACCTATTAATTCAATGCTGAGAAAAATTCTACAAGTTTGTGAAGTTAATGCAAAAGTGACACATTACCAGATTGCTGTACATATTTCCGACAAACCCATTTGACACAGCTGGCTTATGATTTTCTTAATGCCTTGAGTATTTTTCACTCTCTACAGGTATGACATTTTAAAAACAGAACTTCCATCATAAAATGATACTATGCAGCTCAACTTGACTAAAAAAAGTTAAACTGTGGCCCTGGAGAACTCACATTATGCAGTTTAATTCTTGCCTTTTACTAAGTACAGACTGGAAATTATTGTGTCTTTTTGAAAATGCATCCACCTGGGGGTTAAATATTTGAAAATGATGGTTCCATAGATGTGTGCTGATGTGTCATCCGAAAGAGTATTTATAGTGTGGAGAGGTTTCTTATCACTATCTTCCTGACTCACTTAAGAATATGGAAGCTGGAAAATTGGTACATGGAACTTGTCAAGATATGAGTTGCCAGAGCTGCCAAAAAGACTCAACCATTGCTAGCAGTTAGCAACCATATCAGTGCCGGGTGGCATGTGGGACTGGTAGGAGCATGTGGGGGGAGATGTTCCTCTGCAGGCAGAATGTACAATAGGGTAGTGACTATCCCAAGAGATGTGAGCTAGCCCAAGAGATGTGGGACCAACAGAGGCCTCCTCTGCCAAATCCTATGCTCTATGTCTGCAATTTAGCTGGCACAAAGTAGCCCCATTGCAGGGGTTGGGGTATTTCTCTGGGTAAGAGGATGAATCTCCAGTGGCTTCCTTGGCCCCACAGATGGTGGAGAGGAAGGGAATATATTGCCATCAGTCTCTTCCAGGTCCATCTCCCTATCTGCCGCCACCTAGGAAATCCCTGATCCTGCCCCCGACCCCATTCAACCTCTGTTGGATTTTCCTGGTCCTCTGGCTGGCTCCTGTGCTGCTGACAGTGTGTGTGTGGAAATCGCTACCTGTTAGTGCATTGTGTGGGTCACTGAAAACCATTTCTGACTGTGAACATTTGTTCTGCCGCCATTATCCTCCCCATGTACACTTGTCCAGTCCTGGATAGGTTTCAGATTTCTCCACATCCTTCCTTGTGTAGACTGTGGCCCAGAATAATCACAGCAGTTGGGAAAAGGTGTGTCATCACCCCACAAATCAATCCCTCTGTATGCTCTATACACACAATTTCCCATGCGCTTGTCCTCCGAGCTAGGAAGGCAACCAAACTGATCTTCAATTATTTCTCTAATTAACCAAATAAATTACTGTACCTTGAATGCTTTTATGTATAGGATAGTTTAGCTCAGCTAAACTTGGAGCCATAGAGCAGCTTTACTTTCTGCCCTGAAGTGTGAAATTTAGAAGGTGCTGTAGTTGCAGTGCGGTTGATAAAATTATGTATGGCAAGTGACTGCTGAACATTTAATCCCAGGGATGATTAATTGCCTTTTTTCTTAATATCAGCATGACATTCTTTCCAATCTTCTTCTGTTGTTTCACACCACTTCTATCATACAGTGAGGACTCCAAGGACAAAGGCAAGGTCAGAATCCATAGGGAGCGTCTCTTGTGCCAGTTCCTCGGAAACAAATGGGGGCATCTACTTGGGACCCCCAAAGAGGAAATGGTCATTTCAAATATGTGATGCACCTCTTGTACTGTTAGACATTCTTATTGTTTTTTTAATAGGCAAAGTTCATTGTGCACACTTCCCTAACATTTCAAACATTAGAACATAGAGCACAATCCTAACTATGTCTACTCAGAAGTAAGCCCTATTGTGTTCAATGGATCTTACTCCCAGGAAAGTGTGCAGCCATAGCCTACTTCTAAAATCAGGAGGCTGCACTTGCCCCTCTGCATGTATTGTAGGTTACAGGCCTACATTATAAGCTTTAACGGACCTTTCCTCCAGAAATCGAATCCCCTTTTAAAGACATTGTAGCTACACACCACCAGTATATCCAGTGGCAAGGAGTTCCACAGAGCAGTTATGTTCTGGGTAAATAAGTATTTTTCTTTGTCTTGTTCTAACACTCCCTATACTCAATTTTAATGAATGTTCTGGTGTTGTGTGATAAAGGGGAGAAAAATCACTCTATCCAAATTTTGTTGCTTGAGCTCAAATATTTTCCATGTTTACAGGAAGTAAGTTATTTGACAGTATTGTTTTTTTCACAGAATGTAAACTGAAAATTACTATAAGAAAAAGTACATTTCTTTTCTGATGGCAGTGGGCAAAGAAAAAGCACATTAAAAACTGGAGACAAACAACAGAGAGCTTGCAGACATTGAGATAGCCTTAGATCTGTTCTGCAGTGTCTTTGAGTTTTTCTTATTCTCACAGTCCTCATATTTTTTGGTTGCTGTCATCATTCACCCATTGATGGCATAGATCATGTTTTCCTGTGGAATAGCTGTCTTTCAATTGCTGCAAAGCAATAATTCTAGATTTCTTGGTAATATATTGCACAGGATATGTGCTGGGAGAGTGCCTGTGTAGCAAACAAACGTGAACACATTTAGAATTTTTCTTGAAGAGCCACTTCATCTCTGACGTGACATAAGGCAGGATCTTAGCCACAGGATTAAAGATCACAATTTTGAAAATGATGGGCCGTTGCTAAGAGTTTGCCCATTTCCTCAAGTTTAATGCTGTCTGTACTGTTTTCATGCTCTACCTTTCCTGCAGTTTTTGTATGTGGGTTGCTGCTGTGGTTGATCTATGGCTGATATGCCAGTGGTACAAAAGGTTGGAAGTTGTTTTAAGAAAGAAATACTATCAGCACATTTTCTCTCCCTTGAGAAACTGTGAAACACAGCTTTGTAATAAAACTATTCTTTTTTGCACCCACCTGATTAAGGGCACATTCCTAACCAATTTAGGCTGGTGTAACTCACCTGGCATATTTTCCCTTGGTGGTGTGGGAATGTCAGCGTATGCCTGTGCACTGCATTTATCCACCCCCTGGGGGCGGGGAAGAAATGCCTTATGACACTTTTGTGACATCCCCAGTCAGCATGGGACTTATGCCGGGGCATAGGCCAGCCTAACTGGAGGTCAGGATTGCAGCCATAAGATTCCTGGGGGAGGATTAAGCTAGCGCACAAAAATGCGCTTGCCTCCCTATATCACCACAGGAATGGGAAGATAGAGACCAATGAATTATGCCTGCCTAGTTTAGGATTGAACCCCTTAATCTGCAACAGTGGTCTTCAGCCTTTTTTGTGCCACATCCACAATAAACAAACTATGTTGATCCTACCACCTACTACTACTCTACCCACCCACCCCTGCCCCATATCCAGTCTCTGGTTCTATAAGCCACAGTGGTAAAGGCTCTTTTTGAACATAGCTCAACCATTTTTGCTCATCAAGATAATGCATTCCTTTTTATGTTAATGCTGGACAGGTTGCTGCAGGGTAACATATGACGGCAACCCAGCAGGTAGCAAAGTCTGACAATGGAGCAAGGCTCAATGGCCTTCCTTTGACATATGTAAGCAATGCATAAATTCTTTTACTTTTACCTGGAATGTTGGCCCATATGCAGTCCCTAGCTCCATGCCATCTCAACAGTATGACTTGGCATGATTGGCAGCCATTTGGCCGTGACTCAACAATGGGTCTTTGTAGATTTATTGGTGTTGCAACTCCAAGGTTGAAGAACAAGGCACTACAAATTATCTTAGGTGAATAGTTGGGCAAGTGGTATTTTCGTACAGTAGGCCAAATTGCAGTCATGCTATCTGCTGAAGGCTGGACATGATGTCATGAAGCAGGAAATGATGTGATTAAGCAGATTATAACCAGAAACAAGCACTATGTATTCACATAGGGATTCATAACGCACAAATAACAGAAGAGATTTGTACAGGCACCCCCCACTTATTATATGGATTAGGGGACCTGAGCACCATCCAAGTTGAAACCATGGAAAAGTGGAACCCAGTCTTTTTCAGCTTGCAAATAAAAATGGCCACCAAAAAGTCATAAATATCACTTGCAAAAGCCTAAATATTACATATTGTTAATGAATGGCCAAAATACTCAACAAATTACAGTAAAATGAACAATTGTTTATTGTTAGTATTTTTTCCTTTTATATTAGTAGATAAACAAATAAAAATTTTTTTTTGAATGATGGTTTCATTTCAATATTTGAATGATGGTTATTTACTGAAGAAAGTCATAAGGAAACACCGAAAAGAGTTTGATCACCATGTCACATGCAAATCTACATCAGGGAAGACAATTTTAGCCTTTAGACCAGCAGAGAAAGGTTGAAAGAGTGGAGCATGTGTTGAATGAATGAGTCCTGGGTATAATTGAAAGATGTTGTAAGAGTGAAATTGTCAGAAAATGAACTGCCAGAAAATGGGGGCTGCCTGTATTTGTATTTTCAAGAAATGGGAGAGCCCAATTCCTTCTGCTGAAGCATCACCAGGAGCTCAGCATATGAGAGGTGGTCTGCAAAGTGATTCTTCAGCATAAATTATGCTGCTGACAAGGGTGGCCCTTGTGATAATTGAGCTCTTCCAGTGTCTCAGCAATGTCTGCCTCTCGCACTACTATGGGTCTGCCCCTGTCCTTGTACTATTACCCTCCTTTCATCTCTCTCCCACAGACTCAGGTGAAGCAGCACTACTGAAAGGGGGTGCTTGGACCTCCAAATCATCACTTCGGCCACATAAAGTGTTTCCATGGGCCAAATTCATCCCATGGGCTTTATGTTTGACACCCTAATTTGAGGTGTGATCCAGCCAAACATAAATACTTTTACATCCTATTTGTTTCAGAGTGAGACGTGTATGTACTAAAGTGGCAAATTGAAATCAATACAACTTGAAGTCGTAACTTTGAATGGAGTGTTATCTCTGTGCCTGTTAACTATGATTAGCTGGTTCATTCAATATCTCTATGACAGTCTTACCATACCAAACTATTTTTTCCCTATAGCATGTTTTTTTAAACTAATTAAAACCTTTGTTGAAATATTATTCTACCAGACAATGTGAATATTCATAACGAAGACATCAAAGATGGTAGACATCAAAGATGGTAGAATATTAATCAATGTGAATATTCGTAATGAAGACAATGTGAATATTTGAAATGAAAACTTCAAAGATGGTTTTAATAGTCTGCAAGCATTATAGTAGCTGCTAATCTATATGTATAAAAAAGAAAAGTCACTGATTGCAACCAGAAGGGGGTGAAAAGTGGTGCAACGCGTTTTCCTCCCTATACTTTGCATTGAAGAATCAGTGACTGAGGGATGCTCTGCCCCAACCCTCAGACCTAGAAGTGTGAAATTTGGGGAGGGTATTCATTCTGTGACACCAACATCCATCAAGAACCGATGTTGAGAAATTTAACCCTTAAGGGGCTGAAAAGGGGTCCAACGTGTTTTTGTCCTATACTTAACACGGAAGACTGACCAACATCCAGCCAATTTGGTACTTGGTGCAGTGGGGGGGGGTGTTGTTTGGAGGTAGGGGTTGCTGTGCATGTGGGGGTTGTGCATGGGGAGATGATGCACATTGGGGAGTTGATGCTCATGGGGAGACGATGCGCGTGGGGGAGATGATGCACATAGGGGGCTGATGCACATAGGCGGCTGATGCACATAGGCGGCTGATGCACTTAGGCGGCTGATGTGCATGGGGGGATGATGCGCATGGGGGGATGATGCGCATGGGGGGGTGATGCGCATGGAGGGATGATGCGCATGGGAGGATGATGCGCATGGGAGGATGATGCATATGGAGGGATGATGCGCATGGGAGGATGATGCGCATGGGGGAATGATGCGCTGTGGGGGGTTGATGCACCGTGGGGGGATGGCATACGGGGGAATTTTGCACTTTTCACTAGTTGTTTATATTAGGTTTTGGTAAAATATTATTTTAGTATTATTTGAGTAAGCATTTTGGAAAAGGTGTAAATTAATGAGCTTTCATCTTGGAAAATGTGGTCCTTGAGCTCTCTTTTTCCCCTTGCAGTTATTTTAAACGGGTGTACCATGGCACACTGGTGTGTCACAAAAGGTCTGCAGGTATGCCTTGGGAGTTTGGAGCACAGGGGTTAAATATAGCGGAAAAATTATACTAGGATCTGTGACTCTGTATCTAGGGGAACAAACTTATCAATGGTGGAAAAACAACAGAAAATTCATTACTGCAGATAACTGCCCTAGAAACATAGAGTGCAATCCTAGTTAGGTTGGCACTAGTCCCATGGTGGCCTGCGGGTGTCACAAAAATACCATAAGGCACTTCTACGCCACTCCTGGGGTGAGAGTGCACATACATTGCTAGCTTCCCCATGCCATCATAGGAACAAGAAAATAGGCGAGTTGCCTGGCCTAAATGACAGTAGTTTGGATTGCACTTTGAGTTGATGAACCTGGAAGAGTCTCCTGGAGACCAGAAGTGACATCACTAGAAATGAATACTATAAAGGTCAGATAACAATAAGAATGTTAAAAATTGCTTCTCAGTTGCCAATAAATACTTCTAAGCAGGACGTATACACCTGTAAGGAATTTTCAGGTGGCATACACCTGTAAGGAGTACTGGCACTTTAGTGTGAATATCAGCACTTCTGTGGGTGAGTACCAACACACACACACACACACACACACACACCGAGAGAGAGAGAGAGAGAGAGAGAGAGAGAGAGAGAGAGAGAGAGAGAGAGAGAAACACAGTGAATACTGACACCTATTTTCCAGAAAAATAGCACTCCTAAGTGTTGTTGGTTGAACAGTTTGCTTCACTTTGGAGGGTAGAAATCCGTAGAAAGCAATAGCAACAAGTCAGCAGTGACCACTGGCATCACACAATAGAAGGTTGCAAATTGCTTATTCCTAGAGTAATCTTCCAAGCTACTTCACACCTAATAGCTCTCATTTTTGTCCACTCCTTAGAAACTTGTTCTCACCCACCTGGGCTCCAAGAGAGGAATTCTTCAAGCCATCTGTTCAAAACCTGTCCCACATGTCTTCTTGTAACTTGAATATTGACTCCTGGGGCAAAAATAGACAATACATCTGTTGAGTGATGGGGGCTGGGGGGTTGTTTTCATAAGTGTTAATAGCAGCCATGAGGGACCCTGATCTGAATCATGTCCACAGAAGGGGGAGGGATGTTAAAACCTGCTCCCTGCCCAGTTATGATTCCAATCTAGACTGGCATCCCATATGATTGCAATTTACATTTAAACACACACACACACACACACACACACACACACACACACACACACACACACACACACGTACATAATCATTAATCAATTATTATTGTACAACAAAATTAAGGTAAAGGTAAAGGTTTTCCCCCCTACTAGTTGTGCCCGACTGTAGGGTGCGGACCTCATCTCCATTTCTAAGTCTTTAGAGTCAGCGTTGTCCAAAGATACTTCCATGGTCATGGGGCCAGCATGACTGCTGAAGGCTCATGGAACACTGTTTTTCCCTTCTCACTAAGGTGGTACCTATATATCTACTTGCATTTGCATGCTTTCGGATTACTAGTTGGCAGGAGCTAGGATGGTAGGCTAAGGGTGGCGCTCACCCTGTCTTGTAGGACCCAGGTCTTGAACCCTGGCATGCCAGTTAAGAGGCACAGAGTCTTAACCACTTGTGCTACTACAGGTCAAAAGTTGTACAATAATCATATCATTTAGTTTGGTCATTGTTTGGGCTATAAGCTTTCTGGTAGTCCTTCCCAATTCCAATCCCACAACCCTCAGAATCTATTTTGGATTTCCTTTCACTTTTGAAGCCTACCAATCTGTCCCCCATCTGATGGAAACAGTATACTTTTTTGGAGGGCATGGCTGCATCATCAGGAGGTTGGATAGGACAGGGCTCAAAGCTTTAGGGTCTGGGATCTGAATGACAGTGCTACTGGATCAGTGGAAACTGCTTCTATTTTCTCTTTTTCATCCTAGAGCCAGATACAGCCCTTGGTAAGCCTCAATTCAGCCCTTGGCAAGCCCTCTCCACCCAACCCTTGAGCAAACCCTGTAATCCTACACAGTTGAAGGGAGCTCTGCTCTCCACACTTTGTGAGGATGTTTTGAGGACTGGGGAAGCTGCACACACCGCCTCTCTGCATGTAAGAAAGTGTTTATGAACTGGTTTGAATGCATTCCGTCACTAATATATTCATTTATGGAAATTTATTCAAATTTGATATGGAAATCAATTCTTTTTTTTTCTTCTGGTCTCCGACACATTATCAGAAGGAGACCCCTGCTCTTGTCCATCATGCATAAGGGTGGCACCTGGTGTTGGCTTTTCTTCTTCTCCAAGGAAAATATGATACCACTCGCAAAGATAACTATAAGAAGATATAGAGAATACAATAGGAGGATCTGCTACCCACCACTCATAAACTTGAGAGGGGACCAGGAACAGGCAAGCTGGTACCAATGTTACTGGGGTGAGTAGGGTTCAAAGCACCACAGCTGTGAAACTTCACTGGGTGATCAGTCACTCATCTTTAGCCTAACCTATTTCACAGGGTTGTTGTGTAGATAAAGGAAAGTTGTCACCTTGGAGCGGAAAAGGAAGGAAAAATAAATAGTTTAATAACCATTTGGCCTTCTGAAGACTTCCCAATCTCCTTTAGTATTTCTTTGGCCTTTAAAACTCTCATAACCTCCCTGGCAGCAGCGTCATTGATGGCTCCGTGTAGATGTCAGAATTTGGTGGTCCACACACGTTCCTCATTTTGCTAGTGCAAACCCAGGTGGCTCCGAAATATCCCATAATGGTCCGATTTTATGGCCCAAATCTCATTTTCCAAAAGACTTAGATTGCCGCACTGCCGAGTGCTGGGATGAGAAAAAAATTATTTGGTGTTCTTTTCCTTCATTTCATGAAAATTGCTTGTGCCCAAAATTGTTTTTATTTCTATCTCCTTCCTCTGCCATTCCATTGCACAGATTAATTCCATGCCATCAAATGATATGAATCTCAAAGCTTCTCTGCTTGGAATGTGTTCTTTTGGAGGCCATTCACTTCACAAGAGTTGCAAATGTTTCCAGAGCTTTGTGTTCACTACACACAGAGATTGGATTGTTGTGGAACATCATGCTGAGTAGATGAGTAAGCACCTGGGGAAAACAGGAGGACAAAACCTGGCTTTGCTGAACTGGATCTCCTAACAATACATATCTCAAGAATGTATCTGGGTTGGGGACGGAGCTATCATATGGATGAAGACATTTGACAGTTCAAATGGCTTTGTGGAAATACATCTTTAAATGATGTCACAGTTCCATGTTGGCATATGGGACAGTTTTTGCATGATTAGTTTGGCAATGTTTCTCCTTGCTAGTAATGAGAAAATGAACCTGCTGGGATCAGGCTCTCAAAAGAGTTTTTTTCCACTTCTAAACCGACAGCTCTGGGTGAACATATTCTAATTTATTCCTGATCATAACGTATGAATGTTACACTAGCGGTATAATTTCCTATAGTGGGATGAATAGCATTCATGATGTCTGCTAAAGGGCAAAGTGACATCATAATTAATTGGATGATGGCAGAAATAAGCACTTTGTTCTCACATATAAACCCATTTATTTTTATAAGAATTTATACCCCACCTTTCCCATGTCAGAGCAAATGTCCAAGGTGGTGTACAAAGCTTGTGAAGTAGGTGAGACTGAGAGTGAGTGACCAACATCCTCTTCATGGCCAAGGAAAGATTTGGAACTGACTCTTCCAGGTCTCAGTCCAACTCCCTAACCATTACACCATTCTGGGTCATTACAACATCCTGTCTCATTCCACCATCCTTTATAATTTTAAAAGTGCAGTATGTAGGTGATATAAATGGTCTAGTGACAGAGATGTAACCATCGTCCTTTACCCATGATGAGGGTAAATGATGAGGAAACATAGGGTAGTGGCATTTTGCTTTCCCTTCTTAGCAGGTTGTTCCTGGGGGATAGGTGCAGGGTGCAAGGACCAGAAAATTGGCTTCAGGTATGGTCACAATGGCACAATGGTATGCAGACATTTTAACTCAGGGGAGTCAAACATAATGTCTGCGGGCTGATTGTTTCTCCAGCACCCATTATAAGTGGGCTGTCCCCCTGTGATAATGGTGCTGTCATATATTTTGAAATATATAAACAAGTTTGCACATTTTCTTTTCTGACATTTGCAGCTAATGAGTTACTGTGTGAAAACAAAGTTCTTATTACTGGCCATCATCTGCTTAGTGATGTCACTTCCAGGTCTCTATGAAATGAATGCTATTTAGGTTATTACAGATGCCCCCAAATCCAGAGTAACTATGGGAGCACGTAAAGAGACAGGCAGCACAATCCAGAGCAACTAATCTGTCCACATAAGAGCCCTTAGGTTGCCCTATCTATCACTAGGGTGGAGCAACTGCAAAATGCTCCAGCCCAGTTACTCTGGAAGAGGCTTAGGGCAGAGCAAGGCAACATAGGGTGCCCTAAGAGAGGTGGACCTGCTCTGCCCTAACTGGGGCAGCCTAAGCAGCTCAGGAGAGGCAAGTTGAGGGCATGTTTGCCTAGGGCAGAGCAGTTACTCTGTATCCAAAGCCTGTTTCAAGGCAGAAATGCTCTCTTCCAGTTCCTCAGAGATATACTGCCTCAGGATCAGGTATAGTAGTGAGTAGACCCATTGGAGTCCATGATAAGGCCCGAGTAAGAATGGCAGTGTTGACCAAAAATCGGAGTTCTTGGCCAGCCTAGCTGCAACCCCTGCCTCTCAACCTCAGGATATGGAACAAACTACGGCTGCCCACAAACCTCAGGATACAGCAGGCCACTCCAAGAAGCCCCTTGTATTCACTGTAGAATGTACTGGCATCTCATCAGGAATTCCTTATAAGGCAGGCACCCAGTGGCGTCACCAGACTGGTGTGGCTGGTGTGGGCTGCATTGGGTGATGCGCTTCGTATGGGGTGATGCGCTGGAGGAGTTTGACTGTCCTTTGGCAGGCCCCAGGCGTCAGCACGCCCATTCAGGCCTGCTCCAAGGCGGAGCAGCAGCCAGAAGCTGCCACTTGTCCTCGGAGCTGGCCCGAACGGCCAGCTGAGATGCACTGTGCAGAAACACACTGAGCATGCTGAACAGCTTCAGAGGAGACTTCCTTAGAGTGGAGGAAGTCTGCGCCACTGCATGGCCATTTGGCCTCATTTAGGAGGCAGAGCGGCAGCCGAATGGCTTCAGAAAGAGTACTGCACAGGCACCAACTCTTGACGCCTGCACAGTCTCCTCTGAAGCCGAAAGACTTCAGAAAAGTATTGCACAGGTGTCAGAGATGGTGCCTGCGCAGTACCCTTTCTGAAGCCAACTGGCTTCAGAAAGAGTACTGCACAGGTGCCAACTTTGGCGACTGCGCAGTCCAGGTGGGGGGGAGGTGCACGCATCCCAGGGGTGACTCATAGACTTCTGCACCGGGTGATGCGCAGAGTCGTGTCACCACTGTTGGCACCACAGCTGTTCCTTGTTGAGGGGGTGTCTCCTCAGGAGCAAGTCCTCCCCATGTGTCAATTACTTAGCATGCTCTGGAGCAGTTAGGGCAGCCCAGGTTTCCTGACTCTCTGGATGCAGCATAACTTTCTGCTCTGGATACAGAATAGTTAGGAGAGAGCAGTTAGGGCAGAGCAGGTTTAACTTGCTCTGGATTGTGCCCTTTATGTGCATCTGTAGTTATTGCACCACCTAGTGAAAACCTATGGGAAATTCATATTGGAATTCAGAGTAAGTTGTTCTTACACCGAACCATGGACTCCCCGTTGTTACTCTGGATTTTGCCCTAAGTTAATTTAACACTCCTGCTTTAGCTTCCATAGTTTATAGCTCAAGCCTACCAGATCAAGCCTCAGAGTTGACTTGTTAGTTGTAAGCCAGCAGTATTAAGCCAGTAGTAAAGTAGAAGTAAGCCAGCATTATAAGTTCTTCCTGCCTTCCTGCACCCATATTAATAAACTCCTCCGATGGTGTTGCTGCCCCTCACCTGGGGATTCTTTGACACCTTCTTTGTATCTTCACAAATCACAGCTCCTCACTTCTAGCCCTGTAAATGAAATGGAGACATGTGAGTAGTTCAGTTTCAAACATCTGCTCTAAGGTCTTTTCAGGGGTTGATGTTGGCTGCTGTGTTTTGACTCTGTATCAAATAACCAGCAACCCATATCATGCAACAGCCAGTGAAAAACAATCAAAGATGCTTAAAAAATTATTATGGTTATTTTAAGAAACAGTTGTATTGAACACGGCATAACAGCAATGAAAAGTGAACAGTCAACATAGGGAGCATAGATGGTACTTTTTACTCTGTGGATATTGTTGGCATTTCATTGTTATAGGGATGCTTGATTTTTATTTTAAAGTCCCTGATTTCATTCCCAACATGCCCCATGGCAGCTTTCTTGCTTCACTTAGAGTTGGGAGCAGGTGGTGTCATTTAGAATTAAATGCATCAAGTCTCAGTTGACAGGAAAATAGTGTTCGGTGATGAAATGGCCCTACAATGAATCTCATTAATTGTTCAACAATTTGTGGCGATGTTACTTACATTTGCATACTGCAAGTCCAATGGGGTTGTTGTACCTTTGAATTCTACTTAAAGTGGAGTTTCACGGAAAACAACAAAAGCAGCTGTTGAAGGGAGGGGGAAACACTACTGAAATCTTGGATCCCTATTTCCAATTTCATGGACTTGCCACTCAAGAGACGGCTTTGTCAGGCAGTGTTGATTAATAATGTTTGTTCATTCTCTACTATTAGTATCGGAACAATAAAAATTTAGAAGTCTCCTTTTATTACCTTGGCTGTTTTTTTTCCTGAGAAACAGCAGTGCTACAAATGCCAGTAATTTGAAAGAAACCAGCAATTTGAAATTGTTGGTTTCTTTCTCATTCATTCCCATTTTGTACCCACATCCAAGGGTTGTGAGACTAGAATGATCACCATCATGGTAAATAAAATGAAGAAGCTCAAAACTGCTCATGTAGAGGCATCATTTAAGAAACACAAGCCAATTGTTATTGCAGGATACTTGCTACATTGTACCTGATCTTTCCTTTCGTAACATCACCTAGGCAGTTTGGGCAGGTCTGGGATAGTTTTAAGAGCCTTTTGTCTGATATAGACTTTGATCTCCTTTCCAGCTTTAATTTTTACAGTTCCACTTTATGCAACTCCACACTGTGTCACAACAAGTCTTGTCTTTTTAATTAAAGTAATTAGTTATTTTCTAAACAAACCACGTACGTGATCTGTTCTTTAAATCCTGAATGAAGCAATGGTAGCTAAGCCAACAGTCCATCTGATACTTTCTTTTGAAGAAAGGTTAGCTCCACTTCCAGCTTTGCAAATAGCTGTCTGCAACATTTTCATCTCATTTCCATCATATTTTCATAGGCATCTGTTGCTCCTCTTTCTGACATGTATGCTAAGGAAAAAAGGCTCTTGCTTAGTAATCTTTCTTCCCCACCTGTCTGCGCTTCATGTTAAAAGCATATCAGTGCCGCTGTAAGAAAATAACTGACCTTGATGTAACAGTGCTTTGCTGTATGTTTTGTATGCTAAGATAGGTGGTGTAAACATCTGTCACAGTATATGTCAGTACTCAAATTTGACAACGTAAAAATAATTACTTTGTTTGGATGAGGATTCAATTCATTTTTATTCCTTGCAAATGGTTGGACTCCAATTTAACTTGCAGCACAGTCCTAACTTGTCGAGCCTGTGCTAAATCCAGTTGGCTGTTGCTACGCTATCCTGGGTTAAGGAAATTTTTTCCCCCTTTCTGAAAGGTAATGCAACATTGGCCAAAATGGGTCTATTTGGAAATCAGTGGCACAGATCTGAGCAATCCTGGACAGTTATAGGCTGCCTGGGAATGGGGATTGAATCGGGCACATGTGCGGGTCCCTACCACCTCCTCCTCCTCCTCCTCCTCCTCCTCGGCTGCCTACCAACAATCCTGCCATTTTAAAAGAAGACCCTGACCTAGGGCAGAATTCTAAACAATTTAGGCCAGCCTAAATAACTTCCCCTGGTGGTGTGGGGAGGTCAGCATATGCTTGTGCACTGACCTCATCACCCCAGGAGTGGGGTGGAAGTGGCTTATGGCACTTTTGTTACACCCTCAGATGAGCAAAAGACTTATGCTGGGGCTTAGGCCAGCATCAAGGTTAGGATAGCATCCTATCTTTCTTGCCACTTAACTGTGTATTTAGATCAGAATGTAGATGTTAAATTGTGCAAATGAGCCATAACAAACTTTCCCTTCCCTTCTCAAAAGCAGCATTTTTTCCCTTAAACAGTCAATGGGACTCTTCCTCTATTTTTCAAAAAATAAATAGAATAGCTGCAATACAGTAAAATAAGCTGCACTTTCTCAGTTTTTCCTTATTAGCGCTCTGTCGGGGTCGAACTGTATGTTGCAGAAAGCATCTGTAAAACAAGTAAAAACTAGTCTACTTCAGGATTATCTTTGTTGTTGTTTTTTTGTTTTTTGCAGTGATTCAAATGCAAAAAAGAATGTTATGTCAGATATTTTTATATTTTAAACCTGATTGGTTTGCACTTTAATACTACTTCAATCAGATTATGGTTCCTAACTTGTTTCAGAACTTGTGGTCTGAAATCAAATCAGGATATCTCCCCTTCCAATCAACCCAGCTTGCCTAATAATCTTAAAATGTCCAGCAGCTTCCTTGTGAGAGGGTGGACTCAGGGCAAACTACTGTATAATGGTGTATTACCAGCACGCACGTTCCAGTCAGATACTGTGCCCACCTGTCCTAGTTTTCAGTTTGAGATCAGCTGGCTGCTCATAAAGGAAGATTTTTTTTGCTGCTAACCAAATTGTAAAGGAATTAGCAGAATTTTTTGCCTACCTCCAAAAGGTGAAAGGTGTTGGATGTTATTGTTTTATTATGCCTTTATTATTTTGACTCTAGGATCTGCTGATCAGGCATTACAAAGCCTCTTCCGATTTGCTTATCAAACTGGAAATGATGGGGATTTATGTATTTCTGTAACCTTTGGAAGTCCTGGAATGGAGCCCCTGTGGATAAAAAGGCCAGACTGTACATAATGTACAGTTTATTTGGGTTTTTGTAAGCCACTGGGGATATTAACTTTGGCATGGAATACTGAATGAATGAATGAATGAATGAATGAATGAATGAATGAATGCTCACAACAAGTGATACTATTTTACCCCAAATCAGATTTTTCCAACATGTTAGACTTCCTTTGAGAATGCTTGAAATGTAAGAGCTGTCTTTATGCTTGCTTTGCTATACAGAGAATGAACTGGAATATTTTATCTTTTGCACTCCAGTAACCCAACTACAAGTTAATTCAAGTGTTAATCATAAGCAATAATACATTCTTTCCTCATTGGATCCATACATTGGCTTCCTTTTTGTTCTTTGGCGAAATGTGATTGCATGTCTTCAAGCTACTACCATCCAGAGCATCATATCATATACAAAACGATAACTAGAGGTGCTCACTAAATGGGTTTTTCATCCTTCAGGGAATTTTGATAAATTAAAATTGGTTTCCAGTCTGAATTTGGTAGATAACCTGTCATGGAAGCTGTGCTGGCTATATTATGTGCCGATTGTTAAGGACCAGGTGTGTCATTTTCTGCTGACATTCATATGGATTGCTGTGAAAGTGCCCTGTTGAATGTGGGCGTCTGAGAGAGATTACTTTCCCACATGAGGATTACTCATCTGATAGATTCAGAGACAGGAAAGTTTATTCTAGGCTGGACAAACGTATAAGCGAATGGAGGAATTTGGCCTTTGAGAATCACACTTGAAAAAAAAATTCCCTACAAACAATTTTTGTTGCAGGAAAGACAGTGTTACAGATGAAAACTGGACATTTTTTGTACAATTTTACTTGTACAGAAGTCATCCCATGCAGAATTATGTGGCAACCAGTCTATAGCAAGGTTGCCCAAACCCCATTGGGGATCAGATGCAACCCCATTGAGCCTCCTTACCCTCTGTGGCATTCACCCTCCATCCAACCCATGGGCAAGCCCTTTAATCCTCCAAGCTCACCCCTAAAAGAATAGTCTGAGGGCTGGGGAGGCTGTGTGCACCTCCTCTTTCTGTGCTTATTAACTTTGAAGAACACCCCCCTCCATATTAAAAAGTGTTTATGAACTGATCTGAATTCATTCATCCATAAGTTCATCTCTAATATATTCATTTATGTCAGGTTGACCATATAGAATGGAGGACAGAGTGCCTGTACTTTTACCCCTGGCATAGAAGAGGGAATTGAGGCAGATGCTGCTTTTTAAACCCTATTATGATGAGCTAAACACGACTAAATTTCCTCCTCTATGCAGAGTGGTTAATGGTACATACAGGGTGGTGGGCATGGCCTGGCCCAAGAACCGGTTCCCCGGAAGTGGGCGGGGCCAGGGCGGGTCAAAGGGTGGGGCTGGGGGGTTTTTAATTTAGAAAATTTTTAAAAATTAAAATTGGTCAGGATTGGGCTCTGAGGCCGCAGTGCCAGCCACACTTTCCTGGGAGTAAGTCCCATTGACTGCCATGGGACTTACTTCTGAGTAGACCTCCATAGGATTGGGTTCTGAGACTGCAGTCCCAGCCACTCTTGCCTGGGAGTAAGTCCCATTTGCGATCATGGGACTTACTTCTGAGTAGACCTCCATAGGATTGGGCTCTGAGGCTGCAGTCCCAGCCACTGGCGCAGCAATGAAAGAGTGCCTGCAGCTGCCGGGCATTTTTAAAATTGCCACTCCCAGCGGCAGCCTGGCGAGGCAAAAGCCCCAGCGCTGGAGTGTCCTTTGAAAGGACGCTTTGAAAGGACGCTGCAGCACTGGGGATTGTGGGGCGCATCACCGGGCTGCTGCTGGGAGCGGCAAATTTAAAAATGCTCAGCCAGCTGCAGGCACCCTTTCACTGCAGTGTCAGCGGCCGGACCGGTCCCCTGGTTATTGCCACCTCCCCGCCGCTACCGGCTCGCCAAGGGCTGGGAAATAGCAAGATCCGGTCCCTGCGAACCCGGGTGAGCATATATTATGTTCTCCATTCTATATGGTCACCCTGATTCATGCAAATTTGAAATATAAATCATTTCTTTTTCCTAGCTCCTGACACAGTGTCAGAGAGCTGATATGGCTCTCCTTCTAAAAGGTTTGGACCCCCCTGTGCCAGCTCTTGACTCCTGTGAGAAAGGTACAGTTTTTAACACTTCCATCTCCATTCTTGAAAGCTCCCCAACGAGGGTTGCCATATGTCCTGAAAAACAAGGACAATCTTAATTTTGGAGGATTGTGTTCATATACTGGCAATGGGATAGAGATTCTTGTCCTGATTTGGATTAGGGGATTGCAACAGCCTGGAAAGTATAGGGGGAAATACTGAATATCATGCCCCTTCCTCACACAAGAGGAAGACTTCCACTCATATACAGGATCTTCACAATATGAGACTTCCACTTACATAAGAAAAGGTTTGGAACCAGGCCCTGTGTAACTAGAGGCCTGGTGACCAGTGAAAAATGTCCTTGAAATTCCTATTTGCTTTTGAATTTATTTCATTTATTTATTCATTTCTATTTTCTTTTGAATTTATTTCAGGGTTTTGGTTTCAAACCATAAAGCCATATGTAGACTGACAGCCCAATCATAACTAACTTTCTGTGGCAATGCAACTAACTATGACCAATCGTAACTAACTAACTGTGGCAATGCAATGGTACCAACATGGTTTCCACTATCCCACAGGAATGTTCGGTTGTTTTGAGACCTTTGCAAGGAAATGGAACATTTGTTTCTATTCTCCAGGTTGAGCATCTGCCTGCATCTTTGCCGGCAGTTTTGTGGATCAGGCCCAGGAAGAGGGTTAGAATTCATTGGGTGTCACGACTGCCAAAACTGCCTCTTCCTGGACCTAATCTGCCCTCCTCCTCTTATATTTAAAAGATTTTAGAAAGATGTAAGGCGCAATCCAGAGTAACTATGGGGAGTCCTTGCTCTGGAGTAAGAACAATTTACACTGGATTGCAATATGAATTTCCCATAGGTTTTCACTTGGTAGTGCAGTAACTACAGGTGCATGTTTTGTCTCTTGCATGCTCAGTTACTCTGGATTGTAGCTTTAGGCTGCAATCCTAACCACACTTTCCTGGGAGTAAGTACTATTGAAAAGTAGTACTGAGTAGACATGCTTAGTATTGCACTATTAGGAGGCCATTTCATTTTCTGTTTACTGTATATAGCTGCCTACTCTGCACAGATATGTAGACCTAGATTCTGCACTGAAAAGCCCAGTAGATCTGGGTTTCAAAACATTTTCCAAACTTTTTCTCCATCCCTGCCTATGTAATACCCACCATTGTCACCGCTCTACCTCCTCTTCTTACCCTTTCTCACCACTTTGGGAAGGGGCAGAAGAGAAATTTTAAAATGTATTTTGCATGCACTGCATAGTAACTTTGGTAAATACTGAACTTTAGTAAATATTGGACTTCAATTTAATACAGGTGATTAAATGCATAAAATCCATTGTTCCTGAACATGAAGATGTGCTAATGTAGGGTGACTCCAAAGAAGTACATTTATTTACTGGCTAAGACGTTTCCTGAAGATACACTAGAAGATCAGATGAAAACTAGGATAGAAAACACATTACAACCAGTGGTGGGATTCATATAAATTAACAACAGGTTCTATGTTCTAATAACTTAAATTAACAACAGGTTCTATGTCCCATTAGTACCTGGTTCTCAGAACCAGGTGCTCATTAGCAAAGGGTTCTATAAACTTGGCATCCATATCGTGCTCATTCTATAGAATCTGAAGCCCACCACTGAAGCCCACCACTGATTACAACGTAACAAATATTATAATATGAATTTCATGAGATTTTGTTGAGCTGGCAGTAAAGAAAGGAAAATGCTTGTCCTGAAAGTTGAAAGCAAAGATTATATCCATTTAAATGGAAAGTTGTACTTGAAATTTATGCTGATGCCATCAAATATTCGTTCCCTAAATAGTGGAAGTAGCTGAAGGCCTTTCTGCAGGTCATACAAGTGAAACCGTGAAGATGAAATAGGAAGAAAAAATGTGCTAATGATTCCTAGACTATATATTATAGTAAAGGTTAAATCTTTGGTTTATGAAGGTTCAAATGGTCACAGAGATCTCACTGAATGAATATAGTCAGCATAATATTGTGGTGTTAAAGAAATTCTAAGCACATCTATAACTATATAAAACCCATAGGAATTCCTATGGGTTTTGTGAAACCAGAAGTGAGATATGATTGGTATTTTTTGTCATTCTGAGATATTGGGAACATGGTTGAGAAGTCTTGGACCCACTGCATCCCCAGGAAGGCCAGGGCTGCTAACGTTAATCCATTTTAATTAACCGTTTTATGCCTGGCAGTGGCGCAATTGTAGCAATCGCATCGCTGCCTTCCTCATTGTCCTGTACTTTAAGGGGTGAAAACAGACCTAGGATGACACCCTAGCTGGGGTGTCACCATGTCCCAGTTTGGAAACCTCTGCTTTAATCCTACCTTTGTGTTTTAAAAATAAAGAGCACATTAAAGGTCCAGAACACAAAAAGAATCGATGGAATGTCCAATACCAAGGCAGATTTGACTGGCACATATTTGTCCAGGGCAAAATAGTCCTGTTTTTCTTGCAGCATATGCCTGCAGAACCATATTTACACATATTCACTTTCATTACAAGTCTTGGTGGTTTCTGCACAGGAAAGATTTAACTCACAAATATTTTGCACCATCGGCTTAAGTGCCTTTTAAGTACTTTCCTCTTTTTAAAAAGTAAACAGTAGTAATCAAGTTCCCACCTGAGCATTTTCTCGTAGTTGCATTGCATCAAAGGTTTTATAGACCTAAGGCTTGCATAAACACTTAATTAGCCCACTAAAAGCAATCAAAAACCTTGTAGACGATTATGCAGATTTTTACAAAAGCAGAGCAGATCTTGGCAGTCATGACTGAAGTAATTTTACATTAACTGTACTCCAAAAGTTGATTCAGATTACATTTGGGATAGCAATTGATGTCACTAAAGGACATGAGAAAGGTACCATACTGTTAGTGGGTATAATCTTGCTCTGGACTATAGTTCATGAATGCAGTGATAAATGTGTTCATCTTTAATATGCTATATGACTCTTCGTTGCTTTTGCAGATGTTATTTGAATCTTTTTGTCTACTTTGCTGCCAGTGTACTATGTTGACAGGCAGTCTCGCAACACACGTAAATTGAATTTACCTCAATGAAAATAATAACTTTCAATGAATGTACGCAGTTGCCAAGTTTGTTTTGAAGGTGTTAACTCACTTCACAAAGGTGCACTTTCTGAAAGTGGAATGTTGCCAAAAGAAACTCAGTCCTGCCATAACTAACAGGCTTTCCGTTCAGAGTCAATAATCACATCATCTTACAAATCACAGCTATCCTATTAGGAAAAAAAGAGAGCTTATCTTAGCATGTGACAGATGAGTTTGTATAGAAGGCTCTGTGACAGCTGCCAGATGAGCTAGTAATTGTGCTCTGAAAGCAGAGCACCAGTCATAAACATGCTTATAGAGTGTGTACATTATGTCCAGCTTCAAATGGTGCCATGCAGCCAGAGCAATCAGTCACACTCTGGAGAGAAGCCATTATCTGGAGGAGTGGACCCCAGGGGCAAAAAGCCCTCCACCATTGCTTGTCCCATGACAGCTGAAAAACTGAACCCATCTGAAGGAGACTGTCATCAGTCCTGAACTGAGCCCACTCTCAAGGTCTTGGCAGATCAGCAAGCTCCATGACAAACCCAGATGTGGTAGGACCACTTCAGGACAGAAGGGTCCCGTTACAGGCTGGCCTGTTACAGTGGGGGCAAGTGTTGTGGCAGAACCTCCCAGGATCGAAGAGTTGCAGATTGGACCTATAACCAACCCATGGGCACCCCAGCCTCTTCCTTTCTCTTCCCTGGCAGTTCTTCAACAGCCAGGACTGCAACACTACAAGACCAAGTCTTCTCCATATCTTTCCAATCCTGCAGTTTTAGATCTTTTTTGTCTCACATCTCGTGGAGAAGGTGCTAAAATTGTCCAGACCCACCATTAAATTTTTGACAATTGACAGAGGTACACATCATAGTGCTGCTGGGGAGCTCACATCCCAATGACCCTAATAGTAAAAAGTGGGATAATACCTGGGACACTATATGTATATATAAAGAAAACTATTTAAAATCATGGTCCAGTAGTGTAGGATAAAGAGAGGGCCAACCAATCCACAATGTTATCCCCCCAAATGAGAACTGTAACTTCTTCAGTTTAAGAAACAGTATTTTTTAACCAGTGGTACTACTAGTACCACCAATGGTACTTGAGGTGGTGTCCGGTATAATTTCCAGACCCATGTTATCTGGCTGAGAGACCATTGCATTTCAATGCAATGCAACAGCAACAATATACAACAATATAATTGGCTCAACAAGCAGAGCTCCAGCATGAACTTTTTTACGGTCTCATATGAAGACTTAGGGCACAATCCTAACCATGTCTACTCAAAAGTAAGCTCCATTGTGTTTAATGGGTCTTACTCCCAGGAAAGTGTCTTTTGGATTGCAGCCTTATAAAGACTCTTGTGTTTGTCACATTGTGTCTGGTCCTAAAGTGGTACAGCGGGGGACAAACAATGAGAAAATCTGGTTTAAAACATCCTTTCTGCCAATTGGTGATCATGCACTGAAATATCAATCTTATGTTTATGTTTTTGAATCTGTTACTATGGTGATATTAACATATATATACATACAAGGTGGTCGTTGTGATGGATGCAATCAAGCTGGATAAAAACGTTGATTAAAATGGATACAGAAAATCTCTTCACAAGAAATAATGGAAAAGTAAACATGAAAGATAATTATGTAGGTTTGATTCTTTTTACAAATGAATAGATTTATCATCTAATTGTTCTTTTAAATGACTTGAGATTATTTTTGTATGTGTGCTTGCATTACCTCTGTTGTCCAAGTTTATCTTTCTGTTTATGGGGAAAAAATACATTTAATAATGGAACTAATGGATGATACAGTCCTCACAAATATTTGCTGTTTTGGGAAATAAATGGAGGAAAAAAGAGACGCTTCACAGATCTGCTGTAATTCAGGTTGAAATGACATTTTTGTTAGATGACTACATAATAAATATTACCTGTTAACTCACATGCTTTGGACAGCTGGCTGGATTTCGATGATTTTATGTAACTTCCCACAGATTGCAAAGTTGTCCATCCTTGCTTTTCCACCTTGGGGTGTTGACTTCTCTGGCAGGTGGTTCAGGTTGCTCATGAGCAAGTGCTTATCAGATTTATTTTTAAAACATAAAATTTTTAAAACACACAGCAATGTATGTGAATATATTAGTACAAAGCAACCAGGGGTGGGCCCAGCCAAACCCAAGATCCAGTTTGCCGGAAGTTGGGGGCGGGCCAGGGTCAGGGGGCGGGGCTGGGGTCAGGGGCGGGACAAGGGCGGGGCGAGGGACAGGCCCCAACCCTGCCGCACTGTGCATATGCCACGCTTGGCACATGCTCACTGAGTCTCCTGGGGCCGAGCTCCAGGAGACTTAGTCCACTTGTGTCCAGCTGGATGCACGCGCACTGTGTCTCCTGGAGCTCGGCCTGGAGCTTCGTCTCCTGAAGCCGAGCTTCAGGAGATGCGTGCGGCCGCTAGCGAACCGGTCCCCGCGGTTCTGGCAGCCGCGGCTCTGACCGGCTCACTAGCGTCTGCCCAGGGGGAAGATCCGGTTCGGGCGAATAGGCCCAAACCGGCATCTGCCCACCTGTGAAAGCTACGTATGTGAACCTGTTGGAATAAAGTTAATTACCAAGTGCGTATTTCCACAATTTAGGTTTATACGTGTCTTTATAGATTATAGATTTCTACAAGGTTTATATAAAAATCCTATTGATCCTAGAAATAGATTACAGATTTCTATAGATTAGCCAAAATCAGTATGATGTTAATACTCCCACAGCAAACATTTAAGAAAGGATGCAAATAGAATGGACTCCGTCACACCAGTGGTTCACAAACATTTTGTCACTGGGACCCACTTTTTAACAATGAAGATATGTTGAGATTCACTGGATATTATGTCATTAACCTAGAAGTGGCATCAGTTTAGGATTCAAAACAAAGCCGCAGTCAGCCACTTGTGATGCTCTCATGAAGTTATTTTGCATACTTCAGAATCCAGATCAGAAGATTCCAGCTCAGAATCCAGATCAGAAGTTTACAGATCAGAAGTCGTAGCGGTCTTGGACCCTTCTCCAACCACATAGCCCCTCCCCATTCCAGCATCCCATCTTCCCACCTATTCAGGGCAAAGCATCATGCCTCCTCTCTCCCACAGAGAGCCCACACTGCCCAATAGCTCTGTACCATGTGTTCTGTATTTCAGTGGTAGCTCAGCCAGGTGCTATGTAACCCATCTGAAATTGGCTTGCAACCCTCCTAGTGGATTCCGACCCATGGTTTGCAAAGTGCTGTGCTACACACCAAAGTAGGGCACATTTGTACTATAAAATGTGAGTTAACATTCCTCTGTTTGGCCTGAACTCTGATCTCCCCAGCTTCATGGTCTTGCTTCTCCTGGTGCCATGCCCATCAGTAGGTGAGATCAAACTGAAGGCACAATCCTAATCAATCACCTGTCTCCCTGTTCCCAAGGTGGTAGGGGAGGCTGGTGCATGTATGTGAACCAGCCTAACCTCCCCACATCTAGAAGTGGCATAGAAGTGCTTAATGGCACTTTTAGTGACACTCCCAGGAAGGATTGCCATAATTCTCTTCCACAAAATCAGGACAGGATGCTCTGTGTCATTTGCCAGTATGTGAACACTGTCCCCAAAAATCAAGACTCACTTTTTTTGGAACATATGGCAACCCTTCCCCCAGGCCAGTGTGGGACTTGTGCCAGGATTTATGCTGGCCTAACTGGGGATTAGGATTGCAGACTGGTGTTGATAAACTCACTGAATACAGAATTGCTATGTTCTGAGATCTTTTTCTTGTGAGAGGATGGAAACCAAAAGGCATGGGGCTATAGAAGGTGACACAAAAGGCATGGGGCTATAGGCACTGGGTGACACTGAGCCCAGTGACACCACTGGTGGCACTCTAAGGAGAACAACTGTCCCTATTTAATTCAACGCCATGTCTTCTCCTTGACAGTTTGCTGGTCTCAGTATTGTGTATTTTCCATATCCAAAAATATTGAACCCTATTCATTCATTTCCTATGTTGCTTTCAAAAAACATATTTTGTTGTAAAGCAGTGTCTTACTATTCTTCATCTTAGTACTAGCATAGGCCTGTCTAGCTATTGTAAGCGAATTAAATGTTGGGCATTGATGCAGCGGTTCTGATATCACAAAGGGCTTGGCAAGCCTTGGGACACCTAATTAACTGCTTATTGGCAACCAAGAACCCTTTAATTATGAAATCCAAGGCCCATGAGCAACCTCTGTCACATTAAACTGAAAAGAATTGCCTGCATGTCCTGTGCTTGTTGGTGCAAATTGGTTGAGTTACTTCAAAGGCTCTCAAGGGATATATTGAAAGGACCTCATGAAAAGAGATAAACATAGGGAGGGAGAGGAAGAAATTTAGAGGGAGAACTTTCCATATGTAGAATTCTGGTTTTTCCAATTTTATTGTGTTCACAAACATACAGGCCCTGTATAAAATATCTGGAATTTTCAAGTGAAATATTTGGTAGCAGCTTCTGCCCATCAGCTTTGCATCCCTTTGTTTTGAATTATGAGGTTTGAGTTCCTTTCCCCCCTCCTATTACTGTTCTAAAACCCTCAAAAAAGTTTAAAAATGGCCGCAGTGTGAACATTTTCTTTCCAGAGTGTGGAAGCGATAAACAAGCATCAAACTGTAAAGAAATATTTCCAATATTATCCTTTTTCTGTTTGCCCAGTAACTAGGCAGAGGATGGTTTGTTTTCTTTCTTTCCACATTTTAGTGTTTAGGCAGGTGTTTGTTATGATCAGAGCTATGATTCCAGTGAATATCCTGAAAACAGAGGGTTCAGAAAAATAATCAAATGTAGATACACTGAATATCCTTTGAGAGAATTCCTTTGAGAAAATCCCATTTGCAAAAACTTACGTTTTGCAAACTGAGCCTACTGCCTCAGGGAACAGTATTTGTAATCCAAGGCTACAATCCAGAATAACCACAGGACCTTTTACACTGACGTAGTTACGGTGCCACCTATGGGAAGCCTATGGAAAATGCATAGAGCAATCCAGAGTAAGTGCCTTTTACATCTTCCCATAGTTACTCTGGATTGTTGGTCGTCTGCCAGCAGGGGTGCAGTCCTAACCTAAGCCTGCACAACTCATCAGTCTTCCCATTCCTGTGGTGAAGTTAGGAGGCAAGCACATGTCTGTGCACTGGCCTAACCCTCCCCCAGGAGTGGCATGGAAGTGTCTTATGGCAATTTTGTGACACTTCCAGGCCAGCATGGGACTTGTGCTGGGGCGTAGGCCAGTCTAACTGGAGATTAGGATTGCAGCCTAGTTCACTGACATGTTGGTAAGAATACCAATGTGCATAGAGGGGAGCCAAAGTTCTCACTCTTCCAACACTGCATCATCCATTCCATCCATTATACCACAACATGCTCTTCAGAGTCTACCTTTTGACAAAACAAGCGTTTGTGTGACAACATGATGGATGGCTGCTTATGAATCCAGTGCATTTGGGACCCTATAGACAATTGTAAGACTGTTTCTCTATAACACACATTTTTTGTTTTCTTGACCTTTTTCAATATGGGAGTGAGATGTTTAAACATTCACTAGCTGTGCAAGCAGATTAATTACTAGGGCTACCATGTCCCACTTATTGGAGGGATGCACACTTTTTGCCCTCTATATCAGCAAGGGATCTGTTCCCAAACCCTCCACAGATACCAAAACTCATGGATAATGAAACCATGATCTCAAGGTCCTCCCAGATGTGACCAGAAATGCCTTTCAGTTGCATACTGGAGATTTTTGAGCCCCCAGGAAGCCAAGTGCAGAAACTGGAAGTAACTTTTGGAGTCCTCCATGAGGTCTTCTGAAGTATGGAGAAACTGCACGTGGCCTCCTTGCATCTCATAAATTCTCAGAACACCTCCCAGATGTGACAAGAAGACTCTTCTGGTTGTGTCCAGAAAGAAGTACAGTGAGGTCCTCCTGATGTAGGTCAGGACTCAAGTTCTGAACCCTGTATAAAAGAGTTGCTGGTAAGAAGAGTGTATGCTCTCTCTCTCTCTCTCTCTCTCTCTCTCTCTCACACACACACACACACACACACACACACACAGAGAGAGAGAGAGAGAGAGAGAGAGAGAGAGAGAGAGAGAGAGAGAGAGAGGTTTTATTGTTCAAAAGAAGAGCTTAGTCAAGTTTTGTGTCTCAACTCAGAAATGATTCATCTGATGACTGGACATGACTGGTTCTGTTGGAGCTTGCCTACCAGTGTGTTGCAGCCGTTAGAGACATCTCTAGCAGCCACACACAAACCTTGATCACCTTTGCTGATATCTGCAAAAATCCAATTTCCCTTGTTGAATCCAATTATAGTGTTGACCATCATTCCTAACTGTAAGTTTGACAGATTCACTGTGTACTGTTAGAGAAATTTTCTTTTGTTTGCTTCAACGCTTCTGTGTTAATTTAGTTGGATGACCTCTAGCCGTAGATTTATTCCATATTTGCATTTCTCTAAATATTTTGCGATACTAAATACTGCTTTATCTTTGTTTATTCACTCTTCAAAACAACGTAACTCATATTTTAGTTGTTTCTTTTAAGTGAAGATTCTTTTAATAATAAGTAATAAGTAATATAATGTTTAAATTAACCACATGAAAGCAATTTATAATGAGTGTGTTTAGCATTTATTTTGTCAAGTCAACTTCCAGTATGTAACTCAATTTGCTTTAATGAACAACACCCTATCTGAGATACTTTAGTTGGTCTTTTAGGTAAATAATATCCATTAGATTGTGGCTTGATAATGAATTGCATGTACGTTCTCCTTAATGGCTGTATTTCAAAGCCCTCATTACTTTCTGCCTGTAACGTGCTGTGCCATTTTTCTGCCTTTTAGGTGGTTTTCCTTATGTACATACCGTAGAAGCCCCAAATATACTAATGGTTTTGACTTGCACTTGGTAAAATGCTGATTAGACTGCATGGCACAATCATGAGTTTTTTAAAACAACAGAGTGATCTTCAAGATTGTAACTGACATCTTGGTTATCTTGACTTATATATTTAATTGATAGGGAAGTGGCAGGAGGTCAGTGGTTAAAGGCACAGTACCTGTTGAATTGAAGATTGGCAGGTCAACGGTTCAAAACCTGGGTGCTGCATGATAGAGTGAGCTCCCATCACTTGTCCCAGCTCCTGCCAACCTAGCAGTTCGAAAGCAGGCAAATGCAAGTATATAACGGCTTGGGTCCAGGGTACCTGAGGGACCGCCTTCTTCTGTACAATCCGACCCGTCACCTAAGGTCATCTGAGGGGGCCCCGCTGACTGTGCCGCCACTAAGAGACATGAGAGGTGTGGCGGCCAGAGATAGGGCCTTCTCGGTGATGGCACCTGCCTGTGGAACTCCCTCCCCATAGAACTGAGGAAAGCTCCCTCAATACAGAGCTTCAGGTGGAGCCTAAAAACCTTTTATTTTAAAAAAAAAAGCTTTTAAATGGGGCAGAGGCTGGGGGGTAGTTTTACTGTGTTTTTATATATTATTGTTTTAACAAAGTTTTTAGTCTGTTTTAATCATTTCAATTTTAAATCTAATTGTATTTTAAGTGTATTTTAATTATGTTTTAGCTTCTATTTATTATTATTTTAATGGTGTTTTATTCTTCTCTTGTGTTAGCCGCCTTGGACCCTCTTGTAGAGGAGGAAAGGCGGGGTATAAATTAGGAAATAAATAAAATAAATAAATAAGTAGCACTTTGGTGGGAAGGCAGTGTCCTTGTATCAGGCCCCTTTGACAGACTGGCCAGTTTTCCCCATGTTGTGTCAATCATTCAAGTGGACCCTACCAGGTTTGGGAACAGTGCTGAGAAAATGATATGTTTAATTGATTGTTCCCATTGGCTGGAGCCTTTGTGAAACTTTAAATGGTTTCCCACAACATCCCCTGAACTTCAAGGTAGGCTTTTGTGGGAAACAAAAGGCAGTCATACAAAGTTGGTCTGAACCCTCCCTCCCAAAATGAAAGGCTACTTGGTGCTCAGACAATATGATTCTTTTCCCCATACAGATTTACTACACCTCTGCTGCTAGACCAACATTTCCCAAACTATGAATTGCGACCACTGGCGGGTTGCAACTCAATGGGCACAGGTTGCAACTTGATGCTCCCTTCTATGTCACAGTGCCCTACTAGGATCCCCAAGAAACAGCTTTTGGATGATTCTGGGCCTATGACCCACTCCACTGGCTTTTGTGGGTCTCATAATGCCTTCTTGTTTGCATCTGTGACTTCTGGTTTATTTCTGGGCTGCTTTTACAAGCATTTGGGGGCCTGTAAAAGACAGTGGGTTGTGGGCTAGATGCAACCTCCAGAATGGCCTTCAAAGGTTCTTGGCAAGGTTTTCCAGAGGACAAGTTGGGTCTCAGTGCTAGAAATTTTGGGAACCGCTGTACTAGGTTGATCCAAGAAAACTGAAGAATTATGAGCAATCACTGTTGGACAGGTATGCTGTACTAAAAAAAATCCACTTTTTCAGAAAAGAACTAGTGCTCAAGGAGCTGTGATTAAGAACATAATAACCTAAGACAAGATTCCACTGGATCAACCCAAAGGTCCATCTAGTCTAGCTTCCTGTATCACACAATGGCCCACCAGATGCATCAGGGAGCACATATGACACCTGCATCCAGATGCCTTCCCCCCTGCATCTGGCATTTTAAGGTTGTCCACCTATACACACACCCCTCATGGCTTGTAAAGTGTGGTGTAAGATGAGCATCCATCTAAATCTTATCCATGAAACTGTACTCTAGTGTATGTAGATTAAGTTCAAAGAGTTTTAAAACATCTTTGTAGAAATATATGTTAAACTTAATTTTATGCTTTCTATGGGCAAAATCCAGAGTAACTACAGGGAGTCCTTGCTCCGCTGTAAGAACAACTTACTCTGGATTCCAATATGAATTTCCCATAGGTTTTCACTAGGTGGTGCAGTAACTACGGGTGCATGTAAAGTCTCTTACGTATTCCTGTAGTTACTCTGGATTTGGGGGTAAGTCATATAATTTTGAAGGAATTAATATTCTGTGTTTTTCACATTGACTCAAGACACTTCATTTGCAAATGAAGGAAGGAAGAAGTTGAAGGGTGTGGAGTCATAAAACAAACCCTACTGTCTAAATAAATAAATAGTTCTGATTTCAGTATAAGAATGGCATAGTTAACTTCTTTTTTGCAGTTCTTCCACTGCCACATGTAATTTGCTCCCCACGGAGACTCTGGAAGAAACAATGCACCACGAACTTCAACACTCCCTATAGCTATTCATATAATGTGGGGAAAAAAATATCTCCCATTTGTGGAGTATATCATCCTGAAGTGTAGTATGGCACAAGCTCATTGGTTCATGTGTTGATATACTGTATGTGCTCCAAGAGGGAAAAAGCTGTCTTAAATTACTGTCAGACATCTTGCTTTCAGGGACACTGTCAGTCTGCAAGTCACACTACAACATAAAATAATACAAAAGTAATAAATAATGCATATCTTGCCCCTTCCTCAAAGAAATTTCAGGCTGCTTTCAGCATCTTATCTACCATAAAAATAGGTTTTAAAGTAAAGAATAAACCAGGGGGATAGCCAGGATACTACCTTGAATTAGAACTGGAGCATGGTGGAAAGAGTGGTATTTGAGCATTTCAGCCTGGGATCCCCTTCTAAGAATTACATTAAAAGTAGTTACATTAAAAGTTACATTAAATTACATTTTACTTACAGTTTTAATTACATTAGAAGTTACATTAAAAGCGCCTACTGCCAGATTCCAAGATGGCTGCACTCAGCTTTTCACGACCCCCCTGAAATGAAGTTGCGACATCCAAGGAGTCCTGCTCCCATTTTTAAGACCACTGGATTAGAGTTACAATGGGAAGGTTTTAAGATTGGGTAACAGCATTATGTCTGTGAGACATGTGTGTTGTAATAGTTGCCTAGGCTTTGTAGGAACAATCAATCAACAGTATTGATAAACAATTGATCAACAATCAATGGGAACAATCTAGTACAGTCCTTAAAAAGTCTGGGGACACACTGATCTCCCCACAGCACTACATTCTTCCTTTCCCTTTCATGGTTCTTTCAACATGGCTAACATGTCCTCTCCACAATTACATCACCGTATTCAGAGAGACGTCTTGCCTAACTCCCAAGAATCCCAGCCAGGAATCAAGATGGAATTAGGATCATCTGCACACATATAGGGGAAAAAACATTTATGGCTGATTTTCAACCAGGGTGCCACATTTTTTTCAGATGTGTTAGGGGAGTTAATAGGGCTGTCGCGGATATGTGACACCGCACCAGCATCAGGGTGTTCTTTGTCAATTTTCACAAAACAGAACACACACTTGTTGAACACAACTCCCTAACACACACTTGTAGGGATTGTGACTCTATAGTGCATGCTTAACAAGTCATGTTCATCTCAACGAAACCTTCTGTAATGTATTATGTATTATATCCTTGGAGTACAAAGCAAGATTTCTTTTGAAAAAGCAAAACAGAATATAGTTCCTGTTACTTATGTTGCCCTTCTCAGTTTTCTCCTTATTTCTTTAGGCTGTTGGTTCATTTTGTTTCCTATTGCCTTCTTAATCTTGCACGGCTGTGGAATATCTTTAAGAATAACAGGCTTAAGGAAAAAATGATGGCTGGAACGTACAGAATTAAGAAATGATAGTTCTAGGCAGTGCACACACAAGAAAACATCTTGCTTTTTTATTTTGATTTTCTGAGCATTATGCACTCCTTTCTGTTATAAAGCAACACATATCACTCTAAAGCAGTGGCTCACGACCTCCTGTCCCCTAAGACAGGGTTGGAAATCTTTAGAGTACATAAAGATAAGCAAGCCCATCACTTCTGGGTTTTTCCCTCTTCCATTGCTGCCGTCAACTACAAAGATATAGGATGCCCTGAAAATTTCCCTTCCTACCTCCCTGTCGTTGGTGGCAAAGGGGAGAAGTGAAGGATGTCGTTGCCTCTGAGTTGCTTCTGGTTACCATTCACATTAAGAGGAGAGGATTTTTCAAATGAAGTACCTGGGAAGCTGCAACCCCTAGGTTGGAAAATGCTGTTCTAAAACATCCATGAAAAATCATTTGATTCACTTATATGATTGTCAGTGCAATCCTAAGCATGTCTATTCAAATGTAAGACCCATTGTGTTCAATAGTACGTACTGCCAGGAGAATGTGGTTAAGATTGTAGCCTACCTGTTTGTTATGAGAGAATTTTAATTAGGTTATAATACATATGTGACCTAGAACAGTGATTCTCAAACAATGTATTGGTATTGGTACCACTGGTGGTACTTGAGGTGATGTCTGGTGGTACTCTTGGAAACCCTGGACACCTGTTGGCCAGCACCAAGACCAGCAACATGGCTCAACAGTGGTAGATGGCTCAGCTCTGCAGGGAGAGTTCCAAAGCATGCTTTTCCATGCTCAAAAAATCCCTCCTGTCCAATCTGAACCTCTTACAGGCATTTGTTGTGTTCAGTGCTTTTTTCTTGGGGAAAAAATAGTGCCACTACTTACCACAGTGGCATAGCTAGGTCATCCCCATATGACCATGGCTGCTGGGGAGGCTGGTGGAAAAAGGTGCCGGTATTGAGAAAAGGTACCGGTACTGAGTACTAGTGAGTACCCCCAGAAAATGACCCCTAGTTGTGTTGCACATGGCCTCCCTAGAAGTAATTGGCAATGTTGTGATTCCCAGTTATGTCTGTGATACTTTGAATAAGTGGACCATGCGAAGTGGTAAAGCAGAGAACAAATGTTGAGAAACACTACATCAACCTCTTCTACATCAACCTGTTTGTGCTGTGTGTTCATCCTTGAAGACTCTTTGTACCGTATGCTAACATAGGGTTGATGGGGATGTGGGATAGGGTGTTCTCTGTGGCAGCCACTGAAGAAAGGGCATGCTCAGCAGAGTCAGTTTGGGCACTGCTGACACCAACCATATTGCAAATGTTTATATTTGTTCTGATATCAGCAGATAAAATTTTCTCAGGAGCCTTTAAGAAAAGGACAAGAGTAATATGCCCAGGTGCACCACAGTTCACAGCATGTCAAGATTTAATGACGTCATCCCAATGTATCGTTCTTTCTTTCCTGAAGAAGGTTCTGTGGTATATTTCCGAGATCTCTAGCCCTGAAGCTGTTGTAAGAGTCACAGAACTTGTTTCAGGGTAAAATGATATCTGAACAGTGCAGGTAGGAAGGAAATGGTCTTAATGTTTAATACAGTGATGGCATGCAAAGAAAATCACAATCCATATCTGCAGCTAGAGGTCCTTAACCTGGCCATCTGTCATTTTCAAGAGAATACGTGGATGTGACCTGAAAAGAGAGGAATAAAATAATCGGCTTTTTTTGTTTGAAGGCTTGCCAGTTTCGGGTACATGTATATTACATATATACATGACAACACAGATGTCATATCTGCTATGCAGAGGTGCTTAATGATCAGAGTTTAATACTGAAAAACAGAGACCTGTAACACATGACAAGCAGATTCTGGGATTTGCAGCAGCAGTTTTGCAGGTGTAGATCTCATCATGGCTGGGCTCAACATGGAGGGTTGCCATATGTCCCGAAAAACAGGGACAATCCCAATTTGGGGGGATTGGATTTACATACTGATAAGTGTTACAGAGGATCCTATCCTGATTTTCTGGAGGAAAATTTTGGCAACCCTATCATCATGGGTTAAGAGAATTTTTGTTTCCTTACCTTGTGGTGATCTCCCCACAGCTTAATTTCAGCATTAGATACATCATGGGCCATGCACTCCTGCACTGAATGGATTGGACTGCATATAACACATGCTAACATATAACACATGTATGTGAAATCTAAATAAACACGAAATAAATAATAAGCATAAGAAAATCACTGAAAGTCATGGAAAATTAGATGAAGCTGGATGAATGAGGAAGGCATGTGGATGAAATTTGAAATTTGGTTATAACTGGAAATGGCAGAAAGCACAAAGCATTGCAAGGCAAGGAGATGAAAGTCAAGGAGATGGATGTATTGAAAATGCAGTGCAAAGAGGTGTGTATTTGTTTTGATAAATAGTGGACTTTAGAGATGGAGGAGGAGAATGGAAAATTGTAACAGATAATAGTGAGGTGCAGGTTATCTGATGAGGCTGAAATATGCTGAAATTTCTGATCTTTTTGGTTTTGTTTTAAGTAGTTTCAACGAGTCAAAAATACTGAAACGTTCTATGTTTACTGATATTTTGTTATGTCAGTAAACAATATTGTGTTATAGATATTGATACTGTATATTTTGTAATAGATCTTGAAGAACTCACTCTGTGAGCAGTATGGGAAATGTCCATCATTTCATGACAAAATGTAATCTGCAATAGGCTCCAAACTTCAGCATTTTCCTGAGAAATATGGTACGCTTGATATCTATGCATTCATTTGTATCTGAATACAAAATTGTGTATTCAAAGGACACACCTAATTGTTCTGCCTCTACTTTTTTCTCAATAACGTTTGATAGAATTGAGATATTTCAACAGTTTGTTTCATTGAATTCTTCTGTATATTACACTATGATTGATATGTGATGGTTTTATTCCTAAAAACTGCTATTTTAAACTTTGGTCAGTAGTGGTATCACCCTTCTGTATGTGTGCTGCTTGCGTACTCCACCACTGTCTGGGGTATAGATTCTTGCAGTTCATCTAATTACCGTTCTCCAATCAAGCTTGGACAAATGTTGCTGATTTGTTGTAATAGGCAGATTTTTGTCATATTGCATTTATTCTTGCATCATAATGGTTTCGTTTTTCATTTGCAATATTTATTGCTTAAAATATAACTTTTAATGCCTGCAGTATTAATGCCTGCAGCATCCTAAGCGACATTACTTTTTGGTGACCTAATTGTCTCCGGCCTCAGCCAATTAGCACTGAAGAATATGCAAAGAAAGTGATATCCATACAGAAGATAATTAAGCAGAATAGGAAAAATGAAATAGGAATTTGTAAAAACGTTAGCCCTTATAGAACTGGCTCCCAAACGTTTTTGAATGGTGTCCTCCTTGACATATTAGGCTGTTAACTCTGGCTCCCTATTAGTGTTACAATCCAATACATTGCATAGGGCAGCTGGTTTTCAGCAAGGATTTGTGGGTCTCCTTATAGCTCCGTTTTGCTCTGCCCAGCCTGGAATGGCTCCGAAGGGGTGAGGCTCCCTCCAAGACTGACTCCTCTGCCCCCCTCTAGCTATGCCACTGGTTGTAGCTGTTCACCTTGCTTTCCTATCACAGATTAAAAAAACAGATTAAAACAGCCTCTACAGATTAAAAAAGAGCTTTAATGCAATACTAATATAAGGAACAGCACTGTTTGCCCTTCTTTAATCTCTAAAAGGACACTGTGTTGTAGCACTATAAACTAATGTTATGGGCACCGTCTGGGACATTTCATTTTTGTTTAGTTACCTTTCCTTTAATGAGCAAAACTGAAATCAGCCTCATCTGAAAGAGGGGGGAGAATCCTTTCTTAGGTTTTTTTAAAATAAAAACTTGAATATAAAACTGAAATGTGCTAGTTTTTACAGTGCTTGATAAAATGCCTGGCCCACAGTTTTATGTAATCTTTTGCTTAATGGCTGCTGCTTCTTGCCTCCAGCCAAATTAATGTGATATGTAGCATTCTAAGTGCAAGGCTGTAAGAAAATATGTTGGTAATGTTTATTGGAAGAGTAATACACACCTCTTTTATACTTTTCTATTACCAAGTCTAGATCTTAACAATTCCATTTAAACACTAATGCACAATCTTGCTCATACAGGTATTAACATCACAATCTAAGACAGTTCTTCACTTAATAGGAGAGTATCTTTTAAAGTTAAGAAAAATTGTAAGGGTAATGAAATTAATATGCAGAGCTATATGATTCAAGACATGTTTATGGTAAGAAAGCCAGCTTTAGCAATTGTACTCAGGCAGTTGTTTTGTGTGGTTTGTTTTCAAGTGTGGCTTGTTTTCCTCCACTAATTAGTAGAAGTGAATATTCAAAAAAATAAAATATTATTTTTGTATAGTCTGACAAAGTGAATCACAAGACTCAAGGGCATTAGAGATCTCATAAACCCAGAGCTTTGGTTTGGTTTCTGTGGCTCATTCGCTCTCAAGCTGTGTAGATATTTACCTAATGAATATGCAAAAACTGTGTGTGTCTTATAGACCGATCCTCGGCTTGTTTTCTCAAAAGTCAATCCCACAAAGTTTAATAACTTTTACTGCCTAGTGTGTATAGGATTCAACTTTATAGCACAATCCCAAACATATTCACTCAGATTTCACTTCCCCTGAGTTCAGTGGTGTTTACTACCAACTGAATATGCATCACATTGCGGTTGTGGACAGTTATGTAATACGGAAAAGTTTATAGGTTTTAAAGTAGAAGGGCCAGAGTTGTGACAAACTAATGAGGACAAGCAAATAATTTTACATATCTTATTGGTGGTAAGTCTTAAACAATGAAAGATCTAGTTTTCTTAACATGGGGTCATGCATGGAGATAAAAGGACAAGCTGAAAATAAAACAAATTGCAAATCGGCTGAGTACTTTCCTGCTCTAGTTACACACATGGTTCTTGACTCTGATTTCTACACTCCTCTGGTGAGTGCTGCTTTCATCAACTGCCGAAGCAGCCATGTGCATGTTGATAGCATCATACGATGAGATGATTGGATGGTTTGTGCCCATCTGGGCATTCCTACTTACCCTTTGATGTGTTCAGGAAGGTTTGGGTGCCCAATCAGTTACTGAATGCCAAGCCTAGCAGATGGCTTCAAAATCATAAACAGTGGTGGGCTCCAGCAGGTTCACACCTACTCTATAGAACCAGTTGTTAATGAGAGACAGGACACATAAAGTTTAAAAATAGCCATTTAAAAGTGGCTGCAAGATGGGCATAGAACCGGTTGTTGATTTTTTTGAATCCCATCACTGAACTAGAAGGATGACAAAACAATAAATATTGTAGGCACCACAACACACTGCAAGTAGCCCTTCCAACTCTCCACTGGAGCCATTCTGGGCAGTGACGCCAATGTGTCGGCACTCACTGAACCAAACAGTATTTCATGCATACTGTGGAATTA